>CM052077.1:36467835-37766168 GCA_020010945.3 Muscidifurax raptorellus | reverse complement strand
ATAACAGAGCTCATCGTCGATATCACGCTGTCTGAACAAGACAATACATATAAATAATATATGAAAAAATCGGCCGTCACGGCCGACTCAGTGAACTTAAAACCCCTTCAATTTCAGGTCCTCCCGTCGAGGTGGGCGTCACCATGTACGTCTTGAGTATCAGCTCGCTATCAGAAGTCAAAATGGTACTATTACTTAGGTCTTACGAAGTTATTCCGCTCAAAAAAGAATATATATATTTTTTTTATCAAACCTAAATTTAATCGATATTGTTTTTTTTTGGTTCGACTAAACATAATGATATAAAATATGAAAATACTTAGTATGTGATTCCTTTGTTACAACTTTGCTCGATCGTTGAATCGACGTTAGCCAACAACTTTTTTTATTTCCCAGATCTCCTGTAAGCACTATATAGCGATATCAATCTCGAAATTCCAACGAGCAATGGTTAGCCTAATAATCTCCTAAATACAATAAAGTGTCCTTTATTTGTCTCAAATCAAGAGTAGCATACTGATTTTCATTGCAGCGTATAACGTATACATCCGTCTATTGGTGAACAATTAAATTTTGCCTTAAATATTATACCGACTATAACAGTCGCAAAAGACAGTAAGAATATCGTTCATCAATGGATGCAGTATCTTTTACTTTGCTCGGCCCCTTATTACTGATAAAACACGATATCCACTGTAACGATCTGTGTATTAAGTCGGGAATATTTTCAGGGGACGGAACATTACAAAGTTTTGTAGCAACTCGGCTCCCTATATTTACACACGAAACCCCGAAAGTCTCTATCTCCTTTTCTTTTGTTATAGACTAAAAAGTTTTTTTATCTCTTTTCTCTATATATACTTGGACGTTGTTATACTTTCCTTATTATATTAAGCGAATCTCACGTGAATCCATTGTGTTTGTCCAACATCTGAAATTCGAGATTTGAAAATTGGTATTATGCTATACACATAAAAAGAGTTTCTAAGAAAAATTCATCTCAATATTAATATCATTATACTCTTCATTATACGCTTGTAATTCTGACACTTTCATTTAGAATTAGAATCTCAGATATATATACTTCCAGTATAACAAAACTTTCACACACACACTTACACACATACACACACGTTTTAGTATCAACGTTTATGTTTCCTCCGTTATACAGCCCGTAGTAAAATCAAATCATAACTAACGTATAATTAAACAAGCAAACGTATAAGAGAACTTTGATAATGCCATATACATAAACTATAATAAATTATTAATAATTAAAATCAAACCATATATATTATGTATATAAGCAATGATTTAAATCGTTTGATTAATAAACAACAATATTTCGAAAAACAATAATAACACAGTACAGAATATAGTTTACTCTATATCATTATGATATATACCGTAACGAAACTAGTCCATTATCACTCATCCCCCAAAGTAAAAACCGATTAACGACGAAAAATGAATTGAATCTATCGGTCCGAAATTACGCGATCGGCCTATACATACACCCACGCATAGCTTTCGTTACCATCGGGTAATTTTTTGCGCAATACAAAATTTCCCTCTCTCTATCTCGACAATAAATCGCCGAATTAGACCCCCCTCTCGAAAAAAGTGATCAGCGGCTCGAACTTCGACCGAGCGCTTCGTTTCCTCGATTCGTCGAGTAATCAATCAGGCCTCTCCGCGACGATGAGCAAAAAAAAGCGCGCAGGAAAAACAAGGAGATCGACGGGGCGTCGGTGAAAATAACGTATAAAAGGGAAAAAGAGCGGTAACGAAGAAACGACGCGGAGGAATTGGACGCCCCGACGTTTTGTCTCGGTATATAGAGAGAGAGGACGCGGTTAATTACTCGGATCCTTGGCCGACGTTCTCGCGCTGCGGCGAAAGGGAAAATTCATCCCCCGAGAGATTCGAATACGTCGACTCGACTCTGAAATGGCAGCAGCTCGACCCATGGCGGTGTGTATATATAGCTGTGTTGCAGAGCGTGATTGCCGATGTGGAATTAGATGCGATGTCCGGATTCCCGAGTAATGTCTCGATCTGGCGAGATTTTGTTTCTCGCTGTGTTTCGGAAAATCGACGGAATGTGCATAGGAATTTATTCTTCGATACTTGAAGATCCGGTGGTACTAAATTTTATAGCTTGTGAAAATTGTCGTGTGGTTGTAAGATTTTATTTTAATTTTTGACTTAATTATCCGGAATCTCCACAATATCGATGAAATTATACCGTTGTAAAATCTTGTACAAACTCGCTCGTTAAACGTCCATTCCAAGATCTTCAACCGCGAAAATTTCGTTAAATATATAAATATAGAATCCATATACGTCCCATCAGCGCGTTAGCACGACACTGCGCAGCTGTTCAAACATTTACAATCTAATCTCTGGTAATTTACATGATTTGATTTTACTATACGCAACCCAGCAGTCTATATATTGCCCCATATGAAAATCGATGTAAAGCACGATTATATATACTGATTTCCAAAATTCGCACAGCAAACAACGATGCTATGTATAAATAAAGTCATGATGTAACCGCGATGACATGTTCAAAAACACACACCTTTTCAACGCACGCATACACCACATCAGCAGAAGAGAAAAAAATTATATATATATAAAGATGAAAAGAGAAACACAACATATTTATACTTCCTCGTCGGGTCGCGCGTGTCTCATCTCTGTACCCCGACGCGGTGTGTTTCGTGTATACGCGCGTAATGCGAAACTCTTTTTACGCTCTTCTCGTGGAACGTCCTTAGCAGCAGTTCTTTATATACATATTACTATAGAGGGTATATTATCTATATATCGTTGAGTTTTTTTGCCACTGGCATGCGTTTTATCGCTATATATTACATATGTACGATATGTGTACACATATCCTGTCTTACAATATCTGTTTCTCTATACCTTTTTCTTTCTCACACACCACTATGCATATCCAGCATATTTTCCACTATGTCATATATACATATATGTATATAGATAGCGCGAGAGTCAGTGCAAACGCGCAGACGCTGCGGTTCTGACAAGCCGCGTCGGTTGTTTTATGTCATATTATATTGTATACAAAAGCGCTGTGTGACTATACATATATAGTGTGAGAGTAGTAAAAGGCACACGCGACTTTCCACGAAGCACTCGTTAACGTCAAAAACGCATATTTTAATCTTGTGTAAATACGTGTATAGATATAGCCGCGTTATAGTGCGTATATATAATCAATGTTTTTTACTGTCTGTGTTTCGCACCGAGTTTTCTGTATTACGTTAGCCGAAATAATTTGCACTCGATGTGATTGCGATTTTCTGAGTGAGCACACGCAATTGGTTTTATTAACTTTTACTCCTGGTGTAAATAATGCCCCCCGACGGCCTTATATATATATATATATATATATATATATATATATATATATATATATATATATATATATATATATATATATTACATTGTAATTTACAATTTAAATTTCCCCGAGAGATTTTCTCTCCCACGTCGTATAATGAGCCTGATGTTATTCCACGTGAATTATGAGTAAAGTTCTCTGTGCAAGATTAAGAAGTATAAATTAAAGTATCGTACGTTGATCGGGCGAGTGAAATTTGAATGGAAATTGTCGCAATCTCCCGCGACAAAATCGACTAGTGCGTTTACCTAATATTCAATACATCAGCGGTGCAGCAAAAACTAGAAAATGTTCGGCTCTTGAAAGCCTGGCTAATTATTCGTTCAACGGCTCGACAAAGTATATACAAACGCGCGAAACCCAATGTAAATATACCACACGTACTGCACGCGTTTTCCATGTGCCCGCGCGCGCGCATTATATACCTCGCTGTCTCTGCGTATTGACATTAGTATGCGCCGACGGTAATCGACTGCTGATTCGCGCACGAGAAAATTCCCCGAACACAACTCTCCCTCTGTCGCGCTCGCGCGCATACGTTATCTTCAATATTAGTTTGAGCGCGCTGCAGTACAATTATATATATATATATTACTCGAAGAGAGTGTAGACTTCGAACTGTGAAACTTGTCAGAGCTGTTAACATCTCGTCATGCGTTTGCACGAATCCACTGAGTATATAAACCGACCATGTGTACACTCTCACACCACATATATCATCGTATATAATATATATATACACACATTATAATAGACATAAACACATGCATACGAGACCAACTCATAGTCTTAGATATATATTATTATAATATTGTTTCCGGTCGAGCTGATATTTTCATAGATGTGTATCTTCATCTATATATATCATGGATATTATTCCGGTATATGTGCAAATTCAAGGCCAATAGAAAACATCTTTATATCTATATAGGGAAAAAATGTTTTTGAACACATCTTTACACTCTTATTACGTACTATATTTATACATTATGTAGGTTTGTTAGGTTAGAAAAAAATGTAGGAAAAATGCTGAACACGGGAAACCGCTTTTGCCAAACTTCTTTTACGACTATATAGATGTATATAATATTGTACTTGAAAAGAAGCTTTACACTGGCCGGTTTATATTTTATCACCTAGCAGTGGAAAAATTTCGAACAACAAAACTTGAAAGTAGGAAAAAACAACTTCAATGTGATAAAAATTATAACGATTATTTCGAATTGAATGTTTCTTCTATGTTTCAGTTCCACTGTCGAAAAATTTGTTCCACCTTCGGCTACAAAGATATAAATTAAATCCCTTTTTAAGTATAATTCACAGCTATATCCGTGAAAATAATTTGGCAAGCGATTTCTTATTTTTCTTAAGTTTTACATGTCTTAATCAACCTAAAAAATATCATCCGGCATAAAAGCTTTCAAAAAAATGTTCTATACTTGGATTGGCCATGGATTTGCATCAATATACATATAATACTGTCATGTTACTATATACACGTAATCAGTTAGTCTCCCCCACATGAACGTGTATAGGAAGAGATCTAGTACATACACTGCTTACACGAATTTTTGAGTCTCATAATAGTAAACCTTCATTAGATCTTTTCTTCCCGGTGAATGCAGGCTTCCGATACTCACGTCTCAAACTCAAATTGCCTGCTATACATATACTTGCTTTCATTACGGAGAAACCCTTCGATTCTCCATCGCGCAAATAAGTCTCTTGTACGCAAGTTGTATGCAAATTCACCTGTTGAGAGAAAGAGAGAAGAAAAAAGGAAGATATTTACATCGTGACTTTGCGAAACAGCGCGAAGCCTTCATTCACGCGACATACGGGAGTCACTAATACTCATCACACTATCCAGTTAGGTTAGCCCTAATCGTTCTGCTTGCCGTGGACTAAAACGAGTCTATTACACTTTACACACACACACACACACACACACACACACACACACACACATAGACATACACTAATGTATTCTCAAACCGACACAATAGCCGGACTTTTTAACTCCGTCATCGCTTTAGTGCACGGCAATCAGGGCGCCAATATCCGATCGAAAGGTAGGTAAGAGCGCATCACTTAGTTAGAGAATTTCCTTTTTTATATACGATTGTTCATCAGAGATTCATTAGCTGTATCTATTATTATTATTATCATTCGATATACGTACCTCGCGGTTGATTATTATACACGATTGTCTTACACATTGGTATATTGAATTGTACTATTATTATTATTATTATTATTATTATTATTATTATTACTACTACTATTATTATTATCGCATTATTAGTATTATTATACATTACAATTATTATTATACGTGCAAGTTCCCCATTAGATGCTAGCAGCTGTAAAATGCCGCAGCTGCTGAAATGGGCTGCTCGCTGCTATCACTGATAATTTGATTTCTGACGCTACGCGCGAGAATATAATATATTATACCATCATGAGCAACGTCGGAGAAAAACATAATAATATTATATATAAAACGAGGCAAGAGATCGACGCAGAATGTAAATAAACAGCGAATTTTGTGTGCAACGAATAAGAGGATGGACAGACGTGCCGAGGCTCGAGTCTGATGCGCAAAGCAAGTGATGTTGGGTATATTATGTTATACTATTTCAACGCAATAAGAACCTATATACAGACTTGTATTACATACAGCAACATGTGGTGGGCACTTGCTTAGCGTATAATATCGACTTGTTGCGCGTCAAAGGAAATTGAAAGGTCCTCCTGATGTCTTCCCCACCAACCAGCCTTTTCTCTCTTTCTTTCTCTCTCTCTCTCTCTCTCTCTCAATCTGAGAAACGAACCCTCGACATATATATCGTGGCTCATTCGGTGGAAAGAATTCGATAAGGGTCACATAGAGATAGCGGTAGATATTGAGCTTGCGACGACATGTTGTTCGTACTCTTATATATCTTCGCTTCGTTCGCCCTTTGAGATCCGATGCTTTTTCCAACCGAATGACACATCATACAAACACACGCACACACACACACGCACACACTCACAGAGAAAACTTCCCATCCGTCAAACGTGTATACACGGTACGAAAATTTGTTTATAGGCGAGAAGGCGCATACACGATCGAAGCGAACGCGCAATATAAAACGCGCGCAATAAACATGTATATATATATACCTATACAGAATTGGTTGTCAGAAGTAGTGTACGTGTGCGAAGCGAACAGCCGAGAAAGAAAAACAAAATAAAAGCGAGAGGAGAAAAAAAGCAATACGAAAGCCACAGAGAGGGCTATAATGTATACACGTATACATCTAGACACAATCTGGACTATAGCGCCGCAGTATATTAGTGTTTTTCGCACGTATATATATACGATACTGCGATAATTGGCCGCCAATGAGTCCTGTTGATTTGGTTCCGTGCAGGGTGTGTGCGATGATCTTTCTCTCTTTCTCTTGCGTTATACATAATATATAAGTATTAGATAATATCTTTCTCTCTCTTTCTGCCGCCATAAATAACGATCTTTCTCACGAGTCAGCTCTTACAGACGTTATAGTGTAATATACACGTATATGTATATCGCATCGCAGAGAGCTTCAAGAAAGAAAGAAGAAAGAAAGAAACAATAGCGACACAACATGTAGTGAGCGAGGTGTATTATATAGCCTATACATATACACATATACACACCGCGTTCGCTCGCCCATGCGTGCGCGCCGGAATAATAATAACCAGATTCGCGTGAATGCAGCCCGTTATACACGAAAAACACGTGCAGTAGCTGTGTACGTATATGTTTCTTTTTTTTGGCCACATAGTCGTATAATCTCGCTTGCGGCCGCAGTGTAATATGCATTCCTCGAAAGGTATATATAATACACTATACAACACTAAATCGCGTCGCATTATACAATAATAATAATAGCGCACGCGCGAGTGAACGCACTTGCGCATGTATATGTGTAATCCACAATAGCTTAGGTCAGATTGATATGATCATATTAAATATATCTATATATAGCTATAACGTAGATGATATATAAGTATAATACAAAGAAAAGAAAAGAGAAAATGTATTTGATAAGAGAGGTGTGCGGGGTCTACGCATACACGATTGTAAATGTGCTGGTGCAACTTACCGGATGCGGATGTGTCAGAAAGAGAGATCGACCAACCAAGGGGCTTTGGTTTTTTGCTGATTTCAGGTCCGCCCGTGGAGGTCGGCGTCACCATGTATGTCCTCAGCATCAGTTCCGTGTCCGAGGTGTTGATGGTACAGTGTCCTCTATATTCATTACACGAAATTCACTTCGTTCGTTATATACATATCGTTCTCTCATGTACCTCTGTTTTCTTTTTCATCATTTCTTTCTCTATATACTCTGTATACATTCGTCACGCATCTATAAACTGTATTATTCTTTGTTTATTTTATTTTCCTTTTTGCGCTGTGTGAGGTATCCATAAAAATATCCATCATTTCACCGATTTCGCATCTGTTCTCTGTTACATACATCTACCGTATATGTGCGGTGGAACCACCAGGCCATTTTCTATTTGCGTCGACGCTGACTTATACACACATACACTTTGCGAGAGCTGCGGAAATGTGCATTGATTCATTATGATGGAAGTAGATTTCGTCCTGGCTCCAAGCCAGGATCTCGTCCGATCGAAATCTGCTTCCACCGAGTGTACACTCTGATTTTTTTTTCTTCGGCAGATATATACGCTTGAATCTTGAAAAGATTCTGTCGTAGGATACCGATCGTATATTATTTTAAATTCATTGAAGTTATCCTACGCAAGAATCGCTCGACACACGGCCAAAGTACAGCCGCTGTGCGATAATACGCTTATAACATACGATAAATATCAAGTAGCCTGTGAATAAATACAAGCTAAATCCAACCTATAAACACTCGAAAGAATCAAGAGTGTCCAGCACACATACACATGTCTCTAATCCCACAAGTAAAACAGCCATACGCAGAAGCTCATTTCTATATTCCCCCCTAATTACCCCCTGCGAAAAAATAGTCAGACAAACACACAGAACGACCGAAATCTCCCAAAAGAGCAACGCCGGTATTAGATATAGTTCCTCTCATTCCCCCGATAAGATGACAACGATAAAAAACTGAATCTATCGCGATCGCGAAGTTAGCTTCTTCTTCATCTTCGTCCTTGGGGGAACACAGTTTGCTTCCTTTTTCTACTTTCTTTCTCGCGTGCGCAATTTATCATCATATACAGAACTACACGAGAATTGATGCCGATTATTATCGTCGTCGGACGATTGAGCTTATATACACTGTGTGTGTATATATATTCGTCATCCGCGACAGCGACTTCCGGCCGGAAGAGTCTCTTTCCGGAACGACGCAATGCTTCTGTGACTGATATGCAGCTCCGGGTGTTACAATACACTATGAATTCGGCCGTCGGGGTTTAATCGCGCTTGTCGTCGGAATTTGATGCCGCTTCGATCGCGATACTTTGTGGATTATTTACCGCGACCATGACACAACTCGCTGGATATAATATTTATATATATATATATATATATATATATATAATATATATTATACGTAACGTTGATGAATTCAATGTGTGTATACCTTTGTATCTCTCTATCTCTATTGTCTATCTCGCTGTGATGTTTAATTTTTCAACGGTATAATATAATATATAGTTAAGATGTGTAAGGCGTAAGTACAGTGTTGTAAACTTGTCACGTGTCGCATGCGCAGCAAAATGTGATTATGGGTGTTTCAAAATTTGTTTATTTTATCTTTTTTTATCTCCATCGCTACGAAACACTCGAAAAGTTCGTCACTGCAGAGTCTCGTTGGCTTTTCTGTTCTTTTTTTTAACACCCGCCGCCGTTGACAAAGTGTCCGCGATGCGCACGAAAAGCCGTGCCAAGCTCGTTTCCACTCCCCCCCCCCTCCGTTTCCTTATTGGATATAGGACGTGTATATATATACACTCGCAAATTGCTCGGCCCGCGAAAAACGAGTCCGCGCCGCACCATTTTTCCGTCCAGTTCTACTATACTCCCCCCCCCCCACTTATTCCAACGCTAACCATATGTAAATGTGTCGGTTCGCTGCTGCAGCGCACGACCGACCGAAAAAAAGCAAAGCTGTGTACACACATATCCACCACTTTTTCTCTGGATTCGCGGGCGAAAAATAAACGAAATAGTGTGTTCTATATAGATATAGCGACGAGAAAGAAAAAAAAACAACAAGAAAAACATAAAGTGAAGGAGTACAAGTATATAGAGAAACAAGCCCTGCAACAACTACTCGACAAAAATATGAGAATATTATATATATCACATACACTGGCGGCGTGCAGCTATACTTTATATATGTATGTACGAGTATACTAACTATGTTTTTTTAGCTCGTCTCTCACAGCTGTTTGGTTGGCTGAACTGTATACAAGGGAACCTTGCTACGTTCCGCAGTCGTCGCTGATGCAAGAAACGTTTATTATTATTATTATTATTATATATTGTATACCACCGTATTTTGCCTCCACTTGTCCTTATCGTATTACGTTATACATACATACACATACATATGAGTTGCTGTTACAATACTTGACAACAGTATACGGTTGGACATTGTTATTATATGATTATGTTTATTCTTTTGGATACAAACGTTATATTGCGATGTGTCTCTCTCTCTCTTTCTCTCTCTCTCTCTCTCTCTCTCTCTCTCTCTCTCTCTCTCTCTCTCTCTCTCTATTTCTCACTGTTATTATCTATTCTCTCTATTCAAAACCCACACTTATGATTTCATTCTTCTTCTATCGACATGTTTTAGTTGCGTTCTCGTTCAGTGCATGGCCCTAACCAGCGAAGCTCGACTTGCGCTCGATCCAAAAAGCGCGGTAAATTTAAAATCGAGTTAGTCGTATATTTTCATTGTACTCCACTCGTTCTTCTATGCAGATGTGTGTCTCTATATAGGATCCGGAAATCAAATTTCGCGACCGCAATCCAGCGACGACGTCCTCCACGTGATCCGTCGAGACTCTTAAATAAACCCGACGTCGCGCGGGAATTTCAATTTGCAATAAAACCTTTATCCTTTTTTTTCGCGCTTTTATGGAGGGTCAGTTTACATGACGCTGTATCACCTTCGTGATGTGTACGATGTTTATATTTATATATGTATATATATCAACACGTAATTGCGGATCATCATCAGGCAAGAGTTCAGAATCGGATGACTTTTAACTCTTTACGAGAGATTTTCAGAGTAAAATAATCGAGGCTGTTTAATTTAATTGCGGTTTTTCATCATTCAATCATGTATACAACTGAAACTTCTATCCTCGCTATACATTGAGTGTATAAGTTATATTACCATCAGCTGACTTTTTTTAATATCGACATGTGTCAAGAGTCCTTTTGGATCGGCAAGAGATGTACGAGCTTCGCAGGCCAAGATGAATAAACATAATACTGCTATAATCTTCATCTATCTATACTATATATAATTTATATATGAAAACGTATACGCAAAGACATACCGTGAATACATCACATTATTATATACACGTAATGCTGTTTATATATACTCCTTGGAACGTCATGTCTCAAGAACAAATTTTCACAAAATCTATATATTTATCAATATATACGACGTTGTTTACACACTTGTATATCTCCAGTAGTTATTTGACTATGTATACATATGTATATTAATATTCAAAATCGTTCCGGCTGGTACATTCAGGTTTAAATTGAACGGATCCAAAGCAGCTATATATATATATATATATATATATATATATATATATATATATATATATATATATATATATATTGACTGCCGCTCTGCTGCATTTTTGTGCCGCACAGCAGCAGCAGCAGCAGTAGCAGCGACGAGTTTTTTATGCTATATATGCATACATGCTTGCACGCGAAAAAGATGGAGAGGGAGAGGAGACGCCGAGAGGAATAGAGGGAAGAATAAGAATCAAGGAGTTGTCTATGTATTTTACCGAGTTCGCGTGATGTGCTTGAAATACGAGAGGAGCTTCTTCTTTCTTTCCGTCCTTATAAATATTTAATACACTTGGCCGGGGAACAAAAGGGTACGAGGCATGATTAATTAAGACGAGAGAGAAAGAGAGGGGCGAAGGACGCGACTCCGCGCGGCGATGAGTTCGAGTGTCTTTATTTACCGTAACTCGGAGTTTTATATAATATATAGAGTCTTTTTCTTTCGCTTCGTTTCGCACTACTTCATTATTCAACATTCGTGTCGGAAAGTTGAAGTACGACCTTATGCGGATATTCCGGAATCACCGCATAATATCCGACTTTTTTATATACGCGAATTCAATGTTACATCGCGACATTTGTCAGTGAGAGAGATCGTCTGAAAATTCTTGCATCGTCTCGCATATTCCTTATCATGGGTAAGACTCTTGGCAACTCTTTTATTCGACTCGTTCTCTCGGCGTCGATTTTCTCTCTTTATATATATACTATATACGTGGGTACCCTTTTATATATATATATATATATATATATATATATATATATATATATATATATATATATACATACATAATACGACACGTATTTTAAGGCTGAATGTACGAGACTGGACCCCAGGTGTTGAGCCCTGTGCGGAAACCAAATCAAGTCGACACTGTCACCTGGAACGTGACTCGCGCGATACGCATATGTTATATTTATTTTTTTTATTCAGAAATGACTCCCCTCCCCTTTGATCTCTCCTTATATATTATACACCTCCGCATCACTGTTTCGGAATGATTATCGCAGACAGTCGTGATTCTGTATATGAAAGCTTTGAATAACGTGGATTATGAAGCTTTTACATAACAGAAAAGTCAGGAAAATATCGATGGCGCTGATTCGCCGATATATAATTGAGCTAAAAATAATGATAATAAAAGGCGAGGTTATTGTACTTACATTTTTACGCGATAAAATCGATTTAGCTCTAAGAGGATAATCGATAATTCGTTCTTTTTTACCATAGAGTCGATATATATGTGTATATGGAAAATAACAGACACATGTGACATATAAAGACAATCGTGACTGTCTGCCATTGGAAACCGAATCCTTGCCCGATCCTCAACGATCCTCAAGATTGGAGAAAGGAAACAAAGGCAAAGGAGTTGAAATTTCACGAGAAAATCACGGGACGAAAGCTATATATGTTTTCCGAAGATTGGCAAAGAGCAAAAAGCAAAAGTCGAGGAAGTATATAGATATACGTGCTGTTTATCAGACGCGCGTTGTCTGGCCGAAAAATTGGTAAAAAAAAGAAAGAAATAAAATTTGTCGTTGTTATATTGCTGAAAATTGTCAAAGAAAATTGTAACGAAAAATGTGCAAAATGAAAGCCATTGTCGATATCATTGTCAGTGTATGCAGTGCGCTCAGCTGCGCCACGTTGTCTCTTTCTCATATGTCACGTCATGTCATGAGCGTGCTTCAGAATGATCATAATATATACCTTTTTTTTTCTTATCTTGTGTGTGACCTTGTTATATATTTACATTATTTTTTTGTATATTTTTTTCGTATCTTCCTATTTATAGGTGTGTGCGTGTGCTACTGGCATTGCTTCTATTTTATCTTGGAAAATAAGCAACATACTGCCAACCAAGATATTGATAATACATTGTTATATACTATACCGTTATATATTATATTGCAAGCGCTATGTACTCAAAGCATTTATATATATATACTATACAAATACACGATACGAGGAATAATATAGACGAATAAGAAACACTATATATATAAATCTTGAACGTACACGTGATGCCTGTTCGCTTTTATCTGCTTGAGACGCTTTATAGTAGGTAATGCCTGAACGCAGAAAAACAGCGAGAACCGCTTGCGCGCATAATATATATACTTATATATGTCTCCGGCGATCTCTCGCGAAAAGGTTTGAACGTCCGACTGCTACAGTAGAGCGTGTATATATATATATATATATATATATATATATATATATATATAATGTACGCGACTATACGTATGTACGCTGAGGAAAAGGTTACTTCTTTATTTTTACGAGGTACGTGCGTACCAAGTGAAACCGTCGAGCCCGAATCACTTTCTTGAAATGCCGGACTCTGCGGCTCTCTTGAAAAAGAGAGTACAGCCAGACTCCGGTTCAATTCGCGCTGGTCTACACGTGAATTTAATTGGATTTTACGCTGATGGGATTATTGAGAGTATAGAGCGAAAAAGAAAATGCTGTAGGAGTATAGAAGCTATATGTCTAAGATTACTTTCTAATACTCGAGATTTTCAAACTTCACATAACACAGTTTATAGAGCTGATCAATATATAAACGTGGTATAACAATTCGATTTTTTTATATTTTTACAATACCACTTCTGTGGTTCATCCAATATTACAGTAGCAATTTATTTTTTTTATTTATTATAATACTATATGAATTCCCAATAATTTTTCGATATAGAAAAACAGCCGTCAGGCTCTTCGTCCCCAGAAAAAGTTTCTATTCGCGATCGAGTGCATCTTTGCAAGCCGAAGATATATAGCCCCTGGAATTTCCAATCCATTAAGCGCACGAATTTCCACTCTACTTTGCCTTAATATTCATCAACATTAAAGTTGCTCGACGAACCGAATGTACTTAAAGCATAAATGAAAATACTTTTATAAAAAAAAATCTTTTACTCGCTTCAAAGAGGTACGCACATTATTCAATAAGTTATCGCCAGCATATACATATTCGCGCAGAATCTTATCAAAATATGAAGTTACGGAAAACTACTTGTGGAACAACAGCGGCATCCACGATGATTATCTTGGAGCAAAGCAAACGAAATCCCTAAACACAACAAACTTCGTCCGAAACTCGATTGGCCTACATTCCCGGCAATTTTCATACTATATATATGTGTGTGTATATATATATATATATATATATATATATATATATATATATATATATATATATATATATATATATATATATATATATATATATATATATATATTATACAGGCGCACAGAAGCAGCAGCGAAGAACACAAGGAGCGAATAGGAAACTCGATTTCGGTATAATATTCCCGTGCCTAAGCCCCTGGCGAGTAGTACCGCATAAAAACGAATCCGCGAAGTGTGTATATGTATAGAAATTCCGGGGGATTAATCGCGGGGATACACGACGTGAAGCGTAGAAACTTTCCCCAAAAGTCTCCGACGCCGCGAGACCCATCGATCACCCGGTCATTTTCTTTTTTTCTTCTCTTTTTTTCCTCCCCTTCATATATATATATATATATATGTGCTCCCTCTTTATCCTAGTTTCTTCATTCGTAGAAAAATACCGCGTCAGTGCTCCGTTGGAAATTCTCTTCTTTTTTTTGAAAAATTTTCGCTTTCATCAAAAGAAAAAAAAATTAAATCTCACTCCGGAAACACGTTCTTTCCTTAGCGCATCCCTGTAGGATTACACAGGGCCTTATATATATACATACGCATCTCATGCAAAAATTCTCTCCCTTTGATGTCCTTATTCTCCTACACACGCACGCGAGAGAAAAGACTGTGTGTAGCGGCAGAGGAAGGCCATTAAGGGAGGTCTTCCTTTTGAACAACGCTCTTTAAACCGACTTAACGATCCTCGGCCTTCTTCTCTTCTTCTTCTTCTTCTTCGCGCGCGAGATCCTTTTACGAGATTCTTCTTCCAAAAAAAGGAGCAGAAGAGAGACTAGGGCGATACTTCACCCCCGTCGTCGTCGTCGTCGTCGTCGTCGTCTCTTTCTCCGTTTCCTTAATACTCGGCGTTCAACAACCGCGCCTTGTGTAGAGAGATGATAAAGCGGCAAAAATTGCGTGAATATACACACAAAATCGAGCATAAATTTCTGCTGCTTTTTTGTTAAAAATAAAAAATTCGTACGAGAATCAGCCTCGTTATATATCTATCAATCTTTGTATATATACGCATAGCAGCATCCGCCAAAAGTATCTGTCGCGCCTAAAAAAAGAAAAATTAACCTCCTGTCATATATATACACAGCCGCTAACTTATTCAGGATCCACACGCGTGAGGTCATCGACTCGGTCACGTATACACATCCACAGGATATGCACCGAGGGATATGGAGGCAAAAAGCGCTGACACACGCGCTGGTCCACTCGGCAGCGCTGACGCGGAAAATAAATAGTTCATCGGAGCAAGATGGCGCCGAATGGATGGGTAAATCTGTATCGGTTATCGGGGGAGCTTTCGTTGTTTATATATACACACACACATATATATATATATATATATATATATATATATATATATATATATATATATCGTATATGATAGCTATTTTGTGGCTTTTGTGCATATGCGATTGATATGCAGAAGCGGATGGATATATACGCCAAAGTCAAAACGTGTACATAGGCATTATGTATAGTCAGACGAGGGAGAGGAGAAAAAAACATATTCCGTCTCATCCTCTCGAACGTAATTTATTCTCACGTGAGAGAGAAACTCACCGGTCACCTTCGACGAGAGGGACCACTTCACCTTGACGATGAAGCTGACGTTGACTATATATACCTAACAAGGCACGTTTCGGCGATAACTGACCCTACACATGGAACACGTGGCGGAGAGCGAGCTTTGGGAGTTAATGTATGCAAAGATGACGACAGGGATATACGCGCCGACCGACTGATCTGCAGAAAGGGACTGAATAATGAAAGCTCGAGAGCTTGATGACTGGAGTTGTCAAATGGGTTTTTCTTTGAGATTCGCTTTATGTTAAAATAGCGCGAAAAAGCCCACAAAATGCTCGCGAATCTGGTATTCAAAAAGCCCGCGTCCGAGCTTTCAAAACAAAAACATAGCTCAGTAGCTCGCGCAAGATCGAATCAAGTACAAAACGACGATCCAACGGCAGTCTCGCCATACAGACGAGGAAGCTATACATGTACAAAAAGCGAAAGAAAGCTCCTTTCCAGAAAAGAAGAACAAGAAAAGCTCGCGGAGCATCTAAGGGAATATGATAATACACGGCCTCTCCTTCGCTCTCACTCTTTCTCTCCCGAGCTTTCCCGGCAGCTCGCGCGCGCGACAGGCCCGCAGTGCGCAGCTGGATTCGCGCCAAGCGGGCCAAGCGATGACCCCCCTGGACCCCTATACCCAACTCTGGAGCTCGCCGACGAGGATGAGGACGCGCAGACTGAGTTATGGCTCAGACATGCCTCAGGCTGTCGTGTGAGAAACCGGAGAAAGCGCTTTCGCGAGGACTGTGTTATATAAGCGAGAGCCTGGCATAGGTACGTATTTTGATACGGCTTGTCGTAAAATCGCCAACGGTTTGTATTGAAAATTTAATCGCGCGGCGTTCTCGAGTGCTTGCCGTGTATAGACCTCTATATAAAGCACGCGCGAGGCGTTTATATATAGCGCTTGATTTAAGAGTAAGACGCGATGTAGTCGGCCGCGATGAATAATTTTTTCCGACGAATTTTTCAACCAATACACAATGAGGGAAAGCACGATCGGAAGCCTGATTTACGGCTGATACTCGCGCGGCCTTTGCTTTAATAATTGCGTTCTAGTTTTATGGCCGGAGTAGACTCAAAGCTGTAAATTCGATATAGCGTTCGTTATTGATGGAGAAACTGTAGCCGAAGTCTTATGCGTCGAAGGATATGAGGCAAATTAGACAGATTCTAATTATACGTCGTTGAAGAAAAAGAAATCGTTGCTTATATACACAATGCCTCCCATCATCGGATGCTTCGGCATTCAATACTCTCTACATTCTAATTACGCACACTCCTGCGCAGTAGAAGCTCTACATAGCAGTCGCAAACAGTCCTTGACCTCCAATCCGTCTATCTGCAGAGCTGCACTTCAAAAAAAAGGAAAAAAAAGACATGGAGCAGAGAAAAAAGCTCGCGAGGACGTACCTCATGTATGCAAACACACGCCCCTACCTGGATGTATAATATACGCTATATATGTATATGGAAGCTGCATCCGCGCATGTACATGTGACTGGAGGAACGCGATGCAATTTTCGAGAACTCGTTAACGCCATATATATATAACTCATTAGTCGCTAAACAGAGAAAATTTTGCGCTCGTTAGTCGCGGAGAGACGCGCCGGAGACGACAGTTTCCTCGGAGCATGGGTTCTCTCTCTCTCTCTCTCTCTCTCTCTCTCTCTATAGTTATATATATATATATATATATATATGTATGTATGTGTGTATATATATATACTGTAATCGTCGCCGAGGCTCTTTGCTGCGGGGATTTCACTGCGGGCCGCGTTGACGTCTACGATTTACTTAATGCGCAAATTGGGATACTTGTCAGACTTCTTCTTATATTCTGCTTTACGCTCGAGCATATTATAAGCGAATTCGTCGATTTATACGTAATGCATCAGCAGATATATATCTGACGTTGTTTACCTAAAATGCACACACACACATATATATATATATATATATATATATATATATATATATATATATATGTATACAAGAAATCAGAAAATACTCGTGCTCCCGACTTTTCCGCCCGAAAATTCTTCCACAATAGCTTATAGAGTCAAGCACGTCAAGCACTATATATAGCTATATATACTCCTCGTCGTAGCCCGTAACTTCGCAGTGGCTGAAGTATCGCAGAGAAGAGCGACATTACTTGCAGGACCTTCTATATACCGTCTCTCTGTCGAGGACAACGAACGTCGTATGTATGCGTCTGCTCCGGATGTCGAGGGTCGCGCGCAACTTATGTTGTGTATACGTGTCCCCGCTTGTCTCGGTCTTTGAATTTCGACTCTCTCGATGCGGGCTGCGCGGGTATCCGCGCAACTCACATGCTATTTTCACGCTGATGGTTAGTTCGTAAAGGGTATTAGAGTCGCGCTGTTGACGTCATCAAAGCGGCAAACGACGAGTAGCTTTTTTCGGTACGTATTTACGGTGTCGTATATATGCCTTCGTACACCTACTGAAGGGAACGTATGAGTTACTAAGAAAGTTGTAGCTTTGTCCATTAATGTATACAGCATAATAGCAAAATTTCACAATAATCGTAATGACGCAGAACTTTCTTCGCCCTGTCAACCTCTTAAAGCTCTCGCGGCTTCATGAATAAGTAGCCGAAAGCACACGGTTTTAAGACAAAGGCAGTAAAACCTTCTTTTTTTCATCACCCAACCGCGAATTATTAATTCGTCCGTACAATGAGCGAAGCTGCGACCTCGTACATATAAAAATCACGCGGTCCTCACATTTTCCCGAGTCGAGTACACCTCAAGGGCATTGAAAATGTTCGCAGCGTTCAATAATTCGCGCTCTATTCAAGAGCATCGATGTCTAATCGCTTCCGGATAATAAGAGCCGATTAACAGTGCAAGCACTCGTACGATCCATCAAAATCTCAACGACCAGAATAACCACGTGTCGCGTGTATCAACAAAGGCAGAAAAAGCTTCGACGACCATAACATCAAAGGGAAATCACTTCCGTCTTGTAACAAGGACAACGTCAAACATACTTCGAGCGCTCGTTATATCGCATGGGTATAAACTCGAAGAAATATTCCCTCGAAACAAGAAACTCGCGCGTCCTGGTGTAGCAGCAAACGTGCGAGAGAAAGTAGGTGAACAAAAAAGGAAGCACGAGCGAGCTTAATCGCAGGAGATCATGACTCAAGGACACGTGTATATATAAGCTCGTTGCGTCGACTGCTCTCCCTTTGTATTTCGGAGCCGGGACCTACTGCGATACGGGATAGGAATAAAGAGGAGAAAGCGAGAGAGAGAAAAAAAAGAGATGACGCATGTTACTCGCACGTGCAGTGAAATTTACGTAGGAGCTTTTTTTTAATTGGACGTTTCGTAATTCTGTCTTATATATAAATACTCTCCCGAAGAATAAGTAATTTTTTATAAACGATATTCCTCAAAAACCGTTCTACCTACTCCTGTATCAGAAAAAGCTGCGAACAATGAACCAAGAGGCCAAAACACAAGTAGGCCGGAGCTTGCGGACACAAGAGAATCTTCATCCAAGAGCAAGGACGTACGAAAAGTGGGATGCACGGGCGCGGGACATTTAACTCGCTCTCTCTCTCTCTCTCTCTGTCTTCGTCGCGTCACCAACTTAAGTCCTGGACAAAAAGCTCGCCGGGGATGAACCTCGAGGATGTGGAGAGATAAAAAGGAAGAAAGAGAGAGATTTTGGAGGGGAGACACGAGACGACTATAAGAGGGCTTTGTTCTCGTCACCCACGTGTGTATATGTGCGGTAGCATCGACCGCGAGATTTTTACCAGTATACTTACCAGTCGATTTTTCAAAAGAACACGAGCTCTTATATTCTTCGAACGTCTGACTGCACTCGATTCGTTCTACTTGACATACACGAGATCAATCTACGCTGCAACTCATTCGTCACAAACAAACAACCGCTCGTATCACCCGAATAAAGCGCAAGCATACAGCTCGCAAAAAATTTCGTCTCGCCGACGAAACGCTCTATCAGCAGCCGTCAAATAAGCGTTCGCGAGAAAAAAAATCCGGCTTCCTTGAGGAAATACACGCGTAAACACGCGAGAGAAGGCCTTTTCACGTATAGTACGCTATATATAACAACCTGACGTTGACGAAGCGCTGGCGCTCCGATGCATATGCACACGCGATTTTCCGCTCGAGCCGCGTGCTGCATAGGCGGTAGCTTTCACTCTCGGTATTTCGTGCTGCTATGGTGCTTTTCCTCCTTTTTTTCGCGTGCGCTCGCGATGATGTTCTTTTCAGGTATAACGAGATTTAAGAAAGGACGAATGATTTGTATGGGCGAGGAAAAATGAATCGTAGCGATGCTATATGTGCGTATACCTTTTTGGAGCGAGGATGATAGATGCGTATGTGGCAAGAAAAAAAAATCGAATTGGTATATATACCACGTGTGCTGACGCGTAGGTCTTGGCGCGAAAAATCAATGGAGCGTTTAAATACAATGGGGGAATAATATACGACGTCGATTTTCAGCACTCGAGCTAACAAACCCAAAGCGATTCGGGCTCGAGACGTGTCTGCGTGAGGATCTTGAACGAGTCTCGGAGATTTTTCACCCACACATATACATATATATGTCTTCTCGGCTGCAGCGTCGCCGCGCGACTTTGTCATCCGCGACGCTGCGGTCGAATGCTTTATTCAGAGGATGAATCTCCGGGATCCTGTCGACTGCAAGCGACTTCCGCGGGATCATATATAAAAGAGCAGGAGGCATATCGTATATAGGATTTCACCGCATGCGCAGCTCTTATGCCGCCCTGTACAATAGATGTATATATACTTATAAATATACTACTCACCTAGATACATAAATATACTTTTATAATATATAGCCAGGCATAATTACCGCGATAGTCGAGAAATCTGCCGTATATTAGATATGGGAATTTCATTTTTTTTTTCATATCCAATGTAGTTGAATGCAATCATATATATTAGGACATTTCTCTTCATAGCTGTACAACAATTGAACTTCCAAAAAACAAAACCTTTTCATTTAACGCATCTTCCACAAGTATACTCACTTACAAATAATAGCTAACAGATTAACAATTTCATCTCCATACTCTCCCGCACATACCGACAATGTTTGCGCTCGCGCGCAGTTTGTGAAACATTATGTATCTGTCTGCAGCCGCATCAGAGCAAGACTATACCACTGCGTCAGGTGCCTACAGCTGTTGACATCCGGCGTGTATATGTATGCATCCACAGACATATTAAAGCAGACATTAAAGTCCCGAAACTCTCTTCCTCGCGAAGTCCGTCGTTCGCGTATGCACAGCTTGATATGCATGTATGCGTACGACGAACTGAAGATTGTGTGTGTGTGTGTCCATATCGGTCTCAAAGGGATGACTAGTCATATCAAGCTTGATGTACAACTACTGTGGCACCGACGCAGTTATATGTATTGTGATTAGCTGCACTTTAGCCTTATGAGCAGATCGTTCGCGGTTCACTTAGAGATATAGTATATGATATTTTAATCTATAAACTATTGTGCCTCTTTAATGTAGAAATGTCTGGACGTTTCCCATACGACGAGCGCGAAACTCCGACTGAACGTAAATCTACGTACAGATCCAGAAAATACCGTCTCTAAAAATACATGGGATCGTGATTTTCTGATCAGTCGAGCTTTCGTCCTGTCGCAGAGTCATCCCTTACAATACTAGCAAATAAATATTCTGTACCATCAAAAATCTTCGCAAGAACATAATATACAATCCATTATATACAAACGATAATTTTGCGTGTTATGCACACATTATAAAGGTACCCATCTCCATACATATACTCACAGATCACAGACGATATTACTTACATTCCTCTCAAAACACACACACACGTACACGTTTACCCCGAAGGCATGGCGCACGAGTCGCGCAGTCTGTCTGTTTGCCGGAGCATGCTGCATGAATATTTCGTATACAATATACACTGCGGAGCGAACCCTCGCACACAAACACACACGACCCTCGTCGACCCCCGAACGCAACAACATCAGAAGAGAAAAAGAAAATAATACGGGATCAAAACATAGTGAATACGACTCACATCTACACACACGTATACACGCATAGACTGTGTCTATCCCCATGACACACAGTGAGTTTGGGATATATAAGAAACCCTAGTGTTATCATATATACGCGAGTTTTTCGCATTTCCTCCCCGTGTATATATATTTTTTTCTCGCCCTTGTTCCTCATCCTCCTCATCCTCCTCCTTCTCGTGCACACAAACACACGCGTACACACATCAGGCTCCCTTCTCCGAGCTTCAGAGACGGCTCGAACCCCCCTTTTGTAAGGTTTGAGAGGGAAGGAAAAATATATGCTACACACGGGATACGCCCTGTTTTGCGCGCGCGGAGCGAAGCAAGTATAGATATATAACGGAGAATATATAGATATTAATACCCAGGTGATTTGAGAGAGTATAGTAATCTTGTGCTAATTGATCACGAGCGGAGTTCATGCTATGATTACGCTGAAATTAGTGTTACACGAGCTTACGCCCGGATTATTTCGATGGGACACGAATCGAATACAAGATTCGCTTGAAATTGAATCGTCGTGTATATTAATACTTACTTCGCTTCGCCATGTATACTCTGAGCTTCGGCCGAAAATCCATAGACGAAACTTTAAGGCCAAAAGTATAGATGTACGTCTGTACACTCGCTAAATGCGTTAGCCGAGCTTTCGTTCTCTCAAGTTATTTGAATTTTTCAATTTTATTTCTTTCTCTCTTTATATATATATATTTATCGTACCCTTGTACCTCTCATGTGGATTTGTTTGTTTCGTTTTTATATATTATCTTCGTGTGTTGTGTATAACTATATGCTTATGTGCATACATTAGCCGCACATATATACACTGTGTGTGTATATATATATACAACAGCGTATATGCGCGGGTGGCGGCGCGCAGAAAAACTTGGGCTGCAGCACTCGATTCGGGACGATTGATTCGTAAAGTTCGTTGGCTCGCGCCCGAGACCGAGAGGGAGATTGATGGGGTCATTTTTTATACGTATACGCCCTCGCGACCGGCAACTTATAAGCTTGCGAGTAGGGTCCGCGTGTTTTTCGAGTTACGTGTTTCGAGCGGGCTTTTTCCATTAAGACGTACGAGGAGCTTTTATTTTCGAGACTCCTGCAGCTTTTCATTTTTTAATCGCAAGCTCGACTGAACGCGAAATTTATCTCCGCGTGCAGCACGATAAAATCTCGAGACAGTTCGAAAAATCTACTTGGAAAAGAACAGAGGAGCGCCCAAGCTCCCGGGGTAACAATAAAACCATATAGCCCCGATTTCCGGTGACTTGACGAAAAAAGGCCGACTTATACGCTCGGGTCACGGACGTATAAAGGGGGCCGGAGGAGAGCTTTTTTAAAAATTCAAGTTCGCGCAGCTCGCAAATCACGCGGAGCATCGCACCGATAAGCTCGAAGCGCCTTAAGCGAGCACGTAGAGCTCGTAACGTCGAGCTTTATTTTCCCCCTTTGAGTCTCGTCGTCTCGGCCTCTTTATAATTGTAGCCCGTCGTCGTCGTCTTTCCTTCCAAGGCTTTATCTCGCTCTCTTCGTGACTTTCTTCTGGCCTCTTCTTTTGCTACTGCTACTCTCTCTTATATATGCCCCGTCGCGACGGACTTTACGAGCAAGGTTTTTTGCAAGCCTTTTCATCCGTTATCAATCTAACCTTCAATCATGATCGTTTTTCCTTTTGCGTAAAATATTTTTTAGGCAACCAAATTATCAATCTCCAATTTTCTTTCCGTCGTCATTCGCAAAAATTGCTCCGAAAGGGTCGGCATAAAAGGAGTCGTAAGAATTACTATCGAACGTCTGCGCGTCATATATATTATGCAAGCTAGAAGAGCTTTCCCCGCTCGCGCACGCGCGCTATTAAAACGAATCTCTAGAAGAGGAACGTAAAATCGGCTTTGCTCGCGCGTTTAAGGGGCTCTCTGCGTCTTGCACTGCTCGTCGCAAATTTCGCGGTGCGAGCTTTTATTTCCAATTAAGCTTGTCGGGGATTTTTGGCCGGAACGTGGATTCGGGAAGGGATTTTTGAGCTTTGCCGAGTATATATTTACAGCGGGTTTTCTTGGCGAATCAATCGCATCACCGAGTGCTTCAGCTTCAAGCTGTATCTTTCTTGCTCTGTATTTAATTTCCTTGGCAAATTTTACCGAAATCCTCGTTATATTTCTTTATGCTCGGTTATTGTGCCTCGTGTATAATCGTCCACTTATAACGAACTGACGATTTGTTTTATTTTTCTTCTTTTATCCTCTTCTTTCGCAACTCTCCCAAAAGAGAACAGATAAACTCTCCCTGCAATGAGAGAACATTAGCTAGAAAAAACAAGCCAAAGAAAGCAAACGTAACGACCCAAAGTAACATCAAAGGAATTCCTGTAACAATTCCTATAAACTTGAGTGTATATAATAAATAACTGTATAATACGGGTGTGTGTGTATCGTCGACTCCGTTCCTTTGTATACGCGATAAGAAGAGAGAGCAAAAAAAGATTTGTACGATGCTCGACAGCCACGATGACAACAGCCACTCGATGCAGCCGTCGAGTGGTCTGACCGTGCTCGGTCGTAACCACTTGGCCTTCGACGATACACATGCATGCGCGCGCGCTATATAGGTGTGACTGGAGAACGACTGGAAAAAATCGCCCGATGGATAATCGGGAGAACGAATGCGTGGGAGAGACTGGTGTAAAATCGTAGAATTGTAACGGGCTTTTCGAGACATGTGTGCATAAGTTGGTGTACACTTACTCGAAAACGCATAGTTGCTGACTCGCGAGTGTATACCAATTTTCGATCGACGCGTCCTACATAAGCAAAAGCTCGATGTCTCGAAGAGCCGTTGCTATAGAAAAAGCTCGAAAGCCTCAAGCTCCGAAACTAATGCAAGCTCTTCTATTTTTGCAAATGTCAACGGTGATCACGGTAACAGGACTTCACGCTGGATTTTTACTTCCGGCAATTCTGGACGGATCCGCGACTGGCTTTCAAAAAGCGACCCGGCGTCGAGATTCTGAGCGTCGGCTCGGAGTTCATCAAGAACATCTGGGTGCCGGACACGTTCTTCGTCAACGAGAAGCAGTCGTACTTTCACGTCGCCACCACCAGTAACGAGTTCATTCGCATACATCACACGGGTAGCATCACTCGGAGTATACGGTGAGTATAAATCGGAGCTTTTTATTTATTTTGTTTTTAAATCGTATATCTTTTGATAAGTATTTATTTATTGAATATTTGAAGGAAGAAGTGATTGTCAAAGGATTGCGCTATCGACACTATCGTAATACTGTAGCTCGTCAAGCTGACTGAAAACCGGAAAGTGAGGAATAAATAAACGCGATTAACATTCGATTCTAAAAGTATATTACAAAAGAAAATTATCCAAAAAGCCTTCCGATCGCTATACCATTAAACGGTATACAAGCTAAAGAGGGTAATCGACGCGAGAGAAAGAGAGCCTCGCTGCTCTTTTCCGCATTCCATCTGCAATGTCGTTTACACCCGCTGCAACGCGCGAAAGTACTTACGCAAACTACCCTCTCCTCTACCACTGCAAGCTCTCTTCTCTCTTTTTTTCTCCCTGCCGCGACTATTTTTCGGCAATTCCTCGTCGAGCCGACGAAAGCGTCCACACGATCGTATCCGTTCGTTACTCTCTCGAGCGGCGGAAGAGCAGAGAGAGAGAGAGAGAGAGAGAGAGAGAGAGAGAGAGAGAGAGAGAGAGAGAGAGAGAGAGAGACTCGCTCGTCGTTTACCTAATGCTCTCTATTTTTCTGGGCTAGCGCCCCGCCGAGAGATAACCGAACCAATCGATCTCTCTAACTGCTATCGAACGGCTGTCACGAAACTGCAGCAAATTGCGGACGAGGAATATAGGGGTATATATATGTAGAGAGACGCTTGTTGGAAGGCGGATGAGAAATAGAGAGACGACCCGGACGAATAAAACGATGAGAGGGTATAAGAACGCGGGGAAATTGCTGCGAGGAGAAGAAAAACAAATCGGAAGCGATGAACATATCGTGATGGGGGAACACACGGAGTGAAATTGGACGTTTGAATTGAGTGCCTAATATATATTTTTCGAAGAAAAACCGTTTGAATATATAACTGTATATACACAACCTCGCGATTGAGATATAATATGCGTAAGCGAGAAAGTAGTTGACAACTGCGCTCATTCGGGGATAATTAAGCAGAAAGATAGATATTCATTTATTTGCCGAAAGAAAATGTATCCCCTTCATCGATCACACGTATATATACATTTATATATACATAGCTGAATGCCACACTTTTATCTGTACAGTTTCGCGAGAGACGGAACGCATATATATAGAGGAGAGATACACGACGCGAAGACGAGTGTAATGAATATCGTCGACGTCGGCTGAGGTGATAGCGTCAATTCGGGAAATATTAATGAAAAATTGATAAGATATCGGTCTGTCCGTCATAGTGTGTCTGGATTTATCCGAGAGGAGAGAGAGAGAAGAGGAAAAAAGAGGAATTTCATACCGTGACATCGAAAAATGTCACCGAGGCGGTATATATAGGACCGAGAGGGCGGAATTTTTATCTTTGATAAAAATCGTGCGATGCATTGAAATTGATTAAGCGATAGCCAAGCGCGCTGGTGTGAAATAGCTGCTTTAACGAATTTCGACGGTTCGCTCGTGGAATGAATTGGAGAATATGTATATACACGCGCAAGATTTTTAAATGCGATAAAAAAGCTTGCTTATTGGATTTAATCGTACGTTTTAATACAGAATATCATACGCTTTTTACAATACGAGGTACGTACTTTATTTGCATTCGAATTGTACAATTTTTACAAATACATCTAACGGAGCAAAGTAAGTTTTGAACGAAAATTTGTCACTATACTAAACAACTCGACGAGGACAGCGCCAAAGAAGCGCGATTGCAAGTGGCCTTAAAAAACGTGCGCACTACAACAGTCGTAGCAGCAACGAAAAAGTCGTTCAGCGATCTTCGGGGGCCAATCGAGGCCACACAGTAAAACCGTAAATTTTCCCGGCCACATACCTTGCGCGCGCGAAAAGAAATGTTAGCCGTATATAGAAGAAGCGACGAGGAAAAGCGCTCCAACTATATATACAAAATCTCCTTTTATTTCCTCGAGTACACAATGCAGCTCTCGACTATTTCAAATATACACGCTCGTATATATACATTCCCATCGCGTATTCAAAGCAGTACAGCATCTGGCATTATTCAACGGCGCAATTAATTTCACCATATACGATTTTCAATTTCACCTGCGTGAAATTCCGGCGCCCCGCAACCTGGCTTTATCATCTGCAACAAGGAACCGACTGCCTGCGTGTACTGTGCTGTACCTTTCCGCTCAGCGCCTCTCCCGAGTATTCCCGTATTAACGCTCCGACTATATTCAGAAGCCATGCATACGTAAGTTGCCTCCTCTTGTCGCCGGGATGTATACATATATAGCACAGACTGAGTATGTGTGTACAGACGCATATACCGATAGAACGAATTCCGACGGATGTCCGGTTTTGCGAGACATAGCGCGGAGTAAAGGGAGGTTGATCGACTTGTGGTGTTCTTGACGAAAGCTTTATTTTTCTGGCACTTTAAATGTATTGTCTCATTGTCTTAAGACGTTTTAGAATTTTTCGAAATGAATGACGTAAAGAATGGCCTCGCCGTAATAGACGCAGAATGTAAGGCAGTTATAATAGTATATAAAGCTTCTTCAGATTGCCAAGAAAGAATTCGTTTCCAGACCGACCATTATTTTTGCAATGTACAAATTAAATTGTCATAAGGCTTGAATTTCCATTAAACTATATAATAGACTTTATTTCAAGAGTAAAGTTAAAACTCGTACCGCAACTTCTAACTTTAACTTTACTGCTACAATAATTTTGCATTTGAAAACAAGTTTTAAATTCATTCTCATAACACTTGTATTCACTTCTATTCATCTTCTAGGAAAAATGCAGACTTAGCATATAAGTAGTTGTAGCATAATCGACTCTGGCTCAATAAGACAGTTTAGCATATAGGCACACCGACATATATGAGATCCTAGGCAACAGATTTTCATGAGGGAAATACAAAATTGCCATTTACTTATTGCTCATTTTGGTCCGTATACGAAACTTCCAAAAGAATCGTATCCAAGATTACTGAACTTTCGACCTAATATACATGGTATTTATATCAAATGAAAAATCCGCGGCCGCAACCAAAAGAAAAAAGAAGCTCTCGTCTACACGCGCAACATTAAAAGCTAAAGCAGCGCAATAAACGCGAGAGACCGAAATATCCGCGGTGTACCATCCCCACCGCATCGAAAACCGTAATTTCCCGGCCGCAACGTGTCGCGCAAAAAGCGTCGAGCCCTCTCATATCTTGCGGCCCTTCAAAGAATTTTTTTGCCCCGAGAATCCCGCGCGTGCGTCTCGAGCATTATGCACACGCTCATATTCGCGCAGCAGCGGCGTCGAGAGGCCGCTTATATATCCGCTGTCCTGTGTGCAGAAGGCTCAAACCGCGAGGTATTTCGCGTGTTCTGGACTGTGTATACTTATACCTACTGCGAAGCGTTTATAACGGAGGGAGTACGTGGATGGAGCAGGGTAGAGGTTTTCATTTTTCTGCTTTGTTTGCTGTACTATAAATATGTCATATTGCTTTTACGGACAATTCATGCCGAAGAAAATGGCGCACGAATTTTTAATTGAAAATATTTAAAGAGCTTTAAAGAGAAAATTAGGTGAAATGAATTTTCTATACAGATGTTAAAATATCAATGTATCTAAAAAGGCAACGATATTACTTCACTCCTACGACTACACCCAAAAGAATAAGAGCTAAACCTCACGTTCCACACTTCGCGTCCCCCATATGAAAAAGACGAGCCCACACCTCAAAGCGCAAATTCGAAATGCGAAAAAAGCTCTGAAAAAATTCCCGACAACAAAAGAAAAACCCGTTGCTCCGAAATCTCCGCTTTTCAACGGCAACATCACGCTCGCTTCCGCTCTTTATGTATACGTGCGCGGCATACGGCGACGCGGTGCGCCATTGTCCGCTCTTCCCTGTAAGATAATTGATCCGCATGCTATACAACTGGCCGCTACTATACAGCTATTATCTATATCGATCGAATCGATGGCTCTCTTATACCGCTGCGGGGGCTGCATTGATTGATGCATTGTGTGTCGCCGGCGACGCCATGGCTCAGTTCGGTGTCTCTGAATTCCGATGATTTCAAAAACGAGCTTTTATATCGTTCTAATCGAAATTG
Source organism: Muscidifurax raptorellus (assembly GCA_020010945.3). Lineage (NCBI taxonomy): Eukaryota > Metazoa > Arthropoda > Insecta > Hymenoptera > Pteromalidae > Muscidifurax > Muscidifurax raptorellus. The sequence goes on along the minus strand of CM052077.1, from coordinate 37,736,756 downwards.
TGTAACTGACGTAATTCAGTGAAATTCATCGACGCGTCGCAGCCACTGCGATGTGTCGCCCGCGAGCGCTTGTCACCGGCAGCAAACATCGCGTATATACGGCCAAACTCGTTTCGCAACTCCGTTTCGTAATCAGAGAAACTCTCGCGTTCGAAAACTGCACCAATAGTCTCCACTCAAACGCCCACGCGTGTGATCGCACCCCTCGTATATATATATATATATATATATATACACACTTCGTCTCGTGCGAAATTCTCTGATTCGCCGCCTACGGCTATACCTCACTCTCCCGCGACATTCCGTGGAACGAGTGACCCCCCCCCCTTGCTAGAGTAATTAGAAGCTTTTCCTGCGGAGGTAAACAGCTCGAGTCGTGTGTGATGCATCCTACGTGGCTCGTAAAATCCAAAGCGACACGACACACTCGTGTAATCGCTTAATTGGAGTATATTTATACTCCCTCTTTCTCTCTGATGCGCGACGACTCTCGAGTTTTAAACTCGCGCGCGTGCGAGCACTTATCATCGAGCCAGTCTAGCGTCTTCCTTTTTTTTTCAAGCAAGTCTCGCGCATCGTAGATTTCGACCTAGTTGAAATTTTTTTTAATATTCCATTGGAAAGACACGACGTAAGAGGCGACTCGATATATGTGTACGTGGCGATAACCGCAAAAAAGATCGCGGAATTATTTGTTCTCTATGGCGCGAAAAAGCATCAAGAATCTCTCAGGCGAGCGGCACTTAACCTCCTTCGGCATTATCCCCCTTTACGTTATTTCCTGCAGTTTTATTTCCACGAGCCGCAGTCCTTCACCCTTATCATCTCTGTCTGCTATATATAAGAACTGCCATTTTATATATAAACGAAAGTTGAGAAATCTCTTCTGAGTCCCGACGAAATAGGAGCCGGAAAAGCAGGAGAATTGCGATTACGCGACGCGTTGCCGCTGAAAAAAACGAGGCGAACTGGAATATAGCTGGGTATAGTGGAGGTTACAGCCGGTAACGAGATTATCAGATTCCTCGGGATGACGATAATCGGCTGGACTTTCGTTCTTTCGATGAATATTTATGATCGATTATATTATTATATCGAAAAACATTGATTGAATAAACGGCTTATACTTCTCGCGCTTATACTTCATCACTTATCATATGGTACCATGCAGTATACTATAATCAAACCTATATGTATGCTCTCTTAAAGTAAAAAAGTGAAAATTTCACTTTTCTTATTAGTGAAATAATTTTCACTGTTGAAAAAGTGATTATTTCACTGTTTCCAATCGCTCAATTATTTTAACTACCAAAACAGTGAATATTAACTTCGAAAAAAAGTGAATTTGAATCACTTTTTAAGCAGTTAACTGATTTGCCCGCGCAGACGCGACAATATCAAGATGGCCGCCGGCGCGGAGCGTCAGTTCGGCGTGATCGTCCAGACGAGAACTCCACGGCGTCAACTTGCTCTTTTTGGAAGTACTTAGTGCTCTACAATTGCTGGTCGTTTGGCTGAATATAGGCCAATAGGCTCTTCTAGTTTTGGCGGAACAACGAGGCAAAAAAAATCGCATTGCTTCGACCGGAGAATTAGTAGATCAGGATGCGACGAGCGCGCGCGAGAAACCTAACCTTGCACGTGTCTTTTTGGCTTTGAGCACGCTCGCGGACGAGGCGCGTGTTCATCCGACAGACAATAATACTTTCGTCATAACTCAACGGCGTCAACATGTGCGTATGTACTATTCACTAAATTAAAAGTGAATATGTGCTATGCGATTGGAATAAATCAACTATTTTTTAAGTGAACATTCACTGTTCAAAAAGTGAACATTTACTGTTCAAAAAGTGAATATTCACTGTTCAAAAAGTGAATATTCACTGTTCAAAAAGTGAATATTCACTATTTTAAAAGTTAATTGTCACTAATTGAAAAAGTTAATTTTTTCACTATTTCAGAAAGTGAATATTCACTATTTGCTAGTGACCGACTTATCACTATTCCAAAAAGTGACTATTCACTGTGAAATAGTGAATTTTCACTTTTTTACTTTAAGAGAGTGAATAACGCGAAAAAGTTCATTCTCATTCCATATTCATTTTACACTTCGCTCAGCACGAAAAGGAGATCCCGAAATGTATATTTGCGCACCTTATATATATACATGTATATAACGGTGGGAGGATCAGCTGGCATTATCATACAACCGCATTTCTCGCTCGTGGCCGTTATGGGATTATTATGCCGCTCGTTATTTCTCTCTCTCTCTCTCTCTCTCTCTCTCTCTCTCTCTCTCTCTCTCTCTCTCTCTCTCTCTCTCTCTCTCTCTCTCTATGCGCCCTTTTAATCTCTCGCGTCGATTCTTCTTTTCCGCGCAAATCTTCCCCGGCGCGATTTATCGAGGGATGGTCAGTTTTTCGCGCTGAAATATTTCATCGTCTACCAATGCGCGAGACATTTTATTTGCGCGGATAAGGCATGTTCGAGAGGGGACGTAAGAGTTCGCGGATGAACGGTTCGATGAACTTCATTTAATCTCGACGTCGTTTTTATCGCGGATAGGGGAGGGGGTGAGGCTTATCCACTTTTAATTTTCCTGCTAAAAAGCTCGCAAATGAATCGATGCTGACGGCTGGTGGAGAAAGATTAAAGAGAACGCGTACGTTTCGCGTAATTATTTGTAGGTTGAAACTTGCTGAATCGGACGTTATAGAAGCCGATGGTCTTTTTTATATTCTTTTAGTGCAGTTAACTTTATTAAAGAGCTTGCATTTTTAAATAATATCATCAAGCGTTAATTGTTTCCAACATCTAGTGAAAAAGGTCAATGCTGAAGCCGACTGAATTTAATTTTTGTTTCTTTTCCAAGACTATCGCATGCGGATTCTTACAAAACAAAAACATCTACTGCTCTTCTAAAACTCTTCGCTCTCTCTCCTCTTTGCTCAAACGTATCACCAACCTCATTCCTCCATATACGAGTCATCGACACCAGCACATTCTCCCCCAACACTTTTTCCCCTCTACCTTTCAATCTCAACCCCCGGCGTACAAAAGAAGGCCGTCGGCCGAGAAAGTCGGGCGTATAAACAAAACCCAACAATAAGCGAGAGTCTCGCGTTCTGCCGCACGTTCTCGAGTGGCATCGACGACGAAAGTCGAGAACAGCCGGCAACAGCAGCAGTCCCGGAAACGAGATTCGGCCGCGTGCACTCGAAGCTTCAAGTGCGCCATCTCTCGAGGCTATACCGCTGCAGAGATGACGCGTCTGCAGCTCGAGTACTGCTGCAGTTCAAAAGAACGAAAGAAAAGAGACGGTGAGGCCTGACAAGGAGTCTATGATATACCGAGATTATTTTCGTCATTTCGTTGCGATGATATTTGCGGGAAAATACATTTTCAACGGGGCTACGGATTTTTATATTTCTGAAAAAGTCGTCGGATTAATTGCTTGGAAAAAAAGTCGGAGAGAGAGAGAGAGAGAGAGAGAGAGAGAGAGAGAGAGAGAGAGAAGGGAAGCAGTAATTGAAAGGAGAAGAGTCAAACCATGAAAGGGGGAGAGGCGACGGAAACAGCCACAAATCAGTTGATTGGAGCGTTCCCCAATCGACACTCGCAGTTCGTTACTGATTTCGGTATTGACCGGAAACAGCCGATATAACTGACCGGCGGCGGTGAGCCACACGCGACGAATCAAGCCCACTTTTGCACCACGCACCCAAACTCAATCTTGATTGCGCTCTAGCTGGCCACTCGTCGTTCTCGCTCGCTCTTCTTTTTCGGCGCCCTCGACCGGAGCTTTTGATATTTTTGCCGCTATTATTTGCACGGATTGTTTCGACGTGATTTTTGATTGCCGGTCAACGCTATCTGGAGTGGAAACTAGTATAGTATTTTTTTTCCGAAACTTTGGCTTTTTTCGGCTCGATTTTATGTTTCTGTGGCTTTGGGTTATAACGATTGAAGGGAGGCTATTGGTAAAGAATTTACGAATGTACACAGTGTATTATTATATTTGACATTTAACAAGCGCGGTTCAAGGAATCGGTATACCGCTATTTAATCGTTTATAATAAAATTTAGCCATAACCTTTTAACAAAATTTAACCTGTAAAAGCTTGCTCGCATTTTCTCATCGCAGAATAATATCTACGTAAATAGCAACCATAAATTGAATAAATAAACTTGACCACTTTTTTCGCACAAGAAGCATCGCTTTCAAACCTTAAAATTGCTCCCAACAAAGTCAAGAACTTTCGCTTCTCGTTGGAACAACCGACTCGATGTTATCGACGATCCGCGAGAGCTACTCTGGCTGCTTTAAAAAATGCGAAATAGCGCGCGATTGTCGCCCCTACTACTACTCCACTGCTTCCCCTGGAGGCATATCTTTCTCTCGGCTCGGATGAATTATGCAGACAAAAGTTATACATTAATTTGAGGCGCATTGTGAAGTTGCAAATGGCATGAAATAGAGTTACCTATGCGAGAAATAAGGAAACGCAATGCAAATTTTGCAGGAGGAAGACTACCTCCGCTAACGTTTCATCAACTTCATTGGTCGACTTTAGATGTATTCCGACGCTGATACCTTTATACTTTTCTGCCCCTCTTTTTTAAGCTACTTTTAGTTCGTCTAACTCTTGCTGCAAGCTCGATACCTAAGTTTTCTTCGGCTGTATGGAAACAGCTCTAACATCATTTAAGAGCTTTCTTTCTTCGCGGCGACATCCAGTACTAGATATACTTACAAACTACGTCAATAAATGAATCGCAACGCGTAATCAGCAGATTTAATAACAGCGCAATCTCCCCCGTTAAAATCTATCCAAGCTTTAGACACACGGACACGCGTTTAGAAACTCACTCTCGAACTATATATATATATAACGCAGCAACAATATTAACATCGCCTGGCAAACTGAACCGGTAACGAAATTTTCTCAAAATCTAATCGGCCCTTCGTCGTTTATAACGTATATCTCCTCCGCATACACATGCGTCACCTTGCTCTATCGAGAGCCTATTAGAATTCTGATAAAATTAGCGGGCGCGCCACGGAATATTTGAAGTCGTGAGAGAGCTGCCTTGTATAATTGCCGACAATATTATGATGGCGGTCGGCTGGAAATTGCGTGGCGCAGTGGATTCAAGAATGCGCGAGTGAAATTGGATTGTGTCTCTCGATGCTCTAGAGAGGGTTTTATATATATATGTTGCACGCATCGATTTTAGAGCGTTGCGAGAGGGGTACACAGGATAGTAAACAGAGTTTGGGTCGAGTATCAAAAATTTTTTTTTAGGATGAAAGAGGATATATGCATGGCTAATTGACGATTTGTTTTTACACGGGCTTCACTTTTTTTCATCAACCAATCTAAAAGTTCGTAAACTCCTGTTAATAGCGACGCTTTTGATTGAAGTGTGCCAATTTTCCCACTGAAAATGTTCGTTGTATAGGAATGATTTTTCAATCAGAAGAGAGACCGAATTTCAAAATAAATTTAAAAACTTGTATCTTTGTTTGAAGCAGAGCTTTCAAATCAATCCATATCCTACACTATCCCAAAAAGCTTCCCAGCATCTCTGCCAAAACTTGCCGTTTCAATCCGAGCTTTAATCTAACCTCCAGCTCGTCGAGATCAGTGACACTAATAGCACAGCGTAAGAACAAGGCGAGAACGAGAAAAAGCGATAAATCCGGTTATTTGCGTGCAAGCTGCGCCTTAATTAAATCGATGCGGCTTAACAATCACCGCTGGATTTACTTGGCTGCTGTGAAAATAATGAGCTGAACGACAGGCAGTTATGTATAGCTTCGAACGAGATGGACGAAATGTACTCGGATTTTTCCGGAGAACTCGGCGCAGTCTATTAGCGGAAAAATGGTTTTAACGATTTTTAACTGTACAAATGGCGGCAATTAAATTTCTGACTTTTTACTCTCCGAGGAAAATCGTGTGCGGAAAATTTCAAGCTGATCTTTTCACAATCACTTCTTACAATGTTCATACTAAAATTTTGCAAAATATCTGAAATATAGCAAATCTATCACAACAATTAATAAACCAATCTTATTTTTCAGATTAACGATCACAGCGTCGTGTCCAATGAACCTGCAGTACTTCCCGATGGACCGACAATTGTGTAATATCGAAATCGAGAGTTGTAAGTATCCAACACGCGACTAACTGCATATACCAACACGCGTATATGTATAACTCACGCGCACTATTATTAATAACCATATAAGTCGCTCTGTATAGCGTCAACCATGCAACAATTACTTATAATCGTCGAGTGCCTTTGTCCATCGCAATTTCGCCGCTTATTCAAAAGAAAAAATCCGCATTATCCAACGAAGTTAATTACACAAAATTTCACATATATTTATATATATGTGAAATTTTGTGTAAACACAAAAGTGGCCTTCGCGTCCCTCTCGATGAACAATGGCACTCAGGAAGGCGCCACGGCGTGGATGTAAACCGGAAGCGCAGCCGTTGACGCACGCTATACTCGGCCTTTTCTTCTTCTCTCCATTCTTGCATATAATTACAAGAGGTGCGTGCTTTGACACCGCGAGCGATGAATATGATCGCGTTGATGAAGCTCGCACGTGAGAAAAGGCCCGAGTCCTCCTGTCGTTTGTTTCGCGTATTTTTAGACGAAAGAAATAAAGGATTATCATCCGTTGAGTGTAATCAAAGAAAACCAGACGGCCGTCAACGACTGCGTTTCTCTTAATCAGCAATGAAAAAAAGGCCACTGTCGCGAGGTTGTTGCGTTCGGCAAAAAAAAGGGGGAGGGGGAAACGAGCAGCGAGTAACAAACGCTGCCAGAAAAGGAAACGGCGCCGAGAGAGATTCATTAAGGCTATCACCGTTGTAATTTAATGCATACACTTTGCCTCTATTTCCGCCGTTTCTCTTTATATAACACACCTCCTCCCTTCTCATTCCCCACACACACATACAAGAGTATACCTTTCGGTCCTTCCCTACCTTATTCTCTCTACTCACAGCTCAACAGCATCACATACACACACACGTGTGTACGTCTCTCCCGCTCGCTTTTTCAGGTCAGCGGGAGAAAAAAATGACATCCCTCGCACAGATGTGCCGTGAGACTCACTCTCTCCCCACGCATATGTATACACCCCTGCACTTACACACACATACACACAGACGTTTGCGTACATTGATCGCGTACTAGCTCACATTGACACATATGTACAACAAACACGTGACGACGAAATTTTCGTCCGTTCCGAAAATAGATGTATATACACATAAACGCGCAGTTGAATTTCTCGCGATTACGAGGAAATATATAACAAACACGTGCTGTGTGCACACGTTGTTTCGCCTGCTTGATTACACCTGTCCGCGGATGAATAAAGATAAACATTTCGTTTTGGGCTATACATACACGACGAGGAGGCGTCATGACTCAGCAGCAGAGTATGTACTAATCGATGTAAATATATCACGCGGGTATTTTCACACGCGGAAACGGAAGCAATGACTGTACATCACAAAACATACACACACACACAAACTCTGCAGCAAAAAGAATGTCACACTCCTCTCAGGTGCATCTGCTCGTCTCACGATAACCCCCTCCCACACACGTCACGCACACACAAACACACGTGTCGTCCCCCTTGACCTCTATCTCTCTACACACACGTATACGCTATTCCCTCTACTGAGTATCTTCTTCTCTATCTCGCTCTCTCACTCACGATTACAACTCTCTCTGTCAGTTTCTGTCTTTCATTTATATATAAATATATATTTAATCCAAGCGTACAATCGCGAAGCAGCCGCAAGCAACGATTGTGTGCTAAATATCATAAATACCAACTCTGAATCGCACAGTGTGCAGAGCCAAAGCACTAATAACAAGCTTTTTCTCGCGGCCTGCAGCATATTATGCGTTTACAAGAACGTCACAGCTGTGTGTGTGTAAATATATATACACGCGCGGGAGAGCGCGTGTGTGTGAGTACGTGTATATAAATACTCTTTATAAGTGAGCCGCATACACCCTATATATATGTGTGAGTCCAGAGAAAGTCGAAGCATCGTGGAAAAATGTCGATTTTTCCCTGATGCCAGCTGTTACGACGGTTTGTTAATTGCCGATAATGACTCATTTGTATACGTTTTTCCAAGATTGGCCTGATTATCGTGAGCACTGATTATACACGCCTTGAAATTGTTCGTTGCCGTTGTTTGATACACGTACAGCTGATACTGCGGAAAAATCGACAGAACTGCGAATATTTCGCAAAGAGCTTTTCCCGGCCGATTAAACGTCGAGTTGATTCACTAAAAAAGTTGAGCTGAGAAGAAGAATCATCGTCGTCACTGAAAAATCGCTGCAATTCGAATTATTATGCCCATAAATCAAAGCCCTTATTGCCCTTCGCAGCGCATCTTTTCTTCTATATAAAAGCTCGCCGAGAAAAGTCGTCCTGATGCAAAAAGTAATCGCCGCTCACGGATATTGGAAAGAATTATCCGCGCACCGGCTCTTGTGAAAGAAATTTCGCAAAATTAATCGTTAAGATTCTCCGTCTCTCTCATTGTATATACCCCACTCCATCTCTCCTCCGTCTTTTCTTTTTCCCGCCATCTCCCCCGAGCTTTTAAGAAAGTTAAGAGTCTTGCGAAGAGAAAAAAAGGTTATATATATGTATAGAAGCGCTTTGCAGTGACTTCGATGCGCATTTGCCTGCAGCAGCCACTGACTTTTTCGACTTTTCTTGCTATTTTTCTCGGTAATAAGATTCAGTCGATATAGGCCCTCTCTTTTTTCAGCGTAATATCTCCATATCTATATCGCGAGAAAAAGTTTCCCCAACACAAAGTGGGCCGGCTTTGTGCTTCTGATGTTGTAATTAATTTGCTCTCGAGTTTTTGAAAATCGCGCATATATTTATATATAATATATAAAAGAGTCCGATTCTAAAACCCTACCATCCGTAAATGAGTTTATAAAGTGTAAATATTGAACGAGTAGACTTTCTCATCCTTTGAAGCTTCGCGCTCAAGACTTATATATACATACAATATTATACATTGGCGCGAACTTCGTCTCTCGCCAGCCGACGGCTATGTTAACAATTGAAAGGCCAACACTGCGCGGCCCGCGAAACTTATACGTATCATCATAATCTAAAATAACCAAGTGGCCGGAGAAATTAGCTCGAATAAGTTCTCGAGCTTGCGTAGCTAGATAGCATCTTGACTTATACAACAAAATCCAGGGGAGTATAGGCCTTTTCCGAAGCTATTATCGCGACCGCGAATCCGCGAAAGTTTGTACAGTAGCAAATGAGTCTCCGAGAAGCGTGTACAGGAAAGACGTCGCGGCGTAAGTACTCTGTGACATGTGTATATATATACATACATAGAGAGAGAGAGAAAGAGAGGGGAAAAGTTACGCTCGAGTCATCAGCCGTCACCGAACTCGGAAGCGAAAGCTGCCCCTCTCCCTCTCTCTCTCTCTCTCTCTCTCTCTCTCTCTCTCTTTCGGAAGAGCAAACTTACTCCTCATCCTATATGTATGTATATATATACGCGTGCTTGTGTCGCGTGTGTGACCTTGCGCTATAAGGGAAAGGGGAGACAGAGTTTCGCGAGACTTTGCACGTGACTTTCGGGTAGGTATGACGGGCGTGATAATTGTTTAAACAAACAATATAAACGGAAAATTACAATTTCCAAATACACTTCGCAGCTCAAATATATCTCGGAGACCGCGATACGGTAGGTCGGCAAGTGGTCGCTGCTGCTTCAAATATATATATATATATATATATATAAAGGACAAAAAAGCAGTAGCGGTGCGCCGACTTTCTCTCTCTCTCTCTCTCAGGCCGAGAGCAGCGCTCGGAGACCGATTGCGGTTTCGGCGCTGCGCAAAAACTGTGACTTAACGCCTTAATCGGAGAGCGCTCTCTGGCTTTTTAGTGGTAAGAAGTTCGTCCGTTGCGAGCCGCCGCAAGTCGAATCTCAATTTGCGGTGCTGTCACTTGCGGGTATAGCTCAAGCGCGCTTGTTCAGCTGAGGGGGATGTGAGGTTAAGTAACCCTGTATAGTGTTTAATTACTTGAAATTGATTTTTTTTTTAAATTTTATTAGGGTTACTTTTTCCAGTGTAAAGGGAATATCGGTATGGCGACTGACCAAACGCTGAGGTATACTACTTACGCGTTATAATAACGACGACTTACTCTGTAATTCAGATCTATTTTATGAAACTTCACGCTCGTAATCGCGTCACGGATCTAGTGGATCCTCGGATATACACTTGATTATAGAAAAACATCACAGCTGACGAGGCGGATATCCAGTTCATATATATATATATATATATATATATATATATATATATATATATATATATATATACGTGTATACCTACTATCGCACGTTCGTTCATAATTAATGAATCAACGTCCGCGTTGACGTTTTTATTATTTCCTGACGTGCGCGCTAATCCTTTCTCATTATTAATTATATTCAATTGTTAATTTCCACGGAGTGGACACCTCAAAGCCGGCGCCTGCGCGATAGCGTCGTTATAATATATTATACTCGATCATTCCGCGCGTATTATTTTGTCCATTAGTTTGCTTCGCATAAATCAAATTCATATTTCGTGCGTCGTTCATCATCGGCGTTTATTTAATCTAATGATGATATTTCGCACGAGCTGAACAAATATATAAATGCTGAATATTGTATTTTTTGATGCACGAACAAATCGCTCTGAAATTCGAATTCAAAGCCGTGAGAGCATTATTCCCTCACACCAAAAAAAAATCTTTAGAGAGAGTTTCATTTTCATTTCTGTCAATCCATCGCACATGTGAGCAAAACTAAGGCCTCCGATCAATCAATCAATCAATCAATCAATCAATCTGTCCCTGAAATCCCTATACCTATATATATATATACAATACATACGCGCGCATGTGTGCCCAATTTAAACCCTAGCCGTAATTACCCTTCATCTTTTATCCCTCCCCCCCCCTCTCTCTCTCTCTGTCTCTCTCTTGCTTCCGGAAAATCGATGTATATATTCATAAGCAAACGACCGGCAGTAACAACGACAGCGCGACGTAGTTACCGATCGCGAATCGAGATCGTTCAGGGAGAAGAGTAAGTCGTCCAAGAGCCATACATAACCATTGTTATATATTGTGTGTAAAATACAATTCGAAGTTTGGATTTTCGAATTGGTTTCGAAATGGATTTTGCTGATAGGTTATTGAAATAGAATTAAGGAGATTAACTAGAATAATAGAGTAACGTATACGCAAGTGAATTACAACGAACGAACTTCTTGCCAATGAACGGTACATATACTACTTTGTTGCATAAAATACCTCACATATATACATCCCATCTGCGCCTTTGAATATACTTCAGCCCCTCCACTCACGCAGTACAAAGTGCGAGGGGGTGTCTATACATGATCTCAAACTTCGATCTATATACGTAAGAGCGTAGTTAATAATTTAGATAATTTCTTAGTCATATATAAGAGCAAAACACAAAATCTCTCTGCGTCTTTGTGGTCGAGATGTGAAACGAGCTTCCTCCCGAACGATTTTTCTCCGTCAACTGTTATAAAAAACAAAGAGTATCATTTTAAAACACTCGCTTATTCCAACACGATTTCCCGCCAAAGTGTATACAATAGCCGTAACAATCAATCTCGACCAGGACGGCGTAGCCGCATCGAAATCGCGCGCCCGCGCAACGACTCGCTTGGTCCCTCGCGGTCAACGATTATACTTAGAAAAAAAAAGATCCTCGCTGCATAGCAGAGAGGAAGGAAACATTATTGCGGCACTTGAGCTGTATATGCGCTGGCGCGTCGATTGTTTCTGGCCCATCGCCAGCGTGCACCTATACCTATATATTATACATACGTACACACTAAATGCGACGTGTATAAATATATATATAGTTGTAGGTGTCGATATACGTATATAACGGGACCTCAACTCTCTCGATATACATCTCTGTATACTTGCTCCATAGTGACTTACTGATACGTATACCTTTAGTTTTTACCTTATTATTATTATTATTATTATTATTATTATATACGTACACGCCGTACGATGCCGGTTACAAGCCAGCTACTATTGGACTGTGTACGATGTTACATATATTTATCTACTTACTACGACGGTGCTATACTATACTATACTACTCTGCGTTTATATATTACATCATGACAGTATATATATAAATATGTGCCTACGCGCGTTACAGTATACTGCGCGAGTGACGCTGTGATTTCGAGGCAATAATTTGTCAATTCGCGTCTGATTAAGTGGATGAATTTCAAATGTCGAGTATGCGAGTGCGCTAAATCTCTCGATTTGCAATGTACAGCTGCTTTTCTCTCGAATATATACATTAGAATAGATGCGAAATAGATAAGCGAGAAATGACAGCGTCACACACTGCAGCGCGTGGCACACGAGCCGACTGGATCCGGCACCACGTGACTCGCTCTCTCTCTCTCTCTCTCTCTCTTTCTTTCTTCTTCACATACTTCTAATTTTTTTCTTGTATACTTATCAATACTCCGTCTTTTTTCTGTCTGGCTGCGACTCTCGCTCGAATTGGGCTGACCGATGCTATAACGGCATCAGCTGACATCGACGCAGGGCTTGTGTGCGATTTTTCATTTATATTTTTGGTTCGAAATACGTGCACGTTATGGTGTGCGCGCACCTTTATTCATCGGTATTCCGATTATTATCGCGCTGTGTTCAATAATCTAAAAAGCAGCAAATTATACATCTCTCTTTCTCCAAAACGAAAAAAAAACACTGATCTCTACTCGACATCCGCACACTTGTATGTATATATATATGATATACAGTCGGTAGAGCGGAGAAAGACAGTACATAGCCGCTCGAGCATACATTATCAGTATATAGCAACGAGATGGCAACAACATACCCAGGACGTGTATATTATATCAGACAGCCTCCGAAATACAGCACTGAGCCTCGTGTCCGGGGACGCAATAAGGCCAAGGGACGGTCCGAGCGAGCCCTGCCAGGAGCCGGCTAACATGGCATATATACCGCGTAATTATATATCTATATATATATACTCGGCGAACTATATAATTTGAGCCAAGATTTGAGACCGAAATCTGACGCATTGTGCATCTGGCCGCAGCGCATGCGTATTTCATTTATTTTTCTCTTCTCATCCTTAGTTCTCTCTATGTATTATATATTATCCTTTCTTATTCTATATACTTATTCTCCTATTTTGGTTGTATTTATACATATATATATATATATATATATATATATATATATATAATGTACATATATTGCGTATTGTATAGAGTAGCTAAAAAGTAGGTTTGTCCGCGATTGTATATATGTTACTTGATTTTGATCCTTGAACGGACGAGAGAAAGGGCTGTACAGAAGAGAAAGAAAATTTTTCTCATTCACCGCCCGAGAATTCTCCGATTAGCTCGATGCTGCAGCGCGATGATGAAAATAATTAAGTGCCCTAGAGCGATCAGTGTTTAAGTAACGCGAATTGCCATTCGGTTCTTTCTTTTTTTCGAATGAACTTCAATCTCTCGTAGCCGCTGTGAAAACACTCAACTACTACTCGATCGAGGACTATATAAATTAACGTGAATTAGCGAAACAACATACACACATGTACGTACATGTATACCGCGAAAACATTGTTTTAATCGTCGCATCGCTCCCATTCGCGAAATAATGAAAAAGACCGCAGTGCACTATCGAGCGAATCGGAGAGGAGAGAGAAAAAAGAAACACTGCAGCCGTCGTTGCATGAGAAACAGTGAGCTCCTTAAACAACGACGTCTACGAGCTTACATATATATGTACATATATATGTAAGCGACGAGGCAAAAAAGGCCAAGTCGTCGTAGTAGTGTAGAACTACAACTGCATATACTGCGAAGAAAGCAAACGAGAAAAAGTAAAGCACACTCTCTTTCTCTCTCATACTTTTTACCCTCCTAATTACGTACGTATATATACAGATATATGTACTGTACGTATACATGTATAGCAGAGCTGCGCCCATGAAATTATTGCAGTAGTACATAGCGAAGTTGTTATGCGTAAGAAAACCAAGTAGTTCGTGTAAGAGCATGCAAAAGTAGTGGTATATGTGTGTGTGTGTTTTATGAGCGTATTTATATTATATAGATAAATATAAAAGCGTATGTGCGTGCGCTGCAATAAGGAAAGTTCGCTGATAAATATTTTATTATATCGAGTAACATATTTCCTCGAAATGCGAAGAATCAGCCATAAAATATTTATCGATGATAAATCCCCTGATCAGTACAGGCATTCATGCATCGAAATGCAGGGCGAGCGAAACTCGGTCGAAGATGGAAATACACGCACATACATGCACACGTAGAGGAGAGAGTCCAAGGCTCATTAAAAGGCACCTGGCCGACTGCAATTACGCGATTCGGTCGCCCTGGCGATGCGAGAGCCCCGATAAGCATGACCCGAGAACAACCGCCTGTTTCTCTCTCTCTCTCCCTCTGTGTTTGTGTGTGTGTGTGTGTGTACATAGCCGCGCGAGCTTTTACCATTTGTGCGTGTGTATATATATCATAGAAAGAGAGAACCGAGAGGTATTGTTGTGTGTTCTCTGGCTATTGTTGCAAAAGGCTGCGGTTTCTTTTTTTTCATATTTTTTTGGTCATCAGAGCTAGTCGTTAAATTTTACGAAGCCACTGTGTGTAGACTCAAGGGGTTAACGGCTTGAAAAATTGACATTTTTACGATCATGAATAAATGCATATACGAGTGCGCGGGCTGCCCGATTAAATTCGAATCGCAACTATCTGCCTCTCTCGTTCTCCATCAAAGATCTATATGTATGTATATATGTATATTATTATAGCACTGTAGATTTTTGCACGCACGCTTGCACCACACAATTTTTTCTCTCTATCTGTGTGTTTTTTTATATCTCTATGTGTAAGTGTCGTCCCTCTGCAATCGGCTCCACAAACGCCGAGTTTTCTCCTTCTTCCCGCCATGATCCTTCGACGTCGATGTCGAAATAATCCCGAGCATGTGTATATATACCGAAAAAGAAAACAAATACTTTCCGATTCCCCAACACACGTCAGGCTAAAAAACTACTTTCCGAGCTTCGCCGCGAGAGGAGAAGCTCGAAAAGTCGAGGGAAATTCTGGATAATTACTCGAATTGAAATTTGTCCGATTTCTCGATCGGTGTATACTATAACGATTAGCTTGTAATGAAAAAAAAGTATTTTCTATATACATAGATGTATAATATATATAAATATATACTGTAGCTGTTGGACTGAAATATGCTTTTTGTGAACATTCACCGCAGTAGTGTATTCTCGTTTAATTTTGTATCATATGCAAAAAGCAACTTTCGTCCAGCCTTAACCAAAGCTATGTATAGAAATTGTATATATATATATATATATATATATACTACACGGCAAAAGGCCCGGCGCGATTATATATGCCTAACCCTTGGGGCTATATATACAATCGCGAACACACAAACCGATTCGAATACCGTTCTATATCTCGGAATGAGTCTCCAACGCGAGTATCCGCGCGATGCCGGCAATGTTTGCCGGTCCCTTTGCCTATATATATATATATATATATATATATATATATATATATATATATATATATATATATATATATATATATATATATATATATACATATACATATAACCTCCTTTTCCGAAGGAATGTGATACCGCGTGACCCATTGTACTTAACCCAAGCTCTGTCCTCTCTCTCTCTCTCTCTCTCTCTCTATTATACATATATTACATGCGTATATCATGACGGTGCGGAGGAATGTTACACCTCGAAAGGCCGGTGTTGCAAAGATTCGTAAGTATATGCGATCCTTGGAATTTCCGAGACGTTCGATTAGGAAGGATATTCAAGGTCGGCATGATATATATGCATAGCTTTTTTGCTTCTCGCATACAATAGTCTCGCGTGCGAGTAATTAATTTAGCCGTTGTGAGCTTATCGTAATGCGGTCTTTAAAATATGTAAACATGCGATGAACTAGTTTGATATATATATACGCGCGGTTGGAAAGTGTGAAAAATAAAACGGACACCATCACAGGTGGCCTGGGCTATATACACGAGGAAAAAAATAGAGTCGTCCTTCAACTCCTGTCAGCTAACCGGTCGCTGATGTTTACAAATTTCCAAACACCAAACTTGTCGGGGTCGGGCTATAATACACACTGCACGACGACATTCTGTGTGCTGCGGTGCATCAGTTATATATATAAAGTGGGGGTCAAGGTCGTGTGCGGATCGAAAGCGCGTGTTTCTCGAGGCCGAGCGCGAGGAATTTTTGAGAATCGATTTTCCACACCGGCTAACCGAGTTTTATATATACGTCGATTTATGAACTAATTTACTCCCGCGACTGAATATATATATATATATATATATATGTAACGAGCTTAGCGGGAGGGATAATTAGTTAATCGCCGTGATTTACTTTGGCGCTTCGACGCGCACGAAGATCGAGCGTTTGTACGTCGCGTCATTTGCATTTCTTTTCAAAACGACGACTTTGCCATCAAATTGCCGGAGATATTTATACAACGACGACGACCTTGATCTTTCGATAATAACAGCGGAGTTATAATATAAAAGACGAAAAAAGGAGAACGCCCGCGGTCTGTCAATTAAAACTTTTCATATATATATCCACAAGGGCCTTTCGAGGGTTTTTCGCGGCTCCTTCGCACCCGAGCTTCTAATTGACGTTGTAGATTTATATATATACCTAAGACCTGTTATTTATTTCCGTTTCCTTCTCTCTTTCTCACCGTATTATCTCTCTCCGTCTCCCATATATATAAACGAACGACCTCGTCTCTTGTACAAAGTTTCTCAAATATCTCTCTCTATACAATATAGTCACTTTTGCTCTGGCACTCTCAATCCCCGTTTCTTTTTTTCTTTCAACCCTCTCCAAAAGCAGGAAGCAAAGAGAAAAAGCCTTTAATCAGTCCACTTAATCTCGAGTATAGTCGTCGTCCGGCGCGCCGTGTTTTTTTTCTCTTTCGCTCTCCTCGCCTTCTGATTCGACCATCGCGGTGTATATGTATATACAGCTGCAATTACAACTGCTCCGACTTCCGCTGCACGCGATGCTGTTTCTGCTTTTTATTTTTTTTTATTTTTTTTTGCCTCTTCGTCGAGAGGAATTCGTGCGACTGCGAAAAGCCGCACCGGCGTGTTATATATATATATATACATAGCGAGCAGCTTCGCGTGCGATACGGTGTATAATTATATACGCGCGCGCGGTCGTAAGAAACAATGCGTCCTCGACTTTGATATATACAACGTTCACTCGTTTCAATCTGGCCGAATCAGAATTCCTGTTACATCCTTCTTATTTTTCTTCCTTCATCTCTGCTCCCCCACGACTTTTCTATATCCTGTGTATATCCATTATATATATATATTATATAAAAAAGTATATTTATATCATTATTATTATTATTATTATTATTATTATTGTAATTTAAGTATATCTCTTATAGCCATATGCGAGCCGCATTAAATAAGTGTGTCTATATGATGTTTAACCGAATGTAATGTTAGAGCAGCGAATTTTCTTTTTGTTTTCTGTGTTCTTGTGATCTCCTCCTACTCTCCTTCCGAATGCATCTCTGCGTGTGTGTGGCCCCACACAAGTTGGATACACAATGCGCGATATTCGGTACAAATGGAATTCCGGCCTACAGTCGGTCGGCATCTCGAGCGAGGTGGAACTGCCGCAGTTTCGCGTGCTCGGGCACAGGCAGCGACAGACAACCATACACCTCTCTACAGGTAGATATTTACAAACTCTCTCTCTCTCTCTCTCTCTTCTCTACTTCACTGTTTATCTCTATCTATCTACTCACATTCTCTGTATCTCTCCAACACTCGTTTCGTCCTCCGCATATTTTCCGATCGAGCCTACTACTTACTCTCTGTATTTTTTTTTGTCTCGCTATAAATACATGTCTACATACTGATGCCGAGTGCAATAGTAATGCAGCTCTTTCTTTCTCGGGCTATGGACATGTGCGCGGCACAGCACAGTGTCGTCTCGTTGGAGAATATTTATGATTTGTGTATATACGACACACCGACAGACCCAGAAGCGCCCTGTATACCCTGTCTACAATGCGCAGTATATGCAGCGTGATGGATGACGATGTCCGACCAGAGCTTGACTTTTACTACTGGCCGCGAACATCGTCGTAGCCAAAGCTTCACGACCTCTCTCTCTCTCTCTCTCTCTCTCTCTCTCTCTCTCTCTCTCTCTCTCCCTCCCTCTCTCTCTATCTGCCTCTATATGCAGTGCTATATTCCGCTCACCACTTGTACTACTCACATATTGGCCGATGTCTCTTATTCCCTTAATTTCTAGTGTCTTCGGCTCACCTATATATATACTACTGTGAATTGCGCTACACGTACCACGTCGTTCTCACCATGATTATATATATCTATGAGCGCACCTATACTGACAGACACACTCACCCAGTCACACCCTCTCACTACTACTTGTGTATGGACACACACAGAGTCACGCTGCATATGGTATCGATTATCGATTCTGGCGTCTCTTTATATTTTCTCTCTCTTTCTCTCTCTCTCTCTCTCTCTCTCTCTCTCTTCTCCTCTGCAAGCTCGATGCGAAGCTCCGATATTATACTATATACCGAGCGCACCGAGCTCTCGTGCGTTTCCTTTTTTCTTTTTCTCTTTTCCGAATACTCCGACGACGACGAAGACTGTACTATACAGCTTTTGAGACAGGTAAACGACTCGACGTGTACGTGACGAGAATTCGTTGCTATGCTGCTATGGACTTTTTGACGACGTTACTTGGTGTATGAGGAAATCTTTTTAAATTCGCCGGTTGTTTACGGCTCGGTAAATGGCAAATTTTCAAATTGAGTGCACACCTTTTTGGCCCGATTTTCTTCGTTCATGGTGTCGTACAACTTACAAAAAAAATAGGCTGCGAACAGAAAGTACTCATTTATAGGATTAAGGATCAAAGTACGGGAAAAGAGCATTATTAAAAAAAAAACGTGCTAACCAATTGCAATCTGATTTTGAAAATTTGCCATTTTCCAACTCCTAAAACAGATTTCTTCATATACTTTATAAACAATTGACACGAAAATCAATTAAAATACACCCAGACTTCCTTCTTAGCCTCTTTTTCCTCACATTACCTAACCGTCGTTCAAAGACGGACGCGAAAATCTCCGGCTTCTAATTGGCAACGAGCCGAATCGAAAAGAAAAACACATCGATCCGCTATAGACGCCTATAATAAATTACCGCGCTCTTTACCGGCTCTACGAAGAAAATCTTGATTGATATCAACTGCGCAAGAAAATGTTTTCCAATTCGATCAGGTGCTTCGTTAATTTTTCAACCTACCCGCGCATCCTGACGCGCATTCAGTTTTTAATTAACGTCCGATTGTTGAAAATTCTAATTTCGCAATGGTGCATAAAACGGGCGAAATCAGAGTATGGAAACATTAATTAATGCGTCATTCGCAGCGATGGACGAACACGTCGGCGCTTTGTAACGAATGTCATTTTTCTTTTCAATTATTTTAACGAACGCTTCATTATATGCATACGTTTCGAGTGAAGCATTTACAGCTTTATGTATGTAATTTTCTGCAGTTATAATTAAAACTCTTTAAAAATGTGCACTGCAGAAAGCAATTATAACGTTCTCACTCGCAGTAACGTTCGATGGATCTATATTTCGACGATTAACCCAATCCTCGCGGCGTAAATCAAGCAGCTCGGCATTATTTCCTCTGAAAAAGCGCGCTCAGGCGCTTAATGTCCAGACGGCGGCTTTAGCATCGTTGTAAAAGTCTCATTACCGCATGACATTAAGACGTCGCTCGAATGTAAATTCTTCTTATCTCCCTTTCGACTGTATACTAAACTCAACAGTAATACACACCAAGACATAGACGCTAATGGCCCCTTTTCTTGTGTACCCCTAATCCTTCCTCTCACACGCTACTAAAAAAAACGATGCGAGGAGTAACAGTTCTACTCGTATACTTCTCTTTTTCTCTGCTTTTGTTTTCATTCTCAGTCTCTCGAAAGTCCGTCGAACCGGAAGAGACCGAGCCGCTTGAGCGTCTATAGAGAAAGTATGAGCATATACTTTTATAGATCGTGCAGCAGCAAAGAGAGAAAGCCACCGAATATGTGTGCACACTCGAAAAGAAAGAAAGAGAAGCTCCACGCACAGCAACACCTGTGTGCGAGAGAGATACGCACGAAATTTCATATTATGTATTTTATATATATATTAAGCATAAAAAGAGCGAGAGGTAGACACATATATATATACGTATACCGTTGTTGATCGTACACGAATAAACGGGAGATAAAGAGTATAGCGAGAATTCACGATGCAAGCAAGCAATAACGCTAGCGATAATAATAATAATAAAGTCGAGGTAAGGTAAGTGAGAGTGGAGGCCCCCCCGTCTCGAAAAGTAAAAAAAAGAACCGTTGAAAGAAAGCGCGTTGATGATGAGAAAAGCGAAAAAAGAGCCGATGAAGGTACGTATACCAAACCGCAAGCGGGGGTCTCTTTTTCGTTTTCCAGTCGGCTACACCATGAGGGACATCCGCTACAAGTGGAACGAGGGCCTGGCCAGTGTAGGCGTCAGCAACGACGTCAGTCTGCCGCAGTTCAAGGTCCTCGGCCATCGGCAGCGCGCCATGGAGATTAGTCTCACCACCGGTAACGTATCCGCCCCCCCTACTCCGTTGTTACAAAAAAAAAATAAAATAAAAAAATAACCGATCACTCTCTCACTCTCTGCCTTGAGAGACAAAACTTTTTCTCTATCCTTGAGCTTTTTTTATAGGGGGGTAGGAGGGTATATCGTTGCCCCGAGACTTTATACTGACTCTTGAATCTGCTCGAGGCTTTGCTACTCTAAATTTATTTTTTTAATGTGGGTGTATTGCAGTAATGAAATTAGGAACGACGATGAAGAAGTTAATTTTAGTGGTGCCCGACATGCAACGGAATTGCGTAGCGCAGACGGGAATAATTGTCGGCGGCGCGCGCTTTTATCAAGATTTAAAACGAGTTGGACTTAAGAACTCCGATGTGTTATTATCATTAATAGACTTGCTCCACTTCCTTCTGGTTTCATATGTACGTTTTATACTTTGCGCAAGCAATAAGGAAATCGTCAGAAAGAGCCCCTTTCAAAAACACGCGGAGCTCGAATGGTAACCAGATCAGAGGAAAAACCGTAGCAACAACACCGGTTAAAGGGATAGAAAAAAAATTTACGTATGCATGAGAGCGAATTTTCGGCGGCGGTAAAGATAGCTCGCGAACAGATTGGATCGGCAGGGTATTATAGACGTGCGACGAGTACAAACGACTCTGCGCGTGTATATATATACGCTACAGAGATGAAGGAGCAAGGCCCTGATTTATTTTCGCGTGCGATGTATAACCTGACTCGTTCCGGCTCCTTATTTTCATCCACTCGATCTCGTCGTGGTTTTCTTTTTTTATTTTGTCAATGCGAGATCGAGAAATCGAGCGATCGTTTTTTATTCTTTTCCCGAATTACTGGGTCACCGCAAGCTCTTCAATTACGGAAATCGAGGTCGATGGAATGGCGAATTCGAAATTCCGGCTTATACTGCATAAGTAACCATGTAAAAGCTGAAGTTGTTTAACCGATGTATAGGCGTATATACGTATACATCCCAAAACCGAGCACAACACACTGCAAGCTTTACGACTGCAGCTCATCTGCATTCGCGCGATAAGAGCGCAGTTTCGAAAATTCTGTATTCTATATATACGTGTATATTACACTCGAGCATACTTCGGATGAATAAATCAAGCAAAACGAACTTCCATAACGTGCGTTGTCGGTAACGAAAAAAATTTAATCGTCTTCATCGTACCCTCTCGACTCCATTTCACGCACCAGTATATCGCTACAGCCTCCTGATGATCCTGCAGCTTGACATGTATTCCGTATATTTGTAAATGCAAACGGTTGCGATATATATAGGAATGCTTGGCCTATAATACAGAAAGCTCACCTGTCTGTCTATATATACTGCGGAGACGTTCTCTCTCCCTTACACTCGCGCCTATACGTATTATACCCCTTTAGCACCGGCGTCTATTATTGACAGTATATATATAGTGTGTATGCGCTGCGCCGCCTATCATTAGTTGCCTGCGTTGGTATTCAATAGGATCGTGTCGTCGACTCGCACAATGTGACCTATGAACGAATGCCGGAGTTGCTCCGGAGCTTTCTTACGCGCGCGGATGTAAATGAACGCTGTAACGAGCAGTCCTGGATTTTCGCGATGCTGCGGCAGCATGGGAGCCTATGTATATGATATTTTTATGAATTTTTAATATCGAGAGCATCTTATTCACTGGATTTTATTTTTTAAAGATCTTTCACTTTCGCTCCGAACTTCGCATTATCTCACGAAAATACTTTGGGAAAAATGTCGTCCTCTACCTTACTATATAGAATTATTAATATATTAATAAGGCGGCTTACGTTCAATATTCCGATAAAAATGTATACAAGAACAGTGTATATAGCGTCTAGAAAAATTATTCAAAATCCGAAAGTAAACATCGCAGCCGCGTATATATATATATATACGATAAATTCATTCCCAAGCAAAATATTGATTCGAAAAGCGGCCGCTCGTAAAACGCTGCAATATTATTTTACTGCTCTGCGATACAGCCACATACGCTTCCCCTTACGAATCTCAACTCCGAGTAAACATCAATATAAAGAATAGCTTGGCTGCAGCTCTTCCGTATAAAATCTCATTTTCCAAATGCACACCGTCTATACCTGTGTACACATACTTTCCAATCGGCTAAGATTCTCGAAAATCTTTACTCGCCTACACACATATATATATATATATATATACTTGCAGCTACGCCAGCGCGTTTAAAGCTACGATCGCAACATTTTCCGAAAGATAAATAGACGGCCCAGCTGACCTCCCCTCGCACACGTATATACATAAAATTTAGCGCGCGCAGCTGTTGTAAAATCGATAAACTCGCGCATTTTGATATACATCATTGAATCCCGCGATCTCTCGATAAATTGCGATATTTATACGGCGTCGTGAATCCAATCAATTAGGAACGTTACAGCCAAGTCCATCGCCGTTGATCGAAATCTCAATCGCCCGAGTAATACACTGACTCGCTCGATTTAAAAGGGAAACTCCGTCTAGAAAAGAGAGAGAGAAAAACACCAGACGTCTTTCGCTTGTTCTGCGTCTCTCTCTCTCCTCGGTGCGCGCGATTTCCGAAAGGCAAAGTGCAAGGACTCGACAAAGAGAGCCGCGTCGGTTCGATCTATCGTAGAGACGTCGACGCGGAGAGGAAGATAGAGCGCTTTTCAGTCTCCCTGTGTACGTATATATACATGAAAAGTTTCGGAAAGAAAACCGGGGAAATGAAGGAAGTGTCGGGGCTTTAATCATCCCTTAAACGATCCGAGTGCTCTTCGGCTTTCTCTCCTCGTGATTTACCGTTTTTGCGCGAGTGCGATATTTACTCGGGAGCATAAATGTATAGTATATTATTACGATGTCGTGATTCTTTGAAAATTTGGAACTACAAAGCGTTTAAAACTCGAATAATGGATTATACACAGAATTGACTTCTATTATATATACGAACAACTGCATTCCGTCATACCAGCGCGACTTGAATAATCGGCCTGAGCTCTCGCGCCGAAATTATTTCCTCAATTAAGAGGATCATTCCACCCACACCGCACGCGCGCGACCGGACGCTCTGGAATTTATCACAATTAAAGCCTCGTTATATATTCGGGATAAATATATATAGGAGAGCTGCGAGATGGTATGAAGAATTAGACTTTTATACCTCGAACGACTTCCGTCATCAATCTTCGCAGCGTCGTCGTCGTCGTCGACTTTTCTCAGCAGCTTTTTCCGCCCCGAGCGCGCGTCGATTATCTCGAATTCGATCATCGAAAGACAGT
The DNA here is from genome assembly GCA_020010945.3 of Muscidifurax raptorellus. Classification (NCBI taxonomy): domain Eukaryota; kingdom Metazoa; phylum Arthropoda; class Insecta; order Hymenoptera; family Pteromalidae; genus Muscidifurax; species Muscidifurax raptorellus. The sequence continues at coordinate 37,712,550 of CM052077.1, read as the reverse complement.
TCGCCTTGAAGTACCTTTGAATTTCACGAGTTTCCCGCAGCGAAAAGCTCGCTTTCCCTCTCTTCTGGCTGTATAATCCGATTACTTCGGCCTCGAGGGTATACCGCGGAGGGAAAAAAAATTTCCAGACTCTCCTTTCTTATCTTCTTTTAAGCTCTTTTCGCATATTGCCTTAAATATGGACTGCGCATTTTACCTTCGTACTCTCGCGTTGATTTCAAAATTTTCTCGTTCGAATATATACAATAATATCACGACGCGCGTAAAACACAATCGATACATACAAGATACTTCGACCTTCCATAAGTATATCGTCAAAACACCGAGCGGTACAGAGAAAACCAACTCTTCCCTCCGAATAAAACCACAAAGCGCTTCTTGCCGGGTCTATATATACAGCATATACAGTTTGCCTCTCGCGCGTCGCAGTCACGCATAAATAAGCGATTCCATCCGGCGGCCCCTCCCCGTCTTAACACGTATATATATACTCCCGCGCAGGCGTGTCCGGGATTTTCGCGCAACGGTTTTGCTCCCGCGGAGACGCCGTCTGAATATATATACATCCCTTCCCCCAGAGCGAGTTATACTATACGTGACTGGAGCTATGCACTGCATCGTCGAAGAATGACAATGACGCGGGGGAGGAAGGAGAGTTGTTCTTCTTTCCGGAGGGAAGCTCACTCCCGGCTGACTGATTCTTATCGGGGCGATTTCGGTCGAAGCTTAATTTAGCTTTATGGCTCGGATATAAGGGGGACACGCATACATGTGAGGGGAGGGTGTGTTTGGCTTTTCGCGGAGCGTGTGACCCCCTTTTTTCGGGATTTGCGTAGCTAAATTTTCGTGAGATATGGCTGGGTTAAGGGATGCTGGTAATTAAAGTATTGCTGTATATACGTGCCGTCGTGGTGAACGACGAAAAAATTCAGCTGCGCTATAATCGTAACTGATGCCAATTGCGCCGTCCATAAAGCCCAGAACTGCGTGCGGCCGCAATAAAAATCTTCTCGGACTCGTCCCTAATAATAAATCTCCAGTGATTCATTCTCCTCCCCCCGTGTGCGTCGATCTCTTCGCTTTTTATTATATCGAAATATATATATATATATATATATATATATATATATATATATATATATATATATATATATATATATTCCGATGTATAAGGCAGCTTCACGTATATGACGTGCATCAGCGTGTAACGAAGCTCGAGCACGAGCGCGAAAAGCGGAAATAACGCGAGCGCGCGAAATTTTCGGGCGAATTGATTTTTGCACGAATTTAGGACCGCGAATTGAGCGGAAACTGGCGGAATAAATCACCTTTCTTGCAAACTCGAGCGAGGCACAATAAAATAAAGTGGCGTGTTTCAATAGGAGTAATGCGCGTTTCTGGCAACGCTTTTCCTATATTTGTGTTTTCGTTTATAATATATACATAATTTTGAGCTGGCGGAAACTGCGATCCTTCTTTTTCTAAACGATTCGCTGTGATAATGAATCTTCATTATTATCGTACGCGCGTTGCTCGTAAATTACTCGCTTTTTCGGGGAAAATAAGTTTCTCCAACTGCGTGCGTGTTTATATATATGTACTGCAGTGTCTCTCAATTTATGAATCCGGACTGTTCTTTATTCATCGAGTTAACAATCAAGGCAAGCATGCGCAGAGTCGTCCGACAACAGGATGTTCCCTTATACGCAGGACGACCTATATTATTTTTGTTTATTAAATTTATCGCCGACTGATTGAAATCCCGTATAACAAAGATATACACTACGCGTGGCTTCCCTTTTATTCGAAAAGCGCGCGATGCACATAAAGAATGTACATAACGCACGTCCGAGCGCGCGCGCGCGCGTGTGTATAAATATCGTTTTTACGTTATAGTCGAAGAATATGCGAGCGAGCTTTTGTGTCACATCGAAAGAGCTTTTCGAACATTTTGAAAAAAACGAGAGCTTTGTACCGCGCCGTGCTTATTCTCTCTCCCTCGGGCAATTAAGCCGAACATGAAAAATACATCGATGGATAATTAGCGGCTCCTTCAACGCGAGCTTCTATTTTTTTCCTTCGGCCTACATAATCGGTTAATCCGGCCGCGCGGCAAAATTGGGTCACGCGCTTTTTGCTCGTATATGTATATATACATATGCGTTTCTCCCCTGGTCTCTTCCCTTTTATTTTCATCAGCGTCGTTCTCCACGGAGAAAAGGTATAGAAATATCGCAGTGATCGATGCGAATCGCGAGGGCAAATCTGACGATTTTCTTGTGTTAATTTCGCTGAAAACATTTCTAAAACGAAGGCGAGTGAAAATTTGAAAAAAAAGACACACGAGCATATTCGACAGTCGGACAAGGACAAGGGGCAACGAGGTCTGGAGTGTGTATGTAATAATACGGGTCCCGAAATGATCGAAAGAAAGTACACACAGGCACGCGATCACGATGATTGAGAAGGAAATAGAAAAGTGTCGCAGGTGGCGCAGGAGACGAGGAGTGGTTCGCTATATATATATATATATATATATATATATATATATATATATATATATATATATATATATATATATATATAGTAAAATGAAACGCGAAATGCAGTTGAGATACGATATATAAGAAAAAGAGACGAAAAAACTTGAGAACAGACAAAAGATAAAGACGACGTGATGAGGAGAAGCGATTGAAAATTGGGTTGCGAGGGGAACTCGAACACGTGGCTCTGTTGTGTAATTCGCAGGTAATTACTCGCGTCTGGCCTGCGAGATCCAGTTCGTCCGGTCGATGGGCTACTACCTGATTCAGATCTACATACCATCGGGGCTGATCGTCATAATCTCGTGGGTGAGCTTTTGGCTAAACCGAAACGCAACCCCCGCTCGGGTCGCCCTCGGAGTAACCACTGTGCTCACCATGACGACACTCATGTCCTCGACCAACGCGGCACTGCCCAAGATCTCCTACGTCAAGTCCATCGACGTCTACCTGGGCACCTGTTTCGTCATGGTCTTCGCTTCGCTGCTCGGTGAGTTTATTTTTTCGTGTAATAATACACTGCTCTTATTATGATATCAAGGAAGGCTCCAAATTTTTCAGCCCGTAAACGAATCAAACCGCTGTAGTAATACAGGCTATACATACGTGGCTCGTAAAAGTCGAGCTGTTAAATATAAAACTTGTAAAATTATAGGCATCGCGCAAAGTCGTTAATCCGAATACGAGCGGCCGATATATGCCGGTAACTTGTCCGGGCGAATGATATATATATATATATATATATATATACATACTTTCGAGATTATTGGGAAAGACGTCCGCTTCGCTGTTGGCGAAGTTGCGCGGAAGTGTGGGAGAGGAGACCGGCTGCGATACAGTTTCTCTGTTTTGGAAGTGTATATATGGGATGTGATTACGGGAGAGAGTATAGCTGGATGACGAGGCTGTGTTTGAGGTTTTGAAGGAATGTTTAGGGGACTGTTGCTTTGCACGGTTAGCTGATTATTATAATACGGTATACGAAGAATTTAATTTCGACGCTGATCCCTTCGCTTATTTACCCTCTTCAACTACGTTCCGTACTACATAATTATATGATCTTCCCTTACAGCTCACGATTGATAACATATCACTCGCAAGAAGGATAGCGCTGATTCAAAGTTTCGTTAACCGCAAACTAAATTCACGATCTCAATATAATAAGGCCGAACAAAAGGCAGTTTCATTGGCACTTCATTCAACCTCCACGCCGAAACGTTATTGCAACACGCGCACCTCGATATAATTCCTTCTCTTTCTCGCGCGCGAAACTTGATTATATTTCAGCATATTATTACACCGTTAACGACATAAACCTCGCTCTCGAATCGCACGATAAGGCTTTGCGGGAGACGCAGCCTATAACGTACACGAGGCAATTTTTCGCCGCCTCCGCACTTCTCGGGATCATTTTATCGAGGAGGAGAAACGCAGCGGGTGAGCCGCACGAAAGCCCTTATCCCGCGATGAAGTCTGAATAATCGGCCTCGAGTTCGGCGCCGCTCGATTCGAATTACGCCGGCCTTCCGGGGGGGAAGTCTTAGTCGCGCGCGCGGTGTAATTTCAACTCCCCCCCCCCCTCACTGGTGGACTAATCAACGCAATCATCGGGAACTGATAACGAATAGTGGCCGATCGATGCCTCGATAATCCTGAGCCGCTCTAAAGTTTTACATGCGCGTATGTATATATATGGCCCCCGCGGGAGATTTTAACGACGATTATTGGCTAAATTAGATGAGCCGCAGCTGATAAGTGCGCGAACGAAGGTTAAGCGCCGAGACCTTATATGGATGGTTATATGCGTTTTTTACTGCGATTGCAGCTAATACCAAGTTTCGTATAATTATATAATCTGTGATATATCGCCTACATACTGTTCTCCAAAAGTTCATCGTTCAAACTTTTGTGATTCCAATATAGAGCAAACGTATATAAGGAAAGAGTACGAGCTTACGTACATATATGCAAATCACGATATAATGAAATCGGAAAATGAAATGTCGCGCGTAAATCGCAAACGAAGCCTAATATAGATGCGAGTCTTTGTCTCTCGCTACGTAGATATGCCGAGGCTGGAAAATTACAGTCATCCCCGTGCGAACGTCCGAGTAAATTTTGCCGCGGTCTCCGAGAACTTCCAATTACGCTATGCACCGCGGTCTCGTAAAATTCTCTGCGAAAGCGAATCAATTTCGCTTTTTTCCGTATACGCTTGATTCCGAGAAACGTGAGACGAGAACGAAAAACTGCAGCTTTGAGGATACATATACGAATAAACTTTTACTATATATTATGTATTTGCGTTTTTATTCCTTGAAGCGAAACTCGCTTGCGAGGTGAATGTAAACACACATACACACAAGAGTCTCGTTATCCCCCTCCGTATGCGGGCAGAGTTTGCATAGATGCAAGCTATGCACGTTTGAAATGTTTATAGGAGGCCGTGATTTGTGAGAGTTATATGTGTGTGTAAAGAGAAATGGCGGAAACGCTGTTTGCAATATTTTTTCCATGAATTATTTATTTTACATGTGTCTCGTTACGAGGCATATTCCTATATATTATGTCCTTCTTTTTTTCGTCCGCTTTTAATCCGATTGCATATATTTTTTCAAATCTGAAAAATGCATCGGTCGCCGAAACGACGAAAGCAAAGCAAACACGCCAAACGCGCGGTGTATATAACACTATATCTAATTGGCATCGGAGCTTATATCAGAATATTTTGAAAAAAATACTCTCTCCATCAGCAATTTTCCCGCGAATGAAATACGAACTTTTTCAGCGAACCCGAGCTTTTAGGCCGGGAAAAAAGCACAATGTGTCCGTTATTTTTTCCGACACCAGACTACTGCAAGGACCTGTTTGAATCCAGCATCTCGATGGGTAAGCTTTTTTTGACCCGACGACCGTTGTATACATATCTCGAATGTTTCGCCGATATAACAGAGAGTCTCTGTGATGTGTATAAGCATACCAACGCTTCAAAACATAAAAGCTCGCGTATACGCTTTTCTGTGTCGTATATACACTCGTGTTTCGAGCTTTGAATCGCGAACGCAGTGTTCGATGCAAATGTCAAAAATCGTTTATGCGTTTAATAAAGAATAAGACTTTGAGGCGCGGAAGCTGCGTTTAATGGAAATTTATATAGATCGGGAGCTATTCGTGTCCGTTGTTTGGATAAAAATGTATTGGATTCGAGTGAGCCTGCTATATATTATATCGCATGTGCGAGGAAATCGAATCGTATACAGATTAAAAGATATTTTCATATAAACAACGGCGCGATTGAAATACTAGGATAAATAAAACTCCATATATATCCGTATAATATATAAATGTATAAGGTATCCATTCCATTACTTATACTCTTTCACGACGATAAAAGCCACCGTTACATCGTCCATCGCGACTCTAAAGCCGAAAATAAAATAAAGAACAAATCGATCGCTGTAAAAGATGTATATTCCCCGCCAACGCGTGTTTTGTAAAAGCCAGACTATATATATATATATATATATATATATATATATATATATATATATATATATATAATACATAACACACCAACCTCAACCAGGCAATAACAACGAGAGCCACATCAGAGTGTAACGCTCGCAGGACAAAAGAATCAAACATGCTCGAAATAATCCGCGCGACGCATCTCTCTTATATACATACAACGACAAATATTTGCCGCAGCGAAGCTCGTCGAAATAAATATGCGCGTGTCGCATTAAGCGCAAGCTGTCGCTTCCTATGAAAAACGCGGCCTCGTGCACGCAACAACGAGCCGCGGTGAATTCGATTCTCCAGCTGGCTGAGCCTTCGTTATTATTTTTCAAGCGCGACGCGCCGATTCAGTCCTCCGAAAAAGCGCGCGCGGTGAGAGAGAGAGAGAGAGAGAGAGAGAGTTTAAGAGAGAAGCAGCATTTTTTTGCGTCGATTGAAACCACCGAGCGGAAACGCAATTTCGCGCGTCTTCATCCTCGTCGCTTTTTTTGTCGACTGGCCGCTGCGGTGAACTACTGCTGATGATGACTCGCCGAGCCTGATGCTCGTATATGTGTGCGGTGTATTATATACTGTGGGAGGATTTTGCTCGGGTCGTTGCGTTTTTAGTATATAAACGGGTAATATCTGTTTAGCGGGGGTGATGAGTTGCAAGTTTTTTGTATCGGTGGATTTAAAGATTTTTATTTATAGTGTACATTATTTTGGAATATTCACTTGTAACTTCGCATATCTGAATTTTGTATTATTTGTAGTTTGTCGTTTTTATACGATACATTGATACCGGGAACTGATATCCGATCAATTTGTACGTGCAGTTTGCCACGTGTGCCTATATAAAATAAATATCGCTCTCTCATTTTTTCATAAACACGACTTATTCATATACGGTAAACGAAGCTTAAGAGCAATTTCAATCTATAAATAATTGATAGTCCAGCCTATGCTATATTAACTCCTGTGCGCTATTTATCAAATCTTTGTATTTTTAGAAAAAGAAAAATAATATCCTCTATTAAAAAAACACCCTATATTACACTGAAGCAGATGCGTAATACACATAACTGATAGAAACATGAAAGGCGACTTGTATTATTTCCCAAGCCCGCGTTCCAGGATTCGCTTTCGAAAAACGCAATATGGAATTAAAAAAACGTGCCGGGACAAAATATGAACATTTGAGCTGTGCGAATTTTTCGTATCAAGAGAGAGAGGACGAACGGTTTCATTTTAATATCAGCCTCGCCGACATAGTGTTGAATTAAGGTTTCCTTCCCATATTTAAAACACGCAAAACTATTCAAGCATATGCAGTGTGGCTATATAATAAATGAATTAGCCATTAATTTTCGCAAGGATGTATAAATGAATAGGAATTTTTATTTTGGCTTCTCAGAGAATTCTCTCCTATTTAAAGGGGTATATTAAAGTCGAAATTAGCTAACTCGCCAACATTTTCCATTCATGAAGCATATTCAGCGTGTATATACGCGTACACGTATAGCTCCATTATTTGACAACAATAAAACCTACGGGACTGAATATTGCCCGAATTAACTTGAATTCTCGCGTAAAATATTCATATCTACATATATATAAATATATATATATCTATTATACGAAGATATTATATATTCGCGAAAATAGGCTATTGAATTGCGTGAATATTCATTCGGGCAAATATCCTTTTTGCGCAATTAAATTTTCGGCAACTGCGCAAATTTTCGTTCATTCATCATAAGATGATGGATAGCATAGAATACTAAACAATCAGCTGATTTTATCTTGGAAAGAAAAAATAATAACGAAAATCTTGTAACAACTCTCCGCGCGATAATAATAAAAGAGGCCGGGATCGTGGCGCGAAAAAAGAAAGTGCATAGCCCGACACACGACGAGAGAATTGGATGCAGGAGCTGTCTATAGCTAGTACGTAAGGGACGCTCGGTTATTTGCGGCGAGCGGCCGGCCGTGAAAAATCCGTCGCAGCACGCTTATACCTATAACACACGTACATCGAGAGCAGCTTGTAGCGACAGATATCCGGGCGACATCTTTATTATCGAGTTAACCGTCGCGCGCACCTGAAATAGACTTTTCATATCGCGAGAGAGCGGCTTTTCTTTGCGGTAGCTAAAGAGCGAGAGAGAGAGAGAGAGAGAGAGAGAGAGAGAGAGAGAGAGTGAGACAGGCCGATCGAACCGACCTTGATAAGAATTTATAGAACGCCGGGCTATACAGCCTTGGCGAATAAATTAGAAATCATTCGCGAAAAAATGGCTATTTTTACGTTCTTTATCACCCACTAGCGCGCAACGATAAATTCGAATTTTCCCGCGCGAAATGCTTTATTGCGCGCGGTGAGGAGCTTGCGTGAGCTTGATGGAGCGTGTATGTGTACGGGCGGACGATGACGGCGGCGTTGTTGTTTTTTCTTTCTCTTTTATTTTCTCGATGGATATATATTGAGGAGGAAATATTCACGAGACCTCGAGGAGTGCGCGGTTTCGTGTGTGTGTGTGTGTGTGTGTGAAAATTGGTCGGCCTCGAACTTATATATATATGCTATGTAATACCTGTATACGTGGAAAAAAGATTTCGAGCGAGAAAATTATTTTGCCGAGGCGACGCGCGGTCTTGTAAGATTTTTATCCGCTCCCGGCGCTGTGTGTATACTGAAATTTCATAGTTTTTAACACGTAAGAGTGGAAATTTCGTATGCTAATGTTGTCGGTTGTTGTGAAGCGCCAGGTATAGAAAATAATCTATACCTGCGCGAAATATTGTATTAAGCGTAGAGCACTTAACTTAAAAAAGTGATAAATCGACGAAATTATAAATATATATTCAGGAAGTCGTTTTCTCGATGGGTCAAAGTTACCAAGTCTGTGGATGTTGGAGAAAATGATGATGTTACTTGAGTTGTTTTAAACTGTAATACTCGTTGTATTTAATGTAAAATGTACCTAAAAGGTTCATACATGTATACTTGTGTAGCTATATGGAATTACCAAATTAACTCGAAGACAGATTCCATCGCGCTCTAATTAAAAATAAATACATCACAAATCACAGGCCACAATTAAGGCCCAGCATGAAAAATTCAAATATTTCAAACTCATTATGATTCCAATTACAAGAATGAATGAATTCTAATTCAACGACGCGTTAAAATACATCACATGACACAAAAGGTCAGTCAGTACAAAGAGAAAAATTACTCTAGATCACACAAACCCGGCAGTTATCGTTCCATACATCGATCCAACTTCGAAATACAATCACATATCATAAATAAACAACGAAGAATCTCAGTTTAATACGGCAGTTTTGCATATAAGATTATCCTTCGACGTACTATTAAAAAAGAACAACAACCCCCTAATGATTAGGATCCCAGTGTTCCCAAGTCTTAATGATATCGTACAAATGATCCCCTGGTCTCTGAGTATGCGGTACTCCGACTTGTTTATGCTCGAGTAGCTTGTAATCCTTGGCCAGTTTGTTCTCCCTCAACCCGATCTGCAGCAGTTTCTTCGTCGTGGCTATCTGAGCAGCCGATGGCGTCTCCTCCCTGAACGTCCCGATGAACGATACCTCGATGCTGTTCTGATGATACTTGTGAGTGTAGGCGCCTTGTTTATCCCATCCGCGGCCTACGTAGACGAGGCCGTCGCCGCCGACGAGGAAGTTGTAGCCAATGTCCAGCCAGCCGTGAGACTCGATGTGGAACGACTGGATCGAACGGATGTGCGGCAGACACTGGTCCTTGGTGAAACAGCTCTTGGTCGCCGTGTGGCTGATGACGACGTAAGGCGCTGGGATGGTTTCCAAGTCCAGGAGAGGCTTTATCGGAGGTCGAGCGTGCCACTCGGAACGACTGACGAAGACAACCTCGGCGTCGGCGTAGGCGTTGCAGGCACCTGGTGTCGTTGCTGGAATATTGCCGGGGTAGGAAGAAGTTTTGAAGAAGAAAAGAAGAAAAACGGTACATACCGTTGCAGACGTCTGGATGCGGGATGTCCTCGTCGAAGCAAGTGCAGTGGCAGTTCTTCAGAGTCAGCTCCTTTCCTCGCTTGTCATTGGCACTGGCCAAGGCAGATCCGACGATCAGAACAGCCAGCAACGGCATCGTCGCCGACACCCTCCTCATCTCTTCCATGGGTGTGTATGAGACACAGGAAAAGTAATCCTGTAACGATACCTTATTCTCCGGAATCCCGCGAGGAAAGGCTGATGGAATTTGGGCAATGCGGGGAAGATCTTGAAAGCTCGGTCTGCTGTGCACCGAGCGGAGCGCAGCGAACGACTGATGCCGCAGAGGAAATTGTATCGAGCGACATTTCCTCCAGGTCAACGTACTAGTCGTTCTAGCTGTTCTGGCTCAGTCTCTCGTGAGCAACGACGATTATCCCTTTTTATACCGCACACGTCTTTTGCTACTCAAATTGAGCCATTTTCAAGCCGAGCAGAGACGGTACAATTGATTGAAGTAAAACGTTTCAATAACAAACCGAGCTCTTATCTTCTTTTCACGCTCTCGAGCTGCTGTCACGGTTTTCCATTGGATGATGACTGTGCGTTGACTTGATTATATGTTGTAATAACGCAGCGCTCGACGCTCCGTTTAATAACCATCATCGTACTGTGCGTCGAAACAAGTTTAGTTGATCAAAATTAATCCCTATATATATGTATCCAAATCGAAATTCGATAAGGTCCTGTGTCGCGCATATATAGCTCATGTCGCTTAAATCACTCAAGCTTCGACGCGCTCATAAACGAGCCGATTCCAATTAACAAATTTAAGAAACTATCCCCGGCTGGTATGGAGCTTGCGATTTCACGGATCATCGGCCCCCTCGCTACCGGCTAAATTCTCGAAATTGCTCGCTGCAGCCTCCAGCGGTAATTAGTCGCCTCATATATGCCCCCGTGTACCAGCTCCCAACACACATACATGAGAGTGAGCGTCAAGATTAAATTAATCGTCCTTGAGTGAAATCGCTCGACACGAGGCGAGAGAGACGGGAGGGGGGGGGGGGTAGCTTGAGGGATGGCTCACAATGGGTTATCGAAGATGTAGTGCGAGAGCTTCGTCTTATATAACTTTAGAGGTGCATTATAATGCGCAGATGTGACATATACACTGGGAGTATTTGTAACATCGTTGGGGTTCTGTTCGAGAGGGGTATAACTGACGTCTATGCTTCGATATTATATATATAGGTAGTTATAATTATGTCACAGGCGAGGTTGGACGATACCGCTGTGAACACGAGTTATTCAACACGAAGAAAAATGTATTTGATGTACATGCGTAAAAATAGCTCAGGCAATAACTCATATATATATAACGATCGTCGAGCTATATAACTCGACGACAAGGAAATCATCGCTTATATATACACAGCGCGACGTTTCTCCTCTCAACTTATTCATATGAATCGGGTCGTCGTTCGTTGCACATCTATTTATTTATCCAACCACAGCATCAATCCGCCGATTTATCTCCCTTTCACTATATACCATCTCTCTCTCTCTCACTCGCGTCTTTCCTCTCCTCGTGACGTCGTACATACAAAGTGGATTCCGGAGCAGTCGACCGCAGGGGAGTAATATACGACGTCGCGTCGTCGCGAGAATTAGTGCAGCTATACCGGACAAAGCCGTTGAATACACATACTACGTATGCTTCTTCAAAAATCTACGTACAATCTATACGGACGTTAGAAAATAATTATACTTTGTGCTTTCGGATTAGCGTCGATTAATCGTTATATGCTATAGTTTGATTAAAGCATCGTAGCGCAAGTTACCACATATACAAACCGTGTCAAACTCAGTCTCGGGACAAGTCGGTAAATCAGAGACCTGCGTCAATACCAAACACTCGCTACATATATATGTATGTATACATATACGGACCGGCACACAAACAATCAATGAAGCAAGTCCGAGAGAATCATGGGCGTGTCGCTGCAGCATCACCAGTAGTTCGAATACTAAAGACGAAAGCTTTAGTTCCGTAAACAATTAGCGCGAAGGAGAGATGGATTTTGATCCGGAAGAGAAGCGCCGAAACGTCGTCGTATTATTTATCGCGCAAGCTCGCAACGGCGTGATGAATGGCCTGCGCGGATTTGGGAGGAATGAAGGTATCGCGTGCGCGCCCGCGAGAGAATAAAGATATATTTTTGCTATATATATATAGCTCGCTCGCGGTTATCAATATGAGTACGACCGAAACGAGTGAATGTTTTTTTCTCCGGTTATTTGTATATCGCGCTTTGATTTGCATTATAATACAGTTCTTCGTCATGCTTACAGGTACAATATATAAGGACGGAATGTATTAAAAAGTTTCCGTATATATAGCACCGTCGTTATTCCGCGGCGGTAGTAAAAATATGATGCTAAGCGGAAAACGCATTAATCAGCCCGAAAACATGAAATAGAAAGAAGTCGATCTCCGCCGATTCTGATATTATTCTCACAACGAGTGCCCCCAAAAAATACAGATGTATATAGTCGTTATAACAATCCAGATACCACCACGCGCGAAACAAAAGATTAAAATCATAAATTAACAAGCCAAGCCTCGAGATAACACGCAATGACAAACATCCCTTTTAGCCAGCCATAAATAACCCTCCGAAATCAACATTCCGCCGACATCCTCAGTCTCTCCCCCGCAGCGCCGCCAAAAATTTCATCTCCAAAAGAGAGAGAGAGAGAGAGCACATTATACGCTCGTCCCTCTGTGCACTTACTCTCTGACCTACATCTCGATCTACAGCTCCTCCTCCGAAACGTAATATCGGCGGGGGGCCATTAGTCGCCGCGGCCAAATGAGAGCAGCAGCAGCAGCAGCAGCAGCGCTTCCTTAGAGACAAAAAGAGGCTAGGCGTGCGGAGAAACTTTGATCGAAACCGACGTGCGGAATGCGCTACGCGCCTGCTCTCTCTCCCTCTCACTGTGGTTACCAATCCAGCCAATTCGCCGAGCTAGTTTGCGAATAGTTCCCGCGCGCACTCAAGGTGTTATCCTAATGAGTTCGATGCGCCTTTAGCTTGATGGAAGTGGAAGGGTTGTGTATGTGTGTGAATGTGGGAGAAGTGGATGAATGGAAGGAAAATATTTTCGCTGTTGGAGTGTCGTATTTTAGACGTAACGGTTGGTTTAGGCTAATGTACTGCGGGGAAAGCTTTTAATTTGAAGTACTTTCGACGTTGCTTTATCCATCTTTTGTTCTTGATGCGGTGTGTTGATGAAGCTGATGATTTGGCACTGAGCTTTAAGCTCTTATATTAGAGTATTGGGAGTGGATTTCGGTAGAGCCTCAAGTCCCGCGAATTTTTTTTAATTTGTATTAAACTTTTCATTTTTGTTCCTCATTCTTTCGTTCTGTCTCATAATATATAACTCATGTGCTATTATACATCAGCACTGAATGGTTGCGAATAGATCTTGGGTTATGCAATAAATTCAATTCCTCATATTATTTGTATACAAATATATAACGATAAAGGATCTATTGATGCAACAATGATAAACCTGTACACCGTGTATTTCAGTTTATATTAAAATCAATAACTAGTTTGCTATATATCGCTGCATAAATAAGCCTTTAAAAGCACTCCTCGCACCTCGAATCGCGCATTCATTCGAGTATCCACCGGATGGAATACCATTAATCAATATCAAAGATTCGCCCAACTCCAAAAGACTAAAGAATCCAGTACCTCTCGTTCTCCGTCCAGAAAGAGACCTAATGACGAAAAAGAAACGGACCAGAAGGAGAGGGGAGGGGGGCGAGTGAAAAGTATAAAGCGAGGTGAAATGGAAAGATATAGGAAGACGACGGCGTCGTTTCGCTTCGCTTCGAGCGAAGAAGCTCCTCGCGGTCGATGGATAATGCCCGGCAACAATTTGGCAGCCGCTGCGAACTTTATCCAACTTCGGACCGAGAGAGCAGCGAGATATTCGCAATCGAACCGGAACACTCGACTCGTATTAAACTTTCTTGAGGTTTCGGCTACCCCTCTCCCTCTGAAGATCGAATCTCTCCCCTAGCGTAAATTTCGCGGAGCAAGAGGAAGAGAGAAAACGTAGTAGCCCCCCCCCCTCTATCTCTATTGTGTCTGTTTTTCAGATATAAATATACCACTAGCCTTTCTTTCGCAAACTTAGCCCGCGGGGAGATTAAAATTTTTCTTCGTTTTAGCGCGTCACGACTTCCAACCGTTTATTTCTCCTTTTTGCCGCGCAAGTAGCGAGCTTTTTGCCCGTTACAGTTTATATAAAAGTCGCCTCGTTTAGACGAGCCAGTGCCGGTAGGGTATTTCGAATTCCAAGCGACGCTATGTATATATACACTATTCTAAAGCTATGCACTCCGTCCGGCTGTCCGTCTGTCTGTCCGTGTTGTCCTTCGGGCAGCAATTCGCGAGACGCATATATGTTGCTGTGAGATACTTTCTAACTGGGAGAGGATTTCGTGTAGACTTTATTAATGATGATTGCGCTGAGGCGAGATATCGCATTTGATATGCGTCTTAAAAGTTGCTGCGATTTGCGAACAAAAAATTATTTGTTTTTAACCAAACAATCAATACAAGATTATTTTTCAAATTTCACCTTTTCCTACTCTTTAATCCTAGTAAATTTGATTTTTTATCCACTATCTTAAGATATTAAGCGCCGAAATGGCTGCTTAGATCTTTCTATGTTCCCATAAAAAGATTTAAAATGGCTGGCGACATATGTATGCCACTGAAATAATTTTTCCGTACGCAGAATGTTGTACACAACCGAGAAACGCGGTAAGGTAAAAAATGTTTCTTTCTTTTTCAACCAAGTTAATATATACAAGCATAATTATATAGGTCTGAATATTCTTGAATTTCCACGAAAAAACTAATTGTACCTAATTATTGAAACATTGTGTGTCAGACTGTGCTTTATGATAATATATTAATGAATTATGAAATTGCATTGTGTGAACAGGTTGAAGATATTATCGAATAATTTTAAAAGCTTCAAACTCGCACTAATAAATTCATTAATAGTAAAGTACAAATCATACGCTTCAATTCAAATGAACTCTAATAAATGTCAGTACAATGCAGAATTAAATAAATCAAAAAAGCTCAGCAACAGTACAAGAAAAATTAATGCTATCCCATAAACTCGACGAGATGCCTCACAAAATACATATCAAATGAATTCATCACCCGCGCGCGCGAAATAGAATCGATCAGCTCGCTTTATTTGCAAAAAACTGCTTCGTCCAATCAAATCCCATTTTTTTTTAATTTGTCACGCCGTCGAATTACAATCTACATCCACTATCCTAGTATCGGAACAAACAGCATATACACGCTCGACGATTTGTTTTACATTTAGAGCGAATTTTCGCGCTCTCACACACACACACACGCACATAACAGTGCCCATTAATTTTTCCACATGCAACACGACTCGCCATATATATAATTGGATTACACAAACTTCGGCCGCTCATTCCTAGCGTATAAGCGCCCGCTCGATCCAATTGGAAAACTCATTTGTTCGATGCTTCGGCCTTTTAAAGCTCCAACGCGCGAAGTCTCATAGACGCGCGCGCATATATTTTTTCATAGCTTCGGCGGATTCCGCTTTTTTGCTTGAGAATCACCTCAATTATCGGGTCTATCGCTGGGGATGTATTATATATTGTTGATTTTTTCTTAACTTTTATATACAACGGCCGACGAGTATATCTTGAATTTTCGATAACGTGCCCTGCAATTTACATCTCTTTGACCCAGTGTACGGGCAAATAATATTAGCGAATAAATATGGGTTTATTCATATATATGTGCGAGTGTGTGGGCGTATAAGCTCTCCTACATTAACGTCATCAATAAACCGAAACAATTCGCAACGCGACAGAGCTTGCGCGCGACCGATAAATTTGTTAACGCACACACCCCGAGCGTTATATTATGTAAATGATTGATTATTTAGTTCTATTTACGCGTCCGATGCAAATTGGGATTGAAGTTGATTAGACGACGAAAAATAAGGGATACTATATATATATAAAAAATTTGGAGCCTTCAAGCGAGTCCTTCGATATAAGAATACCGTAGCTACTAAAATATAAGCATAAACTAATACATGACTATATATATAACCGGCCTTGACTTTCAGAGTATGCAACGGTCGGCTACATGGCGAAAAGGATCCAGATGAGGAAGAACCGCTTCGCTAAGATAGCGGAAAGCATGAAGGCGGCCAGGGAAAATCCGGGACCACCTGGTGTTCCCGGCGATCACGGGGACCACGCGCCCAAGCAAACCGTGAGTAAATGGCGTCAGAAGTAGAGGCGAGACGTCGCTGCCAAAGCTATGCCTCGCCCCCCCCCCCCTCCACCTTATCCGCACCTGTACCGCTTGCCCATTACGCTAGCTGCGCAGTATGTTGTGGCGAAACCTCACGTTGAATCGTTGACAAATTTTTTAAACTCTATTTATATGTATATAGTTTTTGCATTTCTGTGTATTTAATATAAAATTCAGCGGACAGAATTTCGTAAAAGAAATTCCTTTTCTCGAATTAGCCAAATATAATTAAACTTGCACGGGTAAATTCTCGTTGCAGATTAATGCTTTTGAAACTGAGATTGTATTATATCACATTCTGAATAACAAGATACGAGTATACGCACGTATATCGCGAGCTTTTTACGAAAAACTGTGAATCCCGGCGAAAACACAATTTATCACTCTCTCAAATGAAGGCTATATAACAAATTCGAGCGCAAAGCAATACATAACATTTATAATTCACAGTGAAATTCGAGCGGAAAAAATTATTGAAGGATTACTCAAAACTTCAAAGTAAAACCAAATGCATCAGCTCTCTCCTCTCCCTCTTGAAACTACATAAATTCGAGCCTGGTTTATAAACGAGTGTCGGGCGAACGCGCGTGAAAGCTGCATCCACCGGCAAAGCGAGCGCTTTTTCACTGCGCAGCTAGTGTATACATACACCCGATCCCCGAACATTATTTTGAAACTCTCTTTTTCCCCGCACTTCGGCAAAGAGAAGCCTCTCGTGCGCGCGTTTTTTTTATTCCAACCGTCAAAGCTTGCAAGCACGACGCCATATATGCGATCGCAACGTGCGCGCGAGCTTTCACGAGAATTGAGGACGCGAAGAGGTTAGCGCATGATTCTCTAGGAGCAACGAAATTGAAATTAGATGTAGCCCTGCGCGAAAGTATAAGCCCGGGTATGTCTTCGCGTTGAGATGGCTTTTTTAATTTCTCCCGAGAGCGCTGTGCTTTTATTTTTTTTAATCACGAGATGGGCCCCTGGATGTCCTTTTTTTGCGCACCACAACGCGACGGCTCGATTAGAAAATGAAATTTTTAAATGATGTATCAGTGTTTTTTTTCGCTGCTGCGAAGAGGCTTAGGGAATTATTAAAATGGCTCGGCGAAATTGCGAGCGAGCGAGAGAGCGAATTTATTATTTTGGAAAGGCGACGTTAATGCGCTGAATGATGGTTTGATTAAAAAGTTGGACGGCGAGGAATTAAAATTTAATTTTCGAATAAACATAGACACGCTCATCTTTGACGCTGCAATCTAAACTTTGCGATAGCGCTTAACTTTTCTCATTATGATGAGTATTACACAAAAATTGCTATGGATGCGATATACTCCAACGGCGTGGCCCTTTCAATTATTATTTTCATCCCCATTGCAAGTATATGATGTAATTAAAATTTAATTATATATACCTTTAATTAATGATAGTAATATAATTCATTCGAAAATTTCGTTCTAACGTAAAATTTCA
Organism: Muscidifurax raptorellus; assembly: GCA_020010945.3. NCBI lineage: Eukaryota > Metazoa > Arthropoda > Insecta > Hymenoptera > Pteromalidae > Muscidifurax > Muscidifurax raptorellus. Next base: position 37,694,636 of record CM052077.1, on the reverse strand, counting down.
GCTTTAGTATTATGTACACCCCGGCGGAACGTATTTTAATATACAAGCTATAAAAAGCATGCAATTATAATTATAACCCAAATTAACAAAAATCGGCACATCGTGCGCGTGAATGTTCATATTAATTTTACAAAAGCATATTATACGTCCAAGAAAACGCACGAATAAATTCACCTCTATACTATATAAAATCAAGAAGTAAAAAGCCAAACCTTCGGCGAGAAAAGTACAAGCGCACTCGCAGCAGCGGCGTACGTCGCAGAGAGCCGCACATAAGTATACACACAAGCAAAAAGCTCGGAGCTTAAAAGTCTAAGAAGCCACTTAGCACACGAGCGTCGAGCACTATATAACCAAATGCAAAGAAGCCAGGGGCACGAGCTTAATTTACGATCGCAAAACATTGGCGATGTCCTCGGAGAACGCGCGGTGCATACGCGCTCAGAGAAATTGGTTAATTAAGTTTAAATAATTAGGCGGGGAGGCGCCGTCGACATTAACATCCGCGACTGCACTTGCCCGAGTATTTGCGAAAAGGAGCAAGATAAGGACCAGCCAAATTACACTGGCATATAGGATATAGCTGAGCTGATATGGATAATGACGGGATTTAGTCTCGTTGTGTACGTTTATCGGTTAATTCAAAAATTCATCAATCACGTAACACTGTACGACTGATCTGAAAGTGTAACGACTTCTTTTTAAACGAACCACGATCAAATGGGACGTAAAAAAATCAATTCAATATTTGCACGCGCGCGCCACGGATCGAAATGAATTCTCAATCGCCTATACACAGTATAGCGAACCATAAATATTCTTTTAATCTCGCGCTCGTGTGGCTATAACTGATTCGCACGCGTCTCTCGCGGCTGATGCGCATCTCCCTCTCGAAATAGGCAAAGAGAAATATGTACACGCTAGGCGCGAGTCGGAGATTAAAAATTGTCGATTCGCCAAAACGCTCCATAATTCAAGCAAACAGTGACAGCGTCAAAATTTATCGCTTTCAAAAAAAAAATAATAACATAAAGGCAGGATCGTGGGTTTAATCTGACCAGAGCTTCAACAATACGCGGGCAATTTAACGCAAAATCCTCCTGGCCAATTGCGAAACCAGTACAAACTATATTCCGTCATGTCGGGATAAACGTAATAAGTCCATATTTCTGAAAATCGGACTGAATGTGGATCTCGTATCTTAAGAAAGGTCCTTTTCGTGTATTATAACGGTAATAGCTAAAACGTTCCTCTACAACACACCAATAGTTAAATCTATAAGTGCGGTTTTTAAGATTTTTGACCGTTAAAGTTTCTATTCCGATCTTATCAGCCACAGATATATATACGTTCAATTCCTCTGTATATAGTATAAGGGGTGCGAGCGTGCGGATGAATAAAACTCACGGGAGAGGAGCTCGTTCCAATTAGACGCTCCACCGGGTATTATACTTAATTAATTCATTCGTTAATTAAATTCTTTATATAACGAGCGAAAGCGTTTCCGAAGATTTTTGCGCGGAAAAATTTTTCCCAGCGGCTCCAACTCGGAGGGGGAGGGGGCGGTGCCACCGCAGTGCCGTCGATATATATAACATATATAATGCACCGGGAGAGGTTCAAGGGTAAAAGTTTACGAGTTGTGCAGAGAGTGAAAAAAATGTTTGGGGGAAATTTTCTATGCAAATATGTCATTGATATTAAAATTCCATATTGTAGGCTAAAAATGGATTCTTAAGCGCTTTGTTATAGAAAATGAGCTTCGTTAAACAAGCAAAGAGTCGAGTGCATACTTCGTGACAATGCAGTGTCGCATTTGGTGTCTAATTATACAATTCGATATAGCGGCAACATTATGCTTGCTAATATTACACACAAAATGTTTAGCTGTTTCAATCGCGCGTACAATATAAACTTGCTACTCAAAGCTAGAGTATATTATATCAATGAAATGCCCCAGTAGATTTGAGCATGAAGCTTTACTTTGATATCAAATAACTTTGTACTACAAAGAGTAGAACAAGCAGAACTACCTCGAAACGCGCGCGGCGTGTGCATGTGTATATAGTTTGCGCTTTGAATGTTCCCGTTTATTCTATTGTGCGCAAAATTAAAATAAAGCTGCGCGCGCCGATTTGAATATTCTTCGTTTTTTTCTAAGCAATTTGGTCGGCGTGGAGAAAAAATTGATTGCTTGAAGACAGAAAACCTTTGTAAAAACTGTTAAAGAGAAATCCGTATCCTGTAGAAAATAATGGAAAAGAGGGTTTCAAAGCATAGACTGACTGCCTTAGAATAGACGCAAAACTACAGACTTTATAAAAATTTTGTAAACCATTTAAGAATTAAAAAGGTTTGTAGTATAAAATTGTCGCTTATATCGGCGAAGGAAACTTCAAGTATTATTCAAACTTGCAATTTCATGTTTTAATTAATTCACTTATAATTGAATTCAATAAAGAAGGTTCTCGCGGGTGTTACGTTTAATGGAAGGGCACTTGAAACGTCAAAATTGCGCGCATACGTGGTGAAACATTTTAAGTACAAATTTTATTGTCCCATGTAAGAACCCATCTGACTAAATTTCATTCCCAAGCTTAATTATTTAAAGGGTGTGAAAGTGCCACTCTACCTTCGCACCATATAACATGATAAATTGGACTTTTGAAGCAATCAAACTTATATTGCGCTGAATTTCTCACTTTCCTGAATAATATCCTTGAATTAAAGGACACTTGGGATTTATTAATATAAACAGTAGTTCAATATCAGTGAGCGACAATTTTTCAAAGGGTTTTACAGCAATCAAATATACGACTGCATAAAATACAAAATAAACATTTGATTGCTGATGGAAGCCCTGATTTAATACTCCCTCAATAAGACGAGTAGAGGCCCCGAATCTTGTCCCGTGGATGTTTTGCATGCACCTCCAATGCGAGTAAGGGTACGCCGATGCATGTCGGCAGACCCATGGCGAGCTGCCGTGTCTCTTGTAAGTGGTCCCGTGTTGTCCAGGAGGTGCGCTTCAAGGTCCACGACCCCAAGGCACACAGCAAGGGTGGCACCCTCGAGAACACCATCAACGGTCGCGCCGACGAGGAGGCGCCGCCCCCGCCGCAGCACCTCATCCATCCTGGCAAAGATATAAGCAAACTATATGGTGAGCTTTTGACCAATTGTACAATCAATTTATTTTAATCTGTAATTGTAGGACTTAATTAATATTTAAGATATGTTGAAAACGATTTTGGATGCGATATTAGATCCATGATAATTGTTCTTTTTTTCATAATAAAGTAGAGAGTATAATAACATTAGTTGTTTAATTATTTAGCTATAAAGATATAATTAAATTCTGGCTATACACTTTCACATTAATTTATTAACCAAAATCGTATCCAACTTGTTAATTAATAGAATATTTATTTGAATAAAGGTCACTTAAAAATCCTGGAGGTTATAGCTTTAAAGGGTTAAAACAATATACTTTCTATACCCTGTATAAATAATGTACTAAACGACGTACATGCTTATGGCAGTACAATACACTATTTTAAAATTCACCTAAATATTTTATATTTTATATCATTATTGATTTTGTAAGCTAAGTGTATTAATGTTGCTATTCGATAATTATTTTATAAGATATACACTTGCGATATATATGTGTATATATATACATATACATACACATATCAAGTTTAAAGACATATTTGTATTAAATATTTACACAAGTTAAAATATTTTAAACTATATAGTTAAATAAGTTTCCTGAATAATCAATAAAACATTGGTGAACATATTCTACGTAATAATTTTGAATTATATAAATTATCTCACTTATTACTGAAACTACTATAATCAAATTATCTTCGGCAAATCAAGTTACGAAAAAATATTTGTAAAAACTTTTGTAGAGTGTTAATAATATAACATTTTTGGTTTTAAATGTCTGTATAAATTCATTATTAATTTTTCTTTTACAACATACATTCATATAATTTGCAAATTCATGTAGATAATATTAACTTTATAGTTTTATTCGAATTGATCTGTTTTAAAATATTCATGACTTATTTTTTTACTTCAATAAATATTTTTGTTTGTAATTAATTGGTTGGTAGGCATTACCTTGTTTATTAAAGAAATGTTAGCTTTTCATTCTGTGCAAATATAGAAATTGCAATTTACTTATATTTACCGTTATATCATAAAATTATAATATATTCATTGCTATACTGTTTACATCGTCTCATATTTTACTAAACAAGGTAATCTTTATAAATACCTTTTTCCTGCATGATTTATGATTGTTGTAGAAGTCATTTTTTTGTGCTTTATAAATTTAATATAATGTCGTTTTTTACGCTTTAAATGCATAAGTATATAATTTATTATAAATAAAAGTTTTTATTTTAATTATTTTGCCATAGCCACATAAAATTTTTTATGAGTTTTTTGTGATATGAAGTGTTTTTTAGATTTTTAAAACAATATTCAACTTTTTGGAATATTTTTTAAAAATATAAGGAATGTTTATGAAATTATTACTAGTTTGTTGTATATTATGTGGCTATTTTTTGTCTAAGAGCAATTAATTCGAGAAATAGGATTATTTTGCAAACATAAAGGTTTGTCACCTGATTCAATGAATCCTAATCTCTGATGTCAATGATTAAAGTAATTTAAACTCATTAAAAATTTTTTGTGGTTAAATTGCTTAACCTACAATTTAGCACGCGATTTCATTTCAAAATAATTTGTAGATTTAGTCAATTTAGAATTATAAAAACGCTTTTAATACGATCGTAGTCTACCAAGAAATATTACTAAGTTCTTTTATTTGCAAATTTTGCGCTTTTTGAAAAATTTTCAGAAAATATATTTTTAGTCTTTTTTAACGTTAACGATCATATTTTTAAAAAATTTTGTGATTTGCTCACATTATTATCTTAGTCTTACTCAACATGAAAAGCATTCGAGTGTTTAGAAATTTCAAGGTGTGTGCGGTTTTCTCAAATGTGAACTCCCTCAAAATATCAAATGACAAATAAACTTTTATTCATCGAAAAATAAATGTTGCACACATAAATCCAGTCCTCTGCATGAACTTTTTTTAATTAGCTATAATTTATGTTTCCATCATTACAAATAACTGTCAAAAATTATACAAACAAGCATTATCGTGGCAATAGCAATTTAAGTTTTTTTAAGATCGAATTTTCATTTTCGTTTTCCGATAATTTTTCATAATCCTTTTGTGCTAAAAAATGTGCCAATATAGCTTTTTAGCAATAATTTGAAAATCGAGTATCGCCGTCGCTATTAGTCGTAAAAAAATGTGAAACAATAAGTATAGATTTCACCAAATTCATAATACTCATTTTGATACGTAGAAAATATGTGTTTTGTCATTTGAATTCTTTGTGGAGCTTATTTTGAAAAATAGTCTCGAAATTTGAACAACTCCAATGAGCATGATTAAGTTGTAATAAATGATTTGATTCACCGAAAAAGCAACATTTTCCGATACGACATCGAGTATACTGGATGTAACCTTCAAATAACCTCTACAATTACTTTTAAACAAATGTTATATCAAAATTGTTTTGGTGTTATCATCAATTCATGCATGAATATATACTTCTGGAAACCTTATAATTATATTGTAATGTATAATGAATTACCAATTTTAACTTTCTCAATCCAAGTTACCTTTCTAAAATTATCAATTATTAAATGTATACATGCGTGTCGAAATAGACACACTTACACATATCACAAATTGAAGGGGTTATATTTTGTACAATAAGCCTGTTTCTGGAATTTTTTCTCTTAGCTCAAGAGGAAGCCCATTCTGCACTTCAGACTTTTCCAAAGCCAACAAAACATACTATACTGGGTAAACGATTTATTTGTAGCTAACAAATCTGTTAATATCAGACGTATTACCTAAGTTTGGCTCAAATAATCTTTCTTCACTGCTCATCAATATGTTAGATATAGATTATACATCACTTTCTTTCTTTTGTGTCGATGCTTCATTGCCATATGAATCTTTAGAGAAAGATAATTAAAGTCTAGAGCCTCGTTCCCGAGGAGAATAAACGTTCAAGTTGGGCAAATCGATCAGTTACGTACCACAAAGCCTCAGAGACGTAAAACAGAACGAGATTCTAGGCTCTGATTATGGGAATGCCCTTTTTAATACCTCTCCGCATAATATCGAAACCATACATACATTTATATAGCTTATAGCCCTTGTGACATCCTAATCTACAAAGACACCCTATAATTTCCAGGCATAACGCCGTCGGATATCGACAAGTACTCTCGAATCGTCTTTCCGGTCTGCTTCGTTTGCTTCAATCTGATGTACTGGATCATCTACTTGCACATCAGCGATGTAGTAGCCGACGATCTCGTCCTGCTCGAGGAAGCCAAGTAAGGGACTAAAGAGGCGTCGTGCCAACGACGCAGGCGACGTCGGAGAAGAGCGACTATACTCAACTCGCGCTCTCACACGCATTATACATACACAACTCGAGAAAGAAGACTCTTTTCCTTTGCGAGAAGTCGAGCGAAGCGAAGCCCGGCTCCCTCCGCCCCCGCCCTCGAGGATAATGCATAACAAAACCAGGAAAAAAAATTTTTTGCGAGCAAGCGAGCGACAGTAGAGCGAAAGAAAATATAATACAAAAAACGCCCGAGAGCCCGCATCAAAGACTGAACAGTGCATCGAGGCGGAAATGCAGAGCGAGACGGGGGTCGTTATATTGCCCGATAAAGGAAAAATCAGTATGTATTGCAGTGCCCGCAACAGCAAAACAAAAAACAAACAAAATCGAGACGACACGAGGAGAGGGAAAGAGCTCCGTGAAACATTTCTATAATACTCTTTCTCTCTCCGGAGCAAAGCGTTAAGTATATGTAATCGGGAGCTCGAGTAGTATATAATTATGTATTATTATAATGGAGATGCATGCCGCGTGACGTTGAAAGAAATATCTCTTAGTTCATAAGCCAGAGGATGCTAATCGGAGCGAGGGAAGATGAAATGAAAAAAGGTAGGAGCGCGTCATCTTCGGTATTATATATATATATATAAAAACACGTCAATTTAGCCACACTAGTTAACTAAGCTCGTCGAGGATAAAACAGAGAATAACAAAAATAACAAACAAAAAATAAATTACTAATGAATTAATACGCAAAGCAAACGCAGAATTATAAGAGAAAAAAATCAGAATAAGTAAACGATAAAGTAAATCCAAAGCGTATAACAAAGAGTTAAACAAAAAATAGGGTGCGAAGATATGATATTGAGGGATTGCCCTGCGCGTGTGAGTATATAGAGGAAAGAGTTCGAGAAACAAAATAAAAAAAATTAACAAACACACGACGATCCTAAGTGCTTCAGAGCGTTTTTACACCGACTTTTTAACAAATGAAAAAAGCGTTCGCGCGCGAACGATGAATATGGAAAACGACGAAAGAGTTAAAAATCGAGCTCTTTTTCGACAGACGGCGCGAGGGTTCGCGAGAGCTCGCGATTTTTCCAGTATATAAGTATTATTATATGATACACGGTGCGCGCGATCGATTTTACATTTGTTTTATATAATACACGAGGAATTTTCGAAAAGAGAGAGAGAGACACACCTTACCCCTTTTTCTAAGAGTGAACGAGAGTGAATAATATTGATGCGATGGTTGTGCGAAAGCAATACTGAGTTTTTTACGAACTATATTAGAGGCGCACGAATGAAAGTATTTATCCCCTATAAGTGTTTCGTTATTTATATATATAATATATAATAATATAATACGACGTCGCGGGCTTTTCGGTTCTTTATATATATAAAAGCATAGTGTGTGTAATGACGGGGCGTATATATACAATATATACATACATATATATATATATATATATATATATATATATATATATATATATATATATATATATATATATTATCGTTCTAATGTTGAGGCTGGCTCTTGTACATTATAATAAATTTTATACTGAGCTTTTCGGTTGTTCTTTCAAATTCTGAAACACGTATGTCGAGGAGAATATCGTCACAAATCTGCAGCTGCACTCGATGTATGTATGTATGTATGCATATGTATAGGACTCGGGCATACTATTCGACACCGAAAACAAAGCGTGGAGATGCATAAAACCGAGAGGACGGGCTAAAGTAGAGTCGATGAGGTATCATAAATTTCGTCGGTGTGGGAGTGACGCGCGGAAGGAAAATGCAAATTCAAGTTCAACAAGCCGCGGAGAGAGAGAGAGATTTCTCTTTATTCCGCTGTGCTGCCGCTGCTTCTTTTCTTGCTTGCGCTGCAGTAAATATATAGCGTGGAAAAATGAAGAAAAATCGCGCCCGCGCTATACCTACTCATTTCAAATCCAAATTCCGCGCGCGCGAGATTGTTTTTCCTGTCCAACCGCGTCTCGAATAACTTTTACGCCGGAAAATATTTTTCGAGCGAGTTCGAATATCGATTTTTTTAATATACTTACTTTTAATTCGCCTTTGATCTTTGTACACAAAAAACTCATACGATACTGCATACGATAAGGACGAGTCGACGCATGAAAAAGACATCAACAACGAGAGATCAAACGAGACCGAATAAAAAAGACTCTGACAAGCCATATACAAAATACGAATAAGACGTAACGAACAATGCACTAACGTCACGATACTGTCTACAGCGACGAAACATAGTTAACGGGAGCCGAGACAAATAAAAACCACGCAGCGGAATATTAAAGATACGCGCGCGTTAGTAATGAAAAAAAATCAAACAACAAAAACAGAGATAATTCCAAGCCGGAATGGAAAAACACAGCCGCTCCGTATAACAATAAAAGAAAGAACGAGACTCGAAAAAGTACCGCAAATTTTTTTTATTTCACAACCGGAAAAACGTAAAGCGAAGAATAAAAAGAGCGCGTTTCCTCCGAAACTGAAAAATAACACAGAAAGAGAGAGAGAGAGAGAGAGAGAGAGAGAGAGAGAGAGAGAGAGAACGAGAGAAAAGTATATATCCTGGATATCGACCGCAGGCACACGCCCAGTCCGACCTCTCCGCGGGATCTTGGAAGGAGAAAAGAGAGAGAGTGAGAGAGAGAGAGAGTGCGCGAGAGGGAGATAGAAAGACAAAGGAGCCGCCTTGTTTTTCCGGGAGCCGCGCTTAATCGCGCGTTAAAAAGTTAAGCGGCTGACGGATTTTCGCCCCAACGGGTATATATAAAGCTGCGGATTTCCGCTCTGCTATCGCGGTAATTTATATTTTCTTCCTTCTTTCCTCCGCGAAAAATTCTCACTTCGTTACAATCACCAAAGTCTACACGTCGAAGTCGAAGTTGCCCTAGTTATCATAAGTGTACATATATATGTATGTACACATATATATATACGTAACGTGCAGTGCTGCACGCGAGCCCCTCCGCCGTCTGTCCGTCTGTCACCGGTGCGCGCGAGGAATGAAGCCGAAAACGAGACATCACGCGATTATATCTGGGATGTTTGACGCGGACTGTTTGGAAAAATTTCGACAGGGCGCGCAGTGATGGGAATAATTTTTTTCTTTTTCGTTGAAAATATGATACACTGGAGAAACACGGCAGGTGCCAAACAAAAATAGGCAAACGTTTTTCCGGACAGTCTGTGTGTATAGATCCGCATATATATAGTCCACAAAGCAAACGCCTCGATTACCGGACATCGAGCTCGCCTTTGATCGCGTTCCACCTACAAACAAAGTATATTTGCATCCTCTCACGCGATGCGCAAACTCTGAAGAATATTCCTGCGACGATCGATCATCTCGGTAATTGCTGCGCAAGCTTTGACGATATACGTGGATTGGATGATGTATAAGTACTGGAGAGCGGTGAAAGACGGCTGCTTGTATGATGTGTGGAACGAAGAAAAGTTTAGCTTGAATAAATGGACGAAATCGCTTTACTTGATACACAATGCGAGAGGAGAGGCATGACGCGGATTTGAGGGGGGCTATGTTATACGCCGTTAGGTTCGTCAGCCAAGGTGGTGTATGGGCAATGTAGCCAATTCAGAATACTTTGTTTTTATCGCGCCATCGGGATTCCATTTTTTTTCTACAGATTCAACTGGAGAATAAACGTGAGATCCTTATGATTATTGTTTTGTCAAAAAATAAAAATTAATTCGCGAATTGGCTAAATTCCTCGGAGCCGCCTAATCTATACAGAAGTCTCTATACGCAAGTATTAAAATGGGTACGTTTATATAAGCACAGAGTCGTGGAAAGAAAGTGATAAAAGCAAAAGGTGCATCCGATGTATGAAGACACATAAACTATACAATTCACATACGATGTGCATATGATATATGTCTTTGTATATCCGATGACGAGTGACGAAGTATTAGTATAGACGGTGGGAGAAGATTATGAAATAAACACTTGCGAATAATTGAGAATGTAGTATTTTAGCATTGTGATATATATATTGCAATTATATACCTGAGTAAATATCGTGGATATACGCGTAATTTACTATATTATTATTATTATTATTATTATTATTATTATATAATGATAACACGTGCACCCAGAAAAATGTCTAATTGAACGTAACACACACATGCTTGCGCGAATTGCCAGTCTTACTTTTTTCTTATATACTTTTTATTTCGAAAAAGTAGTCACGTATTACACGATGATATACCGGGTAAGACAAGCGCATTTAAACCAAAAAATTCACGTGGGTATCGGCGTTTGAAAAAATATTTTTCTGTGTATCCGTGATTATATATAAATATATATCACACTTTCGTTTTTATGTAAAGAAAAGAGAAAGATAACGCATGAACGCCGCGCGATCGCCGTGTCTTTCCGAATGGATAAATTATATAACTATTCTAATAATATGATATATTTTTTATTATAATACGTTAACGTAAATATATATATATATATGTGCGATGAATTTCTATATGATATATTACGTGGGCGTATAATATATAGACGACGAAGTCCTATAGTAGAAAAGTTAGTTAATTGGAGTCGAAATTAGCTTATTTTAACTTAATTTTTACACCAATTAGCTAACTTTTCTACCAGGGAGGTTTAAAAGGTAAAAAGAAAAAGAAAAATAATTAAACAAGTACGTTGATTCGTTATACGGCGGTCGTACGGTGTGTGTGTGAGAGAGTGTTATAAATACGAGAGAACGTACGCAAAGAAAATATAAGAGAGATGTTTAAATGATACAATTTATGGAATAATAATAATAATAGCTGCGCTCGAAAAAAAAGAACAAATTAAGATCTCCACACTAACGACACACACAGACACGTCCTCTGGTAGGATTTGCGTTTTTATTTTTATGAGAAAAAAAATAAACTCCCGAGATGGTAACATAAATACAAAAAAACAGTTGATATTATTATACGTGTACATTTTCGAAAGAAAGTCGAGGGAACTTTTGTTATCGAATCTCCTCAGTAAGATTACGTTATAATTACTGAAAGGTATATCATTGACATTATTGATTCTTATCATTGTATCGATTACACGAATATATGAATAATAATTATTATTATTGTAATAATGCGTATGTGTGCGTAAAAAAGATACACACGTAAATATATTGTACCGTTTAAAGAATTAAAGAAAAAAACAAAATACGAAAAAAGGGGTCGCACTATATATCTCGGCTAAGTCGCTGGCGCATCTTAATATATTATATTATACAAAAATAATAATGGCTAAGCCGTAGACGAGCGAATTTTGAATACACGAGGGAAAGGGATTATAAACTATACTAACGAGGAGAAAATTGAGAGCGAGAAATAGAGAAAAAAACAAAACGATCATACTGTACATACGAGTTTTATACAGAACCTATATATTGTACTCATTAAAAAGTATCGTGAATTAATAAAAAAAAGGAAAAAATGAATAAAGTGAATATATTCATAAATTATATAAATATAGGATCTACGCGTAATAAGTGATATGTAAACTACGTTAAATATTAAGGGTAGCGTACTTATATAAATATATATAATATATAAATATATATAGAGGGAAAAGCGCTCCTCGGTTTCATCCGTTGGCGGAGACATCCCCAGCCTTTGTATCATACAAATTTTTGTATTTCTTTTTTATCGTTTCACGTGGTGTCGAGCGAGCTGATTTGCATTTTGACCAGCAAAATCCAAAGCCATAGGTGTGTCAATCGAATTTGATGTTTATTGTTCGCACTGGTGTAACATTGTTGTACTTTAAGTATAAAAAGCAAGACGTACGTATATAACGTATTATATGAAAATAAAAAGGTATTTTATAGCACGCTAACCTCAAAATGACAACTTTATTGTCGATTTTGAGGTTGTCGTGCTATAAAATATCGTATGAGACTATTGTGGGAGGTGTTTTTCTACCTTGCCCGACGTTTTTCGCACGAGCGAAGCGAGTGTGAAAATCGAGCAAGGTAGAAAACCATCTCCCACAACAGTGTCATAATATACTATTAAAATTTAAGACGATGTTAGTGCTTCGATATTATTGGCAAATATTGTATGTTCTAGCATCTGATTACGAAAGTACAATTTTGAATTAGCAAAAAAAGGCTAGTTTTTTGTTTTTCAAACGAAGACGTCTTTTATCCTGAGAAAAAGTTTGAAAAAAGGAAGAAACCATTCGATATTAGCGTAATATTATTCAGAAGAATAATTTTTATATTACATGAAATCTGTAAGATAAAAGATATTGCAGAATATGTTGAATATAATATATGTAATTTATCAAAATATGCTTATATTATATAAAATAATCGAAAATATACCGTTCACTTTGGATTTTGAGCTGCGCTCATAATATTATAGAGAAACCAAATTGCGACGTGTCAATCTTCTCGTTCAATGTTATAAACAATTTGTAAATCGTGTCTGATAAAATTTTAATCGTTTCAATGCAACAAAAAGAAATGGTCCTTTATATATAAATGTCACGGTTTGGTTTCTAACGGTTAATTAGATTTATATATATATATATATATATAATAAGTTCACAATGGTATAAACTTCGCCAAATGAACCGAAGCGCGACTTTTCCCCGTTACACATTGCATATATCGATGACGTAGTGCACACAACACGTGATTGTTCCGCACATACACAAAAAAATACACTTAGACTTAAAAGAAAAAGATCACTCTAGGCTCATTAAGGATTTAAACACATATACACACAAACACACCCACACGCCCTCACACTGCAAACACACCGCGATTATAATTAACAAAAAACGAGCAGATTAAACTCTCCTTAGCGCCGGAGATTCATTATACATATTATATAATAGCGGACGATATGACGTTGAGAGCCAAGCGTGAGAAATGTGAAAAAGAATAATCGAATATGGAAAAACTCGTATAAGGGCAATCGATCGGTTGATTCATAGAGTTTTCAAGATGAGGCACTGTAGGGGTAGCCAGTCGACCAACGAGTTTGCAGTCACAATATAATACTACTTTCTACACTTGATATCTAGTCTTCATTATTTTAACTGTAAATATATCGCAGCGAAAATTCACGATGATTCAGCACTGCAAGTTTATCGATGTCAACTCGAACGATCAACTGCTAAAATTGTGAATTAAAAAAAAATCGGTAATATAAAGCAACTTGTTTGGCCGACTGGCTTCAACTTGGGCAAGGCTCTGCACTCAAGTAATTCGAACGCGCAGTGCAGAGAGAAGGAGAGAAAAGGATATAGAGGGAGAGAAAAAAAAGAACAAACTGCCAACCTCATTAATTAATTATAATCATTATGCACACGTTTTTCTGCTCCATTAGCGGGGAGCTCGAAGTAGCGAGCGAGGAGAACTGATCGACTGATCGACGGCTTTCTTTTTCTTTTTCTTTTGCATTGACAATTGATATTTATTATTATAGAAAATAAAAGTTGGAAGGAAACGTCGATTTTTCCGTTTTCATAAAATATAAACAAAGTGCATTTTTATTTTCTATCCAAATACCTTTTTCTCAAATTTTGCTTTCGTTTTGTTATAAATGTATTAATTTAAAATTGTTTTAACTTGTTGTAATACAGATTTTCGTTATATGTGTTATTTATATACATCAAGACAGTAAATGTTTGCGTTAATATTTACGTTAACCAGCATCAATAATTTCTTGAGTTATATATTTTTTCTTTTTTTTATTTTATAATTTTTCTTTGATTCTGTTGTGCTTGCAAGAATTTTGCTTCTTCAAATCAACGCAAGGATTGACGAGTGCAAATCAGCTTTACTTATATACACATGCGGCCAAGCAACCGATCTTTTCCGATCCTTCGGTCCCTCGAGCCTCCCCGCGGCAATATTCTCGCATTCCTCTTCCAAAAAGCAAAGAAATATACTTACACACGAGTATGTTATATTATAATGAAAAAATATATTAAATTTATAACTAAGCAAAGAAAAAAGTTCTGCACTGCGAACGCAGGCGTCTTCTCGCGCGGCACGACGTCTCACGTATGAATACAAAAATTAATCCCCGTTTCTAACAAGGAAATAGTAAAGAACAGTAAAAAAATCTTAATTATAAAGCTATAACCATTTAATAAAAAGTAATTGTCGATAATCGCGATAAATAACGATAACTCGATATATAACTAATATACAAGCTCGCAACCATCCACGAAAGTAGCAAAGCGTTTTTTGAGCCTCGAGTTGATATAACGATAACGATTCGAAGAAGCTTTATGAAGTATAATTAAATAATTTTACTTAAAATTAGAGATAAATACTAATAACTAATAATGATAACCAATATGATGCAAAATAATGAGATACATACCAATTATTATTATTATTATTATTATTATCACTATAACAAAAACACACGCGCGAGACGAAATAACGAAGACCGTGCGAGAAGCTCCAGACTTCACGTCATTCCATTGATTTTAATTTAAGATTAATTAAGTTGTATAGATAATGTACGATTAGGATTAAAAGTGCGCAATCAAAGCGGCGTCGTGTTATTCTTATTAACAAATATATACATAGTCGAGGAGAGTAATCGACGTTTATCGAAACCAAGTTAAAAATGCGTTATTATATATATATATATATCTTCTCACTATAATTAATAGCGATATACAATACATGTAAAATGCGTATTAAAAGAGAGACAAAAAATGAGAAAATTATTATATATGTCTGCAAAAACGCGAATTATATATACCCGTACAAGAAACCACATGATATCCCCAATGATTTTACTAATTATATTCGTATATAATAAATATAATACAAACGAGCGTTACATTGGGGGGGGGGGGGGCAAAATAAAGCACATATATTATATATATATAGTTCAGAGTGAGTCGCAACATTCGCATAAACCATTATTGTCGACTTATAAAAACAGGATAAGTCGCAATATAAAATATACGATGGAAGTCTATCGTAAGTATAATTATGTTTACCGCGGAGATAACCCTAAATAATCCTGACAGAGTGAATCGAGCTACGATTAGGGACGATTAACTATATATGTATGAATATACTATACATATATAAGTATAGCTCATGATAAAATAATTACAATATAAATACGCTCGCACAGACCCGCAGATAATGAACGTATAAAAAGGGGGGGGGGCATACATTATACGGAGAATTCAAAAGTTTTCAGAGTATAAGAGATCTTACTCGATACATGTAAACCATACATTGTAAAGTAATAAAACACAAACTATATTAAACGTAGGGAAAACGCCAATTCCGTGTACTGCGTACGTGTATAAATGCGTGTAAAAAGCGTATGAATCGTATATTAGAGGAAAAAAAAGCAATCCAAGCGATGTAAAAAAATGTATAAGCACGAGTGAGAGGGAGAGAAAGAAACGCACGCGCTTCGCGCGGCGTCTCGAAAAGCGAAGGCATGTCAATTGCCAAGGCGCCGAAAGGAAGTCACTTTAATTTTCCTTATGTATTATATGTCTTATTTTATGATTTGTATTATACAAGAAAAATCTGTTCATTTTCTCGTTTATATACCGGTATCCCTTCGTTCACATATATTACACATACTAATGTATAATCTCGATCCGCTGTACAGTTCTGTATATTTTGTACATATACGCGTAATAAATATAAATACAGTTGCAGCGCGACGCTCGCGCTTACGGCGGCAGAAAGACGCACTATTCTCTCCGCAGGGCTTCCAAAAACGATACGACTCTTATATTCCTCGAAGTTCCATTCGATTGATTTAACATAAATATACGCATATATGTCAATGAGAATTTATTGAAATCGTCGATAATTCGGTTCATTCATTATCACGGCAGCGCCAATACAAGAGACGCCAGGCGCGCGATTTCCTTTCTTCATTTTGCAATCATGCCAGACTTTTCGATGATAATCGCGCCGATACGTTGCGTCGATGATACGCCGCGCCGAGCGACGACGTGCGTGTGTGCGTGTGAAAGTTTATTTATACTATACTTATATATATATATATATATATATATATATATATATATATATATATACTCATTATTATACGCCGACTGATCGTCTATTTCGGATCGGGATGTGTATCCTCGACGTATTATTGACATTTTTTTCACTAATCCTAAATAGATTTTTCGCTGACGATGATCATTTATGTTTACTCGTAGCGATTATTATATTTATTATACTTATTTCGACTGCCATCTGTCATTGTACAATCGAACGACGAACTCTGTTGTAATTACAACGCTGTATATATGGCTCGAGTGACTGCGCGGGGTTCGAATGATCGATAGAGATATATATAGATATATACATATGAGTTGAACTTTAGGGATATTATTATTAGGTAAAGCAAACTGCGAACTGCGAGTGCGAGTGTTTATGTATTTTATGGAAGTTCCTCAACCTCAAGGATATATTAATTAATAAATACAGCCACACATATACACACACGAGAACCGACCGAGATTTTGTAGACTTATGTATATGTAAATATCCAACCGCAGCTCTTCTAAGAGTCTCTCGAGATTTCCGTCGATGTTTTGCACCTTTTTCTCATCTCAATATATAATGATGAATTAATTAATAAAATAAAGAAACACACACATATACCTAACTAAGTAACCGATAAAAAA
Source organism: Muscidifurax raptorellus (assembly GCA_020010945.3). NCBI lineage: Eukaryota > Metazoa > Arthropoda > Insecta > Hymenoptera > Pteromalidae > Muscidifurax > Muscidifurax raptorellus. The sequence goes on along the minus strand of CM052077.1, from coordinate 37,677,458 downwards.
TTAATAATAACCAGTAAAATACCAGTCTTGATTATACTCGCATTATGACGAAAACGAAAGATCTATATAATGAATAATTATTAAAATTGACGCGTCACCCGAGCGGAAAAAACAAAACAATAAGTCGTCGAAATCTAGCGAGGCCCTTGACGAAACATTTGACAGAATATTTCAGAAAAAATTATCAGAAAAAAATTAATAATCCAATGACATGAGAACATGAAGAATCGTTTTTTGTATAATATCCGAATGGTTGAAAGAAAGAAACAAAAAAACTTACACCACCAGCGTTCCGTGACACCCACAATTTGGTATATATAGTCCAAGAGGACAGCATCAAACAACTGACGACGCTATAAAGAACGAAAACAGGCGGTGAAAAAACTATGAGTCTGCGCGACGATAATTCGTATATATAAATATAATAAAATGCACGTTATACATACATAATGTATAATAATAAACAGTAATGAAGGAGATCGAAAAAAATAATGTGCGCGGTACCTATATAATACTCGCGACGTGACGACTGCATGAATTCACATACTCGCGCGCGATTCTGATCGTCACGATATGACTTCACGAGGAATGAGCTCTTTTTCTTCGTTGATGATATATATTATTATACACCCATATGATGCACACACCTTTTGAAAGCCATAACAGTCCCGAAGAATTTTTTTTTATTCATAATATTAATTAATTTCTTCATAAAAATAAAATTTGTTTTCTTATCTTGTGGTCTGAAAAAGTAGTCATGAAAGTACTTACAAGAAAATTCTCCTGTGCAGTTACTCATCAACGTTATATTATATTCATACTTCTTTTATCTCAAGCTCCAACGGCGAATACCATAGAATAATTCCGAAAACTATACCATATTAAATGCACATTCGAGTATAAACAAATAAAAACAAGAGAGACGCGAGGCCTCTTATACAGAAGATGCCAATTACGACGTTACATAACAAATAAAAATATCGTCCTAAAATATATAACGCGAGAGATATGCAAACGGTGCTATTGTTAATCGAAGAATGAAAATCGAGCACGATTCTATTATACGATAAAATACGCACCACTTCACACGTTTATAGAAGTAGGTATGTAATAGAGAGACAGATATATATAATACGCCGCGTACGCACCAAGAATATCCTCTCGAACTCCGCGTTTATTTTGGATGGTTTGAGAAAATTTTTGACAAATTTTATTCTCGACTTATACGCCGAGTTTTATTTTGAATCGTTATTCCAAGCTTGAGCTAATAATGTAATGAGCATAGGTCGAATCGTTATATATATATACTATAATGATACGCTATAACAAGTAGATTTTCTAAACGAATCTTATTCCTGCATGCATATATATGATTCGGTGATAATTCGGTCTGCACACGCTTTTCTCAATCTGTGCGCACCTTCGATGATTTCGAGAATAAAGTTGAAAAATTCTCGCGAATAATAAGTTAAAATAATATTGAATAAAAATCGTCGGTATATGATTTTACATATTATAAATATATTAAATTATTTCATTTGTATAAACGTAGCAAAAAGTGATTAAAACCACTTTGTGTATGGCGGGTTCGAAAATCCACAGACACACACCCTCTTCCGTTATAATGGTATAAAACGAAAAAAAAAGTTTAACCTAAAAATATAAAGCGAGAGAAGGAGAGAGAATGAAATAACGAGAGAAATTATATCAGCGAACATATATAGACAAAAGCTAATTAAGGATAAAAAAAAAGTAGATCCGTAGGCAAACGGAAAGTGCCACGTTTCTGTGATCGTTTTTGTACTAAAAAATCGTTATTACACGTACTTAAAGACAAACGCGAAATAATTTTACATTTCGATTCGTCATGTCACTTACATTTACACGAAAAAAAATAACAATAATTATAAAATATGACACACCACTTGCTCCTTCTCGTCTACACACCGAATCAAACGTTTTTTATATAATATACGGTATATAAAGGAAAATGAACAGAAAAAATCGCACCACGAGACTGGCGTGTTATTGCAAAAAAAGAATAATAATAATAATAACAAAATAAACGAGAAAACACGTTGACGTTATAGGAATGGACCATTCGCGAAAATGAACGAAAAATGCAAAAAGAACAAAAAAAAATGAGATAAACCGAAGATCTAACAATAACCCGACAAAAATATAACAGATACCAAACCGTATAACCTTGTAAATAATTCCGGAGTCGCATTTAAAGTTTCATATAGCGTTATTATCAGAAGTATAATTATGAGAAAAAAACTATAGGTTAGCTCTCGTTTAGAGGGTAAATTAACAAAAAAAGAGCAAAACGGAGGTCGAGTCAGATTTAAAAATAAAAAAAATAAGGTCGAAGGTAGATGGCGAAACGAAAGTGAGCGACACTCCATGATAATAGAAATTAAGAGTGCTCTATACCCTAGTGCTGCCATCTAGTCTACATTTTTGATTATTTGCATACATTTTTAATATTCACGGTCCTTAAAAACATAAAAACGAAGTTTCCCCACGTGCACTGACTATTTAAGATTATGTTTAAAAAAAAATTATTTGGATATTTGCAATAATAAAATTATAAAACGTCGAGAAAAATTGTAAGTTTGGTGGTGGGTTAAAAAATTCTGCCACCAAACTTACAATTTTTCTCGACGTCTTATAATTTTATTATTGCAAATATCCGAATAATTTTTTTTAAACATAAACTTAAATAGTCAGTGCACGTGGGGAAACTTTGTTTTTATATTTTTAAGCACCGTGAATATTAAAAGTTTATGCAAATAAGAAAAACTGTAGACTAGAGGGCGCTTTTAGGGTACAGAACACTCTTAAGCAGAATAAAAAGTACATATACATATACATTTAAGCATGTGTGTATATAAACAAAAAAGCGGTGCGCAAGCGGTTCTCGCGCGTAAACGTATAAATGTATATGAAGCGTGATTTATTTGCGAGAGACAAAGAAATCTAATATATATATCTATATGGATATGCGAAGGGAGGTTACGTGAAAAAAGAGCGAAAAATATTAATTGAACGAATACAATGTGTAGGGCGCTGTTTCAGAGGCGATCTGTAAAACTGCGAGAGTTATGTATGTAGCTGACGAGGTGGCGGGAAACGGAGCAACGGCTGCACACTAGTCACTTGCTCATTGAAATAAAATATTCTAAATGATACTCGTAAACAAAAAATGAAAAATAAAGTTTAGATACGACACGATTAGGCGTAACTTATAAGTTTATATATACATATATGCAAAAATAAATAAGTGAATAAATAAAATTAATCTATAAGAACCTCTGGGTACATGTTTGATTGGCATACTTTCTCTGCATACCCTCATATGATATAAAGAATTACATCCTTGAATCCCGCGATGTTCCTTGCGTACCTATATCCACCCGTATGTATAGATACAGGTAAGTCTTCGTGTGAATAATCGTTGTCTTATAAAATTTTCTAAATGGAGATATATCTTCTGTGGTGTAGAGTAAAAATATTTAAACGAATTGAAAAAAGTATATGTTTATTCGTTTATTTTTAACACCAATGTCAAGAGCAATACCTATATAAAGAAACGTTGATAACGACAATAATTCTATAAATCGAAAATATATAGTACAAAGTAAACATCGAGAGATACAAACTATATTTCTATATATTACGTAGCGCACAAACAGCGGTAAATACATTGTTTCATTCTATTTCTGTCAGCACGCTTTTAGTTACGCTTGACCTATTATAAAACTAATTGTATGTATGCTGTACAAATCTATATGACGTTAGACCTTGTTCTATCATTCTGGTCGTCACAAGGGTCGTTGCCTCTTAGTCTTATAGTCATATATAACGCTATTATACATAAGGGTACATAATTTACTTTCATCGTTTATCGACCACACATGCATTGATCATGTATGTACATAATAGCGGATACAAGTTGCTGTGTCAAACGTGTTTCAAACATTTGAATTAAAAAAAAAAATCTAAATTTCTACAAGTTTTTACCATTACGATTTTTATACTAATTTACAATTATTTTAATAACTTTCATTGGATTAAACGTATAAAATTACCTATGTATTTTCATCCAGATATAATGCATGTGTATGCGCTAAACAACACATTTATATGTTATAAACTATATACAAGTCATTCCAAATGAGCAAATTGTGTAAATAAAATTTTTATTAATATTGCAAGCTAAAAAAATGTAAGCGTTAAATCTAATTCAGCTTCCTTTCAGATATACATATGTACATACATACATACGGGTGATTCCGCCATAACTTACACATTCTACGTCCAAGCCTCTAGTGCGTCTATGAGCTACCAAAAAAACCCTATAATTTTTTCTAATGTAATTTTCAACAAAATACTAACGTTAAAAAATCTGGGCGAGTAGGTCTGTCCCGATTTAAAATTAATCGACAAAATATACTCTAAATATCAGTTTCGTAAGATATCCGCAACACGGATTTGGGTGCATAACCGCACTGTACCAAAAATAGTGACTCATTAAAGAAATTTCTGCATATACGTTTTAAAATATAGAGTTATAACAACACATTTCTTATAGTTACATAATTAAAAAGTGCTTTTTATTATTAAAATAGTGAGCTTACTTTTCGACCATGAATTCACGAGAAAAAGTTGAGCACTACGTTATCGACACTAAAAAACGCAGTAGTCATTATAAGGGCACTATACCGACCGGTAGATTTTTAAAAAAAAACCCGGCTGGCGCTCTGGAGATACAAAATTTTCCAAATGCGAGCTGATTTGGTTGCTAAAAGTGAAAGAAAAAACACAATTGGTCAGTTCTGTACCTCGATGAAAGTACTACTTAAATAAAATATATTAAAAAATAAAAGATGCTTCTCTCAAGCAAATGGCGAGTACTTTGAAGCCTATATATACGGACAAATTGCTTCATCCTAGAGGAAGCTTTGTAATAGTAACATTTTCAGTTTCGCTAAAACTTCATAGAAACATGTTTTTAGATGATAGAAGTTCAAATTACGTGTTTTTAGGAAATGTCCGTATGGATGTGTGTGTCTATGTATACCGCGATATTTCTGAAACTACTCAGTCAATATCAATTAAATTATACATGCAAATCTATTTTTAAATTCGGGAAAAACATTAATTTTTTTATTTTTTCAATTACTTTTTTTATGGCCATTTTTCGATTTTCCAAAAACATTATTTTCCTTTTTTTCAATCATTCTATTGTTACAAACAATTCATCTAAAATGCATTTAATAGATAATATAATGATCTATTTTTCTCCGTTTGGTCCTCGGGATTGACCGCTCCGTTCAGCAAATAAAATGTAAAAGGCGATTTTTTTTTAAATTCAAATCTGTGGAACTAAACATCATGACTTCACGAAAAAAAATATGTCGATGAGTTACGTTTCAAACTATATTCCATTAAAATTTCAAGTGATTTGACTACTTTTTTTTAGTAATAAATCGAAAATTGATAAAAATGAGTTTTTTGTGAGTTTCGATTACGGGCGTAGAAAGGCCTTATTGCACTTGAAATTTTGGGAAAAGATAGATCCTTTGATTACCTCGGCTAAGTTCTTTTCGCAGCTTATGAAAACGATTAGTTGAAAAGATATTAAAATACAAATTCTTTGGCTCTCACCCTGTATACACTGTATAACTGAAAATTATTATGTTTGTTAAACCTTATAACTCGCTAACGAAAACTCAGAATTTTTTGACAAAATTCATGGTTTCATGAGGTTATGAGGTCTATTTGTGGTATAAATTGCAATTCATTTTATTAAGAAGACCCGGAGAAAAAGAAATGCATTATTATTAAATTAATATACTTGAATGATACATACGAACAAGAAACAATAGAATTGTTTGGAAGAAGCTACGTGCCAATGAATTGGTAGCGGTTTTAATATATCATGTAATTAGAAATTTGTAAATTTATGATCAGTTCCGTAACACGTAAAATCATGTTTTTTCTATACAACTTTTTATAGAAGTGCGCAATTCTGCTGCTGCTAAAAACAGTTGATTTGTATGTTATTACGGCACGATTGGCCACGTTAGAACCTTAATTTAATCGATTTAGTCAAGAAACATTTTGTAGCCTTTTTTGTGCAAGTTACGACGGAATCACCCATATGTACTATATGTATGCACCTATACTTCACGGCCTCTAGCGCAAAAGGGCGAACCCTATTCGATATACTATACTAAGTATAACAGTATACAGTCTGTCGATAAAATCGCAAACAACATTTTCAACGCGCCGACTACACTTATCCCGAACATTCTGGCTCCGTGAAATATACCAAACGAACTAAAAAGTAAACATTGCAAATAACATCCTGCTATTTATGTCATGTATTCTTATAATCAACCCACCAACGCGTCTGGCAGTAAGTATTTTTAGCCAGAACCAACGGAAATACGGCCTTCTGTACGCATACGTTCTATAACGAATTTTCGACGAAGCTTCTAGACGCCTGAATGCGCATGAGCGCGCATAACCGACGTCCACAGGACTGTTTAGTGAACCATGATTTATAATATTCTAGAGGCAAAATAATTTATAACTAAATGAGTTCGAGAAATATTCGGTATAAGTACTTAGCAAATTGGCGGCTAATTTCGTCCGCGGCGTGAAGGTCGATGGCCGAGAACCGCCAGCAACGACGGCGGATGATGTGATATACTTACGCATAGTCTCTTTTTGCTCGATAGGTAAAAACTCGCGAATGTTCTCGTCCCACCTTACAATGTGTATAGCTCGTGGGCGCTTGACATTTGCAATTGTTGCCTATTTTGTTTGTTATTGAGGATTTTAAAATAACAGACACGGCAAAACCCAGAAGTTGCGAGAATGCGAAAACTACATTGCATATACATATACATATGTATGTAGTATGTACATAGCGTATGCAATGCGTCAGTAACTGTATATTGATCTAAGTTACTTTACCGTTAATAATTTAATTTGATTTTGTGTGTTGGTACATGAAATAAAGAAGATTTACTTGAAATGTCTATTTACGAATGTCAACTATTGATAAATTAACGAATTACCGGAAATTCTAAAGAAACATAGTGTTGTTTATTGTATAATATACACGTTTGTTTCCTTGAAAAAAATAAACAAAGCTGTTATCGCAAAAGAGTTTTGCGATATAAATTTCTTATAATAATCAGCGTGTGTCAAAAATGTATTATATTATTTCATTTGAGTTATAAAAAAACTTAACGTTATCAAATATGTATTTATTTATGTATGTATGTATATTCTCGTAGATTAAAACAATTCTATAGGCACATCAATGTGTATAAAAAAAATCCTGAAAATATCCAATCTATAACTACGCTTGAAAAAAGTAAAAAAACCAAAATAACGTTATCCGAGACACTGATTAAACACCGAAAAATATCAATTCGTAACGACAGTTCACAAAATAAAAATTTATAGTTCTACGTATTTCTATTTTCATTAAAAAACAACAAGTTACAAATGCAGTTCCCGAAACTTCGAAAAAAAACCCGGCGGCTAGTATCTCTCTACACTCTATATACATACATACGCTTACCGCCCCTTCAGCCCGCAATGGTCAGAAGGTACCGCCGCGCTCGAGATGTTTCTAGACGGCGGCGCTCTCCTCGCGAAGCTTCCGGCGCACTCTACCCAACTAGTCAAGCAGCCTCCCCTAACCTACAATCGAAAACCGTCGATCCGTCCTCTCGAGACGTGCCTTCACCTCGAAACCTCCTCAAAAATTCCAAAATCATTTTTCAAAGCGACACACCTGCGAATTTGGCAGCGGGTCGCCGCATCGAGTGACAGAAACAGTCGCTCAACCGACGGAAAGTTCGAGAAGCGAGCGTAGCATCCGGCCGGAATTTTCTAGACTCCCGACGGACCGATAAAAGCGACGCGAGCGCGCGCTGATTCAATATTACGATACTCGACACAGAGCAAGAAGCATCTCAAGCGATACGCTGCAAAGCGACTTTTATTTTTCTCTCGAGTGATTTATTACAACTGCTGTCACTACTTATCGAGACTTTGAAGAAGAACAAACGTTTTATTTCTGAAGAGGAAAACGTCGAAGTGTAACGAGTGATTTTTAACCTATACGTGAAGCAAATTATTATTTATTGAATAAAGAAGTTACTTACCAAGAATCAAGATGCCGGAGGACGTCGCAATGGAACAAAGCGGCGAAGTGGAGACCTTCGCCTTCCAGGCCGAAATCGCTCAGCTCATGAGCCTGATCATCAACACCTTCTACTCGAACAAGGAGATCTTCATTCGAGAATTGATTTCCAACTCGTCTGATGTAAGTATATCAATGACATTTTTATAAAGCTAACAGTGGGCGCGACGTGTCGGTACCCGTAAAGCGATTTGTTTATACTTAGGTTTATTTTTATTTATTTCTATGATTAAATATAGATAATGCAATTTGAGATTTGGTTTTTATGCGTTTTCTTGTTTTTCAAGTTTTTGCTAGCGTTTCCAAATTTTTGACAATTAAATGTTTCATTCTATGGTTTTAGTAAACTTTTTTCCAACATATCGTGAGCTTTGAATTTATTCTTTGCTTGTATTAGCTTGAAACTGTTATTATTCATGGAGATTTTAACCTGGTGTAGTAATTTTAAAATAAACTCACTTTTTTTTTTTAAAGAAAACAATGTCGAATAAAAAAGATTTTGTTTTTTTTAATAGTAATGCAATTGAGAACAAAAATACTAATTCCCTGTTGAATTTTTCAGGCCTTGGATAAGATCCGCTATGAGTCGCTCACAGATCCATCAAAGCTTGACTCGTGCAAGGAGCTGTTCATCAAGATCATCCCCAACAAGAATGATCGTACACTCACCATCATTGACTCGTAAGTATCATAGTGCTTTTTTATATAAAATTTAAAGATCAGAAGTCGTTTATTTAACTTTTATTCAACTGATAAGTTCTTGTTTCAAGTACTAAATTTCATAAATATTAATAAACATTTTCGATCCTAAAATTTTGTTATTTTCCTTTACAGTGGAATTGGTATGACAAAGGCTGACTTGGTGAACAACCTTGGTACCATCGCAAAATCTGGCACAAAGGCGTTTATGGAAGCTCTGCAGGCTGGAGCTGACATTTCGATGATTGGTCAGTTTGGTGTTGGTTTCTACTCAGCTTACCTTGTTGCGGACAAAGTTACAGTCATCTCCAAACATAATGATGATGAGCAGTATATCTGGGAGTCTTCGGCTGGTGGTTCCTTCACAGTTCGTCCTGACAATGGTGAACCCATTGGCAGAGGAACCAAGATCATCCTGCATATCAAGGAAGATCAGACTGAATACTTGGAGGAATCCAAAATCAAGGAGATCGTCAAGAAGCACTCTCAATTCATTGGCTATCCCATCAAGCTGCTTGTCGAGAAGGAGCGTGACAAGGAACTGAGCGAAGATGAGGAAGAGGAAGAAAAGAAAGAGGAGGACAAAGATGACAAACCCAAGATAGAGGATGTTGGCGAAGATGAGGATGAGGACAAGCCGAAGGATGAGAAAAAGAAGAAGAAGAAAACTGTAAAAGAAAAGTACACGGATGAGGAGGAACTCAACAAGACCAAGCCCATCTGGACCAGGAATCCTGATGACATCACTCAGGAAGAGTACGGCGAATTCTACAAAAGCTTGACAAATGACTGGGAGGACCATCTTGCCGTCAAGCACTTCTCGGTTGAGGGTCAGCTTGAGTTCCGTGCGCTCCTCTTCGTTCCTCGTCGCGCACCCTTCGATCTCTTTGAGAACAAGAAAAAGAAGAATAACATCAAATTGTATGTAAGGAGGGTATTTATCATGGACAACTGCGAGGACCTCATCCCAGAGTACCTTAACTTCATCCGAGGTGTAGTAGACAGCGAAGATCTTCCATTGAACATCTCTCGTGAAATGCTCCAGCAAAACAAGATTCTCAAAGTCATCAGGAAGAATCTTGTGAAGAAATGCTTGGAACTCTTCGAGGAGCTCGCCGAAGACAAGGAGAACTATAAGAAGTGTTACGAGCAATTCAGCAAAAACTTGAAGCTGGGTATCCACGAGGACAGCCAGAACAGGAAGAAGCTGTCGGAGCTTCTGCGCTACTACACCTCCGCCTCTGGAGATGAACAGTGCTCGCTGAAGGACTACGTCGGCCGTATGAAAGAGAATCAGAAACACATCTACTACATTACCGGCGAGAGCAAGGATCAGGTGGCCAACAGCTCGTTCGTCGAGAGGGTGAAGAAGCGCGGCTTCGAGGTTGTCTATATGACGGAGCCGATCGATGAGTATGTCGTCCAACAGCTGAAGGAGTTCGATGGCAAACAGCTGGTCTCTGTCACGAAGGAAGGCCTCGAGCTGCCTGAGGACGAGGAGGAGAAGAAGAAGCGTGAGGAGGACAAGGCCAAGTTCGAAGGCCTCTGCAAAATCATGAAGGACATCCTAGACAAAAAGGTGGAGAAGGTCGTCGTCTCCAACAGGCTGGTTGACTCGCCTTGCTGCATCGTCACCTCGCAGTATGGTTGGACCGCTAACATGGAAAGGATCATGAAAGCCCAGGCTCTGCGCGACACTTCAACCATGGGCTACATGGCCGCTAAGAAACATCTCGAAATCAACCCCGACCACCCGATCATGGAGAGCCTCCGACAGAAGGCCGAAGCCGACAAACACGACAAATCCGTCAAGGACTTGGTCATGTTGCTGTTCGAGACCGCCCTACTGTCGTCTGGCTTCGCCCTGGAAGACCCACAGGTTCATGCGGCCAGGATCTACAGAATGATCAAGCTTGGTCTTGGCTTCGATGACGACGAGATGCCCGTGGAAGAGGAGAAGGTTGACACTGAAGTTCCTCCACTAGAAGGCGACGCTGAAGAGGCTTCTAGAATGGAAGAAGTCGATTAATACGCGTGCGTTGACAAGCGTCGACTACTTAAGGCCCAAAGACTTTTTACTAGAAATTTAGAAAGACTGTTATTAAATCGTGAGAGTATTAAGTTCTTGACGTGACACGGTTGAATGACGAGCGTGCATGTAGATAGCTAGTACGAATTTCTGCGAAAAATATTTATTTTATATAAATATATCTACTGCGTTTCTACGATCGTTTCGCACGGCTCGTCATTCAATTGTGCCTTTGCATTATACTCTTAGTTTTTTTAAAACATTAACGCGTTTTTCTTCTTCCTTTTATCATACTTTGTTTGTACATTTAATTTTTCTTCGTCATACACATCTTTTTTATATTTGTACAACGTTATAGTACAATTTTCATTTCACTTTATCATTCCGAGATAAAGATATAATTTAAGAAGTACTCGACATTTAATTAAAAATAAGATTGTTGTAAGAACCGACGAATTCGCGCCCAATAAAATTGAAGTTACGGATATATTTCAATTCTTTTTATTCTCAATCCTTTATCCACCACCCTTTATCACAATAATTAAATAATTTGCCTCTAGTATATTTAAAAAATATAAACTTGCTTCTTAAATAAATTCTTTTTTAAAATTAAACTACAATTTTTAAATATAAACACTGTATAAATAGAACAATATATTTTAACTAAGTCAATAATGAACTGAGAATAATGAAGTAATTAATAGTTGTGCAAATAAGCAAACAAATTGTTTCATGAATAAATGAGTTCTCTTTTTGAAAATTATTAAAATATACTTGAATTAATAGAATGAGTATATAATAAGTACTCATCAGTAAACATGAATTTAAATAAGATTCCACCGATAAGTCAGGAAACTGTAAAAGTAACTTTCCTGTTTTCGGCTTACCATCACCCGGTAAGTAAAGAAACTTGTCTTTAATAGACTCGCATTTTATATAAATATACGCATGACCAAATGTTTCGATTGAATCTCATGTAGATGGCACCACGTTATCCAAATATTTTCAAATTCCTCCTGCAGGAGCAAAAGTAGGTCTCAACCGCGAGAGCTCAGTAATATAAAAATACAGTGTTTCCTTGAATTCCAATCTTTTATTAAAACCAATTCACAGAGTAATTACATTAACGAACGACAGCAAATCCATTTCAAAGTTAACAATGATCGACAGATTTAATTGTCGCTAATGTAATACAATAGACTTGGAAAGTGAAATAGTAGAGGGCATTACTCATCCAATAATTTTACTATTTTTTAAATTAACAACAATTTTCAAGTCATGAAATTCCTATGAAAAATATCCTTTGCTACATAAAATAAGGTCGTTTCCTCAATATTCCATGAAAATCTAGGCAACTTATTTTTAAAACTTTTTAATTGAACCACCAAAGTTCGCTTCTCTCTAACAAAAACTTATATAGCTTATACCCAGTTTATAGGTCACTCGCTCGACGCAGCCCGTCAGCTTGTCACCGCTTGTGCCCTAGAAACTTCAAAGTCCCGAATCGCTGACGCGCCAAAATCAAAAAAAAAAGTTATAAAAATCCATCCTCAGTCCAAAAAAACTTCTCTGCGGCAATCTTCATACTCGTCGTCAAACCTATCTATATTTCCGGCGAACCGCGAACTTGTCGAACCGCGGACTGGAATAAATCATCCCATTGTGTGCATTTCTCGCACAAAAGAAAACGAGTGTATTATATAGACCCGTCGGAGCAGCCGAAGCTGCAACTCTATTATAGTGTATACACACACATATATATAATGTTAACTCTCATACCATTTATCGTCGCATTGGCGCCGCGGCCTCGTAACGTCAGCCCAGAGAAAAGCTGCCGCTGATTTTTCCCATAATTTATTAAATCCACGCCGCTGGACTGCGTGTGCGATGATGAAATTCAGCGGGCGAGAGGTTTATCCGACTCCAAATGCACCATTTTTCATTCGCGCTTTGCGAGGCCACGCACGAGCTTTTTCGCCCGGCGGAGACGTGGGTGACGGCTTGGGATTAATAATGCGCGAGCTTTTCGCTTTATTTCTTCATATATTTGTTGAGAAGATAATGGATTTTGTTTTATAAAACCGAGTATATAATATTCTTGTAGGTTCGTGCATTCATGAATTTCAATGTATATATATTGATTTTTAAATATAGACCCGCAGAAATAACTTTTGTACAGGGACTTTGTTAGACAATATTTTTTATGAGAATACTCGTTTTCGGTAGACACGTATCGAACCGTGCATAAAAAAAACAGTAACGCCAAAAAGTGAAAGGCGCGTTTTTTCTTCAAAAATGTCAAATTCATAACGGACTGAAAAAGTAAAAATATTAATTTTTAACATTTATCTCCGATACGGAATTTCCTAATACTTACAGCCGGTCGACGTTGCGAAACATTGTTATTTAACATGCATAAAGCTATCGCGCGGTATAATACAAGCTCACTGTATACGAGGAAAAGTAAAAAAACTAATCCATAAATTATCCATATATGATCGGTAGATAAAGTGGCAGTGCGATTGTAAATTAATATCGATGTAAAAATATCAAAAACCCTGCGCGTCGAAAATGTATAAAAAAAAACAAAATGTAAACATTTATAAAAAACGATTTGTAAACAGGAAAATCAAACAACGCCTTCGAAACTTTCACCTCCACCGTTAAATACAATAATCACGACAATTTATGCAGCGAGATATGTAAGTCGAAGGAAAAAAGATAATTATGAATCAGAAAAAGACGCTGTCTGATCATCCATATAAGAAGCATCGGTATATATTTACTCAACGCCGCGTTTATCATAAAATTTTCCACTCGAATACTTTACGCAGCAACGTGGCCGGTACTGCTGTGTTGCAAGTGTCTGCGTGTCTTGTGTCTGCCGCTGACATATAGGATCGCATGACGAGAGTAAAAGTGAATGAACGCATTTATAACCCTGAAAATTGAAAGTGTTTTACAATATATATATAATATAGATAATCGCGCGGCTGCGTGCGGGCTTGATTAGATTCGGTTTTGAAAATTGAAAAACTGGTTTTAAAAACTCATCGGCGGGAAACTTGTCGGATATCGTATACATAAATCGTAATATGCGATTGCAATTTTTATTATTCATCTTGTTTATATTTTATGTACCTATGTATACGTGAAGTAAAAGCATCGATTATGCATCGCCTTCTAATTTTTCATTGATTTAATCCGATTGATCGATTGAAATTTGAATTGATAAAGGCAACTACGAAATATGCGATTTATAACGATAAGAGAGATTGTTTAATTAAAATCGGTATACGAAAATGCTCGTGCACTAACGAGCGTCGAGCACTAACTAACGTTCAAAATTATACAAAAATAACCACATTCGCCACCCTCGAACGCGAAAAAACAACAACTAAATCAAAGAAGCCTCCAAAAACTCCTCGCCCTCGTAGCACACCGCGACGTGAAAAAAAAAACGAAGTACACACACAGCAGCCGAGAAAACGAATCGGCCGATGTTGGGAACGAAGGCTAGGCGCTCTTCTCTCTCCCTCCCTCCCTCTCGTCTAAGCGCAGGCTAAGCTAGGCATCGCGGCCATTTTGATTCCGCGTGATGTCACGCCGTGGCCTACTTTGCCTCGGCACTCCACGTGCACGGGTCGATGACCTCGCGTCACTTCTCTCTCTCTCTCTTGCTTGAGCTATAGCGTATAGTGGTATTAGTACAGTCCCCCTTTTGCCTATGCCCCGGCTCTATATACTCGTTTTTCGACGAACGAGAGGGGCCGACAATATAACGCTCGTGTGCTGCTGCTGCTGCTGCTGCTGCCCACAAAGAGAGGAGTATCATATATATATATATATATGTGTGTGTGTATGCGTAGTATATAGAAGCTCGTCCGGAAATTTTTACTCCGAGGGATTCTACTATATATATATTACATACTTGTACACTCGCTCTCTTTGGCGCATGTATACATATAGCGCGTATAGGGAGGCTTATGCGGCAAGTGAATCGGTTGGAAAATAGGCTCGACGCTCTCTGCTGCTTTGTATAGGAGGGTCTATATCGATTGCGGCGATGCGACGCTCGTATCGAAAAGTGTTTTCGAAACTGATAACTCGACATCATTTTTGTTTTCTGTACATGTCATTTTCTGGAGTCTTGCGTGTACGCTTGTAACTTGGTATATACATACGCGTATATAGAAACGGAGAAAACGAGGGAGATGAAGCTCAAAGCGCTGCGCGGCGGCCTTTCATTAAAAGACGAGAGAAAAAAAATCCCGTGTGTGTACTTTTCAACGAGGGAGCTATATAAGAGCGGAACGTTGGCTCCGAGTCTTTCGTCGTTTGCATAATTTTCTTTCGAGTTTTCTTTGACCATTGACTCCCGGTTTTTTTTCTTTTACGAGTGCGTGTACACCTACCGGGGTAGACTTCCGATTTTCTCTTCTTCTTCATTTTCATGCTTTGTGATAATAATAATATTATGGATTCGCGCGTATATATAAGGATCCGCAAAGTCGTGAAGATTTTTCAATATTTTTTTCAATGTTATCGAAGCTTGCGTTAGTAATTAACTGACTTTGATAATGTAATATAATGTCGTGTGGTTTTTTTTAAGTTTATACAACAAGCAACGATCTATGAACTATGGGAGTATATTGTACAAAATACTGTTGCTCGATTTTTAACCTACAATTATAATCAGGCCGCGTATGTTCCTTTGACGAGAATAAAGGGCAAAGGAATAATGGGTATAATTAATTTTTGTAATGATATTTTGGCTTCTGAGTTAAACTTATTATACTTTACCATAACAATGTTAAACCTTATTAAATATAGCATAATTACATCAAATCATTATGCCTAGTGTTATATAAAACTTTTTTGTTATAATATACATGAAAGAGCTCTATATATATTCCGTCCATTTGAAACCTTATAATGACGTAAATAATTAAAAATACTCGTGGGTCGTCCGGAGAGACATATATGGAATTAAAATTCCATTCCCTCAACCGTTCCGACGCGGTTCTCTACATAAAAGCGACTTTCTACGCATACCTACGAGTCGTTTCTTTTTATATACCTATATACACCAAAAATATAAAGACCCCATAGGAAAAAAATACGTCTTCTAGATAAATTAGTAAAAAACTGAGAAGAAGCAGGCACTCTCCTAAAATATTCTCGCAAAAACTCCCATACGCATCTCCATCCGAAAAGATTCCCATAGACTAAGGCTCTATATAGGATCATGACCCTATATAAGAGATATACTCTCTACAGGTTAACGAACTCTCACGCGGTGAAAAGAAAAAAAATCGAAAAGCAAAAGTAGATAAGCTCAGGAACCGGTGGATTTGTAACTTTTATCTAAAACTGAAACGCGTTTAGGCGTGTATACATTACACTCAGTGTATATATAGTAGTTTTCTTTTCAAGTGGGAGAGCCAACGGCCGTGGAAAATTAACTTCGTCGACAAATATTTGAGTTTCTACTACTTTGGGGATGATAAAAGAGATGTAGAACTTTAGGCTGTTGTTTCTTCGGGATTTTAGTTGCCCAATAGTAACAATATACGCATCGCGAGCTGAAAAGGTGCTATGGAAGTTATAGGGGCGTCAAAAGTTCAAAACACGCTCGCAATTAAGGCAAAACTATGAAGCGCACGAACCAGAGACTTATTTTTAGAGTTGAGTTGAATACAGTTGTCGTTTGCGAATTCGTATTTGTTTATATGTGACAGAGAGTCGCAATTTTAAACAACAAAAGAATACAATCTTTAGGTATATTAAAGTGTCAAAGCACAAATCAATCGCTCTTGCAGATTACTTTTAAAATTGAGAAAATAGCGGAAAAACTCGCAAGAAATATTTTACTCTCAGACTGAAGATTAAAAATATCTACAAATATTTAGGAGATAATAAACTTCAAAACCATAAAATACCATGATAACAATTAAAATTGTAACTAGAAAAAATGAAGATAAAAACTAAGAATTTCATCTACTATCGTCATATAGTTAATGTTATAAGTTTCCTGGCTTTTTCATTTACATGTTTCAGAATTTTTTATAGCATCTCTCAGTTTTCGTTCTCTTTATCGGAAACTCTCGGCTGCTCCCCCCCCCCCCCCCCCCGACTATTTACATTTCCTACACATTTTTAATTTCCGCCATAAAGGGACCAGAGAAAATTAGTCAATATTAACCGGCCCATAAAACGTACCTATAAAAAAAATGTCGCCCTAATAGATTTCTACGTATCGGAAGAAACGCACGACTGCGGCACTCGATCATCATCAGGCACCGAGGCCTTTTAATCTAATCTGCCTGACACTCGAAAAAACAAACACGAGGGGTATCTAGCGATGTCACACATTCACACAGAGCTCCTATATATTCTCGATCTCTCGCCCTCGACTTTCTTTCTATCGTTTTCCGGGACAACAGTCTTATCGCATATAGACGCGTTTATACGTGTACCGTATTACAGAGTCGCGCGACGACTGCTATATATATATACGAAAGCGATGACTACTGCGACGATTTTTCTCGAGCCGATAAGAAAATTCACGCGGGTTATACAGTCGACGCTGTACACGCGTACATGTACATTTTTTTTATAGAATGTGCTGCAGGATTTTCAGCTGGAAATCTATCTTTTTTTAAATATTTTTGAGAAATCAAGCAGCCTTCGATTTTTCCTTACTTTCATCAGCCTGACACTCTTCCTCGTATATATATATATATATAATAGCGTCTCGGCATAAAAAGTAAAGGTATTTACTCTAGCCATTATAGAGTATACACAGGTTGCACAAGAGCATCGTAGAAGAGCATGTACGACAGAGACAGAGCTGAAAGTTTGTTTGGAAGTGCCTAGAATAGACTCTCGCTCGACGCTATCCCGGTGGTTTGTCCAGTTGATTAGAAGAGTCCCTCGCTAGACTCTCTCACTCCTCACTCTGTATGCAGCTGTGTTATATACATACGTGTGGGCTTCAGCTACTGCTCGGATGCTTATATATAGTGTATACAGAGTAGGTTCACTACACGAGCTTTACTGAGGAAGATACGCTATCGCAGAGCTGTATACTACATATACTGCAAAGCGGTTGATTGTAGATATGGATCTTTATTTAAACGAGTTGACACGTAATTTTTTTCCTGCGATAAACCTTCATTTTATTAAACATAATAAAGCGATTTGTCAATTATGAGCGTTGCAATGATTACTCTATATACATATTTTCTTGTTACGCGTCGCGTGTTTTTCAATGGCTATTATTTCGGCTCGTAAAAAAAGAAAAAATTTCCGAGACAAACAGAGCGAATCCCTCCGCAGTTTCGCACCGCAGCAAACAAGTACTGCCTCGGAGCCAATAAGCTGTAGAGTCGCATTCGCGGCTGATCCAAGGGAAAATCCGACACGCGGCGTCTAATTAACCGCCAGCGGTCCCGGCACGTTTCTGGCGACTATGCGAATTGCGTCAAACCTTCGCCCTCGAGATGTAGACATAGACTCTGTCGTATAGACCGAAGCATCCGTGGGACTAAATTCGTCCGCAACATCTGACCCGACTCTCTCGTGCCTCAACGCGAAATTAATTTCGCGCTCAAGTGCATCGCGAAAGGGTTGTATTATACCGTGTCGTATACAAGCTCGATGTTATACGTCGGAGAAAAATAAATTTGAAAATCCGGGTAATTAGCGCGTCGATTGCGATTAATCCGTGACTCATCGGAATTGCGGGCTACAGAAGATCTTTTTAAATCAATATTATATATAGTGACAGCTCGTGTGTATACCTACGCGACAATGTGTTCCGTTGTACATAACAACAAGAACTGACGAGTTCAAAGGACACACACGCCGTGTGTATCTATATATATAGTAATGACATTTCGTGTTGTTTACGCTGCAGTATAACTAGCCCTAAGTCCCCCGCGGCGTATATATCGATAATTATGTATACATACATACATACATACATATATATATATATACATACATACATACGAAAGAAGCGACTATATGAGTACTCATTCCCATGCATTATAAGTATACGAACGACCCCTATACTTATATATCATACACCAACTACGTGGGCTTTCAATCGTCCCGCGTATATACACACATATATATGGGATGTGGACATAAATAATCTGATTACCTTCCGTCTGTGTACACAGCTGAGTGGCTTCAGCGTATATGAGAGCAACAATGTTATATGCTGCAGTGCATAGAGATATTCAATGAATATATGGTGTGTACGTGGATATATACACTTGCTATGATGGTAATGATGAAAGGTGGTACTGTTTATACCACTGATGCGTGACTTTGGAATTTGCTCCACATCACGAATGATGATTTAGATTATTCGCCCTGATGCTTTTGATTTGTATGTGTATGTACGAAAGGAAATTCGTAATGACAGACAAATTATTAAAAATGCAAATATATACTAATGTTTCCCGCGTGTTAATACCGACGACGATGACCTGAATCGATCTTAAACCACGATATTCGCGTTATAGCACAGTCATTATATATATTCATCGCACATAATGCTACAAGAACGTCCCAGTTCTAAATACACGCGTCACCATACAGAGTCTTAAAAATTCAGTCTTTTCCGATAAAGAACACATAGACACAGGATACATAGACAAATCCATAAAAAACATTCAGTTAGCGGGTTCCCTTGCTGAAAAGTAGTCATTGATTAACGACATCTACTCAATTTCCCTAAAATCATTTTTTTTTCGATCGCAGACAACTCTCGACCTAATCAACCATTTTTAACGATTTTTTTCAAATTGCAGCTCTTTTCTTGTACTATGATCCTATTACTATACATTTTTCGTTTCCGCCCTCAGAAATTGAGTAGACGCCTACTATTCTCGAATAATTTGATCATTATTTCTCTAGTACTCTAAAGAGACTTATTTTTTTAATCAGGTGAGCCAGCTAACTCAGTGTTTTATATGGATTTCTCCATATAGGTACTCTAGTCCTTATCGAGTCCTCTTATCATCAGATCTAGCTCCTCGACGTCACAGGAAAAAAAATACAGTCTCAGCCGGCAACCACACACTTTTTCCCTATAAATGGAGAATTCTCGTGACGAAGAACCTTCAGGTCGCTCAAGTCACGCGGCTGCCATTATTCAAGCGATAACGTCGTGCAGAGCCGATCGTCGCCGGATTTTAATTATACATTTATCTCGCGTCGTATTATGTATATATATATATATATATATATATATATATATATATATATATATATATATATATATATATATATATATATATATATACGTGCAGTAACGGTTGCGACGTCAAGGGCATATAATAACGCAGCGTCTGGTATAGTTACCGAGAGAGAAGCCGTTATAACCTTAGGGATATATTAGGCGCTGAGACTATAAACTTGTGTGCGGCAATATTAGAAAGTCTCGGGAGGGATCGGATGTATATAGGTATATATGTGTATTCGACGAATCCCGCAGGGCGGGATTGCCGATCACGCGTATATCAGGTATATAAGTTAGAGGCGATTGACCAGGAATTTTTTTTTTTATCGCCGGGCTCGGGATTATTTAACGGGGGCGTGACTATTTTACCATGGGAATATGGGCTGAATCATAGAAGCGCGTGAATATATTTTTGGATGATTTATGCATCGGATTTGAAAACAATTTTTCATTTTTTTCATGGTAAAATCCTGCACCCTGTATACGCGTGCTTCAGTTCAAATGAACACAAGGAATTCAAATTCTTGAAATATTAAATCGTAGGAAAAATATTACGAAACTCCAATTTTACACTTCAAACGTTGTGAGAAGTGAGAAACAACATCAAAGGTTTTTTTACTTCGCAGGTCTATACATCTGCAGACTGTTGGAAACGCACGCGAGCAGTCAGTAGAACAGCAGTGTAACCTTAATTTTATTTCTGATACCTTTTTCCGAGTTACAGCGCGTTTAACGGCCAGTAAATAAGAAGGTGGCGGATGGTCGAGGCCGTGCGAAAAACAAATGCCCGGCGAGAGGAGATAAAATCCTCACTCCCGGGAGGATACTACGCTGCGTACTTTTTTGTTTCATTTTTCTTGCCAGCTCTTCGCCGTGTACTTCGCGCGTGAGAATTATTATCGCGTCAAGTATATTCTGTCGACTTTATTCAAATTTTAATAATGTTAAATTTTACATTTATAATACGATATAATTTACGTCAGCCTAAAAAGGTGCTGCTTGACGTGTAAAATACTTTGCTACGTATATATAAGGTACTTTGTCAAATGCTGACGTCGATCCTGAAACATCGAGTCTCGTCGGGCTAAAGCTGCTCCGCCGAAAATCAGACAGGTCGAAACTTACGCGATTGATGCATCTTAAGACTTGATGCGTATCTCATAGCCAAAGTTGGCGCCTGATGTGAAACTTAAGCTAATTAGCCGTGGGATATATCCAATGAGCCTCGTTTGCTCCTCTTTTTATGCCCCTGATATGATGAAACGCTTCGCTTCTCTCTAGCAGCTAAATCTCTTTTTTTTGCTAGTTTTATCGCTGACAGTTAAAATGCATTTCTAGTTTAATTGCTAGATAAGAGAAAAGTGAAGTTTGTGGATCTTTTGCGGATTTTTTACGCGCATGTGGAAGGACTGTTGTTATGCAAGTCATTTATAGCAAAAGCTACTTTACGTAACTTAATTAAATTTAAACTTGCTCAGCGTTATAAATACAGTGGCAGGTAAGGAAAAAGAGCAATTTCGACGATAAGAAACTTTAAAATTAGCCATCAGTTGCCAGCCAGTCTATTTTTCAATATATAAACTGACTTTGAAGAGAACAAAATAAAACGCACAAAACGTTCCCTTGTCGAAACATACCATACAATGTTCAAATCTCAATTAACAACCGAAGCATCGCACAACAAAACCCCCGCGAAAATTCGCAATTTTTGTAAAATTCATGTCTTTTGCATCAAGCACTCAACCGCGCCAGCCATAAAATAGCCCTGCCGCTGCAATATAAATCCTCGCTTGGAGTTCCGTCAACGCGCTATTTTTCTCCTCCCCGAGCATAAATAAACTAAATTCCCAGTCCCGTATACCTCCTCGAAAAGACTCTACTGCAGTGCTAGCACTACTGCAGTATACATAAACACACACACACAAAGACGAAGACAGCAGCGCTGCAGCTTCCAGGTCACTAGGTCAACCCTTTCATCGATCCAGCAGCTACCCCCGCGGCTGCGAAAATTATTCCCCGGATCCGCGCGGTATGTGTGTGTGCCTCGAATATTTCGCTCAGCCCGACCCCGGCGACCTCCTTCTCGCCGAGGCTGATTAGTGGACGAGTGTACTATAAATTATAAGCCCGGCTGCAGGAGCTGCTGATGCGCAGCTTCGTGTGCGGTGGACTATGTACTTGAGCTTTTGGAGATGCTCGCGAGGGACGTCGGTTAACGCGCGCTGTTCATTGTCCTTCGCGGTGTCTTGAATTTGTCTCGTAGGTGCGGTTATTTTTATATTTGGACGGAATCTTTCGAGGAATAGGTTTGGTTGGATCGAGCTGATTTGAGGAATTTCGGAAAAAGTTATAGCGAATTGTAGCAAATGTGATTCTTGATTTTAACGTATTACGACTCGAGCGATAACTCAAATTCATCCAATTTTCCAGAGTCTCGCATTACTAAAATTTAACCGACGCTCTAGAAACTGACCGAGCTAATTTTGAAAGGAAAATTGAGCAAAATTTCATAAAACTACGAGAGCTGATAGTTAAACCGCTAACGGGTCTCTTTTTTCTCTGAAACGCGTGCGGAAAATAAAAAACAAACTTTCCTCCAGACACGACACTGCCCTCCCCAAAAAAATCTCGCTTTAATAAATAAACCAACAGCAGACGACGAAATTTCGAGAATTTTCCAGTTCCCTGAATTTTTCGTGTGCGTTTGGTGGTAGCCTTATCTGGAAAATTTAGAGACAGCGCGCTTTCTAGGCCAGTAGGTCGACGGGGCTCCTATATTATCGACCAAACACTTGGCCGCCCACAGCTCCCGCACCGAAAATTTTTCTGGAACCTTCTGCAGGAGCGAGGACGCGATTGAACTTTATTTTTCTCGCTTCGTTTCATTCGTGGCTTATACGCATGCACTTATACCTATATACATGAATTTTTCTCTTCTGTATATGAGCAGAGCAGGATTTATTATTATTCCAGCATTAGGCGACGCAGCTTTTATTGTTGTCAGTAGACGGTGCTGTATATACGAGGATCCGGTTTTACTGGTCTGGAAAATATAAAGTCGAGCTTGCAGCTCGATATATCGGCAAATGCATGCGATTAAATATGCTCGTCGTTTGCGTTTTTTTCCATTATTCCGAACTTTTTTACAATTATGCGTAATCGCAATTAAGCATCGAGAGCAGTTGAAGCTTTTTTTCTATACTTGTACGGATGAATTTTATGATGGCGCTTTGCGCAGAATTCAACTTGTTCCATAACTATAGAGCTGCATCCCGATGAATTATGGCCGATAGGTCGTGACCTACTTCTGTCTCGTCGTTTCGCGCTGACCCCAAATCATCGGTGCACCTGCAGCAAAGTTCGAAGCCGAAACTGACCTCTCTATTATAAGATTAATATCCCAATGCGCCGAAGATCATCTATGGACACGGATCTCTAATTAAATTTTACACTCGATGTATAGAGCCGCAAATATACTCGTGTATGTACAGCAAACGCATCGTGTATTATACGTATATTATTCACTGTGTGTATGCTGCATTCAATAAAAAAAAAGAAAATCATCAATTCACCCGCATTAATAAAAGCGCTTTATACACGCAGTCTACTCTGGGCTTAGAGCTTCTCATTTATAAAAGCCGTATTTTCACGTCCCTATAGTAATATTAAATAAAAGCACCGGCAGAACTGGAGCAAAAGTTATTCCTCTACTTTTGTATAATACCGCGTTCGCGCGCCAGCTTGATAAATCGTCCGCTTTATTTATGCATATTTCGAAAAAGAGATCGTCTTTTGCGCGGCTTTCTTCCAAGCCACGGTTTCAGCGATTTTCATATATCTATATGTATATACTCGTATACGCACCAACGATTCCTATACGGAGCTTTATATACAATATACTTACGCGCGAGTCGCGCTATGTAAACAATGCCTGGCTTTGCAAGTATTCCCCGGCGTTGCTGTAGGTAATATAATGTTGACGATGTATGAAAATTCATAATGGATTGCAATTTTATCTTCTATACAGTTATATTGGCATACAAAAATTAATATTACTATATAGTATAAGTGTGTATCAGAATAGATTTGAAAACATATATACTAAAAGAATAGCAATTAAAAATCGCTCTCGACCCGAAATACCACTCGTGCGCGCGTGAATGTAATTCAAGTTTCGTATAGGTATATATATAGCTGCGAAACTGACCTTATTTCGCTCTTAGTCAGCCTTGCCTCAAATGGGTTACGCGAAGGAAACTCTAATTAAAAAAAGTACATTTAATTACTCGCCGACATAGAGGAACCCGTCTTGGTGCTGTTAGAAGAAAAAAAAGAAATCGCTTAATGAATTCAAGCAAATTTAAACGGATTGCGCGACGAATTAAAAAGCTGCTATAGCGATAATTTCAGAGCTTTCGAGATTCAATGTGATTTTCGTGTTAATTGTTAATCTGCGATCGTTAGCCGTGTTTCAAGTATATACTTCGTTTTCATCTCGATATTTATGCTTCGGATGGATCTTGAAAGCGTCAAAATTATATTTCAGACACAAAAGATAAAGCTTCTTCACCATTATCGTACATAATAACAGTTAGACTCAAGAAGTTATGTATATAGCATGAGCAACCCTGCAATAAGGCAATTTTGACATAGTTCTGCACAGCTATATGTATAAATATTTACTGTCCGCACCTTAAAGGGATGAGGATTATAGCGAAGTGTCTATGCGTCACCTATCGCCGCGAGCCAGAGACTAACGCTCCAAACGCTGGGGAAAGGCAGGCCAATCCAAAAGCTATTTTATTTTCCTTTCCCTACGCTTCTTACACGAAATAATAAAATGTCAAAAAACCAATATTCCCATGGAACTATAATAACAGGCGTACAATGCAGAATAGTCCATCTGCGAAGCCTCTCGCAGCATATCCCATCTCCTTATATATCTATATCTCTCATATAGAAGAACCACCTCACAATGAGTTAACTCAGGGCCGGATATACAGCTGCAGAGCAGACTGTCAATCAAGCGCGACCTCCGTACAAAAGCTCTCTCGAGGGGTAATGGATAAGAGGGGGGGGGGGGGGGCGGCGGCGTCGTAACCCGGTTTCTTCAGCGACAATTGGGTTGCCTCGGTGTCTTCTCATTTACGGCCTGCTACGGCGCACTTTTTCTATAGGTATCTGTATATATACGCGAAATTAGTCCACCGGGAGCTTTCCGCTGCTACTTCTTCGCGCTGAGTTATCGTTTTAATTAAGGGGCTTTTGGTTTTTCAGCGCAGCGACGTCGTCGCGTTGTTTTGCTGTAGTATTTAGTAGGAAGAGCGCGAAAATTGGAATTAGCGAGTTTAGGGTTTTTCGGCTTAATGAATTTCCTTTCTATCTAAGACTTGAGCGTTTTTATTATAATTCGTTATACAATAACGTATGCACAGAATTTTTATAATACATCGATGAAAAATACGGGATTGAAAATAGACGGATTCAAGCGAAAACAATCGTTATATAAAGCAAATCTCGGCAAAACACTAGCTCAGACACACAACGCAAAACATCAGCGGTATAACAATTGCTTCGAGGAGAATATTTTTCGTCTGGCCACAGCATAACAGCCGCAGTATATAGCGCGTCGTCGGTTTTATTCAATCCCACGTCATCCCTCTCTCTCTCTCTCTCTCTCTCTCTCTCTCTCTCTCTCTCATTACCTCGATCTCTCTCTCACTCTCGCACACATACGAGGGGAGGAAACTGGAGTAAAACGCATGCGCACCAATATCCGTGCCAAGCTAGAATAATCCGATTCAACCGAGTCGCGTCCGGAACTCTCCCCGCAACGAGCAACGATCTATATACGAAAGGGCCGAGCTCCGGATTTTAGGTCATAGTTAATTAACTATTTAGCCATTCGACCCGGTTGTGGCCGACTTCTCGACAGTATATATGTATAGAGACACACACAGGGGCTTTTTTGCACTTCCGATGATTAAACATAGTTCGGGATAATTATACCGATTGGCCGAAGTATAAGTATATAGTTAGACGCGAATATTTTAGGGAGTATATATTAGAATCGCTTGTCTTTGCAATTAACTCGAAACGGCTTCCAGCTTGAAATTTGATATTGAACGATGGTAGATGAGCGAGCAGTCAACAGAGACGGGGATTGAATAATTTGTCAATGGGGGACAATTTCGGTATACGTGGGAAGAGGCGCATATCAAGCTGAGTGTCATCTGCGGTGAAAAGCCATAATTATCAAACGGTTAATTTATTATACTCGGGCTCATCGCAACCCGAGAATTTCAATATATTCGCGTTTGACGAATAGATTTATCGCGGGAGAAAAAAAAATAAACGTTGCATATAAAAATCTGATTAATTTATCCCGCGCGTCAAAACAAAGCTCGCAATATTCAATACTGCGGGTTAATACAGCGTCGCGAAAGCTCGTATAATCAGACTCCCTGGCGATCGCAAATTCCCCTCGCGCATCAACTCTGTCCCTCGTCTAACTAATAAACATCTCGCGTCAAGTTTCGCGCGAATCAAAAGCTCCTCGCAAGCACGTATTCACTCAAACGAAATCAAAGCTCTTCTCCTTCCCCGTAGATTTACACAAGCCCCGAGCGAGCTTTCAAAGCTCATCCTCCTTTCATCCTTTCGCGCTTATGCTGCTGCACACATCGTGTTAAGGGATATCTCCTTAAGAAAAAAAAGCTACGGACCATAGAAAAGGAAGGGAAGGATGATCCCACCGCAGCCCGACGTGTAGTGGGGAGGGGCCGAGTAGCAGCGGCGGCAGCAACGGGGGCGCGAGTATTGATCCCGAGCGCGCGCGCGCGCTCGCGCCGGCCTGTGTGACACATTTCCCAAAAGCGAGCTTGCAAGCTCTGCTCCACTTTCGTTCGAACGAGCGAAATGAATAAGCGCTAGGCTAGCTGCAAAAAGAGCCGAGTATGTATGTATGTATATATATAGCGCGCTTTCGCTCTCGCGATTTATAAATACGAGCTTTTTTGCGAGAAGCTCTTTTTGTCCGGGAAATTTGGCTGATTGATTTTCGCGAGTGTGCTTTGTTCGAGAGAAGACGCCGAGGCGTCGTTGGTACGTCGTGGTATTTGGGCCGAGAATCGCGTGGGTGGAAATAAGCGGGATTTCTGGAATCGTCGTGCTATTCGAAAATATTTAGATTTTAGTGCAAGGTATTCGGTACACGATGTACTAATAACGAAATACTGGAATATCTGACGAGGTGTATATATATATAGTCCATTCAAATAAGAAAAAGCAAAATTGTCTTGAAAGCTCTTGCAATATGCCGGGGCACATGATATTACAACGAGCCAACGAAAAAAAAATAAACTACTGCATGGCCGTTTCATTAAAGCGAAAACGACAATTTCGTTTCGCAAAATGCTTTAGTCTCTTCCGCGCGGCAGTGATAAGCGGTGGGCGTACCTTATTAAAAAATTCCTCGCGACAATAGTCGTGACTGAAAGCCCACTGCTTTTTCTCTTCGAAATACGAATGTTCGGCGTGCGCTAAATTTCTATAATTTCCAGAGAGTACAAAGCTCAGTCCATATGTACCTGTAATTAAGGAAAGCTTTCGAAGCACGCGCATATGTAGACTGTCCGAAAACTGCGAGCCGCGCGGTTTATATATAAATAACTCCGCGCTATATACTCGCGGTAAAATGCAGGAGACAACGACGTTGTAAACGAAGACGTGAGAATACCGAGAAATGCTACTAGGCTTGTTAAAGAATTAAATTATTTTGGAATTTCGGCAATCTTTCATTGTGATAGTTTCGGAATAATACATGTTTATACATTGTTACACAATCGCAGACTCTCTGGTGATAGTAACGGATCTATATATACTTCGGTTAATAATGACGATTAAACCCACTGGGCTTGATTATATATACGGGTATAGCCGCATTAAAAGCGCTAGAATGACTTTCCAAATTATATACCCCACTTTTCCCCTATAGATACTAAAGTTTTTTCTCCGCGAGCGCATATGGCGTCATTAAGGTTATATACTTCATATCCGTCAATTTAGATTTGAGATAAAGTACAAGACATGAACAGTAAAGAAAAAATTCAGGAAGAAGTGATTTTTCAACGCAACTGCAGTTTCATGTTTACTAATTACACCCATACTATATACAATTTTCCACAAATAGAAACAACGCCTATAACCAAACGAAAAATCGTCCATAATCCAGAGAAGCATTTACGGCGCGCAGCTGAAAAGCAATAACCCGCAGAGACCTCGAGCTTGCATTTCCATGCGATGCTATATACACGCGAGCACAGCAGCAGCAGCAGCCGCACACCGCACTGCAATGATTATCGTTTTCGCGGGAGGCTCCGCCAGCGCTGCAAGTTCCATGCAGCAGCCGCGGGAATGCTGCCAAATGGGTCACAGCTAGCGGGGGATTCCCCTTTCTCTCTTAGATATATATACATATATATATATATATATATATATATATATAAAATTCCCGAGGAGAGACGTTTGCGAGGGGGTATGTGCATATATATACGTATATATACAGTATTGGTCCTCTCGACTCTGCAAGCTCTCTTCTTCTTTTCTCGCTGCGCTTTCTTGCAGTGGAGCGCTATATAGCGGACGAAGGCTAGTAGCAGTGGTAGTGCTCACTATACGGTACGGTAGTGGGGAGGGAGAGCTGCACGAGAGGGCAGGCCAGTTTGATCAATACTCGCGGCAGCTCCGGCGCTGCTGCTGCTGCTGTCACCGCCCCGAGCAAGGCACTGCATGGTAACAGAGGGAAAACCGAGGCCTACATATCTGCTCTGGCAGCGGGGGGGGGGGCTTGATGGATGTGTGTATGTGGGTGCAGATGTATAGAGGCGCGCTACTCTCTCCTTAAGCCCCTCGTGCCTAACTAGGCAGGCATGTATATATGCAAGGCTTGAAAACACCTGACGCGCGAGCGGCCTGTCTTTTGAGCGAATTATTCCGGAAGAACGAGCTTTTCTCGATTTTTCCCGCGAATTTTCGTATATCTTACCGCAAAGCGATGCATAGTCGAGTGTATATCCTTTATGCGAGTTTACAGAGTAGGCTTCGAAGTGATGGTCGATAAGGTATAATTTATAATTCACTCTGTGCGCGGCAAAAGAAAGAAAGCTTGCCTTTCTCAAGCCTGCACACTATACCTACTTAGTATAAAAAATGCAACATACATAATTATACGATGTCATTTCTGCCTTACAATAAACATCGAAAAAAGCGCATTCACCGCACAGCAACCTCGTTTCCCCGACAAAACGACTCAATTCGCGAGCAGCTTGCAGGCCTTTTATTACACCCCGACTTTTCACCGTCTCCCCGATAACAACATAAGCATCATAGCGATCGGCCGAATGTCAGCCCCTCCCGAAGATAACAAAAAAATAATAACAACACGCGCACAAATCGAGGCGTCCCAGTTGCCGGTCTGCCAAAAACCTCAGCGCTTACGCAATTTCGCGTGTCCAGCAGCGTGTAACCCTAATGATCAGAGCGAGTGACGCCCGTATATATAAGTTGGCACTACACACCGAGCCTACCTCAACTTGTACCCAATAATTTTACTCGCTTTATGGCCGAGATAATTAGAAAGTCGCCTCGCAAAAATAGCCGCGCGCGCGGCGAGTGCAGAATCGAGGGGTTGAGCGAGGCGTTTTAGCCTATTAGGCGTAAATTAAATTTCTTTTTTTATACATGAACGCTGATCTCATTAATTTTCGTGTATTTATTCGTAGTAAAAAGCAATTGTAAATTAAGGCAGCACACGCGAAACCACCCTGATGTATATAACTATCGTGTACCCCGATTATTCCACACACACGTATATATACACTGCACATCAGGTCTTAAACTGGTTTCTCCTATACATCCATAACGCGGCGCTGATGATTTATTTCATGAATTATGCATTCGACGCGTTTCAATGTACAGCTGTCGGCGAGTGCGCGACTTCGTCAAAGTCATTTTCATTGCAATTGGAATAGTTGAAAACTGGTTTCCGCGCTGCATCGGTTTCAGCTAAGTATGTCTGATTAATACATATGTATATATACACGCTAGAAGGGAAATTTCAACGAACTATACCATCGCACTCGGATTGTAAACTTTGTTTATTAAATTTTCAGCTCCCCTTCTACGTGTATTATAATAATACTGTATACACCTGACCAACCCCATCGGTTTTCCAATACGATGCCCCCCACATATATACCCCTTTTACCTAATGCAAAGCAATACGATTCCAAAGCTTCGCAGAACACTGATATACAGTACGGCAATATTATTTGTCTAAGATCGATTATCCAAGCATAAACGGCGTCGGTCGAGCGTATTTAATGCCCCCATCGCGAGCATCGCTAATTACAGTCGATCAATTCGCGTACATAATCTTTACGCAACGAGAACAGCAGCAGCAATCGATCACCGGTCATTAATCCCCCCCCCCCCTTGTACGCTAACCGAAAGCTCCATCCGTGTGCACAAACCAGTGCACCGGTCCATTTTCAGACACCGCACGAAATACTCTCTCTCTCTCTCTAGGTATTATACCGGTTTCCTATGGGTACACGTGTGCAAATTTATGACGCCGGCAAGAACGACGACGTCACATACATATGTGTGTGTGCGTAAAAGCCGCCGACGATAATTCAGAGCGGCGATTTCACTTGCAGAATATACGTAGTAGGAGCGGCGGCGGTGCGGCTTGGGGTTTATGGTGAATTTCACCGTTATTATGTGTATATATATAAAGCGCGCGTGCACTTTGACCGGGTTACGCTATATATACGCGTCTATGTAGTAAAATCGTTGCTGCTTTCCGTGGGAGACGGTTTTATGACTTCACATGCAATGCCGATTTGTTGCGGGGAGAGCTTTCGAGCTTTCTTTATACTAGAACTGGTGAAATATTTGTGTACTCGAGATTTGCTTGAGAAATAGTGTAATTGTGCTCTCGTATAAGAAGGAAAGTTATGGGGCAAATAAACAAATAATATAACCGAGCCGTGTCGTAAAGTATAATATAATGTTCCCAATCAAACAATTAACCGATTGTGCAATTAATTCCTGTAAGATCGGCGTTCTCGCTCAAAAAACACTTTCCAAGCCCGTTTGATGGACTTTTTAGTGTCGTGCCGTTTCCTATAGATTATTATAGGCTTTTAATCGAGACGCATATAAGAGAGGAGACGATAAAAAAGGACTGTAAATTCCGCGATCGACGAAGCGAAATTTCCCGGGACTTTTTACGCGATATATATCTCGCGGCGCGCGCGAGCTCGCGACGAAAAGATTTAATCCTCGCAGTGAAACTCTCGTTTATATCGCGCAGACGTACGCCAACTTCCGATGGATATATATAGGCACTTGAGATCGTAAAGCACGAAGTTTGCGGGATATTCGTTAATACAGAGAATATAGGATGGCAAGTCTATATGGATCGATTCTTTTGAAAAATTTAAAGTTATTATTTACTAAAATAATGTCTTATTCAATAATTATTGTACAGTGATAACTCTTATGAATTACTCCTGTTCGTTAACGTATCAAACATTTTTCAATTGATCTAAATATTAAGTCTTATATCGAAACAAGACTTTCATTTTAAACTAGATAAATAATACGATTTGTTTAAAAGCTTCTCTAATTCGCCCTATAAGAACGATTCAAACAAATTCCTCAGTCCATTCCCGCTCAACGTAAGATTATGTATGAACGGAATTCCCGAAATGGCTGATTCATTCAACGCGAGCAGCGCCCTAAAATCAATACGCATTCGTGCACGCGTATGTCCATCTAACACACATATACGAGTATATTCCACGAATGCCAGACGAGACGACCTATACTGGCTGGCGCGTTCGAATCCAGCGAGAGATTCACGGGCGGCGTATAAGAGCGATATTCTTTTGCGGTTGAAATCTATACAGTCTGATTCGCGGTTTCTCCATATATACCGGTTCGTAGGCCGGCGGGATATTCGTTGCTCGAAAGCTCTGGTGGATATGACGCGTATTTATTGCAGTTGAAGTTCTGATGTTTGCGGAGGTGCTGGAAGAGATGGTTTGCTTCGATTTATTGCGGAAAATATCGAGTTGTCTTTTTAATTGTTAATGTTGCATGTGCGCATATACTGTTATGTTTTATACATATGACGTTCGAGTATACTCTATAAATATAAACTGGTTTGCCAAGAAGAACAAACCCTCAAATGTTTGGTCATCGACGAATCAAAGGACATCCATAACCACGATCAGCAAACCTGTGTTACAGCCTAGTGTTCACAGAACCAGACTAACATCCGATCTTCATCTATAAGTATATACAAAGCTCAGGACAAACGCCCTCAAGAAAATTCCCAAGAAGCACTTCAGTCCACAAGGTAAACTTTACCCGACCTCAAAAAGCTCAGCTCGATACCCATCGAGATGGAGCTCTCGGCAACAGCAGAAACAGTTGCGGAAGCTCTGGATTATTCCGTCCCTCGATACCGGACAGAACTGGAGCAGCATCACCTACTCTATCTCGTGTATACACATTACGCAAACATTCTCCCGACCGCTCGCAAACATGCATCCATCTCTCCTCCGATGCAGTTCGATTCCCGACAGGAAAAGCTAGAGGGACAGACTATGCCAGATATATACATGTATAGATATATAGACAGACCGAACGACTGTATATATATATATATAAAGGACAATAGGGAGTAGACTATACTGTGACATCGAAAGGAGATACCTGTATATAAGTACGAATGGTATATAGACTGGATACGTCGTCGTTTTTCGGAGCTCATCGGAAACTGGACGCCCAACTTCTTCTTGGGTCTGTTGTGTGTGTACGTAGTGGTGGCTAAAGACGACAAGGGCTTGGAAAAGCCAGCACCGGATCGTCTTTGTCTCCTTAGCGAGCGACCTGGTTTACCAGGTCAGACGCTATATATGTTGTCGCTTGGGGTGATGGTTCGACGAAAAAAAATCTAGAAAAAGTTTTCAGCGTTTTTGGGGTAATTGAATTGAAAGTTCTCATATTGTTATATTCTCATATAGCTTTATGGAATGCTCTCTAGATCGTTTATGAAACGTCGATGAGCGCGATGGTTATCGAAAATTTATATCAGACATGTATAATGTACAGAGGAAACTTTGTATATATTATACACCTATATACATGTAATAGTATGAACGACTCCTCAATTTTGTAGGTCGTCCATTGCAGTACACGTACTATACATTTCTATGTAAGAAAATCGATAAAGCGACGCGTCTAAAACATTTTTAGTACAAGAGCTTAATTTAGACAAATTACTCCTGTCCATAAATATATTCTATTGATTATATACCCAACCCCAACATACACATAGCCCATCGAAGACACACAGGTCGTTTAATCCCAAGTATTGATTTCTCCCGAGGCGGCGGCGGAACACTTGTTTCAACGTGTGCATTTCCCTTTGTTCGACGAGCACGTATATATATATATATATATATATATATATATATATATATATATATATATACAGCAAAGGGTGGCTCTCTGCGCATTGGCTTGTATCACGGACGTTTCGTAGCCGGGAAAACGAAAACGATGCGTCATGCCTATAGAGGCATACGAGAAGATTCATCGCCGAATGATTCACGTCACAATGCTAGTTGTGCATTATCCATACATGCTGTTATTTCACTCGTGTGTATAATATGTATATAGATTTGTAAAACGGAAAAAGCGAACGAGCCGATCGAAATTTCACGGCTGACCGCCCGAGTTAATGCGACGTCCGGTGATTGATGCTTCCGCGCGTTGGTATATATATATATATACTCGTATATATAAATTCAATAATGACGTTGACGAATAATCGTACCGAAGCATAATTAATTACGCCGGGAGGAATCAAAAGATCATTATTATTGTTACACTCCCTGGAATATATCGGTACTAAAATTGCATATAACTATGTACAAATCATCGTACTCGGCTGATTTCAGTAGCTGATGTAAAAACGTCCGAATTTCAAGTATATGAAAACACGACGCGATGAAAGAACTCTTAGAAAAGCATCAACGTACAAAACTAACGTACCCTCGATTTTCACGGCATTACACGCGCGAGAATCGATTTCTCCCGCAGTCGACGCACGTGCGCGCGGCGTATATTCCGAAACAATGTGTGCTGAGCGAGAATAAAGAAAGAGAGGATGGAGAGCAACGTGCGTGCACATATATATGTGTATACACAAAGCGGAAAAGTCGCGAGCTTTGTTATGCGTGCTCCGACAGTAAAGCATACGGTTTTATTATATATACTTTTTTTATTTTTCAAGCCGAACGATACTTGCTCTTTTTCCGCGCTTCATTTTGTTTATATAGTATACATACCGAGTGTATTACAGAGATATCATCAACGATCTTATTTTCACTTATTCAGCTGAATAAAATTAAACATATATTTATACCACACGCCACATCTGTCTACAGTACCTATAACAGTCTTGTATCTCATTTTGTTTCCAAAGACTACCAGGTGTAGAGTCACGTATCAACCACATCATCATCATCATCATCGTCATCGCAAAGGCCATGTCCTTCTTCCATCGCAGCACTAAAACCCAGGAAATAACTCGACTCTGTGGAAGACAGCGAGAGTCGCCTTGCAATAACGACTAACAAGGGCTGAACCTCCGAGTATAAGACGACAGGCGGGAAGGAAGATGGGGTGCCAGAAGAAAGCCTCGCACGCGTTAAAGTATATGTCTGTAGAAAAGCCCCCGGGATCGTTTTCCCTTTGTGTCACGAGCCACAGGAGCGCTGCGGATTTACGGTCTGAGCTGTACGCAGAAGAGGTGCTGAGACGATTAAACGGGATTAAACCTCGATCTCGAGGCGAGAAACCGTTGCCGGCTACTATATGTGATGTAAAATTAATATCGGGATATACCGACAGTCCTAGGTTTAGCCGGCAAGCTCTCTGTAGGTATATCGACGTCTGAGGGGAATAACGCATTACGACTGAAACCTCATGTAGAAAGGGCGTACATTTCTACATATTTTTGATAAAACAAATTGTAATGTACACTTGAAGTGAAATAATATACTGGGTATTCCAAGGGCGCAAAGTCCATAAAATGAATGTATATATTATCGAAGCATTGTGACTACCGATCAATTTCGAAATTTTCAAAAATCCAAAGCCCTTCTTACACTTCCAAACATTCACGACTCAGCAAAGCTAATAAACCTTCACCGCTCGGAACATGAACTCCATGGCGCAGAATAGATTCCATCTACTCTCCTCCAAGAGTCCTGCAGTAACAGCGTCGTGACACAAGGTTGCCATTGGCAACTACGCGGCATCGACCTACACACCGTCAACCCCCGCATGCATTTACGTCTCGAGGCGATGGAGAATCATCCTGACTTTGCGTCGCATAGAACAGAAAGAGAGAGAGAGAGAGAATCTCAGACAAATCAACGGAGTTTCCGATCCTTCGGGTGTGTATATATCGAGACACTTGCTTCTCTCGGCCTCCTGTGAGCTTTCTAGTTCTATGCCGGCGATACTCGACAGCCCGGAGAGTTTGCGTATAGGGCTTTGCACACAGGGGACGAGATATTGTTCCTTAAGCGACAGCTTGTTTCGATATAATAGCTAGAGTGACGCGAGCCATATAGGGAAATGCGCGAGATTAGGGCCGATTCGCTTGTACGTGGAATTTGCCGGGCGGCATTTATTAGACACGCTTCGCAGTTTTTAGTTAGATATTTCGTAAAAACCGTTATATTCTTATAACAAAACAAAACAAAAGTACTTTATACACACATTACGCTAAAAATATTTATGATACACCATAACGATATCATTCCAAATCAACATCGCAGCGCGTCACCATACAAAGTTCGTCGACTGCAATGGCAGGCAACATCCCCTCGAAGAAATCCACATCCTCCTCTCCCTCCACCTACTGACGCTCTCGCAAGGTTCATTGACTGTATGCTTCCTCCTCTGCTACCTACACACACGTGCGTGTCAAGGTGCGCGTGCAAGAGAGCTTTTAAAACAAGCGCTGCGCGCACGCGGGGAGAACGTCCGTGTACACGCGTCGAAGCGTCAGGTGTAGCTTTATATATGCTTGAGAATAATGTTTAATTTCTCTTGATATTATACTCGAGCACGCACGTCTTCTTCTCGGCATGTGAAATTCACGCGCGCAAGAGACAGCTGCAATGTGGCTTTTCTTTTCTTTCTTCCGTGTTTTTATTGCCGGGCCGCAGTGTAGACACACCTGCGACGGAGAAGGTGCACAGTAGGATGAATCGATCGAGAGCCCGGCGCATCGGAGCGGCTGTCGTAAATTTGGATACGAGCCGCGACGGATAAGCGAGGCGTAGATTGGATCCGATACGGCTCGTGTTTTGACGTTTGGAAAATTGTGAGCCTTTTGGAAAAGCTCGACGCGATGAGAAATATTGCTTTATTGCGTGCGCGTGACAATTTTTCAGCTGGAAATTTTTTGATTATTTTAAAAAGGTCGCTGCAGCTCTTTAATATAGGATAGGAGCATACAAGAGTACCGCTATGCACGAACTCGAGTCTTTTTTTTAAGTATAGTTTCGTACATTCTTATACACTTGAGTAAAATGGGACTTCTACTATCAAAGCTTTTTTTTCAACCAGTTGAGTCGGTTTCTCAAGGCTTTCTAAAAACGGTACCTCATTCTCTCCGCATTATAACAGTTGTACAGTTTCCCCCATTCCTCGTGCATCTCATTACTCATAAGCAGACAATGTCACCTAACCCAATATATAAACCTCGAAACAATTCGGATGGCACCCACCAGTCGCCGAACAAAAAGCCAAAACACCCACGGAAAGAAACCTCGAGTGAAAAGAGAAAAAAAAATAGTGCTCGTAGAAAGTGTCACCGGGTCATCGAACTGGAGCTCATCGTACGCGTTCCTCATTCCGGCTTTAACGGAGCGAAGGTTGCAGCAACCGCACCGTTGCTGCATAGCTATATGTATACACATACAGAACCGGTTGTTTTCCTTCACTCCTTCGACGTGTGTACCGTAAGAAACGTAAGCACTGACTCGGTTCTCTCTCTCTCTCTCTCTCTCTCATCACTCTTTCAGCGATTTACAAATAAGGACGTCGTAAAGTGAAATCATCGAGGAGGTGTATACAATTGTAATGAGACGACCACGCAAGGGCACGCGCGAGCGAATTTGATAAGATCTGTGTGGGTGGCATTTTAATAGATATGGTGTCGTTGGATTAGCAGGGGTATTTTAGAAAATTTAGGTAAGACTGATATAACAGCAATGTGCTTTGTTTGGTATGTTGCTTATATACTGAGGACATGTATGGATTGTCAAGTTAGTCTACGGTTATATCTATAAATATATATACGTTTGCGATATACCAACATATGATGATAAAAGTTTTAACATCAGAAAATATGTATGAAGCTAGATGAATCATATGTATATTTCGACTAAATATATTTTCATTTATAAATAAGGAATTAATAATAGTTATAAAAAGATGGTATATACATTTATAATACAAATATCAATACCCATTAGCTTTCCAAGTATAAACCAAGTTTCATTGAAAAGCACCAGAGCCATACCCAACGTGAACTCATTCTATTATCCTGCGGAGTATTTATACCGGATAAAAGTGAAGTTTGTGTGTAATTACGTTGCACAAAATGGAAAAGAGAAACCTCGACATGAAAAAGAAGAGAAAAACGTGAGTCATGCCGACCAAAGACAATGGAATCCTTGAAATCCCGATAAAACCTCTGCATTCAATCAAGATGTACCGGTAATCCAAGAAGGAAATAGTCCCGAACTTTCACGGTTCTCGAATTTCCCTTGCGGGCAAGACATTTTCCCTATCTCCGAGAAACCAGTGAAGAAAGAATAATAGAAATCACTGTATATGTCCGTGTGTATAATATATACCTGCTGATTAAAGGTGTATATCGATAGGTGGAACGTAAATTTGAAAGAGAAACGGGTTTTCCATTAAACGTAACAATATAAAAATATATTATACTAATTTTTAGATATTGGAATACCTATCGCGTCAAGTGTTGTAAAACTTTTTACACAATTTTATGTATTCTGTTAGGCTCAACTGCGATAGTGTGTGGATTTGTGGGACAACGCGGATGTACACCGATATCATATACATAATTCTGCATACGCATCAGATTGCGAATGAGCGAGTTATGACTGTCAGACTTTTCATTTTTTACGCGGGACCGTTACTTTTTCTAGATTTTATCAGTAAATTTCGTATACAGGCGAAAGCTGTCGCCCACTTCTCTAAATCGGAGATTTTTGAGAGTCATCTTTTATAAATTGTGAAATTCACAAAATAAGAAGAAAAGGTATACAGGTTTATGGTCCAAGTATACCAAGCTCCATAATACATTTCAAAAGTAATGTATATATACCTGCAGTTACAATCGTTCAAAGTACGAGCCAATGCTCCATACATATGCGCTTCTCTAATACTCGATGAGAACAAAGAGCATTCATCGCTTTTCCAACAAGTGAAACCCGACTCTCAAAACGCATATTATCTCCTCTCTTTATATACACATCACGAATCAACATTAAAAGCACCAGCGAGGCTATATATGTACAGCAAAACGGCTCGCAAGACGATCATCCCGCGCGCAACGAATCAAGAACGATACCTGCAATTACAAAGCAATAACAGTAAAGAAATAGAATGAACTCTCCTCAAAAGAGAAGTGGGGATGAGCCGTCCATACGCAGTTGTCGTATATATAGTAAAGAAAAGCATGTACCGAAGTCGACGTAGAGCCGAGCCTATTAATAGTAACGACTATATGCCTCGGCTGCGCTTCTCTCTCATGTATTTATGTGTGTGTATGTGTGCAGCGTATCAGGTCTATTTATCTATCTAATCGCGGGAGCCAAGAGCGAGTTGTGTGTAGATCGAGGTTACATACGCGCCTGATGTTGCCTATATAGGTATAATAAAACTCATCGCGGACAGGAGCTTTGCGTTCGTTTCTTATATATAGTATAGAATATATAACGAGAATATAAAGGTTTTATTAAGAAGCGCGTATAATTTTGACCGGTTTAATTTAATCCAAAAGTGCCTGCCACGCCTCTGATGTCAGCGTGGGACGTGTATAGAAAGAAGCGTGTGTATATATATATATATGCATATGTACGAAGAGATGATGAGGAAATCGGGGCCGAGGTGGTTCTCCGGGAAATTTCCCAAAATCTAGGCGCTTCTGAGAGGCGGCAACGGTGCTAGACTTGGAGGCGATGCCAAGTTGGCAGTGAAAATGACGGGACAGAAGCTGTGTGTGTGCGCGATGGGTGCGGTAGATGGGTATATAGACTGTGTTCTCTTGGAAAAGCGGCTTTGCGAAACACCGCGATGAGGATTCGGTGCGATGATGCTAATATAGGTCGTCGCTTATTGGGAGAGATATAGTTTGTTCAAATCTTCAAAGTTTTTAAAAATTAGGCTGAACTAATCATTAATTTACGAACCACGCGGGAAATGTAGGATGTGTCATTTTATAGACTCTATTTCGTGTTATCAAAGCGTAGAAGTTACGACAGTGCAAGATATCTTACGAAGTCGCTGTGTCGTATCTTTTTTAAAAGCTTCGACGTAAGAGATTTAGAAATATTATTTTTAGACTGTTTTTCATATCGTAATTCGTCGTTATCGTCAACTTTTATATATCTCTTTCTTAACTTCGAGTCTTCATTGAAAATCATTACAAAACCATTAAATAATCGTGTCAAGAGGCCCTATAAACCACCTACACGCAATAATAATAGAAGCTCGCAAGAAGCAATCCTATATTGAGTATTCGAAAAAGGAAAAGCAGAACGTAGCACTAGACCCTTGCGCAAAGTTAAAAAAATCCGAAAGTAGGCGTTATATACCAAGCGATATATATACAAGTGTGTATAAGACACACAGAGCACTGAATAACTTGGGTATGTATACACACTCCAAGCTATACACAATTCGAGTTGCAGCACCGCAGGCATTGGGAAATACACGCGCTATAGGCTACAGTGCAATCTCCCTCGGAGCTCTGTCCTTCGAGAAAAGGCTACATCTATACGTGCGAGCCGCGGCAGCAATTGAGAAACGAGAAAATGGCTTATTAGCCTCGTCGTCGTTGGCAGACACGTACCTCCTCTCGACCTTTTTTCCGCCGCGTTTTCTTACGCTTTTTTCCTTTGATAAATCGCGAGATTGCGAGTCCGGGGGAAAAATTGACTGAGTATGTGTGTGCGCGCGCGCTTATTGCGATTATTAATATACCGCTATGTATATTCGTTGCGTAAAACTCTGCGAGGAGATGATATTTAATATATATACTCATGCGGAATGGTGGTATTTTTGAGGTGCGTTTCGACATGCACGCGTTCGATGAGAGGGTGAGAACGTTTGATTTTTACAATAGTGTATAGTATATGATTGAAATATTCATTTTTTTTATTGGGTCAATCTTATCAATGAAGTCATTTGTGAGTATGTATACTTCATTGACGGATGACTCGAGGAATCTATTTTAACACAGGTATGCTCAGGAAACTTGGTTCGTGTTCACGATGATTAGTCAGTATCTGGTTTTATGCGATATCAAAATTCCATTCCCATAAGTAATTGACTTTTATACAGCTGCATTTGCAATTAGCTTTTATTATTGCGTTTACATTCATACGCGATGAAACACGCTGAGATATATAAAACACTTTTCATTTAACATCTTTGTTAAGGCGCTGTAGAAAAGAAAGGTTTCAAATTCACTTGCGAAAATTATTATTACGAAGTAAAGGACTCCATTGTGATGCCGTGTAATCCGGTTTGATCTTTAGAAACAAAAGATTCGCGCCGCATTTTATAAAAATAAAAATACACTTCTTCGAAACAATAGACCTCGTGTTCGTCAAAGACAATGGACGGATCCCTCGCTTTTCAAGCGATCTTTTACATACTTACAAGTGTACGTATAGATATAACTATTATAAGCGCGACACACACAGGAAATCCCTTGAATGCACATCGGCAAAAAAAGAAGAATTTCTTATACTCGATTATTCTTTGCCCGTTGCATCATCAGTTACACAAGAGAAACGCATGTATTTTGACAGTTCCATACTCGGTAAGTGCAAACAACTGGTTTCGGTTCTACATTGGAGCAAGATTTTAGTGAAATGAAGTGATTTACAGGTATTTTATTTTTCTGTGAATATAAAAGTTGTATAAAAGAAAGGTATTCTTATTTCGGCTTAATCCATATTCATCCAAAAAACAAACGGTTAATCGTCATTAAAATTTTTAATTTAAAAAAATCATACTTGCAAGTCAAACTTTTGAGAGCAAAAAATTTCTAAATAGTCGTTTATTTTATTTATGTCGACTATATACCAAAAAAGTTTGACAGACAGTTTTGGATCATGAAAACTATGCGCATACATGCCAATCAACAATTCGACATAATATCATATCAGCAAAAGCTTCATTTATATTTACATTCATCAACATTGATTAGAACTACCCATTCAAGTTATCAAATATTTCTCTTAAAGCTATATCTGCTAGCATGAATCATCTCCCTTTTCCACTATATTTTTTTGTCAATAATTGTTTTAACGCTTGAGAAATTCAAGTCGTAAAAGCGTATAAACATTTTCAAACGTGTACTTTAATTCTGACGAGAGAACGTATTAAAAATGTTTACAGTGCGCACATCAACTGTGTACAAAAATGTACAATGTTCGAGTATCATATTTGAGCCCCTCTATACTAGTAATGCACGTGTACACAAAATGCTTAAAAACGATTCCCTTTACGATGTTCAATATAGGGTGTCCCGATAAAAGTGTACTAATACGACTTACTGTATCTTGAATACAAATATATAGCAATGTACTTATATTTTTGAAACGTGATAAATAATACATTTATATACTTTACATGTATAATATAAATTCTTTATTACAATAAATAATAGTAGGAAACATAGTGTTTTGTTTTTGATATTTATCAACAGTTTACTATATTACAAAATTGTATCAAACGCGATTTTTCCAGCTTCACCAAGACAGATGGAATATTTAAAAAACTTCATTTAAAAAATTGTTTGACTGCGGAACACTCGGTAGAATATAATACCATACATACCAAAAACTTCCAGCAAAACTACATCGCATCGGTAGAAACTCCCTTCGCTCGGTATCTACTCTCCTCCCCATACATCCACCCTAAAAATAAAAGAAAGAAGCCGAAAACGAAGCCACCCCTTATATGCAGAGAGACCCCGTTAATCGGGCCACGTATACACGCGCGGCACTGTCCCTTCCCTTATACCCAGAAAGAGGGAGAATCGTTCCCTGCCTTGGCCCCTCTGCGCAGAGGCTCTCCTGCAACCCCTCGAGGTCGAGCCCGGATTTTTCGGGGGTAGTAACAGCACGTGGCCCCCCACCATCGCCCCAAATTCGCTCGCTCTGTCTCGCTTTATCTCTCCTTCTGTCTTTTCGGGGGTCGATAACTGCTGCTGCTACTACCGTATACTGCGCCACCGTAGAACAGCTACTATATATATATACTCTGTGCGTCGCGCACAAAGGATTCGTATAACGTAGGAGAGGAGCGAAGGCTACACTGCTGCGTCCTGCTGTACAAATGCACGATTCTTCTTCTTATTCTTCTTTCTTCGGATTCTTTTCTTTTGATTACCGCGCGACTGGAGGCTGATGGCTGCGAGATTGAGAAGAGGAGATATTATCGCGCGCATGGATGAGAGATGGATGGCCCGTGAATTTTCGCGTTTGATGGGTATATATAGCGTTTATTGAATATAATATAAGGGTAGATCGAGTGTGTGCGCTCGAGGGAGAAAAAAAATGGAAAAGCGAAGCGCGTGCTATGGAACGCGAGGAAATGGAAACGCGATTGATCGGTCTATATATGCTCTGTAAACAATTTATTATACGAGAGTATATAGAGAGAATTGTGGAGAAACAACGATGCGCGTGACTATAGATTTTTTTTATGGTTTTAGGAGAGAAGGGTATAACTACGTGTAATGAGCGTTATTATGAGGGTGCATCGGCGAAATAATGGTCCTTTGCACATATGGCGCTGTGGATCGGGTTACCGTTTGAATTATGAATTTACCAAAATTCCGTACAAAGCCGAAGGCAT
Source organism: Muscidifurax raptorellus (assembly GCA_020010945.3). Taxonomy (NCBI): domain Eukaryota; kingdom Metazoa; phylum Arthropoda; class Insecta; order Hymenoptera; family Pteromalidae; genus Muscidifurax; species Muscidifurax raptorellus. The sequence goes on along the minus strand of CM052077.1, from coordinate 37,633,958 downwards.
TCAAGGACTCATCGAAAATAACGTGAAACAGATGAATAAGGAGTATGTGTACTACGGTTGAGTAACGTGAAAATATATTTAAAAGCGTTTAGATAATATTGTGTTCATTTATACAATAACTTAGAATGAAAACATTTCCTATAATTATTTGTAATAATGTCGAAGAAAGAACTTTTACAATCGATAAAATTATATGTACACCCTATATAAATCTAATCTCCGCGTCTTATAACGCAGCTATGAATAATTCATAGCGTCGACTTATAAATAGAAGCAGAAAAGACGGCAGAATAATCATATATTCTCTTCTTATCGCATCGTTGCACAGCAATAAACACGCTCGAAGATGCGTCGCGTAAAAAATTGGGTCACTTGCCCGTCCAGTTGGACACTACACTAGGCGGCATCATTATAGATCAATGCAAAGTGTGCCGTAATTTTTAAAGTATATATACAAGTGTGCTTAATTGTAGTGTCATTGATATTAATGCAATCGCCGAGGCAGCGATTAGCTCGTGTATAAGAAAAAGTACAAGAATCACATTCATCTTAGACGCAATGTCATCGAATAGATATACTCGTATATGTTATAGGCATAGAGAGCCGCGTGTGCTATAACGAGATTTTTTACATATAGCAGCATCGCGATCAGCCTTGAATCCTGCGTTTGTAAAAAAAAAAATCTGTAGACTCGACAATACGTTCTCGCTAAAAATAACCCTCTGTATTTTTCATTTTCAAACAAACGATAACTTTTCCCCGTGCAAAAACCGTTAGCCTCGGAGAGCCCGCAAACTCTCGATAAAACTCGTCTCCTATATTCGACCGACGAAAAAACTCCAAACTGCAGCCGCAAAAATTACACACATCAGCCTCTCTGCACACCATACACGTCTCTTCTCGCGTCGCGCAAGAAATTCTCCCCGTCGTCGCTCTCCACGTGCAGCAACGAATATATATATATTGGCCATAGGCGAAGGGGTCGGAGAGCAAAAGGCCGCGAAGAGGAAAAGAAAAGAGCGCGCCGCTTTCCCCTCCTTATATATACGCGTTGCAGCCGCGCAACAAAAAAAAAGAAGCGAGAACGTCTCGCGTAACGACTGCGAAAAAGAGAGACGCACGACTACGCGGTATATACTTATATATACGCGTGAGTCAGACTGGTTTCTGGCCCTGAACTTGACACAATGGCCGCTGCTGCTAGCGCGCATACCGAGCGATGCAGTCGATTTGCAAATTCATTGCGGACACACGAGGGAGAGAATAAGGAAGAGACTCTCCTCGGCCTTGGTAATTGCAAGGCTTCTCTTGCTTAATTTTCTCGCTCCTTGTATATATAGTATACTTGTGTACGTCGGGTCCTTCGCGAGCACGCGGGGGGGGAAAAGAGATTTTCGCTGATGACGACGATGATGATGACGAGGGAAGGGGTGAGAAGTTCGGGAATTACCGGGGGATTCGCGACGACGAGCCGCCGGGGGTGTCCATGAGTGAGAAAGTCTCGGGTATTAGGGAAGAGGGGCCGGATAATAGTAGCGTAGTTTGTTGGAATTATTTTTAATTTCGCCTGGATTTGCATGGGCATTGTGCGTGTTGCGTCGTTAATTTAGCTGGAGAAATAGCGACGTGGATTTTTTGAAAGTTTCGTTAGATGTATAGTGAAATATTCATATGGCAGCAACGTAAAGAGCTTATAATCTCTCCGCATCGGAAACTCGAGTTTATACACAACGGCAAATATTTGACTGACTATTCAAGTAAATCTGCAGGAAAAAAGGTGAAGATATGTGTGTGTATAGGCGTCACGCGATGCACAAGCCTTTCTTTGTCGAACACGCAACTTCGGAGCTTCTAACGCGCGTCGTTCTTTCTCTCCCTCTCGCTTTCTCACTCGATCTTTCATCTACACGCGGTATTCTCGTGTTTTAATCACGGATATTGACTTATTTTTATCAATTATAACTTGAACTTTGCTAGAGCGGGCTCGAGAACTCGGGCTGGTTTCGTGAATAATTTAACGGCAATCGTTGAAAGATGTTTAATTTTGTAGACGTTATAAATTCTAGAAATTATTAGTCGAGTGGTACGCGCAGACCCAACAAGACAGTACGAATTAGGTGCTATATGTCCGTGTACTGGACTTGCCCATATACCACATATTCCCCTATCGAATTCAGTGAGTCTTTGGACAGCAAAAATAGTGCCTTATATAGACGCTAAAAATACTTTGTTTTACAATGTATTGCGATCAATAAACAAATGACGTTAAGATCAATTCAAGAACTCGACTTACGTTTTTAAAGAAAACTTTTACTGGCTATAACCGAATATAACCGTGTATGACTTCTCGATATTGTGTATACAAATTTCCTGGTCGATTGGAGCAGTAAATCGTTTAACGACGTTGATTTCGTACTATAAGGAATACTCAATCATTAGGAATTATGTCTAAATGTTTATCGACAGAAAAATATTTGTATATAGAAACTACATAATCACGGCAAACACTGCGCAAGCAAACGGAAAACCACTTTCCATATTTGCAGGCAGAAAAACTCTCCGACGCTCACTCACACGCACACAAAAAAAAGACAGATCAAAGAGCGCCAAGCCCAGCACTAAACACGCGTCTCTGAATAAACTGAAAATGCTCCTTGACATCGTTCTCCCAACAGCGCATCTCCAACAGAAAAACTATAATAACACGGCCTTAAACGTTCTGCAATACGACTAGTACAAATTGTATATATACATAAATACGCATATATATACCTACAGTTAAGCCCTGCGATAGCAATAATAACGATATTCACGAGACGCGACATTTGGTATATAATAGCCAAGCGGATTATTCCCGTGTCTAGCCGGTATCAACTTCCACGTGTGTGTATATAATATACACCTACGCTCGCCCTCACTCTCTATGTTGGCTCTATATGCACGTTGAGGTATAGGTATGAGAGTTAACCGCAAGAGAGCTTTATGTCGCTTTTGCGGCTATGTGTATTATATATACACTCCATACGTGCGCGTATATCGTCGACGGGTTATTGCTGCGAGGATATTACAAAGTTATTGCTGTATAGTGGCTTTTGACTGCTGCAAATTCGAGGATAAAATATATTCTTTTTTTTGGTGTTTGTAAAATGTACACATTTTGGCTTTCGGTATTGAATTGCTTGTCTCTCGAGGGACTTTTTATTTGTTGATGTTTGCAAGACGTGTGCGCACGCGCTTTTCTAGGTCAGGCTTATTAGCGACGAGTCTCTGTTCTTGCGACGTTATATAAATAGTTTTTCTATACTTGTTCACTCTACCTTCCTATATATTCTATATGCTGGAAGATATAATCTATAGAATAAATGGTTTTATCTATAGGAGCTCGAACGCCTATATTTATATATATGCAAGCGTGTTACTTATATTCCAGTGTGTATATATATAGTGCGATCTAAACTAGTTAAATTGAAGTCATTGTCTTCCATTGATTATTTGCTATACTATAGGCTGAAATCTATATTCAGCAAAATTATGATAATAGACATTGTCAACGTGATAATATAGCTTCATATAACAGTATTATTATATGCGCGGGTGCTTTTGCTGCAGTAAATGAGAATAACTGTCCTATAAATTAATTATTAGTTTGAATAATACGTAATGAATTTCAATAAAAAAAATAAAATCTCGACAAAACACACGCGTATATAAACAAGTCGAATACAAACTTTTGTCGCAATAAAGAAGTGTATAGCAACGGTGTACCATAGTGTAGCCAAATAAAATTTTTACGAGGCATACACAGCTATACTGCGCCTCGCAGGAATATAGACAGACACGAATCCAGTAAAAGATATGCAGCAGCCGTGTAAAAGCGAATGCCCTGGTGTATTAAATATTGGAAACACCGGTTGTCATACCCCAGACTTTTTTATCGACTAATTCAAACAATATATATAGGTTTATGTATATATATGCCAAGCAATAAAATATAGACTCCTCGCTTCGAGTCGTGCTTATTTTATATACCAGTCGCGTCGCCGCAGTAAAATGTTTACATCGGCCCGACTACATCCCCTTGTACATACAAAATTGAAAACAAAGCAAAAAATACCACACCCCCTCCCTTGCACCGGAAAAAAACCCTCTTGCGAATCAAAAACTTGTGGGTCGCCAGCAGAGTCTCTCGACGATTGCGCAGAACCGTTGCTCCTCGCGCGCTCGCGCGAATGACAGAATATATATATATATATATATACATATATACACACATACATGTACAGCTATTATAGGCTGCAGGAGTATAGCTCGACAAGCGCCTCGGCCAGTTATGAGTCGGTTACTTAGTCGAACGGTTCACTCTCTCGTGCCTGATATATCGCTGCGCTGCCGAACACCATCACGTTCGCCATCAGGATGAGAGAAACATAAGAGAGATGAAAGACATACGTCGTTTGGATATATACATATAACGGGGCTTCGAGTGCATGTAAGTTCAGAGTTATAACGTAATCGTATCTTAAGGGATGCTTCTGCTATATACGCGCGGTATATGTCGAAGGATTTCCATCTCATAATTCGAAATTCGTATTGTTATTCTTATTATTATGTGATACACATATAAGGTAATATATTATTACATGCACTCGTGGCAGAACAATCATCATCAGCAACTGCCTTTATACCGAAGATGATAATATCGGCGAGACGAATTCGCCTACATCGCTTTATTATTGCACACATGTTGTCTGTTGCATGTATAAGGTAAGCGCGTTTTTTCTCTCTATATAAATGCTGCTGCAATAGTACACGTACACAACGGCCGAGTCGCGCGGATTACGTAAAAAAAAACGGGAATTGCTATCGTCTCTTTTATCAACGCGAGCGTGGAAATAATTGCTTGACTCTCGTCGCTGTTCGTTCTTTTTTCTCTTCGCAACTGCAGATGGAATCGAGGATCGTAATTTTCGGCTTGATGAAGCTTTTTCACTTATATTCCGCAAGTGTTCTAAAAAAATGCTATATGAGTTATATATAGAAAATATATATTTTCTCTCATCTCATCGAATTCCATTGACACGTCACATATGGAGGGCGACTCGTATCAAGAATTCAGCATATATTCGGCTATACGCATGTGAGCCTGTGTTTCTATGCCTCTCCCTACATCGCGGCGAGTGGAAAATTCCGCGCGGTTTTTTTTCCTCTTTTTTTTCTCCCAGAGCACGTTTCGTAATGTCCATTAGATGCAAGTTGTTGGGAAAAATTACACTCCCGTCGGGCTTGCCTTGATAATCTGACGGATAATGCGTTTTTTTTCTTCTCTGCGTGCCGCGCGCTTGTATATATCAAACGCCTCGATTTTCAACGTTGCAGTCTTGTGATTTCCTCGTCGGCTGCGGTAGTAGTATATGTTCGCTTCATTGATAAATATGAAATAAATAAGATACAATACCAGAATGAAAACTTAATTTCCGTCGCATGAAGTAGAAGAAAAAACAACTAAAGACCTACATACACCGCGTCGTGCTACACACAGACGGTTGCGTAATATGGCTGCAAGTATATATATATATATGTATATGTACGTCGGATTGTAGATAAAGCTTGCGCAGAGGGGGCTTATCTACGGCGGCGACATCGGTCATTGAGACAATCACGCGCGGGACCCGCTAATAACCGCCGCGTTAATCTGCGTCGCTCTATAACAGCCTTGCCTCAACAATGTGTATGTCTGTGTGTGTTATCGTACCGGTCTATATATGTATATACGTGACTCTGTTGGATTTTCATGGTTCTTTGCATCGTGTTATTCGTAGGTTATAATAATACAGTATCCATCGCGTTGCTGTATAAATATCAGTTATATGCACGTTTTAATAGTACATAGGTAATTCATCGATCGGTCTGCCTCTTAACTAAACACGCGATTACACAAATAAAGCGTTCGATAAATACACTGCTCATCGTTCAAGCGCGCTCGGTCGCAATTTCCCTACAAAATCGCTCTTCGTCGACTCCATAACACGCGACGTATCGTATACACTGTTCTATATACACACAGTCCCAGTATAATCGATTATTCACACGATGCAGCGCCGCAGACTGCGCGACCGTGATTTTATACCTCACCCGCATACACACACGCGCACACATACATAGTCGGACTCGTTTTATTTATAAACGATAGCAGCAACGTTATATATATATATATATACTCGGTCGAACAAACTTCAAACCGATATGAATTATTGAGCTATGTGTAGCGCGCGATCGTATATAGACATTTCACTGCACTTATATATTTTTGTACATACTATCATATACATTTATCGGCTCGAAAACTTATATAATACCTGGACGGTTAGTGTAGTTTATATTTCGTATAATTAGGTTTTAGGTGGCAGATGTGCATATAGGAGAGATGCGCTAATTACGGAATGTCGCGTATAGTACGAAATATATGCCATTAGTTTTTAATGACTATATATACTGAAGCGCAAGATTTTGACCTTTCGAAAGTCGTATACTTCGTGGCCGTATTATTAGAACGAGAGAAGAAAAAGTTTCGGAGAAAGATTTATTTTTCGCGTTTTCGGAGCTTAAAAGATTCTCAGGTATGTTCAATATATACTGAGGCGCCCGTAATCCAAACCATAATTTTTTTAATGGAGAACATTCTAAGTATATGCAAGTGTGCGTGCTTTGGTCTATTTATAAAGATTCACAGATTATTTCGGTGCCGCGCTCGTGAATAAGGTTTCCTGGCAGACTTTTCAAAAATTATATACCGTTCGCTATACAACAAATTCAACCATTCAAGAGCTTTATTTCATAACTCGCAACGTGTATATAATGAAAAAAAAAATGTACGATGTCGCGTCAGAGAATAATTACGGTCAAGGCTCCCCCGTATCCCTGGAAAATTCAGCCATCATCTAAACGATGAATATATACACATGTATATATTCGTCCGGAGAGTAGACGCTCACGTCGCTTGTCGTTTCGTTAATTGCAATCTCATTTCCGCGCCAAAGACTCCATCCGTGGAAATTGTTAAGCTCAAGTTATATACCTGCGTTACGTCAGGAGAGAGAAAGAGAGAGAGAGACGCTCATTTTATCGCGACGAGGGCATATACGGCGGAAATTAATTTTCTAGCTCCACTGCGATGGGATTGCACACGTGTGCGATGATGATTATGATTATAGCGCGCGGGATGTAATGCGCAGCGTTATGGGTTATATTTGTTAATTGAAAAGAATCGGAGTGAACGATTGTACGCTTTGGTCCTCTATTTACGAGATTTTCAGTGTTTCACTTGTACGAAATTTACCGAGAAAAGAAAACTGCTGTTCCTATAGATACAAAACCACGTAGCAATTTGTCCCAATAATCTCTGCAAGGAAGAGACAAAAAGCCAATTCCCATAAATTTCCATTTCATCCACGTATGTATGCGTGTATGAGACAATCGAAGCCGCGAAAGTAAACAACAACCTCCCTCAAAACACACACGTTTTTCCCCATCACCGCAGTGCATGTGGCGCGCAAAAAGAGCCTTAGCTCCCGCGTATAACATTTCCATTTCCGGTATATCTGCGTCTGATGCGTACGGTTCGTAGTATGTGTAGTATATAGTATCAGCGCAACATTGTGCTACGTCACGACGCGCCTCGTTTATATATGCGCTTGAAGTATAGTATATAGACGCAGGGAGGCAGGAAAGGGAAGAGCCCGGAGGACGCGGTATAGCTGTGTGTCGCGCTTTTGCTCCTTTTGCGGCTACTATGCAGTCTGCGCGCTCTTGTAACGTATTTTCTGGTGATGGATCTGGCAAGAGCGCGACGTTCGAGTATACATCGTAATATGGCTTGTAAGCCGAAGTTTAGATAAAAATGCGTTTGTCAATATAGTTTATTTGAAATTTGGCTCGATTTGTAAATACGTTTTATACGATTTCTGTGTAGATTCTCAAGTTTATACAGCAATAACGTCGAAAATCGTCTGTCTAGCCCTTCTACGTTGCAAAAGTCGCCTCGGGCGTCTATGAGAAAAAAAAAGCCGTCGTCCGTTTACGAGAGGAAAACAAGAATCACGTATACAGACGATCGGAAATAAAAAGCAAAAGACCCTTCATTAGCATCGAGGCCTCGCACGCCCGATGGTCTAAAGGGACCTTGATGGCAACGTCGCGTTGAATGGCTTGCGTAATTTTCTATTTCTCATCGCGGATGAAAAAGAGACGCGACGATCTCTCTCGCGGCCTTTATATACATAAAATCCTGTTTTCAAACTCGGCGCAAGTGTGAATTTTCTTTTAATAATCGTATATACACGACGCTATTAGAATAATTGTGCTTAGACTTATGGGTCTGCGTCGTGTCACATCGATGATTCAGTTTCCTATTTTTCTTCTATACGTATATAAACCATACACTTTGTTTGCGTATCGAGAATCCCGGGGTCTGATCAACCCGGAATTTTCTACTTCAGGCATCTGCGAATTCCACAATTTCCCGCACAGATTTTTCAAAGTCGCTGCTTCGCCGCGCACATCGTGTCCGCGATTGAAAAATTCCAACCGAAAAATCCGATATCGACAAAGGCGCCCAAGAAACCGAGACAGAGAGAGAGAGAGACGCACACATGTGCTCCTCCCCAATACAAGAACAAAGAACTCTCTCTCTCTGTCTCCGCATATATAGCAAAAACACCGCCACGACGCGCAGACAAAGACACACGCACGGGCAGCATATTATCGCTCGCGCAGAGAAGAGAGCCTAGTAAGTATAGGAGAGAAAGAATGAGAGAGAGCAGCAATGCGGCAGCGCTGCGCAGGCGCGACGGAGCCCGCTATGTGAGTCAAGGACGACACGTGCGGCTCCGAGCGACCTACATACTTATTTCCTGCGCGCGCCGAATCCCCGCTACTCGTCGTGTTCTCGCTTCGGCGAGCCGAACTTTCCCGAACGCCAGAAATGGGACGGCTGCTGCTCCCTTCTATATTCTCTGCTCTTTCTCTCTCAGGAGTCGATAGCGCGAGGAGTGCGTGCGCGCTTAGTCGAGCCCCGGAATATAATACATACCTCGCGGTTGTAGAGCGCTTGGGCGTCGAACGACGTGACTATATTATAGTTCATGTACTACTCTATACTCCGTTTCCTCGTGATCTCTTATACATATATTCGGTTTGCTCGCCGAACGAGCTGTTTTAGCTCTTCCGGTTCCGGGCTTTCAGATATATATATATATATATATGTTCGTCGCTTCCGTGACGTATTTTATTGGGTGTGGAAGTGGAGAGCACGACGCTGCGAAGCTGCGGAGCTGTCTGACCGATCAGGTGGTTACTACTTGCATATTTTTACGGAGATATCGCTCGATGCTCGATGGTATGGTTTTTTACTTTTTCATTCAATATTTTATCTTGTTTCTTAATCGTGTTGCAAAACTATATTGATTCGAATTTTTTAAGAGCACTGTCATGTCTATCATTCGCTGAAATAAATATGTGTAAAACAGAGAAGTGTTTTGACGCAAGTTTTCTTTTCAAAGAGACGCCGTTAATTTGTTCATTCACATTTTATTTACTCGAGACTCTAGATAAACCACGTTCGAACGATTTTATTTTCGAGCGCACGTGACAAAACGGTGTGCCACGAGGTAGAAACGTTGCTGCAGTATATACACATTTTGTTTGCTTATTTCTCACGCCACATTGCGTATCGTTAAGGCAAGCTTCGAAGTATAATCTGGATTATTCGTTTAAAGTTTTTCGAATGATTATTTTCATCGGATCTTTTTCGATGAAGCTGCTCGAACAGATGTAGAGCACGTGCTACGTTCTGAACGTGAGATGAATGATCTACAATTCGAGATTAGTTTAAAAACGCACTTTTTCTTTTATTTAATAGATTTCAAGTCATTTGGTTCGATTAAAGCAGCGGTACAGAATTTTGAATCATTCGCTCTACTACTGTACACGTGTTCGTCCAGATAAATTAACGGCTATTCAATCTTTCCAGACGGTATCACTTTTACAATCAAATTCTAAACTCCAATCGCTGTATTCCATCTATAATAAACGTAACTTGTTGACATGTCATGGCACTTTTAGCAGTAAAAACCGTTGCTTGTACTATTTCAGCAATCTTGAAATATACTCCATTAGAATACTCGAAAAACCCCTCAATCTTTCTCTCAGCTTTTCTACTCGCATAGCTCGTAACTACTTAAAAACCGTTAAGACATCTCCGGCCCTTATCTACTCGAACGTCCATAAAATCCTCATTCCCATGCGTCTCCTCGCTCTCCCTCTCTAACCTCAAAAATTCAAAAGGGCATTCCCACTCCAAAAAAGGCTCGCACACATAACCCGCTCTGCCAGACTCCCTCTCCTCCAAGTATCACACAATGATTCTATACTACTACTACTACTACTTATTACTACTACTACTAGCGTCGTTCCCAAGGCTGGCTTTGTTCTCTCTGTCTTCCTGGGGTTCGCGCCGGAAATCGGTTCCTTTGTCCCTCCCTCTCTCTCTCTCTCTCTCTCTCTCGCTCTCTCTCTCTCTCTTTCTCTCTCTCTCTCTCTCTCTCTCTTTCTCTTTCTCTTTCTCTCTTTCTCTCTCTCTCGTGCCCTAGTTGAGCGCGCGAGCGGGAAAATCGATAGAAAAATGGGTCAAAGGTTGCAGGGCGCCCGCACAGGCGGTGTCTGAATAAAGAACCGCTCATGCACACATATACACATAGTAGAATCTCGTGGCCTCGAGAGTAGAGCGCGTGCGTGTGTAGGAGGCATCGGAGAGAGAAAAAAAACGACGAGCGCGGCTGTGGCGGGGCGCGGTGCGGGCGATAAAAAACCGCGGCGAGTGTAGAAGGGGAGAGCGCATCTTCCTAACCTCGTTTTCCTAGCGCTCGCTGCTGTACGCCCTTCCTTTCTTTTTCCGCTATGGAGAGCATTGGAAAATCGAGCTTTTCTTCAACCCCCTCCACTTCGATGTATTCATCGCACGGGGTATCTCTGCCGAAAAATCAAGCTCCTCCTCGACAATTTTCCCCCAAGGCGCGGCTAGAAAAATTCGGAAAACTCGTCGTCGATGGCATATTTTCCACGTATAGCCTCTCCCTACGCGCGCGCCGCCACGCGAGAGGGGAGGGGAGTTCCCGCTACGACACACTACAGGGCATAAGTAGCCCGTTCCCGCGCTCAGCACGGCCAGTGCATTCGTGTCCCTTGGTTAGTGCGCGTCTCGGATCCCGCGATTGCCCCGCCTCTCCGCGATATATTCTCCGCTGCTACCGCTGCTGTTATATATGTATATACCGTATACACCGAACACCAACGCGTACACACATTTGAGTGCTGCCAACGTGGTGCGCGCGTGCGCGTCGCACCAGCCAATCGGCGCGCGGCCTGACAAGACGGGGGAAGGGCGCGACGGAGAGCGCGAGGCCGCGAGAGCACCCGAGCCAGGCCTCGTCTGTCGCCGACCGCCGCCGTAGTCGGTTGTGCCTCTACCAGCAGCCAGCAAGCAGCCTTCTCTATCTCTCTCCTCGTACTCGTCGCTTCGTACATAGTCGACGTCTTTGTTCGGGAGGGCAAGTAGCACAGTTTTCCGAATTTCATCGCGGGACTTTTCAAAAGCGACGGCTCTCCGTACCGTTAACGACTTTTTCGTTTTTAATTCGAATTTTCGAACGTGTTGCCTCGCGCGAATTCTACACTTGCGGTCTAATTACTCGGATGTGTGTCAGCGAAGGATCGAAGAAGAAGGACGCAAGAGACACGAGGTTTATTGAAGGTAGTATATCATCGTGGAGATAGCGAGCGCTTCCGCATTGCAACGCGTGCTCCTCTTTCTCTTTTGCTCGCGGACGGCCATGTTGAATAGTTCTCGCGGCGCGCAACTGGGTCAACGAGTTTTCTCTGTGTTCTCGCTAGATTTATCGCGGCATTGTCGGCGTTTCGTGGAAATAGCTGTTTTTACAAAAATTCTCAACCGGGAAAAACCGTATCCTCGTGTAAACGCCTCGCGTCGGCTCAAAAATCGGCTGGTTCGGAACACGAGGCGGAACATGTGCTCGGAGTCTAACGGTTTCTCGCGATTCGAATATGCCGCGAGCTAAAAGAACCCGTTCGAATACTTCAAAGAGAAGACCGAATACAGTGCTTTCGTGGAGAAAAAGAAGACTGCCACTGGAAAAATCCACATCGTCGTCGGACAAAGGGAGAGATCGAGAACATAGCTGAAGAGAGAGAAAGAAAAAAGAAACGGAAGTGTGCTCGCGCTCTCTCACTGGGTTTCCAAGATGGCGACGGCGAGCGCGCGCAACTTGGTGTGGGGCAACTGTGACGCAACCATCACGTGACCTGATCGTGCGCCGCGCCGCTGCCTCGCTGGCGCGGCCCCGCAGTGTGTGATCACGTTTTATTACGAGACGACGAGGACGGCTCTCTCTCTTATAGCGCGCTCGGCGAGGTTTTTTTCCCTCCGAGCCCCGAAGAATTTCGAGGAAGAGTTTCATTGTCTTCCTTTTTATTCGCTCGGTCAGTGGGGGTGAGAAACTGGCTTGGCTATGTACTTTCCATTGTGGACAGTCAGTCTTTTTCTCTCTCCTATTGGCCCGGTGAGAGTTTCATCGCACATGCAGCATTGGAAGAATCGACGACGATCGAAGACTTTTTTTTTATTGGAGGAAAAAGAAAAGTCGTGTAAAAAAATAAGCACAGACTCAGCAGTGAAAATCGTGTGCCCTCAGACCGTATATGAGATTTCATGACGAAACGAGGCTTTGGGTTCACGGGAGACACTGCGGCGAGTTTTCTGGCTAGTCAACTGTATGCGACTTTTCCCGATAACACACCGCTATATACATATCTTCATCAAGCTAGTTTAAGCGCACGTTTTTGTTTTCACTATATATACCACTTGATATCATTGTTCTACTTCTCGATGTTTGCTTTTCTCTATGTTTCAAAGTGTCAATGTTGTATTTACACGATTTGTTTTCCACGATTCTTCGCATATACTCTGTAATTGTACTTTTTCTTTCTTAATACCTATTTATACATTCATGCTATGAGTAATCATTTTCTACATTAACTCAACGGAAAGTTCGCGTGTCACACGGCGTACCTCGCTCTCGGCGTACAATCTGCGTCGTATTCTACGTTTCCAAACGTAAATCGCGATTTCCCTCGTATCTATAATAATCGCGCGTGATTTCTAACAAGATTCCGGAAATTCCATCGATCGAGGATCGCTTCGATTTTCTAAAAATAGTCCCTATCAACAACAAAAAAAAAAAGAAACCTCCACGCGCGAGGCGTGCAACCGTTGCGGTCTCTTCTAAGAAAAAAAATTTCGAAATAACGACCGTTAGCGCATGAAAAAAAGCTTAAAAAGAAGCGTATATACACACGCAGCAGCAGCTCTCTCTCTCTCTCTCTCCGCTCATTTCGATCGTAACGCGAGAGCGGCCGCGTTAACGATAGCGAGCTCCATGATGGAGCTGCGCTCGCGCGGCTATGCTAGAAAGAGAGAAAAAATGTAGGTTAATTCTAGAGCCGAGCTCTCGCTGCGCGTTTCTTTTCGCCTTTCATTCGGCCTCGCGCGCGCGCACACGCTCATTGTCGCGAGCTATACCTACAACTCCGCGGCGAGGAGAGGAAACCCCATCGAACGAAACGAAGGGACACGCGCGCGCCGCCGTTCACCGTTCGCCGCTTACACTTTCTAAATCCGCTTACTTTCGTAATATCGACGAGAGACTGCGCGCGCGGTTTGTGTCACGCGCAACGTAGGCTGATGCTGGTATTGGGTTTGTGTGTAGATACGAGGGGGATTCGTGCGTATGCGTGAGCATACACTAGAGCGTGTATATACACCTGCCTACGGCAGATCGAGTGGTAGATGCGTGCGCTTCTTATCTTTTTGTTGAAAGCTTTTGGGAATAAGCGTAATACATGCCTTTTTTGTATTGAACGTTATGCCTTTATATTTTCTTTTGAAATAAGAAAAAAATGTATTATAAAAAATCCTTCGCCCGTATGTAGGAAAAACAACAATATTGAAAGCCAGAAAGGTTCATCGACACGAGCATACAAACAAGCCTCCCGAGGCTTCAACAGATACATACGCATTACTCCCCTCTCCAACGCACACAGTCTCATATACATTTTTCTAGAGCTCGCGATAGATGTGTATAACTGCCTCGAAGCCGCAGAAAGAAAGAGCCTCGCTGCGCTGGTACACTCCTATTGTACGAGTATATACATCTATATACAGCTCTCGTAGCGAGCGATTGTCAGTTCGGAGCAATGTTAATTTATGTAAAAGACGAGCTGCGCGTTACACAAGCCTTTTTCATGTGCCCGTCTCTCCCCCTTGGTTTTTCCATTGTGTCCGCACGTGAGGCGGGTTTTCACTCCTCTTGTGATGTTACGCTCTGTATAGAATTGACGCCACTGTATGTATAATGATTCTCGCGAGCGTTTGATATTTTATTTTTCAAACGCGGGATTTTTCATCGTAAATTCTTAGACCATTTTTTTCCCGGGATAAAGTATTTCGTAAAAGTGCGGCGAGGGTATTACGACGCCGGAGTACTTTTTCTTCCTAAGAGAGAGAGAAAAAAAGGCCGCTCACGTACTCTAGAGAGAGCATCTAACGACGCCGATTATTCCAAACTCGGAGAGGCGAACACGCAACCAAAAGTAAACGACTCGCTCTCGTCGCTGCGACCAGTTGTGTGCGCATGTAACGAGCATAGATGTACACTTAGCCTATGCGTCCCCGATAGCTTGCACTCTCGCGTTCGCTTAAAACTTTTTCTTTTTTTAGCAGAAAAAAACTATCGAACTTTAACCAAATTTCAATTTTTTTACATTATGCAAGCACGGTATATATTGAAAACTCGAAACATACACAAATTTTATATTCGGACTTGAAAATCCTCGCAAATCGAATTCAGTGAAAACAGTCGGATACGACAAGACCGCATCACTCAGAAACTACTCCGCACGCAAATCCTCGCCAATATAACAAGAGCCCAAACAATCCCATCGTACCATCCTCAACTCTCCACGCGCCGCACTACACAGCCCGTCCCTTTATCTCCGCGACATTTGCACACGTCCGCGTTATATGAAGAAGAAGCCCGCGCAAATTCCCAGAGGCCTTCTCTCGCGTTTATATTTACGCTCGCTCGTCCTTTTCGCTGCTGCGTGCGCTGTGTACACATATACGCTCTGTGGAACACGTGTACGGAGAGAGCAAATGACGGAAGCCATTTTCTTTCGAGGATGAGCGCGCGCGCTGTGAGTGTATATATATATATAAATAAGCATCTTTTTGCATCTCGGTCACGTAACGCGACCGAATATTACCGCGACGTAATCTCGCGCGGTGAGCTGATGCGAATTTCAAGCGAGATAATATGGAAGTCGATTTTTTTCCAAATTCAAATTTCGCGCCAAAATTCGAAAGCTCGCGATTATTCGCTGTTATACATGCTTATCGAGGCGCGCGCGTGCGTCGAACGGGACTTTTGAAATCGTTATATACCTCCTTTCGCGCGCGCTCGGATATGATGCGCGCAGCACCGAATTTCGAGAAGTCTTTATCTGATATATGCACCGCTGCTGCTGCGTGGTCGCCTTGAATACTGAATTTCCGCGTACGTCTATATTTTTCTCACGCTTTAGCCTTGCTGCAGCCCGATCACGCGAGATTCATGCAAATTCGAGCGATGTTATATCGGAGTCGATGGAGTTTGTCGTATTTTCCAGACTGTCGGATCGAAGAAGACCTTCGATTTTTTTTCTTCTTTTGGCAGCTGATGTGTCTTCGTGCGAGTTAACAGAAGTTTTCGTAAAGTGATGCTGCTCGTGAGGGAAATTCAAGTGTCGAATTTAGCTTCGGTAGACTTTACTTACACTAACTTTACGAACAGTATATAGTACGCGTACGACAATATAATCTCAATTGTGCAGATATATTATTAACAATGCTTGTAGTCACTACATTACCGAATACAGCATTGGTATACATATGCATATTGCGAAAAGCTCGCGTAAGTAGATAAGGATACAGACGTCGGCCAATTTATCTCGCATATTAAATGTTATTCAATCCAAACGAAACTCTGTACTGTTGGTAAAAATAAAAAGTAATTTTCAAATTAACATCTTCAAAAACGAACGACATCCCAAGCGACCGAAAGAATTTTGTTTTTCATGCTAGCTCTGGACTTGAAGCGTGTTTCAACGTGGATTGCACAATAAATAAGTCTTCGGGAACCACGAGTCCGATGATAATTAACGCAAGCGCTAACGAGCCGAAGACGACGACGAGAATCTCCTGCGGAAAAATAAAGCGCCTAATCGAAGTGTAAATCAAAGATCTGCGGATAAGCGGAGAAACGAGTATATATATATATATATACATACTTGTTCAACAACCTCGCCTGTATACGAGCGCGCGGGCACGTGTAGCTCGATTCTTTGAACTGTTAAAGTTTAAGCGATATATACGTTGTGTGTATACCTGCGAGTATATTGGGCTGCTGCGAATATATATATATATATATATAGAGCTTGATACGAGAGCCCGGAGTATATTATCACGAAAGAATTTTCCGCCTCTAGTTTTATCTGTAATAGTGCTACGCGCGGTTACCATACTATATACATTATATGACTGCCTTGTGTGGTA
Source organism: Muscidifurax raptorellus (assembly GCA_020010945.3). Taxonomy (NCBI): domain Eukaryota; kingdom Metazoa; phylum Arthropoda; class Insecta; order Hymenoptera; family Pteromalidae; genus Muscidifurax; species Muscidifurax raptorellus. The sequence continues at coordinate 37,617,238 of CM052077.1, read as the reverse complement.
TGCGAGATCGTTTCTCCAGTTGAGTTTTAGGAAGAAAAGCGCATTGTGCAATACCATGTATATGTTATATACGATGTACCGAGCGCAGCTTGTGAGTTAAACAATTTTGACATCTCTTTATTTAAGCTTGAATGATTTTGATAAACTTTTTGTAAATTTAAATTTGGGCTTGGGAAAAACACGAACGTTGAAATTATCTCTAAATTATTATCTCATGTCTGTGACGAGTGAAGCTTCGGTAGTGCCTATATAAGGATAGCAGAGGCGTATATACTTCGATTTCATATATAACGATAACCGCAAATATACATCATACTTAACATGATGAAACATCAACGCATGAATAAGAAACTATATACCGTCCATTCCTTCTTGAAAATATAAAAATCCAACTCTTCGAAGCCTCGCGAATACGTAGAATCTCCAACTGTATATTATATATGTATATACGGTACAGCGACGATCTCGTCGTGCCGCCGATTACACACGACAATATGCACGTGCCGTCGCGGTATAACGAGGAATTTCCTCATTCTGCGCGATAACGACGTTTATTCGCCTCGAGCTTCTCTCTCTCTCTCTCACTCTTGCGCACAGATCTAATCTTTGTTCCTCTCGCGAAATGGCTGCACAGCAGCAGCGAGGCCTAGACTTGTGTGTGTGTGTGTGTGTGTGTGTGTTTACGAGAGAAAAAAAAGGAACCGGGACGAGGGAAAAATGTGCTCACGTAAATATTACGACTTCCGGTCAGGGAATAAATTGTCGGCGAGGGCCGAGATAAGATATATATACATATATACGCGGTCGCGAGCGCTTTTTTTGTTATCAACGAAATCGGAGCCGCTCTTGAGACAATGTCGATTCGCTGTTATAATACTTTCTTTCTCCTGTGCAGCTGCTGCGCTCGGACATTTCTGCAGTGTTTTTTTCGAGGTTGTGGAAGACATTTTTTGCAGACCTTGGCAAGAAGATTTGACAAAAATATCTGACAAATTAAGATCTAATTAAAATCTAATTAATTTTCGTGTTCTAGAGGCCATTTAGAACACTAGAAAAATAGCGAGCCTGCAAAATTGGCTTTTTGTAGGTCATTTAAATTATTCGAAAGGTAGCCCTTGTTCAACAAAATATATCTGTTGTCCAAGGGTGCAAACGGAAAATATATATTTTGAAAAAAATCGGTAATAAGTTGTCTGCGATTGAAAAACAGGAAATATAACGATTTTAATTAAACTATTGACCCGATCGACCACTTTTAACGATTTTTCTTTCAAATTGAAACTCTTTCCCCGCCCTATGATATACATTTTTCGTTTGTTTTTAAATTCTTTTTGAATAATTCATAAAAAGGTGTGTCTAGAACACGGAGAAAAACATCAATAATCGAATATTTCTTATGGATTTCTCCATATAGCTTTGAAAATTATTTAAAAAGGTTAATTATTTCGTTAGAATATGCAAAAAAAGTGCTTCGATTATTATAATTGTCGATAGCGCTGAGTCATACATCAGCATCAGCAGTATGTATAAAACAGCGACGACGAGAGAAACTCACGCGAAGCACATGCGCGCGATTATTATTTATCAGTCGCCGATAAATTGGCTTCGTTTGAGCGAGAATATACGCTCTGGGAGCCATCGCAGCGTGTATACCGACGATTTCGCATAAAAAGCACGCTTGCATAATATACCGATGTATCATCCATTGTTATGTTTATCTTTTGTCGTATATTATATGCGCCGAAGACGCGACTTTCATTTAACTCTCATCTCGTGTATTTACATTCATATGCTGAGACTTTTCTATTATATAATAATCAGTTGTAATAATTATAAGAAGATAACGTAAATCAGCCGTATGCCGCGCGGTGAAAGTCTTACGTAAAACATGAAATTATAATACTCGTCGTCGCTGATTAGAAATAAATATGGCTCTTATACGTTATATACTTATCATAACCAGAATCGTATCGAGAATCAGCAAAAAGATACAAATACAATTTTCATGCTGTACAAATTCCCTACACAAACAAACTGACTCATCGACGAGAACAATCCACAACAATAACAACAACAACAACAACAACAAAATCATAATCAAAGACACAAAAGATAATCGATTCATCCGCGATAAGAAACTCGCAAAAGCCACGACGCATCGCGTCCCCCGTATAGCGCTGCATGCTCTCGCGGCTTATAATGTATATATATTACGCGTTTTTTACGCTCCCGCAGCTAGTAGTGCGTACGCACTCGGAAGAAGGAAAACGGACCGCAGCGGCGGCGCAGCTCTCTGCACACTGCATCACAGTCAATTAGCTCGCGGAGCCGCTTGTAATTCCTCGACGCCTATATATATATATATATATACTGTTTGTGTGGACGTTGGGAGACGCATTGGGGAGAGCCGAAGGAATTAAGGGAACTAGTTCAGGAAGCCCTTGCGCGCGAGAGAAAAACGACGCCGGACGATGACCGCTTGCTACTACTGCTGCAATTACTACTGACGGCGAAAATCAGCTCCAGCGAAAGTTGTAAGTCGCGACGACTTTGGTGCTGCTTGTGTGTATGTATACTTTTATACTGTACTGCGATGGATATGGGAGTCTTGTATTTTTGTGGTGGTGGTTTGTGTAATGTACACGCACACGAATTGATTTTGGAAATATGGTAACAGCTTTGGGGGATCGGCTGGTAATTAAGTTTTTTTTTCTTCTAAAGGACGAAACACTTCCTTCGTGGTGGTGTTGTTGGGTTCGCTTATATTTGCGAGGACTTCTTTGTGACGTTTGCGAGGTGCAAACATAGCCGAGGCGTGAGATCATTTGATTAACTAATGCATTTTTCCATTTACAAAAGAATCACGTTTTGCGCATACTGTCATTGTCTTTCATAAAGAATTTATCCTGTGTCACTATATCCACATCGTTTTAGACGAACGCGTAATATTAGTTTATTAATAGCAAAAGCTTTTAATGATGCATTGATATCGTTCTCGCCTGAGTGAGCTAAAAAGATACGGAGGCCATTACTAAAAAAAATCGTCATTTAATCCTGCCCAAAAGCACGTTCTCGAATTTTTCGACGTAACCTTATATACTCGCGCTATCGCACGCTTTGTACTGTATGTGTAAAAAAAAAAGAAATAATAACGCGTCAGCACTTTGCAAGCGATTCTCCGGTAAAATATGAGGATCCGACGACCGAGAAGAAATTAAAAGCAAACCGCTGCAAAATTCGAGCGCGCATACTTCTTCCGTCCGCGCGTTAATTCAGGCGTCTGGTTTATAATTAAATTTTTGGTTTTTCAAGCGATATTTTTTCTCGTTACTCTTCCAGATAAAAAACGGATTCACGTCGACGACAAAAACAAAGGACCTGCGTACAACCCATATAGCTATACATCGAAGAAATCGATTAAAACGACGTCGATAACGGAAGAACTATCATCAGCCATGTCGGAAAAGGAGAAGAACCTGCACAAGGAGCTGGAGATTCTGAAGAAGAAGGAGCGCGATCGCGAGAAGGAGCTTCAGAAGGAACTTCATCGTCTCAAGGCTAAGCAAGAGCAGCGCGAAAAGGAGCTGCAGAAGGAAGTGGAGAGACTGCGAAAGAAAGAAATGCAGCTGGAACAGGACAAACAGAAGGAGCTGGAAGAGAAGAAGCTGAAACAGAAGCAAAAGGAGGAGGAGAAGCTGAAAGAGCGCGAGAAACAGAAACGCAAGGAGGAAGAGAAGCAGAAGGAAAAGGAGAAGCAGAAGGAGCTGGAGAGACAGAAGAAGCTGGAGAAGCAGAAGCAGAAGGAGCTGGAGAAGAAGGCGAAAGCCAAGGACTCGGTCAGCGTGTCCATCACCACCGTGGAGAAGAAACATCAGGAGAAGAAGAAGTGAGTCGCGTTATGCATATATGCTAAGCATGCCGGAGCCTTGAGCAACTTCAAACGGAGCAGCTGTCTGTCTCAATTGGATATATGACACATGCGCGTGATTTGGACGACCGATGATTCTAGGCGCGGATTTTCTATGGGGAAAGCGTCTTTGAACAGTGCATATCATAATTCGACTGGTTTGCCTGAGGTGCTATCGTTGTTATATTCTCGTGAAATAGTATTTCTCGCCAATTTGTATATAAAAGAGACGGAATGACGAAATACTTTCGAATTTTGCAGCGAGTTGATTATCGGGCTTTTAATCAGAAGTGTAAAAGCTTTGGATCGTCGACAAGATGTATATATATGTATACGATTTAAAAAATACCAGCTTGACGCTTTTCCGTGTAAAGTTGTTCGTATGCGATTCCCGCTAAAAAAAACTCGTACTAAAAAAGACTTGTATACGAAAGACTAATAATTTATAAACTGTATACTCCTCTATATACATTATACTAAAACGATTAATTTTTTTACATACACTAAACGAATTTTGTATCTCTTTTATAAAAACTGTACACAGCCAAATAAAACTTTGAAAAAACAAGCAAAAACATTGAACGAAACCGTTATCACTCTCTCATCCGCAGCAAAAAAGGCATCCTCTCTCCCGCGATTCCTCGTAACGGCTATATGCGCGAGTGTGAAAGTATGCCGCGCGCGATCCTAACGCTTTGCGGAACTGATTCGAGGCACACCGTTGCGCTGATTATTATCCTGATGGGGTATCCTTGCTTTGTTTGATAAGCAGTAGTCCCAGAAGAATTGAAGCAAGAGGGAGAATCGGTTATTGTTAATAGTATAGTGGTCGATTTCTGGTTGAAGTCTTCAGTGATCGGTATCTGCATACGAATATTTACTGGATTAAGTTGTCAATTAGCAGTGATATTTAATATTATTTACGTTGATTCATCTGAATCCCGATTTCGTATAGGATCGGATATAAACGATACGTTGAGGTTCAAAAGTTCACATAACCTTTAAATCGCCATTACGAAACTCAGCCTAGTGTTGCATCATTCTCGCGTCTTCTCTTTCTCTCTCTCTCTCTCGCAAAATCTCTCGAAGAACAAATCGTTCCGTTCATTAAAACCATCGAGTGAAGGAATAAAATAATAATCCAAAAAAAGCTCCATCTTCACAATAATAAACACCGCCAGCGATTCGCAAAAGTCACCGGTAATCAAGAATGTGCAGCTTCGCCGTTACATAACGACATAATATAATGCTTATATACGCGCGAGAGCTGCAGGAATTATATACTCGCTTTATGTCGTTATACGGCTAATGTTGGTATATACGATCGATGTATATGTGCCACGAACAGAAGACCGAGAGAGCGAGAGAGACGCACACCTGTACCGGTATATTCGCTTAGGCGGCTGTTTTGCTGATGGGATGGAAGGGAGAGACAGAGAGAGAGAGAGAGAGAGAGAGAGAGAGAGAGAGAGAGAGAGGAGCGATGCAACGTCGCTGTTGGCTATATATGAGAGATGCCTCTTCCTGGAAGGATTGAATTGTGCGATTTTCGCGGAATCACGCCTCCGGAGGATTCAATTTGATGTTTCCAGAACGTTTATGCAGCCGTTATGACGAGCTGCTGCTGCTCTTTTTTTCCCGTGGGTATATAGGAAGTGTGTAGCACGACGCTTCAAACCTGTGATTTCTAGCTTTTGTTTAGTAATCGATTCTTTTTACGTGTTTCGGTAAATTTTGCATTGTAAAGCATATAACGTATCGCGAAACTCGACAATCCAGAAAAATAACAGCGACCTCATTAGGCGCTAATTTCTCTCAAACGTTGTTGAATCTAGCGGCGAGTCCGGATTATTATGCGCTTTAATTGAACTTCATTTGAAAGTATAATTTTCAAGAGCGCGATACTTATATATACTGCAGTGATACTACGCAGCTATATAGACACCGAGTTTTCGAGTTGCAGCGACTTCCTCAAACAAACGATGATTCAGCAGCGCGCGGTATAGTTATATATATAATAGAACGCGAACAAAAAAAACGAAGATGAAGAGAGAAAGAAGGAATGCAGAAAACAGGTACCACTGTCGGCTCTTAAATTCTGCATCATTCTGCGCTCAGCAAACGCTGCGGTGTGAAATATAATTTCGATTACGCCGAGTGAAATTCGCTCGTATTTTTCTGACTCCGCGATCTTTACTCTTCTTCTATGTTTTTTTTCGAGCTTCGCGCGAAACTTATTGCCTCGATTTTTATGGAAAAAGCGAAGGAACGAGCTCCGGGTATAAATTGGCGATGCGCGCGACTCTGCAAGATTTAGGAGGAAGGCTTCTGCTGATTGGGAAAGTTTGCGCGGATGTTTGTCAAGCGTGCGCGATGCCGGAGTTTTCTTTTTAAATTTGCTCTTATCGCCAGAATGTGTTACTTTTCATGTTGTGATTTCTCGACATCGTACACCATATATTTTATCAAGATTTTTCTTTCACCAAAATTAATGTTGTAATGATCGTTTAATCGGTGATAAAGTTCGCTTCGTAGATATATAATGAGTCTTATAAGTTCTGCAATATAATGTTTTGAAAAGATATTTATACAGGGAACAAGCAATTGTGTACTCGAGGCTATGCGAAAAATCATAAAAATTTCATTTTTCCATAAAAGTTTGAGATAAACGTTTGCCTTGAAGTCACAGAATTCATTAATGCTCGCAAGCTCATTCCTTTTTAAAAAACAATCTACCCAAGAGAAATGATTCACATAGCCAAGCTGATCAAACTCACACTATATCGACCACCTAGGCAGAATAGAATTAAAAAAAGGGCAGCGAATTAATCTTCGCTTACATAACAAACCATATCAGCTCGCGCATATAAAAAGCATACATATACATCCGGAGAGCTCTCTCGGGAATTCAGGGGAGTAGGTTTTGCCCTCCTCTCTCTCTCTCTTTCTCTCTCCTTCCCCAGGCTACATCAGAGCACGCGCAGCCCTAACTTTCACCCTCGTTCGGCCCAGATATTCAAGATGGCGTCTCAAGAGTGAGGGAGAGAGACAGAGAGAGAGAGAGAGAGAGAGAGAGAGAGAGAGAGAGAGAGAGAGAGAGAGAGAGAGAGAGAGAGAGATGAAGATGCGGGGGTGCGTGTGCAGACCACGCCCTAACGACTGCGGCTATCTCTCCACAGGGTGCAGTTTTCTCTCTCTCTCTCTCTCACTCTATAATCGAGTATATGTAGTGCACCGTTCTATATATGCCGACGTGGAACGAGATGCTGAAGCGGTATGGGGAATTGATGAGATTATGTGCGTGCTACGGATTCCGAGATTTTTAGTACTTATTATTTGCCAGAGAGAATTCTAGAATATCGAGCCCTCGTTATCTATATAACTCTCCACCATTCGATTTTAAATGAAAAAAGGGAACCTGTTAGCGCAAATTATACACGGATTCCGCGCGATGCTCATTTCCTGTATACCACGACGTCTTTCTCCCCAATAATAACCCAATCCACCAGATACGTATATATACAAATAATAATACCTCGACAAAGCCCATGGCATCGAATTGAAGACGCGAAGAAGGGGGAATTTGAAGTAGGATGGCGCAAAAGAGGGAGAGCATAAGACAGCAACAGCAGCAGCGAAAAATGCGTGTGCGCGCGTGTGTGTTTATGTGTGTGTGTGTATGTGTGTGTGTGTGTGTGCTAATGTTAGAACGGCACTGCAACGCGCCAAGGGCGCATCAAGGACGACGACGCGACGGTTTGAAAAGAACAGAGACGAAGAGAGACTATATACTCTGCTGTCGTTTTGTATATGCTCTTCTTCTCTTTTTCTAGTCGTGCGAGCTGCCGCTGCTGCTTCTTGTTGTGTATAAGCGAGAGAAGCTCTGAAGGGCGAGCGTTTGTTGCCGAGCGATTTTTCACGGGCGGAAAATAGATCTTTATTTCCAGTAAATACGCGCGGCAAATTTGAATTTCCCGGGCTAAGGGTGTGATTAGCGCTGTAAAAATATATTTTACTATTATAAGCAGCGCGCGCGCGCGATTTGACCGCGATTTCATTATAATTAGAGCTTGCCGGGTGCTCCATCATACATCGCTTCTGCGCTTATAGCAAGCGGTCTATTTATATAAAAAAGGTTATTAATCGTTTGTTGTATTTTTACCCCGTCGTCGCCAGAATTGTCATCGGACACATTAGCAAGAGAGAAAGATAGATAGATATCTGTTCCGGCTTGCGAGCTTGAGAAAATTTGGGTCATTAGATATATCGCGAGCTAATTTAGAAACATTCGCGAGTCAACTCTCTTGGCTTAATTTCATACGTGCGTATAAGCGATAATTGCCTCGATTATACGATTCGCGGCGACAAGTCCTTTTAAGGCCGAGAGAGAAAAAATAAATTTCGCCAATTAAGCTCGCGCACATAAGACGTGTTTACACCGAGACAAACTCTTTAATCTATACTAGTTAATTAGCGGGAGATAAACGTCATATGTGTGCTAACCTTAAAATTTCTTTCCAAAAACCGTATAATATAAAATCATCTCGCTACAACTCTCTTGAATTATGAGATATCAGCGCATTAGCCCGTAAAATATTCTTCTACAATTTTCTCCGGGAGAATCAAGCTTACATATATATATAACGTATATATCGTGTAACGGTATTTCGCATATACCTGCAGCGTCAGCTCCCTTTTTAGTCGTCCAGGCACACGCGGATACCATAACCTACTCTTCCGCGGAAATAGGATCTACTATACTAGGCAGAGAAGAAGAAGAAGCGCATAATACTTAGACGTTGCACTTAAAATGCCAGTCTTCTCTATAGCGGTATGTATATATATACATTATAATATACAAGACCGATCGATTTCTCCTTTTGTGCGCATCGTGTATATATATAGATACACACATAACTTCTCGGAGATATTACGATGGTCTGTAATTTTTCCCCCATCATAAGCGCGTTTTGCATTCTTTTTGTGCTCCAGAATCCCGCGCGTGCGGTGTTATTATAATTGGGCCTATAGCTCGCTTGATTTACGACCCACTGCGTATATATATACAGGTATACATATACACTCTAAAATATACATATATTGTATTTTTTCGAGATATTCTATATTATAGAAGTGCATACGAATGTTTATTTGCCGGAGCGAGGCGGGTTTTGTTTTGTATAATAGAATATGCTACAAATATAGCCATGCGAGGTGTAATTACACCGCAGTAAAAAGGGGCGCATCGCCTATGCATATATAGAGCTACCGATGGCTCTCGACGGAATTATATTTTTAGCTAGTATGCAGAAAGAGACTTTTTATGCGCTTTCCAGGGAAGCGCGCGTTATATTTTTCATAAATGGAAACTGAACGTTTAACGGTCGGATGACTTTTTAATTATATATATGCACACAACAAGCTGCGTAGGTGTATGCGTTATTTCACTTCACCTTTCTATATATACTTCTTTCTTTTTCCACTCGAGTTATATCTTACATTTCTCGCATATAATGACCGCTGGAAAAAATGTAGACGATTTCCGGACAACGAGCCAGCGCCGAAAACCACAAACTTCGATGCTAACAAAAATTACCACTTACGTATATATACTTTACGAAATAGACGCGACAAAAACGTGAGAACAGCCATAATATAATGTTTCGTGGGAGGAGTGCGCGCATAGGGTGGGGCATCCCTTTTTTTCGGTCCGCGCGTTTTTCACTGGGTCGCGCGCGCGGAGAGACTCTCTCGTATTCTAGAATGCGCGAATGAGAATGAGACGGAAATAGCGATGATGCGTGCGCTGCGTACCCGAGCGAGCGTTTTCGAGAGAAAGAGAGAGAAAGAGAGGCAGTTGCGGCGTTTCCGGCCTGGCACCGGCTTTCGCACGTGTCGCTGTTGACTGTATAGTGCTCTATCTTTCGAGCGTAGGTATATATAATGTGGGAGAGAAATTTCGAAAATTGCCGGCGCGCGAGTGAACGTAATTTCGGTTTTTATATGTATATTATTTTTGTTAAATCGCGACCTTATAACACGTGTATTATACGCATTTGAAAAATCGGTGAGAAACCGCGCGTGTATACAATATATTCCAAATAATGCTCCGTCTTTCCCCGGTAATATTACACTGTACTCCGCGCCTATAAAGTTTTTACTCTCTTGCAGGCTTTTTTCTAAGCCGCGATACACTATACACACATATATATACCAGCACACAGACACGCCGCATCGGAGAAGCTGTATATATAGCTATATATGTGTACCGGTTCGCCTTGATCCCTCGATTTGAGGGGAGCCGGCATATATATAATACATATATACGCACTCACACACTGAAGCCTCGAGCGCGAGATGATCGTTACGTAAGCCGTCACTAAGCTGTATATAAGTATAGCCGCTGCCGACTCGATTCACGACGAGCTGTGTATATGTGTGTTCGCTCTGAGCGAGAATGAGAAAAAGAGAAACGACTTGTCATCTTGTGCGAGATTCGCACTGCACGTGCGGCTGCTTGGAAGAGACGTATATATATGCGGAGGAATTTTTTCGGAGGAAAAGTTTGTACATCATATATATACGCGAGGGTTAGGGAGTTGATGGATTGCTGCTTTGAAGGGTAGTGATAATTAGATGCGGATCTGCTCCGGAATTCGATGGTGATAACGGGTGCGATTTGCTCGGCCATTATTCATTAATACTGTGGAGTTTGAAATACAAAACGTTTTTTCTTCATCCTGTTATAGGCGTAAAGTGGTGTTAACTTCAGCGTGATGTGTGTGTGTGTGTGTATGTGTGTGTGATTTTCTATATAGTTTGACTTCAAAGTCGAAGTGTAATCGGATTATACAGAACTGCTACCAGAGGCTTCGAGCTCAAACGATTAGAGAAAGAGAGAACTTGAAGCAATAATAGTAGCGCTAAAAGCTCGCGGCTGCATAGCCTAAATACAGACTGATAAAAAAAGCTCAACTTTCATGGATGAAACAGGTGGAAATCAATCGATTCGCTGGTATGCAGTTAAATTTAACTCACAAATTCCTTTTGAATCGGACGCAATAAACATCGCGTATTTAGAGATACGTTTGCAACTCGCTCTCGCGATAAGTCATTGCGGTTGATGATATATATATATATATATTATGGCACGTTTATTATATGCTGCGGTAAAAATAAGAGATCAGCAATGATATACCATTGGATCAGCAGAGTCGATTTGAAAGCCGCGAGTTTTACCGATGGAATTTGGGTTATTTGGGCTTTATTTTACTTTATTTTTATTTTATTTTACTTTATTATCACCGCGTGCATATCGGACTATTGATTTGCTCAAAGCGCTCGAGAAGGATCAAGACTGTAGTATGATAAATTAATTAAATTATTATAACACATCGCTATGCATAGTTACAATGTATATACCTGTCATTAGCAACTATTTCGCATACCACCTACGCTATTAAAGAGGAAAAAATTCGATCCCAAAACCTCGAGAAAAATTGAGCACACAGCTCCCAGAGTAACATTATCCATAAGAGCAGCAGTAGCAGCTATAACCTTCGACCGAGCCAACGAGACTAGCCGACCTGCGCGAAATCCTTTCTTCGAACCTTTCCTATTATTCCCTTCCTTTTTTCCTTATTTCTTTCTCTCTCTTTCTCTCTCTCTCTCTGTCTTTCCCACACGCAGTCGACGCGAAAACGAGACGACGGGTTCGTGTCCTGTGCGTGTATGTGTGAAACGTGTCACGAGCACACATAATAAGCCGCCGTGTGTCGAGGGTCCTGTGCGTGTATGTGTATATATAATACAGCGAGACGAGGACGACTTAGCAACTGGTTGAGGAGAGAGAGAGTTTTGGATCCATCTACATATGTACGACGGCCCTTGGATCGTTGTGTGGAGAACCCGCATTTCGCGCTACTTGGGGAGATCACTGCGCGCGCGTTTTCTTTTTAAACGGTTTGCTCTTATTCTGTGCACTGAGTTTATATACGTATATATAGTGGATAGATATTATTATGCATGTATGCGCGGGAAATTTTGGAAAAATTGAATAAATTGACGGAGTGCTTGAGTAAGCGTGTAATATGATTGCCGTTATAAAAATAATAGATTCTCATCGCTGATTAAAAAAGAGCTGTAATATTAATGATCTAACTCTTAAGCTGACAAAAACTAATATCCGTCTACTGTGCAGTAGAAAAAGTAAGAGAAGAAAAAAAAATAAAGTTTGCACGGGCGACTTGATTCTATATCCCTCGCATAAGGCTTGTGGTTAGCTATCCGCACGTTCCCCGTATATATAATAAGGATCAGATCAAAACCGGACTACCGAAATGAGCGCCACGCTCCGCGCAAGGCTAGTATATATAGACTGTATTGGATTTTTTCGCTCAATTTCGTCGAATCCTGTTGAAATTCCTGGTGCGTATGTCAATATTTACAGGTTATACGATAAAACCTTGTTTCGTCGATATTCCTATATTTATCAAATGTCTGCGATATAATTATATCTCATCGTGCCTGTACACCTTAACGATTTTCAAACAATAATTATTTCTAACAATCAGAGCATTTTGATGACCCACACATATCCGCGTACACACATAACCACATATAATAGGCAGTGAGAGCCTCTATCGCCAAAATACGATACTCACACAAGCTCACCCGGAGGAGGAAGAAGAAGCGCGGATGAGTCATGAAAGATTTTGGGATTGCGCGGTCGGCATGGCAACAGCTCTACGGTCGTGCGCGCGCGATGTGCAACGGTATATATATACCTATATAGCTATATACCTATCCGCGCATCTTTCTCTCCCCCTCTCATCCTCGTTTTTAGCTCCGCGCTATACTATATATACAGTACACCCCCCTCCGATGTGTATCCGTATACGCGTTTGCTCGTCGCTATTTTTTTTCTTTGCCTAATGCTCGACGATTCGTTTGCGCGTGATTTGCTTTCTGCTGTGCCTCGTCATTCCTGATGAATTCGCACGTCGCTTTGCGCGTTGTATACCAAAGGATCGAGGGATTGTAAAAAGATTAATTCACCTCTCGCGTTCATCCGACAATCGAAGATCATCGAATTACGGCGTTGTGTTTAAAAAAAATAAGCGCCATCTGTATATAATAGACTTTCGTTAAACGCTGGCGTCGTTATTTTCGGTGTCTACGTATAACGTGTACTTACGGGCATATACAAACTAGATAAGTAGAGAAATACAGCCGCGGTCTTTATTTACTCGGGAGACGTCGTATGCGAGAGCTTTCCTGTATTGCCGAGCGAGGATATCGCCGGGTTTTCGATCTAGACTGAAGCTTATTTAATCGATGGAAAAGAAATTGCGAAAAGTACATTACGAAATTTTCCTCAGCGGCGATCCCGAGTCGCTTCAATATTGACATGTCGCCGTAATCGATCCCGTCTCTCTCGGGAGATACAACGAGGTCAGGCTCCAAAATAGCCCTTGTATACATATATTAGTATCCTATCCGATATACGGCCGCGCATCTCCTCCAAAAATCCTGATGCGATGCTGCATCCTGTAGGGTATATGTTGATGTATATATAATTAGCCGTATACATATATATCAGCTTCTAGATATTCTGCGGTACACATCGGCCAATTCCAGTTATTGGCCATCATAACACGTGACTATATATATACCACTGGGTTGGCGGATTAAGCCGCGAGGGTGAATTCAATTGCCGAAGCGACGCATGCTCGGCCTAATTTTGTCTCCTATAGAGCGTTCTCTCTCTTATTCTGCACTGTGTGCGTCTAGGATATTATAATAATACGGCATCATATGAGTGTTGCTCGGTTCGTATCCATTTTTCAAATCAAGCATCGATTAAATACTTTGATACACATTAAGTACATTAATTGGCCATACATGTTTTGTATATCGATATTGAAATTACATACAAAATAATATTCTTGCATATAGAATATAAGCAGTCCAATAAACCCTCAAAACAAATAGATCCTCTGGAAACCCTCAGCACAATAGCCAATCCCAAAAACTCCTCATAAATAACTAAACCATAATCATTCTTCTAATACCCATTATACCTTTCTTATATATATATACACGAATTGCCATTCGATGAAATTGTTATCATCGCGCATCTCCCCCCTCCTTCGGCCATTTCAATCCCACGCTTTATCCGTTCTATTTTCGTCGCGTTTCCGTTTTCATTCTGCCGCGTGCACAACTTCCCTCCCGGGGGTGTACATCACATACAAAAACGAGAACCCGGTCAGAGCTTCTACTATATGCGCGAGTTGTTGTGTACTTGGCTTGGCCTGTATTTTTCGAGTATGCAGGGAATCGCGTGGCCGGAATGTTGAATTGGCAAAAAGGGGGTAATTTATTGTGAACGTTATGTGCAGAGTAGATTTTTTTTTATTTCGAGTTTGTAGTTCGCGGTGATGTTGTTTTTATAAATATATTTTTATTGTCAGTCAAAGTCATATGATAAAAGACAATAAATCGATATAGTTTATACTATATGTCTGTCCTGAAATTCGCAAATTAAATAGTTATTCAAAATTTAATTCTATAAAATAATCCAAACAATTCACCCCCGTATATATACCCAGGCGTATCAGTAAAAACAAGCTCGCACATTCTGCACCGCAGCGACGACTGGAATTCAGCCGGGAGTATAATCGTGCTACAGCTCGCTGTGTCCTACTTTCTCACCACAACCGCAATCGGAGGGCTGCACTGATGCAGCGGAGGGCGGATCCATGTCACTCTGCTCTCTTTTTTCTCCTGCGTCCTCTCTTTTGTACATATATATGTATATCTCTCTCTCTCTCTATATATATATATATGGGCATCAGTGCGTTGTCGATCAGTATTTAGCTTGCATATCAACAGTCTAATTAACGGCTGTATCGGACACACGCATGGCTCTTGAGTGAACGATTGCCAAGATTTTCTGGGTCAGTTTGCGCTTTGTTCGAATCGAAGATTTTGAATATTCAGTATAGAGACAGTGAGGATTGATTTTATATTTCTGTTCTCGGTTTTGTGCATATAGCGAACAAGATTATTATATGAACATAATTTTTCCATAAGACCGCACCTCACGGTAAATTACACTTTCCCAGAAATCTACTGTTGAAAATTACATGGTTCGATTCCCGGACAAGGATATGGATGATACAGCCGGCTGCTCTCTTCCCGCGGGTAAATCGAAAGAATACTTTCCCGCAGCACTGCTTTTCTACTGAATTTCCCATTGAACGATTTTCACGACCCGCGAGAAATCATCATCGACATTCCAATTGCGAAAAAACTCTCCCTTCAGATCTCCTTTGCGATGGCTGTAATACAATTAATATTTAACGGCACACATGTGGTAGTCGCGTATATATATGTATACGCAGCCAACGAGCGAACGAGCATTTTTTCTCTGGTGCATCAGGTGCCAATTAGGCTCCAACTAGTTGCAGCGAGAGACACGTTCGACCTATCGCGAACATTGCGACAAGTGACTTGTAAGTAATGTAAAATCCTGATTTAGATCGTCGTACATGCATTCGCTATATGGGTGTCGTAATATACTCGATAATGCATAGCTTTGGCAACTATTATACTATGAATAATAATTTGAGATTGTAAGCCGCGTATATATATATATATATATATTCAAATTTCTCGAACTCGGATTAATTTCAAGCCTGGATATATATATATATATATATATATATATATATATATATCTATCGAATGTCAAAGTTATATAATCCAAAGTGATTTCGCCAATTAAGCTCTGATTCCCAAACTTCCAGAAACAAAAATACAATCCCAATCGAATATCATCGCATATATATATTCCAACTCCCCTAAAGATGTATATACATACATCTTTCTTCGCCACGGAATCCATCACATAAAATAATCACCTCGAGTTTTCGCATACTCGTTTCTCAAATTACTCCTTCTCGACAGCTTTCACTCGCTGGAAAAAGAAACTCGATGTATATATCCACGAATCTTATCATCGAGGGGCGGACTGCGATGTCGTCGCCGAGAGAAAATACACATACGGCGGTCTGTATGTGAAACGCCCCAGGAGGCTTATATATATATATATCGGTCTCTCCCTCTGTTCTCGCGGCAGAGCCTATTAAGAAAATTACATTTCTGGAAATTAACCCTCCGCGTGCACGCGCGGGAGAGCTATATAATCCACTTAGGCGAGTGGCAAGCGTGATGCGAACGATGCTTCCTGTTATAAATTTTTGATAATGTCGTTATACCCGGTATGTATGTCTCCACTAGTTTTCGAGAAAAAATTTATTTTTAGTTTAAATAATAAATACTAGCTGAAACTCCTTCGATATAGATGAATCTCGAGAAGAATCGCCATTTTTTTCGCAATATTATAATAGCAAAAAATACCGATTACTCATCCGAAGAAAAATTCAGTTTCAATATCGAAATCATTCATACTCTGAAATTCCGTGTTCGAGCTCTCCGAGGAATCCATAATTATGCCACGAAAGTTCCGAGAAGAAAAACAGCAAAAAGAAAAGGCTAGCGCTGAATTTAATGGAACGTCCATACTCTCGACGCTCGCTATATACCCGCGGGAAAGTTATCGGACGGAGGCAAAGTTCAGCTGTGCAGCTACAGCGTTTCTCCCGACGTCGTCGTCTGCTGCAGGTATATAACTCCTCCGGTGCTATGGAAAATCGCTGGAAAAGTATCGCCTTACACGGAGCTAAATTATCTAGAAATGAAATAATTTCGAGAGCTATAGGTTGCGGGTCGCTTGTATTGTATATACTTCATTGTAGAATTTCTTTGATCGATTAAGACTATCGGATATTATATATAGATTTTCCGTTTACTTTTCGTGTATATCGTGTATCGCGACACAACTTTTCCCGCACAAAGGCTATATATATATATACAATTTCATATATATTTTTAAATTTAATAAGCACCACCCGCGATAAAATTAAAATGATAGACTCGGTAAATTGATCGTGTCTCGCGCAAAGTACATATACATGTACTTCACCTTCGCGATTTTTCCAATATACAATCTCCGGCGGGCGTATATACAGAATTACGCGCGCGCACATACATCAAAGGCAAACGATAATATGCAGTATAGCTTTCCACCCGCGAAAAAGCGATTCGGGATTATTTATCCCTGCGTAATTCAAGCTGCGCACATAACCGACGAAAAAACAAAAGCATCGCGCAATAACACATCTCCGCAACACTCCTGCGAATTCTAGAGCAGCGACGATGTTCATAACTCGTTTCTCGCATCTATACCTATATGTATATAGTACAATATCGGCGCGATAAATCCGCGCAGAAATGATATTCGTATATATACATAGACGTTCTGTGCAGTAGGTGTGCGCCCCATAACGAGCCGAAATCCGGCAGCGATATAACAATGCGGCAGCTGCTGCTGCAGCCGTATAACACATTCCTCTCCTTTACTATGTTTATATATATGAGCCTATGGAGAGGAACAATGCCGCGGCGCGTCTTATTGATCGCGATTTATCTAACGCCTGCGGCGCCGGTGGCCTATGTGCAGTGACCTACTTCCGCGCGCAGAGCCGTGTCTTTGCCGCGAGCGGAATCTAGGCCAGAACTGCTGCTGCTGCTGCTGCTGGAGTGTGACTGCACGAGGCAAGGCAGATTCTATGTGTGCATATCGTATATATATAAATATCTGTAGTTTTGGTGTTGGTGCGAGGGTTTGGTTGCTGAAGAGGTAGTTGGATTTGGTGTAAAATGTAGGCATATTGATATTGTATTTATTAATTAAGAATTTTGTCCATGTATAGAATCTACACAATACACGAAAATGCACGTGACTCCACTAAAACTCGTATCACTAAACAAATCGCTATATACAGCATAATAGAGAATGCTCAACATACGAATTAATCGCCTTAGGCCACTAATTCGTATCATCCTCGTATCCAACCTATACCCCATAATTCTTGTCCTTCCAAAACTCGCTTCGCGTGTACTTATACTGTTCGAGTATTCGAGTCGCGCGTACGCGCCACTCCCCCCCCCCCCCTCACCCCCAAACTCTTATGTATGTATGTATGTACAAGTCGTCCGTCTTTTCGGCCGCTCGCACATCAACGTCCCGTGCTCGTGAAACGTGAGGCTACACGTTGAACGAACGCGATTGTAAATATAACGATGGGATAAGTGCGTGATGCGATTCATCCACGCATGTATGTGTGTGTAATAGCGTGAATGGGTGTACTCTCCGGCGAGTTTTTCAATTAAACGTGGAAATAACGCGAACGGGATGAACGTTTAGAGATGCAGAGTAGTGAGTGTGGCATGTATATGTTTGTATACTGATACATCAGGATTTTCGAGTAATAATTGAATGCTGCGTGTTTTTGTGCGTAGACAGTAAATTGAAGTGGTGTATGTATAGATAAACTGAATGTTCGTTGTATAGCTTTTTCAATCTATTATCGCGTGGTATATACGTATGTCGCTGTTTACTGAAACAGAATGCAAATGTACACGTAAAATTTAACAAACAAAGCCTTTATTCGCAGATAATAAATTAATGATTATCCTCGAATAAATAATGAGAAACAAGCCCAGGCAGTTACAGCACGAGTGACCCAAGCAGCTTATTGAGGGAAATGAAAAAGTGAGTATGCGCCGCCTATCGTCGCTATCCAGTGACTATTAGAGAGCTGAAGCGGTGGAGGAAACTCAGTCTAAAACTGTTTTACAAGTCTTTTCATCAAAATCTTTATACATTAATATTAAGCTTGAAATTCTCATTCTCGAAAATCCACACATACACACTCGGCACGTGTATACCTAAATGTGACTGGATTCTCTACACAATGTCAGAGAAATAGACCCAATAACTCATTATTATATAGCACAAACTGCAGCCAAGCTTAAAACACCTCTGCGACTTTCTCGATGCAGCAGCAGCAGCAGCTATGCATATAACGCTCATATTGCGCACAGATGCAGATGACGATAATATATAATGCTGTATATACTCGCAGCTCTCCTCCGTCCCAATATAGAAAGCAGAGCCGGAGGGGGTGAGTCGCAAGCTTTCACTTCGCGAATCAGTGCGTGCGCCACTTCAGAGCTGTATATACACGTGTATAATGAGTATATGTATGCACGAGACTGGAAAAATCCTGCAGGATTTTTTTCGTTCTCTCTAGCTTCTGATGGGATTCGAAGAGTGGATACTTCATATCTCGTGGCTCTTACTATTACTATATCGTGAAGAAAGCGCAGTCATCTGTGCTATCTCGTATTGAAATCTCTCTTTGTGCCTGTATTTAACGAAGTGCACTTCGAATTCAATAACATCGATGAAAACATAGAAAATAATAGTATCAGAACGCGAATGACACAGCAAATAATGTCCACAAGCTTCGATATAATTCCGAGTAAGAAACAACCGCTACAATAATCACGGAAAGATATTAAATCGTAGTGTTATTGATCGTCCGGAGATTATTTTTCAATTTTTTTTTCACCCGCGTAATAACAATTATTTCATATTCCGCGCGAACAAAACAGCTCCACATAAACCTCGCCGCGCGTTCTGTCAGCCGTGGCAAACACGGATATTTTCGTGACAACATCGTGCGCTGCTGCTCCGCTTCCTTGTTTTTTTCTCTCTCTAGCTCCCTCATTGTTTACGATCGTCATTTATTATACCTTTGTCATCGCGGATGCAGCAGCATCGCGGCACCCGATAGTTTCATGCCTCGAGACTATATAATGAAATATATATATATATATATATATATATATATATATATATATATATATATATATATTATATATGCACACACGCAGCTCTGTATATACGAACTTCTCGATAGTTGCGCGAAAAATCGGAAAGCTAGTCGCCCGCGTGTATATATATATCGACAGATTCCCCTTTATTTGCGAGAGCTATGCCGAGCGCTGCGCTGTTATTTTTTTTCCTGTTGACGAGAGAAAAGAGACGCATATATATGAATATTTTTGTTAACTGATGACGGCTGAATCGATCGTATTGTGTGAGTTTGCTTTGGTGTTTAGGTGGTTGGGATTTGTGCAGTGTCGTTGAAACATTTTTAGAGATTCGCGAGTGAATTTGAAAATATTCGCGGTACATTTTATTCTAGAACAGTCGAATGGCAAAGATGAAAATATATAAAAAATTAAATAAGGAATATATTCTCCGCGTAAAACCTTCAAAAACAATTTCACCGTTTCAACAAGGCATAAGATTATTTCCCCCTCTGCTGTCTCTATCCAAGTATCTCCCACACAGAATTCTATATCAAAACCAGAAGTAAAAAGCAAAAAATTTCAATCCTCTCCGAAAGCTTTCAAGAAAACTTTCCATGTCTCTGGCGCATTCTCGAAAACTACACGAAAAATACGTCAAAACCGGGCACACACGTGACCGAAAAGATCTCGAACGAGTCGCAGACATGAATAGAAGCATAGTACAGCACTGCCGCATCAGAACTATATATATGGAAGTACGACCTCGTGCAGCTTGTGTGTGTGTGTGTGCGAGGCGCTTCTCTCTTTCTCACACACTTTTGCGTTGCGTAACTCACACATATATATACGCACACACGAGACTTTTTACAGCCTTGAACGGCTCCGAGATCATCGCGGTTAGACGCTAGACTTAGAAAACAAATGGGAGAGAGAGAGAGAAGTGACGGGGAACAAGTGAATTTCTCAACGCCCTGTCGACGCTCGCTCATGGCGTTATTCTATTGAAAATTATTAAAAAATGTGTTGATTCTTTTTTTTACATAGTACACGTTCACTATACCTGTGTAGGAGATGTATATGAAAAAAATACGGCATCTCTCGACCAACTGATTATGCTGCGAGCATAAAGTCAAATTACCGTGTTTAATAGCGTTCTCTGTCGCGGTGTACATATACAGCCGTATCTCGCCGCCATCCAGTGCAATTTTATTCTGCCGCAAATGCCGTCGTAAAACACTATATATATGCGCGCTGCAACATTCGAAAATCGATTCTTGAGAGCTGATCGTTAAAAAAGCGCTCTTTCTGTTGCTCAAGTCTCCGTATACATCTCTTCAAAAACAAGGCTATATATTATATTCTACGATTTTTTTTCTATACGTATAAAAGTCTAAAATCAAATACGCCGAGGTTTGCAGGAAAAATTGACTGCAAGTCCATCGAGTTCGATTTTTCCCTTGTACCATCGTAGCACCGACTTCTCTTCTTCTTCTTTTTACGTCACTATACACGTCGCGCACGTGGCTCTTCTCCGCGATCCGGCGAATTTACGGGCCGATCGTGTGCCTTGTCTACAGCAGGCAATTCGTTTCGGCGGTTGAGGTGATTGTACTCGCTATAGCTCAGTTTACAGAGAGTATAGGAATTTTTTATTATTCAAATAGAAGACACAGTATTTTTTCTTTAAATTTTCGAGGATAAATAGTATATACCGTATAATGAAAAAAAGATCTTGTAAGGCAATAAATTGAGGCTATTTTTCAGACGCATACGTACTATATATATACAGATTGAGCCCACATATAACAGTTCGCAATGCCAACTCATGAGGTCACGTGTCGTTCACTTTTGGCTTTCGTCGTTTCTCGCGCGGTTATGCGGAGGAATCGGATAAACGAGCCGGACTCGGTATAACATCTTTGACTGTGGGTTGAAATGGTTATGAAATATACTTGAAACCTTTAAGGCTATGCCCCCAGCACGCGCAGATGTGTGTATATTCTCGTCGAGGATAAAAAAATGTGGGAGTCATACTATACTACGCTTCCTGGTGACGTGTTTGCCGAGAAGAGAAGTTTTTTTTTAAACTCGCATATAGCTGACGAGTCTCGATTTTTCATGGAAAATTTTACACTGGCTGGCGTTATCCGTGTATGCTTTAGCTCGAAACGAGCCGTGCATCTCTTCTAATTCATTCAATTTTTCTGCTCCAGAATCTCTATATACAAAAAAAAACTAACGCCAATCGTTCACTTTTTAAAACACGGCAGTGATAACAACGCGTCGTTTTTCCAACGTCGTGTTGACGTTCGATTTCCGAAAAAAAACTATACCAGCGGAGCAAAAAGCTCGCGCGTCAAAATTGAATTTATCAGAGCGGGATTGACCGGAAACCCATAAATCTCGCGCCGCCCGCTTCCGAAAATATATATGATAATCGTCTTCTTTGTATTCGCTGTCCGCACGCGGAAGTCGGCTTTAATATTTCATCGACACAGTCGCATGTGTGTGACGTCGAAGGGCGTCACCGTATTGGGAAAATCAACTGTTCCAGCGCACGTGTAGCCTAATTACTACTTCATATGTGTATTCTTGAATTTCGAGTTTTTTTTTTCTACCGGTAGAAGGAACAGGTTCGAGAGGGAACCCGAGCAAATTTATCATATACATATATGCATAACAAAATGCGACCGGTTGTTATTTCCGAATTGACAAAAACTTAGTGCGGATTTCAGCTTGTGTATATATTTTAAGTGTTTTCGTTTACGTTAAACATTTCTTACACGTTGTTTAGGTAATACCGAAACAACGAGTGTAAAAATTTTTTTCAACGATTTTTAATTTTCAATGGGAACCAATTAAAAATGCGAAGAATGCAGAGTAAAAACTAGAAATCAAAATTGAATACGCGAAGCTTCTTTTACGCTTTATTTTAAGAGCCTCGTAAATACTCAGCTCCCGCACCATAATTTCAGCTCGGTATTTTTTTTAGCGCCGAAAAGACCAATAATCAAGGGTCCGTGAAGCATTAAACTTTCAAAATTACACGCTATATTGACTGTAAGGAGCTAATTATGCCTATATACGAGAGCCGCTGCATATATATATACTAAGAAATAGGTAAAAGAATAGATCCGAATACGTATGCCGCGGCTGATGTTAATTTATGAACAGGACTATTTCGTTCTTCCTTCTATACGTCCGAGAGTTACAAGGTTTCGAATTTTAGCCGCGAGTGATGATGACCATCTCGAAGACTTCAATAAAGTCTTCACGTTTATGGTGATCCGGGGTGACAGGTTCTTTGTCCTCTGCCAATACGATTTCAACGAACTCCGGTATAATTTACAGACGCTTCTGCATCGACTCTTCTTCTCCTCCTGCTCATGTCTCTCTTTTTTTTTTTGTCAAAACGATTGAAAAATACAAAAGTCTACACAATCGAAATCCCGCGCAAAAAACAAATCACTGCTCGTACAATAACTCATTCCCTCATTACTCTCGAGCAGAACTCGCGGGATTCCATCGCGGAAAATCTCTTCCGGATATGCTTCCCTCGTAAATTTCGCTTTTATTGGACGTTCTTCACGCGCGCTCGCGCAATAACTCCGTGCGGAGAGAGAATGTAATCCGTAGGTACACACCTTCGCGTAAAATGACCACGCGGTATCTCGAAAGCTGACGCGTTCGGGGAATAAAGTGGAGAAAAATCGAGGCAAATTTCATGAGGCTGGCTTATCGATTTTTTACTCACTCCCCTTCCCCCCTGAAAAAGAAATTACACGTATTCCCATAAATCTCATTACCAGTCAAAAGAATCTCTCTTCCTCTCCATCGGCAGATATACGAGAATCAGATCTCAAACTCCTCGAATATAAGGGGGAGAAGAAGTGTAGGGACATATCGCCCGACGCGATTGCGACTGGCAAACGTACAAAACTCTCCGAAAGGCCACTAGCCGTCTCTCGTTCTAGAAAAAGTGTCGGAAAGGCAAGAAAAAAATTCAGGCTCGTAAAAAGTTCGCTCTGACGTGGATTAATCGTGTACAGGAGGAGCCCGAGTGAAAAACGACTAAGAAATGTAAGCGCGCGTTCGAGTGGTTATACCTATATATATACACACATGTGTATGTATGTGCGTGTGCGTATATGTACATGAGGAGAAGGAGTAGGAGCAGTTGGAGAGGAAGTGATTTTTCGGAGAGAGGTGAGTGACACTGAAGAGGAGAAAGCAGTAGCGGTGAATTTAATCGCGATTTCTTTTTTGCCAGCTACGCGTGCTCGTCTTTCTCAATTAGTCGTTTTTTTTCTCTCTTGGCAGAGATATTGTTCGGGGATATTTATGAAGAACGACATTATTGGGGTGTCCTCCGTATACCTATAAAATATTGTGAAAATTGATATAGCAGTATCTTGTCGAATCGGACACCTTCTACTGGTGTATCTTTTATATAGGTAGCAGAATTTTGATAACAGTTACATAAATATACAAGACGTTTTTGTAATTGCAGTGAATCAAATCCAACTAGAATAGAAGTTCTACCCCTTGCAAAAAATTGCCGCTCGTACACCCTCACCCCTTGGCATCGACTCCACCTCGAGCAGTTCCCATACAAATATCCCTCTCGAACCGGAGTAAAGACCAGCCGAGAATTTACGTTCTCGCGTCAATTCGCTAATGCAATGCGCGCGGTTCCTAAGGCGCTGATTTTTCACTGAGGGTTTTCTTTACCCTCTGGCGATTTCTGTACAGAAGAGATATTATCTGCAGTTGGAGAGCGTTTGTTTACTGGATCGAAGGATTTTCCTTATACACACCGTAGCCAAAACCTTCTTTCGTAAATTTTCAAACCTCAAACCCAAATTACCCCTTTAACCCTCGTCGAAATTCAGCGAACTTCCTGGCGATAAAGTTCCGAAAACGCACATAAATTATGCGCGCGATTGTCCCTCATTCTTGCGATAAAGCGTCTCTCGAGCCAGCACGAAAGTACAAAAAAAAAGAAGTCAAACCCGTCCGAAGCAGTTCTCTCATAAGACGAGCGACATTTTTAACGCATCAGGCTTTAAAGGATTATCATCCAATTTGGCGCAGGGCAATGGCGCCAGGCGCGCGCGCGCGAGATTGTTATTGCCGCTACTGCAGCTCTCGAGATCTTCTCTTCGCTCGAGGATGAAACCAAGAAGAAGAACATTAATCATCCGCTGCTTTTCCTCGTTTCGAGCGAGCGTTCCGACTCGCAGTGTTATATAGCTCACCTCGAGCTTTGCAGCTATATACCGCAGTAAGTGCTGTGTACGGCACACCTCCTTATGCTGCATCGAGTCATTGTTATTTCTGCGAGAAAGAGAGAAATATCTGCATCCGTTGCTCTCGAGGTTCCATATTTATGTAGATTTGTTATTTTGGATTCAGTCGAGATGGTTGGGTGAGGTATATAGAATTGGAGCTTTGCGTGGTGGTGTAATCTTATCTTCACAGCATAGAAATATTAAAAAAAAAATTGAAATATAATTATAATAAGAACCTCAAAAAAATGCGCTCACAGCTTCCAACAAAATCCCGCAGAAAAGCCACAGGCAACGTGTAATATCCGGCCAGCTTGAGCCACGATACACACGGTTCGTTCAGCGAATGCACTGCTGCAGGAAAAGGAAGCAGAAGAAGCCGCACTCGCCTCTTGTTCCCGCGAACCATAGCGGTTATCCGGCGCAGTATATACACAGTGTGCAGCCTGGAAGAGATAGCGCCGCCGCGAAAAAGCTCCGCTATACAGCAGCAGCTCTCCGCATTGTCCCCATTAATCATTTGCCTTCTCCTCCACGATGCCGCAGTGTATGCTCGAAACGGAGAGGCGTCGCGCGTGGGTGTGTTTTTTTGGAATGTATATAGGATTGATTTTAATTTTTGCTTGATTTCGAAATTAACTCGCATGTACAAAGCCGTCGAATATAGTTCGCTATATATAGAGGGAACGTTTCATGATCTCGCGGACAGTAGGTTTTATCGTTTTTCGATTTCGTCGTACTGCGGATGTTGTATAAGCGTGCAGTGTATCTGGAGCGAGACGAATGTGTGTATACACATAGCGCTGGTCGTGTACTAAATAATTTTATTTTTCTTTTTCTGCCGACACCCACGGCGATTTATTTTCGAAAATAAATCTGCTCTCGCTCGTCCAACTGCGATCATTGCTGTAGAAAGAGCTTTTCGGTTGATTATAGACGGTATATACAATTCGACCGCACTCTTTCAGATGACCCGACTAATTTTACATTAACGTTTCAGCAATGCACCTCCGATATATACCGATATCTGCATACTTCTATTTTTCGCCACCGCGCGTCAATGAATAACGCATAAGCGCCTTCTACCTCGTGAATATTCAGCGAATATATACAACGGTCCAAATACATCTCAACGCGTCCCGAACAATTCCTCAAAAAAAAGCTCCCTTGACTCCTCGCTCGAAAAGCTCATGACGCGTCAAGCGCTTTATATAAACGGCCAGCTCAGCTCTCCGTCGAGCCTCTGCTGCTTCTTCGGTTATACGTCCGCCAAGTGCAGTTTTCGCGAGCACGCTTATATAGGCGCGTCGAAGGTCGCGTTTACGTTTGCGTAAGCGCATATAACGCGCGCTAGCTTCTAATATTGCAAACGCGCCTGTTAAGTCTACCGGTAGAGTGTATATACATGTGTATAGCTTGGCTCGCTGTGTATTAGCGGGGAGAAGTCGAAGGAGTATATCGTACGGTCGATGTATTTATTTTAGCTTTTGCGAGGATTTTGATGGATTTATACGCGCGCGCGAAGGCGGTGCGGTATTTGTTGCGGAGAGGATGACGAGTTGAGTCGTTTGGGAGAATTTTCATTTTCGCGGACGAGTTTACTTCTGCGTTTGTAGTTGCCTTGGAGAAAAGTTGAGAGCTCGTTGATGGAGATTATATCAAGCGCGATAACCTTGATTACTATAACAATCTGCGAATGCTATTAGGTTAATCGCGGGCGAATGGAATGAGCAGAAGAAAATTTGTCACACGAGTGATCTAAAAATCCACATGAAAATATAAATTTTCACACGCGCACACGCATGCCAAGAGAAAAATGTCTTTACATAACGACTCGCGCGAGGCTGCAGCTATTCGCTAGACACACGCATGCATCGTCACTGTGGGCGGTTACGCAAGTGGCTATATATCGCGGTACTTGCATTATATATATATACATACCAGCCGTGCGTCTAAGAGACACCTGTAACGAGCGGCTTTATAACTGCTACACACGCCTCTCTTTTGCGGAGTCAAAAAACCTGATGGATAGTAGAGATGCAGATGTGTGTAATATATATATGGTATATAGTTTGTATATGTATTATTGTATATAGTCCCGAGTCGGGAGATAGGGGAACGATTCTGCTCTCTTGAAGATGAAGGTGAAAATCGTATGGTATCTCGTGGACTTGCGCAGTGACGTTTTGGGCAATTTTGCTATTTGAATTGTGAGATATCAACGTATTTTAAAATTTATTCCGAGATCGATAATTCAATCATCGACAAATTCAAGGATACATTTATTCCTCTATAGCTACAGCAGCTTCAAACATCGCACTTACAACATCCAATCGCAGACTCAAGCCAATCAAACGCTCTCACCTCGGCACTGCATCATCGTCAGGTCTATAAGTATACCCGATGCATTTACATATTCGACGAGGAACGAAAAGATTCCCTCCAACTGATGAAAATCCAATATAACGGCACAGCACGCGATCATCGCCAATCCCCCTTCATACACACCATCGCGAAAAGAAAAAAACTCTCTCTCGAGATTTTTCTCTTACATCATCGCGAAGCAAATTAAGTACTGCACGCTATTAAGCTCCACACACACACACACCCATACACATACATAGCAGCGATAAAGCTACGTGTGGGTGCGAGCTGCCTCCCAAGGTTTCCCTAGATTAGCTCGGCCTCGTATATATATATATATATATATATATATATATATATATATATATATATATATATATATATATATATATATATATATATATATATATATATATATATAACAACGTGTGCGGACTCGGTTCGCTAACTAACGTAACGTAACTTACGTACAGCCGCTGCTGCAGATTCCCAGCGCCAGATAAAGTGCAGAGCGAGTTTCTAATGGCCGAGTTGATGCGGTGCAGCCGATATATATACGTTGATATAATAGAGAAGAGGAGGCGGTGTCGGCTTTCCGATGGGCGCGATCGTGTGTCGATTATACATTTTTTTTTGCTTCTCTTTGCGAATTAAGTAATTTTCCAAGTTGCATTTATTATAGTATATTATGTACATTAAAACCGTTATTAGTCGTTAATTGCGCCATTATAATTATTATACCCAGCTCAACAATACTGGGCTACTCGCACTATATATATACGATATCGAAATTAAAGATCGGATAAGATAGGATATCTGCTCATAGTAATATATATTCACTGTATAATCGTTTGGAATATACACAGCCGCAAATTTATACCCGTGGCTTTTGCGCACAAAGCTTACGAATATATATCTCGATTATAGTTAGCATGTACAGGAAAAAAAAAGTGCGAAGTAACAATGACGAAGTAGAGGAATTAAATCGAGCGAAGTATATAACGAGGTCCACGTAAAATATGCACACAAAGGGCTTGAAAGGATGAGCAGCGCGCGCGACCGGCCGAGAGAATATAACCGGAGAACTCGGGGATGATGAAGATGGAATACCTCATGCTCTCTCTCTCTCTCTCTCTCTATATATATATATATTGTATAATAGCGGAGGGTAGAATAGCAAACGGAGATATATTTCTATGGGCGCAGGAGATTAAGAAAAATGGCGCGAATTTTTTTCAATAAATTACCCCGAAAAAAAAGCAAGCACACAGTCTAACGTTTCAATAGAGCGTATAATAACATACTGACCCAATTCGCGTTTTTCCTCTAATGGCTCATTACAGTCCCGCGTGAAAAGCGACACCGCGCCACGCGTGAAACAAGATAATCGTGTGATAATTGCTGCTATATATACATAATACTCTACGCGCAGGCGATGCAAATAAAAAGACAAAATCGCAGTCGCCAAGGAAAACACAATCGGCGGTTGTGCAAAAAGACGTATATAAGGCTATACATATAAATATATACACTGAATCGGAAAAGAAGCGATAATTGCTATCGTGTGTCGTCCCTCCCATGTTACATACCGTTTGTCGAGGTTTCACGCTGCTACTGTTCTGTTTTTTTTCTTCTTTCTGGTGCACCGAAGCGACGCCGCCGACGTTACGTAAACGCGGCCTCTATATATAGGTATATACGAAAGCTCTAGAAGCCGATGCATCCCATTGTCGAAGTTGTCGTGCGAGGCGTCGACTATATTTTTCGAGCCGAGGATTTTTTTCTCTTCGTGTCGTGGCGTATACATAAGAGGAAATCGTTTTGTGCCGCACGTGATCGTCTCTTAGAGGTGAAATTGAGTTTGCCGGTATACACTCGTGAGAGAGAGAATTTGTATTTATTTTTTATAGTTTCGTTTAAAGGAGTCTAAGTAAACGCAATATGACGTGTGTATAGTTATTGGCAATATGAATGTCGCAATGCGGAAATTAGTTTCTCTAAAGTTTCTCAAGATGTATACGATTCCGTGACGTTTATTGGCCAAGCGAAATTACGACGATTCACTTTTTCCCCCCGACATCGTCTGCGCAGCGTAAAATCATCAATTAACTCAGCTTATTAACAAGACGTAACTACAGCAGCAACGTTCGCTTGTTCTGAAGTGCGAATCGAAAGAAAAAGGAGAACGCGAAGCCGCGACCTCAGTCTCGTATAGACGAGAAGAAAATCGTTATAAAAAGCTACGTGACATACGTTAAAAAAAGAAAGAAAAAATTCCTGCTCACTCCTTTTTCTTTCCACGCCGCGTAGCATTGTGAAAAATCACTTACGGCAAAGTAAAAACGAAAACTTCCTTTAAAAAATGAAAAATGGCTAACCTACTTTTCTCTGCGACTTGGCCGAAAGCGCGAGGAAAATCTCTCGCGTCGCATGATTTATCGTTCGCGCTCACATCCTGCAAGTCGACCTTCCCCAATCGAACCATCCTGAATCGTGAACCTTAAAATAAATTCGACTCCCCCCCCCCAAAAAAAAAACGTCCTCGAATCCACAGGAAAAAAAGCAGCTGTGAGTTTAATGAGTCCAGTGAAGAAATTCTCGAAAGACGTGGAAAAGCTCGTATATATGTATATATAGGTACGTGCTCTCCGGCGCTCGACCTCGGGGGGAAGGGGAGAACTGGGGCGAGGCCGGGCCACGTCGATTCTATATACTCGGGCGCGCGCAAGCTCGAAGGGGATGAAGAGAGAGAAGCTCTCGAGGAATAAGGGCCGCGACACACATGCGCTTCTACTGTGTGTGTTGGTGGAGGGTGGGGTGCAAGAAAGTTTTCGGGGTGGTTTGCTTCGTTATACGTGAGTGCTTTTCGATTTTCACGTTCTTTTTTTGTTCCGCGTATATCGTACATAATAGAGCTTTTCTGCCAGGAGAACGTTCGGGAAAAATGGTATAATGGTTTCCGGAGATAAGAAGCGAGATGATTTTTCGTAAAGCTATTAGCTTAATTAACAAAGTTGTATGAATTTTCGGAGAAAGCGAATCTATGCTAAGCGCTCTCGGCGATCAAGCTATATTCGAGTTTGTTCCAAACAAAAATCAGATAAAAAATAAAGTTAAACGCAGGCCTTAATTACTTTAATTGCTTCTCGCGGGAGAAATGCATGTGTGAACAATAGTTTGAAGTTAGGCTTCTCGCAGAATGACGGGAAAACTTTAAAAAAGCTCTTAAAACTTACTCGGCTGCTCACGAGAACAGTGTGTATATATATAAGCTGCTGGCATAAGTCGCTAATGAACCGGTAGTCGTTTTCAGAACTCCAACAGTAATTTTCTCCCCCTCCTGCGGACTTCTCCTATAAAGACGGGAAAGGCAAATGAAAATCATGCGAAAAACATGGTGCATAACGTGAACGTTTTACATCGTCGTTATAACTCGAGCTTTCGATGCCAAGCTTGCGGCTCTTCAAAAACGAAGCCTCGGCTCCGATTATTTGTATATATACGGCACAAAAACGAGTGAAATTGGATTAACCTGGAAATCCACATCGAACGGCATATGGAATTATTGTAAAAACTCGCTTCCCGCAGTTTCATTCCAAAGATGAGATATGTTATATCACGCAAGTTTAAAATTGAATAGGTTCGCGTATACGCGATCGTTCGATAACTCCAAATTAGGTTCATCCGATTATAAGCGTTCGATTTACGGCTGGAATTGTGGATTTCGGTCGGTAATGTCCGAGGAAATATTAAACGCCGCTCGCATTTCGCAGGGATGATCACCCAGAATTTACAAAAAATTTCTCACAAATTTCAAGAAGGAAAACAAAATCCGCCTAACGACAGCAGCAGAAGAGCAAAGATCCTCGAGTCTAGTCACGCCAGGAAGTGAAGTACGCCCCTAGAAGTCGAAGAGCGTAAAACAGCCGGGAAAATTCGGCCGCGGAACTGGAGCAGCGTCTCTCCCTCCCAGACCCCAAGTATACACATACACATATATATACATATAGTCACTAGTGTGATGGTGCACCCTCACACAGTGATAAAGCCCGCTGTGTAAGCTCGAAGCGATCGATGTCGTCTCCATAGTTACCAGGCCGCCTCCTACCCTTATACACACACACACAGACACATCTCTTTCTCTCCGTGCTCCACTGCTGATTATTTATGTCAAGGATCCCTTCGAAGCCCGGGCTGCTTGCTCTCTGTCTTGCCGAGGCTGCCTGCAGCTTTTCTTTCTTTTTCTCTCGCGGGGTAGGTGTATTATATACCAGCGAGCCTCTCCGCGATGCTTCGCGACGACGTTTTATATATATGTGGATACGCATATATGCAGTATATACAGTGTCTTTGTCCCGAGCGTTGCCACGCGGTAAGGATTGTTTAATTGGACGGGGGTTGACGAGAGCCCCTTTTTTCTCATCATATTTTTAATGAGCGCTCTCTTGGATCTTTATATATACACTCTTCAGATGTACTCGAATGCTCGATTCTTATTTACGCGCATACATACATATACGAGTGAGCTTTCGGTAACGAATCGAATTTTCAAAAAGCTGTCCCTTTCACCAAGCTAATAAAAAAAAGTACACTATACTAGCCGAAAAATCGTCTACGCGGCCATCTATAAATCGATTTTGCTAAAAGAAAAAAGATGCGCCCTCTTTTCGTATAGCTCACCCCTGCGCGCACACGGACACAGCGACGAGGGGTTTCGACCCAGTTTCACCCCGCGCGCACTGGCCTCGTCTTGTGCAATCAATACTCACGCCACGAGCGAGCTTCCCCCTCCACACTGATGCTACCGCTGCTTTCTTTTTTACCCCCATTGTTCGGGAAATATACATATAGTTCTTCGGCGATATTCCCGTGCGTATATATATAGAGTTGTTTTTCCAGCAGTTTTTCGGGAGTCAGTATAGTTGCCTGTGTTTGAAATTTATTCGGCGTGGCTTTTGAATATTTTTTTAGAGAAAAATTCGGGGACTTTCATTATAAAGTTCTGGGTGTGGAAACGATGAGTGTTTTCTCTAAATAGATTTACTAACAGCTGCGGTTTTTTTTCCGTTACTCGGATAAACGTTAAAATACGTATATAAGCAGGCTTACGTATCCTTTTCGGCACTTGAAAAAAAATATATACGTATATTTTTCACGTAAATCAGCTCGATGATTCACTTTAAACAAAGTACTATTCTCCAATGTAGTTAACATTGTTTTCGAAACTTTGACGCAGTTATTTTCGTAGCGCAGTATAGTTGCCACGTGTAAGAACACCGCCGCTCTATGCATCAACGTACTATATACGTCGGGCCGTAATGGGGTGCGTATATATACAGCGAACAAAGCATCTTCGTGGAACGAGCCCCTATACACTGTATACGTACCTATATGTATACACGAAAATTTTCAGTCGTAATTAAGTCAGCGATGAAATTGTATAGTTGAGCATTTTTAATTGAGCCCATACTGTGATAATCTCATTAACGTTTTCAAAATAAGCCGGCGTATAGAAGCTATCGCAATTTACGTCGTCTTCGCGTGATATTGTACTAACTGTACATGCCTGGGCTGTAGTTTGAAATCGATGCGAACCCATAGCTATTGTCCGCAAGTGGATATATTTGGAATCGTCGTTAATAACTCGCGATACATGTA
This sequence comes from Muscidifurax raptorellus, assembly GCA_020010945.3. NCBI lineage: Eukaryota > Metazoa > Arthropoda > Insecta > Hymenoptera > Pteromalidae > Muscidifurax > Muscidifurax raptorellus. The sequence goes on along the minus strand of CM052077.1, from coordinate 37,584,229 downwards.
TAATCGATTTTGTTCCAAAAGTCTTCCAACACTCGAAATAGTATGACCATATTACAAAGGTGCCAGAGCAGGGTATAAGAACCTACTCTTTGAAAACGTCTTCTCTCCCGCTCAAACGTACACAGCTATTACCCCAGATTCCGCTCGAGATTGCAGCCTCCGGCAATTGGCTCAGATCGAAATCGGCAAGTCCGAAAATCCTCCTCGAAGCATATGCGCTCGGAGCTTCCTCTCGGTCCAACGATATTTGCGCACTAGCTCGTTCTTTTATCGAGAGCAGCATGGAGTATCGGAATTGCCTTTTGTTGGAAAGGGTCTGAATTTTTTTCATCGAGTCGTGCTGTGTATGCTAATGCTGCACCGGGGAGCCTTATTTTTTATCGAGCCTGGATCTTACGAGTTGGATTCGAGGAAGGGATATTATTTTAGCTCGATTGAGGCTTGATTGAACGAACAATGTTATTTACGCAGGTAAATTACGTTGGAGCTGTGAGGTATATATGTATATAGGAGAGATCGAGAGCGTCGCGAGGGAACGGAGGAGGTGCGGAAATGCCAGAGGCAGAGCGAAGATTTATGACCGGTCAAGAGCAGAAATGAGGATCGAGTATGAAGGGGGAAGTGGAATATGGGCTTGTGTTTGCGTTTGCTTCGCTTTGCTTGAGGGGGATAGTAAAGAGGATTTTCTCGAGATCGACGGCGATGAATTTGCCAAAGTTGGGCTTTGCCAGTAGCACGAGTTAGACGCGAGAGATTATACGAATCAAAATCGAACTGTCTGATTCTTATGTAGGAAATTATGTATGAAATGAAAAAACGCAAGCCCCAGCCAATTTCCTGAAAAAATAAACACACCGGGCATATTATTACCCTGATTCTCCATCTCGAATTCAATATCTCCCAGGCGTCGAAAGCTGCCAGTGTATATTACACTGTAATGCTAAGAAATGGAAAACGCGAACTCAATTTTCAGCCTGAAAGAGACGCGAAAAAAAATTCGTTCGAATTCCAGAGGCATATACGGCGTATTTAACGAGCCGCACGCGATGAAAATTCCCGAGGCCAAAAGAGACGCCGAATATAACGAGCGCACTGCAGCTAAAACCCCCTCACTCGTCTATTTTCGACGTTCGGCTTTTTTTCCGTACGAGTTGCACACACCTGATTTGAATATTTCAAAAATTCTACCAGAAGCGCTAGCTTTTTAAATTCGACCGTATTAAAATATCGCGCCGAGACGTTTTATCGTTGTCGCTTGCGTATACATATATACGTATAATACTCGGATCGAAAATCGAAGGTTTATACGTACACACACGCGCCCGGGTGGTACGTGTGTATATATAGGTGCGCGCGGCCTGGAAACCTCGATTGACCTCCTGTATAGCTCTTGCCCTGCAGCAGAGGCGTTTAACGACGGAGAAATGACTTTCTGGGAAAATGACTTTTTGCGCCGCGACAAGAGACACGATCGTATATGGCATATATTTACAGTGTATGTGTGTAACGTATGCAGATGGCGTTTGACCGATAGGCTGGTGGTTAGTTTCCTGACAAGGAGCTTTGCTTTTTTTTGATTTGAGATGAGAGATGAGAATATTACTGAATTTCAAGTTTGCTAAGATTTAGATTGTCCGACGGGTTTATTATGAATTTTTACTTTGTATCGGCGTTACGACCCTGTAAATACGACCAGACTTTATTGACATATACCTATATCATCAAACCAAAATAAACATAAGCTACCTTTCAGCTGTATGCATACACTCGCGTATAAGACTTCAACTCCAAAACAAGACAATCGCTTGGCATTCTCTCACGACGAAAAATTTGAGAGACACGCTCCAATTCTCGAAAACTAGACATAGACCAAAATCAAGCACTATGAATCATGCTGTATATAATATAAAATACTTTTTGTTTCAAAATAAACCCGAAGCCACTGTCGATTTCACGACTATATATAACATACGTCCGTGTGTTTACGTTTACAACACTCCAGAGAGAAAGAGAAAGATTTTCGGCGGTTCTCTCGAAGCCATGAAAAATTTTCCGAGAGTTTCCCCGCCTTCGACTCTTATACACGTGCGCGACTCGGCTCTGAATTGTGTGCTCTGAAATTTTGATGAGTAAGCTGCGCCGCAGCTTTGAAAAGGTTCTCGGAATTTCGGCCGGCTTTGTTACAACTTTCCAACGGTATATATATATATTATCCAATTGTGATTTCAGCTTTGCAATCCGTATGCGCGGTTTGCCAATACACATTTTCATTAGCTTTATATACGCAGGATCGCCGAGTATAAAATCGCTTACATACATGATCCCTATATTGATAAAGCGGGCGCGCGTATAATCGGATGTGCTTTTGAAATCACGCTTGAAAATTCATCCTAAAAGCTGCTCATTAACGTTTCCAGCGCAAGCTCGTAACGCGCGCACATGTTGAAAAATTAACAAGCGCGTACCCACAGCGTTTTACTCGGGGCAAAATGAAAATTTTATCGCAATTAAGTACGGGCTTCTTTTTTTCTTCAAAAATTCATTTGCGCAAAGTGAAGCCGCGCTTCGTTATCCCGGCCTAAGAATAGCCCACATTCACGCGAGAGAAGAATATGCATCGCGTCGCGCGTACATATGAAATGTATAATACTTTCGCGAGCTGTTCCTTTGTGTCCGTTTGACTTTGCTGTACATATCGGGACCGAGACGAAAGAAGGTGAGGTAGCATTGGAGGACTAGCGGAGAAGCTTCTAAGCGAGGCCGCACACGTGAATAGAAAAAGGTTGACACTCTATCGTCTTCGAATTGGTGTCTACCGTTTGAATAGGGTACCGCCATGAGTTTATCTGTTAATCGGCAAACCGGTGACTATGTATACAGCTGACGTAGTTCATAATTATTTATTTAAAAAATTCTATGCCCTATTTTATGGACCGATTAACAGAAGCCAAATTTATAAGTTCACGGCGCGAAATTCAAAAATGCAATCACCCCCTTACACAAATCGAACAATATCCAACCGGAATTTCCGGGCAAACTCTCCGCAGCCCCAAAACGAGCCAAACAAAAAACACACACACACACACACACACAAAGGAAAGACACGAGAACCGCGCGAAAATTCGCGAGAGAGCGTATACAATTCCGGCGCTATGCGGCAGAGAGTAGTAGCGCTCGATTCCTGCATTGCAGCAGTATATATAGTGTGCAGTGCAGTGCGCGTCGAATCTAGGACACGGCTCGCATTTAAAGGGAATTTACGTATATATATATATATATATATATATATATACATAGATTTCTGGCGCAGCGCAGAGGATATTCCGTGTATATAGCGGGGAGGATCCGCGGCTCTATTGCACAGTCGTTCTTTCTCGAATCGCGCTTTAATTGCGATATAGCGAAAAGAGCGGGCTTCGGCGTATCGCATCGAATTCTTCAACCCTTTTTTCTTCAAGCTCCACTTCTCTACGCGAGTCGCTGAGAAGAACAAAAATCGTATTCTATCAATGATTGCGCGAACGAGCAAAAAAAAAATACTTTTCACTCGTCCGCAGCTCACGCTAGAACAATGTAACGCACACACGAGTCGAGTGAAGAATAAGAGCGAGAGAGAAAACGGAAAAGTTATGTTAACTCGATGCGCCGCCGGCCCTGGCACGCATTATGTCCCTCGAGCACGCACGCGTGGAAACGCCCATACGCAATGTGTGCGTGTACGAAGAAAAATTTATGCCGCGTACAGCACAGGCCGAACCGCCGCTCGCGCTCGCGAGCTGACTCTTAATCGATCCGAGCGCTTCATGCTGGAGCTTGATGAGCGATTACCGGAGGACTCTATGTATACTATATATCGTGTGATGTGTATATATACCTGGTGATGCGCGTGGAAGTTTATCTAGGTTTCCGACGAGTCTGTATCGTTCGAGGAGCTGCGCAAAGCTCAATAAGCTCGCGTTATAAAAAAAAAGGATTGCCCACCCACTGCAGTCCTCGCGATCGAGAACAGAGGGAAAAAGAGATGAATCATCTCTCGAGAGCAAAAAGAAAATGTTATATACGCGCATCCCTCTTGCTTTTTATTATACGGCTAACTCTCCTACGCTTCCTCTTTTTGTTTCGAGCCCGATGTTTTATGCATTTCCGATGCATTTGCATCGGTCGGCAGAGTTTCATTATATACATGTATATGGCATGGAGCGCTGGAGAAAAGTTGGCAAGTGCTACGCGGGATGAAAGAATTTTTTTTTCCTTCCGCGAGCTGAGCAGTACTATATACTGGAAATTGCTTTCGCATAGTGCGGATTTGGTTTACATTTTAATGGGCTACGTGCTCTATGTATATACAGTTTTCTTTGTCTTTCGACGGTTCGGAGATTATTGCGAAATTTTTCCCGAGCTTGCGAGTTCGAGCGATAATGTGATTGTTGGAGACGGACCGTGTGCCTCGATGCGACTGTGTATGTACAGAGTTTGGAGAAACTTTCTAGGGATTGTTTTAGTTTTCTTGTAGTTCGCGTATTGGCAATTTCTCTGAGAATTTTTTTTTCAAATATCACAGTAATTTCAAAAGCTCAACCCTTCGTCATTACAGAAATCCCCAAAAGAGTTAAACCAAAAACCACAGCGCACACAAGCCCGAGTCATCGCCGAATAAGTAGGTCAGCCAATGCATCACACAGCCACAAAAAAAATCTCCAGGGCTCGAGCCCAAAAAAAAGGCTAATCCTCCACGCCACTTTACACGTCCGGCGTCGCGGACTTGCATATGCATAATACCCGCTATCCTCAGCACTGCCGGCGATTTTCGCCTTATGCATTTTGCATACTACAGCCGCACGCGGTTCCCCGCGACACTGTCAATTTGTCACTCTCGGCCCTCTCGCTCTGCACCGCCCACTTCTGCATCAGGCGAACAGGTCAATCTGCTCGCTTGATAGCGCTTTCTATACACATGTGTGTATGTGGGTGTGTACGAGTGGCCAGACCTAGTTGCAGATATTGGATGTTTGAATAGACAGTTGAATAAACGCGTTTACGTTGGTATACAGCTTTGAATTGAGATTTCTTTTTGTATGTAACGATGAAAGCCGGATCGATGTAGTTGTAATGATGAAACGTCGACCGGTTTGATTCGCAATACCCCAGTGTCTTATATATATATATATATATATATATATATGGACGGTATCCACTTTCGTTTATCAAGTTCTTGCGTATATGTACGTTATACCGTTTTAGAATAATAATTCCGGAGAATCATTATGAGCGCAGTGGTGGAATACAATTTCAGAAAATTTCACGAATCTAAAATAGAGCGAAAGCGCTGGCGATCCTTTTCCGACTAAATTATTATACGCATTAGACGAGTAAATCACCAACATCACACTTTCCCTCCACTTACAGCTGCTCTACTCTACACTTTACGCTGTACAAACTGAACATTACAACGACGACGGGAAAAATAATACAACACATCCTACATAATTTTCCTCCTCTTCTACTGCCATAGCCTCGTCTACGCATCGCCACATAGGAGAGAATTGAGACCATGACGCTCGGCCTATACACCAGAAGCAGAGCACACATCAATTCATTTCAATTGGATGCAGCAGCAGCAGCAGCCTCTCCGCTATACGTATATAATGCAACGAATCGAGCGAGACCATCGCTGCTGCTGCTGCTGCTGCTGCTGCTCTACGCGCAGGCCTTGTTCTTATTTTGGGCTTTTTGTGCGAGCCTCTGTCGCTGCTGGAGATGCGTCATGTGTTCCGCTGCTGCTGCCACTGCCTTCTATTTTCTACTCTTGTTGTTTTTCTCTCTCCGAGCTGGAGATTCGTTGATGTTGTGTTACGTGTTGCGTACGCTTTGTTCGTTACATAATGCGTATTATTTAAAATCCAATTGTTGATTAATTTTACATCAGATATTGTGTAATTTATATGCTCGACTGTTCGGAATAGATGGAGTAATGAGCGATAATGAGAATTAAGCAAATCTATTTTCGATCGTGCGCGCACGATTTTCATTTTCATCAATTTCGACCTGCCCCCGATACCTAATTAAATTAAAAGCGGCATTCCTTCCGCTCCGTATAATCTGCCGAGCCGTTCGCCAGAAAATTCAATTTCCCCACGCAACTCGAAAAAGCTCAAGCTGTTGGGAAAATTTCTCGGCGAAAGATCGAAACTCAACAGCAGCAGCAGCAGTAGCAGTGCCAGAATTATCCTATACACACACACACACTCTCTCTCTCTCTCTCTCTCTCTCTCTCTCTCTCTCTCTCTCTCTCTCTCTCTCTCTCGAGTCACTGCAGCCGAGCGAAAACTTTCGATCGTTACTCTCTCGCCGCGTCGAGATTTTCTCGACGCTTTTCTCGTCGGTTGCGCAAGGCATACGCACGCAGCCGCACGGATAAATATAATACGAAAATAACGCTTTCTCGTCTGTGTACATACACGCGCTCGTGCGGGCTCTCGTCGCTCTGCCGCGTTGACCCTAAATATTTACGTTTTTCTTCTTTCCGACCTCATTCGTGCGCTCGTCTATTGCTCTTGCGCAAAGCCCCCGAGGAGAAGCTTTACAGCCGTAGCGTGTGCGCCCGAATTTAGAACTCGTGGGAATCCGGAGGACGCGGGCTTGTAGCAGCTGTAGTGGCGGCATCTGATTCTCCAGCTGAGAAACTTCGCGCGTGTAGTGTCGGTAAATGTTGCTCTCGACGAGTATCTTTCTATGGTACAACATTTAAAATTACAATGAGTGATCGTTTGATAATTCAAATAATTAAACGTAAAAGTATTTCGACAATGTTTCCTATTTGATGCAACTCTCATCAATTCTCGTATGAAAAGGTGAGATAAATTTTTAAAATGGAATTTCCCTTTGAGGCTGCTGAATGGCTGAAGATATTATTTCTGATTGTATGAATTTTACAAGTACAATGTAACCAAAAAGCATTTAACGTATAGATAATAATTCTAAAATAGCGTTAAGTATTAGGGAACGGTAACGTCATGGTTTGATTAAGAACGAAAACTTTAAATATGTATTACTTTTATTTCCTAAATTTACATACTCACTATACGATTTATACGTAACGTTCCACACATCTTTCGAGCTTACCTTAAGCTAATAACTATAAACGAGGTTAAAGTAACTGTTCGTAAATTAGCATCTTTTTTTAATTATTTACAGGTGTATTGATAAACGTTCGGTAATTTATACAATCATAAAAGTGACTCCTTCATCAATCACGTTCACACCATGTAATTCGTTTGACATTCATGTTTTGTTGTCTTCTTCGGTGCGATGTCACATTCGATAGTCTCTTTAATAATCTTTCACAAGCGAGTTTGTATTCACTGGCTTTATGAAGAAAAATTAGAAATCACGAATACAAACTCGATCATGGGGATAAAAATATAAGTAAAATTAAAGTTCGCAGCTTGTCATAATGCGTGAGAAAAAGAGACAATATCAGTGTTGATTTCTGTGTTGGTTAGAAAAATCAAAGAAAAATTACTTTTTATATCGACGATCCCCATATAGAATCTACTTATTCATCAATGTGTCATCAAATAAATAGCATATCATGCGCATAGTCAAACCGAAAAAACTATATATCATTTTAAATGTTTCAAAGGTTTCTCTTAAAGACGTCAGTTCGTCAATTGTTGAAACGAGTGCCTTATAACCCTTAAACGAGTCTCGTTGGAACAACAACAAAATAAGCGAACAGTTAAGCTCGCTCAACTAGCAAAGTCTTTCTCGTAGTCGATAGTAAGTTGAAAAGCAATGGCGAGCTCGCCGACCCCGCTTTTTTGTTTATTTTGTAAATGCTAGAGGTTCATGAGAATTAAACTTCTCTTTTCATTTTTCTGTTTGTAGCTAATACAGAAAGAAAATTGTACGAGCTCTGGAGATCGAATGGCCAACAGTGCCAACTTGCATTTTTTTATCATTTTTTTTCTTTAATGCTTTTAGTGTGGAAATTATGAAATCGTTGTCTCATTCTGGTTGTCCGCTTTATCGATGGCGGCTATGTGATCGGGTTTCTCGCCTCGCGCGTAACGCTCCCACATCTTCTTGTAGAGCATTTCCATGCCAGCAGCATACATTTTGCAGTTGAATAGTGGACTATTTGATCGTGCTTCCCAGACCTTTGCGCGTATAGTTTTCAAGCTGAAAAAATAAGTTACAATAATGATTTGTAAATTATAAAAACTATAAGTATAAGTTTGATTATCGAATCTGCAATTGTATATTTAAAAAAAATGACAACTGTTTAGTTTTTACTTTAATATATTCAAAGTTTTTTTATAGTTCCATTTAATTCTATGTAATAGAAACTTAAAAAAGAATACGCAAAGTACGTAGAGTCAATAATGCAAGCACCGGTGAAAAGTCTCACATGTTTAGCGAAAGTCAATACATTGCCGTTAATATTTTCAAAAAAAAAAATACTAAAACCACTTTTGATAGATACTTACAATTCTCTGTCTGTTCCTAGCCTGACGGCGATCTCTTGATACTCTTGCCTCGTACGTGCCACTAATTCAGGGCAGCCGAGTGTGTTCAATTGACTGGCAGCTACTCTTGAGGCTAGTGTTTCACCGGGCAGCGTAACCACGGGGGTTCCTGTCCACAGCACGTCCATGCTAGTGGTGTGTCCATTACAAAGTGGCGTGTCAAGGCAGACATCGGCCAGTTGACCACGACGCACGTGCTCTTCCTTAGCTGCGACGTTACTGAATAGAATACGACCGGGAGTCAGACCAAGTTGTTGTGCTGTTGCCTGAAGGTTTTGCTCGCCAACGGCGGGAAAACGCAGCAGCCATAGAACGCTATTTGGTACGTTTTTCAAGATCTACAAATGTATAGAGAGCATAACTTTAGTAAATAATCAAAAAGAAGGTTAAAATATTGATTTAGTTGTGAACAGAAAGTTATATTTTACTTACATATGCCCACATGTGAAGAGTAAGAGGATCAATCTTGTACAATTGATTGAAATTGCAGTAAACAACCGCATCCTCGGGTAGACCATATTGCTGTCTCGTTGTAATAACAATGTTCTGTGGCACTTCCTCGCCCGTGGCGGTTTTGTTATTAACTTGCGTAGTAGCCATGCCATTTTGAACTACAACACCGTTAACCGACATCTGGCACTGACCGCTAGCAATCATCGTCTCGATAGGTGTAGTTGTCGGTAACTCGGCAACTTTCATCGAAATCTCGACAGCTTTGCTCTTAGATTGACCCTCTGGCACGATGACCTCTTTGATCTCCTTGATGAGGGTGTTCTCGATCATGGGAGAGAGGTCTGTGGCGTTGATGACTGCTACGTTGTCTGCAAGTTTGTTACCCTTGTTGAGCTTGTCGGTCAAGATAAGGCGCTCTTTCAGATGAGGGAACATTTGTCTGCAAAACGAATACAGAATGAAATGACATGTTTATTTAAAAAATGATGATTTTTCTTTGTCATTATCAAAATACACTATACTTTGAAGAATGAAATTAAAAAGGAAACTTACCTATGATCTCCAATAAAGTAAGTATGCGGCATGTACGCGAGTTTCTCGCTGTACTGACTGGCAAGTTCAAGAGGTGAAGTGACCTCATCTGTGATCAAGTAGTCCATGAAGCTAGCTCCAGAAGTTCCGGGGTATCCCAGCCACATGACTTGTATGGGCGCTGGTCTTAGGGCGAAGATTTCATTTCTTGCGCCTTTGGTGTATCCGTTCATGTTAACCAAAATGTGAATGCCGTCAGAATTGATACGATCGGCAGCTTTGCCGTTGCAGGGCACCTGCGACAGATCGACGAAATGCTCGGCTTCGCGAGCAATCTTGCCGCGGAAAGTCGTGCCGTCATCTGAGCTCAAGGCATAGCAGAAAATCTCGACGTTGCTGCGTTCGTGAAGTCCGGGGATTGATTGCATCAAATGTGATGTCGGGTGGTTACCAAAATCTGAAGATACATAGCCAATTTTTAGGCGCATTCCTGCCTCTCGTGGATACTTGAAGGGTTGGTGGTGCAATACATGGATCTACAAAAGAAATACGTTAATAAGTAAATAATTTTTATATTTTTTAAACAAATAAAAAATGAATCCATATGAAATAAAGTATTTCAAAATATTTTTATGCTCGAATATGATTACCCTATAGTCGTGGGATACGTTATTTTCATAGTACATTTATTAAATGTTTTATTATCACGCCGCTTCAAACATTAGCGAAATTTGCGGACGTCTTTATAATACTGCTATAAATTTGTATTAAAAAATTGAATTGCGCTATCACTAATCCATATAGTTTAACAATTTTTTTTACGTTCCATAAAGACCGTATTTGCAATAAAAAGCTTCACGTTCTTTATAAGATATAGTATAGAAAGTTACGACAATATTAAAGTATAAAAGCATCCAGAATGAAGCTTGAATAATGTTAAGTATTATACTGCATTATCGCCGTTCATAAAATGCAAATTATGAAAATGAATTTTACTCACATATAAATTTTAGACAAATTTACTAAAGTAATGAATATTTAAACTACTAACTTTTAATATAAATATGAATGATAAATATTATAAAATCATCTCCTAATGTTTCATTTACTAATTTACAGTGTGGTATAACTTTCGAATTTTTATCATAATTTGTTTTAAAATATCGATACGTTTATATCTCGCATTGCGGTATTTTCGTCCATGAGTGAGCATGAACGCGCACGTAAAATTGTAATTTTGATGCTGCGAGCAGTGTACCGTCCATTACAGCTATATCGTGATTAATGACAGTCCGGTCGTTTCCGAGTGCAATTGCTCCATTGCGTATCCTTCACCACTTCATCATGATTGGTGAGGCAGCTGGTTTCTGATTTCGTTCATGGTTATATATGACACTCGCGAATATATACGTATCTACGGTACAAGCTATTTTTCACCACATTTACAAGTCTCATCAAACAATGAGTGAAACCGAATTATTCTCCCTGCTGTTCACAGAATTGCCAAAACCCCAAAATAAAATCGTCAAATAACCTTCTCAATGCACAGATTAGCGTGTCTCGCAGCGATGGCCTTTCTGAAGTCATGGGACAGTGGATACAGCATGGAATGATGGGGATGCACGCTGGGCAGCCTGTTCTTGTCCAACTGTTCGGCGACAATCGACACCAGCTTCTTCATTCTGGCCTCGTAATCCGTCCAGTCGCATACGATCTGCAGGCAGTGAGCCAGATTGCAGTAGGCGTCCGGGAAATCGGGCTTCAGCTTCAGCGCTGTCCTATAGCTCTGAATGGCCTCGGGGATGTTACCCGAGTCCTTGTGTATGCTAGCGAGATTCGAGTGAGCGTCAGCGAAGGCTGGATTGATCTGAATGGCCCGGGTGTAGCACTGAAGTGCACCCTGCACGTCCTGCATCTCCTTGAGGGTGTTGCCCATGTTTGAGTAGGCATCAGCAAACGTCGGCTGGATGCGAATGGCTTCCTTGTAGTGCATCAGGGCTTCGTTGAGTTTGCCCTGTTGTTGGAGGACGGAGGCCAGATTGCTGTGGGCTGCTGCGAACTCGGGGAAGACCTCGAGAGCCTTCAGGTACAGGCGCGTAGCTTCCTCGATGTAACCCTGCTCGCGTTTTATGTTGGCCTGAAGAAGAAGGTGGATTTAGTTATGGGGTTACATTGATATTTGAGTGATAATATGTAATTATACGCTATAAATAACTGACTAAATAAGGAATTATTTTATTATTATAATAAATTCAGTAGGGCTTTTTTAACTAAAAAACTTGATACACGTAATAAATCATTATTTCAGATAATCTTTCAAGACTGAAGTCAAAGCTTAGTCAAACCACTCTGAATAAAATCGGTAACAACATCCAATTTGTCGAGTACGTGCCTCGGGTAGTTCAAGCGTCCAAAAGAATCACTCGAGTAAAAATACGCACAAAAGAACCAATAAAATGCCGATTTTGCTCTGCAGAAACGGAAAAATATTCTTCATCCATCTAAATACAAATTAAAAACGAACGCGTCCTTCGTCGTCTATATGCAAAAATATTACATCAGCCATCGTAAACAAACGCCTAATCTTCATACAAGCGCATCTACGTATATATACAGAACGAGATGACCAGTAGATCGTACCAGATTGTTGAGGGAGTCAGCGTGCGTCGGGCAGAGGCGGAGTGCGGTGTTGTAGCACTCCTCGGCCTCGACCACCTGACCCTTTTCCTTGAGCGCGTTCGCCAGATTGCAGTAGGCATCCGGGAAATTCGGCTGTAGCTCGATCGCACGACGGTATGTGTCGATCGCCAAATCGATGAGCCTGCAAATATGTCGATCGACAGTGTTATGGCTACTTATACGTTATATATATATATAGGTGTATGTGCCTCGAGAGCCTGTTTGCTCTGCTTAGTCTTGGTAATGAGGTGGGCAGTGTTTGCCGTCGCGACAGTGATGCAGGATGGAATTATCGTATACCGATAATCTCGTTTCGATCGATAAGTTATTTAAGGATTTTTTATAAAATTATTCAAGCGACTCGAGCAATTGCATTAACATTTACAAAATTCAAGAAAACAATATCAATACTGCCACGCTCCGACAGTCCAATAAAACCGGCGGACGTGAATGCATCCCGTTGCATCTCATTTGAAATAATGAAGAAAAGTATACGCGTAAGCAGACCACTTTATTTTCATTCTCACGACTGTACGTTCGAGCTACGGAAAATATACAAACGCTTGCGTGGATCTGAACAAAAAAAATCTGGCATTCATCGCCTTGGCATTCCGTTGTGGAGATAACAAAAAGAAGGAAAAATGCGCGTATATACGCAGATGTAAAAGAAAATTGAAACCAAACTCTTACCCCTGCTCGTAGTAGACGCAGGCCAAGTTTCCGTGGACGACTGCATTGTTGGGGCTGAGATTGAGAGCACGGAGATAAGCAGCGACAGCTCTGTAATAACAATAACAAAGAAGCGTTGGCGTTAAATATTCATTAGCGGCAGTTCACTGCTGCGAAGACGTGTGCGATGCAGAGTGTGATCTAGAGATGGTAAAGTTCGTATAATTATGCATATATTTTTTTTGTTTGAGAAAAATTTTCCGTACCAAATGTACCATGAATTATGACGACTGTACGGTTTCTTTTTTGTTTAGCGGTAATTTTTATTCTTTACCGTTGTTAATATAGCTATATATGTAGCTTACACAGAGTTTCATCGATCGAAGCAGCGTCTCCGCGCTGTTTTCAACTTATCCATACTTGCCCGCTTAGTAACTTTTAATTACATGAAAAAGGAGAATCGATGTTTTATTACATTGTTGGGGGGAGTAGTTACAAAAGTCCGCGCGCGAATGAATCGTCTATTCAGGAAGTCGGACGAACTTCATTGGTCTTTTTAGAGTCGGCGAAAGACCGATAAAATCTTACCTATATATGCGCGGAACGAGAGTTTAGTCATTGTTCAATTACGTTAACGCTTCGAATAACCTTCCCCCACAAACAGTGTTCATATTTCTTTCATATATGAAAATATTTCCATTCGCACGCGAAGCGTATATAGATAAGCACAAAAGCTTCAGCGCGTGTCTCCGGATATTTGAAATGCTGTAGTGTACTCTGATCAAGTCACATCTTCTTTGATCCGATCCTGCTTTACAATTTCAAACATCCTATGGGTACGTCTGTATAGACATGGAAATATTTTACTGGGAGTAATGCTAAACTTTGCATTGGAAATCCTGATGGTCGACAAGGACCCATGGGAAAGTACCTGAGCAAATGTCAAAAGCGAAATATTCAGGGACGAAGCGACATTTACCTTCCATTGAAATCCACGTGGAAATAATATATTCACTATATGCATACACAGTCCAACGAATAACCAAGCCAAATTTCTGCCAAAATAAAAGCTCTAAAGATCGAGTTTTTCGACTATTCCGTGACAAACAAGCAAGTGCCAACGAAAAAAGAAGTGAAACGAGAAATAAAGAAAATGAAAAAGAGCGACTCAATCGCGTTCTATTGGTCCCGAGTAAAACGAGCGCAAAAATGAAGATAACGAAAGAAACACAATCCCACCGTTGCGGCAACGGATAAACGCGCTGTGTATAATGAGCATCCTTCGGGAAAAAGTGAGCATTTGAGGTTGCTCTTCGTAACGATCGTCTTATACTATATCAACTGGATAATCATTATATATCGACGTTATCCGACTGGATATTCATGGCTCCGAACAAGCTTACGTTATGTTCTCTCTAAAAACTTTCCAAGCACCAAAAACTTAAAATCCATAAGTTCAAACTTGGTTCTCAAAACCCCGCTGAAAATCTGCGTCACCGAACAAAAGAAAAAACAGCCCCGACCAAACTGACAAACTCCATCATCCCTCTACCTCTTAATCCAGGACTTGATCCAAGCGATGCATCCAGCGGGTGGCTGTGTGCTGATCGTACTCTCCAACTGGAGTCGCAAAGTCGGCGCTAGGCTCGTCGAGGGCGAGATCACCGTGTACACGATGACGCACTGGTACTCCATCCCTCCATCGCTGAAACGCGCCTCTCGATTCTTCTTTTATTTTCTCTCTCCTCTTGGTTGAACGAGTCTGATCCACTGAGGGAATTATTCGGACGGTCAGAGGGCGGCCTTATGCACGAGTTCGCGCGTGCAAAAGACGCTTCTTGGCAGATGCAGCGGTTCGCGTTGCCGCTGCTCTTTTTTCATAGCGGTTTTATTCTGCAGATATGCGCGCTGCTGGCTTAACGAGACTCCGCGCCGACCGCGAATTCGAGAAACCCGGGCTTTTTTTTAACGATGTTTTTCTTTTATTATTGTACGTTGGCGTAACTCGTCGTATAACGATTAACCTGAATAAATGTTTGAAGAGACGGAAATTACACGTAACTCGAGCTTTTAAAAATACAACATCGCGTACGCGCGTTCTTAAAGTGCGAGTTATAATAAAAAGCTAGATCAGCTGCGGTAGATAAGAAAAATCGTTGAAAAAAGAGCGAGCCAACGACGACTTAATGGATCGATAATTACGCGCTGTGTGTAGGAAAAGTGACCCATTTTTCCGTCGACGTTATATTTCATTTTCGTGCATTTTTTTTTGACCATTTTAAATTTCCGCGACCCTCAGTACGATATATATAGTAGTCTCGGCTTAATGGTCACTAATCGTGTTTCGAATAATTAAATTAGCCGGAACAACGAAATTTGCTGATGCTATAGTCATTATTCAAAACGATTTTCACGAACTTTCGGAAGAATAGCAGGAAAGGAAACGTCTTTTTCACGCGCGTGCGTGCTACGACTTGAAATAAGTATCGCTTGATGGTTATTTCGAATGTTCTTCTTACCTGAAAACTGTTCCTAGCGTCTATATAATTTTCACTATAAACCCTAGACTTTTATCTCTGAATCGAAATCAATGTCATCTGATTCACCACGTAATCTCCTTTCGAACGATGAAAAATAGTAATAGTAAGAAAACTCTTCATCTACAGCCTCGTTGTGGTCGTTTACGTGTTTTATTATATAAAAAAATAAGTACAAAACGGGTTCTGGTCTGAGAACAACTACATAGACGAGATCGACTAGTTGCACGTCAAATTATCCTCGTCGCTCCTGGGGTAACGAACTTCTGTAAATCGATCAGTCTCTTCGTTACGATATATAGTCCTGTTTGCTCCTCGCGTTTTTCTTTGTCTACCTCGCACGTATCTTCTCTCGGATCCTGCAGCCTCTTGGTCCGAGAATAAGAGGTTAAAAGGTTTTCGGCGTTCCGCGGAGAAACCAAATTTCGTCCAGCTTCCGGATTCTATTCCCCACTGCTACTCGGCGTCATCCATTTTCTTTCTCCGAGTGCAATAGAAACGCCTTTTTCAAAGTGGAAAAAACTTCCTTTGTCAAAGGGCAAGAAGCTCGCTATCTTTGTCCCTTTGTCAGAAGGTCGTTTTATATTTCCATTTCCTGCAGCCTTCTTTCCAGGGATCCTCTTATCCGAGCTTTTTATTACGCGACTCCTGGTGCACCGCACGGAAAATCAAATCACGCCGAAAATTCTTCTTTTTCTTCGAGGCAGTGGCGGCTTCCAGTCGAGTATGAAACGTCGTGGTTGTTTACTCGTTGAGCTTTTACTTCTCTCTGCAAGGAGTTCGATCTTCGTGACGAGCTAGACTTGACGCGACGACGATATTTCGATTGTTGGAGTTTGGCACACGAAAGCAGTGTCGTTGAGCGCGCTGAATCTGAAGTGGGGGATGATATCGCGAGGAAACGGTGGGATTTCATATCCGTGCTTCTCGCGTCGTTAGGCAATCGTGTCGATTTTTTTTCGGTCATTTGCTGCTGAAATATTCAGCGATGGATTTATTTTTTATCATCCGTATGGAGATCGATTACTCTCAGAAGTATAAACGAATTACCAATTTTGGTTAAACACAAATCTGGCGGTGTCGGAAACAATGGTCCGATAAAAAAGATATAGACTCGAACCTCTCGCATATACCCCCGATCCGATACAATAAAAGTCTCGAAAAATCAATCATCCGTGCTCGTCAATAACGTCGAGATTACCGGAAAAATCGAGCGCTGGAAACGAGGTGGAAGAGACACGAGATACAGTATACAGAAACGAGTGGCTCTGAAGAGGAACAAAATATATACGAAATTGATATCCGGTTGTATATACGGCTGCCCCCGCAGGCTGATGCATCGGTGCGTGCATCGAGATTAGAATTCGCTCGCACGAGGTTGTGTGGTGCATCAGCGTGTAAAGAAGACACACTTGATGATATTGCAGCCAGAGCTAGAGGTGCTTGTATAGGTTTATATATTTTTTCGAGCGTTTTATTGCTATATCCTATTGACGATTGGTTCGATTTATTTTACGATTACGGTTGATACCGAGAGAAATTGCGCTTGCTTATAAGCTTCTGAGGTTTGATTGAATCGGGCGAATTATCGGTGACGGGCGAGGAATTCAGTTTGATTGAATTGGGTTATATATGGTATACTTGACTTTTTCATCAATTTTAGATTTTTCGATTGAAGCTTCATGTTTATTTTCAGCCCATGCACTTTTTATGCCTGGATTGGACAATTCTCCAATATTACAAACGATGTCTATGTAATTTAAACATTCTTTTTTCGGAAAAATTATTCATGTCGCCCATCTCTGTAATAAGCTACATCGAAAATTCTCCCGTAAAATTACGAACTTTGCAATCCTGAGCGCAAACAACCCTCTAGAGTCATTAGATTTATTTTAATCTCTACATCCCAACAAAAAAGCCAATTCCACGCTTCAATAGGGTCGTCAATTCAAAGCCCCTCTCGAGAAGGCCGCCAAAAACAGCACACGGCTAATTATTCATTCGCAAACATGCTCCTCCATTTTCCTCTCAAAACTCCATACGCACACAGAAACTGGCAACATATTACCAGCGCACAACGAATCTTCTCTCAACCGCAAACGACTTTAACGTAAATTACACTCTCTCGACCACAGCACCTCGATGAATTTTCATCCGAAAATTAGAGCGAGAATCTAGCCGTTACACACGATGCGACGAGTGAATGTAAATCAGACTTGGAGCGCGCGGCGTAAAATTGAACTTCGTTAGAGTGCAAATTGCCGACGAGCCGATTTTTCCCCTGCCTCGTCGTCGCGAGCAAAAACAAACTGGGACGTTTCCGCAGTCGCTTCCCATTTATCTCGAGATCCGAAGTCCAGAGGATGTTATTCCGAGGTGGTCGTAATTAAAGTCGGAAAAAAATTCAATAAGTGTCAAAACGGCTCCTGAGTTATCCGAGCGCGCTGAAAGTTTTCGGCCTGGTCTGCAGCGTGATAACGTCGAGAACTCGTTTCATTCGTCGTCTTTGTTCGATGGATTGTGGGAGAATGTCCTTTTTCTCTATTGTTTTTTATGGAAGACTTGCTTAAGTGAAAGTCATTGAAAAATATTGACGAAGTCATTTTGTACAAACGGAAATAACAACAAAGGGCAACTATATACATATGCATTATCATTTCATTTAGTACATTATTATGTCCGTTAAATTTTCCTTTGTGAACTCGTATGAATAAATAATAATGAATATAGAGCTTTGTTGCGAGCACGATTACTTGCCGTGTCTATCCATTTGCTATATATGATATAAATAGAAACGCGCTATTAATATCACTTTCATACAGGATTATAGTTGGAAAGAAATTTTTATTTGAACAAAAAGAAAAAAATTATCCACACAAATGTGAAAATTTCGCGTTCGCGTCAAATTTGGAGCGTCTTTCTGAAGAAGCGTCGCGTATCTCGTACATATATAAGTATATGCGGAGCATACGCGCGAGTTACCTAAGTAAATGCACCGCATGTAAAGCAGCAGGAGCGTACAAAAACAGGCGCGCAAACTTGCACTTTTGATAAGCGCGTCGATATCTTTACTCTCTTTTTCTTCCTAACGCGATAAGAGCTACATGCCTATAGTTCACAATTTACCATAGATAAAACGACCTGTTTAATCTCTTCCGAATGGCAAAGGAAGCGCTATATATATATACACACCACAAGCTCATTTCTCGGCAGTATTGAATGAGAAAAAAAATGAATGATAAAACTCGCTCTATAAGAAAAGCGCGACGATTTTCCGAGAAACAATTTTGCTCGAAGGAAACCGCAATTAAAACTTTTAAAACCTCGTCTCTCCTCGGAAATCAATTTTTCGTTCGTATACTTATAGCGTGGCGGAAAAGGAGCCACCTTAATTTTCCAAGAAAGTCAGTCGTCGAAAAAGTAAACCCAATCCCAGCAGCGTATCTATATATTGTACACCCAATATAGTTCACCGAAACTTTCTCTCCGCGAAAAAGAAACGGCGGAGCTTTTCGCGCACTTTTAAACGTCACGAAGCAAACTTCCCGCGAACTTTTTTTTCTTTCTCTTCCACGCCCTACCTATATACACTGCAGACTTGTTCTCGATAACGTATCGGCCTCTATATACATCCCCGAAGACGGCGAGAATCTAGTGTAGAAAAGACTGGAGAGGTGGTTTATAAAGATGAGGCTGATCGTAAAAGTGGCGCGCACGCGAAAAGCTCGATCGCGTGTTTTTCGAAACTGCTCAGATGGCTGGGCGATTTATACACAAAGGAAGATTCGAGGTTATGTTTGGCTGGAGGCTTTAATTCGAGCAACAGTGACGGCATTGAAATTTGAATTGTTAATTAATAGCGCTGCTAGCTGAAAGTATAGGGACAGCTTAGCGTACTGACCATTGTATGATCGATTATTATTTACCACGTAAATTTTATGTAGCTCGCCAAGGGATTAAATAAATAATGATGCGCTGACCTACTTAACAATAGCTAAGCTTCTATATGCGTGCGATTATATTACAACCGCAGCAGACACACGCACGCGTCAACGAACAAGTATATAAGAAAAGCGATTATTCAAATAGTCCGGGGGAGGGTATATTATTTAATATTTATGCAATTCCAACAATCGAGAAATTCGTCATCGTCGTCGGCAAAAGTTTTCGTGACTGTCCCGCATCTATGGCGAATAATATCACATGTTTTCGGATTTCAGCGTCAATTCGATCGGTTACACGGAGCCATCTGGAAACTGGGCTAAGTGCATCAGTCAATGAACACTCGAGAGCAATTGTATACATATATTTACACAAAGCTCTAGTCGCGGCACACCAGTCACGTGATCGCCAATACACTTGTCACAATCTTCACACCCGAGCGAAAACTTTTGCCACTTTACAATCATCGTAACGCTACAGTTCCATGAAAAAACCAACCCACTACTGCGAGAGCCACACTGATATCGCGTATAATAGAAGCATCCCTCGGAGCGTTCGCCAACAAGCCCAAGCAGCTCGCGAAGCAACGAAAGTAAAGCGAGACCAAAGAGAGAGAGAGAGAGAGAGAGAGAGAGAGAGAGAGAGAGAGAGAGAGAGAGAGAGAGAGATTGAGAAAGAGAGAAACAAAAGGAGAAGAAGAAGGAAGAAACAGGAATATAGGAAAGAGAAGAAGAAGAGTGACTATAGGACGTGTGGCGCACGCCAGACTACGAGCTAAACTACTGGCGGTGGTCGGAGCGCGCGGGAGCGGCACCAGCAGCAGCGGAGCAGTTAGCTCGCGGAACAGGGAGAGAGAGAGCGCGCGTATAGAGCGCTGCTGCTGCGGCGGCGACCGGCTAGTACGTCGACGACTACTACGACGACGACGACGACCGGGGAAGGTGTATATATAGGTAGGTATATAGAGAGATTGGAGCCGGCGGGGGCTGCGCCGTCGCCGAGGATGACGACGGTTGCTAGGCGATTCCCGCCGTGATGCGTGGGAAATGCTGCGCAAAGGATCCGAGAGCTTTTTGTCGCGAGCTTTTTTTGTTGTCGTGTCGGCGATGCTTGCATTGTTTGGAGCTGAAAGAGAGCTTTGGGGATTGGATGCGTTTTTAGAAGAGGGGACGAGGTTGTTTTACGAGATTGTTTTAATTCAATTTTAGCTTCATTATTGAGGGAGAACGTGCGTGCAAGCTCTGTATGCGTACAGTGGTATTATTTCAGCTGTGTTAAAAAAAGCTTTGAAGTTAAATGCTATTACAGGATCATTATTCGCGTGCATTCATTCGGAGTTTGCAGGGTCCAAATAAATTTCAAGTTTTACGATATAATAATTAATATTCATTGGATGGATTTTTCCAAAGAAATGTACGCATTAAGTATATGAATTATAATAAAGCTTGAGTATAAATTCACCCGTGGATATAAGAGACAATTAATAATCCGATCCACATTTTCCGCTTCATCAGGAAAAAAGAACATATAACAAAAGCATGTCCATCGCAAGGTCTCCCGACGACGCATCACGTCGTTAAAAAGCAAAGCGAGTGTCATTTCGAGTGTCGATGCCGAGAGACATCAGACGCCGACTATGAGGGCATTGTGTTGAAGCTCCACTTTCCCACTTCATGAAACATAGAGTGCGGTGATGGTTCTCCTGCGCACTTGTGTAATCGCGCGAAAATCATCGACGAGCTTCCGAGCTATTTACTGTCTCTCATCCCTTGACGAGCTATTGCTTTCTCTGTGAGTCAACGCGAGAAAATTATTTATAACGTACGATATATGTCGTAAAGAAGCGATATTTTTAACCGTATATTCCATGTATAATATAACGGAGTTTAATTTTACGCGCGCAATTTTTTTTCGACTCCAGTTTAATAACGAACGATGTCAGGGTGAATTGCTCCTCCAAAAACGTAATTGCCTTTATCGGACGTTGAAATATGGCGGTCGTTGAGAAAATCATCACGATACTCTCGCTCGCAAGCTCGCTGATCAAGACGCGGATATTTATATATATCTCCCTCACGCTTCGACTGTTTACCATTTCGCGAAATTCACGGCAGTAGTGCATCATTCAGTATCACGTTAGTTTTCGAGAGACTCATCCATTTATTCATTCTAGCGTAAAAATAATATCTCATCTGTCATCCCGACTCCCGACATATATGGGCTAAAGTTTCACTTCCACCAAATGATTGTTTCATGGCGAAGATAAGTCAAGTCGACGATCGTTTAATTTATACACGCCTGATTGATTAATACGTCTCTATATTGTGAATTTCTCGCTGTATATATGTATGGATAAGTTGGAAACACGTGGGCAATTAGTACGCGGTGCAATTAATTTCCGGCGTTTCTGCAGTACAGCTTCACATTATTGAAGCCGAATATTATTACAAACATATAGGCGAACTGCGGCCTAGACTAATGCATCAATTAATTCCGTATATAATAATAATAATAATAATAATTGACGTATATACGGCTTATTTCTAGAACTATTTTTCACGTACACGGACAATATCGAGTCAGCGATATGCCGAGAGAATAATAGAGCCTGCGATAATAATAAATATACAGTACGCGTGTGTTCGGTATATGGAAAACAATAAAGCCAGGAGGAATTTATTTGCGCGGCCGGTGTGAGCCCTGTTTATTCGCGAATATTTACAGTCCAATATTTCGAGCTGTTTCAATTCCGCTCGATAGAATCTAGCTACCTTTTCGTATTCTATATACGTTCAAAAATAAAACATTGTGTTAAACATAACAAAATACAAAAAAAAACGATTTGAAGCGTAAAAGTAAAATCGCATCAATATACCTTACAACCCCGTCGAAGCTATCGCTATCTCAGCTTTTTTTACAATTATCGAAATCTTATCGCGGTCGTAACGATTGTGGGGTAGAAACGACCCGCGACGAGCCTTTGGAGAGAGAGAATGAACGGAGCAGAGGAGAAACGTTACCGGAAATTGCGCAGAAGGCGAATGAATGGGCTTGTTTCAGGTCGATTTGAAGCGAAAATCAGTATTCAAACGGCTCAACTTCGCGCGCATTAAACATGCATGTATATACGCCCCGTCTTTACTCCCTTTCTGCGTGTCGCTACTCTTTAAAAATTGTGTTTTGATGATGCTGCGATAGCAGCGCAGTTATTTTTGAATTTAAAGGAGGATGCCCACGGATGCGGAGAAAATAGGGTAACGTACAAAACTAATAACGTTATTATTCAGAGCTGGTAAAAATATTAAAATTATGGTATAAAAATTAATCCGGGGGAAAGATTGATATTCGTTGCAATATATAAGTGAAAAAAATCAAGATTTCATCCGGCGTAAAAGCGAGTAGTATAAGTGCGAAAACTTCACTTTTTAGTATTTCTCACTTCACAGAGAAGTTAAATTTTATTTAAATACTGCAGATTTTAAAGGATTATCCGTTTTATATACCTGTGAAGTTTGATCATAAGCCGCTTCGGGCATACCCCTTTTCTCGTTTTGTATAAGTTTCTCTTTGAAAATATAAGAATCAATATAAGTTCATTTATGTATAAAGGTCTCATTAATCCGCATGAAAACCGACTATTCGACAAAATCGCAAAAATCAAAGGCTCAAAACGTCACAGCTACGAGATCCACAGCCTTTGTTCGAGTTTTTTCTCCCTCGCGCAGCGCCTCCGTGATAAACGAGCTTGATTAACGCGGAGTCGCAAAGCGAGAAATTCACTCGGTTGATTTTCGCAGTTTTATTCTCTCCCTTTCCTCGCGCTTCGACGCTTCGGGAATTTTTATATAATATATATATATATATATGAAAATTGAGTCGAGGGGTTATATACCTACATAAAAGGCTATGCATCCAACGGAGAGAGGTTAACGAGTAGTCTTTTTTAATTGCAGCCGGAGTAAAGGATGTAATTGAAAAGGAGAAAGAGACAGAATTTTCGGAGTATTTTACCACAGTGGCAAAGTTGCTGCTCTTCTTGATGAGATTTTTTTTCTTTCCATTGGGAGCTCGGACGCGACGTTCTCAAGGATATCGCTGTGTCGCGAAGTCAGGTTTTTATTAGAAGGATCAAGAGATTAATAATGGAAGGTCGTTGCTGGCGACATTCTAATGTGAGCAGCTATTACATATATAGGAGCTTTCGCTTTTTAATTTAGCTCTAAATACGGTTCTTAATTACATATAGCGAGTATTTTTACACCGAAAAGCTATAGTTTACAAAAATCTCTCGAAAGAAAATAATACGAAAGCTTAATTGCTCGCAGCTTTTTTCGTATTTATATACTCTCTAAATTCTTTTCACACGCTCGCTGCAATTCAGTGTCCTCGAGAAAAAAGCGCTAATTGACGCAGAGCGCGCGCCCTCGATACATCTCCGTAATATAAATAAGTTCGCGGCGAAAGTAAAATAAACTCGTGTTATTGCATCATCTCCCACAAAAGCATCCACTGCGAGAGCTCGTGAATCTATCGAAACAATGAAGCAACGCAAAAAACGACAGTCCAAGTGAAAGGAAAAAAGGATCCGACTTTAATTTATCGAGCAACCTTCACTATCCTCGATAATGCAGGAGTGGTCTTTTTTGAAAAATTCACGTAAAGCAAGAAATGCATAATGTATTTCCGAAGCGCGCGCGTGTGTGTTAAATTATTCAACCGCTGATAAAACGCTGGCGGTTCAAAATTAAACGTAAACGGTTTCCGCGGCCATATAGATGGAGTGGCAGGATTAGCTTGTTAAACACGAACGCGCGACGTTTTATATAGACGTGATAGCATCTCTCGATGTTGATGACGACGACACATTTTGTATTTGGCGACCTTCAGAGATTTCGCATAGTGTAATTAATTACGGCGAGTATGAAGTACGTCTATGCGCGACCTATGCAGAGAGACAGACCGTCGGGGCGTAGAATTTTTTTCCCGTGTAAACACGGACGGAAAACGGGTTCGAATGAAAACATGCCCGGGTGACAAATGAGTTTTAATTTTCAAGGAGCTGCTCCGCGCGACGGTAATCCATTATAATACACGTATAAAATGCTTAATGCGTCATCGTTATTATTCTTTGTTATATACTATTTACCGTGAGAGATGAAAGGTATACTCTTGGGCATTTTATCATTGTTTGCCTAGATTGTTATTTAAATAAACTTTCATGAAAATTACGCTTTTTCTAGTATCTAAATTTAGACTAGCAGACGATGCAATTGGTGCTTGCAAGTAAATGAAGCGATGATGACCCACATTTTGAGTGCATATATATCGGTCCTTTACTCGTTTACTAACATTTCTAGGTATACCCCGAGGAACCATTACAAACTAATTGTGTAAGTTTGCTACTTTGTAGCATAACTTTCCGAAGGCTCACATGTAGAAGTTGCAAGAATATAACTTCGAATGACAATCTCCGCCTTTGACGACTCGCATGAAATAATAAATGCTCGACATTTTTCCGTTCAATGAATAACAAAAACATCCTATTACGCGAGAACCTGTTAGAACCGACGCGCATAATAACGAGCACAACAATCAACTCGCTATATTGAATACTCCATATAAGTATACACTTCAGCCGATCCGTCAATACCGACCCAGTACTGTCACTCCATACATCCCAACGAAGAACTCTGCACGTCCCTTCGGGATTACGAGTAAATAATTCCGCGCGCTTTTCCTCCACTCTAACGCACACGCAACATAAAACTCTCCACGTCTGTCGTATACATACGGCATAACACACTCGACGCCGCACTGGAAAATTCAGTGGGACTCGCCGAGGCGCAGAAAAAGTTGATTTTCCGCTCGTCGGCCTGTGTATACGGCTAATTCAAAAAGACGCATTACACGCGCCCGCGAACCTTTCGCCCGCACATGTTACACGCACGCGACGAATCGCACATATATATATACATCGCCTGTGACTCTGAACAGTGAGAGACATGGCGCGGCTAACGAGGTTAGAAATTGCCGGGAGGAAGTGCCTTTGAAGCGAGAGGAGCTTCTGTGTTGGAGTCGTCGGCATCAAAGTTTTTTGAAAGAAATGCACACACACACACACCTCGAGTCCGGGAATTGAAGTTTTTGGATGAACGAAACTGGAGAGCAGAAAGTTGTGGCGCAGAGACTTTTGCGGAGAACGCGCTGAAAGCAGATGAAAATAGAAAAGAAAAAATCTCGCGCTCCCATCTGTTACCACGAATATAACCTTTTGATATACCTACTTTGCGAAGCACTATACTTTCAAGAACTGTGAATTACCAAACTCAGCTGCAACCTTCAAAAATTTAATCTCCGCCAATGTCGTGCCTCCCGACGCTCAACTTTCCTCTGTACGAAAACTCTCGCGATAATTCCAGACGCTGCAACATTTTCCTCTATACCTCGGCCTTGTATCAAAAGATCCCATGTACAGAAACTCTGTAGTCCCATGAATAAAGTCCGGACAAAATTAGGCGTACAACGCTAAATCGATATCGCTCGCTGGAAACTGAGACATACGCCCACACACACGTAGTACCATTCAGTTCCCTGGCGCCTTATACACGACGGACGAAATTTAATAAAGCCTCGAGATCCTCCGTCGTCCTGGCAACCGACGCGCCGAGTATAGAGGCTTCTATATGTATATACGTGTCCGAGAGACCACTACGACGCGCGCTTGGCTACATTCGAGAGATTTCACCGATTTATGTTTTAGTTCCTTTTTCCTTCTCTTTGACGACCCATAGATTTGCTGGGATTCGTTTCGACAGCCGAGTGTGGAATTTGGGTGCGACAAAGTGGAATCTGTGAGGGGCTTGAATTTGTACATATTCCGGAGCTTCAGCGAGAAAGCACAGAATGAGTGTATAACCGACGCAGAAGTGCATTCAAAGAAAATATTCGCTTTGATGCTAGGCCTCTTAAGTAGTTACGGAGTCGGTGCAGTCGGACAAGCTCTATTGGGTTGTGTTTGGACTTGGTATTCCTCTTGATTAAGCAAACTGAGTTTTAATGACTCTAGCTGGGTAAGAAAGATTTATTCGGAAACAGCATACTTTCTGAGTTTTTCACCGGATTATTCCTGCGCACACACTTTATGAGAGAAAGAACGCCGAGCAAAGTATAAGGATAAATTGCCGTGTACCCAGCGACGTTTAATTTTATTGTAAAACTTATAATTCGAAAAAGTTTAAATTCTCAGAAAGCCATCATACTCATGAATTGCGACTACATTGAGAGTGGATTTTACAAAAGTATCACCAACTCGATTCATCCAGGTATATGGACACTTTTTTGCGTCAGGCACCAAATTCAAATTTTTTTTTTCAAAGACTGAAGTTTTTATTAAACCGTGACTACGTGGACGTAGAGGTTTCCTCTCGAAAGTAAGGCCCATCATTCGTTAGCAAACTTTTAATCAATTCGAGCTGTCTGCCTGTGTCGTACGCGCGAAGCTAAACTAAATATTGACTTTTTCAACAGCAATTCCAAGATTGCGAAATCGCTCGTTTTTTCGTAAAACCGACATTTTTACTGCAATCGTTCAAAGCTGATAAGTACATTTTTACTAAAACTTCATCTCTGTACAATAAATTTCATATACGCTACATAATCCTTGTTCCATCATCATGCCCCAATAACAGTAATATACCTCTGAAATTATTAACGCCCTTTCTCTCTCATCATCTATCTCCGGGGGATAAATAGAGCGAAGCGATACGTGGCTTGGACGTATTTTCGCACGCCTCTCGGAGGCCACCGCACGGGTTTCGCGAGTCAAGCGCAGCGTACCGCAGAGGGACTGCGGAGAAGTGGTGTCGCTTCTATACGAGCGAAATTCGCGGAAATTCAGATGAATTAGAAGCTCGAAAAACTCTCGTATAAAATAGATTCGTTAAAATAAGCCTTTCAAATATTTTGTATAAAACTGTCGGATTATAAGGATTAATCTTTGAAATCTCTGTATAAGACAATGACATTCTAATTGGCTGCGGATGACTGCAATTTTGTTCAATATCTGTTCATTTTCCGTCGTTAAGCGAAGAAAAGAAACGGCTTCGTTAGTCGAGAATCAACGAGAAGATACTTGATACAGCAATACGATGAAATTGCATCATCAGCGGTTAGAAAATTAAGCAGAAAATAATACGGACAGAAATAATACAGTCTATTTATTTTCGCCATATTTCGAATTCGCTCTAGTTTTATGTAACTTCTCGAAATGGACGAAAACGTTTCGTAACAACAAGCCACTATTCAAACGAGAAATTTTACATAACGGAGTAAAAAATGTAAACGTGAAAACGAAGGCGCATGAGAAAATCCGAAATTGAAAGACTCTTCATACGTCGAGTTCAGCAACTCGAAAATATACATTGCGGAAATATGTGGCGTGAAGTAAACCGATTTATGGGATATATAAGGAAAGTTGTGCACAGTGAGATAAACTTCCACGATTTATCGATTAAATTCAGTTACAGTCTAATGTGAAATTGAATCCTAATTGTTTGAATGAATTAGTATATGAAAGGATTGTTAGTTCAAAAGTTGCATGAATTATGTTAGATATATAAGTAGCCTCGTTGAAATTGCGAACCGATAGGAGCTGTTCGATTAGACAACTTTCTGATGGTTAGTATATCTATAGAGCGTAAAGTTTAATTATTATAACAAAGATGTAGAGCGTAATATTCCGAATACTTCCCAACTGCATCGAACCGCTATGGCAAAAGCTAATCACAAACAACAGACAAACACATGTCTGTAATACGGAGCGATGAGTAAGTAAAACCTTATTTAATAACATAAGTTTCTATTCAAAACTAAAAAAAACACACCACAAAGACCTTCAACCCCAACTCAATCAAACTTCTAGCATTATCGAAAAAAATCTGATTTCGAATTCCAAATAGCCCAACATATACGTATGAACTATAACAACCAACAGCGCCGAAATCGCGTAAATCAGACTATGGCTCTCCTGTAATGCCATATATACTTCGGAAACGCGCTGCTGTTTCTCTGGCCGTAAACGCCAGAGCTCCGCGGTGATTATCCCGATACCCGGTCAAGCTCACCGTTTCCGGATCGTTCCAATCTGGTCCGTGAGTATGTTTGTGTGCGTCTGTTGGATTTCGCAGGGGATATGCCAAAGCGAGAGATTTAGCGCCGGGGAACGTTTTTGAAACTCTGATGCGCTTTTGATGTGAAGCTTAGACCTGCATATATATTATTTTTTGTCGAAGAGCAGAAGAAAAAGGCTGACGCGGAAACAGCTGAACAAACGCTTTCTAGAGAGTATTAGGCGATGCTTTCTTGCGAAACTTGCAATAAAGAAAAAACTCGCGTCTATGGAATGCCCTACAGTATAAGTCTCTCGACGACTCGTTTGCTCTCGCCTTCGGTGCGAAAATTTATTGCTACAGAAGCAGAAACTTTCGAGATAACTGCTTCACTTCTCCGTGTAAACTATTCCGAGTGCGTCGTGTATTCACGTGTGATATCTGAACTCGATATTATATATAGCGTGTATTTTCGTTTGAAGCTCAGTATTGCTTCTGACGCGTACATTTGGGGATATTTTTAAAGTTACGACGAATGAGCTCTCTCGAGTGATTCACGCGTATAACGAACGAATGGGCAACTATTTTCGATGTTTTTTAATGACTCAGATACTACGAACATACAGTCCAATTTGTAACTCTACTTATTACTTCCTCCTCTCTCTCTCTCTCTCTCTCCATGTAATTCTTCGAACTAACGATATATCTTCATTTTTTTATTTGACTTCTAACGAGCGAAAAAAGAAACGTTCCAGGCAAAAGTACAAGCTATCTCGGAGAGTCTCGTTCCACGAAATCGAAGGTCGTTACATTAATTAGAAAATTTCATCGCTCGGGAAATCAAGAGGGACTTTTAGCCGACAAAGAAGGTAATCACAAAACGGAGATAGGAGAGAGAAGGAGAATGAGGAAGCGCGAAAGAAATCGTTGAAAAGGCGCCGCTAACAAGGAAGCCCTCGCGAGTGTTCGCTCGATAATGGGCTCAAAGCGGAGAGAAAGAGACGCCCGGTCGCTAATGCTGGATATTTCGCGACGAAGAAAAAAACAAATGGAGACTTCCGCAGGATTATATACCCTCTTTCTTCTATCAACGCGACTTATACTCCCTCGGAATTATCGCCTACGGCTATGTCTTTCTCAACAATACATATATAAATTTTTTCATCAGAGCACTGCAAAACATTTTTTTCCTTCTTTTTCATAATAATGCAAGCTGATTATTATACGCACAAAACGATTGCCCCGTGATTGTTCACCCTCGCAATTCAGTGTATGTATGTCCGACGATATACGCTGGTTATACTACTTGTGCTCGTCGCGCTTCATTCTCTGCGCCTGCATATATACATACAGTGTGTCGCGCACTTACAATTAGTCGTAAAGTTTATATACGGTTTTAGTTCGTGTGTAGTATAGCGTTTAATGCTTATCGTGCCCTTCAGAACTATGCGGCCGAGAAGCGTTGTTCGTCAGTTATTAAACGTTGTTTCACAACTGCTTTTGCTGGGATTGAAATTAATATCCCTTACACGAGCTACTGGAATATTATTTATTGTCCGAGTTTATTCCATCTGCGTTGAGAGTTACGGGTAAACTACTGAGTTTTAAAAAAAGAATAATATGTCGTAAAAATTGTTTATTTTTTTTCTCGTGTATTTCAAACCCTCATATACCAGGAAACATCTTGGAAACACCGGAAATTTCCGCGAAACAGCAGCCATCTCATCAAATTTCATCCCACCCTGTCCAATCCATTACGACGGAGTCTCACGCGTCTTCGTCATTATACACCGCGAGAGCAAGAGGTTCCCTTATACGAATTTCCGGACGCGGCCTCGATCTTGATTCCTCCCGAAGGTCGCGTGTATATATATATATATATATACATACAGCTTTTCCTTCTTTTTACGAGCCCTCCTATATATAACCGGCTTTTACGAGTCTGCATGTAGGTGACGGCTTGATGCAAATGAGACGTAGAGCTTACGTGCCAACAGAAGACTATAGCGGGTTCTTCATTAAAAATTAGCGGAGCTTTTAGTGATAAGGTGTGTGTGAAGAAAGTGTCTTGACGACTCGTGCACTTAGTGCGCGGGGATACAACGTGTAACGCGTTTTTTGCGATATTTTACCTAAGAAGTTTGTGCGCGAGCTTTCGTAATTACAGGCGCTATATAACTCGCTCATCGCTAATTAATTCCACGAGGGCATTGAAAAGTGAAATCTTCATGCCAGCCTTGAAGCTTGCTCTAGTAAAACCTAATCACTTCTCAAAAGGAGGCGGACTTTGCTTATTAAATATCGACTGAGCGAAATGCTGCCGTGTATATACTTTACATATATATCGTAAAGGAAAAACTTTCGACGTTTTATGCAAATTCAATGTTTTCGCTTATGCGAAAATGCTATTTCAGTGGAATTTCGAGTATAAGATCTGAGATGAAGTTTTTTTTTCTTGCATCAAACTAATTTTCTCCGTGTAATACCGATGTTGTTTACTCCTGTAAAATCAAGCTTGGAGATCGACAAACACGTTTCAGTGGGAGAAAAACAAAAATAAAATGACTGGCGAGTGCTTGTGCGCAAGACTGTCTGTGGTATTTTTCTGTTTGTCTTTCTGACAGATGAGTAAGATATCCTTTTATCACGTTTCGCTCTCTGTTTTTGTTTGGTCCAGACGAATAAGTGAAAATCAAAGTTCGGACAAACACGGGTGTCATAACTTAATGGGTATAGCCATGTGAAAATATGGGAAAAGGAAGTATGCGACATTTTTCTTAAAAATACATTTAGAGAGTGATTTACTTCGACTCCCGGAATTTGATGAACCGGATTCGAATTCGTAAAATCAGCGACGATTGAAATACACATCATCTGCTCTAATAAGACGACGTCTATATGCAGTTTGTAATTTTCAGAATTTCTTTAAAATCCGAGAAGTCAGAAAAGAAAATTTCATAACGTCATCCGGTTGCCGCGGGATCCTTTGAAGTATAGGAAAATTCACTTACTTTGGAAAATAATATATATATAAAAGCCGAGAATCGATTTACATTTTCTGATATCAACCTCGTTATTATCGTTAATAATATAACTAATCTTGATTATTATATCTAAAATTAATCACGATGTAATTCAATAACGCTTTCTAGCATCCGTTATAGCCCGTAATAATTAATTATTAATAATTACGCTCACGCGCCAGCTTAACCAGCGCCTTTTCTGGGTTTCAAGAAACACGAGCATTCTAAGTGACCAGCTCTCGAAATCTCGAAATCTGGCAATGATTACGTGCGAGCATTCATTACGGAAACGAAAACAAAAACAATCCCAGAATATACGAAAGTACCATATAATGTACACGTACACCGATCGACTTTGAATTTGCACGCGATGCTGCATGACTACTGTTTCTTTTTCCCTGACGACACGATACCCATCAAAGGTCACCGCCGGCTCTCTTTAACGAGGAGGGACGTACTGCGGCGCAGAAAAATTACCAAGAGAGGCCTCGGGGCGATATTAGCCGCGACCCTATAATATGTTCTTTGAAATTTCCCGGGGGCTTTTCCTGGCTGACGACGAGGAGAAGAGTCTGGCTACATGTACACGTGAGATATGCGTCGGTGGTTGTACGACTGGAGAAATAGTCGAGTCTACGTGGGAGTTATGTCGTAGTTGATGCATGTCCTAGGGTTATATAATTCTACCATGTATATGCGGGGGCGGTGAAGAGAAGAATTTTAAGTTCGAAGAAGCATAATTCTTCGCAGCGTGTTTGTTTTTTTTATGTATGAATATGAATATTCATGCTTTTAGGGTTAATTAATCATTAGTTTATTACAACAGCGTTTTGTAGTGCCTTCATCAATAATACGATTATATCGCGCTTGTAACATTTAGTCCGATATACTGAACTTCGGTGAACGTTAATTAACTGTGTTTATACCTTTATATAGTTTGAAAGCCGTATAAAAGCCCAAAGACCGGTAATTACGAATTCTCCATTAACATTATCATATTCTCGATAAATTTTGTACGAGTAAAACAGCTATCGAGAAAATAAGAAAAAAATGTGAGACTCATGACTATCGCCAATAACTCAAGAAGCGCCTTGACGAAATAACTTGAGTCAATGTTGATCTAGCACAGACTTTAAAACTGCATGCCAAAGGAAATCAGACAGCAATTGATCAAACTGTGCCTATACATTCAATATTCACCCGTCAATAAATAATACAAATAACATACAACGATATTCGTGCTGAACCGCGGCTGGTAGATTCGAACCCGGAGCCCGAGAATCAAAGGCCGCCGCGCTAACGACTACACTACCGCTCACAGCGTGTTCTGTGCTTCCCATACTTACATCAAGAGAGAAGCTGTTAGCTTTGAGAGCTACTTCAGCGCCTCTGACGCCTGAAAGGCTCACTGAAACCGTCGGTAATTATTATATCGAATGATGGAACTACGAGTCGCATAAATTCATAATTTTTTTCTTGCCGATGAATCTTACTTAACGAAACCAAAAAGTTATGTTTTTCTTTCGAGTTATCATCAGCGGTCGCGAACAAATAAAATAAACCACTTCGACATATCCGAAAATACTGCACTCGCCCGTATATACCCATAACTTATTTACGAGCCCACGGCTAGCTGACGGATTTTCCCCGCCCAAACGATCTGCTCCTTCCCTTAACGCAATTACTGTCGTAAAAAAAACTCATACATCGTATATATACATATACATATAGATATAGTCGTCGAGATTGCCGACCCCTGGAAAATATATCAATAAACCCTTCTCACGAGTACAATTACGTGTGGAGAGAAGAAGGGACTGCTCTTTTCGTGAGAAGCAACAGCCGTATAGGAGACAAAGGTCGCTTATCGACGATCGACAGGTGATTTCTCGTCCCGAAATAGCTTGATACTCAGCGTGTCTATTTCTGATCCAAGTTAATTTATATTTCGAGTGTTCTATGCGTGGAGTTGTTGTTTATTGAAAGGAAAATACAGAATGCAGAATGTATCCTGTTTTCTCTCTCTCAGCGTGGAATTTTGACATTATTAGTAGATTCTTGGCCGAGAATCAAAGAAAATATGACTTTTTAAAGAGGGTAAAAAACTACTCTCTTTCTCGGACTCGAAAGGAAGCAGATAAGAAACTTGAACTTTAACTTATCGTAAAAGCTCGGCAAACAACTAGACTCCCTGAAATTCGAATTAGTTTTCCTTACTTATGTATACGCGAGAATTTCATATTATTTCTACTCGAAGAAACTTTTTTTGGAATCTCATACTCGTCTGTCTGAGCTTTCTCGAACCTGATTTATTTCGTCGTCGAAATCCATTTACGCGTGATACGACTTCTTAAATAAGAATTCATCATAATCGACCCCATTGGAGCCATATAAACCCCTCGAACCATAACCATTCAACCATCACCTCGAAAGGACTAACACATAGTCTCAGCATTTTCTCGTACTGTTCAGCATCGAAGGAACAAAGCGAGGAAATAAGAAATCGGGATAAGAGGCTGATTCCCATCGCACCACGTCCTTGGGTGTGGCCGCAATATTGCCGCGGACAAACGCGCCAAACTGCTGCGATAAAGAGCTTTTCGGGCCGAGAGAAGAATCTTGCCAAACGACTTTGAAGATGTAACAGTATTTTTCCGAAAAATTTATGGGTACAGCTTCCTGGCACACCGTCTTACAAGTGCATAAGGAGTGTTGCGTATAGTTTTACATGCCTCTTCCGGTGAGCTATGGCCTGTGATTGGCAGACGTTATTATTATGCGAGTAAATCTGGAGCTGCTGCGTCAATTTGGAATATTTTAATTGAAATCAGTCTGCATATCGCTGAAATCCATTAGCGTATTTCAATCATTTCATTAACATGATTAATGTACATTTCGCGTATAAAATAACAAATTCCTACTTGCAGGAATTCGCAAAATTTATGAAAATATACTTCGCGTAATTTCGATATTCCCCCACAGACCTTATCCAGAAAATTCGTATTCCCTGCAAAAATTTACAATATTTTCCTGGGCAACCCTGCTTTTTTATTCGCCCAATACATCCTTACCTCACGCATTTGTTATACCGTCTCTTCTCCTCCTTTAGGTCAGAAAGAAAATTTATAAGGGTCTCGGATATCCCGGAGCTTGAAAAATACTTTTGATACGTCGTGGCTTAGCCGAGAAGGCGCCAGCGCGTGCAGCCCTTAAAACTGATTTATTTAAATTCCATTTGAGCGCGACGAAGATCTCTTCGGAATTCAATTTCCCGTCTTTAATGCGAGGTCGTAAGTTAACTTTGACGTCGGCGTGGCGAAAAAGTCGTTTGGCCATTAAAAGATTTTGAAGATATATCCTTGAAAAAGAATTATATCGCAATCAAACGAAAATATTGTTTCTCGTTTAATCACAGTCAACAGTTGATCATCGATCTGCCCCCAGAATAAACACGAGTCAATCAATTTCCAGAGCAAACGTTTTCATCCCAGAGTAAACATCACGCACAGGCGTCGCTCGGCTAATTAAATAACTATCCGCTAATGGAACCATGCGCAAAGCCTCGCAATGCACCGCTTTTGTTTACTGGAATATCCCTTTCAAAACAGCTGCAGCGGAAAGGTCGGGACGGTGTATTATATGGTATAAACAGAGCCAAATCAGCGGATGTTTGTATGCGAGGTTGAGAGTCTGTGTCGTCGTCATCTTTTCGAATGGCCTCATTATGCGAAATTGCTGGGCCATTATACGCAACGGCGCAAAACGTTTTCCCGAATCTTGCCCGTTGAAAAACGAAAGACTGTAGAGATACGTATAAGCACACTCGAGAGTACACCTCCGGTTTTTTTTTTCGAAAAAGAAGCCAAGTACTTCCTGAATAGACCATTAAGCAGACTGTAGCCAAATTTAAAAGCGTAAATGGTATACTGCTCGTATATTACACCTCCAGGCTCGTTATATAACGACGTTAAAAAAGTTCAAATTGTGTTATAGAATGAAGAGGACACGCTATTTATTCAAAATCGTGCCTTCATATTTAAGCGGAAAATTGTACTCCGAGTATGTATAGAAAGTCACAAACAAGTCTATATTAGAAGACAGAACGTCGCGTCGAGTCGATTACTCTCAATCTAGCCACGACATTGGACTCTGGTCGATTAATCGTCTCCATCGAATATATATATACACCCCACGAAATCCAGGGTTAATCCCATTTGGCAAAAAGCGCAGATTGATACGACGAACGACGCTAGCTTATACGCTCCGTGTTTGCGTCTTTACTTTCTTTCTCTTGCACTTGTTCGATGTATATACGCGACCCCGTAGTCCTTCACTCGCGATTCTCAATCGGTTACGCGATCATCGTTACATCATCACCGCAATGGGGTATTCAGTTTTTACGATAATGAGAGGCGTGTTGATTCTTCTTATCTCTCGTCCGCGAGCATTGAAGACGTAAAATTCCAGAGAAAAGAGATTCCATTTTTATGCTCGTAGAAAAAAACGATTTAAGGATCTTAGCTTGGACTTTTGGTAATTGCTTTTAAGTGCAGTTCTTATTCTGCATCGTGAAAAATGGCTCTCCTAATGAAACGTCCAGCTGAGCAGTTGTACAGTCGTCCGTTACGTTCAAAGAGCTAAAAAATTTCATTAAACAATGGATGTCTGCTAAAAATAGTCGGAATATTAAATATTCTAATCTTCCCCTAAATGATTTTTGTACTTTTTTTTTTAAATAAGGGTTGTTAAATTAAACCTACTTTATCCTAGGTTGATTTACAGAGAGGATCTTCCAGTCTTCATTAATGGATCCTGCGAGTGTAATTCTTGCTTCGTACATTGACAGATAGTTTTTTTAATGAAACCGTAAATATATGAGAGTCAGAATGTCTCGAGTGTTTACTGTCAGCACAATGTCATGATCGATCGTTGTTGAAAAAGTAATAATAACTCAAAAGTAACAATAATGAGCGCAAATGAGCGTTAACAAAAGAATAGTAACAAACCAGAATAATCCAGAGAAAAAGCATTGATCAAAACTTGGAATCTCAAAGTCGATAAGTAGAAACAAAAGTTTGGTTATTTATTCATATCATTACCCTCGCTATAATACATCATGCACTGAGGCCAAAGTTTTCCTGGTAACTTTCTATGTAGGCACCTCCTCTCAGTAAACTTTTTTATAACATTCAAAACTTTCAGGCAAACAAGCGCCAAATATTGTTATCTCAAATCTTTACCAGTCTATTTAAAGTTAAGTAAAACACACGAAAGCATTGCATAAAATAGTACATCCGATTCAATTACTAAACTTTGAAAATGTGCAACTTTATTACCAGCAGATATAACGTTCGGTATAAATCCAGACAAACAAAAATATAAAATTCTTAATTTAGATGGGATATTCCAGTCTCTTACGTTTGAGAGAAAAAAAACTTTTCTCTTCATCAAATCTATATGCATTACAAGCTCCGATATTCTCTAAGTCACGTCTCGCCATCAGATCGCCAATAAAACTAGGATAGAAAGGACCGAAAGTATATAGAAGCTTGACCCGAGAATGAGGATTCGCATCAGGATTTGCGAAATAGACGCGCACTCAAATCCGATGATCGAAGGATTCCCTAAGGTGGAAATTTCAAATTCAAGTTACGTTGCCGCCTATTCGCTCCTTGCACAATTTACTATCAGCGCCACTTTTGCTGCAAGAGTGAGAACTGTTGGTTTGACAAAATGTATATGCTTATATGGGAAGTTGTACAAAATAATTTATTTAGAAATGTTGATTGCCTTAAACTGTTGTAAATTTTTTTATAAGATAACTCTCACTGTACTTGATACATAAAAAAAGTTAAAAACATTTTAAACATCTAGAATTTGGTTAAAAAATATTTTTTGTCTTTTTGCCCATATAAGTAATACATTATTGCAACCGTTTAGTTCGGAGGGCGGCCACGAATTCACGTAGAATACGCGTCAAATACGTATACGCACATAGCGAATAGACGAGGAAAAACATGAAGTAATCCAGCATTCATACAGTAATTCTCTCACACGGTTACACTTTGATAATCCGAGGAATAATAATATCATCTCAACCCCAATCACAAATCCATAAGTTTATAAAGTTGCAATCACTAAAGAAAACACTCTAGAACCGTTTTCTTCTTTTTTTCTCTCCTATGCGCCACCCTCGACAAGCGATAAAAAGTGGTCAAATAAAAGCTGCATCAGAAGGCCGGGGGAGAGAAAAAAATCGACCGAGAGAGGGAAAATGCCGAAAGTCAACAGCTTCGCCTATGTATGCAAAAGCAGCGGCTCCTAGAGATCCAGGATGAGAATCAGCGAAAACGTGAGGTGCGCACACACTCGCACAGGGAGAGGCGTAGGTGGGAATCCGCGGCAAATCAATAAGTACCGCCGGGAAAACTACTGCTGTACAGAGAAAGAGGAGAGATATAGAACTTCCAGGATATATGTAGGGAGGATACCACTGGGTGTATTACATCGTTTCGTATAACCGGAGAGAACGAGATTTATGCGACTGAAAAGAGGAGCGAGTCGTGTGTGTAGTTAAGTACTTTCAGAGAAATATATATGTATACGGTTACGCGAGAGAGCTTTTTGAAGGAATAAATGTAAATCGACACGTGTCGTATAACGAAAATCTGGATTATTGATTACGCGTAAATTGTAGGATAGCGGAGCTGCTATGTATGCTGAATAGGGAAATTATTAGCATTAATTAGCGAAGATCTCAAGTAGCTTAGTATTAAACGCGGATAATATGGTATCACGGTAATACGGCTTGATAACTAATAACCAACGACGAAAACAAACACAGGGTGTTTACCGAGGAAATGCAATAGAGCGCGATATTGAAACCGGAACTTGAGTTTGTTTCGATACATTTTTCAGTGCCAAATGACTCGCGTGCTTTTTATCTATATTATGTAATCTTTGCTAACACCATCGCGCGCACGAATGTTTCCACGATTGAAAATTCAATTTCTCCGCCGCAGGAGAACAATACAGAACGTGACTTTTGACTTTTATTATTCTTCGCCGCGTCCGCGTGAAATTGCTCGAGAAGCAAAGTCAATCAGGTTAGCGAAGGACCCACCGCAAACAATGTGTGTATAGCGTCGAGTGGAAATTTACCTAATACGTCCCGACGACCCTATAATGCAGATCACCTAATTTTCATTCAAACTCACGCGCCCCTGGTTTATCAAATTTTAGACGACCTACTTTGGAAGAACGGCGATTTTAACACTTCCTGTGTTGCATATAACATTTGTTGAGAATTTAAACCACGGAAATATTAAAATATTTCAATATTAGGATACCAGATAGTAGTTCCGGAGATTGAACGGATGTTTGTTCGTAAACAGACCAAAGATCGAAGAGATACCTAGCGATGCTGCGGATCGAAATAATTCTTAAGGTCGCCAGTAAAAAAAAGAAACGCTAATATAACTGTATAGAATATCTATTATCGGTTTGCTCAATTGGACCAAAAGAGTTATTTCGGCATAGCCCGCCGGAGTAACGGAATAGTGGAGTAGTACTGAAACGGACAAAAGGGAATCATAAAACTCCCGAAGTAGCTGATGAAGTATTCATGGCATTTTATCAAGTACTAAAAATAATGCTTCCATAAAAAGCATCATCGTCACTCAGCACACTATATACTGCCTTGCTTAATGGAATCCTTTATTACGTCAAGAAAAATCGCGAGAACTACGGATGGAAAAGGTACTTGAAAATGTATTAAAATTTATATTTTCTGTAACTGGGTTTGCGCGAAAAGTGGATTTTACTGGCGGCAGCTGACGCCGAAAATCGATAGCGCCCATAAAAATCGGGGTACGGCCATTACATGCAAGACTCTTTTTTATAAGGGCCTGATAAAGTTCACCCGCGAGACAAAGCCTGCTGCAGATGTTCTTTTCCACGCCGAGGGCAATTGCGTGAATAACGTTGATGGAGAGAATGGTGTATTAAAAGTTTGAAATTTTAAAATAGTGAGAAAGATGAAGACTTTCGTTTCACAAATTGAAAAGCTATGTCAGTCAATACTTTGATGGATCAATCATTTATAGATATATATTCACAATGACATAAAAAAAAAATTAAAAGATGTAAAAATTTGAATCTTTTGATTCAGCATAAATTCCAGGTATATTATTTTGGTGAAACTTGTTAAACAAATATCATTTTGAACGTCAAGTCCATAATTGATCATCCCATAAATAAAAAACGAAGTTATATAAAAAAATCAATTACTGGCGTCACTCAAGACGTATAAAAATCTGATGTCGGATTTCGCGGGGTATCCGCTTTTCCAGCCGCGCTTATACAAAAAAGAGAAAAAATCCTTCTACGAGGAAATCGAAATTCGTCGGATTATAGATTCTTCGAGTTTCGACGGCTTTGGTGCTGATTTGATCGATTCCGTGATGAACAGCTTTGCCGATGCATGTTAATGCGTGAAATTTCACGAGTAAGTTCGTTCTAAAAAAGATTCATCTCGTCACACAGTACTGCCCTAAACCCTAATAGACCCGACTATATCCGTTGACACATTGACGACCTAATCAGTAATTTTCTAAAACTGGAGCCTCTAATCTACGTGATTGACGAGTCGAAATCCGGCAGGATTTTGTAATTGCGATTCAGGAACATTGATTAATTTCCAGCCAATTCTGCTTGCCTGGAAGCGATGATGAAAGAGAATTCTATTTAGATTTCCATCAGTTTCATCAGGACCATGCAAATAACAGAAAAACTACACAGTTATCATTCAGGAAAACGTCAGCATCATCAGAACTTCGTAACGTAATTAAGTACCTCGTTTGCCATAATTTTAAATATAAATTCTGCAAATAAAGCCTCTTGAAAAACAATAGTAATATTCAAGTATACATATATCCTCGCTCAGAATGCGCTTCTT
Source organism: Muscidifurax raptorellus (assembly GCA_020010945.3). NCBI lineage: Eukaryota > Metazoa > Arthropoda > Insecta > Hymenoptera > Pteromalidae > Muscidifurax > Muscidifurax raptorellus. Next base: position 37,543,804 of record CM052077.1, on the reverse strand, counting down.
GTATCGATATTTACCCGGAACACTCATATCGCGTGGAAAATTAAAGCCCGCAGGTATAAGCGAGAGTAGATTTTAAACGAATTTGCCTAGCCATTTCAAGCGAGTTACAGTGATGCGCAGCTGCTCTTCGTCGAGGGGATACAAATATAGCCGGGAATAAAATAGATTTGCCGTGAGACTCGTCTCTGCAGAGAAAATTAAAGAAGCTTCATGGACATTCTTTACTAAATAACCTCAATTGAATGGCGAGCAGCAGCAGCGTCCCCACGAGACTATTGATTACAATGGGGATTGCAATCGTTTTGGAGCTGATTCGACTGAGCTGCGTTAGATAAATTTGTATCCATAGATTCAAGAGGGATGAAAGTATTATCCACTACTGCGGATTTGCTATTAGATTAGAGTGTTTCTGTTTGATTGAATATTCCTTATTCTCAAAGATTCAGATCGGATTTGAATTCAATTGTGGAGAACGCGTATAATAAATTCTTTACGCTCAAAATTAAGATCCTTAGTTAGAATCCATTAGAAGCAAACATATCCCGTACTCGGCAAAAGTTGCAGCCTTATCTCTCAGTCGATTCCTATAGCTCTTTCATCCGCACCACCAGCACCGGCATGGCGAAAATTTAATTATCCATTGCTGAGAGACTACGACTTTCTTTTATGCTCCCCTATCGCGAGGCCTCTACTTAAAAGGAGAAGAGATAGCAGCACTTTGGAATCGAAAGGACGCTTTGGGGGGAAAGAGAAACGAGTCACACACAGGAAGGCGCGAAAAGCCTTTAGAATTCCCGAAGGAGAGAAAGTTCGCGAGAAATGGTAGTTGGCGGGTAGTTTTAAACGGGACGAAACTCCTCTCGACGAATCGTCTCGCGAATTCGATCAAAACTGGGAGAACGAAGGCTTTTAGAACGCTTTGGAACACTTTGCTGCCAACTGATGTACAGACCATGTCGAGTAGGTGTCCGGACGACGAGTTGGAGAGTAGGTTGAGTGTTAAGAGGCATTAGGCAAATTGTTGCATTCGGTTGCTAAGCGGAAGATCCAAGTGTTATAACTTCGCTTAACTCTCAAAAACTTGTAGATGCGAGGAAAATTTGAATGGTTCATGCTTGTACACGAAATAAGCTCTCAATTTATACGCTCCATATACGAAAGAGTTTTTAACAACTCACACTTAGAAGTTTATGATTTGTGAAGATGACAATAAAGAAAAAAGCGTAATAACGGCGCTCACAGAAGCATAGTGTGCTTTTCCAGCCGTAAACAAGACGTAACCCTGATATATACCTAATACGCTCGCTAGATTCTAAGCTCATAGGTGCGAGTGTACACACGTACACTAGAACGTGCCCCACACAAAGTTTGGATTTGTTGCTGTATACTTGGCAGCTAAATCCTCAAGCTAATTATTCACACGTACTAAACTCAACAATGACAGTGACACGAATAGATGATATACTGTATATATACGACAACGGCGACGGCGGTCGAAGAGAAAAAGGTTGTTTACACCGCACTGGGGGTAAATTTATATTCCACTGTGGTTCGCCGGAGGACCATCAGACTTGTTTTCGCCCTATTCCATCTTGTTATACACTCGCAGCAACAGTCACGACGGCGACATGGGACGATGGAAAAACAGCACTTCGGCTATAAGCGCGCTCGCGTCTGTTTTCTCCTTTGGGAAGAGACGACGGAACATTAAGAGGATGTTGAACTGTAAGAAACTTCGACTTGGGATATTATTGTACCCTCTATAGTGTCGTATCGATTTTGCTATTTTCTCTACTTTTCTGCACTTTCCTACCGTGAAAACAGTGGAGTCAGGTTTTTGAAAAAGTATCTATGCGCCACTAATCTAGATCGTTTTCCTCCGTATAACGAATAAAGTAATTAGCCTACACGCTTCGACAGGATCAACGGCGAATAAATTAAGCCATCAGCTCTAATTCCAAACCGCCGCGAGCAAATCCCTCGCAGCTATCGACAAATTACGTAGCTAATATGAGTACGTATATAGTGGTATATAGTGGTACGAACGTGCGATAAAGCACGATAAAAAGGGGCACAAGAACAGCAAACGACGCTTCACCACATGCACGCACTCTGAGAATCGCTTTTCATATACGAGGGTTTGATTTTGCCCGCACGTCGTCCGCGATATTCCGAGCACGTGCTTTGTTGACCCATTTTTTGCTTCTTCCTCATATATATGCTTGCGCGCATGCACACATATTTTCCCTGTATATTTTTATTCTTTCTCCCCCTTGCGTGATTCGCCAAGCTGCTTCCGTTCTTTATGTCCTTCTTTTTCGGAAAGCTGTTTTCCATTGGAACGACGGCGGCGACAGCGCGAGAGATTTAATTGAAGAAGCTACGTCGAAGCAGTGCTTGAAATTCTCGAAACGTTTTACTTTGAAGGCTCCTGTGGGCTAATAGAAATCCTTTGGAGGAATAAAGTGGGAATGTGTTGGTGCAGTTGGAAATCCGGTTAGGTCTAATCGAAGTCGTCCTCGCGCACATCTAGAGAGTGTGAATGAGACGTTGTCTCTCGTTTAAATGGCTGACTTCGAAATAACAAAAAGCATAACGAATAAATGGACAGGCATTTCAGGTATTACGCAAAATCATTTAAAAAAAATTTAAATCAACGAGTCAAAGCGATCTTTTATATGCGGGCCATTTAATGACACCGCGGCGGATAAAACGCACAAGGTCTGTATGCACCACAATCGTCGAAATAAGCCCGACGAAAAGGACAAAAAAAAAACTAAAAAATTCTCATTTCTCCTCCGCAAACACCGGCTCTAATATCACTTTCGGCAAACGCGATACACGCAAAATCTGGGTCAGCCAGGAGAAGAAAAAGAAAAATCGCTGCAAAAAACAGCAGCAGTGTATATATACGACGAATGCTCGCGGCTCCTAAATCATCGCTGTAAAAGTGCAAGCGCATCGACGGGCTTCGCGCGATTAATAAATATTTATGGAAGAAGTGTATGAGGAAGCCGAACGCTTCATTGGCTTCGAAAAATGATCTGCTGATGGACTTTCGTGCGGTGTTTTGGCTTGGGAAAAATCTAAATTTTATACTGTACAATTAATGCAACGTTTTTTACGTTATACTTTTAATGTGCGTATATTACCATAGATTTTATATAATTTGCCAATCGACGTTTTAGGTTAATCACATCGTTATGATAAATTCACCTGATAAACAAATTTTCCATAATTCGGCATAATAACATCACCGTCAAAGCAAATAACGTTAGGGCATCAGAATTAAGAAATTCACCTACATATTTACCTTCAACATCATCAAAGCATAACGCAGCTCATAAAACATAAATAAAAATGCAGAAGAAATAGTAGCCTGCGGCGCAGCTATGAAAAGTTACTACGACGAGTATTTCTCGCGTTATTTTCTCCCAATACAGGTAATAAAAATTTCTCTCATCCGTGCATGCGCTAGTGTTTTTTTTTTTTTATAAAAATCTGTGGAACTTTATTACACCGAGCGTTGGAAAATATCATGCAAAATATTCCTCAACGCCCTCGATTCCACATAACAAATGCACCGCTTTTAACGGCTTCTGCGCTGCGGTTATATTCGCGTATCTTTTATGTCGGCTGCCGTAGTATCCAGAGAGGATTTACATAAGTTATATATATATGAAAATTGTTCAGCGACTTCAATATAGCTCATCGATCGCATTATTTTGGTTTCAGTTTCGTCGTATAATATATTCAATTTCTCGTACAATATTGGTAGGGAAAATTTTCTCAAATAATATATGCATAATTATAAAAACAATTATTCAACCCTGGAGGTACGCACTGAGAGCAAACACATTATGGGTTCTCAGTATATATTATAAGCATGTATAATTTACGCGGATCCACCGCAATCAAGGGCAAAACAAGTATGCATTGTAACTATGTACAGACTTGGCTTAATTAAGACTAGCAATCATTATTAGAGTCAGCAGGACATTTATTTATAACTCAGAGTACCGTGTAAAGGATTTGAGTATATAGTACATGGAATGGCAAAGTTTAATGCAATTCGCAACTCTAATGCAGCTTTCTTTTGTCCGCCAAGTGAAAGAATGTTATAATCCATGTTAAGAAATTTACCAGTGAGTTTAAACTTGCTGAAAGAATGGGGCACTCTGCCTTTTTTATACGTTTTATTACGACGGCTAACTTCGAGGGGAAAAAAGAAACTTCTTTGCACGAAAAATTGGCCTGGATGTGAATTATTCCGACCCTATAAAGATAGCGGTATTATTAAAATCAATTTAGTTCTGTCGGAAGTAGTGCATCGGACGAGTTCATCTATAAAATTGAGTTTTCTAACTTTGGCTACACGCTCTATACTACAAAGTATAGACTTACGAAGGAACATCTACGTACGAGATCTCTCAGTGCGTAAACTCCATCAAAGGAAAAAAAAACAAAAAAAAACACAACAAAAACTCACCTATCGAAGATACGTGCTTCCTTGAGGACATTTCCAAGATTGATATACGCGTCCAAAAAATTTGGATCTAGAGCGACGGCCTTCTCGAAGTGATGGATGGCCAGCCAGATTTCCCCCTGAGCGTTGAAAACACAGCCCAAGTTGCTCCAGGCTACGGCAAAGTCCGGCCGCGTCTCGATCGCCTTGAGGTAGCATGCCTAGTGTGTGTGTCGCGCGATTGCACGAGTTATCAAAGAGAGAGACAAAAAAAGCAAAATCGACCAGGTAAATGAGTATCCCACAGAAGCTTTCTTTCGAGCCACATCGACGTAGCTCCGAACGATGCGCATAAATCACTCTGATTTGGACGTATGCGTATCGTTGCATCGCTCGCACTCTTATCACATTCGCTTGTAGTCGTGTTATTATTATTCATTAATGCTCTTTTTCTTTCGATGTTTTGCTCTCCAGATCCAAAGAGATGGAGAGACTTTATATTTTTATATAATAAACAAATAGAGAAGCGTCAAGCTCGACTCCTTGTCCCAAGTGTTCAAGCGCGGATTTGCTGACGTGCTCGTGTAGATACGCGAGAGATATTTGGTTCATTAAGTATCTATTATCTTTTGTTTTAAAAAGATTCATTTTGCGACTTGTATGCGTGTGTATATATAGTTATAGTCTACCACGAGAACGTAAGCGAATTCGCTCTGGAAAAGCCTTTCGGGATTCGAGGCAATCTGGGCGAGTTCTTGGTGTCCTCACGAAAATAAAAAATTGATTGTTCCGATGTAAGTTTTTTTTCCTTTTCTGGCTGTCTATGGCATTAGTTTACGGTCACGGCAGGCTACTATAGCTATTCATGCACATCTAATCATTATAAATGATAAATATGTCTGCAAGGAAAATTAGTTTGTAATTTTCGTATATACAATATTTTTTAGCAAAATAGTAAAATATATGCTAAAGTACGTCAATAAAAAACTTACTGTCGCAACGAGAATTGAAAATCTCTGATTTAATACATATCTCTCGGTCAACTGCACAATCAATGCTTTGCTTTCGTGAGGACGGAGCGAAAAGAGAATAAAAGAGAGGCAGACTGAGAGAAAGAGAGAGAAGGGAAAGTGAAAAAGAAAGATCTTTTGATAGTTAAAAAGAGTATCGAAGAGAAAAAATGCACAGTCGTTTTTGCTGTAGTCGTTGTCACGAAGTTTATCGAAGAAGCCCAGCTTTCGTCGATTCCTCGCGCGCTCGCAGTCGCCACGCCTTTTCCCGTCCGTCCATCGGTCAATTTGATTCGCGCCAATTAACGGAGTTTAAAAATAAAACGTTTGCTCGCCCCTGCATTTCAACGTTCTTGCTAAAACTATTCGACAAAATTCAAAGCGCGTCAACGTTTTTGAACTGAGAAAAAAGAACAAGTGGCAATTTAGTTCTATGTAAAACAACGGTATTGAAGAAAATCAAACAAAAAGAGTAGTATAGCAAGAAGAAAATGCTCTAAATAAAAAATGTCAAAAATCAAAGCAGTTGAAAAAAAGTCCTGGCGACTGGGCGCGCGAAGTGCACTCGTGATAATCGTCGACTGATCCAGGCTCAGAATTCTTAAAAAAGACACAAAAACATAATCGTTTCCTCTCTCATCCTGGAAGCGTGTAGTTTTGCAAATCTCATCGTTATTCTGAAAAAGTGCTCCTCCCGTTGACACAAACTCTCTCTGTCTTCCGCCGTGAGTGGAAAACAGAGACAGCCGAAATTCTCTATTAGAAAATTACACAATTCTCAATTCTGTCTCAGTGTTTTCTCAACTCCGCTACGATCCTGGGACACAGCCTCGCGCCGAGAAACGTCACCGAGCGACGCGCTGCAGACTCCAAGCCAATAGATTAATGCAAAGCGCCGGTCCGGACTCTCCAGCGCGTTTATCAATTATCCGCCGCTATTTCTCTCGTCAATCATCTTCTCGTGAGTGATGAAAAGTTGCGTTAATCGTTAAAAATCTATACAGAAAACGTCTGAAAGAGAACAAATTGAAGAGAAACGGTGACGATCCTCGGGAAACAAATGCGTAAGTTTGTAATACTGAGAGGTGGGCTGCAATATGTAAAGTTTCAGTGTATAATCCGTACCTAAAACATAGAGATAAAAAGGGCATTTGCGGTCGGCCGGTCTCTATGCATATATCAATTTTTCATCGAGCTTTGTAATTATATAAATATGATGCGGCAAAGAGAAAATATTAATTCAGGAGGTATATAGGAAGAGGGCTTTCTGTGAGTGGGTTGTTGTAGTAGGCGGGGGACAAGCCATAGAGACCGGCCTCGGGAACTACTTTACCTTCAGAGTACCCTTCGGTAGGTTGACAGTAGGTACGGCTCGTAAGCTCTCGATAATATATCTTTATGATCTGAGAGACGCAGTGCTCATATTGAATAACCTCTGATCGCAGCGTTCATTCGTGTTCGACCGGTTGGAGAAAGCGACCGTGTGTCTGTGTCCGCACTTGCCCCGCTCTCCTAGAGTCGATCAATCCCGTCCACAGACAATAAGACAGCTGCGTTAATCTCTTTTCTTTTCTTTTTTCTCTCTCTCAACAACACTACCACTCCACTGTTTTGCATTTATCAACTTCATCTTTTCTTTTCTTTTGTTCTCTTTATAGTCTCTTTGTTAACAATTCTATTACTTGATACGTTTGTTGCTTTCAAAAGTTTTAGAGATCTTTATAAATTGCAAATACCTATATCATATGGACACACGACAGCCAGAGGACTCGTTGACAATTAAATATCTGTTTCGTTTTATGCACTGCTCTCTTTCGTGTTCGCTTAAAGCTTCGAGCTTTTTTGAAGTACTAGAACAAGATTTAAATTTTTGCGTTAAAATGTTTGGTTGCTTTGAAATTTACATCTCCTCTCTCGTCGCGCTCCGAGCTTATATAAGCGATGACGCTTTTCCAACTCGGAGCTTTGATTCGTCAAAACAATTTCAGAGAAATACATTACACTGACTTTATAATTATGTAGTTTACTCACGGAGAGATCCTTTTGATGTCACAGTTTTACGAGGAGATTCGAATTTTCAAAATATAATATAGAAGTGAATTTTCTTTAAATAAAAAAAAACATGCTACTTAGAATGATGAAAATCTCCAGTGTAATCTACTCCCAAAATCCATCCCGAGCCGAAGTATAAAGCCGCAAAGTTTGGCAATAAAAATTTTTCAAATTAAAAGTTGAAAAGTTTAATTTTAACGTAGTACGATCTTCGAGTTTTATGTGCAACGTTCAAACAGAGCAATAAAATGAACTTTGAATGAATTACAAGTTTTGGCTTTATCAACAACGCGTGTTTTTTCAAAAAAAAGAAAAGACTCTAAACTCAATGAAAAGCTATAGTGGCTGGACGAGTTTAAAAGAAAAATAGAAGAAAAAACCTGGCAGTTATTAGGGGCCAGCTAGTTCTCAGGAATTATTTCTAGAGTATAGCAGAAAACTTCCCTCGTCACTGTTTATCCTAAGTAAAGTCGAAAAAGCGATGCGCTCACGAATTGCTTTTAAAAATATTTCATGAATACTGACGTTAAGTCTCGAAAGTTAGGTGCATCATTCATTGCCGATGCGAAGTAGGAGCATTTCTATACTATTTCAAATTGAAATTCATGAAGTGACACAATGTCGTGAGAGCATCTGAATTGCCAACTCCACGCTAAAGCAGACTTCTTGACTAAACATAATCTAATTGCCCAAGAAATTGCACTATTTCCACTTCTTCAATTTACTCTATTCACAAGAAAAACGTCTTTTTTTAACCAGTGAAAATCTTCAGTTCAAATGTATTTACATAATGTAATTTTATACTCTTAAGAACGTCACATTTCTGTTCAAACGGTTAGCTTAAACAGCTGTGCATTTTTTGTTTAAAAATCTTTTTACTACGTTGGATCAAAACAAATTGAAAAGTCTGAAGGTTTCTGAAAAATGACAAAATATAGAAAAATTTCAACAATCTTTGACATAAAAATTTACAATAGCCAAGCAGTCTTGCGCCAATCTTGCCTTTTAGCGCATTGGACTTTGCATGAGATAAAGAGAAAACTACACCATTGGATCAAAGGAAGAGTAAAAGAAAAGGTGCTGTAAAAAAAAGTTAATGAGAAATGATAAGGTTTAAAAAGTGAACTTAAAAGCTAGTTGCGCGCGGCCGATCCTATTTATCTTTATGTAACATGCCCATAACAAAATTTTCATTTGATATTTACGTAACAATATAAAATGCAAATTGAGGTAAATATCCTAGCAAATAGAATCGGCGGAGTTACAATTCGATAAACTTGCAGCAAAACCGACGTGTCATTTGAAAACGAAGCGAAGCGTTGCTGCAAGCTGCCCGCAATGCCATTTGTGGTTTGTCCGCTGTTTGCTCTTGACAGCTTCAAAACTTCAAGGGGATGTCGCGACTGACGTGGTTCAACAGAGTTTTACAAATTGTTTTGTTATCTATGCTATGTCAGTAAATAAATGTCTTGATCTCGCTAATAATTTATAGTTGATTATTCAGAAAGAATATATACTTATTTTTGAAAAAAAGTATTCTACGATCTTTAAAATGAAAAATTTTAATTTTTTAAATCACAAACCAATTTTGCGACTTCTAAAAGCAAAACTACGATAAAGAACTTTTTTACCATAATTCATCTAATGGTGTGCATTTATATAAAAATTTGTCAACTCTAATGATCCATAAAAGTGGCAACATACCCTTGAAAGACGTATTGCATGCGACGTTAGGTTAAACCGAAATTTAAAACACTCATAAGCATGAAAAGCATATTATACAGCGAACAAATTCTGAACATATACATGTCGAATGCAATACGTTGAAGAGTACCCATAGTGAATAATTTTTCTGTAATCAAAAAGTTAATGCTGCAAGAAAAAATTTATGGGTAGTTATGGCATAAAATTACGAAATTCAATGACAAATGATTGCTCGCATCGCGCGCAGTTGTAGTATACAAAGGCAGCTTTCTGCGCGTGCTTATGTCAAAACAAACATGTACTCTAAACATTCCTCAGAACTACGCTGGCCGATACACATGCATAATAGGCATTAACACCTTTTCGTCAATCCACAGTTATTGTCTTTAGCAACCGTTTGTTCGTTTTCGATTAGTCACTCATTTTTATGACTATACATTTGATACTAGCAAGTGTAACTGATGGAATGCAGACTTCCGGCATAAATGCATAAAATGTCTCATGTGAGAATTCTCGAAATTTGCATAACTGCATCAAATTTAACATACCTTGGCTTCGTCGAGTCTTGCTAATGCTTTCAATAGATTACCGAGATCACTTCTTACGCAATATAAATCCTAAAAAGAATGAAGAAAATTAGTGAAAATTACAATCATTAATCTACAAATATTAACTATAAAATTAGAACGAGAGATTCAACAATGCTAATTGAAACTGATGTATAAATTGTTATTCAACAACAATTTGTAAGATTTTTCTCAGTGTAATTACTTTAAAGAATATTAATTTGTTTCTAATGCATTGCCAACTATACAATGCAAAAGATACTGCTGAATATTCGGATAATTCAATGAACATTATGATGTCTCAAATTGATCATTTCAAATCTACGCACTGGATTGTACTGCAGAGCAGTCACATATGCTTGTACAGCCTGCTCCATGTCTCCTGCTGCTACCAAAGCAGCTGCTAAATTAATGTAGCCGTCTATGAAGTCTGGTTTCAATCGAACAGCATGTCTGTAATTTTCCAATGCTTCCTGGAGCTGTCCTCGCTCTTTGAATACATTTCCTAAATTGCTGTATGCTTCAGCCAATAATGGATTCTGCTTGATAGCTAATGTGCTATAATGAGCTGACCTGTTGAAAATTGCAGTGATTAGAAAAGTTTCTTTTCACAATAACTCATTTATGCCCAAACATAAAAATCACTGTAGAAATTTACTTTGTTTAACATTTATAGATTTCCAAAAAGATAGATCAAGTTTGAAAATGTTCATATGAAACGAAACTCACTTTTCTAGTCTGCGGCATTGAAAATGTATCGAGGAGAGAAGTAGTAGGACTCCTGTGTTATTTGTTTCTTGTCTCCACAATTGCATGCAGTGCCTCTCTGCATTTTCATAGTCCCCGGCTTGGTACTCTCTGTGTGCGAGTTCCAGTAACCCTAAGACCACAAAATTTAATAAGTGATAATGCTTAAGAATGAATCCTTTTATAATTGATTAAATATTATTTTTCAATAATCCTTTTATCCTTTTATATTTAAACAAGGAAATCACTTGAAAAAAAATTCTCTCATAGTTTCTTGTTTCCTTGATTAATGACTCATCCAATCTTATTGCAATTTCAACGCAACCTATATATGCGTGTATGTGTGGAAGTTAAGAGCATTTGAAACTGAGTTTTCATAAGGCACTCGAAAGTCATTCACAAAGTATTTGCCATTCAAATTGCAAAACAAAATACACGACTTACGTCAATAATAGGGACATAGGAGTCTCTACAAAAGAGACAATAGAAAGATAATCCTACTGTGCAAATACCACAATCAAAAAGCCTAACACAGAGTATAAATAACTCTCCTAATCCAACATGGCTCTCTGGAGCAACATCAGAGTCATTGGAATCATCGCGATGCAATCAATCAATAAACCCGGTAGCAGGGGCCCATCCCACTCTCGCGCGAAATCCTCCAAACAACGGCACGACGAAGATTTAAAAAAAAAACTAATGAGTGTGAAAAAGCAATAAGTACACGAACAGTACGAGTCGAGGACAACGTTGACGCCATTGACGGTCTGCTCGTCGGCTACGGCGATGAGCTCCTTGCCTTGTGTATCCTGGGACACGACCAGTAGATTCTGGCCGTTCTGTCCCGGTTGTCCTGGCTGTTGCAGAGGCGCTGGATTCGGCTGCCAATCGGCGTGTTGCTGCTGCTGCTGGAGGCTGTTGGCCGTAGCCTCGACGACACGATTGACGACGCCGGCGGTCGTCTTCATCAAGCCACCCCCGCCGTTCTTGTCCATCACGCGTGCGCTCATGATGTCCTCGCCAACTCGCTCTGCATGTATTATTATATATGTACCTATACACCTCCCTCGCTCTCGCTCTGCAAGATCAGTATATGCGCGGACGAGAAGACACCTAACCTCACTTTCTGTCTCTCTCTCTCTTTCACTCGCTATATATGTATCATGAACGTGTTGTATATAGCTGTCAGTCTGCGCCGGGTGACGAGGACGATACAAGGACGATGATCCTCTTCACGGAGCCTCGACGTCGTCCATGCCACTGAGCCAACTTTATAGGGCTGCTCTTATAGCTATATAATACACTGACGAGAGAGACGCGTTTTTCCCACGCGCGCGAGCGCGAGAACAAAGAAAAACGTCGCGGCGCGCGCGTATGTCTACACTATATAGTGCAGCTACGAAACGACTTTTCCGCACACTGTCTCTCTCCTGAGGACGCAACGCTGTCGGCGTATACGTTTAATCCTTGTATTTGTATACTAGTATACTTATATTGTCGATGGCAACAACAAACAAACAAACAAACACAGCGAGTCTGATCCGCCGGACAAAGGAAATAACACACCGACTGCAGACAGTCGACGGCAGCGAATCTCACACTAACTAACCGAGCGACGAGAAGGTCCCGCAGGAGCAGAGAACGAGAGAGCCTGGATGGTGTATCGGCGGCGCCGCGCGCGCGGATATTCGGCAAGAGGGAGAGAAAAGGCGCGGTGGGGAGCAGCCAGCTATACTGTATACGCTATATATGTATATATATATATATATATACAATATAGCTACAGAGCACATCAGAGAAAGCGCCGACGGCGAGAGCGAAGGCCTGCGGTATATATAGGTATATAGCGAGTTTGGAGGGGAAGAAGAGAGAGAGAAGCAGGAACGGAGGTTGCGGAAACTGGTATACCCTTCATAGCTATATAGCTGTGTATAGGGTCGCGGCGGCGAGTTTTTTTGTCGACAGGGGGGAGGGAGAGAGAAGGAGAGCTGGGCTTTTAATTGATTCGCACAGAGAGGGTCGAGCTCGCGAATTTTTGCGCTTCTCATGCATGTGCGTTAGGGGGTTGTGTGGCGCGCGGCAGCTGATGTTGACAACGGTGAGACTGAAAAGTGATCGGGTTGATGCATCTGGATTTTTACGTATGCGGCTATTGAGAACTGTAGCCTTGGTATAGAGGATACTCGCCGTATTGTATAAGGAATGGAAGGACCGCGTGGATTATTCGATTGGTTTTTGCTTCGTTTCTTTCGATGCTCAGTTTTCGATACAGGTTTTTGGTTTTTTGTTGCAAGATGTTTGTATGTTTTGATCATAGACGAACATTAAAATGGTCACGATGCATTATTAGAAACTGAATCGAAGCTCACTTTTTTTACAAGAGCCGTATATAGTAGAATATTTTCACGCAATGGCAAAACGTCAAGATACCGACCACCTTCGATAAGAACGTTCGTTATCTATAGTGCTCTCGGATAACGAAAACGTATATAGAATATACAAAGAAAAATATTGTTGTTGACACCGCACACTTCGAAATATCGACGTAAACCCGATCTCGCGCCGAAATATACGTATATAGTGAAAAAATAAATTTTATCCAAGCGTTTCACGAACCTATAATAATACCGCGTTTACCGCGGGCATCGAGTGCATAATTCAGAAGCACGTCTAGTGGACTGCTCTCGAATCCAAAAATAAAAGGGTATAGATCAATACATCGTCGCCGCGGAGAGACACGATCAAATTAGTAATCAGAGTTATAAACGAGTCGTCGATACAATTAACCGGTGAGCAATTGCGCGGCTGCTTGTCACTGACCGAGGCTTTTTACGTAAACCCTGCGCGTATTGTGTACGATCGCTATTGACGGTTATATATTGTACATTCTTATATATACACTCTGAAGAGATGATTATGTAGCAAGCGCGGTTAATTGTTTAGTTTAAGTATACACGAGACAAATTCAAAATTTATATAAACGTCAATGCATACTCGACCCGTTAATTTATTATACACTGCAAGTGAGCCCATAATTCATAAAAATAATTCACCGCGACGGACTTTGTACATCCGCGATATAAGCCCATCTTCCCATCAATATATACGATCCACGAGTTAATTAATCCGATCCACATTCTCTACTCTATTCTTATATACCTGTGCTATACACCAGCACCTTATCCTTCGACACATAACACGTGTGTGGCAAACTCGGGCAAAAAAAAACGATGTTCCTCCGTCGGATGTTCTAAAGCTGATATTATACGAAAATTACGACGACGACGGCGGCGACCTATTGATTGACCGCGAGCGAGGCTGAAAAGCTAAAAACCTTGGCCGAGTGTTTGTGTGTGCATGTTATGAAGCCACTGCGGCTAATTTGATTTTCTTGCGCGCACATCTCGTGGCTTAGGCTTGTGTATGTATAGTATATACACATGTGGGTTGCGGACTTTTATATGTATATGTGGAGGGTTTTTAAGCAAATAATCGTTTGTTGTTGTGTCGAATATACAGTATTTTAAGTTTACTTTTCCGAGTGAAATATATACATATTCTTAATTGAATCATTAAAATGAGGATCGTTCCGTCGAGTTTAACTCGCCTGACGCGCTCAATTTGAATTTCAATTTGTCAGCTGTTCGAATGCGAGGCGCGTAATTTTATTGCGTAAATTATGTATGAATATATGCCATATATATATATACACGCAAAATTAATTAAGCCGCGAGAAATTTTTTATTATACATTGGTACGAATTGCTCACGGTCGTCATTGGACATTTTTTAACGTTAATTTTTCTGCGCTCTGCATACTGTTTATAATATATATACGTATATTATAATCGAACTTTTTTATCGGGTTATCTGTACGGGCTGACTGCTACTGATAAGGGCTTAAAAATAGACGAATCGGAATAATATTCTTCCTGTTTTTGGAAATAAGTACAGCTATAATGAAGTTTGGGAAATTTTTCGTTGTGGAGATATATATGTGTAATATATACTTCCGCCATCAAGTGAAGACAAAAGAATCGCGTATGCGTTTGGAAAGTATAATGCGCGATAACGATGTGGCGAGACGTTTTTAGGAACAATTTCTTCTTTCAAATTCTCGCGTCGAGCATTGCTCATAGGAAAAAAACACCGAGATTCCGTCACGCTTCGTCGTATTACTCTATATACTTATTAAGTTGAGCTTTAAGCTTCTGAAAAAGAAAATATTGTTGAACAAACATTACACCGGATTATTGCAAAAATAAACAAATTTAAGAGCGGAAAATTCTCGAATAAAAAATGAAAACAGTATAAAGACAAATATAACGAAATATAACAAAATATAACGAAATGAAATCCCTAAATTACACTAAACTCATGAAATGTCATACGAGATCGCCCTTATCTCCTTCTTCCTATTAATCAACAACAATTTTCGCAACTACACCGAAACAGTCGACGCATCGCGTCCTCGAGTGTCCCTAATACACGAACGATTCGCGAAACAAAAACACATCAGATCGGGCCTCTTATAAATACGCATCTTCGAGGAAAATTCACTGGCGACGTGACATAATCTCGTAGTCTTCCCTTGAAAACTCTTCTGTACGAGTATTGTATATACCAATGGTTTTTTTCCACGCGTTGCATAGCAATAAGGGAGAACCCGTAGACGCGGCCTTCCCCCCCATATACACGCGGCTGTATAGAGGCTATAGAAAAATTTCCGCTCTCTTTCTTTCTTCGTCGGCTCGTCGGGGAAACTATTTACTCGAGAGTCGATAATGTCGCCTGCAGGGAAGATATAACGTTGAATATTTTAACGGCGGATGAGCGATATTATATTTTATTCGAAACGCTGCTGATCGATGAAATTTGAATGATGCGCATTATTGGAAGACTCGGTATATGTGTGTGTGTGCGCGCGCTTTTAAATTACTGGGGATCGATGATTATTTCGATTTCGCAGCTTGAGAGCTTACCGATAGAACTATCAATATTTTAGTAGCCGCTGTGTGATGTGACCGTTATTATTTTGGTCGTCGCATTGCGTGATTAATTTTTCATATATCATATAACTGGAAATTAAAATAAATTTGTCATAATTATTTTTCTTTAAATACCAAACACTACACGCTGTTCGATAATACATAACGTTGCGCACAACATTGAGAATAAAAGCGCGCCCAGCGACACTGCAGCCCTAAAACCGGTATCTCTTTGATCTTCTCTGCTGCTAAAAAAACAGGCTTCAAAAAAGCTGCTCTAGAGCTTCGACGTACTCTTATGTGTATTTAGACACGTGTAGGAATTTTCCAGAAAGTCGATCGCCTACTTGAAAAAAGAAATCGTTAATCAACCCTCTCCAAAAATTCAATTAAAAATTGTTCACATCGCCTCCTAATCTTTCAAAAACTCGTCCTTCTCAAAAATTCCTTCGGAACAGCTGTCATAGCTATCCCCGCGGAAATTTAATCTCAAAAGAGAGAGCGATAGAAACAAGGGCGACACTCCCACGATCTTACGGCACTGGCTTAGCAGCAGCAGCAGCAGCAGGACACAAAACGAACGAAGGGCTGCCCCACTCGGTTTAACTTCTGCTCGGCTCGTTCATTTTCTTTCTCCGTCGCACTACCGGGCCGGGCGCAGATGGAGAGCCAGTGGAATATTCCATCGGCTCTGGTGTCGCGGCGCCGCGGGTGCGACGGAGACAGACTGACGCGCCGAGAGGCCCCGATTACGCTGGATAGATAGTCTCTCTGATGTGTAAGATGTATATACGTTTATACGGCTTTGTGGGTTGGTTTTGCCATTTTTTTAGAAGATTTTAATTTATTTTGACTCTTTGGTGCAAAGAGAAAGATTTTAAATAATATTGGTATTCTATATTAGCAAACGTTTTTATTTTGATGATTGGACACTTATGTGAACGGTGTACTCGAGATTATTATTTTTCAAATTATATAGCAAAGTTATGTTTTGCATACGGTTCGATGTATGTGTATGTTATACAAATTATATAAAGAACTTTCTATACGCTATATAGAGCTGCCGCTGACTGAATGTTTTGATTTTCTTCTAAATCACGTGGTGTATGTATATAATGTACCGTTTCGTTTTGAATCTATTTATCACACCCGAACAAATTTGAAAACACCTTCGCGCATAATTATATACATTCATTCAAGTACACGTTGTATCGTCTAATCGATATCGTTATCTGATTACAGCAAATTTTTATCACCAGAAACCATCATCCAGCGATTAAAAAAAAAACAATAATGCGAAATACTCATTACTCAAGCAATCCGCCATTAAATAATCAAACATTCTAAAACAAAAATCAAGTCTCAATTATAATACTGTAGAGCCGTGAGCCCAGCAACAAAATCAATGCTATATGCCATGCATAGTGTAAACCGGTCTTATACAGCAGCAGCAGCGGAGAGAAGAGCCGCACAGCACAGAATAGACGTCGCAGATACGCGATGCGGGGAAAGGTGCGCTCACAACGCGCTTTTTAGAAGCAAAAGAGAGGAGGAAGCGACCCCGGCATGGATTCACAAAGGATCCATACGGCTAGATATTCACACCGTAGGAATTTAATCGTCGGGGAATCCTTTTGAAAATTTTGAATTTTTTTCCGAAGCTGTGCTTTACTTTTTGACGCAGCCATGAAAATTTTATAGGAAAATAAAGCTATTCGCTCTCAGCTTGCCCTATTTCGTCTAGACATCACGCTCAGAGTGGGTCTCCTTCGAAGTTTGGGTAATAATAGAAAATTTATTTGTCTTTTGTCGTGCGCTGTTATATACATACATACATACATACGGCGCACAAAGTCTGCGGCAAAAACTCTGTGGACGAAGCTCTTGAAAAAACTTACGAAGGCTGGTTGAAAGAAGTTTTAGCGATGGCTAATTATTAGGTATATAAATATACTTCTTTCTTGACGTCACAACACGATACAGTTCGCAAATATGACTCGAATTTATGTACGTAATGTTCAACTTCTCGCATTCTTTACGATATGCTATAAATGTATGCATATAAATATATATACTATAGCTATTATACAACAATTTTTACTGCACCGTGTAGGGATGCAGCAGCTTTGAAAATTATGGCTTTGGTGAAAATCTTTAAAAATGTTATTATTCTATTTTAAAGAAACAAAATATAAACCGATAAATTTTAACGAAAAAGATTTATCGATCATTGCTCAACGTCAACGTGTCAGACTGGAACATTCTAAATCTATTCTCGTCGATTTTTATATTTATCCGCGTAATCTGCGTTCGAAGTTGTAGAAGCATTTGAAAATCAGTCGTTTGCGCGCCATTTCCGCATGACGTCATCCGAGCGCCGTCTCGCGAACTCTACTGTATGCTTTCCACTCGTGCATGTGTATACAGGGTATATATTATACTTGACACGCTACACAGAGGCCTTAACTTTTGACAATCACAATGCACCTCTATTTTTCCTATAGGGAGTCTCTCAAGTTAGTTTGGCGCAATTAGTTACTTTGCTAACGTTGTTTCTCAAAAGTTTCATTATTTTAATTGTTTCCGCTTGAAGTTTATAAGTATAAGTATATATATATATATGAACTGTTGTCGCTGCTGCTGCGCTACGAAAATGAAATATATAATTTCTCGAGACGGTTCCTGACTTGTTATCTTAATAATTAAAAAGTTTCTCGCGCACATGCTGACAGCGAAAGCATTGGCTCACAATATGCTAATATTTATTCACGATGAAAAAATAATATAAAAATAATGAAAACGCTCGCAAGGAGTTATATACTTATATAACAAAGCATCATAGCACCAAATAAACTGAGCGTTGTATAAATAGACACTTTGGTTTTGCATTTTCCAATATTTATTTTCTGCACCGATGCTCACTCGATTATACACCTACACTCTCCTTATTTTAATTGAATTAGAAGCCGTATCATCTCAGCGCCATGATGATAGCATATAGTGTACCCGTTAATTAATAATTTAAACAATTTACAAAATTAGTATATTATATTGCTTTATATGTCATTCGGCTAATATTTATAGAAGCGATGTTTCATGATTTTCCTGCATTAGATCGTTTAAAAAATATATACGACCCTTATATCCTACGGCTCTCGATACGCCTACAATGTTTTGAAAGTGCAAATATTTGATAGGTATCCATCAACGTTATACGCGTACAACAAATTTATTAACATTCAATATTATACAATCTCCTCATCCTGGTTTATATAATTATTATACCATATCGTCGTAACGACGTCTCTCTCCCACAGTATTATATACACTTTAAGTACGACAATCATCATCACGACTCTCAAAAGCAAAAAGCGAATCCTTCACAAATTCGAAACAAGGAAAAGAAGCTCCAAATAATTGGATCGGAAAGTTTCGCCGGAAAGTTTTACTATATACGTTTTGTTTCATCAGCCTATCCTTGAATTTGTTTTCCCATTCAATATTTTTGCCGCAACGAATTCGGCGTCTCGCTTTCTCCGATTATTAAATTGCGTATAATACTTATACACATTTCTGTGACTTCTCCTTTACTCCTCGATAATGCTATATTAATTAAAGCTCGTCACGCAAAAGATAATGAAAAATTCTCGTTATTACATCTGTCGTATGAAGACTGCAATAACAACAACGAAAAACTACAAGCTATATGATAATATAATATACGAATATCACAATTCCAAGTCTCCTTTATACACACGATATGAAGTTTACATAACGTGAAAATCTTCAGATGTCGAATCAATATATTATAGAATCACTGCCGCGCGAGACGGTATGAATCAGCTCAGAATATTTTCTATAAATATATACTTATACTAGCCCGTGCGCGAAACGAAACGAATTTATTGCGCTAATGATTTTCGGATTCGAAGCTAGAACAATGGTACGATCCAAGCCCAGGAATAACAGTCCGTAAATCTCAGCAAAAATTTCGCTCGAAATCGGAGGTATAAGTAAGTAAGCGTATAACCGGTGGACGAGCAGAGACAATCTTGCGCGTTATAACGACCTTCGGGAGGCGCTTTTTTTTATCGCGGAGAGGAAGAGCGAAACATGCGCTGCCGTTTTCCTCGTATATTTTCGGCGAGCGATTGGTGATACTTCACATTAGATTAATTATTAATTCTAGAATTTTTTCGCGCAGTATAGTACCTATAATCTGTATATTTCTTTATCGTAATCGATGTCGTGTATAGGTATCTTGTTTTGTTGTCGTTGCTTATATAAATGTTATAAATAGTGTATACCCGTGCGCGATTTCTTTAAAAATATTATCGCTTATTTTTAGACAATCGTTTTCCCTATTTGGCAAAAAATGTTTATCGGGATATTTAATAATTCAAAAGAGAGGTTATTTATAGGGGCGACAACTTATAGTATCTATAATTATAAATGTCTGCCACCGTCGACAACGTTCGCAAATTTGTTTGCGATATATTTAAAAGTTTGAGTTCAAGAAAGACAACAAAATTTTCCACGTTATACAAAAATACTACGCACTAGTACCACCTAACTAATATGCGAGAAAACTCACAGACTCACTGTCCTTTCTAGTCGAGCTATATATGCATGAGGAAATCTTTTTAAATTTGCCAGTTTGGCAAATTTTCAAAATGGAAGCACACTATTCTTTTTCATTCTTCATGTCATACAATATACAAAACGTACACCAGTAGAAATTTTAGTGTAAATGGTAGGTATATAGCGTTGAATACAATGGCTTTTCTCGTATTCTACTGCTTTTGTACATTGTATTTTGACATATGAATGAGAAAAATCAGGCTAGAAAGGTGTACTCCCATTTTGAAAATTTGCTATTTGCTGACCTCTAAAACTGGCGAATTTAAAAAGACTCCCTCATATATTACCTATGTACAATTATTAACGAGAAAAAAAAGACGAACATAGTCTCCGCAAGCACGTGTCCAAACACACTATGTATCGTTTCTCGTTTTCGCGCTTATGTGTGTGTATATATATGTACACACACATATGTATATATATATGAGTGTCTGGCAAAGCAACGCGCTTATTACATTTTTAAAGTTTCGCAGAATGACTTTTTCAATTTCTCGTCTATTTTTAAGTAAATTATTTAATCAGCGTGAGATGGGTGTCGTTTTTCATACGCTGGGAAAAGTCCATTGCTTCTATATATTACGTACACATGCAATCGGCGTCGCGTGTGTATATGTATTTATATACTTATATACATGTCTTTTCGCGGACGTCACTGCTGAGAGCTTGGGATCGATGTTTTTCGAAATAGCGATGAGAGAGAGCAGCGAATCAGGTCAGATTCGAGTAAACTACCTGAAACGGCTGATTCACACGCGGAGTTTTGAGGTTAGGTTTGTCTTTTCTCACAGACGATGTAGAGACACAGCAGACACGCACACAGCGAAAGTTTCTGCAAAAGTATATGTATATTGATTGCCTTTTTCTGAAACGGTGTCGCGTGCAGCCAAAGCCTCGAATTGCGTAAATCCTGACACATCATGCGAAACGAATGAATTTGCATAAACAAGCAGATATCAGCACAGACTGACAACAACAACGACGACGATGAAAGTCAACATCAAAAGCCAAGCTCAAGGCTGAGCTGGCTGAGACACACACGATGAGATATCACCTCAGTGTAGAATCATCCGAACAGGATCAGCCTATACAAACAAGCAAAACAGCAGCAGCAACAAACATGTCTCTCCTCGAAAAGCCATAAAATAGAGACAATAACATTCGAAAGCGAGAGTGACTATAGACGTGCATAGATGTATCCATACCACGAGGAGGCTTCTCGGCCATGGGGGCAACAGCTCCGCCCTCGTCTGCACTGCACCATATGCAGCTGTCACTCGCCGTTTCGGATAATCCACGCACACGACGACACACAATGCTGCTCTCTGCGCTCTCCTGATGCAGATCGAAAGTGGCACGCGCGCACAATCTCGCGAAAACCCGCGCGCACCGATCAATGAAAACGTGCTGCTGCTGCTGCCCCCGTCCCCTTCTCCAGTCATATATACAGTCTCTATTTGCATTTTTTATATCGGCTTATTTTTTATATACACCTAAAAATGACTGACTTTCTAGTTGCTTATATACACATATATATATACACGCATCGAAGAGAAGGAGAGAAACTACCGGTGGTATAGTCGTCTTTTTCTACTGAACAGTCATTCGAAAGGATCGTGTGCATAGAGAGCTGTACCTAATGGATATTTTCGCGTAAGAGGTACATGTCGCGACAGTCGAATGTTTAACCTTATTCTCTACTCATGTGCACACTTCGAGCTCGACATCGGAGAGCTGCGAATTTTCGATCGTTGCACAACTCGTGTCTGGCTTATACTCGTCATTTTCCACTTACTCTGTTTCTACGCGGGAATACTAACTATGCGGTTCGTTTCCCTCTCGCGCGCGAGTGCGTGTACTCGTGATTTGCTATACCTTGATCGATCCCAAAGCCAGTTTGCCCTATTTCGTTGAATAATAAATAACAAACTTTCCCATCGACCCACGAGGAGAGAGAAGTAACAGAAGAAAAAGAAGAACGATAAGCATATCGCAGAGAGTTGACCGGAAAAATACCACGCGCGCTCAATGTCACAACACACGAGCATCGAGTATATTAGGAGAATAATCTGCCCGATCCCACGCGATCGGCAGCGCGCGCACACACGCGGTTATGCATATACACATATCAGATTCATACATAGGTATACTTCTGCGTATAAAGTTTACTCTACTCACCGACGGTGGACAGCTGCTGCACGACGGTCTCGTTCATCTTCAGGATCACGCTCGATCCGGCGACGATCTGCTGGTGGTTATGCTGCTGAGGCTGTTGCGTCTGCATCATGCGCTTCTCTCGCTTGTTACCCTCGACGCGATCGTCGTCGCTCTATTTCTACTACCTTGTATACTTGCTGTGTGCGTGTGTGTGTCCTTATTATAATATTCCGTACATTTACAGCGAACTCGTGCGAATTCTCCTACACACCTGAGAACGTGTGCCGTAACCGCGATACCAAACTCGATGTAGGGTCCGCACGCACAGTTGCACGCGCGAAGCGAGAGCTTTTTACACGTATATGTAAGTCTCCGAAATTTCGTCTCTATATATAGTACAGGAAGGCACACGATTCTGCACTGCGAGAATACCTACACTATTATCGGTTCGACTGCAGCACAACGTCCGCCATCATGGAAATACCGCCGAGCAGTCCGAGAGGAAGGACGGCGCTGATGCCAACAAGCGACGACGGACAGCACACGGTGATGTGGGTATATGTATATGTGCGGGATAGAGAAAGAGAGAGAGGAAAGAAGACAAGTGCGGAGTGAACTGCGGCTGGTTCTACATGTGTGGGAAGAGGTGGTGACGGTAAAGCAGGTTTCGTTGGCATCGGCTTCTGAACTCTTGTCGCGTTTTCATGCGAGCTTTTATCACGGAGCTTTCGTACGACTTTTGCCGTGCTCGGTTATATGTTTGATTCTGTCAGTAAATTAATGAAATAATAGAGTATGGATTGTTTCAAAAGAGCACGAAGGATAAGAGTTGATTTTTCCGGAGAAGGAAAAAAAAATATTCGTGTTATTGAATAATTGTAACGCGTTCATACAGATGTGAAAAATTATTTTCTTTTTAATTCGACAGAGTCTAATTTTACATTGATTCGACATCGACAAATTTCTGTAGAAGTGGCTTGACTCCACGCGCTTGCGCTACCTATACTCCCACCATTATTCTGCTTGGCCTTTTTTACCGTAAGACGAGTTCCTCCGTCTCTTTCTTCTCTCCGCTGATGGCTTTTCAGCACTTGTCCTTTTTTCGCAAAGTCACGGAGAGACTTATTAAAAAGCTGGATCGTTCTGAAAAAAAAACCATGAGTTTCCAGGCCGTTCCCGATATTTTTCTAAATCTTGACTAACGCGATTGGATTGCGAATGTTGTATACACGCAGGTAAACCGAGGTGTTTGTCGAGATATTATATATGTATAAGGCGGTCGCAATTTACAGGTATTTGATGCTGAGGAATTTCGCATATTGGTTATATGATGCAACGGCAGTGATCAGGCGGCGTCATCTGTCGAAGTAAAGGCGTTGTTTGAGCTGGTCGTGGCAGGATGATTATATCGACGATCGATTTACAGGGCGTCGAAGGTAAATGATTCCGCCTTTTCTAATTATAGTATATATTTATTTCTTATCAAAACATAATATCAGGATTTCAACGTTTAAAATGAATAATTATACCACTTGTTCTAGGGATAGTAATAAACTTGGGCTATGAGGTACTCAACAAAAAGCACCAGGAAACTGTTTTGTAAGATCTGGGTTTCTCAAAGAAGCAATATTGCCTATTTTGTGTATATATTTTAATTTTATTTAATCTTATAAAACCTTAAAAACAGCTTTCAATTATTTATTTCTATAATTATGTACAAGATTCACTTGGTTCCTAGCTTGGTTCGGCCAATGCAGCAAAGAAGAAATGGGTAAAAGTGGACCGGACAGTCGCTCTTATCATACACTTTTTGTCTCAACAAAAATCACAACTATACATTTAAATTTGTCAATGTTAAACAAAAATTATATAAATTAATTTCAAAACTTTTATACATTTTTCAAATAAAAACTAGTGATTATTCCCGAATTCTTATAGAATCGAGGAACGATAAATTACAATTATTTTCCTTTTGTCTTTAATACATACAAAATTTAAAGCATCACGATTCAATTGTAAAAATTCAAAAGATAGATAGAATTTACGCACTGCACATCATGCAAGCATCGCCGTTTTCCCGCGAGCAGACCAACATTGCCTCTTCTTCCTCTTCTTGTGTTATTGAACGGTTCTTGTCTGTGTTGCCATTCTTTAAAGGCGTTATATTTTTTAGTTTACTTTTATCGACGGTGAACTGCAGTGCGTTTGCGGCAGGCTTCGTTCTCAAGTAATACATACCGGTTTTCAGACCCTATAAATTAATCATAGATGTGTATTATATACTAATTACATTGTGCCGAGTTCTTACTTTCTTAAGAAGTTAAAATACTAACCGCATTCCAGCCGTAAAAATGCATCGATGTAAGTTTTTCCGTTGTTGGCTGAGCTATGTGTACATTCAGAGACTGAGACTGATCAATAAAGGCACCTCGATCAGCAGCCATTTTCAGAATGGTCTTTTGTGAAATTTCCCAGACAGTTTTATACAGATCCTTCAATTCATCCGGAATTCTTGAAACGTTCTGAACCGAACCATTGTTTGCGATAATTTCATTTTTCATCTCCTCATCCCATATATCTCTATCTGTCAAGTCTTTTAACAAATGGGGATTTACGACCTGGAATTCTCCAGAAAGTACACGCCTGGTGTAAATATTGCTTGTGTAGGGCTCTATCGATTCGTTGTTTCCTAAAATTTGTGCCGTCGAAGCTGTCGGCATAGGCGCAAGTAACAAAGAATTACGAACGCCGTGTTCTGCAATTTTAGCTTTCAGTGCAGCCCAGTCCCAGAGATTCGTCGGTGTTACATTCCACATATCGTATTGTAGAATCTAACAAGAGTTAACATCAGAGATTACAATAATCTGTTATCTAATTCATTGAACACAAAATAGAAATAGAAACTTACGCCTTTGCTAACTGGTGAACCTTCATAAGTTGAGTATGTTCCCTTTTCTTTAGCTATTTCACAACTAGCTTCTAAAGCACCATAATATAAGGTCTCGAAAATTTGAGTGTTCAATAATTGAGCCTCTTCACTTTCAAATGGATAACGCATTAATAAAAAGGCATCAGCCAACCCCTGAATACCAATACCTACAATAAAAATTATAAAAATCAAATTTATTATTTAGAAATTTATTTCGATAATACTACCTACCGATAGGTCTGTGCTTCATGTTGGACCGTTCCGCTTCTGGAATGGGGTAGTAGTTAAGGTCAATAATTTTATCCAAATTTCTTGTCGTGACTTTTGTGACTTCCTTGAGTTTTATAAAATCGTATGTTTTTTTACTGGCATTTACAAACATATTAACAGCAATAGATGCCAAATTGCACACGGCTACTTCATCCGGTGAAGAATACTGCACAACTTCGGTACATAAATTACTGCTTCTGATGGTACCAAGATTTTGTTGATTAGATTTGCGATTGCAGTGGTCTTTATACAACATGTAAGGAGTTCCAGTCTCAACTTGAGATATCAAAATAGCAGTCCATAAATCTCTGGCATCAATTTGTCGTTTGTAGCGTTTCTCTTCCTCGTATCTAGAATATAAATAATTTTAAAAAATGCTTATACTATTTAATTTAAAAATGAATTTGCTTCTAAATTAATCTTACTTCTTATATAATTTATCAAATTCCTCTCCCCAAACATCAGGTAAACCAGGACATTCATGCGGACACATTAAACTCCATTTTCCATCATCAAGAACTCTCTGCATGAACAGGTCCGGGATCCACAAAGCATAGAAGAGGTCTCTGGCTCTGTGTTCTTCTTTACCTGTGTTCTTTTTGAGATCGAGAAATTCGAAGATATCAGCGTGCCATGGTTCCAAATAAATGGCAAACGCACCCGGTCTCTTGTTTCCGCCTTGATCAACGTAACGCGCTGTATTATTGTATACTCTAATCATAGGAACCAATCCATTAGACACGCCGTTTGTACCAGCAATTCGAGTACCAGTGGCTCTTATAGTGTGAACACTCAAAC
Organism: Muscidifurax raptorellus; assembly: GCA_020010945.3. Lineage (NCBI taxonomy): Eukaryota > Metazoa > Arthropoda > Insecta > Hymenoptera > Pteromalidae > Muscidifurax > Muscidifurax raptorellus. The sequence continues at coordinate 37,517,481 of CM052077.1, read as the reverse complement.
CAATTCCACCAGCAGATTTGCTGACTAAGGCACATCTCTTCAGAGTGTCATAGATTCCTTCAATACTGTCTTCAGTCATTGTAAGGAGGAAACAACTAAAATCATTAAGTATAAGAATTATTTACTCAATTATTATTCAAAGATTGATAACAAAGAAATTACGTACCTCGACATTTGCTGACGTGAAGTACAAGCCGAAAAAAGTGTTGGCGATGCGTGAGTGAAATAACGCTCAGACATATAGTTGTAAGTCTCAATAACTTTTTCGAGATCTTCTTTGTGAATAGCTACAGCAACTCTCATAAGCATGTGCTGCGGACGTTCAACTACCTTTTTATTGATTTTCATTAAATAACTTCGTTCCAGTGTCTTAAATCCAAAATAATTGTATCCAAAATCTCTATCATAGATGATGGCAGAATTTAACTTGTCTTTGTGTTTTTGAATAATGTTGTGATACTCATCGCTTATCATAGGTCTATGTTCTTTGGTGATAGGATCAATCATGGAGTGCAGATCTGACATTACCTCTGTACAAAATATCATGAGCAAACATAAGACTTGTATAATTAATTGCAGAATCAGAATTTAAAGATATGAATAAAATATATTACCGCTGAATACTTTCTTGGTTTCCTTATGTAAATTGGATACTGCTATTCTTGCTGCTAAAACAGCATAATCGGCATGCTTGGTTGTCATTGTGGCAGCAGTCTCTGCAGCCAGGTTATCCAGTTCCACTGTTGTGACACCGGAATATAGACCATTGATAACACGGAATGTGATAGCAGTCTGTAAAAAAAAAAAAACAAAACAAGTATCAACTGTGTTGATAATGATTGGATAATGGATCTGATAATTTTCTATTAATTTTATAAATAAGTTATTATATATATGCAATAATGTTTATACTTACTGGATCGACATAGTCCATGTCCAAGCCATAGCATAATTTTTGAATTCTGGAAGTAATTTTGTCGAAATGAACCTCTTCCTTGCGCCCATCTGAAACAAAAATTTGTTAATTAACAAATATAAAAGAAAAAAAGATAGTATCTATAAACTGCAGAAATGCATAAATGCTTTACATGTACAAAAAAAAAGGAACATTTTATTAACAACAACGCAATATTAAAAAAATAGCTTTAGTCAATTAAAAAATGTAACAAAAAAGATAGGAAATTAAAAAATCAAATAAATAAATTCCTAAATTATATGTAACATTTATCTTTCCATTATTTTTCCAACCGTCTAAACCGAAGTCGTCCGAACAGTTACGGAGCATTTGCGGGTATATGTATATATAGGCGCGCACAGCTGTCTATACAGCAAACGGGCATAGGCACAATGCAAAACGGTTCAACACGAAACCCGATGTCGATGCCCGTTAGGGAAAAAAATATACAGATAGGGGATGCTATACAATATTCGTAAATGTAACATTTATAGTAAACTATATGCAATAATCCATTTATCAATAACGTCATTTTTGCAATACCTGCAAAGTTACCTTTTGGGGGATGACGAAACCCTGATGTAAGTACTAATGATCGAATGAAATAAGTTTTAATATCAAGTGGCCGGTCAATATAGAAAAACACGTATTTGTTTACTTGCTATCTGATCGCGATGGTTTCAGCATCTCTCGTATACTTACGCGTTTGTATATTTAGGTATATCGTTCGAGTAGATGGTATATTGGTGGGGGAGATGGGGGAGTCAGGAAGTGCGAAGAACAAAGCGGCATTACTGATAATCTAACGATTCCTTCTTTTTTCTTTAAAAAATACGCGTTTGAAAACAACGGATCGGTTGCTTTGAATTTCCGCAGAAAATAAACACTGACTTTTTTCATACGATAAACGTATACTTGTAAATTTGGATATAAACGAGGCTTAAGGAATCGATTACGTATAGGTATATTACTGCACATAACCTAAATTTCTCACGTTTGTAATGATTTTTAAAAAACTGTGTATCTGTCATTGTCGAAGACGCGCGAATACGTAATTTTAGTGAATAAACACGTACATTTTCGTTGAAAAGTCGCAATAAATGCGAACTTCCAAATACTTGTGCAAAAACATGTTGCTTCAGCCGCATCAGTTTTCTGTTCAGCTTCTCTTTTGTTTTGATTTTTGACATTCTAATAAGCAAAGGTATACTTATATTCATCGCAACTCGATTGAAACTGTCTATTTGTACACTGAGTTCTGATGATAATAGCGTTATATCCAACGTTTTAGATTAAGTTACAAAATACTAAAGCAACTAGCGATCATGCGTTACAATAAACAAACCGAAAACTGGATATGTTAGATAAAGAATAAGGCGACAATTCTTAACACTAAAAATAATTCGCGGAAAGTCACACCTGACTCTGCATACAAGAATGAGTAAGACGAAATTCAGGCATAAAAAACAAATGAAATTAAAATGTTTTACAACTTACTGCGCTTCAGCACATACATCTTCCCCTTGGCTACCATGTTTCTCGATTTAAGTAAAGAAATTCTTGCAAAATGTACTCAAAAAACAGCAAGGCCGGTCCTCTAACGTTCGCAGTGTCCAGCTAGGCTGATGCTTCTCGTCTGAAGCATATTCGCCCGCCAAAATGCTGGAAGGTAGGGATTTTTAGCGCCAAACTCTTGCGTTCTTCTGCCATCTTCTGGTGGTCGAAGGAAGCAATATACACAGCAAGTTGCGTGTTATGAATTTGAAATAGTTTTAGAGCTTTTAAAGTTTAACTTAATTTGTTATCTTGTAGGTATGTACCTATTGAACTTATGAAAGCAGTAGTCATATAAAAATCTGTCTTTACTTACTCCACTCTCATTTGGATATAACAATTTTTACTAACAAATTTGTTTACAATCATAAATGAAAAATAATCGAAGCAAACTCAAAAACAAATTATCTATAGGTATATACTTCAATACGTTTTAATATCAGCAAATATTTGTCATTTATAGTACGACACGCTTCGTGCTGCCATCTGAGTCGAGCTTGCGATTCATCGCATCGAATCCCTCCCACTCTTATCACTCTCACACCGCGGCGAGTCTCAAATCTATCCAACTCGCGGCGCAAACCGTCTTCCGCTTTCCGTACGCATTTCGCCGGTGTTTCTCGCAGGCCACGATCCACTCGTCGTCCCCTCTTCAGATCGTACAGACGCCGCCACATCTTCAGCCACAATCATGACCGACAACAAGGAGCGTACCTTCATTATGGTCAAGCCCGACGGTGTCCAGCGTGGACTCGTCGGCAAGATCATCCAGCGTTTTGAAGATAAGGGCTTCAAGCTCGTCGCCATGAAGATGGTCTGGGTAAGTGCAGTCATCTCCCACAGCCGCTGTCGCCATCGGCCGACTATATCATTGAACAGTTGACACGTGGTTTGCAATAAATTTATGATAATAACGGATTTTTTATGCTGTCTTTTATGTCTGGATAGTGCTGTGTGCGGGAAGTATTTATGGGCGTGTAATTGAGAGATGCGATTGCTCGTGTAAGTGGGGAATTGGAAGGTGAGAAATAGCCGTTGGTAACTGATGGTCGAAGCTGTCTAGTGTTTGACCTTGACGTATGTTTTTCTTAAGGGCAGCTGGATTCATTGGTTTTAAATGTTTATCGTTGAAGCCTGTTGATACACTTGTGTTTATGGTGGCTCCAGTGCACATCTGTTTTTATAAAAAACAATATTCTAATTGCAATATAATTCAAATATCTTTGTAGAGATGATTGACTAATGTAATCTGTGTTTATTTTAGCCCACCGAGGCTCACCTCAAGGAACACTATGCTGATCTTGCCGGCAGGCCATTCTTCCCAGGTTTAGTCAAGTACATGAGCTCTGGACCCGTTGTACCCATGGTAAGCATGCATTTACTTCGCTTATACTGACAGTTCACTAATTGTAGTGAAGAAAGATTTGCACATAGTGATACTGTCTTTAGAGAAGCCTTTACAAAACAGCTGACCTTGATTATGTAACAAAATGACGAAAAAGAATATATATAATGAATCAATGATATGAGAAGACCTTTAAATACTCAGATATGAGACACACTTGAAGAGACGTTTTTTTTTCAACTATTAGGATAGTTGTTATGATTTAAAGTTCAATTTTTGATTCATTTGTATAAATTGGTCGATAAATTGAAATGTTTTATTCAACATTTACGATATTTTTAATACTGTAATTGTAATAATAAAAGAATATTCTATATTTAGATTTTATTTTTTAATGATATCTTTCTAGAGTACATTATTAAGAGTTGACAATAAAAAAAGTTTAATTTAATAATCTGTAAGTTTTATTTTTAAGTTTGATTATAATAATCTCTATGCAAAGAGATATTTCAAAAGAAAATTTTCTAAAATTAATTTTATTTTAAAATTTATATCAAAACTTTGCAAAACTTATGTATAAATATGTAAATTAAAATATTCATTAATAATCTTATCTGTACAGGTCTGGGAAGGTCTTAACGCCGTCAAGACTGGCCGTGTGATGCTGGGTGAGACCAACCCCAAGGACTCTGCTCCAGGCACCATCCGTGGCGATTTCTGCATCCAGGTCGGCCGCAACATTATCCATGGCTCAGATTCCGTCGAGTCCGCCAATAAGGAAATCAAACTGTGGTTCGGCGACGAAAAGAAGAAGGAGGTCGTCGACTGGGCTTCCTGGGCCGAGAAGTGGATCTACGAATAAATGGATAACTCGCTAAATTTTTCATTCCATGAATTAATCTGCAATCTATCCAGGATAGTTGTGGACACTTGTTATATAATAACACTACTCCAGAGAACCATGAAAATATACTGCCTAATATGTGGCTAGTGATAACTACTGTACATACCGAAGCTGCCTGGAAAATAAATATCTGTTCGATCTGAATTTGATTAAAAAAATTATTTAATGCGACTGTTACTCAAAAATGTCTGAAAAGTTTATTATTTAATTCGCGCTTTATTTAAGAAATGTTTGAAAAGAAGTTTAACTTCAACATAAATATTACTTCTTAAAATAAACATTAATTTTATTTAACAATATAATTTTTATTTGTTAGGTTAATTTAACTTAAAATCTTCGAGAAGTTAAGGTTAAAGAAGCTTATAAACAGAAATACTCATTTACGTAAATAATGAATGATTATGGTAGTTTCTTCTTAAATTATATTATACGATGATAGTTCGATTTTAAAACATAACTACAGTATTATAAAAGTAAACCAATTTTACACAATCTTCTTCTACTTGTTCAAGTTTATGAAATTTTAGTAGTTCAATTACCAGTAAGATAAGACGATCTTGCTATATAGCAAACGTATCTACTAAAGCTATGTAACACTACTATGATCTCGAAGATTGATAGAATCAATTTTGAATAATTGACATAGTCATGAATATTTTAAACATTGAACAAAAAAATGTATAGAATGAATTGTTGTTAACATAGTAATGCATACCGTCCTTTTATATGTTTAGCGTTTATATTACACTCGCGCTTCTTGAATTTATAACTTTAACTTCCAGTAGTTCCGAGTTAAGACAACATTTTGCACTATGTTCTTGTAGCTCCACTGATTTTCTTTGAATTATATAAAATAAAACTCAACGTTACGATAAGCATACTCAGCATTTGCAAGCAAGATGTCGGGCGAATGATATTAGGTATACACCTTCAACAATAATCTACATCACTCTCACCTTTTATCAGAAAATCGGTCTCGCCGCTGATAATGGGCAGACAGTAGCAGTCGGTCTTCACGAGCACCCGCACAACAATAGCCAGCTTACCGCATGATTTCCGCGTTGTTGCGCGAAACGAGATCCGCACTGGGAAGAGTAAAAAAACGACTGCAAAAAAGTGATTTCATTGAGACGATATAGTCAGAGCGAATCTCGCATCCGACTTGGATTACTTACGAATGCGACTCTGGAGCGCACACCTTACTCTGTGCACGTTTTGCATCGAGGTCTAGGAAGCGCTGCATATTGCATGCCTGCTGAGCGGCTAAATAGTGTGCATAGTGTACCTGATGATCAGTGGCTTTGGCTGATAGACGCTTTTCTGCTGGAAAATAGTAAGCACTGGGTAGGATAGAGAATTAGGTAATCATAGTTTTTATTGTTATGTATTCATAAATGTAACGATTAACTAAGCACGTATAAACGCAAGTGGATATTACTTGATTTCAATAGGACATCTCTATATAAAAAAAATTTGAGCATGTAAGCTGAAAACGTATCATTTTGCTTTGGCACTGATATTTTGTATATGCATAATTGAGGTTTTCAGGAAATAATATGATCAAGGCTCGCTAGACAGCAATTTTATTAAAAAAAAAAAAGAAAATAAGACGATATGTTTTTGTTTATACTTATAAAATGTATCAATTTGCTTGTGGTATACCTAAACATTGCATACGTAACTTATTAAATTGAGTGCAAGCTTTTGAAAAATAATTATTCAAGCTGCTTTTGGCCATTCCGTTGTTAATATAGATTTTAAAAGTTTGGCTGCGAAAAAATAATCGTTTCCGGAATATTATTGAGAATAATCTAGAGTATTAATGTATTGATCAAAAACATCGGGTGCACCTTAAATCAGATTAACTATATACTACCGTTTATTATTATTAAATTTTGATTTATATTAAGAAACTCCACATAAAAATTTAATGTAACCTATACTGATCAAAGTGATGTATTTTATAATCGGTAATCAAATTTAAGTGATTCCATTTTTCACCAGAACTTTGCGTCTTCGTACAGCTCCAAATTCAACCACCTCAAATTGAAATTTATATAAGCATTGTGATTTTCCGCAATAAATCCTCATCGATAAAACATTTCATCATTTCCAGGAAAGACGAAAAACAAAATACGACCTATCGCCATGTGGCGACCCGGGCCCACGATCCAGATATTTCTGGGCATCCTGAGCGGAATTATTCTGGGCCTGAGCCTCAAGTTCGGTACAGACCAGCCTTGGACCGATCGGCAGCTGATGTACCTCCAATTTCCCGGTGAACTTTTCCTCCGGACTGTCAACTGTCTGATCTTGCCTCTCGTCATGACAAGTATCGTTAGCGCGAGCTCGAGCCTCGGCAAATCGGGTAGGTACGATTTTGCGATCCTAAATTGAATTGGCGAATCGATCGGAAGGGAAAAAAATTGTAATTTGGCGGTAATGTTTTTATTATTGCGTTTGCCTGATTATACATTGATAGGTGGGTCGATCAACGTTGCCCTGCGTCAGTGCGATTCTAAGAATTGTTCATTTTTATCCGGAAGATAAAGCGTTATGACGTCTGAAGTGCGTGTATCATGATCGTGGGTTTAAATAAAACAAGTCGCAATAATAAAATGTAGATTTTAATCTATCAAGTGCGCTACTGTATAATATCGTTGTATAGCTGCGATATAAATATTTCACGACTTTCTTCGATCGTACCGTGGATTTAGAACCGAAATTATTGAATTCACAGTAATATGATACAATTCTGTCGCAGGAAGTATCGGAAGAAAGGCCTTATGCTATTACATCACGACGACGACACTGGGCATAATTTTGAGCGTCCTTTTGTCTCAAACTATTCGACCAGGCGAATGGGGAGCCAAAGAGGCCAACGGCACGGACGTATCGCCGGAATTGCAAGTGAATTTTGTTACGGTGGACACGATTTTGGACTTGATTAGGTAACGTGAAAACTCACTTTGTTATATATTTGAGACTTCTCGGCAAAACGGCTTTTGTGTTTTCGACATATTTGCATTTATGTTATGGGTTTGACATAGCTTTATTTGAATCATAGACTATAGTTTCGAAATATTTGCTTATAGACAAAGGTGGACTTGAGTTCGAATCGAGATTTGGTAAAAATTAATTGTTTGATAATAAATATAATGTTGTTTCCAAGTGATTTTTATTTATGACACCTCGACTACGCGAAAAGGTTTGTTGAAATAGATACAATAACTTTAAACCACATCAAATATACACGATGAATTTTCATTGTCTTTTCCGCAGTCCGATCACGAAAGCGGTACCGTTTTTAGAGGGCTCCGTTTTCGGTGTAGTTACATGTTATTACGTACCATATACCATATACGGAGTATCAGTGTGTTCTACTAACGGAATTATAATCAACGCGTTTTCGCCGAACCAACGCATAGTTACTTGTCATTCGAGAAAACTGAATTTTATTGTTGTGCGTATTTTTGTTTCTTATAGAAATTTGCTACCGGAAAATTTGATCCAGGCCTGTTTGGCGCAGGTAAATGTTAAACTTGAATTTTTATACAATTCAATACAATTGAAAACGTATCTATTGTTTTACAACACTTTTTGTAAATTCCAGTATCAAACGGTTTTAGTTAAGCCGCAGCCAAAGAATATATCAACGGTCGAAAAAATTGGTGCGTGACTATTAAAATTGATATTAATGTATACCAGCGCTTCTGATGCCAAACTGTATGCAAAATAACGAAATCATTTGGAAAAACCCATCTCGATAAAAGCCACGTCATAATAATTAAATATATATAATCGTATTATTACGGATACGTTTAATAAGATTTTAACATTGATTTTGGCCGAAAATGCTTCCATCTGATTAACAAGTATCGCTTATACAGTTTCGCATTTAAAGTGTAAATGTGTAAAACTCACACAATGCTATATATATAAAAAACTGTTAACGACGACAATCGTCATTCCGTACAGATATCTCGGTCTATGACATGGAAATATCGCACGAGTACAGGCAGGGGACGAACGTCCTCGGTTTGGTGTTTTTCGGTTTGGTATTCGGTCTGATGCTCGGGACGATGCCCGACGAGCAGAAACAGCCGTTACAGACCTTCTTCCAGAGTCTCGCCGCGGCCACCGCCAACATCATAGATTGGGTGATAAAGTATGCACCGTTCAAACTTGTTTACTGCTTTTGCACACTGCTATTTTCCAGAAAATTATTATCGGATTCGTTTGAGGAACTCTATAAAGCGGTTGTATGCTTCCGCTCGTTTCGATTCAATATAGTATATTTGATAATCCTTTTGAATTAATTTAGAGATGTATATCTGTTTTTTCTAAATAGAATTACACTCATATTTTTATAAGCAAAAATCACGAAACCGATTAGTTTTCTTGTTTAAAATTTCTCAAAATTAACACCGTAAACCGCATACCAAGAATTCTCTCCACTCTAAAAAAAAAGCGTGCACCCGATCAATTTTTTTACAACTCACGCTGCAGCAGCCCCATAAAAAATTCCGCATCGAACACCCGATCAACCACACATATATACGTATACAATAAAAATGAAAAGAAAAAAAAATCGTCCAACTTTTTTCATTTTACGACCGACAGGGCAGCGCCGATCGCCGTAACCTTCCTGATATCGAGCAAGATTCTGCGAAGCCAAGAATCCGGTGGACTGGAAGCCGCGCGATTGGGAATCTTCGTGTTAACGGTCTTCGCGGGTCTGCTCATCCAGGCGTTTTTCGTCCTGCCGCTCATCTACTTCATTTGTACGGGCCGACGATCGCCCTACAAGGTCCTCATGAAAATCGGTCCGGCCCTCGTCACTGCCTTTGGCACGTCTTCCAGGTATATTAACTCGTATATGTATATATATATATATATTCGATCGGGAGATTACTCTCATTTTTTTTCATGGGAGCCTCTCGAAGATTGCGATCGATACTCCATATAAATTCCGGGGGTTAATTAATGGTCGAAAATTACGTTATGTTATTATTGTTTTTTTTCAAATTCTTTTTTTAGTACAGCGACAGTGCCGACAACGATAAGATGCCTGGACAAGCTGGACGTTGATCGGCAAGTCTCGAGATTCATAGTCCCAATCGGAGCGACGATAAACATGGACGGGATCGCTCTCTACGAGACCATAGGAGCGCTCTTCATTATGCAAATGAGAGGAATCGACTTATCTCTCGTCCAAACCATAGCCATTAGGTATGTGTTATTATACGATAAGGACGAAATCGGTCTAAATTAATGACTCGCTTGTATATAGCTGTGCTTATTTTATATATACAGGCGAAAAGAGATATAGGTTGAATAATTGCGCAATTATATATCGGTAGTCCGATAAAATGGATCGTAAAGAGCTTTTGTTTGCGTTTCCGAGAGATTAATTATTACGTTCAATTTGATGCTCCTTTTGCCGATCTATCGATTTCGTTGTATAGGTTGCATGATAAATTGTTGATGCTCCATTGAGAAACTGCTTATGTGTGTACTTGGAATGGATGCGATTTTTAATCATTTTTATCGATAAAAATTCACGAATCAGAAATAATAATTTAGCTACATGTATATATCTGATGAATTTCAGCATTACTTGCACTCTGTCGTGCATCGGTGCCGCCGGTATGCCAAGTGGCGGCTATGCCATGCTGATCATGGTACTGAATTCTCTAGGCATCCCCGCCGAGGATGTGACTTTGATTATCGCAGTTGACACTTTCGTGTAAATATCAATCAATCTCTATTTATAACGACCATCTGAAAACTTGCATTCGCTACGCATACAGTTATCATGTTCAATTTTATTTTTTAGCGATCGATTTAGAACAATGGTGAACATCGTAGCGGACAGTCTGGGAGCCGGAATCATTAGCGTATTAGTTAGAAATGAAAAAAAGCAAAATGAAAATAAAACCTACGAAATGGTCGATACGTACATCCAAAGGGAAACTGATTAGCCAATTTTTCTTTTTTTTTTTACTTTTGATACAAAGTTCTTAATTTAATTCGTTAAAATATTTCAAATAATACAGTATTCAACTTTCTCGAAGACAATATGTACAAATGTTAAATATATGTGTCTTCCATTTGTATAAAATAAGTCGGTACATTGTATATATAATAGTATTTACACAATAAGTTTTGCAGTGATGATGATAGCATTAAATACAATTAATTTTTGTATTTACAAATAATTATTTTGTAAAAATCAATGTTTTTGTATATAAAATTACAATATCATTCAATTGTGATACCTAAGTTTGTACACGTCCTTTCTTTAGCTAACTAAATATCCAGAGAGTAAGTAACCACCACAGTCATTTGTCATAATATCCGGGTGAGTTCTGTCAGGTAAAACTTGATAGGAACGCAAGAAATTTGAATAAAGTCTGAGATTGACTACATCGTTCTGCTGTTTCAGTGCTACATAAGTTTCTTGAAGTGGTTCTCGATGAGCATGATAGATGACAAATGGTCTAGATGATTTTACAAGTGGTAAAAGAGTTTTCACTATATTCAAGGGATGCTCTTTTGCGATAATGGCTAAACCGTCAGCCTTTGAATTTGATAAAAGTTCAACTGCTCGTTCAATATCTTGAACTTTCCTAGACTTTTTAACAACTGGTTCACCCTCTCCTTGGCCTTCAGGATTTTTCCTTTTCAAATCATTAGAATTAGCAATATCACATTTGTTTTCTTCACAATCATCTTTATTGCTATCTACAGAGTCTTCATTTTTGTTAGTTTCCTCACTTTTCTGCTCTTCCACAACTATATTTTCTACTTCAACATCCATTTTGTCGGATTTAATTGCACTTTCACTATCAACTTCAACTTTATTCCTAAAGAAGTCAAAAATACTGACAACGGTTAATCTATCCAATTGATCTTGAGGAAAGTTCATGGCCCTCAAAATAGGCATTTGCGGCAGATGATCTCCAGGATGAAGATAAAGTAAATTCCCAGTAGTTTTGGAACCTATTCTAGATAGCATTCCTGCAGCACCAAGTCCATTTGTCCCACTATCATACAGTATAAACGTACCCTCGGATTTAACGTCGCTATAACAAAATAGTTGAGCCAAAGTGTCCATTCTCAATCCATAAATTTTTGCTGGATCTTGTCTCAAGTAAATCTCTTGCAGTAAAGAGAGAGTCGGCTTGTGCACTGACAAAAACTGACAGTACTTTTTCTCCTTCTTACGAATGTACTTTTCTTGCGAGTACTCCGTTTTCTCTGTAAAAGATGCATTGTTCTCAATGAGACTACTTACAATCTCTCGCCCTGATTTGCCAGCATCCCGAAGACCCAGAATATCATCCTTTGAGAGTTTCTGTGACTTTCCATCATCGTTGATAGACCGATTGTCATATCCGCTTGCTACAGCCTTCTTCAAGTCTTCCAGTGTGTCAGACTTTTCAGCTATAACCAGAGTCGAAGGTGGACCTTTTCTATGATTATTATTGCCACGTTTCCCTTCAGGAGGAATCACTTTGAAGGTAGTCCAGAAGGGTTGTCCTACGATAGCACTCATTTTGATTTCTTCCTTGCCCAAAGCTAGCGAGCCATTCTCAGAAACTCGGTACACTTTCTTGTAATTCAATTTTTGTATTATAACGTGGCTACCGACGGATACCACTTCTGCTGCTTCGGTTTCTTTCATTTTAGCTTTTCTTTTGCGGGAAACTTTAAAAGGAAATGACAGGTGCGATTCTGTGTGTGTCGGTATAGGTTTGAGGTTATGTGATCTTATAAACGCACGTGTACCCGCGTACACAACGACGCGAGACTGCGGCTGCAGACGTGCAAAAGGTTGCAGCTGTGCAGGCGCTCCTATAAGTAGCTAAAGGTACTTGTGAAAACATTTATTTTTGAAGTCTGGTAATATTTTAACTATTAAAAGTTTGAAAAATTTCAACGCAGAAGTTGTTATACATAATGTAGAAATATATTTTTTTTTCAAGAACACACTTTTAATTTAGGAATATAAATATCCAATTTATATGCGAATATAAAAATGAAAAATTCACACGTTGTATGAATATACATATACATATGTGAAGTAATTATGAAACATATCATGAAGTACTTCTGTTTATCTGTTATAACGGCTATTAAATTCCTGCAAAATACTGAAGATGTGTAAAAAAGGTTAACAGCCCTCATTAATTTTACACATACAGTAACGCATAAGCGCCACGATAAGTAGAAATGCCGGTATGCGGACAGACAGAAAGATAAACAGTAAAGTAGTTAATGAAGACAAAAAAGTTATATACAATTTGTACATCGTATAATAGTAACAATACACTGTAATACAAATTTTCTTCCTAGTAAAACTTCTCCAAGCATATCAATTACTTATATATTCGTGAGTTATATAGCATATATTGTATAGTATTTTCATAATGACCTTGTGCAGCTGTCAATTAGCCAACCTCGCTCCGCTTTTGATGCAACCGCATCTGGTGAACTGCGCACGACACTCCTATACTTACTTACTTTTTTCGCTCACTTTTATACTTATACACTCAGGTGTATTTCTCCTTTGCACTGTTTATACTTAGTTCCTCATTTCCGTTCAATCAAGAAAATTAATGTTACTTAAAATGTTTTAGCATGTAATTTTTTTGTAGCAAATTAGCAAATGTTTTCCGTAGTGAAAGTAGCTATATTATTATATACTTTCATTTTGCTCGCTTATTATTATGTGCGCATCTTATACTTCCTCTAAAAATTAAGATTTATTTCGTAAATTTTTATAAACAATTAAGAATAATAAAAAAGGATATTTGCAGGATTTGTCTTTCTAATCGCGCAGCTATAGAAATACGTAGCGTCAATGCTGAAACAGTTTCTGTGACGTGACATTTCATAATTTAACGTCTTTTACAATATATTTACTAGCAAAAAATTATGCGCCGGTCGCACGCCTCGTCGCTCCCGATATTGAGACGACGAAATCGGTCGTGATCGCTTAGGCGTCCACGAATAACTGAATCCGACTGTGCGACCGTGAATTATATTACACATTTCAAACGCGATAAATTGGAAATGAAATTAACTGCAAAGTTTTTCATTGACTCAACTTGATAAAAAAACTCATTTTTAATCATTTAACGATTCAGCTCCTAGAATTCTATTCGACTTATTTCACTCCTCGCAAACATATTACAACAAACGCTTTTTTACTTCTGCCCTCCACTCCTTGTTCTGCACGCAACCGTCTGTTTCTCTTTTTATTGCGTTCTTCTCTCTAATCTCCCATACACATCGCTAAACCCAGCTTTTCGTCTTCTTTATATCTCGCCCTGTCGCTTTTATAGCTCACATGTTTCATCTTTTTTGCGTTTTAATAAAAAAGAAGTACACTCCCAACGTCGTACGATTATTTTCAAAGTTAAGTCATACCTTTTTTTACAAAACAATCACAGCACAATCATGGAGGATAAAAAACAATCACACAAAGCTCTCATATATCTCCATCACAATATGCTAAAAAAAGTCAAAGTCCAGACACACACGCAAATGATTAATATATACGAAGTATTATAACCCACAGCGGCTTATACATCTCCGCTCATCACATTTAAATCTCAATTTTTCCCCGTCGTCCTTCCCCGATCATCTTCATTCTCGAATCTCGATCCGCACAGCAGCCCAAGTAAGTAAGTATATCTCTCACTCCCCCGTATCAAGAGAGCTGCATCCTCGCGGGTTTCTCCGCCGCATACCACTCCGTCCAATTGGCTTGCGCGCATCAAGGCCCACCCCCCTCCATAGTCGCTGGGCCCGTTCCGTACCCCCACCACCTTGCGGGTAATCCGTGAAAACGAGCTATATGCGCACGACAATGTGTGTCTTATATATATACATGCGACAAAGAAAGAAAAGGATCGCGGCGACAAGGCCAGTCGCGGAGATTATAAATCCATACGGTTGTAAGAACGCATAAGGCCCTGCGTTGTATATATCTCAAGATGGGCCTGAAGGAAGCTTGAGAATTCTGGAATGACAGAAGCAAAAGTCACTATGGATCGGAGCAAAAGTCCCTAGTGCATACACCGCGGAGAGCAGGTGCGAGAGGGACAGAGAGAAAAGGAGCGTACACACACACACCGTTTGGAGAGTCGAATGCGTGTATAGGTGTGTACTGCACGTACATACCTATACGTGCACGGGGCAGGAGATCGCCGTTATGGCGGGCACGCACGGCTCGTCCTCCTCGCCGTTGGGCCCCTCTCCACTACGTCGTCGCTCACTTCGCGTATGGACTGCCGCCGCCGTAGCAGCGAGTAGTGTCTGTAGTCAGTCGGTCGGGAGCACGCGTGCGCGAGACCAGCTACTCACTTTCCCCCGGACATTTTGGAGCACGTTTGCCAAAAGCAAGTATATACATACGTGCGACTTGTACAGCTGAAGGTTACATCTTGTATATACCCTAGTCGTGTCGCCAGGATATTCTGTAATACATATCCGTAGTCTCCTGAGCAAATACACACGCGGTATAGAAGTAACTATACTCGTATAAGCGTATACGTCTATGAAACAGTGTGTGCAAGGCTTGTTCGGACGAGTCGAGAACGTAGTGTCGCCGGCCAAAATGTGATATGCAGATACACGCCTACGTCGCAGTACAAACCTCACTTAGACTGGATCATCGTCGTTTGCTAGCGGTCACGGTTGCTGCTGTGCTGGGGATATAGTATTCTCCTCTCGGCTTTTTTTCACGGTAAGTGTTTTGCGCGCGCGCTGCAGTCGCGGTTTACCGTAAGGTTTTATGGACAGTTGCGCGTTGGACGGTAAGCGCGGATATATATATATAAAGTTATTCTCATTTTTTGCCTGCCTATGTCGCTGCTGTGATTTCCGATCTTGGAGTATAGGTATTATTATCGTTTTCTATTCGCTTCGTCGCGCTGTTTGTACAGTTATATATACGTAATTGTATATAATATAGCTTGGCGAGGAGTATTCGGTACGGATGTGTTTTGTTGCGGGTAGTTAGAACTGTTGGACTTGAACTTGGCTCGATTCTCCCTAGGCTATATGTGTATGTATATGTGCAGCCGAGAGATCGTCCTTGCATCCTTGCACGCGGTAGGTGATCGTGACTGGAGATTCGCTGCAGCGAATATGTGAGAGTTTGGAGGAAGTCGACTATACATAGCAGAAAAATAATGGATGCTGTTGTAATATCCTCTTCGCTTCCGACTTTGAATGGATGAAATTTTCATTGTGTGTGTGTGTTATATTATTCCCGAGGAATACCTTTTTTCTCGCTCGATATGACGTCCGGTCGTGATTTGTTCGCGTCGTGACGTCACGTATTCGAGCATCGTATCTTCTTCCACATACCTTATATACGGACGGTATATCAGATTTTCGCGAAGCCACACTTCCATTACCTGCGAAGGTTGATTCACGCATCCACTCGGAAAAAGAAACCTTCACTCTCTCTGTCCGTAAAAATCTCCGTATCCGCGAAAGTAAACACGACAATGCACACTCCACCTTCGTCATTGTTATTTTAGTCACGGTTCAAGGCATCACGCGACAACAGTACTCGCATCACCTTGCCTAGAAAAAAAATTTGCAGCTCGTCTCTAATCGACCTCCGGCTCTAAAATTTCACACCAACCATGAAACTGAAGCTATATTATACCGACTGCAGCGACAACAACAACAACGGCACTCCTTAATTAAACTCCTCGGTCTGTACCATTCCGGGCAGCCCGACGATATTTCGGCATCTCTACCTTTGAAGTCTCGCGTTTCTTCTGGATTCGGGAATAGCCGCGTGCATGCCGGGCGTTTTTGCGCTGCAGCGATTCGCCTTTTTTTTTTTACCGCAATTAAGTGCGTGTCTCTCGCGAGAACCGATCGAGAAGATATGCGCTTACTTATATATATATACCTACTTCCTTTTTTTCCATCAACAGCTTTAAATTCTCACGATCGCGTCTCGCGCTTTATGTATATAGCACATTTAAGAGATTTATCCGCGTGTGCTTGTTTACGTTTGTTGATTTCTTCGATTGTCGCGAGTAGTAGCCTATATATTATAAATATATAGACGCGTATTTTGCACGAAGCTCGATCAAGCATTAAATGGAACAAAAACTATAATCAACGGGGGGACTTATGAGGAGAGCTGTATAACTGTAAGTCGTGCCAGAATTCATATTTTTATAAGCGTGTCCCGAGTGCAGCACACGTATATATAACACAGAGCTGTGTGTGTGCTGCGCCTAGTTACTCTTTTTTTTTCACTGGGCGTATACGATCGACCAAAAAAGGCTCCGAGATTCTCGGAGTAGTCTCGTCATCGTGTGCTACGAGATTTGCATACCGAGTTATGTTATTATACATTATACGGCTTTGGAAGTCGTGTATAATGTGTATGCAGTGATTAAGCGTGGGTTATGGGAGAAAAAAAGGCATAGGCCGCGCGTGATTCACCTACTGCGTGTGCGGATTTAGTCACCGGAAAACTAATTCATGCGAAAAGTTCGATTGTCGGGACACGCGCGCAGATGTTTCTTTACTGGAGGCCAGTCACGTTTTACGTAACAGTTCTATAAAACTGACTGTATTCCTGCGTGGAAAAAAAACGTGGCGATGAATTCATCGCCTATATGTAGAATTTTTTTCTTCCTTAAAAGGTTCGGGTAGTATTATACATTAGCTGATTGCTTTTAATTGTTGCTTTCACATACGTATTATAATAGCTTGCCACGTTAAATGCAATAAATAATTCATATGCATCAGCAGCGTATAAATCTGAATTTTTTCTCACATAAAAAATTTTCTTTACGTACTGCAGAAAGAGTAATATATCTATGTGCAGAGAAAATATATAAGTATATAATGTAACAGAAGTCCGTGACCGATAAGCAAGCGCATAAAACGAGCATTTCTCCCGGCATACAATAAAATACACGCAAACTCGGGCCTAAATTCCAATCGAATGCAGAAACAAATGCTCTTTACTTATCAACGCAACATAGAGAATATATTATACGAAAGTCCGGACGCATCAGCCTTCCGTTCCTTTCTATATATAATACCGATCTCTCGGTGAATCACGTGACTCCTGTGTATAACATCGTACATAACCAAGGCTCCGAATTCCGCGTCACCGGAAATCTCGTCGAGATTTTTCATCTCCCATAAGTATACACACGATCAGTAAAAATCCACACAGTCATCTACGAAACAGCGAAAGGCTTTCAGAGGGAAAAACGTCGTTACGGACGACAGACACACACACACACGCATATATGCGCAGGAAATTCCGCTCGAAAAAGAAAAATCGGCACGCAACAATTAGGTGCACAGACTGTACACTGTGTTGCATCGGGGATCGAAAATGCATATTCACGAGCGCACGCGTGCATGAATGGAATTCGGACACCGTAAACGCGTCTTTCTCTCTCTAGCTCGCGGCGCGCCAAGCCTATATATAATGCCGATATATACCGGCGGCTGTATATCGAGCCTATGCGCGTGGAGGATAGACCCGAGTTGTTTTAGTTTCTGGAGTAGCGGAATTGTTTGAATTTCGTGGCGCAGGTCGCGCGAGAGGGAAATCGTTTGGTCATTTGCGAAACACGCGAGAGCTTTGGTGAGTCGATCTCGAGAGAGAGATAAATCGAGCGTGAGTTGTATAGAATACCGATCTCAACGATTTTTCGCAGGTGCGGCTAATCAAGATATAATCGTTGAATTGAAAAATTATTTTCCAGTTCAGCAGATCGTTAGACTGAAATTCATCAACGACTATCCACGGAAAATCGGCAAACGATTTTGTTCCGCAAACTCGGAAATCCCCGGTTATTTTCGCCTCTAGAAACTGCGTCTAAGGTCACTTGCAGCAGGCACGTATACATAACTGATCCTCTCCTCGCGCGGGAATATATATCCTCGCTCGATATAAACCCGCAGCACACTATCTATCTCTACTCCCTCCTCCTCTTTCTCTATGAATGTGTATTAGAGCATTCCGAGCACTGCATACAGTGTATTCGTGCGTTAGCTTCGTGCTCATTCGACTGTGACTTTTGTTATAAAACGGGCCTTTGCACAACTTTTTTTTCTTTTCCTCTCTCTCTCTCTCTCTCTCCTCTATATATATATAGTTCGCTTCGTTTTCGTGCGATTTAGCCGCGGCTAGTTGGCACAATGGGCCGCTGCGAATTTGAATTTCCGCGCGTAACTTATTCCGTTTAGATCCTGTTCTAATTCGTTTGTTCGTTCGTTTGTTTCCAGTGTACAGGCAAATTGCTACATGTCGTTGCAAAAAAACTATTGTTTGTGCAGCCCGCATATTAGTATACGCGGTAAAGAAGCGTCCGCATACGTTATATAGCCGAGACAACAAATAAAACGCTTACAAAATTGCTAAACGCTAAAAAGTCCATTAAATACCAAAGATACGCATGACCGTCCGACGTCGTCGAACGACAAAACGCACGTGTTATGTACACACACACACACACGCCCGTATAATATACTATACATATACAGTTGAACATTACTGCGCATATTCGTAAAAGCAGTTAACAAAACATAAGCTTATCGCGAAACTGCGGTCGCGTAAAGGGTCGCAGGAGGCAGCACGGCTTATATATGCAAATAATTCCGAGGCGTGTCCGGCGCTCTGAATTTCACGCGGAAAAACGCGACGGGTGGACAATCGCGAATGCATTTTCATTGAATGCCTACCGCGCGGATAACGCGTCCAGTCGCGATTGTCTTTCGGATCCCGCGAAAATGATTTACCGCAATGCATGTCGTGGTTCGTGAACATTTATTGTATCGCTGCTTCATTCTTTCATTTTTTTTTACTCGTGTACGTGGTGGATATGTAGGGGACCCGGTTTCTGCTCCATTTTCCTTTGTCGATTCGCGCGCGAGCCTAATTTTCCAATATAAATGCGCATAAATTTTCGCTAATGGTGCGACACCGGCTGTCGGTTATTTTCATCAGAGATCTTTATTTTGAATAATCTCTCTTGTGCGACGAATAATTTTTAGTAATTTCAAAGATTATGTGCGCTTTACACTCGGTTATTACCAATAATTATACCATATATACTCGTTATCTTTCAATCTGAATCCTCGGGATTCCATACTAATCGTTCTAGGAAACATTCGAAATTTCACAGCAACGCACCGCAAAACCGCGTTCGTAAATCATCCAACAATTCACGAACATCGCAGTATGATCCACCTCCGACGAGTCTACGCTATATATTATATACATACGCAAAGTACCTATACCACTCTCTAGCGCGTATATAGTCGTAAGGACACAGAATTAATTTCTAAATTGAGTTAGTGCACGTGAGAGAGCAGTTAGACTACCCTCGCACTTGGCGGTGCTCCCTCCCTCCGCGCGACGATTCTGCAATTCACGTCATTTCCAAGTGATTTATTTTCGTGGATCTACGAATGATGAAGCGTTCTTCCCTCTATACACAGCTGTATAGGCACTCGCTGAATAAATTAAACCATCGCATAATATACCGTACAACCGCGAATTGGAAACTTGAGAGTTAACGACGATCGCGCGCAGCGAAAAACTATGAGAGATTTTTCCTCGGACTGCGTAATTAATCCAGCTATCATTTCCGCGTCTACGCGAGAGAGTTTTCACTTTTATTATGCGGTTTCTTCCGCTTTCGCATTATCATCTCTACGGCGGCTTCCTTCTCCTCTCTCCCTCTCACTAGTATCGATCGACAGTCGATTTCATGCAATTTATATACTTTCGAGAGTGATACAACCTCGCTGTTCTCTTACCGATTTCACAATCTATAAAGTATATACAAATCCCTCGGCAACTTCGCGTTTAGTTTCTCTGCGCCGTGCAGCACTTGTTCCATCTCTTCTTCTGGTCACGAGACGAACAAAGGCCTGCGAGAACCTTCGTAAAAGCCAAAGTTGCATACACGCACACATACCGATCAGCCGAAAGCGTGACGTTTACGATACCACTGACAAGCGTGCAGCCGAAAGAAAAATGACGCATTCGCATAATTCTTGCAGGTTTTATGCCCCCGAGAGAGCCGGCGGGCTACCGTAATTGAACGAGTGCGAAGAGGCGATGGCGAGGACGACGACGACGACGACGAGGAGGAGGAGGTTACGGGGAGGTGTCATGCAGCCGACGAGCTTTTGGAAGGTCTGCTGTCTTGGACTGCTCGTCCTTGGACTTCAGGAGGTGAGTCGTTGGGAGAGGGAGAAGGAGGTTTACGATCGGTTTGAGGTACAGTTATGGGGAGTGGGGGTTGTTTTTTGCAATTACGAGGGCTTTTTGTGCCTTGGACTGTGGTGCTTAGCGGGGAACTGGGTGTAGTTGTGATTTATCGATTTTAGGGGGGAGGGGATAAAGATCGGACGTGAAGACTGAACATCGGTACTGTGTTATATCTCCCTCGTAATGGGGTGATAAATTTGTTTTGTTATATATACGTGTATAAAATATCCTTATGTATCGACTAATTCGCATTATTGTACTCAATATAATAATATAGATACACAAATGAAATGATCGGTATGAAGGCTGTACAATAAGAAACAGCTCATCTCTCTCCGAATAGCTTTCAATTACCGAACACTACACTTTCGATTTTCAATTTGATAGATATCGATTGCCGGTCGGCAGGTGGTCATTAAAATTCGACTACGTTTTTTCTCTGTTTACAAACATAACGCGTCTCTCTCACTCCCGCGGCTGATGGGAAAAAAGTAACGGCACATTTCCGAGTCGATGAGGATTCTCCGCTCTTTCTCGGCTACAGTATAATTTGTAATAAAAAAGACTGCCGCCTCTTTATTCTTCCACACACACAGAGTGTGCTATATAGATCTCGATCACATCTCTAATTCGATCGGACAATTCATTTAGTAGAGACAGGCGGTATCTTCTCGTCTGGACTGCTGCACGCAAGTATATATATATATATATATATATATATATATAAGAGAGAGAAATCGAATATGAGCCAGAGATAAAGTCGATGTACCGGTTCTCTGGCCGCGTGCACGTGATAATTGCGTCAGGAAATGGCTTTTTACCATTGAGAGCTATTCGGGCTCGTTTGAATTCCGCATCTGCATCGAGATATCTGGAGCACGCGCTGATGGATATTTCGGATATACGTCGTGCGAATGAAGAAAAATCGGCTCTAATTGACGCGTGTGCGTATAGAAACGGTAGATTGTCTTATAAGCTATAGCGACTTTGTTAGTTGATCAAGATTGAATCTGACAAAGTTTGCCTATACGTAGCTACTGTCTACGGAAAATCGGCGACAGAGACTTCGAATTACACCGGCGATTTTGTCTCGCTTAAAAGAAATTGCTCTCGTATCCCACTGGCCGATTTCGTGAAGAGGCTCTATACTCATCCCGAAGAAAAGCAAAAGAAAAGGCCGAGCCCCTGTAACTGTCCTAATGACTACCTGTCCGCGCTAGATCGGTAATAAAGCCTACGGTAAAACGGCCGAACTCGACTTTTCGACGTACTTATTTTACTCTTGTCTCCCTGAACTACAGGCAATTATTTCCTGCTCTTGGCCATATTTTAAGGAACTTTAAACAAACGCTATATTCGGACACACGAACGAGATCTTAGAAAGCATGTATGTGTATATATATACGTGTGCGTGTCTTTCGAATGTTATTTCGTAATTTGAGGTCGTAAAGCCGGCAGTCCTTTTTTGCCGCGTAAACATTGGCGGTAAAGTTTTTACTTTTGCGAACTGCGCAGGGGGAGGCTCGCGGTAAAGTCTTTGATTTACCGTTAAATCTGCGATAGCGCTTTCGAAAAAAAATCGCGGCTCTTAGGATTGCAAACACACTTGGAAAACTGTAAAACCAAGTCGTAAACATCCTGCTAACTGTTGGATATTTTTCAATTTCAAGTTTTTCTCCGTAGAATAAATAGTAAGAAGCAGTACGTTAGCGTACGCGTTTTCAGACTCGCGAGAGTAGACATAACTTTTTATGATAGATTCAGACGTTTCCCCATAACTCGCGCGGTATATACACATACGCGCCGATTGAAGTGTCAAGGTAAATCAATATGCGATTATTCCATCATAAGTGCATTGCGATCGCGGCAAATTATACCCTGTACGCGCATATGCGGAATTCAACGTGTTTATCAATCAAAACCACAAAACGATGCTCGTTCATTTTGCATGGGCAAACACCGCTCGAGAGAGAAGCCTTTCATTAAAAAAAAAAGAATTACGCATGTGGTTAGTGGAATCGTTCAATTATTTTCATCACTTAATGCTTTTTCAACGTGTTATCGATCACGTATATTGTTACATTAAAACAAAACAATCAAACAAATACATACCAAAAGCCAATCGATCGTCGCCCACCCAAAAACCAGTTCGAAATCTTGAATCTCACAAATCGCGCGCATCCACGCAATCTCTCGAATTCAGCATCGGAGTCGAAAATATATAATATCGGCAATCCCAGCCAACGATTGCACTCCTTTTTAAGCTCTAGCTGCACCCACGCTCGCTGGCGGCTGATGATAATTATGTCGTTACGCGTTTGCGTAAGTGCCGCGACGTGAGCGCCTACGTGATCGGTAACGGAACGAGGTTGACCGAGCTGTGTATGTATGTATGTATAGCTGCTTTGTTTTTCTTTAAGGAGGCGCCCGCGATTGTGCGATGTGTGTGGAATGGAAAAAATGTAGGTCTTATTGGCACTTGCAAGCGATGATTTGCATTGGAATTCTCGCGAGAGGCCGTTATTTGGATGCGTTATTCAGTGTTTTGGGTCAGATTTTATTGTTTTGTTACTTGGTTTTGATCGATAATGATGGCTTGGTGCTATTTGTACATCTTTTTTCACCGATTTATTAGCCAGTACTCATAATCTGACATATTTTACTTGCCGATCATTCTATACAGTTTGCGTTATCCATTTTCATAGATAGTCTGTATGCACTGTTCCAACCATTCTTGCCGATCTCCCAATTCTCATCAATAAACTCGCAGATATTCACACTTTATATATAAAGCCTTCATTCATAATCTTGCATTTCTCATTGTTCTTCCATCAGTTTCTCTAAAAAATCTGCTGATACCCCTTACCGATTTCCCATAGTGTGCATTACGGCGTTCGAGAGCACAATGTTTCGACATCAGCGTATATTTTTCAAGACTTCAGCAAAGCAAACAACACCTCGTCCCTCATTTATACCGTCGGCGTGAGTTGCAGCGTTGAATATAATCGGCCAGGAAAAAAACCTGTACTTTCCTCGGTCGCGCGATTCCGAGAACGACAATCACCGGTTCTAGTATAGTAGGTCTGCGCTGCAGCTTGTTTCGTTAAAAGAGCAACAAGCGTCAGTAGAATGTGGGAACTTTCGGCGAAGCGCTTTTTTTCGCCAAGAGGTGGGTCCTTCGGCACCGATAAATAAAAAATCAAAAATACTTTATATTCCATCGCAGACCTTGGCGTTTCTATGCGCATTATAAAACTTTACACAAAAGTAGTAGAAGGTCGTTCGGACAATCGATTTCGAAAGCTCATATATAGTTTTCGAGAAATAGGGACAATGATGCCCGTACCATTAATATTGATCTATAAGTGTATCTCGCCTACCTGTTATATATATATGAAATCGGAACGTTTTGCGCAAGCGATGATTTACATAAGTCTGAAAATCTCAATATTCACGCGTCGTTATACAGCCGTCAGAACACGTTTCAAATCGGCTCTCATCATCACCGCGGCTACTGCTGCAATTTTCACTCAATCATCGTAGTAGACTCTTCTCCAATCCACTTGTATGATTATTGTTAGCGCAATGCACCAACTCTTGCCCAACTCTGAATTCATATAAATATATAAAAAAGCATCACCCCG
Source organism: Muscidifurax raptorellus (assembly GCA_020010945.3). Lineage (NCBI taxonomy): Eukaryota > Metazoa > Arthropoda > Insecta > Hymenoptera > Pteromalidae > Muscidifurax > Muscidifurax raptorellus. The sequence goes on along the minus strand of CM052077.1, from coordinate 37,492,788 downwards.
TTACACACCACCACACAGGCCAGTCGTAAGAAAGACAAAAGGGTATTCTCATTGTGTCCAGGTATATATATATATATAACACAACATTCGCTGCAGAGAAAGAGCAAGAGAGAGAGAGAGAGAGAGAGAGAGAGAGAGAGAGAGAGAGAGAGAGAGAGAGAGAGAGAGAGAGAGAGAGAGAGAGACCGGTCTGTCGGGGGATTTACGGCTCGCGCGCGAGGCGTGTGTCCGACGATTTACGACGCATTCCAGCCTCTCCAATCTCTCTGTCTCCGGCCATAATACGCACAGAGAGCCGCGAGGGACACGAATTCGCGGCTGAAATCGAAAGTCCCACGTATAGACGCGTAGGCTGTTATATAGTTGCCGCCGCGGTTAGTTCACTTATATTATACATGTTATATATACCGATTCCGTACGGAGACACGATTATATACGTGTGTGCGTGTCTCTGTTTTCTGGAAGGAAAACGCAAAGGCGGTACTAACATTGTCCGTATTATATGATACTCGATGGCGGGAAGGTTGTTGAGGAGGAGAATTTATATCGATGCAGGGGATATGTGTATTGGGACTTTATGGGACCGGCTTTTCGATGGAGTTATAATGCATTGGTATATTGCGAGCGGGAAATTATAGAGTTTCTACGTAATGAGGGAGCTGTGTTATATATCTGATTTTTCCTCGGTATGACGCGCGCGTGTGTGTGGACGTTCATCGATCAAACGACTGTAATTATGGATTTTCTCGTGTTTAGATACCTTTTTCATGTCCTATTGCTTTCGTAGTCTGTAATTTATTAAGCGTGAACGATCGACGGCTATAGCGTATAAATAATATTTTTCCCTCCTTCCGAGGGGTCGTGTTATTCGGTCGGAAAATATAATATATCTGGGGTCTAATCAGCCGAAGATGGCTAGTTTATTTCACCATTACAATTACGGATCTTCCAAACGCGATGACAAAAGATTTCAGAGGCTTATAAAGATACTCTAATCGTATACGCATCCGATAGGTATATACACCATTGCGCAACCGATATGAATATACCTGTAGTCGAATAATCGTCAAGTCATAACAAAACTGTTACAGTACGCGATCACAGCCCACGCGTATGTATACACGACATTTTTAATGGTTTTTCATAACGCCATAGAGTGATTCAGCAGCGCGCAGCTGTTTGGCCGAACCTGTTCCGTTGGTGATGTGTATATATATATATATATATGCAAGCAGAACTATGATGTTTTATATCTGCGCATGATCGGTTTAGATTTCTCATTCCAGCCCTTAATTTTTGTTGTCCGGTACTGTTATTGCTGTATATATACTACTCGCCGATTTTTCTTCAGATCGTCAACCTGATCCATTCATCACGCGCGAATAAGTAGAGGAACGGAATGGGGAAACGCATATATAATTCAGTGCTGGAGATGTTAGTTTATGTAATGAGATTAGCGGGCTTCAGATTTTAGGAGTCGATCGATCAGCTTTTATTCTACTATTTATTATATTATTTATTGGGCCGTTAATATATGCATATTTTACACCGAGGATCGAATATTTAGAAAACCGGTATAACGCGCGTTGTCATAATCGGTATAATTACGATAACAAAAAAGTGCTTGATCTAAACTAAAAGTATGTAAATAACAAAAAATAACAAACCGCATACCAAAACTGCGAAAACACTTTTGGTCAAGGAAAAATAATATATACCCTAAATTTAAAGCGTGATTTCCTTTGTGTGTCGCGAAATCCCACAAGCTCACCACATCTCGTTCGAAACCCCAGAAAATAATGATATACCGTGTCTATACGCATATAATAACCTTCTTCCCAAACCTCAATCTTTCAACATCCCCTATCTAGCAACGAAATTGAAAACGTACATTTTTCCTCGACTGCTCTCGAGCTATACACACATACACACACACATAACACAAGCGCTCGTATTTATACTCTCTCGTCTCGTCACACACATACTCACCTGGTCTCAGATCTGTCGCGTTTGCAGAAGTGAGAGAGAAAGTTCACGCAGAGCCGGTTGCGCGCTGCTGCTTTTTTGGACTCGCGCGCGGGAAGGAGAGTAAGTGTAACCTGAAAATTGGACTCTGCTTTACGGACTTGGAAGACTCGGCTGCATTACGGGAAATTATGTGAGCCTGGCTCGTAAAAGGATATTTACATCTTCAAGTCTTGCGGCACGGGGGGCTATAGTAAATAATGCGCGGGATAAAAGTTTTCGTCTCGTCCGGATGGATGATGGGTTGGCAGTTTTTTCTTTTTTACCGACATACAAGTGTAACTAAATTTTCAGGTATAGAATACGAGAATTATAGTATATTATGACACTGTTGTGGGAGTTGGTTTTCTCGCTTCGCTCGTGCGAAAAACCCCGAGCAAGGTAGAAAAACACCTCCCACAACAGTCTCATACGATATTTTATAGCACGACAACCTCAAAATCGACAATAAAGTTGTCATTTTGAGGTTAGCGTGCTATAAAATTCTATACGATACTCGTGACCTAAGCAGCACTTTTTTGCACGGCGTAATGAGGACCCTCGCTACGCTTGGGCCCTAACCTCGCGCCGTGCAAAAAAGTGCTACTTAGGTCACAGGTATCGCAATGTACTATTATGTTCTGTAAGAATTTTGACCGCATGAATCTATATAGTTTCTACTTTGTTGCTATTCAGATTTTAAAGCAAGTCTACTTATAATTCTTTTACTTATGTGCAGTATAGAGGTGTTTTCAATACATAGATTTTTGCGTGGGAAAACAATATATTACAGCTAATAATTATTTGATGCGACTGTGCGTTGATACGACTGCAGATACTTGTTGTTGCAGAATCATGCACAAGTTCATATTCATCCTTATTTACTTTTGAGATTTAGTGTTGAATAACTATATATATTTATCAAGCTAAATATATAGATTTTGTATGGATTTTTCTTGGATACGTGCAGTTAGGCGGAGGTGAACTACGGCTGCCCCTGCACGGGGACGTGCCGGTCGTGCACTCTGGCGAAGCCCACTGTGCTATGCCTTGTGAAATTACCCTATAATCTCTTATTGATAGCTTCGACAGCTTGGCAAATTGATGCCAAGCTGTTTTGACCTGAGCTCCTCGTCATACCGATGTGCCAATCAAAGAGTATCCAAGACATTTTCAGCGGTTTTTGAGACCGTCTACGGTGTACTTGTCAGCTGCAACCAAAAGATCATTGTCATCGTCTTGATGCCCTTCAGTTTTCCAGCATAAATGTAGCGCAGGATTTCCTTACTATAAGTGTATATATAAGTGTACTAAGAATGTTGTAAGTGTTGTAAAGTAGAATGGTTATACAACCTAATTTATTTAATATATTGAGCGAATAAATTAGATAGTCAAACCATTGAATTTTTCATTATTTTATTATAAATTACGCGGACATTCCAACGTTTATTAAAGGGTTTGCAACGAAGCTCGTGGGAAGGTAAATAATGCAATTGTTTCAATAAACCATACAATACATTAGACATGATTTAAATATACGATGAGCATCGCAGCACATCTCGGAACTTCCGCTATCTCTGTAAATTACCACCTGTCGCTTTCACTCTCGTGCAAGTTCGGAACTATATATACATAAGCATCGCACACCGCAGTAGAAAAGTGAAAAAAAGTCGCATCAAAGTTGATTATCCCAATTTCGTAGTAACAGCTCTTCATCCATACAGTTATGCGACACGTATATACCTTATACATCAACGCTCCGTGTGCACGACGTTGATTGAAATTATGAATTCAATTAGCCCGGCTAACTGTTGCTTATTTTATATATGCGCCTATATAGCTTATTACCACATACGCTTTTCCATCAAAGTTCATCAACGGTATATATAGCTACTATAACGCATAACAACGCGCGCAAGTCTAGTCGACTGTTTTATGAGTTACACGCACGGTATATACTTATAGCTTATGTACATCGAGAATTTTTTTATACTCACAATACCATCATATCACTAACTAAAGCAGATCCTGTTGAAATAAAGCCATCAAAAACCAAGTTTCTTTTTACAAAAAAAAAAAAAAAAAAAAAATTCCTTAAGAAACTTCTCTCATATCAATCAACACCACGATCTTCTCACGCGAGCGCACCGAACTCAAACTCGAAAATTCCCCTCAAAACTATCCCGCGCGCGCGATTTCACGCTCCGAAGACGCGCGCGACGTGCGCTTCCTGCAGCTCGCGGACGGGGTCAAAAATCCCGTATATATCTCTCCGGAGCATCGCGCAACTCCTTCGCTTATATATATAGATCTACTCGGCATCGATGGCCCGTGTATATGTATATATACGGTGAAAACCGAGTCATATAATGCAGACGAAATTCCGATGGTCGTTAGAATGAAAAAAAGGAAGATCCGCTCTCTCTCTCGCTAATTCGTGCGCTGCACACGGGTTAACGTCCGCCGCTTTTATATATTTTACGAGCGAGACTTTCACGTGATTATTGGGTTCGTGTGTGGGCATTTTTCTTTGTTTTTTGGTTCTGGGTAATTTTAGTGAAAAGAATTTTGGGTATTTAGATTTAAGAGCTGGTTGGCTTTCAATGACATGCTTGAACGCGCTGTGTTATTACGAGTCGCGCGAGGGAAATTTCACCTCTAAATATACATATATATACGCGCACCGTGAAGTTCATTGTGTAATTTTCACAGAGCGCGCTCGTTCTTGTAGTCGAAACTTTCTTCAAGTGGAGCAAGTGCATAGTATTAGAGTCTCCTTGACTCGTTAACAGTCTCTATATAACAGAACATTCAAATAAATCGTTAAATGTAGTTCGAAAAATATTTTGAAATTAATTAGAAAAAAAAAATTCAATTGCCTTAATATACATGAATCATGTTTTCAGGCGAGTTCACAGCTGTTGGACACGGAGTTCCAGCCGACGGTGACGGCGATGTGCCAGACCGGACGCATGAACATCCGCGTGAACTTCAACCAGAGCTTCGTCGGTGCAGTCCATGCACGAGGACACAATAAGGATTACAGGAGGCCACCGTGTATGGTCGCCGGCGATGGCTCCAACAACATCACTCTCAGCGTCGATCTCTTCGCGATGCCCGACTCGCACGATTTTTGTGGAATCGTTGTCAATAATGTGAGTTTTATTTCAATAAACTTTACAAAAATTCGTATTCAAGTCGATGCATCTCAGGGATTACAGCCTCTACTTTTGTATTATTGTTTCGAACCATAGCCTTTCACGCGTGCATTTTAATCGCGGGTTTCACATGCGGATTCGGCATCTTCATCCAATGCGCAACATACATATATATATATATATATATATACGCACGCAAAGCAAGAAAGCGAAGGTCCGTCCCGAAGCGCAAGAAACAGGTTTCGCGGCTTTTTGCCTACAATTTCTTTCCCCGCACACAGCACATCCGACTGAAAAAGTGCACATATACAGAGAAAAACACGTTTGCCTCTAAATTGCTATACAAGTTTTGAGATGCAAAATGAGATAATTGAAAAGCGCTCGGGGCGCAATATCAATGCATGAAATTGCTCCCCGATATATGTGACTCTTCCGAGACAGCGCTGAACGTCAACTTATTTCGTTTTTTTCAAGCTTCGGTATATATATACATATATAGATTCGTGTACGCGCGCGCCGTCGTCGCGGCCTTTGAAAATTACGCCCCGAAGCTGAGTGTTTACGTGTGTTGTTTGTTTTCTCGCGCATAATAGAGTCGAAAAGCGATTAACGTAAACATTCGTTTTGATTTTCTCTCCAGTTTGAAAAAAAAGGAAACGAGGTAATTACGGCGAGAAAGAAAAATTTAGCCTAGATGATATTATGCGAGCACATCCGAAAAAGATTTTCGCTCGTTATATAGAACGAGATTAGTCATTATGAAATAGCTATGTATATATGATTAAATTCAGATTATAACGGTCGTCGCTCTTTTTACTCTCTCGATTTTTTTGTACTTAGCTATGTTGCGCAACCGAAATCAAAATAACACAGAAGATCCGATTGACGAGTAGATAGGCTTTTGACGCGCATTACATTGTATATATATGCACACTTTCTCTCTAATTAGGTGCAATTCAGCGCGCAGAGACAAAGCTCGATATACACGATTCTGTGTCAATGAGAATCATCGCGCTCTTTTCAATCGCTCAATCATAGCGGATTTTTCGACTGTTCCATGCTATAATTGGGGAGAAAATACGCGCATTCCGTTATATATGTATATAGGAAAATGAAAAAATTGCGGTGTGCTTATATATATAGTCACATGCGAACGACGAAACGGTACACAGAGGCAATTTTTTCCCACAAAACACATCGCGTTCCACTGAACTTTCCCATTAGATATTTTCGCGATGCAGATTTTTCCACTTAATTAACGAGGCGATAGGTTTGTTAATGTGCGTAGAGCAAACTTGTCAGTGGATTGGCGTTCGAAAGGAGGTATTATAACGGATAGGAATAAAAGAATAGAGTGTATTGTGCAGTCCCGTACATACGGTTTAATTTTGGACGTATATTTTTTTTGTGTAACATTGAATAAGTCGGCTGGAAATATTTAAGCAGGAAATCGCGCTATATATATCAGGATTATTCCTTCATTTTAAACGTTATACCCACACGTGGTGTTCTTGTTTGAAAAATATATCACAGTATAGTATATAAAATTGAAGTAATGAAAATTCCTTCTAGTCCATCGAAGCATATCGTTATATATATAAATAAGATTCATTTAGAAAGTATATATGCTTCCGCAATGAATTACACAAAAAGTTCGAAATACGCTAATCCGTGTCTTCCTTCATTTATATTACATCTTATAGCGCGCACACGTGCGCAATAAAACCTTATACTCATTACTATATAATACATATACTTACAATGCTTTCACTTTCACGAGTAAAATTTTTCCTTGCATCGAATTTACAAATAAATGTAGCTATACAAATATGTATATCAACTTGACATTGTCAACCTTGCTTTCATGATTTCTCTCTGTTGCAGCGCACCGACGAGCGATCGCTCTCGATAGCCGTGAGGATACACAAAACTCTCGAGCTGGCCGACGACAAGTTTTACGTAATCACGTGTGGCAACACCAAGTACAGGAACGCCAGGTATTATATATATATACACGCACACATATAACCGCACTTTCTCGTCTTCATTGTGCGCACAGCTGATGTGTTTGAAAATGAAAAACGATATCAATGTTGTACGTATGGAAAGCCGGCGATCAATCTGCGTGCACTTTTTTTTGTCCGTGTGTACTTAATTCACGCTTGCTTGCAGTGCGGCTGTATATATATATATATAATACACGCAGAGAGAGGAGAAAGTGAGAGAACGGCTGCATTGAAATTCGTTTGCGATGGGCATGTGCGTGTATATTGAATTACCAGAACGGGGCGTTGTATCGTCTCGTTTTTTTGGTATTATGCACGAATAGAAATTAATTTGCTTTGATCACGCATAATTTTCTCCGATGAAATCGAACGAAACGAGAACGCGCACGTTATAAATATAGAATCGCAGTGGCATAATAAAAAGACCCACTGAATCATAAAACGAGGACGATCGCGCGCATTACGCAACGCAATGAATCTTCACGCTCGCTCGATATATGCACTTGCACGTATAGGTGTATACGGGTGTATATATATATATATATACATATAATCCATAATACATTATAGCTCTTTTCTCTCACCGCAGAAACGAGACGTCCTTGGTGTCCTTGCGGCTGCTGGACGGTACGAGGCGAGTGCAAGAGGCCATTTTCGGGCATAACTACACGCTGCGCGCCGAGATCTCGCCGGTTGACGGTAAGTGTGTGTGTGTGTGTGTGTGTGTGTGTGTGTGTGTTTACGTGTTGCATCACCTGAGAGCTTTCAGTTCAAGCTTTTGCGAAACTCCTATATGCGGAGAGCTGAACGAGTGGGGAGTCGTGCTCTGGCCGTGATTGCGACTTGTGAATGAGGTTGATGGTACCCGCGGGATTTTAAGTTTTTAAATTCGATTTGTTTAACTGTTGCACGAGAGATGTAAGGAGAGATGGAAATGATTTACTATGGTATGTATGAGGCATTGATATATTTAAAATAAAACATTGCAGGTGCCTACGGCTTCAGAGTGAAATCTTGTCTTGGTTTCGATACCGACAACCACAACGTCACGATAATCGACGAACGAGGGTAAGTGCGATTAACTCGACGAAAAAGCATAATAAATGAAAAAAAAACTTATAACTTTGTTATATTCGCAGGTGTCCCGACAAAGCGAAATTCATTTCTAAATTCGTGTACAACCGAAACGCAGGAACGGCCGAGGCGACGCTATCGGCATTCCGATTCTCCGATACTCAGAAGCAATTGCATCTGCAGTGCGAAATAGTCCTCTGCAAAGGTAAACTTTCCCCTCAAAATTACCTCGTATACACTCTTATATATATTCATCGATCTCAATTCGACTGACGATGCATTTATACACATACGAGACGTGTCGTTCCATCAGACATCAGAGACGTATAAATGCAGCGCTTGTATTCAAATGATTTCCCGGAGCTGCAGCTCCGCGTACAGTCGCGCACAGGCATAAATGATTCATCGTTTCGTTTTGTTTGATACATGCTCAGAGAGCTGCGGCGAGCCGGTATGCTATGGCGACGATGCCTCCGGCAATTTCGCCGTGAGCAAAGGACAGATAATACCTCGAGAGGAAGAGGCGGTCTTGCACGCAGGGACGAGCGTGTTTGTTCTTAGTCCCGGCGACACTCCCTGTGAGTATTATTTTTTTTCTTTCTATATGACGAAAAGCGTATATAGTATTGTATAGAAATTTTTTTTTAGAAAGCGTTTAAGATTTTAGCAAAAAGTATCGTCTTTCCTTATTAGAATTGGGTTTTGGAAATTCAACGATGAACGTTAATTTCGAAAACTCGTTGATAATACCCTGAGCCAGCAGCAATGCTGCGTCAGATTATTATTTTTAAAATTGCGTCTTGTGTATACACATTAGTATAAGAGCCTTAGATAAAAATTCTGAAATACCTCTGATAAGTTATTTAAGCTTCCTGTATAGGAGCCAATGACCTACGTAAACTCGTAGTATATTTCACTCACTCGCCAATCACTTTGCTTTCGAAACTTACATTATCTAAAACTGTATATAACCCGAATCCATACGACGTGCTCAGTACAAAGTTGACTTTATTACACAAGCTCGTTATTCGAAAGTCGCGGATAATCTCAAGAGTGAAAGCTCAGAGTTAAAACCGTGCCGGTATTATGTAATTTATATACATGTTAATTCGTCACATAAGTAAAAAATAATTTTTTTTCTCGCAGTGCTGCAACCATTGTGCGACGATGGGGCAGTGCACCCGGGCTGGTTGCTCTGGCTGGCGATAGCCTTGGGTATTCTGCTGCTGATAATGTTCATAATCAACGTGTTCCTCTGCTCGGCGATGACGTGCAGCTGCGCACGAACCGAAATCATCGAGAAGGAGCCCTCGATCATCGAGGACTATGATCCCTATCGCAGTTGGCATGGCTCCCAGTACGGCTCGAGGTTTGACTCTTGATCTCCTCTTGATATACAAAACAATCGCACAAAAGCTTCTTCGATTATGCTATGCCCGTATTTGACGATCAGCGATTGCGTGCGCATAGCACGGTAGGATTGTGTTTGTTATATATACTTTGATTATTTGTGTATGTGTTTTTAAAACTTCGTTGTTATTGGTTTTTTTTTTCGTCACTGTGCTAATGACATTTTTTGTCAACGACGTTTTCAAGAGACTTTGATTCTAGTGGATATTGAACATGGATTTTTTAAGTGATGTGAAAAAGTCTCTTTAAATAGTTTTTATATGTGAATTAATGTATTAACTGTTACGATATTTCACTCTCATGTAACAATTATTATCATCGCCGTTGTTTCATTTAGTATACGACTATATAAGAATAGCGTATAAGATACCTTATTCAGCGGTATCTATATATATATATTAATAAACATAAATGAATAAAAACACTAGAAATGAGCGAATTAACGTTAACTGCAATTAGAATATAGACAGCAGCTTTTAGAGCATAAAATCATCATCGCATATATCGCATAATCCATATCGTCTCTCAATCAAAGATGTATTTTCCATTTCGTTTCAGAATGTTTCCATTAATTAAAAATCATCACACATGAAAATTCTAAAACACTTGGAAAGTGCATAGCTTATTTCCAGGCAGTATTTCGAAATTTACCAAATCTTTCTTACCGAAATACCGTCTTCGGAGTTGGATCGAAGCACAAGTCTCTAACGAGCTCATTAACGAAACCACAATCTCCTTTCCAGATATTCTCTCAACGGCAAACCCGGCTACACGTCCGGCGGCTCAACGATGAACTCGACGCGCTCGATATCCACCAACAGCGATCACTACGCGATCGTCCATTCACGACCGGGTAGTCGATACTCTGGACCCGCGCACAAGCAACACCATCACCATCATCGAGGTCCACCATCCAACATCGGCTCCCACTACTCCGCCAAGTGACAGCAGTGAGCCTAGTGATTACTTGGATCTTATGCGAGTCGAGTGTGTAAGAAGTTGGCGTGAAATTTCGTCGGAAAATCTGCATTGGATTTTGAAAATGATCAGGGTAAATGTTTCGATGGAACTATGCGTGGAGAGGAGGAGCTAAATTTTGCGCCAGTTTTTTACTCTAGCTCTTAACTGCCAAGAGAGACCCTGTGAATCGTGCGCATCGCTGTACAAGCTTATATATCGGTTTTCTGGATTGATGCAAGTTTGGAACGATTATTATTTTTAATGTTAAGGTGTATTTTTACAGAAAGGACGATTCATGCTTTACTCTTTTATTTAAGAAAAGAAAAAATAAAACTTTCGCATTCGTTTAGATCAACATTGTTTTAGAATGAAAAACTTGCTGCAACGTAGAAACAATGTAGATAAGCCTTGCATGAATTTTCGCTTTTGCTCAATGATTATTATCCTTATCAGTGCTTCTGTGAAACGAATGTGAAATATTTATTTATTTATTGCGTAGGGCCTGCGCGTAAAAGAAATCAACAAATATTCATTGACAATGAACTGTACTTAAAATATTAGCAAGATTTATACATAAAAATAAAGACGAGTAAACGAGAATGTCCATCGTTCCTGCAAAAGGAATAACAAACTATATTACTATAGCGACATGAAAAAAATGTACGCCTTATATAGTGTGCAATACCGTATGTCTCGAACGTCGCGCGTGTCGACGCTCTCACATGCATCAATATTACTAAAAAATTACATTTAAACAGATTTTTGCGCAGCTATCACGTAGAAAAGTTATGCGCTCAAGCATAATTTTTTTTACCTGACCCCGACGATTAGGTGCACACTATTCACGAACATAAAAAAAGAAATAACTCAGCGCAATAATTTCCTAACGCTTTAATATTGTGCTACCCACAGTATATCTTACTTATTACCTTGCGTTATTATTATATACGTTTCCCAGTCCCCGAGAGATACGTCATCGTTAATTATTTGCATACTTCTTTTCCTTGTGTAAGGTTTTCTTATTGTAAAAAGAATCTACTTAATAAGTTGATCGTTCGTAAGAGTTACGATTTTCGTATATTTTCTATACAGGAGAGAGACTCTTTCTCAAAAGAGCAAAAGTAGCGCGTCGCGAAAACCAAGTTTTCCAATGGGATGTGTCGAAGAACCTCTTTCTTTATATAAGTATTGTTGTAACGTATAGCATTTTATATATGTAAGAGGCAATGGGAATTCTCGCGATTCACGCGGTCATTCGCATTGTTGAATAAAGCAAGAAGTGTAACAATGTAACACTTTAGTAAATAATAGACTGAATTTTGCGAAAATTCTTGTATAAAATATTAAAACAAAACCTTGTACATTCGCGTACTGACTAATAATTATATGTATAACAGTCTTACGATTATATTAAAATATACATTTTTAAAATATACAGCCAAAGTTATATTTCTTGTCATCGAGTAGTGTCATATAGTTTCATAAGGAAATCATTGGAAATTCACCTATATTGTGTCAAATTGTGTTGCTAGCGTCGTCTAGTAACACAATCTGATGATATTGGGCCCTAGGTTTAATTTTAATCTATCAGTTGGTAAGTATTGCATTCTTGCTTGAAAGTTTTGGTAAACTATTGCTCGGTTGTTAAGATATTCTACTCGATTGTTTAGAATGACTTTTTCAAGTAAAATTCAAGGGAGTCTGAAAGACAATTAAAAATTCAGATTTCGCGCCTCACAATAGCAGACGAAAAAATAATCAATTTACTTATATAACAATTAATAAAAGCAAAATTACGGAAATCCAAGAGTTTGTTGCCCTCCTTTATGTAATTATCGATCAATATCCAAACTTTCAAGCTATTATAACAATATGTCTCTCAGAAAACCTTGAAAATTATTAACAAATCGCATTTTTCAAGGTTTTCTCGACGACATATTATTATAATAATTTGAAACTTTGAATATTGATAGATAATTACATATAGGAGGGCAACCAACTCCTGTATTTTCGTAATTTAGCTTTTATTAATTGTTATAAGTAAATTCATTATTTTTTCGTCTGCTATTTTGAGGCGCGAAATTTGAATATAATATAAATTTGAATATAAATCGAATATAATAAAAATGAACAATGCAATGTTGATATGTTTGACTAAGAAAGTTCAAACGTCCAGTAGGTGTGCCGCCAGAAAACATTTTTAATTATTTTTGAAGGTAGTGATTTATTTTTCTTACTGCAAAAAAATGTTGCACAAGGGATATCAAATCTTTGGAAAATTGTTGTATATAATTCAAATTTTCTGATGATTAATCGATCTATATGAATCGAATATCGAAACTTTTATGGTGTTACCGTCAAGTGTTACCAACCCAAGAAAACTCAATATGCTTTGACAAGTCAAGTTGGTAGTTTCTTACACGACCGCGTGGCGTACGGTCGGGTCGGCATGATTTGAGTAGCACTGCATTATCACTTGTTTGTTTTTAATTTATTTACTTATTGTTAAATAAAAAATTGGCAGCCTACGTTAGCAAACTATCAAAATGCTGGTCCTTTTCGAGACCCCGGCTGGATATGCCGTTTTCAAGGTTTGTTTGTGTTATATTTTTTGTATCGCATTGTCTACATAACCTAAACGCGTCGTACACGTGTTCGCTCATACAACTTAAATTTTAACTTTGCGCTCGAAATGCGTTATTTTGTTGATATTTATTAAGTCAATTTGTTGAATTTTCTTAAGGCAAAAATAACCCCTTGATGATTTGTATTTACAGTTGCTGGATGAAAACAAACTCGCCAAAACAGATAACCTATACCTTGACTTTGAGACGCCTGAGGGAGCCAGCAAAGTGTAAGTCGATTTCTAGTAATTCTTCTACACAATATTGCTGTCTTATTTGATAATACATTTCAGTATATAGAACAATATTTACAATAAAAATAAAAATTAAGAAATAATTTAATTTTCTTCAGTCTTAAACTTAAACACTTTGAAAAGTTTGCGGACACAACAGAGGCCCTTGCTGCTACAACAGCAGCCGTAGAGGGAAAACTATGCAAGTCCCTAAAGAAAATGTTGAAGAAGCAGTGCTCTGAAGTACAGGAGCAGCTGGCAGTTGCAGATGCCAAACTTGGAAATGCCATTAAGGACAAATTGAGCTTGTCGTGTGTAAGCAACACAGCAGTCCAAGAGTTGATGAGATGCATCCGTAGTCAAATGGACAGTTTGTTAGCTGGTTTGCCAAAGAAGGAAATCACCGCTATGGCTCTAGGTTTAGCTCACAGTCTTTCCAGGTACAAGTTGAAGTTCTCACCTGACAAAATCGACACTATGATCATTCAAGCTGTATGTCTTTTGGATGATTTGGACAAGGAATTGAATAACTACGTCATGAGGTGTAGAGAATGGTATGATTTTTTGGCTAATATTTTTTATGTATTCAAAAATGTTTACAATTATTTCAACATCAACATATATATTAAAACAACGTTTTTATTACAGGTATGGTTGGCATTTCCCTGAATTGGGAAAAATTATCACAGATAACATTGCCTTTGTGAAAACAGTTAAAATTATTGGCACACGAGAAAATGCCATTCAGTCGGACTTATCAGACATTCTACCTGAAGAAGTAGAAGAGAAAGTTAAGGAAGCTGCAGAAATTTCCATGGGAACAGAAATATCTCAGGATGATATTCTTAATATTCAGCATTTATGTGATCAGGTAAATAATTGTTTCATCTAAAAAAAAACAGTCAATACTTTCAATATTTTGAATAAATTATTGTATTGTTAATCGAAAATTTTTATATTGTAGGTGATAGAAATCTCCTCGTACAGGACGCAGCTCTATGATTACCTCAAAACTCGAATGATGGCGGTAGCCCCGAACCTCACAGTCCTGGTTGGTGATTTGGTCGGTGCTCGTCTTATTTCCCACGCCGGATCTCTCATCAATCTGGCCAAGCACCCAGCCTCTACCCTTCAAATTCTGGGCGCTGAAAAAGCCCTCTTCCGTGCTCTTAAGACTAAGAAAGATACACCAAAGTATGGACTTATCTATCACTCACAGCTTGTTGGACAGGTAAAACAATTTTGCATTTGGTTTCTATTATGCCTTGTATGAGAAAGTATAAATTACTTCATAGAAATTAAATAACTATTCTTCTAACATTTCTATTATTTTTGTAGGCCACTACGAAGAACAAGGGTAAGATATCGCGTATGTTGGCAGCTAAGGCGTCGCTCTGTACAAGGGTAGACGCTTTAGGTGAAGAATCAAGTTTCGAGCTTGGTGCCGAACACAAGGTCAAGTTGGAATCTAGACTCCGAATTCTTGAAGAGGGCAACATCAGAAGGCTTAGTGGCACTGCTAAGGCCAAGGCCAAGTTCGAAAAGTTCCATGCCAAGAGCGAAGTCTTGGAGTATCCGGCAGCGGCAGACTCTACCCTTCAGAGCCAGAAAAGGCGACACTCCGAGATCGAGGAAAAGAAGCCTCTGATTGAAGAAATCGGTGAGAGCAGCGAAACCCCTGAGAAACCCAAAAAGAAAAAGAAGAAGACAGAAGATGACGCTGGCATAGAAATTAAGCCGGAGGTCGAAGAAGAAGCCCACGAAGGCGAGGGCAAGAAAAAGAAAAAGAAGAAGGTCAAGCAGGAAGTCATGGACGTGATGGAGACGCCTGTCGAGGAGGCCCCAGAGGCTGAAGAAGGTATGTATAGAACTTGATAAGATTTTTTATTTTTATTGGGATATACAATTATTGGGATACTCGTTGATGTTAAGAGAGGTATACACGCCTGTGTTGCATTGAAATAAGTTATATTGGATGGAAATATTGTATAAAGTATCTATAGATTTGAATGCATACAGACGAAAATATGCAGAAACATACTTGTTCGCCTCGCATGTTCAATTCCGATTCATATCTTTTCGTAATTTCTTAAGTGTAACGTGCAAGTATTGAAATAAATATTTATTTGCTTTTAGAGCCCAAAAAGAAGAAGAAAAAGAAGAAGAAGGACCA
Organism: Muscidifurax raptorellus; assembly: GCA_020010945.3. Lineage (NCBI taxonomy): Eukaryota > Metazoa > Arthropoda > Insecta > Hymenoptera > Pteromalidae > Muscidifurax > Muscidifurax raptorellus. The sequence goes on along the minus strand of CM052077.1, from coordinate 37,477,146 downwards.
CGCAGAAGACGCAGACACTAGTCAGGCGGCTGAAGAAGAGCTAGACACCACAGTTGCAGAAGAGACCGTCACAGGTGAAAAGAAGAAAAAGAAAAAGAAGAAATCTCAATCGAATGATTGATTTACATATAGAAACTATGTAATTATTTTTTATATATATTAACTCATATATAAACAAAAGCGTCGATATAACAGTAATTGTTATTCTTTACAAAGTTTTGCCTCAGTGAAAAATGTCTCTTATGAGACCTCGAAAAATTTTTCAACAAAGTATTGAGTCTTTTATTATTAAATATATTTTTACATTCTATCAACAATTAACACGTTCTATGTAAATAATTGTCTAATTTTTTGAGAAAAAAATAGGAGGGAATACATTTTCCGCAAATATATTATCTTTTTGTAACTATCACGATTTTCTAAGCCATTATATTTTTAAAAAGGTTAATAAACTCTTAGTTAAGAAAAATAAATACAAGTTTTGTTATTTTGTTTCTCTTGTCTAGTGATCAAATTTATTAGGCATACAGAGAAAATAATATACATGAATAAATTTATACAAATGAAATGCATATAAAATATTTTTTGATAGATTGCATCCCGCTATGACGTAAATATATTATAATTTTCATCAGATGTTTATAGTCCGTTATGCGATACGCTCGAGCAGACTTTCATATCATATCTTTAATTAAAATTTGGTGGACACTCTCCGACACAAGTATCTGGAAAAAAGCTTTAGCTTTGACAAGATTTGTCTACTCGTTTGTCACCGTTTGTACAATTCAATTAACGTCACAGCAAATTAGCTTCTGAGACGAAAAACTAAATTCATCTAAAAACTATGAAGAAATAATTCAACAGTCTTGCAAATTTGATGAGACACTACAGCAAGTAAAAAACAGCACAAAGTTGCCTTTTCTACATATAAAATCTTAATCCTTGAGATATAGATGTTTAAAAAAGTAAATGGTAAAATGTAGTGTAATCGGGTGCACATATGTATATGAACTAATAGCTACTGCTGAAAAATCATTGCACAAGAAACTAAGTTTCTTTCCCTACAGTTTGAAGAAACAAAAATTACAAACAAACAAATTATACGTAATGGAAGCATTCACCAATTACTTGCACTAAATGTAAGGTAAGAGTAGAGTAACTTCTAATTTAAAACTAAAACATCGATTCGACGAACGCATACAAAAAATTTAATTCGCTATTGGTGGTTCTGGTTGACTAATGACCTAAATAAAGTAATGATTACAGATAACTTATGATAGTCTTTGAAAGAGGTGTCTGCAGTCAAGATATCGTTTCCGTGAATTTTTCAAATCCATATTTTTTAAATATAGGTTTACTTAAATTTCCATCCTTATTATATCTTTTAGGGGTTTAAAAACGTTATGGATATTGTTAAAAAATATAGATTTTTTCGTTTTGACTGTCGACACCTCTTACAATTTTGATAATATATGATTATACATAATGAAACGATACTTGAGGACACAATCACAGATTTACTCACATGCAAAACACATAAAAACATTAAAACCGCTGCATTTAACAGAGCCAACACATTAACATTGTAGGTATTTCATCAAGGAGGTTGACCATTCCAAATTTTTTTAACAAAGTCTCGCTGTAGCTTGGAGTAAGTGTAATAGTATAACTTGGACCGCGACCGCTCCTTAATTCATTGATTAGTTAAAGTGTAGGTAGGATGCATATTCACTTTCACTTGGCTTCTTTAATCAAAAGTTTATGTATATTTTTTTAGCGTTGTAATACATTTTCTTCAAAACCATGTCAAGACGGTACTGTATTAACCGCAAAATCTTATAATGCGTTAATTTCCCAAATTTTCGTGAACTGAATTGTCATATATATATATTAATTCAATCCTTATGTTCTTTACATATTCTTTGTTAAGTCCATTAAAAAATATGAATTATATATTTTACATATATAAATTTACATTATAATCAAATTGTCTCTTGAGCTTGGATTTGTAAAAATGACTAATTTCGCATGGTATAAGTTCGCGCAGATTTCTTTTTACAAATTTTTAACTAAAATATTCATATTTTATTTAGTGCACGAGTTCTTGCGAATAAAAAAATTACGCTTATGTATAATAAATTTTTAGCGCTTGCTTAACCAGCTTTTGCGAATACCTGAGCAGACACAGCACATAATTTTTCTGCAGCCTCTGCTGTTTTTAATGAAACACAATACCGTCTAAAGAATAACTTGTCTACCTGAATGAAGGTGACAAATGTTTTTTAACAAATTTAATGACATATTTTTCTGTTTTTATTAATGCTCATTCAGAATTTTTGAAAACATTGGGAAAACTATGTATAATAGTTAACTTTTTGAATTTAATGCAACAAAGTATATTTTTTGTTAATCGTGTTATCACATTATAAACTTTTGTTTTTCAAATACCACATAAAAGTTAAAAACAGACTTCAGTTCATTTTTAACTTTTATGCACTAACTAGTAATTCTTATATGATTATAAGCAATGTAAATTAGAAAAAGAAATACTAGTATTATAGCATTCAATTTTATACAATTATATCATTAAATAGGTTCAAAAAGTTACATTCCATATAGTTTACTGAATCCCGTTGGTACAAACGAAAAAAATTTGTTACTTTGAAAATTTTTCTAACTAGTATTAGTTAATAATTATGTTACTTGATTACCATATGTTACTACATCTGTACAGTGCGCAGCGAATGCATGTAATATATAATGAATATTTAAAAAAAACGAAGGAAAGCTTCATACAAGAAAAATATTGCACAGATGACTCGGTATGCTACGGACTGTGCATTAGGGAACTTAAACAAAAAATCACGTAGCGCGAATTATTTAACTACCACGGTTCTGTACTCGTTCTAATATAGTTTTCTTTATATATAATATATGATTTGTATATGTATAATCAAAGCCATTTCAACCTAAATTTGGTCATATTTTGGAAGAATTAGTTTTCTGGAAGTTATGTCAGTGAGATTTTTTAAGTACCGACTCTCAAAAATAATAAATAACTTATAAGAAATCTAAATCAAAATAGTATAAGTAAAATTTCTAAAAATTAAATTTTCCTACAAAATACTTGTTTATGTATAAGTTAATAAAAAAAATCTACTACATATGAAAATAAAAATTTTCTCTTAATAATATTATTTCCTTAGAATTTGTCTATCTTTGGTCTCGAATTCTGAGAAAACAATCTTTTCTCATATTAAGAAAATATTTCCAATAGCTGCTATACAGTAGTAAACCTTTTTTACTTCGCGCGCGTTAAATGATAAAGTTTTCAAAAAGGTACAAAAAAATGTAAATGTTATACGAAAAAAGTATCGTAAAAATGTCGTTCTGATACGTGCGACGCGTAAAGTACTCCAAAAAAACCAATTACCCAAATGACCAAATTGTATACTGAAACACTTTGCCGTGAATAAATTTCACATCAAGATTCTGACTTCTTGAATTATATACAACACACGAAATGACGAAGGTGCTTGGTTGCGTTCCTTATCGAATGCTGGTGAAAAGATTGAGTACAGACTTGTTCTCCTTTTGACTGCGAGCCTTGCTGAAAACATTCCAGAAGCGCAGAGTTTCGTCGCCAGCCCCAGTAACGATTGCTTCACCGTCGGGCGACATCGCTAAGTACAAAACTCTATACGAATGTCCGGTTAATTTCGCCACTTGCGTAAGGCTTGGATACTTCCAGACGAGAATTTGATTTTGCGAGTAACCATGCGTGCTGACTAACTCTGAACTGTGCTTGCTCCAAGCCAAATTACACACCTGTAACAGAAATGTGAAAATGCATTTATAGAAGTGAGCCATTTTCACGTAACCACACGATCTTATCATATTCCACTAATGTGTCATCTATTGCGTCCCTCAGTAGCAATAGAAAACCAATTACAGATAACCGCTAATTTCAAGTACTCCAGAGACGTTTCAACCAAGGCTTCTACACTCTTAAGAACACATTTGCCAATGGTAAGGTGAAACGCACAAACACTCGATAAAAAGTCCCGTTACGCGAGCTTCAAACTTTCATGCCGAAAATGACAGCGTGACGCAAGCAGCCCCTCCACGCGTGCCGCGCATTAGAACAATCTCTCACCTGCGATCCGGTGTCGACGCACTGCATGGGCTGCCCGGTAAGCGTGTTCCAAAATCTTATGCACCTATCAGCGGTTCCACCACCGGAAGCCAATAGCCCGTGATGATGTGGCGACCAGGCAATAGCCTTGACTGCGGCGAGATGCTCGGTGTATGTCTGGACAGGCGAGAGCGAGTGCAAGTTCCAGACGTACAGCCGATTGTCGTTTCCGCCACTGGCGAGGTATTGGTTGTCGGGGGACCACTTGAGACCACAAACTTCCTGACGATGAGCTCCAAGCTTACGTTCACTCACGAGACAGGGCGTTCGCACGTCACGTAACAAGATAAGTCGATCCCTCGAGCCTGACGATAGCACCTCGCCGTTCCAAGCTAACGCACCCACGCGCGCGCTGTGGCCCTGTAGTTTATTCACCTGTGGGCAGAGAAAAGAAAGAGATATGTTAGTCTTTTGATTCGGAGGATTTGAAGAAACTTGTTTTTAATCGAATTGCACGCCCGCGTGTGCGTGTGATCAAAGTTTGGGAGAGATAGAAAAAGAATGGAGCTGAGATTGATTTTGGCTGATTAGCGCGCGTGTTTTTATGATTTGTTTTCAAATTGGCTATTATATGATTTAATACAAAGAAAAAGTATTTAATATGAGAAAAGCATAACTGCATGTAGCAAAAGAAATAAGCAAGTAACAAGATATATAGAGAAAATATGACCCCGTGCTGAACAGCGCGGAAATACGGCTCAGATATCTAGGACGATCGTCTTTAGCCGGTAATTATTCTCAAAGTTTCCAGCTCAATATCCGTCGTGGTCTAATTCTTTTTGAGGAGATAATTACTTATCAGGTTTCGAAAGTCTTTTAACAATAATTAGTTAATGTTTATTGTTTATTTTAATTTTATAGTTTTTAATGTTTAGCAAGTTGTAATAAAACAAAATTAAAAAAAAATTCTTTTTAATACCCAAATTTTAAACCGAAATTTCTCAAGCATATCTAATACCTTCAAATCTACAATCTAAAGTACCCAAGCCTACTGTTATAATTGAGATTTTTCACCTCTGAAAATAGATTCACAGAAACCATCCAACGCGAGGTTCCGCCGAGGACGGCGAATGAAAAGAAAAAAAGTCTCCCACGGCGTTGCGCAATAAAAGGGTCCGCGCGTAATTAAACTCGTGGAAACGAGCGAAAAGGCGTGTATATTATATAGTACATACCTGCTTGTTCACCGCGACATCCCAGACTTGAATGTAGCCGGAATTGGTACCGACTGCGACGAGGTTTCCCCTCTCGTTCCAAGCTACGGAGGTGACGCTGTTTACGTCTGCAGACAAATCGCATAATCGCGTTACTTGACTCGTGCAAGCCGACCATAGATACACACAACTGCCCAGTCCTACACTAAGCACGTTCTGTGACGACCAGTCCACTAAGTTCAGATAGAAATCGTCCTGTAGTTCAGGGGCATCTAGCACTTTGAACGGGATCCTCGAGATCTTTCGTGTGGCTTTTCTGGGTGAACGCAGGAGCTTTTGACTCTTGGCACTGAGCGGTGAGAGCGAGTAAGGCGACGTCTGATCCAACAGTGCCCTGTCTTTTGTTGGTGTTGTGAACTTGAAGAGATTTTTGCCTGCTAGGGGAGACAATATTCTGCGTTCCTCGCACTGGCCTTTCACGTCTTCTATGCTGGCACCTGATGATTTTGACAAATATATTCATTAAGATGATTCGATGATAGAAATTGTTTTATCAACTAATTAGAATTTGACTATAGCTTTTCTTTATGATCAGGCTTAGAGGTTTGTATATCAAATCATAAAGTGAAATACAATTGTTGATTGTGAAAAGTTGACTTACCTAACAATTCATTTTTCAATAGACAGGAGTATGCTATTCCATCGCGACTTCCTTCCCCATTATTTTCTCTGGTTTTTTTGTTTACAACTCCAGTTCGATTACTCTCAGAAATCATAGAGAAAGTCGTTTGCCAGTTGTTTCCCAGCCTTGTTGGGATGAACCGGTCAAAGCTGTTGTTCGATATCTTTGTGGGAGAATAAAATATAGGGGTGGGTAGCGTCGGTACTGAACTGCTCTCCATAGCTTGAGGCGGCTCACTGTACGATTGCTTCAGCAGTCTTTTCTCATAATTTTCATCCATCGTTAATATTAATAATTATACTTTGGTTTTTTCTAATCTTGTACTTTCCTCGTGTGAGGTCCAATCACATAGTTAGTTTAAAAGTACTGAAAAAGAAAAATGGTTATTGTTATTTTATTGTAATACAATCGTCTTTCAAACTAAAACGACCCGTAGAACATATTTGAAAGAGAAATCATTGGGCCTTTTCTTTTATAAGCATAATTTAATGAATCGTAGTTTCTACAAGATGATTCCAGAGAAAAATTATTATTTGGAAAATCAAATTAAATCTGATATGAATTTTTGTAGCAACCTACTTCTCCTCAAGATTCTGCTCAAAGAAATGTGGCACTATCTTCAAAGTTAGGAATATAGAAGCAAGATACACATGTGTTACCACATTTCTGCAGATAAGGCCTAAATATTGTATATTTGAAAAACGATTATCACCGTGTGATAAGACAACCAGCAAATATGCCTTGTTGAAGCCATTTATAGAAATCAGAAAACCTCCTCACCTCCCCTGAATTTCTCTCAGTAAACCAAAAAAGTTTCCTCGAAGCACCCACATTCCACTGTGCAATCGAAACCACAGAAACAACAACTTCCTCTCTCTGAAATCCACACGAACCTTATCTCCATATAAACTAAGTACTTAGTCTCTTCATCATAATCAGAAAACAAAGTCACATTGCTCTCGTCTATCGACCCATACATTCGTTCATACGTATTCCAAAAGCTGCGCGTTAAGTTCAAGAGCATCGGCACAACACGGAGCAATTTTAATTTTCCAAAAATAAAAGCTGCTCCCCCACCTCTTCCTCTATCTATAATAATAGCTGATACACATACAAACGCGTACTTACGTTGTACAGCCGAACAGAGTAGAACCGCAGAGACCTCAAGCTCGACTTCCTAACCTCGAGTCTCCCACACATCCGCGGAGGAAAAAATCCGCGAAGCAATAAGGAGCTTATATTCTCACGCGAATATTAAGGTCGTAGAGAGATACACGTACAGACGACAAAAGAGAGCAGAGCAGTACTTACGTTACATACCCTATATATCTCCGTCTCTCTCACCTCCCTCCCCACGCAGGGCGTCCTCGAGCTCGATCGCAGTCGAGTATAACGTATATAACGTACCGCACGCTAGAGCTAATGTATAAAAGCCGAGAATTAAAAGGCTGAAAACTCACCCTTCGTTAGAGTTGCAGTAAGTTATAGTCTCGGGGCCAGGCATATCGTCAACGGCGGCGTTCTCGCCATTCGTGTATTATCACATCAGTTTATATACAAGTATATAGCTATATGTGTACGCATACACACATACACGCGCGCACTCTTGTTCTTAGGAAAAATTGCTCGTTTGCGCAGTTGTCCCCCGCAGACACAATGGCAACTTCTCCGAGTGTAATATCAGCACAAGAGCAGCAGTTCGGAAGAGACGACCAGCGTTCACAAGCACGAGATATGCGTACTTCTATAAGTATATATAACAATAAAAAACGTATAAATACAAGACTCGTTCTCGTGCGTTGTGGGTATCCGCTTCTGGCGTTCTCGAGGATTCCCACAAAGCCGAACCTCGCGCAGTCTGCTCAGCAGCGCGACTGGTGAATGCCGAGTCGGTTGGAGAGCTGCTATGCTACTATATGGGTAAGGCATCGGCGACTGGAGGGGGGCATTATGGTATATATAGAGAGAGGCGTATTATTAGGCCGACGCTGCAAGTGAGGTTAGGCGACACGGGATCGAACGCTGCTTTTCCTTTCCCCTATACTATCTTTATATACACTGCGACGGCGTTGCTGCTTCTCCCTATATACTTGTGTACAGAAGTAGAGGTTTTCGCTTTACGACTCCGACGAGCTGCACGTCAGCGTCTGTGAGTATTATGCACTGATATGCGAGGAGAGCTCAGAGATGTGAGTTTTCTATTTAACACTCATTAACGCACATTGCGTGTGCGTACATATATGTGCCTTTATGGGTTTAGACTGTTGGAGAACGAGAAGTTTTCGTTTGCCGTCGAATGTATAATGCGCGAGAGCTTGAGAGCTGGCTGTATTTTGTTGAAGATTATTTTTATTTTTATTTTTATTGGAAAGTGGAGATAGAGCTTGAAAAGGTGACCTCGGAAGATTTCAATTTTGAGTGTGGCGTCGATGCAACTGCAATAAAGTTTTGATCTCTTACATTATTATTTCATTGTAAGTATCGCAATAATGTGCAATTCGTGTGAAAGAAAAAGCATTATGCCTGCATATAGAGTGAATAACAATCACATCAAATTACGTATCGATGTAAAAAATCATCGATATACTTTTTTTCGAATTTTGGGATTGAGATATACGGGTAAGGAATCTTTTTTCTCTTTGCTCGTCCTGGATACTAGTAAAAGATTCTATGTATACATTTATTACCATAAAATTGAACATTATATATATCCATACAAATATCGGCACTTTTCAATTTAACAATAAGCAACAAACAACTAATTTTAAATGACAGAATACGCGATGACAAAAAAAAACATTCTCCCCTCGCACAGCGCACATAGCCCACATGTGGCATTTAAATTCATCAAAACTCCCCTTCCCCCCACCCAGAAAATCAATACTCCGAATCAATCCCCCGCGAACAAAGCTCGTACACGCGTCCTCCCCCAATTGCAGACGGGGCCTTCGATCTCCTACTATATATATAGATATAACACTCGCGAGTATAGTATGCGAGAGACGGGTTTTAACTACTATGCGGTAGCGCTATCCTACACACACACACATATATATATATATATATGTATGTATATAGGACCCATCCATCCGCAGATAAGCCCTCGTCGCAATATATGCAGCGTTTGGCCATTTAAACGTTAGTGTATATATATACATGCGTCAGATATTTCCTCTCGTATAAATGCCTCGAATTCTTGAATAGCTTAGCTGTGTCCGTTGCATATATATATATAGACATGCGATGCGCTGTCGCATTATAATCCCCGCTGCCGGAGTAAAAGCGTTATATTATTGTTACTGCTTATATACACGTACACAATATATAACTATATCGCGCTTTTTGAATCTGTACGTTACAGGTGTATATATACGGCCGGAGCTGCATTCGAGCGTGAACAAGCGCGACCGAAGAGAACACGCGGATGCAACTGGAGTTGTTTATTTTCTGGACGTGATTTGCGATTACCAGCCGAGCGAGGAGGAAGCGTTACTTTTTATGGAGCGATAAAAAAAAGCGCGGCTGAGCCGTGGGAGTAAAACTTTTTCTGTATTTCTATCGACGTTTCATTGTTACTTGGCGTTGCTTTGTATACATTTGAATGTCTAGAAGGCAGTTGGTATTTGTTAGGTAAATTTATACGGAATCTTTGAGAAGTATAAACGGGCGCGATTTTACATACTGTCAGCGGAAAAAGTAAGGCGCGAATAAAACGCAAACGTCTTGTTTAGAACGAACAGCTTAAGCTTCCAGAATGACGACTGTGCGAACCACATTATAACCCAAATATATAACATAAATCAAATCCGGTGAGGGACACACGAGGACTGCAATGAAAATTAAAAAACCATCTAAGAATCCTAAAATCCCATTAATCCCTTCCAATAACTTCCTCGACGACACTTTTAATTAGGAGCCTGTAGCCCTTCGCGCGTATAATATTGCAAATTCATCCGCAAAATTTGTCACTCGCTCGCTCGCGCGCGAGCTTTCGAAATGAGAAACCGGACACGATCTCCGATCCAATAGAGACTCTCGCGGCAAAATCTCGTCTCTCCGCTAATTCTCTCTTAAGCTGATGCGTTTTACAACTTTTATATACACACGTATACACGCTACACCTCCGCACGTTCTTAATTTCCTACATTATTGCTCTTCCTCCGTTCGAGACTCGGTTGATTCGAAAATTCCGACGTCGCGAATTTTGCAAACTATACACACACTCGCTTGAAAACTGGAATACGCGCGACTGTATGCATATTATCACCGCAATCGCTCGGCGCGATTTCATTCAAGGCCGTAAAGAGCAATTTTTACGTCTGGCGGTGTACAGAGAGGATATATGTATATATACGTATTCCCGTTCGGATGTGTCTCTCACGAGGGCCTCCTTGAGACGACGAATATTCGCACATATGCGTGAGCGCGTAACATCGGTAGAAGGAGTAAAGTAGTTACGGCGAAAGAAAAAAAAAACTTTCCTCTACTACCGCTATATATATACATATATATACTCTCGCGGACATCTGCGTGGCGAATGTGATGCGTGTATTAACCATACAACTCGAGTCGTGCGTACGCTCGTAGTACGGCGGGCCATATGATCGTAGTAAAGCGTATTTTTAGAGGCCGGTCAGATTATACGAGCACGAGAGGGACAACAGGCATGACTGTACGCTATTGAGTGTATATGGAATGAATAAGTCTCATTCGCGTTTTTTTTTATTTCCGATGTATATACTGTCATACGAAGCTACTATACTATATACATATACTACGAGTCGTCGCTCGTAATCTACCTGCATATAAACATCGGCGACCAGGATTTCTCGTGTGCGTGTATTATGTAATACATGATGCGCGACGTGGCACGTTATCGGCGCGTCGCGCGTATGTTTATCATATCGCGGAGTGATATAGCGCGGAGGGAACATACCACGATGGCATAGTGTATATGGATAATTCGGAGAGATGGAAATCTTGGTGTAACACGTGTATTATTGATCATGAGCTGATGTATCGCGGTGACGTTAATATATGCGCGTGACACGTTTATGTAGGGGAAAAAAAGGCGAGCTGCTACTTAGCGAATTTGATGATCGATCGAATTTGACGCTCACTTCTAAATCGACGAAGACTGGTTTTCTTATCTTTTTTTTTGCAGCAGCAGCAGCCGGAGGAGCTGTGGGCACGTTTCCATTTCAAAAGAATTCGTCAGCTGACTTGCGAATGTGTATACTTGATATTGTAATTTTGTGAAATTTAAAATGTGTCAAAAACTGCTTAGAAGACGCGTTAATTTGCGTCTCCTATGCGTCCCGTAGAATTATTTGCTGGAAGATTTTGGTTTATGCGTTTTCGTATACATATATATACATGTTGAACGTTGATGCGTATATACTTCAGACTTTATGCAAGGAATCCAGTGGTTATATTATGTGCTTCTCTTAAAAGCTACAAGATATGCTGGCTTTTAAAATTTAAATTCCGCGATGCCGCTATATACGGCAAAACTTTATAAAAAGAACACTGGCTTAGTCAGACATCATCAGGCATGAGGATCGGGTTTTACTTGAGAGATTTTCTTTATTTAAAAACTATTCTCAACTTGGTTTATAAAATCACGGTATTATTTTATATATCCATATAAAAAACCAAAAGCATAACTCCAACAATACACCTCCACTGCATAAATCATATAATGTCCATAGAGACACAAAACAGAGCATAACATCTCCAGTTGGAAACCTATCCTCGCGCATAATCTCGATTTCCCCTTTGTATCCACGTGTAATTTGTCTCTAACACATATACCCGCTCCTTACGCACTCAGCTCAAGCCTCGGAGTCACAATACGAATACCGCATTTCCAAGCCCTATATATATATATAGTCACAATAGAAGGCCATACATAAAACGCCGGCACATCATTCTAACCCGTACGAACGTGGGAGTATACTCGTATAGTCTCGAAGAGAACTTGACTTTCGTCTCAGCTCCTTTACCCCCTGAGCTCGTCTCTACAACAGTATAAAGAGCGCAGGATAACTCGCTCGACGGGAGTATATATATATGTCTGCGATGGGGGGCCCTCGTCGTTCTCTGACCATTTTTAGATCGTTGACCTACCTTCCGCGCGGAGTCACATGCGTGACGCGTTGGTTCCACTGTATATATATAGCAGTGTATACATATATATAGTACGGCAAGCGTATACGCGTATATAGCTATAACACGAAGAAGAATTGTCGGCAGATAAGATAGCGCGAGGGCATTTTTTTTCTATACTCGACGCGTTCGCTCCGATGCGACTCGAGATGCGCGCTCGCAAGGATTCATTATGTGTATATGTATATACGTATAAGACATACCTTTCGAGGTGCGTGGAAAAATGTTCGCTGCGACAAAATCGTATGTTTGCTCTCGGAAATCGTCGTGCACAGGCCCAGGATATGACGCCGCGTATACACATACTCCGGCTTGTATGTATATATTCTTCGATGAGAAAAGAAAGCTTCTTGCAGATAAGATACTGCGAGGCAGTTTGAGCTTCGTGGGACTCTGGTGATTAACATTATTCATATACCTATATCGGGAGGTAATAATGGGCTATACTTTTGTGTTGACCCTCGATAATACAATGCGTCGTATGAGTGTGTGTGTATTGAATAGTCCAGACAGAATTGAGATATGCTAATTATGAAGCAGAGGATACTTTCTTCCATTCATTCGTGCATTTGTATACAGGGCACTTATATATATATATATTTTTTTTTTTGAAAATACCGAGATGGAAAACAGGGGATGATTTTACTTTGAAATTCTGCTTGTTTCAATGACTGTTGTATATATTCGTATGTATGCATATTATATATTTGGAGAAACGGAGAACGAATGAGGATACGATAAAATCTTATTATGTATGTATACTATAACTTTCACGAGAGGTCCGAGTATATTGCATTATATATACATATTGGTGTATCGTTTGTTTTGCATTTGTCTGCTGTGCAGAAGGGAAAGAAAGAAAGAGAGGACAATATCGTCGCTGAAATTTAGTCTTATGAGCGGATGGGCTCTAATTATACGCTCTTTTGACTTTCCAAAGGATCCATTAACATAATGTTTATATGTTATGTAGTGTAAGCTTTCATATACAAAGTTATATCGATGCTTTCCTACATGTGCAGTTATCATTAAAGATTAGTATTTTTTAATTACTACTAAATCACACCTTTCACAATTGTTATTACAAAATCGAATTTATAAAAACGATCCTCACAGCCTTGCCTACATAAAAATGCATTAAAAAAACCAATCACGCGCAAGACCGCGCGCTCGCGGATAAGCCCACAAAAAAGGTCTCAATAGCACCTGAAGAGAAAAACTTACAGGTGAATCTATACAGGACCTCCACGTTTTTCTCTCTCGTCTCTACAGACCCTATACAGTAGTATAACAGGTGAAGGGACCTCTCGAATGTACAAACGCGTCGAGGGAGGGCGGACACAATGGTAAAGCCTTTTTTCAGCCTCCTCATCATCCATTACCGGTATATGTATAGTCCCTCGCCGGTTTCTTTCAGGTTTTTCCTACACTGCGCGCAGCAGCCATGAAAAATCACTGCATCTCCTCTCGCAGCTCAACGCGTACATATCTCTCACGGAAGGACAAACGCACACACACACGCACACACAGTTATAATAGAGGAGAACCGCCGTCGTGCCCAAGTCAATACACGCAGGGCTTCGATAAATCTCGACATACTTATAAGTATATATAATATATACGGCAGGAGAGAAGCGTTTATTATTTTTTGTTTAAGCAGCGCTGTTCAATTAAAAGAGGTCGTTGCGCAAGCCGAGATTTCGCGCTCTCGTTTGGCGACTCGTGGAACGAGGTTTTTTCTTTGATGTGCGTATATACATATACGTGTATAAGTGTACGAGCGAGTGACATTATCGAGCTCTCGGCGCTTGGGACCAGTTTGTTGTATCTCCAGTTTTGAACATTTTTGCGCGACTTATTACAATATATCTATATATATACGATGTATAACTGTAGATTTAATGCGCCCGCGAAGAGATAATCCTCGGGAGCAAATTTTTATTTATATACACACCGACATATTGCCATAAATTAAGGCTATAAGTTGTATAACGATGAATTTTTCATTATACCGATGACTCGAAATCGTTTTCGAAATATCTGCGGTACATTATACTGCACGCAGTTGTGTTCACTTTTACACTCCTCCGAATTTAAATTGCATGCACCTATATATACGTAATAATGTATTCGGTGATTATGTGCCGTTAGACGAGTGATACTATATAGGAGCTTACATTATATATTGATCCCTGAAAATTTTAGAAAGTTTAAATTTAAAATTTTCTCCAAATAATCTCCTGAGTTGGATATATACATATATACGAAACTGGTTCTAAGAAGGACGCGCGCGCGTTAGAAGTTTTCTAGGACTATTAAATACGGAGGATAAAAAAGCCATTATGCGCTGCGCGCGACGTGAATTCCTCGATCACTTATATACACTCCCGGATTTTCCCACTGTCGTACCTTCTTCTCTACATATAGTGTATTTAATTTTCAAAGCTCTTGCGAAGTGAGGAGAGAAAAACTTGCGAGCGACAATATTTAAAAATATATTGTAAAAAACTCGCTCTCCGCACTACCGGTTTATTTCGCTTAAAAATGCAAAAGGAAAACTGTATATACAGCTCGGGAGACTCGCTCGGAGCGACGAAGAAGTAGCGATGTGTGTCTGGAGAGTAAAATCTCTGTTGGTATTTATATATATGTATATGAGAAATCGACCTCCTTCGCATCGGAAAAAAGCTTGTATATATAATACGCAAATTTTTCGAAGGTCTATAGAGTGCGATAATATGGACGCGCGAACGGTAGCGAAAAATTAGCATAATATTACGATCTCGCCATTAATTATATATGGTACCCCATAAATTTTTTTCACGCGCTTCGGCTATTTGGTCTGCAATCGGTGCGGAG
Organism: Muscidifurax raptorellus; assembly: GCA_020010945.3. Classification (NCBI taxonomy): domain Eukaryota; kingdom Metazoa; phylum Arthropoda; class Insecta; order Hymenoptera; family Pteromalidae; genus Muscidifurax; species Muscidifurax raptorellus. Next base: position 37,462,088 of record CM052077.1, on the reverse strand, counting down.
AACGATGTTGATCACTGTATGGAGAGTTGAGGAGTGTGAAATACACTGATTTTATTTGCGTTTTGAGTTAAGTTTGGATATAGTACTTTATGGAACGTGTTTTTCATTTTATATCATAAACTTTTGAATAATATTTTGCACAGTATATGCGGTTAAACGTATAAAGTACTTATAAAAAAATGTAAACTTTGTCTGTTACATATACTTTCTAGAGAAAATACACGTACAAACTTTCGTAAGTACAGCATTTTGCTCAATTTCAAAAAACAGGCAGAATCTCAGACAATTTATCTCTAGACTGTCTTGAATTACACGTACGTTGAACTTTTTCCCGCTACTTTTTTTGTGTGTATTCAGTCGCGTCACTTCATAATTCGCTCTCTACTAAATGTGAAAAAAAATTGAGCAATAAATCTTTATTCAAAATATATAATATACCACTGAACGAATCAAACAAAATTTATAGATCGAGGCTCACTTAAGTAATGTTATACAAATATATGCTGGCATTTTATGCAAACGAGCAGTTTTAAAATGCTTCAAGTCGCATTAATCGAGACATTAAAAGAGAAGATGCTTATAAAAACTGCTAAATTTTGTCACCTTTCTCCTCTCTCTCTCTCTCTCTCTCTCTCTCTCTCTCTCTCTCGGCGTCGGGCGTTTAGCACTTCCTTGTATATATGTATATATATACGTGATAAACGAAGCCTGCAGAAGCCTGCAAAACCGAGTGTTAAAACCAAGGTCAAGTTGAGAGCGTCAAATTCACGTTTTTAATAGATGACGAAACAGTTATATCTATTTACAACAAGTTTGCACAGGAATGTATTTTTTACAAGAACGATATTGCTGAATTTCGCATTTCTAGTAGATTATCCAATGTGGCATAAGATGTTCATTCATAGCACAATTAATTTGTTATTTTAAAAATGTATCGTTTTCTCAAATTCACAAGCCCTCAAGAATAACGTTTCATCGCCCGAAATCAACTATATTCTTCAAAAACCGATCAACCGCGCCGAGTCCAGAACTGCGCGAGTTCCGACCTTTTGTCCGCCTACACGCACGAAATCCCCTCGTCGGCATTTTATCAAACCCGCATCCATTTCATTATCCTTGTTAACCGCCGTATAATCTGTACATATTATGTTTTAAAACGACTGCTTCTCTTAGAGTATTTTTATACATTAAAAAGAAAATTTTTACCTATATTTAGCTCCTACTCCTATATATGTATAGATAAATTTATATTTTTCATCAATCTCGCGACTGAGAGTAAAATATAAGAAAATAATTGTTTTTGTGAACGCGCTCGAGAAACGTGATTTAGATCTTCAATGCCTACGCGGAGAAAAAGTAGGTAGGGCTGTGTAAGATCAAGCGAGGCATTTTGATTAGCCCAGCACATCGTAGAGTCGTAGTACTACGACTACGACTAAAAGCCTGTGAACGGAATATAAATGGGGTGACTGTACCGGTGAATGAACACTGGCCCTCGTCAAAAAAAGCCGAGTCGAATGCTACTCGCTACTATATATTCTTCCGACTTGTGTTCCTTTTTCTTTCGAACGTCGTTCCCTCGAGAGCGAAAACTTGCTTCGATATTGAATTATATACTTGCGCTCGAGTTGAGAATATGCTTAGTGATTGGCATTGCGATTATATAATAATAGATAGTATCGGTTCTTCTAATGTAGTATTTAATGTGGTTGGCTCATGTTCATTAGACTTTCAGTTTTCTACAATTCGAATTTTACACTGTAAATACTATGTACTATTTGTCAGAAACTAAGAAAAATAAATTCGAATAACAAAATTAAATACGTATATTGGGATGATAAGTTAATATTAAATTGTTAAATAATTCATACGCATAGAAGTATTTTCGAACATTCCGTATTTTAATAAATAATTTTACTGATATCTTCATACACAAAACTACCTACATAATTTCTCTTCGGAGACTTTATGCACGCATTGCCTGCTCGTATAATATATTTACTAAACATTTTTACTTTTATATACACGATATTTCTGCATAATTTTTCAGAAGATATATCATATGTATATTCAGTTGCAATAAACAATATTCGGTTTTATGAATTTATTATAACCTTTCCAATCTATATACATATACGAAAGTATACAGTAAAATAATACACTGACAATGAACTGAACTTGCTATTTTCGGCTAGATCCGATGTAATTTGAATAGTAGTCCTATATTTGACGCCAAAATCTGAAAATAGATCAAGGAGAAAATTCATGCTGCAATAAAATTGACATCCGGAAAAACCGATCGCGCGTGTAATGGAATTCATTGTGGATGCGTATTGCTCGGTTTTATCTGTTCTGCGCACTCGTGCTGATATGCATTCAGCGTATTTGATGCGTTTATTATTCGGCCGCCATGTCGCCACGTGATCGATCTATCTATACTTATATATGTATTATATTGAGTCGAAGTAGTAGGTATTTTAGGTAATCGGTTGGTACATCAAGACGCAGCAGAAATATTCTCGACAACCCTAGTAGAAGTCTTCACAGGTTTCCGAATAAAAACGAGAGATATTTTCTACTTAATAAAAATATTTTGATAATAACATATTGTATTTAAAGTAAATTAAAGTCAGGTGTCTGTAATTCTTTCAAGACAATCGTTTTTGAGATAATAATAATAGTTTAAAAAATTAAAATATTATCAATAAATAAATATTAATTAATAGAACCCCCATTTGATTAACACGTTAACGATAAATTATCGTGAAATTTCTACCAGGGAAATTTTCAGGATAACACTCGTAAGAATATTGCAGTAGAGATAAATAAATACGAAATTGCTTGCTTTTAAACGCTTTTATTTTTCTTAAACACATGATATTCGGCGTCAAAAAATATTCATACGGGTGCCGATGTGATTTCTATTTTTATAAGAATTGCTCTAGCCTCGACGGTATTTATAGAGAGAAATTTGTATGCTCCTTCAAGCTCTTCTTCAGGCAAAACATCGTAGAATTTGAATTGTCCAGAATTGGCAAAAGTGTAGTTACCCTAAGTGTCACAAAATATAACACTGAATATATTATCATAATTTATTAATTTAACAAGTGTTTCAAATATTTGTATTGTTTACCGGCTGCACGCAATGTCCAGACTCATTCAATTCGATAAAAAAGATTGGCAAATAGGGATACAGTGGATCATTCGTGTCACAGATACTTGTTTCAAAATAATCGAGAGTTTCTCCTCTCGTATCATTTGGACTGTCGTAGCGAACAACTCTCGTTCGAAGCTATATATTATATTATCACAATAACAATTACAATTTTAATATATGAAATATTTTTTTAATAACTCACCATGGTATTTTTCGGGAACGGCTTCAAAACTGGGAAGAAAGTGGACATTGCGGCATAAGTGCTATTTACATCAACAAGGTTGCATGAAAAGGTTGTATAGTGTCAATGTATTCAGGGTTAGCATAATTTAATTTAATATTTGTAACTTTGACCTGAACAAAATTATTAATTATTTAAAACATAATAAAACATTTTCTTCTATACATTTATATAATACTTACATCAAATGAAGAAATTTCTCTTATTTTATTAACACATAAAAATAAGAGCAGAAATAAAACTTTGTCAACCATACCTATTGATTTCATTATACTCAGCAGAATAAAGTTTATTATGAAGTGAAACAATGTATGTCTACGCAGTGTATATAACTTTTTTGAAGGCTTATCTTTATCTATATTATGCTCATTAACAAGAAGCAATTTGCAATTATCAATCTTATCTAACGAATATTTGACGGTTATAGTAATACTAATGTCAATGCACACTACTATTATTTGATAAAATTTGTTCTTTTCCTTATTCTTTTTTTTACATAGACAAATTTATATTTTAGAAAACTAAAAAACCATGAATAAATTGCAATTAATTGTTGTCAATGGTAATTAACGAAAGCATATTTCACCATGTCTGCCAGGAAACTTTGGAGATTGATTTTGAAACAACTATAGCAAAATTTCTGTATACTATTATAAGGCCGGACTTATAGATATTCTCGCTCCATATACGCTATTATGAGCTAATATATATCGGGTAGTGTAAGTGACGAGAATTGAAATTCAAAAGTTACTCGTAGCCATCATTTTAATAAAAAATAGTCCCTATAACTTCGAAATTCCTCTTGGTTGTCGGGAAATCCTGAGAAATAAGTAATCGTGTGTCAGATTCCGAGAAATTCTGAATGAATGTCGACCTCGATTTTTCCCAATTTAACGATGAGAGAATATCGCATAGTATATTATAAATATTACAATTTTATATCGCTGTATGAATTCTCGTCTTTAAAGTTTAAACTCCCACCTGAACGGTTCAGTTCAGCCGTTCCGTTCATTCAGTTCAGCTATTCATTCGTTTCTTGTTCACAACATTGTGAAATTCTTTATTACAAAATTTAATTAATTTAATAGAGAATTTTAAAATCACGAATGACAAGAATATAGATAATAGCGGGCCATACTTTTGCTCCGTTGGCTACCGAGGGTGAGTCCAGAATACATATCGCCGTGCAACTGACTGTGCAGCTGACTATGTATGTGTGCAGCTGTGTGCATGCAGTAAGTTACTCGGGGAAGTAAGAGAGGGGGGTGCTACCAACTGCGACATTTCATAGTTTCGGCATCCCCAAAAATAATGTCATTACTAAAGTAATTTGAATTTTTGAAAGTATATAATTATTTTAAGTTATTTCTAAATTTGGAAAAAAATTATTAATGTTAATTATATTAATCTTTCGAGTAATATCTTACACCTTTATATTTATAATTAGACTAGTAATAGATAATAATTTAATTTAATTTTTATTTTACTATACTTTCAATTAATTATGAATTAATTGCTAAAATTAGTTTCCACATACAAGATTTATTGAAGATCGTTACATAATTTGTACAAAATAAAAAATTCAGTACTACTAATTCTTTTTTTTTAAATTTTCAAAAATGTCTAGTATAGTAATAGAGGCACATTCTTTCTGCGATTCATTCAACGTATTAAAACTGGTCAAAATCAAACGAGCTCTTGCAGCTATTGATTGATCAATATTTTCCTTTATCTTCATGGAATTAACAGCTGCAAGTAGTTGTGTCGTTGAAGAATAGATTGCTGAGTTTTGTCAGACGTTTTAGATCCTTTTTTTCGTTTCTGATTAGCCATTGGCATACTTTGTAAAGGAGACGAGTTCAAATGCAAATATGGTCTTTTTGAAGAACTTTGTGAGGTAGACGGGTTATAAATTTCAAGATATGATCTGTGAGTACCTAAGTTTAAGGATTGGCTGTTAGTATTCAACGCAGATGAATTTTGTACTGAAGTTGTAGTAGAGGTACATGATGTCGATAAATAAGATGTACATGAGTAAGTAACAGCAGAAGTTGCAATAGTTGTTACTGTAGAGGTTGTACAGATAGTCAGTGTATGGGTTCAAAAACAGTTTTCAAAAAGCTAGCAAAAGGAGCACTCGAGGCATTTGATGACGTTATAGTGAATGCAGATTCTGGAGGTGTTAGACTCCAAGAAGATTTAGAAGTACGTGATAAATAAGATGTATAAGTATATGGGTCAGCAGAAGCAGCAGTTGTTCTTACAGAGGTGGTAGTGTTAGTTGTTGGATAGGTAATGGCAGTTTTCGAGGAAGGTGTAGTAGTATGTGATACATAAGATGTGCAAGTATATGGATACGTGACAACAGAAGCAGTAACTGCAGTTGTTACTGTAAAGGTTGCAGTGTTAGTTGTTGGATAGGTAGTTACTCAAACAGTTTTTTTTGCGACTCATATACACGATGTTATATAAAATATCGATTCCGAATTCCAGACGGACTTCTGGTGATCTGGTCTGGTTCTGCTCCAAACTGACGAAATTTCGCAGTTGGTAGCACCCCCCTCTCTTACTTCTCCAAGCAACTTACTGCATGCACACAGCTGCACACATACATAGTCAGCTACACAGTCAGTTGCACGGCGACATCTATTTTGGACTCACCCTGATAGTTTTAGATTTTTGGAAACTGTTGGGAAAAGTCCCCAGTAGCAGCCAATCAGACATCCCGACGCGCCTCCATCTTGTATGTTATTTTGTTTTTCAGTGAAACCTGTAGAACATAACCTCACTTTTAGATCGTCGTCTCGTCCCCCCGCTCGCCGGCATATTCCACAGTGCGATCATTCATTGATGCGCAGCGTGGCTTCGGAGTGGAGTTTCCCTTAGTCCACAAAGTTTCACCTCTGTTGTGGATGTCTATAAACAACGATCGAAGCGGCTTTTCCCCTATCTACCCTCGTCAGTGATCGTTTTTCTCTCACAACGTTATTCTCGCGATGATGAAAAGGTACGGCTTTTAAATAATTCTAGCAACTCTTTTTATTTGCATAAAATGATTTACTCTATCTGTTATACATATATAACCTGCGTTGGACGAGAAGCTGTTCAACTGTCTGATTTCCCTGATTATATACCACACTTTTTCTCCTACAAAAAAAGCCAAGTAGCTGTACTTACATGTAATACTAGTGTCTGAACAAAAATTCATCTTTCTGTCGTTTGCAATCATAAATAACAAAAAGCAAAAAAAAAGATACTTCTTCTCTCCTTGCTACTTTGGTGTGGTCATAATAAGTATGAGCATTTCTGGTGTGTGTATTTAGTATTAGAGGTGTCGCAAAACATGATTCACTTGGAGCCAGGTACAGGCGAAATCCTGAGGTAAGCGAGTCTTCGCTGTGTTTCTAATTATTCACAATTATAATTCACCAGCCAAGCTCGTGGTTATGTGGTTCACCTGTATACCGCACATTAATTTGTAACTTTACAATCTCAATTTATTGCAAGGACTTCCTTTATTACTATATTCTACTTGTTCAAAATTTTAACGTCAACTTACAAAATACTTCTTTGGATTTTGCATTTCTGGACCTGTGAATCACTTTTCTTATTCGCAATAATTGCCTAATTGCAAATAACGTAACATACATCATGCTTCCCTCATTCATTCCAAGCTTTTCACTAGCAAACAATCATGTCATTATGTTTAATTATTAAGTTTGCTACATTTTTTGGAAACACTACTCAATTAATTATATTCTTTTCAGTTCCAAAATGAAGGGCGTCATCGACGTTCTTGCTATGCAAAGAGAAAAAAGGCTTACTTTGCAAAAAAGTATAACCATTGACTATACTAAAGGAACTGACAGTTTCACAGTTGCTCGTTTCATATTTGAATGTGGTGAGTATTTAATTGTTTGATTTGACACTAAAATAAATCTGTGAATACAACATTGATTGAATAATCTTATAATATATCAAGGTTACAAATTAGAAGCCCACCCCTTGACAATATCTACAGCAGCAAGTTTATATCACAGGTTTATGAGGGAATCATCTCCACAAGGCTATGACCCATATGTAAGCATTGTATTTTATTGAATTTGATAAATGTAAAATAAAAGAGATTATTAATAAATATAATACTTTACTTTACAGTTAATTGGAGCAACATGTTTATACCTAGCAGGAAAAGTAAAAGACAATAATATGAAAATTAGAGATATTATGAATGTATCTTACAGTACATTACATCGAGGCTCAGCACCCTTAGAGTTGGGTGATCAATACTGGGCTATGCGCGACGCCATTGTACAAGCGGAATTATTAATAATGCGAATGCTAAAGTTCCAAGTTGTACCAGAACACCCTCACAAAGTAATTATTGCTATTGCATGGCTTTTTTATACAGGGCTTTAAATCAATATTTTTTAATTCATTGGTTTCGGTTAAAAAATAAAATCTTATGTATTTATTTGAAATTATTAAATTATATTTTTTGCAGTACTTACTGCATTACTTGCGATCCTTGCAAGCTTGGTTTGGCGAGGAAGAGTGGCAAAAGTATCCTGTGGCGAGAGCAAGCTATGCACTACTGCAAGATTTTCATCACGTTCCATCAGTTCTTGACTATCCGCCAAATTTAGTAGCCATAGCTTGTATTAATTTATCTTTTCAAATTTATGGAGTAGTGGTGCCTTTGATGGATGAGTGTGACCAACAACCATGGTTTAATGTGAGTAAACAATGGATGATTTTTGATGAGGATTGAAAAAAATGGTCTTACATTTCTTTATTGATATATTATATTGCAATAGAGTTTTACTATTCCATTGAGTGAATCACATTTTAAAATTTTTCAAGACAACATGAATTTTATATGATATACAGTTTAACATTCACGAATAGCTTTTTTACTCGGATAACATTTTTTACAGGTTTTCTGTAGAGATTTGACTAGAGATAAGCTGTGGGAAATAATGGAAAAAATCATGTCTGCATATGAAGAAGAACCAGAGACGAGAGACCGTTAATTAAGTTAGTTAATAAATTTCTGTCTCTTCATATTGAATCATTCAAAATATTTAATTTGATTTTTGATGATTGTTTGAGTTCAATTGTCAATTCCAATGCCTTATTTGTGATTTGAACACCCTCACATTTTTCATTTTTATATGTACGTGTAAATATAGATTTAGTAAAAAATTATTCAATCGACTAAATTCCGAGTTTATTCTCTATTGAACGCATAACTTTCCCTATCATTGTCACGATTTACTTTGAAAATTTGCTAAGCGCAGTCTCGTTCAGATTGGTCGATGCATCAGTACTTCAGGATAAAATATCGTTTAAAATTAAGTTCAAAAATCTACGGAATAGCGTTAAAATTACAAATCCAGTTTAGCAATATTTCAATTTTGAGTTACGTACTTGTTAAGTGTCGTAATATCAAATCTAATTTTTTTTTGGCAGAAAAACCATCTTGAAACTCATGAAGCAAATTCAGTCGTATGTAGATATTATATAATACATATATATTTTCTCAGTAAAGGCTTTTGCACAAGAAAAAAACTAGTGACCAAAACTTATATTTATAAAAATACACATGATAATTTACGCTGAGCAATAAAAATAGATAATTCAGAACAAACGTTTTTTTCAAAAGAGTTTTTCGCTCATTCTGCTGTAAAAGTGTCTGCTATAAATAATTCGCTCTGTTTGATTTGGGTAAACTTACATTTTTGCACGAAATCTTAAGATTAAACATTATCTAAGAACAATAATATACTTATAATCTAATTCAATCTATTTGCACGATAATTTTGCCTATGTAAGCACCTTCAGTATTTTGATGACTGGGTCCCAATAATCCTATGAATCTATAAAGATCTGAGAATGTCGTATAAAATTCGTCGACAGAAAACTTTATCGTAGGCAATCGTACAAAAAATGTCGTTTGAAAAATACTTTCTTTAAAGTCCTTAAAACTATAATATCGTGAATTAAAAGCGTATATTTGAATCAATGAATTTCGTCAAGTTGTAAATTATGGTGCATTATTGTTTTGGTTGCAGTCGTATAATATGAATAATCATGGTGCGATAATAAAAAATATTCGTCGGTCTACATTTTACAATTTTCGTGTTGATTTCCGTTGCCACGTTAGTTAATTGTAACCAATTAGGAAAATATCACAAAATTAGTTTGCTCGCTCGTTATAATTTGACAAGTAGTTAACAATAATGTTCGTCTTAATGTCTTCTCAGAGTCGTTTCTCTCAGTTCATTATTAGCTTTTGACCCTTGGTATAAAAATTATTGTTAACTCCATAATTGGTCAAAGTTCAGCCATTATACGATGATTAGTCCGGAATTGCGGCTTCACTTATTTCCTGACTAATTATACGACTTTTACCGACTGAATAATATGATATCTTCGTAGAACTGACTTTCTTAATTTTTACAAGTTATTATATACATTTTGAACTCACATAAAAAAACAATCGCACTGCAATGTTTCAAGCAATTTCTCAAGTATTTTTCTTAACAATACTTATTGAGCTATCAAAATAATTGTCCTCCTTGTCGTATATATAATAATTTGTAGAAAATAAAGAATCAATACAAGGTACCCTTCAATGCGAATTATGCATTTCTAACGAAACCAAAGGATAAGCAAATTTGCAACGGTAAATCTAAATAAAATAATAAGCAACATATAGAAGGGTACAGAGTGATAAGTTTAATCGGATAGTAATAAATGTAAAAAACGCGTAAATATTATCTTGAATAATAATACAAAGTTTCAACTACGTCTCAAAAATAAAACAACAAAATATTCGTCTGTGTCAGACTGCAATTCCACAATCTCGATTGATTCGATCAGAAAGTGTAGAAGAGAGTCTTTCATCAATATATTCAACGTATAATATTTCAGTATAACAATGGACTCTGTGCAAATCTTACACACTATAGTCGGGAGAATATTATAGATTTGCTGAAACCGTCGTCAGCCAGAATTTGCTCTCTTACATTTTTAATCAACATCAATAATACAACGAAATAGTATGTAAATTATACATGTAAATTGCAGTGAACCTGCAAATTCTTTCTGACGCTCTAGTTATTATATTTTTTCTCTTCCTTTTTTTATGTCGGGTACATATCAGAAGCATACAGTGAACGAACAATCGAATAGCAATATACTGTCGTATATACGGCGGCAGTCGTCACATTGATCGACATACATTACAGTGTATACCTTATAATTATGAATCGCGCGTTTACCTCCTACTAGATTTGTTCATTGTCATAAATTATCATTATTACTACTTTGATACGACGGCCGTTGCCTTGTTTTGTTCATCGCCGATCGTTGTATTCATTGTTTTTGTTTTGCACCCAGTACAGGGTCGCTTGTGTATCAACAGAGTCGCTTTTGGTTTTTGTCGTTTGCAGTTCTTGAGTTAGCATTTATTTTGATCGAGGAAAAGAAAAAACGCGTGCTCGTGTATGGGTGGTCAGTATCATCGACCTGTTCTAGAGATTATAAGCTTAGGCCGCCTCTTTCGCCTTCATGAAGTAAGTCAGCATGTCGATCGGCAGCGGGAACACGATCGTGGAATTCTTCTCGGCTGAGATTGTGTTGAGCGTCTGAAAAAGAGTTTTTTGTCGTTATTTAACCCTAGTCTCTTTGTATTAAACAATATTTTTCACGTTTCTTTTTGCGACAGAAAAGTTTCAACAGTATTCTTCAGAATTAATTTTATCGAGCTGAATCATTAATAAACTATAATAATATTAGCCTGTTATAAAAAGTTTAAAATCACGAATAAAACGTTACTTATTTTCGTTTCAATTATTACCAAGACTATTAACGCATACAGAATCAACTTGAAACCAGCCTCTAGAATACAAATCACGAAGGATGTTTATAGCTAAATTTTTATACAGCTACTTTATGCATATGTTAACTACAGCTCGACAAACACCTACACCTCTGGGATTCCATTTTCGCCAAAATTCATTTTCCATAAATAATAAGTCTCGACAATCGAAATCATCATATCATACAAAGAGCGAGTGAGTTAATGTTTTACATACCTGAAGATATCGGAGTTGCAGGGCAGCGGGTGAATCTCCAATGACTTCGGAGGCCTCTCGTAGAGCCCTGCTGGCCTTCTGCTCACCCTCGGCAGCGATGACCTGCAATTCAGACCGACGTTATTACAGTTCAGCCCCAATCGACGACGAAAAACCTATGATTTTCTCTATAAATATACGATCTTCAAAGTTATATACCTTAGCTCGTGCCTCGCGGGCAGCTTCGGCCTCGGCTGCCATGGCTCGCTGTAGCTGGACTGGCAGTCGGACGTCTTTGCTGTAATAGTAAAGGAATAATTTTTCAATAAAAACTCAATAATGATCATAATGTGTTTCTTTCAATGCAGAAAATAGATATCCGATACACTCACATTTCGACTCGTTCTACTTTGATGCCCCATGAGTCGGTGGCTTCGTCCAAAGAGAGCTGAAAGGATTCGTCATTTGCAAGATGAAGAAGGTTCAATTTTTTATCCGCCGATAATCGAAGCTACACCGACTGACCTGCATGTTACCGGAGATGGTCTCGCGCTCGCTGAGGATCTCGTGAAGCGGTCGCGTACCCATTGTGTTTCGCAGAGTTGTCTGGGCAAGGAGCCTGGTGCTGTGGTGGGCGTTTTCCACATTGGCGATTGAGATCGTCGCATTGTTCACCCGGTAGTAGACCACGGCGTCTACGGACACCGTCACGCTGTCCTTTGTCAACACCTGTTATCGGATTTAATTGCGTTGCATTGTAGTAGTCAAAATTGATTATTTTGTTTTACAATATTTTGATAAATAATTAAGGTTAGTTTTAAAATCCTAATACGAACCTCCTGCGGGGGCACGTCGTACGTTCGCGTGCGCAGGTCGACACGGGCATAGCTGTCGACGCAAGGCAGGATGAAGAAGATCCCTGCGAAGAGTAAATTTACATTTCGAGAAAGTTAATAATACCTCGTATGTATAAGTTAATTATTATAAGGTTGATCATACAAGTTTGATGGAATATTAGAAAGCTTATAATGTAAATTAATTACTATAAGGTTATCTTATGTCCAACTTAATGCGTGGAAGTAACGCGTCATGAAAGCATAAGTACAGTGAAGTTTATTTCGGGAAGCGCTATGTATTACTGACTTTGTATAGTAAGCCAAGTTTTGAATTCATCAAGAGCAGGCTCGTGAAATGTGTAAACTTAACATTCGTTAAATTTATCTTGACAGTGGAATTTCACGAGTGCGCGGGATTATGGAGATCTAAAGCTTATCCGTGAGTTCATATTTCAAAAGTTAATTCTACATAATTTATTCGTTTCGTGTCGTTTCATTAAAAAAAAAAATTGTTAACATCTTTGTTCGTACAGGGAAATAATTTTCTTTGTTTTAATTATGTTACCTGGTCCCTTGGCACCACCGGAGAGAAGTCTACCGAGGCGGAATATAACAGCTCTTTCGTATTCTTGCACCACCTGCACATGAATAAAAAGTATATAACGAATTCGGTATGTTTATTTATTATTCAGTGATTAATGTTATGTGAATTAAGTGATAATCTAGATCGTCAAATAGTATACATCGTGTACTAAAGCGGGGTTTTCCAGAACGATTATGGAGTTTGTAGCATGAAATATGTGCGCTACGAAAATATTTTTTAAGTAGAACGTTAATAACATATCGATATTCTCAAACTCAGTTAAACTATGAATTCTCAGAAATTAACTAATTGGGTAATTATAGCTTCTTCCTTTATCAGATCATAATTTCCTCTCGATCCAATCTGCAAAAAGTTTCTCTAAATGAATTTAAAACTAAACGCATAAATTAAAAAAATATAATTCCGTTCTCGATATACATAGTTTCCGTCTAATATTTTAAACAAAAAAAAAAATTGTAAAAGTGCTGAAAGAGACCGTGATTTTCTCAGCTAGTTCGTTTACCTTGAAGCACACGAAGAGGGAGAAAGGCATCGTCATGATGACCACCGCCCAGGAGAGCACGATGAGGACCTTTCCACACGTTCCCTCATCGCTGTCCTTATTATTGCCGTCCTCCGCTGAAAGCAGACAAAGTTTTTCCATTTACAAGATACTGCCTCGAAAGATTGTGGAGAAAACAAGTTATCGGCGTATTACATAGGAGAAATGTATTTTTCATCCTCGATTAAATCTTCTTTTATACTTGGGGACTTTGAGCTTGTATTGATATTGCGCGAGGCACGAGTTGTATTATTTTTTTTCTTATTGTTTATTTTAAAACAAAATTCACTCGGCTATGATAAATATTTTGCGCGTGACGTCAGTTTTCATAAACGACTTATTCAAAACACAGAATGTCCATTGAGAATTTCCCGGATCGCCACTTTTACAATAAAGAAAAGCATTAAGCGGGTATAAAAGGTGCATTTTTCCTCGCAACGTCGCACTTCCTATTATACACCCCGATATATATCGCGCACAGGAAAAAAGAAACCGGCTTTATCGATTGCTCTTGAATACCCGCGAGCTATGGCGCGTAAACGGCTTATTACACCGGCAGCTGACCCACACGTTTACACGCACGTATACATCGGGACAGATAAAAATAGAGAACGACATAGCGAATGCAATGCAGCGGCACTTTGCAGCTTTTTCCCATCTAAAAATAAGCCTCACCTTAACATAATTAGAAAACACCGTCTATAGATAACTTTATGGATTGTTCCATAAACCTGAGGTCGTATGACGGCGCATCTCTACTTCTTCTCGCTCTTTCAGCTGTATAGTTTAGTTGTTTATTCATTCATTAATAAATACATGTATACATGGAAGGAATAAAGTCGGCTTCTTTAATAATTGATCTTCGCATTCAACGCACGCGGGACGAGTCCAGGTCGCCTTCAGCGCTTTGGCGTTGGGTTTGAATAATTTATAATGGCGAGAGAGGATGGAAAAGTTGGAAAAGCTCTTCGACAACTTTGAAAAGCCCGCGTGTGACGTCCGAGCGGTGTGATTATATTATACTTTTTGCTTCTCTGCTTGCTTACGTCATACCACTCATGGATATATTATTGTTATTTTTGAAACAGTTACACTTTTCTTCCACGCGATATATTACGCTTTTTTTATGACTTTTTTTATGCGAGGATTTAAAAGTCTTTTATGATCGCATTATCCGTTTATTATTGCGCTTGTATGCTGGAAGGGCAGATATACTTAAGTATATTAAAATATAAATCACGTGGACCGACGGCTGGGAATTGTGACGATGATTAATATAGACGTCGAAATAGAAAGACGTGGAAAATATTAATTCGCAACGAAGGTCACATCCGCAATCTCCTTTGAGGGTCCAACGTAATTGATTACAACAGATTAGGAAGCGGATAAGCCGAGAGTAATTTATATCGCATAAACACATATACCGCGCTGCAGTTGTGAACGATCAAAGTTTAGAGCGAGGTTTGGATACTGAAATTCGAAATGTAGCTGCACCTTATTAAATTATGCTCGAGGTAATTATACTCGAGTTAATTTTGAGCAAAAATTAAAACACAAAAATGTACTATAAAAAATAACTTAAATATTTTATCCATTCTAGATATTTATACCGACTAACGACGTCAGCCGAGGCATCTTGATATTCTCTTCATTAGTAATATTACATCGAATTCTTTATTTCACATGTACATCACACTCTATAGAACCGGTAAACACACCCTCATATATCCTAAAAATTCAAATTCCAAGCCGATCACGCGCAAAAGCCAGTCCACGCGTGTCTGCAATACACTACACCCGCATACTTATTTATTTTGCGAGGCGCAAAGTCAACTTGTACACGTCGTATTATTCGCCATAAATAATGGACAGTGGCTTGGCTGAAACTCCGATCGATATACGGACACCAACGGCGTCGGCGAGACAACAGCACGCGCGCATTGGATTTCTTTTATTGTCGCCTTAAGGGACGACTGCGTACCACGAGATTTTAGCGGCGTTTGTTTGCCGTTTTTCAGATGCGGGGCTTTGTGCTCGAGGAGTGTAGGTTATTGCTGTTTGCGAGCTTTCTATATATGTGTATGTGTACCTATACTTTTTCTCGGGACAATATTTTGCGGTTGTGGGTCGACGTTGCGCGCGTTATTTACTGGATTTTTAATGGGGCGAGAGTTCTGTTTATAGCTTTGTTTTCTGAAAGCTCAATCGAGCTTTTATCCGCGGAAACATTGTTATTATTACTTTTTTCAAGATTATGCTTTGCGTATTGTATGTAATCCAACTTTAAAATATTAAAAAGTGCTATACGTAGTAATCATGCTATTGTTAATAAGTAATAGATATAAATCGTTCTCTGATTAGCTCGGATTCGTTCTTCGTTTAATTTCGATTTGTACTACATACGTGAATAAACTGCGATATATATAAAAAAGACAATATAGGCTATAAGATGATATACCATCATCATCCTTATCTGTGAGTTCACGATATATGTCACGATGTCAGTGCATGATATATGTATAGGATAAGTATAGACTACATGTATATGTCTAGCTATATTGTTGAGGATTATTGACAGTTCTTACCAGCAACAACTGATTTTGATGCTTTAAATAATTTAACGACATACATAAAGGCAACGCAGCTTTTTATAATTTGTGTGCGATCCCTGTTTATAACTATAAAAATCTGTCGTGTGATCTATCAGGTAAATCTAAATATCAGGTTTACGCGGATTGATATGTGGAATAATTTCTTATTATATAAAACTAAAGTTTTTTTTATATAAAAAATTATATATTGTGCAAATACAAATATAATGCAAAGTGACGCGTCCCACTACAATAATTGTTAGATAAACAAAAGGACGTGTTCGTGCAAATATTAAACGTCAACATGCAGCGATGTTGACTCGAGGGTTGTAAATATGTAAACCTGTCGATACAAGACATTAACGATGCACAACAAAAAGCTCTTTGCGTTTTACATTTTCGCCATAGTCAATGCAAAGATGTTCCCTATTGTATACGCAACGGCACGTGCTACACTTCAAATTGAAGTTTGTCAATTTCCATATGCATTACCCAATAATTACCATTATATATACAATATATTAAGTTTCAAACTGTATATATAATGTCCAATCGAAGCCCAATAAGCGCCTCGTATAATAACGCAGCCAAATCGATCCCACAATAAATACTAACGACAACAAATCCAATAAAAATTTTCCTAAATGCATTAACATTTCCCGGACAAACTACACTCACGCGACCGCACCTTTGCCGCGAAATTACCAAAGTTAGCGCCACCGTTCTGCTATCTATACTATATACGCGAGAATATTGTGTCGCGTCTGAGCGGACCCGGTGCTGAACTACTGCGGCAACTCTATCTCCCGACGGGATTGTGGTTTGAAAATAATTCATAAGAACTCCGGTTGGAGTTTTATTGTTCTCGCTAAAAGAACTTGTAATAAAATGTGTAGGTATATAGTTAGATGAATAAGAATAGGTTCTATAAAACTATATTTTTTGTGCGCAATGTAACCTGGACTTTTGGCCAATAGAAAGATTCTATATTTAGGTTGGTTTTTACGTGTCTTTGTTACATATACTAGCAACAGTCTCTCTCAGCTTCAACTGATTACTATATATATATATATATATATATATATATATATATATATATATATATATTGCGGACACGCCCCCGTGTCAATTTCCCATACTAATCGAAGAAGGGGAGGGACTCGGACAGTTGATATAGCATAAGCAGCCCGATCAGGCCCAACAAACGACAGTTTTGGCATAGGTGACAAACTGCTATATATATCCCATCATAGGTATAACAATTTTACGTACACGCATAACATAAAAATCACTAACGTGTTTCAAACATTCATATGTGTATTACTATATATATAGGTGGCACCGACTACGACAACGTCAATGCCCCAGAAGAGCGGAAAGAGGTGGAACGACTACAGACTCGAAACAATTAAAACAAAGTGCTCTTAGGAAATTTTCTCCGTGAATTCCTGTTTCTCGCTGCATATACGATATGCACGTGACATTATAATATATATAGAGTTACGCATTTCCGCTTCAGAATTCGATGTAGCGTGTATAGTATAAAAGGTATGAAAAGTGTAGCGTTTACTATAAAAATAACGTATTTTTCGTTCATTGAATTTACGTACTTGATAACGCACTTAGCTACATATAGCACCGAAACGATAACAATTCACAGTCTGAAGAACATATATACACGAGAAAGCTCAAGAACTACTTATGAACGATCACAGACCAATTAGTTCCGCGCTCTACTCAGGAATATCGTATTTGCGACCTTCGTATTGAACGCGTCGAACAATCGATATTCGATTAAGTTGGACAAATATGCAAATGCACGATCGGTATATACTTGTCTGTGAGTTCAATTTTTTTTAAAGAATTTCTCCCGATTTGCTTTGAGAAATCCGTTATATATATGTAATGATGATTTTAGAGAGAATTGTGTATATACGTTATTGTAGAAGTAGATTGCAATAATAAGTGTGTTGTAAAGAGAGTACGACGAAAAGGCGATTATTTAAAAAATTTAGATATTTACAGAAATTCTACAGTCCTTCAGAAATGGGAATTCCTGTCCTGAGTATTATATATAACGGGTCGAATTGCATTACTATCGTTTCCGCGGCGATATCTATATATACTATACGTGAACAGAGCTATACAGGCTATAGGAGATAATTGCGGCTAATTAAATCAGCTGCACTTAATTAATGTTATTTTCTTATTTTTATTGAGTGCGATTCGATTCCTCCCGTAATTTTTCCTCTGTATTCAGGAAGTTAATGATTTAATTTAATAATAAAGTATTTTAACTTCAAAGTTAGTTTGAAGTTCCAGTGTAATAGCCAAACAACAATTACGACGAAATATATACTTAGGACATAGTAGGACAGCAATGGTTGATTTTGTAAATTACCGCACGAATGTAACGTTGAAATAGCAGAGAAGTGTCATTAACGAGACTGGAATCGAAGTCGAACAAACAGGGATGATCGTATAGTTTTTTATTATTAAACATATTATAGGTATAATGTGAAACATATATACGTAGCTAATCGTCTATATTTGTAACGTACCATGAATGCTTGTTTTGGATATATCTAAGAATAGTCATCGTTATAAATTTATACGTAAAGGATAACTACGGGATGCATTAAAATTTGATGTCCTGGATTCATTAGTAGAGATAGTTATACATAATGGAAGCTAATGATGTACAACCCTGAAATTATTGAATGCGATGTGTTCATCAATATGTGAAATTCAAATTTATCAAACTAATAATTATTGGATCTATATTACAGAGTACGAATTTCGCTTAAATATTACAAACAATCGGTAAAACTAATCTTTCAACTCTGTGATAAACGATAAGAGTGTCTAATTGGAAAACTTTTCATCGGACTTTCTCAAAGTTTCAGTAAATTCGAAAAAGTAACTCATTTAGTTTCCTATCTTTCGAAAAACACTTGTTGTACATAGCAATTTATGAAAATTTTATAAAACTTGTATTAATCAACAGAAATCGTTTGTAACATTAGTTATTCTCAATAATGTATTTCCAATAACTAGAAAGCAACTATTACATCAACTGTAATAACAGTTTAAACTTATCATAAATCGTTATATATTTTTTAAACGGGATATTTAGCATGAATAATTCAAAGCTCGATTGTCCCGTCGTATATATTGTTAATCACTTTGGCGAAAAAGCTCGTTTACTCCGATGGATAGAATTCAATATTCAATAAAGTTCCGAGCACTTTGTTATAGGTATATACATCGTACATAGCTTGATTATACATTCTGCAGTGTCTATCTTGTTTACATGTAAATAAGTTGATTGTCCGTAACTTCGTTCGACTGCAATCTACCGTTGAACAGTATTTCGTACATATAACTACAGAATTCTGTCTTTATCGAATATCTAAAATTGTAAATTTTCATTTCTACTGTATTTTCACCTACTGCTTCTTACACTTCTGCTCTTTTTTTCGCGAGTAGAGGTCGTTGCGCTGTGTTAACAGATTATATAGCAAATTTCATAACAGCTACTACTTCAATTTTCAAAAAAAGAAAAATAAATAAATATCTCTAACAAACTTTACAGTATTCGATCGATTTTCCAACCATTTATTTTGTCAATGCGTAAAAAGTATACTTATTTCCGAAGCAACGTCCCAAATAAATCAATCGAGCCTCGAGCTTTTGAAATGAGAAAAGCTTCCGCAACAAGTTTGCGTTGTTCATGACAATTTTCGTCATATATCGACAGTCTCTGGCAGTACTACGAAACTATACATTCCATAAATCAATGACACACACACACACACACACACACACACACACACACACACACACACACACACACACACACACACACACAGCCCTACAAAACAGTTATGAAGACACTCAAAGGAAGCTATATACCCCCACCAAAGTGCCCAGAGGTACTAAAAAGGGTAGTGACAACACTTTTTCCAAGTCAGCCGGACGCACCATATGCTATAGCAGAGGAAGTGCGGGAAGAAAATATACCTCCAATTACAGTTGAGGAGCTACTTGTAGCAAGCAAGAGGGTAGGAAACAATAAGGCTCCCGGTCCTGACGGCATACCAAATGTAGCGCTGAAGCATGCCATCGAGGCTAAACCTGAAGAATTTGTTGGCCTCTACAATGCATGCCTGGCAGAAGGGAGATTTTCGACGAACTGGAAAAAGCAGCGACTTGTGTTGTTACCTAAGGGTAACAAAGCGCCCGGAGGGGAGACATCGTACAGACCATTATGTATGATGGACACTCAAGGAAAAATACTGGAGCGCATTATCAGCAACAGGATGGAGTGCATAATCGAAGAGACCAAGGGGCTTGCCGAGCACCAATATGGCTTTCGGAAGTGCCGATCTACTTTGGACGCGATCGGCCTAGTGGTAAACACAGCCCGAGCAGCCATCAGTGGAAAACGGTGGAAGGGCGGAACAAAGAAGTACTGTGCAGTTATTACTTTGGATGTCAAAAACGCATTCAACTCTGCAAATTGGACGAAGATACATGAAGCGCTTGAAAAGCTTGAGGTGCCCACATACATCAGGAGGATGATGGCCGACTATCTGAAGGACAGAACTTTACTGTACGAAACGGATTGCGGCACTGAAACCTACAAGGTCACGGCAGGTGTTCCACAGGGATCAGTACTGGGCCCGCCATTGTGGAACATTATGTATGACGGAGTGCTGAGACTACAACTCCCGCGGGAGGCTATGGTAGTAGGATTCGCAGACGACATAGCTCTTGTAGTAGTAGGGAAGGAAAAAGAAGACGTCGCTGAAATCACCAATGAAGCGATCACCACCATCCAGAGGTGGCTGAGAGAAACGGGACTTGAACTCGCTGGACACAAGACCGAGGCGATCCTGATATCTAGCAGGAAGAAAATGGAGACAATCGCCCTAATGGTAGACGGCCATGAGATAACCTCTAAATCGACTATCAAGTATTTGGGCGTTACTATAGACGAAAAGTTGACGTTTAAACAGCACCTTGAATTAGCAGGTAAAAAAGCGTCAAGAACGACTGCTGCTCTTTCTCGGCTCATGCCGAATGTCGGTGGAGCTACTCAGAAGAAAAAGAAGCTGTTAGCAAGTGTCAGTACATCGATTATGCTGTACGGGGCACCAATTTGGGCAGATGCAATGGTAATAAAAGCCTATGCGCGGAACCTGTCATCCGTGTATAGACGGAGTGCGCTAAGAGTAGCGTCTGCTTACCGCACGGTATCGGACGATGCAATAAGCGTCGTGGCAAGCATGCCACCCATCGACCTCTTAGCACTAGAGAGGAAGGCCATATACATGGCAAAACAGGAGAACAGCGATAGAACGAAGGCAGAAATCTGGAACGCTGCCAGAGAACAAACAGTAGCTGAGTGGCAGAGAAGATGGGACAGTAGCCTGAAAGGGCGCTGGACGCACCGACTTATACCAAAGATTGAAGACTGGATCACAAGAAGACACGGGGAAGTAAACTACTACCTCACGCAATTTTTGACGGGACATGGATGCTATCGAGCATACCTGTGTAGATTTAATTTAGAAGACTGTCCAGACTGCCCAGCATGTTTGGGCATGTGCGAGGACGCTGAGCACGTTTTTTGCTACTGCTCGCGTTACCAGCAGGAGCGTGAAGAGTTTGAACGCTACCTCCAGACCAGAGCAACTCCTGAGTCTATTATGGTAGCTATGTTCGCCACCGCTGAGGGCTGGCACGTGGTTAGTAACTACGCCGCGGTCATCCTCAAGAAAGTGAGGGGCGACGAAGAGAGAAGAAGACGAGAGATGCTGCAAGAAGCTGACGACCGGACGATGCGGTAAGAAGTAGACGGCAGCCTATAATGAAGAAGGTACGATAGTAGATCTACTAGATATGGACGCATAAGGAATGACAATCACATCAAGGAGACAAGGGCAATGTCCCTATGCCCCCCCGCGAAGTAATACTTGACCGTGGTACCGCGGGGGAAAAAGGCACTGAAGACGGAGCTTGGCCCTCCTCACCGACAAGTCGGTAAGGAGAGCGAGGAGGATTCGGGTTGCAATTGGATTTTATATTCGGTCGCAAAACGAAGGGTTTTAGTTGGTGAGAATCCAACACACGGTGGCTTAGGCCATGTCATGGTCTATTAAGATTTTTCCCTCCAACCTCTTTCTCCATTAAAAAAAAAAAAAAAAAAAAAACACACACACACACACACACTCTTGCAATAATACCTCATTCACCAGAAAACCTCCGCAATAAAAATATCCTTAATCAAATACCTCTTCCCAAAATACACTTCGCAAGCTCACTCCGTAACTTTCCAAATTCGAGTACACGTGCACGTCTCTACAAACGAAAATAAAAAACACCACGATACTCAAGCTCACCTTTGTTCATCTTCGAGGCTTCGAACAGGAGAAGCAGCGAGCCTGAGCCCTCCCGCGTGTTCTTCCTCAGCTTCCGAAAACACACGACACCGCTGCCGCGCGCACTGTATGCAAGCACACACTACTCTTTGCGTCTCGTGCGGGCTACCGTCCCTGAAGAAATGCACTCGTGCAGCGTCGCGAGGCGCGTTCACCTCTCTATCCTATCCCGTGTAGGTGTGATTGCGCCAGTCTGTGCGCGACTCCCCTCTGACGCCGAACAGGCCAATGAAGCGCGTGGGAGCGTCGTCCTCCCCTTCGTCCTCTCTCGCAAGCTCCTAAAAGCTCTTGCTCTCTCCCACTGCTTGTTTATCCTACCGATCGTTCCCCCCTACAGTCCATAGAAGCCTCATGCCAGAGCCTGCTGCCGCTTTTCCCCCGCCATCTCGCTTCCTCACCCTTATCGACATGCGCAAAGCTCTGCGAGCTTTCGTCCTGATGACGCTGTGCGTGAGTTTCTGCTTCTGGATGTATGTAGTATGTATACACACACATATATATATATATATATATATATATATATATATATGCCGAGGATGGCCCGGATTCTGCGGTGATGACGGAGATTTTTTTTCGGTTCTTTTTTTTTCTCTGGAGGAATTGTAATTGCGAGATGTGTATAGGCACTGCCTTTGAGCTTAGAAAAAGGGCATTTTTCGATTTTATGAAAAATCGAGTATTGATCCTGTGCACGTTAATAATAGGCTGTGGAGCTGGTTGTTGTTTTACGTGTTTTTTTTATGTAAAGTTTTCCAGAATTACTGGTACAGCTAATTTATTTATACAGTAGAACTTGCGTTTGTTAGTTAATAATTTATATGATATGAATATTAATATATTATATGATACGAATAGCTACAATTTTCAAGACTAAAGCTGACGTCGTAAAAGCGAGCGTTGCTTCTTTTTTTTGCGAAAAAATAAGCTCCGTTTATATTCACGCGCTGGAATACACAGCCGCAGTCAAGTAGAATGTGACCTGATCCGGTCAGACGCGCGTTTACAGAATACTCGACGCTGTGTTTGAAATAGGAACTTGTAAATGTCGAAGCATTTAGTCCGAAAAAGCTCGGCTTTTCTTAAACATCAGCTGATATATCACAATGTAAATTATGCGATTGTGTACTATGAGCTTCGAATATCACCGATAGATCGACGAGTTGAAAACTGGTGCGATGAAAATCGACACACACGTAATCCTGTTTAAGTAGGCTTTATAACAATATAATTATTGTTCTGAAAATATAATCGATGTAATTGCAGGCTTGGAATAAAAATATTCGATAGCGTACGGTGAAATTATTTATTTTCTTGTAGCTCATCGATTTTGCGTAAAAAATATTTGCAGAGCATCTGATCGACTCTCAATATTTGACGTTAAAAACAATACATAATGAGATGTGGAATTCGAAAGGATGTAGTTATTATATATTGTACACTGAGTTGTGTGCCTTATTAGAACAATATATTTTTTAAGTTTTACTAGGGCAGATCAGGGGCGTCGGCGTATGCATAGTTATGCAGACTTTACGGTTATATGTATACAAGTGGTTATGTTTGAATTAAATCAATGCAAGTAAATGAAATCATAAATACCATTATTTCCAGCGTGCAACGGCACCTATTATTTAGTCAGAATCTCGTAATACTCGATTCGAGATTTCAACAGGCTGCTCGCGTTTACAACGTTCCTTTATTAATTCTGCCAACAAGAGCTACTAAAACTGCACATAGATTCAATGAATTCGATATTTCCGATCTTGTTGCTAGCTGATAAGTATACCTTTGCGAATTATTAATTCTAAAGTTTCTTTGAGAATTCCAGAATTTCGAGTTAAGCCACACTTTCTGAGAAAATTTCTAGAACCAGACGTACGTTCTATTTTTAAAAAGCGTAATACGAAAAAAATGTTCTCCTTCTACTTTCATGATAGATCTGAACGTTTGTCTCGGCGCTCTCTTTTGTTACACTGACTTGTTTGACAGCACTGATCATTTTTTACTTTTAGATTTGTAACTTTAAATGTTCTACTTTTTCATCGACATTCTTCACATGTACATTAAACTACAGTAAAATCTTAAAAAGTAAAGTTCCATCCCAATAATCACGATTCCATAGTTCCATCACCAGCACCTGACCTTCTCGCATAATTCCATCACTTTTCATTATCTCCCACTTTTTCATTCTCCCCTCAGTTCAACTGCCACAGTTTACTCAGCTCTTTTTCCAAAGTGGCTACGTACGAGCCATCCTATACTCTCCCTCCGCATATACGTGGATCCATCCTCAACGAGTTTTTCCTTTCTCGAGTCGTCCTCTTCTAAGGTAACGTGTTACATAACGCTCTCTCCGCTTATATATATACCTGATCGAGTGCTTCCGGCTTCGGGCTTTTGTTTCCACGTGCGCTTCGACTCTCCAAGTGTATCCTGATGTATACATATACCGTTTCCAATAGCTCGGAAATTCCGGGAGAGAAATGCTCACTGATTTCGGCGCCTATAGGGGGTTCGAAATGCTGAATGGGTCTGAATAATAAAAAGGCACACGAGTCGAGATTCCAATGAGCCGGAGAGCGGTAATTAGATTGCTATTTTGAATTCGACGATGGATTTTCCGTGGGATCATATATATGCGGAAATCTTTTTAAATTTGTTTTAATGGTCGGAGAATGGCTAGTAGAACACGAGAAAAGTACTTTGTAGCAATATAATTTGAAATTATACGAGCCATAGTAACCATTGTTTAATGGCACGTACAAGTACATGCCCTTACACACTCAATATTTGCGTACAATACGGGAAAAGATCTTCAATTTTATAAGAATTGTTGAAAATAATTGCTAAAAAGTTATCTATGATTGAAATTAACGATAAATGATGGAAAAAGGGACAAATTACTTGACTTCGAAAAATCATGAGATTTTTATAAGTCTTTGCTATATTGAATAGTATAAACAACTTTTTATGGAAAAAAACATTTTTTCTTAAATCGAAGCCCTTTCTTCGTATTTTCATCCTATAAATATGCATTTTCTGTTTACGCTCGCAGACATTATGAATACTTGCAAGTAAACTATAGCTACTTTTTGTATACTTTGAATGTCTCATAGAAAATAGTGTCCCAAAGACTTTTGTCGTGTTCTACTGAATTTTGAAACATTATACAACACTGTAATGAGCAAAAAAAAAAACAAAAAAAAAGAGTATTCTTCAATTTAAAAAAATTTTTTTTCGATGATCCCTAAGACTGGCGAATCTAAAAAGATTTCCCCATATATACGGTTGGTTTGTCGATGCAAGCTGGCTTTATTGGGTGAGAGGCTATTGCTATTCTTGCAACGATGAGGGGGAAGAAATCGAGGGATTTTCGAAGCATGTGGCGAAGAATAATAAAGGCTGTAATTTTTTGTCGTTGGATAGGGAGTAGATTATGGGTCTCAGCTAGGTGTGGTTACTAGAACAGTGTAAGAATAGATTTGTGTATCCCTAGATTTGGGTTGCGAAATTAGTTTCTATATTATTATTTACGTAATTTGTGGTGACTCGATTGATATTGGGAGGGGTGAATGCCCCTAGAAATAGTTTGAAGGTTTTGAAAATATCGAGTTTATGGGATATTCTTGGGAATTTAGAATATTTTGATGCACTCACAAAGCAGCTATGTATGTTTATTTATATGCAATGTGAAATTGAGTGGATTTTTTGATACGAAGAAAATGATAAGTATACATAGTATATATGCGATTGTAACTAACAATTTCATAGAACTTCAACTTCTTAAAAATAACCTATTCTATAATAAAGCTATACTGTATAGAGGAATGTATAAGCGTATTTTAGTCTGTCAGTCTTCGCAAAAAACGAGTAAATATTAACCCGTGTATTCGCAAGTTGTCCCTGCATACGTTTACGAAAAGGAGGCCAATCCGTTTGTGAAAGTATTTGTGTACCTATATAAGATAGGAATATCCTACCACATTTTATTTCTAATAAGGAAATAGAAATTTTACGCTGTTTATCTGACGGCTGTAATAGTTTATGACAAGTAGAATTTCTTATTAAAAACGCTTTTCTTTATCAAGAATGTTTTTTTAAATCAAGTTATTAGTATTCTTAGAACTGTTTCAGCTTACGGCGTATACATGTCTAATCAAAATTAAATTTAGCTTGAATTCACAATATGGTTTTTTAAATAAAATTTTTGATAGTGGATGGTGCAAACTTCACAATCACCTTCTAAAACCCGCAGATTTCTTGCAACTACCGCGGCATAGATAATGAATTCCAGCAAACCCTGAAAGAAATAGTAGTGCAGTATAGTAGTTGAGTGAAACTATGTTTTGATGACTAAAGCTGTCTTGTTATGCTAATGATTAACTCTCGTGAATTCTTCAAGCTTATTGATTCAGTGAATTACAGCTGATGTGTAATATAAAATCTAGTTAATCGACATATCTAGTTAAATAATTTTTTAATATGTATAGTATATTCAGTCTAGGACGAACCACAGTGATAGGTTTAGTCATTTTAAGCAATTAATGTAATCTTCGCAACGAACTTTCATGTATCATTGAGCAATTTTCATTCTATCGAATAAACAATTTATAGAGAAACAAAGCTTTTTAATCTATTGTTTGCAAACTTTTATCCGTAGCATCGATCGATGAAAAGCTTTTTCGAGCGAATTTACAATGGTTCTAAGCTTTTAAAGCTTATATTCTTCCTTTTTTTCCATTCAACGGTAAAAAAGGTACTCTTTTATAGAGCTTTACTTTTCTTTTTATAAACTGTTCGCGCTGAGTATGAAGTTCTTAAAAACAGTGACTCTTACGGAAGTAAAAAGCTTTTGTTGTACACGTATTTTATTCTATGAATATTTTACAACAATTACATTATGGTTTGAAACACGTTGAAAGCGCAACAATCATTCCTTATTACACATAAATATATTTGATTAAACAAAAGAATCGTATAATAATTGATGCTCGGACGGTATTTAAGTTCCCTAAAATCTTTCCAATCCCGAAATCGGCGCAAAACCTAAGAAAAGCGCGAAATGCAATTATTACAACACAATAGTCAACCGCCAATTGCGCAGGCTTTAGAGCTTGTGGCTACGTGTACCACACAACTCTAGACATACGAAAACTCGATAATTGTTCGCTGGGCCGTTTCTTTAGATGCGCGCTAGTACGGTTATTATAGCTTCGACGAACACAATATTCTGCAAGGTGTATTATAAGAGCGCAAATCGATTAGTTTTCGAGCCCCCCTGCGACGGTTCAACGTTCCGACACACTGCGCGCCGGCAGATGCTCGCCGGGCAAAAATGGGCGATGTGGGTGAAGCTTTAAACGAGCTGCTTCAGTGATTTATCTTTCTATAGCTGGGATTGTGGATGCGAGGGGCGACTTTAATCGCGGGGTATAGTTTAATTAATGAGTATTCGTTATTGAATTTTCTATTTTATAGCGTTACGAGTCGATTCGGATTTGCTAGTCAGCTTTAGAAAATGCGATGCTCTGAATTGTTTGAAAAGTTTGAATTGTTACTGCCGGTGTACTTTCATTGAGTATTCGATTATTTGATTCAGAAATTATTCTCCACTATAATTATTTAGTGATTGAATTCTATTCGATCATCTATTCTGGAGATGATTCTTCAATTTGTTGTCCGTTAATTTCTAAATTTGAATTCCCATTCTAAAGTAAATTAGAAATCTGCAAATTCCAGAATAATTTTGAATTTCTCTAACCCTAAAATGCACCTTATTTATAACTCATCGAGTTTCTACGATAAGTATATCTACTTGTTTATAATTATTACGATACCTATACACGCACATCGTGTTGAAATTGGCTCATTTTCAATAACATGATTATCTAAACAATTATTGCAAAAATATTTATAATAAAAAATTACACAAACAATGCAGAATAGACTCTCGCTTCCTAAAATCAATGGCAACTTGCCGATAATGTTCAACCTTCCCATAGGGCAAAACTATAAATATATACCCCTTCAGTCCACAAATACACCGTAACCCTTGTAGAAAGCAAAAGTGCACCTAATACATTCACCCTATAGATGAAAACGTCTCTTTCGCGCATTCTATAGCCGCGGCTAAAGCTCGTGCGCGAGACAATCGATTGTCCAGTGGGGAAAACAAGAAAAACGACGAGCCGGTTCGGAAGTGGCTATAGTGCGTCACACGTACGACTCGACCTTCCCCCCTGTCCCTTAAGTTCTGGCTACCCCCACTTTTTTACCCCCACTATAACGCAGGGGTGATAAATAATTCATCGATGACATGCCAGGGCAAATGCGCCCGGCGAATGGCTCGATTCGATCGGTTCTGCTGGACGTCGTAGGACAGACTCGTGCTCATACAGGTGGCACATCGAACTTTACTCTTTCGATTGTATATATAAGCTATAGGGTTTTATCATTTTCGTTTTAGATTTTTGGTAGGTTCATCGTGTTCGTTTAATTTTTGAAGATGTACGGTGGAAAATTAGTTGTATTCGGAAGTTTGGTAGTTCTTTGGGTACGAGCATGCCTCATATTGTGCTAGACAAATAATTTTATACTATCGAATATATAATTAAAAGAGATGAAATTTTGGTTAGTAATGATGAATCTTATTCCTATTATTATGGCAAAGAAAGAAATATGTAATTTAAGTGTGAAACTGAAGTACGCATTCTTGGATTTGAATGTGAATTACAATCTACGATTATGACAGGCAGTTTTACTTTTTTGTTAGGTGTGATCGATGCATAATGATGAGCTTTGCACTTGGAGCTCGTATTGCAAACGAACTAAATCAAAACTTTTATACTATAAAATATAGTATGGTTATTATTAATAATTGAAATTACTTACTAAGGTAAAAGAATAAAAAGAATAAATTAATTTGAGAGGCGAAACTAAAGTTTATACTTCGATCTGAATGGGAATTACAGTCAACTATTACGACAATGATGCGCAATTCAAATTATATTTTTCTCTTCATTGATAAACTTAGTAGTTGCAACAGTTATTATTACGGATGCAATTATTTTTCCATATAAGATTTACGGTAGTATATTAGCCGTAGTATTTATAGATGATGTAAAGCTCTTCAAGCCATGACTATAAGAACTAATGTTATGTACGATTTTGATGTAACTATTCAAAGCAAATCCGAAGAGATCAAAGGTACAGTCGAAGGAACAAATCCTTCATACAATTTGTTATTTGTGTTGAGTCAATCAATATTATCAGACAAAACGGGGATGTTGGATTACTACTAGAATTTGATCCAAGAACTACATTATAAAATTATAAATTTAATGGCGCCAATAAAAGATTGCATAACTGTTGGTATATAACTATAATAGGCAACTCTCCCCGACCTACATGAATTATATCGTATACATGCAAGTAATATTCAACCTACGCGCAAACGTATTTTACTAATGCCAAATTTAAAAATAACATCGATTATAACTCTTGCATACCACTATCCAAAGTTGGAGTAGTATATACTGGTTCTAATTGATATTTCGGTCAATACTTGCCTCGAAATATGATCATCAAAAGACGATTAATTTGAACAAAGAATATAACTGCCTAATCGTCTTTCTATAATAAGATTTTCCGAGTTTTGACCTTTACATTAGAAGAACAAACATATACTTGTTCAGTCGTTTGATCATCAAAAAGATAGGTGAAAGGAAACTGGTCGTTTGTAGCTATGAATATTGAATTAATGTAAAGTCACTTTGGCTGTTGGTGTGGTATTAAAATAACGACCAGCATCGTTTTGTATTTTCTGCGCGGTATACGTAACATAAAATTGACTGCAAATTTTAAAATCAAACGAATTCAAAGTAAAACGAACGGCATGTACTTATCGAATTTGAGCCTTGTTTGATGGAGTGTTGGGTAACTATTTTTATCATCTACAAATTTGCAGTTTTATTCCATATTTTCTCAAGTCTGTTCATTATTTAAAGGATAAAAAAGTATCATTGTACAAGTCCAAGATAGCCTACCCCGGATCTTAAAAGATGAATAAATGTGAGTTACTTATTTTCATACAAACCATTGATTATCCGGTTTCGGATGTCGTCTGGCCGCGAGTTGATTTGAATTGTTGCACCGTTCCCATTCATATTTGTCATAGGAACTGACATCCTCAGGGGACTAACACGCGCCTCGAATCCTGCCAGCTGTGAAAACTTAAGACAATCTATTTGTCATCTTAATTTAACATATTATCAGCTATATCATTAGAGCAATATTGTTTATTTTTTAAATGATTAATAAAGTTTTCGTTTTTATATACATTGAATGAGATCGATTACAGTTTGCAAAAAACTGCCATATCGAATAAGCAATTAGTGCCCTTAACATTCAAATGGAATAAAATTTTGAAAGTTACTGTGGTCAGTTATTAAACACAATTTAATACAAGTAAAACGAAACAACTTTACTTCTATTCGTAGACAAATTTCAAGGAGCCGTCGAATGCCAGGTTTTAACTTCAAAAGCTACAATGATCCATGTTTCTTTGGAACATACAATTTACTCAGATATCGTTATGATTGCCATAGTTTTACCTACATTTACAGTCTTCTATGATATTAACTGTTTGACCCACTTCTCTGACGGTCACGAGCGCTTTAAAAAATTTACCGGTCTTAAGAACCAATTAAATATTATAACTTTTCATTTCTCTTCCAAACTTTTGTAAACACTACAGAAAACATGGATAGAAAGAAAACCGTTCATTTTGACTGCAAAAAATACTAAAAGCAATTTAAAACGATAAAAGTCACTTCGTGTACATCACGATCATCCTTTCATCGAATCTCCGAACATGCAGGGAAACAATTCAACAAGTATATATCAGGGGTGTAAAAAAGCACCGGTATTTGTCACTTTTATTCGGCTGAACTATACGCATCAGCAAGCAGTGGTACAGTGTGTCATCCGAAATTCCGAGTAATTGTGTCGTGGCTTCTATTCGACCGGTTTCCAATTATCGAGGTTTTAAATGGCTTTGTGTGCAGTGCTGTTGCCACCCACGGCAATGCGTGCATTGTTTGTATGTTTGCCGATCGAGAGATTGTATTGATTTGACAAACGTTATCGCATTCCGACGATGACTGTTCGATCCGATGGATTTCAGACTCTACGTTGGTGTGTGTGCAAAATGAATAATTATTATCGAAAGTGGAGTATCGATTGAAAGTTAATAACAGCGAGAGAAGCTTTTAATATTATAATAAGAATATAATATATAAATAATATAATAAATAAGCGCCGAAGGTTTGAGTCAAATAAAACCACAAGGGGCCTAATCGATGTTAACTGCTTTATCGATCCTATTTCGATGAACTTTTTCCACACAACAATATTTTCCACGAAACTAACGCAATTCCATTAAGCAAATATCCAGAAACAAAGTACAATCAAACGATACCCTTCGCGATAAACTTCGCGATAAACTCACTCTAAACATCAAAACCCGCAGGATAGAGATTACCACGAGTCGTTGTCAACGGCAGAGAGTATCAGGATGAATTAGAGCAGAAGGGATCGTACATACTAACAGTAAGACGGTTATCTCGAAGCCGAGATGAGAAATTCTCGCGTTTGGCTTGTTGCGCAAAGCCACTTGGATGATACCGAGCTTTAACCGCTTCAATACCGAGATGTCGAGAGATGCTTCTGATTGTTCTGGGAAGACAGCTTTGAAACTGTCAATATATTCCAAATTGGTATATATCCTATGTCGATGAGTTACGAAATACAGCATTCCCCGCACCAAGCTCGTCTTGTTTCTGATTCTAAAAAAAGCGTAAAGACTCGCGAATCGATGTAAAACATATTCGACTTTATTCCTTTCTACAATCCATAAAGTGCACGTTCCTTCGATGCAGCTTGAAAAAGTCGTGCGAGTAATGTGCGCTTAACGGTACGGTAGATGTTTACCTATACGAATCACGTACGAGTCTTGAGTTTGTGTGCAAAACGGCGAGCTTTGCAGCCTTGTAATGTAGTGCGCACTTAAGAAAATGCGGTGCTACGTGTGTAAATATCTATATTGCTCGAAATTTTACGTACAGCTTGAAATAGCCGGTGTCGTAATGCGGTGGTAGGTATAATGAAATGATTTTAAACAAAGGTTTTTTTTGCAAAGTGCTGCAAGATATGCACTTGTTATCTTTAAACTGCAGAGATGTATTTTATAATTAGTTTTAAAGGGTGAAATCGTTTGTTTTACACATTTTCAAAGATGATCGAGTAATTTTTTTTTTCAATTCTGAATGTAAATTCTTGATCGACTACCGTATAAAATTTGTTTCAGACCAGTTGTTATCGAATCGCAATCTTTATTACGGCTTAATAACCGCCGTGACTTTGATATCACTTTTTTTTCTCAAGCGTTTTTACAAAAGCCTACTAAACAATATTGGCATTGGAAAAAATTGTAGTTACAAACGCAAGCCATTCAAAACAACAGTTACTCTGAAAATCTAATCACGTTCGTATGAATTTCCGAACTGACTTTATCCCATCCTTCTATTCACACAAACGCGAGAAATAAAAATTCTCCACCCGACTGTTTTTTCACCCCTAAAATACTCACCGGTCGCAGCTGGCTCTTCGCAACAGTTCCTCAGCCAGACAGCCCTCCCTCAACCGCTGGTATTTATTTACATACACATGTACAATAAATCCAAACACTCACACAAGCACGAGGAAAAGATGAAAATCTACCGTAATACAGACACAAGCAGTAACAGATAGAAGAAAAATAAAATTCAACAGCAGCGCGATCGTCACCTTGTCAGAGACGTGTCGCCGACGACGGCCAGCGGTGCAGTATAGAAAGAGGGAGTATACACACGACGATGAAACTTGCTGCACGCGGCGCTAAAATATGCTATAGAGCCGGCCACGGTCGACGCTTATAGCTCCTATATAGTCACGTACCCACACTAGCTGATATATGCTATATTACCGCGAGTCTTCGACCACTCCGCGGTTCTAGCTGTACTAATGCGTGTTGGGATCGGCTCGATTTGCCGGGTTTGATTGTCGCCTTTTCCAAGGGTCACTATACATCAGTATAGCGTGGGGGTGTGTTGTTGGTTGGAAGAAGGGAAGAAGCGGTGGGGTGTTACAACTTATATTATATATGCGGTGGAAGCTTTTTGGTGGATTGTTATGTGTGCTTCGTATGAAGGAGCTTCTTTTCACTGATGATTAGATGGACTGTTTGTTTGTTAATGTTTCAGTGGTGGCCGGTTCCGTCCGCTAATCGCGATACCGATGGCTGGAAGGTTGAGTATTTTCATCGATGCTTTCATTTTTGAATAAGGAATGAAAATATAATGCGAAATGCTATGGGTTGACTCTTCTTTGAACTGACTGATTGTTATTATTGCGATACTTTATATTTATGGAGATGGAGGTGCTGTTTCGGGGCTTTGATATAATTGTTGATATTTATAGAACGTTTATAGAACGAACAGATCACATTCAGTTTTCTCTAGAATGAACTGCAAGATTATTATTTCTTTCGATATTCGCAAAATTTTAATATTCATAATTAGCAATGCGAGAGTACATTATGAGCTAACGTATGTAGATCTTCTTTATAATTAAGTTCAAAGCTATTATGAATGGTTATTGACTTTTACATGTATAGACATTTATTTGCTAATTTCCTTGCTAATGAGATTATCGTTATACAGATGTATATGATGGTATTGAACAAAGATATATTTAACATTTCTTTTGTTATTATTTATACGATCTTTAAACAAAAATATATATTTAATTCGTGCAAAAAAATAAACAATTTTTTTTGCACGAATTAAATATGTTTACGTAAGTGTTATAAAGTAAACAAGATCCATGATAAATTAATATTCTCATTTAATTTAATACAGAATTATTATTATAATTATCGGAAAATATATGCGATAAAGGAGTTCTCTAAGTTGCCAACTCTTGTATATTACTATATAGCAGTTGGCATACTCAAGCATATCAGCGGCATCTATTCCACAATCTACTTACTAAAGTTTAGCTTTACGTTACGAATGCGAATGTCTAATTATAGCGGAAAAATATCATGAGGTTATTTAAAACATTGTCTCTGCTTGATTATAATTCAATACATTCTTCGGGATTTTCTAAACATTATTCTCTTTTAATTCAACCAGTAATCATAATTGTGTAATATTCAACCATAATTGTTGCACATGCTTAAAAATATAATGCTGACCGTTAGAATCTTTATACATCAAACAATGTACGATTTTTAATTTTTTCATTGCACATTTACCTTCAAAATAACATCAACGTAATATATACTCTTTTTTTAGTACAGGTATAACGGAATATATACTACGTAGAAGTCTGACGTCATGGAGATTCTGAGTTCCATTTCCGTTATACGCGAACGTTTTTCGAGAGATTTCTCACCCAAAACTATAACTAGCACTCGCCTGTACATATATATTCACGAAATAGGAATATACAAAAAATACACGCAAGCTGTATGCGAGCTTTACAGAGAACGAGTGTTCGAGACATTTTTTATTGCGTTATTAAAACTTTTGATTGAACGTACGCAATAGTACGAAATTCTCGTCTCATGCATTGATTTTTTTTATCGCATAAAGTTGCATTGCAAAATATTCTAAGTACTTCATTGGTGATCGTCATATTTTTATTTAAAATCCAAACCTAAAAGCAGGAAAGATAAACAACACCTAACCAATCCTGTGTTTTCTACACAAGTTTTGTCTCCCATCAAGCTTTTGCCGGACAATACGAGAAGATCAGGACAACAATGGTCTTCTCCGTTTTTCGCAGAAAAACGAGCTCATCGTCGAAACCAGAGTCATCGCCCCAAAAAAACAAGATTTTGAAATGCGGATTCGGTGGTAGCAGGTTATTCGCTCCATTAACGCCTCTTCCGAAACTGGCCTGCGACTTGTTCCTGTTGTCTGTAAGGATCGCACTGACGGTTCTGATGTCCACTGCGAGATTAGTTGTACCGCCATCCAAGAAAAGTTTGCTCGGAGAAACTGTGTTGGTAATTGATATTAGAAAACTATTGAAAAAATTGAGAAAATATATTGAACAATACAGTTATGTACGTATCTATCTACACAGTATATCTTATATATTTTTCTTTTTTGAATACCTTGAATGGAATAAAATTTATTCGCGCACAGTGCACTCGTGAAATCACCTCCAAGACAAGTAATAATCCCGATCTAGATAAAAGAAACCTGTCATTTGACTATTCAACCGATTTTTACGATCCGTCTGAAAATACCGTTTGAGCTGCGAATCTCATAAAAGTACCCTTTTTTCCTCTATATCAAAAGATAGAATATTGGAAATGACTGTCGTTCGCGGAATGAGTTTGCGCGTCAAAGGGATCGCAGAGACGTCCGATGTTAATTTAACAAGAGCTTCATATCGCTGCAGATTACAGGAGCCGGTCACGGAATCGGACGAGAACTGGCCTTGCAATTGGCAGCTCTCGGCTGCGTCGTCGTCTGTTGGGACACCGATGTCCAGGCTAATCGTGATACTATGAACATCATCTCTAAAGACGGCGGTGAAGTATGCATTTAATTGAATCTGCAGTATTTGCTGCTAGTTTCCTTCAAATAATATATAACTTTTTAGTAGAAAATTATCAATAAAACATTTATCTCGCTATATGAAAGGTTCACGGCTTCGTGGTGGACGTGTCGAAAAGAGTAGAGGTACGAGAGGCAGCTAAGCTGATGAGGAAAGCTGGAATACCTGATGTCAGTATTCTCATTAACAATGCGGGAGTTTTGATGCATCAACCCTTTCTTGAACATAAGGACGAAGATATTCAGAGAATCTTTGACGTCAATGTTCTGTCGCAGTTTTGGGTATTTCCATCACAATGCTTATTTTTACTTGACTTTACTATTACTCGTCGAGAAATGGTTGACTGAATTTGGTTTCAGACACTGCAAGCATTTTTACCATCCATGTTACAAAACAAGAAAGGACACATAGTATCCATGTGCAGTATGTGCGGTTTTTATGGAGTAGTGAACAAAGTTCCTTATTGTTCATCCAAGTTCGCGATTAGAGGTTTGAATTATTTATATTTTTGAAGTTTTCCATAACAATGAATCCTTGCAATTTGAAAAATGTCTTGACTTCTTTAGGACTTGTGGAAGGACTGTACGAAGAGCTCAGATTGGCTACCAATAGTTCGAACATCAACTTTACAACCGTCTACCCTTTTTATGTTGACACCGGATTAGCAAAGGATCCTAAATATAGGTAAAATTTTATGATATTCATGTACATCATTACTGTTGAGTTTAATACTGATTCATTTTTTAATAACATAGATTTCCATATATATTTGGCGCAGTAACTCCAAAATACGCTGCTGGCGAAGTAATTTGTGCTATTCAAAGAAATTACGAAGAGTGTTCCATTCCTCGATGCCTTTTGTACTTGAATGTTATCAATAGGTATACAATTTGTATCATCATTTTGTACTAGACACAATTGAGGCTCAAAGATTAATATTCGTTTTTTATACGCAGAATTCTGCCGAAGCGAGCAATGCGACTGATAATTGACTTTTTAGCCAATGCCAAACGATACAATGATACGTTATACTGATGCTGATCTTTGATATATAGACTTTAAGACGTTTGATGATGCATGTACTTTTCATACTCGAGATGTTTTATTAGGAGTCAGCATATTTTGTGCCGCTGAAATACGAAATATAATAACGAATAACGAAATAATTTGTTTTGATTTTGAAGTAAAATCAAATCGCTCCTGCGCTCGCTGTGTTTTATACATTTTTTCATTACCGTTTCAATTATGATGCACCTATTATTAACCTCAACTCAAAAACTTTACGACTTCATTTATGGCAGAATAAACGCTGCTTAGCATTACATAAGCCATCACTATTAACTACTGAAACAAACCAATGCAAAAAAAAAATCATTATATTTCTATCGTATCATTAAACAATCAAACGCAAACTCCAGCGTCACCTCCAATAAACCTTCTAAAAACTCCGAAATCACTGATCAAACGGCATACCTCCATCGATCCATCATCTTCACACCCGCAAAAAATGCAAATGACGCACTGCACACTCTCAAACCAAACAACCGCAGAAAACGACGGTGCGTATGTACTAGCATTTCTCAAAAGAGATGATTTTATCGATCCGGAAGGGACCAGAGGTCCGGCAATCGTTGATCGATGACTTCCTAGAAAGCGCGGAGTTAATACGCCTCGATGGATTGTAGTGTACAGGCAATCGACAAGACGCGGTGATTAGCGGTTGAGTAACAGGCGAATGATCGACGTATACAGGGTATGTATGGCTATAGACGAGAGAGCCGATATGCAATTACTCGGGCTGCAGCTGTTTCGGGCGGGATTCTGGTTACGCGACGATATGGGACAATGAAATTGCTGGATGCCTGAGGGAAGGCAGGAGCTGGTGGAAAGTGCATCGAGTTTTTGACTTGGTTGTGGGTAATTTCTTGATTTGAGAGGATTATGATAGGAATATCGTTATAGTTATTTATAGTTTTGGAAGTTTTCAAACTTGTTTTTTTCAATGAAATGAACAATACAGTACAATACGACGCGACGTCTATATACTTAATTATCGTGGGAGGAACGTCAAGACACTCTGGCATTCATGCGCTCATTTCGGTGTATTGCCGTCTCTGCGCAATCTGCTAGTTCCCAGAGTGTAAATAATTTAGGATTTAACCGGATTTGATGATGAAGACAAAGGCCTGCTAGTCAAAATGTAATTTAACTCACATACCTTTTCATTTACGCAATATAACTACAAAAATTTATTGTCACACAGTTAAACGCAAGGACAAACACTATATATGCATTTAACATTCAAATTATATATTTGCATTCAACATATCATTATTTGCATAAAACTTTCTTAACGAGAACAATGAAGCCAACTGGTTATACGGAGTAACTGCAAGTTTGTGAGAAAAATCAGATGTATTATTTAACACAGTGACAGTTTCCGGCTTCGTCCTTGATGGCAATGTCTAGTCGAGCTTTAAACGACCTTTGCTGTATCCGGCGATAGTTTTTCTCGTCTTGTATAGCTTTGACTATGAGTGCATGTGTCTTAAGAAAAATGCTGCTGCTTTAAGTTGTAGCACGTGCTGTTGCGCTGCTACCGGGTTAGATAGCGATTTCGGCATAGAACAGGTCGACAGGAAGTCTTGACACAATAGCAGTGTAAATGATAAAAACCTCGAGAAAAAGGAGGCACGTTTGTATAGTAATTTGATACTGATATGGTGTTTTTCATAGTACGGCTCTAAATTAATATAAGGTTCTTATACGGTATTTCTATATAATGCAAGAGTTTGATATTCCATATTGTTGTTGACGGTTAAGATTTTTATTTGGTAACATTCAATAATCTTGGAAAGTATGAGTGTTGCAAAATGTTTTTATGCGATTGACTAATATCAAAATTACAACGTAGTCATTGAAAACATTTGTCAAACTACGCTGCACACATTTTTTGTGATACCTAAAAAAAGAACGTCTCGTTAGCCTTAGTGAAACGCTCAATACTCTGATTGTATGTCCAGAATAATTTATTGTCATAATAAAATGTACTCTAATTGTTGATAAAAGCCTGTTTAAACCTGTTTATTAATTTTAGGCTGTTTTTAGATTTAAAAAATATAATATCATAAGTTATTTGAATTAGTTGGTATATTTTAGGTCAGTATTTACTAAAATTATTGTGCTGTTTAATATTATAGTGTATACAAGATTATCAAAGCACGTAGTTTAACAAGCCTAATGAGACTGTCGATACCTAATAAAATTTGATTTAAGAATAATAAAGTATTAATTATTCCAAAATACGCGTAAATAATTTCATCATAAATCATTCTGCAGCTAAAATTCATCTATAGACGAAAAACTTGATACCATAGCGCCCTTTAGTTGACAAAGAAAGTGGTATGCAATAAAACTGTATAAAAGCAACTGTGACTAAAAGTTTTCTGCTTTCAAGATCAAGAAACTCGTTTGGTTGAAACAAGATTGCTGCCGTTGAACGTATATATACACTGAATATATTTAACCCCAGCATTTTATTCTAATTAAAACTTTCATCATGCAATGTAAAATAAATAATGTGTATTCTTAAATGTAAAAAAAAATTCTGAAATCAATGAAAGAAACAGTCAAAGCAGAGTCTCAAAAGTATATTGACAACTTTATATACTATCACGTCTCATTTGCAAGTCGAATTATCTAATGGAACTTGAGTTTATGTTTGGACATCTCCAAAAGATTTAGTACTATTGCAGGTGATTACTTTCATGGTAAAAATATTCGAACGATATTTTCCACTACCTTCGTCTATATAATATAATATGTAAATTATATGGGTACAAGAACATTAACCCATTAACGTCCAAAATGTCAAAATTTCTTGCACGTTTTCAAAGTCATTATTTCCTATGTAATTGGCGTTGAAAAAATTCTTTAACCACATATTCTGATGTAAAATTTCATGCTCTTTTAGAATCCGTTGCCAGAATCATGATAAATTTGACAGGAAAAGAGATATGCTCGATTAAAACATAAAAAACACCTAAATTTTCGAAAAAAAAAAATTTTCAGGATTTTTTTTCGAAGTGTTACGGTGAAGATATCACCTTGCGACCTTGATCAAAGGTGATCATGGGAGTTGAAGTTTAACAGGGAATTTTTTTGTTGACCTTGAACCATCGCTTCTTTACAAAATGGCGGAAAAAACGAATTTTTTTTGTTTTCAATCTTCATCAACTTTTTTCTCAAAATCTATGGTCTTCAGAAAAAAATTTATAAAAACAAAAATGCCTTAGAATCGCTCGAGGAACATTCTAAAATTTTTTCAGAATTTTTTGAGACAATTTTTGATTTTCCGGGAAACTTGGGAAATGGAATTTTCAAAAATGTCTCCAAAAATTCTGAAAAAATTGTAGGATGTTTCTCGAGTGATTCTAAGACATTTTTGTTCTTATAAATTTTTTTCTAGAGTCCATAGATTTCGAGAAAAAAATTGATAAATTTGAAAAAATAAAAATTCGTTTCGGCCGCTATGTTCTAAAAACCTATTGGTAAAAAAACATTCTGTCTACGAAAACTCGGAAAAAATTTTACAATATTGCTCGAATGATTCTAACTTATTTTCATTCTTTTTTCAAAGACTTATAAATTCCGACAAAAATTTCATCCTTTATTCCCATTTCATTTCGGCAGATAAGCGTAATTTTTGGTCTCATGTATTCATGAATATTCGTCTTTTTTTGTTCTCTTCTTTCAAACAAAAATTTTCTGCAAAACATGTAATTTAAATATTTGCAATAAATGTTGGCTAAAAAAGCACAACTAAAAGTATGAATAAGTGAGAGGCAAGGGGACTCACGGAAAACAAGCACCCCGAGACGTGAGAGGCAAGGGGACTCACGGAAAACAAGCACCCCGAGACGTGAGAGGCAAGGGGACTCACGAAAAACAAGCACCCCGAGACGTGAGAGGCAAGGGGACTCACGAAAAACAAGCACCCCGAGACGTGAGAGGCAAGGGGACTCACGGAAAACAAGCACCCCGAGACGTGAGAGGCAAGGGGACTCACGGGAAAAAAGCACCCCAAAGGAGACAGAATTTTACCACGTCCACGCCGTAGTCTCTGGGTAACGCTAAGAGTAAAAAAATGTTCCTAAAATTTGCACAGAAATCGTTTTTTACCAATCGGTTTTTAGAACATAGCGGCCGAAACGAATTTTTATTTTTTCAAATTTATCAATTTTTTTCTCGAAATCTATGGACTCTAGAAAAAAATTCATAAGAACAAAAATGTCTTAGAATCACTCGAGAAACATCCTACAATTTTTTCAGAATTTTTGGAGACATTTTTGAAAATTCCATTTCCCAAGTTTCCCGGAAAATCAAAAATTGTCTCAAAAAATTCTGAAAAAATTTTAGAATGTTCCTCGAGCGATTCTAAGGCATTTTTGTTTTTATAAATTTTTTTCTGAAGACCATAGATTTTGAGAAAAAAGTTGATGAAGATTGAAAACAAAAAAAATTCGTTTTTTCCGCCATTTTGTAAAGAAGCGATGGTTCAATGTCAACAAAAAAATTCCCTGTTAAACTTCAATTCCCATGATCACCTTTGATCAAGGTCGCAAGGTGATATCTTCACCGTAACACTTCGAAAAAAAATCCTGAAAATTTTTTTTTTCGAAAATTTAGGTGTTTTTTATGTTTTAATCGAGCATATCT
The DNA here is from genome assembly GCA_020010945.3 of Muscidifurax raptorellus. Taxonomy (NCBI): domain Eukaryota; kingdom Metazoa; phylum Arthropoda; class Insecta; order Hymenoptera; family Pteromalidae; genus Muscidifurax; species Muscidifurax raptorellus. The sequence continues at coordinate 37,420,205 of CM052077.1, read as the reverse complement.
CTTTTCCTGTCAAATTTATCATGATTCTGGCCACGGATTCTAAAAGAGCATGAAATTTTACATCAGAATATGTGGTTCAAGAATTTTTTCAACGCCAATTACATAGGAAATAATGACTTTGAAAACGTGCAAGAAATTTTGACATTTTGGACGTTAATGGGTTAAAAAAAGTTTCCACAATATATTGCACGGCGTAGGTGTAGATGAGCCTACCCTGGACATTTTCGAGAGCTAAAAGTCATCTTTAGGAACACAATACGATATATAGGCTTGGTGCTATATACTACAGCTGATTCCACATGCTCGCACACCGCCATGGTGGCGAATTTTTTCTCTTCGCATAAAGGCAACCCGGATCACAGGATATGAAAATCTGCATAAACTTTTTCCTCCTAGACACTTTTTTTGATCCCCGAAAGGATACGTATTATAATATGTATATATAATTTTAGACTTTGCGACTACTAGACGAATTTTAATTAAAGTTTCGCAACAGTTTGCATCTTACAGTAATCTGGCGTGTCGCTAAACTATAAATAAAGAATCGAACTCGTTCAAAACGAACGAAAAAACCAATGGATTACAAAAATTCGTTATGATCAAAAGCGTCTAGACGGACTGTTATACGATGCCCTTAAACCTGAGTCGTCTGCATCAGTGTTAGTGCTTGGGTTCACTGCACCGAGTTTTTCTCGCTCTTTCCTCCTTTACCGCCCAAGCGAGTTTTCCAGAGAAGCTTTGCAAGTACATATGCAACGATATATGTATATTGGGCTTGAAGCTACTTCGAATCGCATCTATTCTTTTATAACGTAAACTCACGTACGTTGATAATGTATCGCTAGATTGATATATCATTCGTTAATTATTCGTCCTATAATTTTGAGTAGAATAATTGTTGAATTTAATCGCTGCTTTAATACAACAGGATTTTATAAATGACTAAGAGATTCTGCATTTGATTATAATTTATCAAGTGGAATGGTTTTCATATATTGCCATCAATTACATTTGTTCCATCAAATAGCTACTCTAATATATACAATATAATATTGCCGTCTAATTATTTTTAAAAATTTGATAAATCGTTTACTATACATACTTTTGAATGAATTTTTGTTTTATTCTTCAAATAATATTTCAATTTATTGTCAAATTGGATTATATGCGGAGATTATTACATTATTCAACCCTGACGCTTTGTCAACAATATTCAATTCCCTCAAACACCATATCATACTTGGCGAGGCGCGACGCTTCTATAACAGTTCGAAACCGGTTCTCCTCTTCTAACGTAAAAAGTCTACCACTTATACATATATCTATACGTACTGGTACTCTTACGTGCAAGGTTTATCCACTGCGAAAGTGCATCGCTGCATCAGCAGGCCAATTTGTATGCATCCTAGGATATGCCCCTTCTGCGAATGTTGGCGAGATTATAGCGTGGTTTGATCATCCAACCTTGAATGCAGCGATTCTAGTATGAATCCATGTAGGAGTATAAAGTTTGGGTTTGCGTTGGAGTTTATGCATACCGCAGTTGATGCTATAGGAATAGTCTACTATGAATCACTGTGTCGGTGCTTCGAGTTTTTTTAACGAGTTGGAATATTAATTGCGTGCGAGTTGTATATGCGGGAGTATAGACACTTTTTTGGATAACTCGCATTACTGATGGGTATAGCAGTAAAGTCCGACGATTTCAAAGTCAACAGTGTGTGATGATTTTAGTATTAAATTTATAATATATATATATATGTATAGAATTTGTGGGTGTACAAAAATAGTCTGCATTCTACAAATAAAGACTTGCGACGTATTAAGTTATTCTAAACAAAATAGTTCTTGGAATTTATGCAGAAACATATATGACTCAAGTGTAGAGTCAACAGAAATCAAGGCGCGCTCCTTGGGAAACTGTGGGATAAACTATCTTTTGTGTGTCGCGCGTTGTTCATATTCATTTTATAGTCATCAATTATTGGTTTCGTGCTGCTGTGAAGTGCAGGATTTGTATAATAAATGTGTTCCAAACGAGTCTACCATCGTATACATACAAATTTAGAAGTTTCTTATACCCGTGTATCATCTTCAATATTGAAAAATACTCGTATATCAGTTATATATATATATAAATAACTTTTTATTTTTCTCACTGCACCAGGAAAACGTTGAAATCCCACTGCAGGTCCGTGTGACAAAAATCACGTATACAGTTAAAGCAGATCCACCTAGCTCCTATCCGCATAATCAGCCGCAACATATATAAGTATATATATCCAAATCGATCGCCTCTCCGAGATCGAATCTCAAGATAACATAATACACGCACCTGCAAGCCAACGTCCTTGTACAACCCGCGTCTCACGAGTCAAGTTCAGCAGTCGCTCGCGGGGCCCCATCTGCAAAACACTTCAGTTCTGCCGCTCTTCTACGTGCGCTGCAGACTTAGGCGGAGAAACGCGAACGAGTCTAGAGCGAGAGACGCGATAAGCCGGTCTGACCGAAGCGAAAGAGTCACTCGCGCGTACCTCGCGCGCCAAAGCGGACGTTTCCTTGCCCGCCGAGATTTCGTTTATCGGCGAGATTTTCCCAGTGAAGTTGTTCGGGTGTTTTGATAATTCGATTGTTATATCGAGGGAGGGTGTGAATATTTTTTTTTTTTGGCAAGATCGACGGTGATGTTTTGATGGACGAGTTTGTTGTGGAGAGCATCGCAGTGATTGTCCGGCTGATGCTGTTTATACCGATTTCTGCGGGGTAATTTTTAGCTACGCTGGATTACGACTGAGGTGAATATCAATTTTACGATGTTTATTTATAGTCGGTTACAAGTAGAAGTTTGGATCGTCAAAATCTGTTTCGATTTTTATTAGTACCTTTCGAATTTAAAATAATATCTCACGAAATCACAACGATGTACATCTAAAGAATTGAAGCCTCATATAACGATATCTACTCAGGATCGTAGAGCCCTCGAGATGAAAGTAAAAAGGAGAATCGCAAACAGAAAAAGATTTTTTTCACTTAAAACTCCGTCTAAAAGAGTAAACAAAAACTCGCCGCTCAAGAATTCTATGCAAACCTCCTTGTCGCGTGTGGCTATGCAATTTACATAACGCTGAGACAATAAGTGACGTGACTCGATGACGTATCTCTCTATATATATATATACATCCTATGCTTCGAAGACTCTCAAATATACGTGATACCTCACATTTCGCGTTTGCGCGCGAGATTTGAACTATTCACGGACTCCTCAAAAGTCAACATAGTCGAGTAATGAAATCTTTCCACGTATACACACACACGACGAGCAAAAAAAGGGGGAAATGCCTCTGCAGTTCTACGAAGTTCACGGAGCTACGTAAATCATAATTTTCCGCAATCGCTTATATAGAAGTGCATATTAGCGATCTTCGTTCATATACATATTGCCTGAGAGTGCGTCATTTTGCGGTTCCACTAAACATGACGGTTGGACAATCGAAGGTTCATTTTTTTCGGATACGATGTGCGTCTTTGCGCGCGCGCATGTGTGTGTGTGTTATTTAGTAAGTGAAGTCGTTTTAAATTTACGATCCCTTTGGCAGCGTTTAATTGTAGCCAACTAATTTGGCTATTGAGGATGATTTATTTTGGTTTTGAAACGGGTTGCAGAAACTTTGCTCGATGCACTTTTTGGTTACAAAAGAATTCGTCGTATATATATATAAAAGAAGAAAAAAACATAGTGTTGTAATACTTATAACCGATTCGTTTTTTTCTCAGTATATCCGTACTGGTACAGTTTTATATTTTTTACGCTATATACAATCCGAAACTATTAAAAATTTTGCATACTAACGACGTCGACTTTTTTGAACGCAGTGAACTAATGCTTCAACAATGAAACTTCAGCGCCGATCGTTATGAAGGAAAAACTTTTTACTCGAGTTACGCCGTGGAAGAAACTTTCTTCAGTATACGTTATAACATATTTTTTCATACCTTGGATACATAACCCGCGCGCTTTTCATAATTTGCGATTCACGGGTGCCGTTCACTTGTTTCAAGCTGGCGTAATACGCTAATGACCATTATTAAAGCGTCCAATTACCATAAAATTAATTATTTAAGACAAAAAATGCAATAACACGCATTAAATTTGACACCTTATTCGCGTGATAAATAATACAAAGAAGCATTTTTTTACTTAGATACTTACTTGCATAATATCTCAATAGTTTATCGAATATGAATAATAATTTTTTCAAGTAACACACGTCGTACATTTGAGCGTATATGTATGTCAGCGTTACATTGTGCTGTACTTACGCGCGGAAACGAGCGTGAAGCGACAAATTTCGTATTTTCGAGCCGAAAAAAGTACCGCTAATTAGAGAAACGCACTTGCGCGTGCTCTCCTTTATTTGTTTTCTTAATTTCACTGATCTAACAATGAGTCTGTCTGCGACTTCCGTCGCTTTCACCTAAAAATTTTGAAATAATTTTTTTTCTTTTTAAACTGTTAAGAAAATTAGTTTAATTTACAGCATCGACAAATTCTTTTCTATATAAAACAAAACGTTTTAGTTGATAAAGAAATGATGGATTCTTCAGATATTCAATTTGCCGTGTAAAATTACCATAAAATCCTTTCACTCATACATTTTATCTAAAATATCCTTAAAATATATCACGTCGGAATCGTTAAAAATCCTAAACATGTAAAATCAAGAGCTATCGCTCGTAAATCTAAAAAAAAGACCACACGATTTTGTCCTATTGCATCAGGATTGATAAGCAAGTTGACTATATAGTATAGATGTATATATATAGGTGCCAACGGCTTTATATGACGTAAGTTGCGGTAAAACAGCAAACGCTCGTTAGCCAGATGATACACAAGGGGAAGTGTACAAATAACCGGCAGTCAAAACAATAAGAAAGACGGAGTAAATATCGTTGCGTCAATGCAATCAACGAATACGTATAGTGACTTGGGACGTATACCTATACATAACGTATACCTATACATATATCTATACCATTTGGTTGTTATGATTAAGTGAGATGACTCAAATATATCGTCGTCTCCGCGAGGATTGGGTTGATGATCGAGAAGAGGTTTTGTTAAGATCTACTTATAGAGCCTTCATATTTTTTTGTAATTTTTCTTTTGACACGTGTTGTTGCAGTGGATTATAATGCTGGGAGATTTTTAGTCTATGCAAGTAGCTGTTACGTCAGAATGAATATATTGTTTTCGAGTTTGGAGGTACTGAGATGAGTGATCCTAGCAAAAAATTCAATTATGTCATTGTACTGCGAGAATGATAAAATGTGATTATATATTTTGTATTTGAAGCTTTTTTTAATGGCGATATATACATTTCAATAATTATATAAAAATTCTAATCTTTCGCAACAATTTAAATTTTTCAAAAGTCCGATACAGCTTTCGACACCTAACATTTTATCAGTTTGTGTAACGCTTTATGCAATTTATCTATTGTTCAATAATATTTCCCGATCGTTATCTGTGTGACTGCGATTCGTATTGTGTCAGTTTTATACAGTGTATCTTTAGTATAAAACTGTATTTTCACGCACCAATAGACGTGCATAACCAAAGCTCATAACAATTAACGCTAGAACAAGTTTCAAGTTGGCGCAATGCATTTGTATACGCGAACTGGAAATCGTTCAATTCTAACTTCCGTTAAATCTATAATATCTGATAAATTAAATATAATTATTCATAGCAACCATTACAGCATACTGGCGAATAAAAATACGTCATACAATAAGAGAGCTCTCAGTACCATAATAATCACTTTTCGAAATGTTTATTTATGTCATTCAGACGCAGAAACTGATAAACCGTTACGCCGACTGTACCGTTAACAACAATTCCCAAAAAAAGAGAACTCTCCCAACATCCTAAAATCGTCCTTGCAAAGATCCAGACTTATCCATATAAGGTCACATCCCCAATAAGCTATAAACCCAAACAGTCTCGCTCGAATTTTTAATGACCTTTATTCATCCGCAGTTAAAAAAATCTGGTTTTTACCGCCAACGAATCGATTAATTTCACATTCTGTTGACCGCGGATGTGTACAAAATTAGCAGCCTATATATACCTGGCTCTCGTCATACACAGACACAATTCAATGGTCATACGTATATACAGCTGTTTGATATCGCGACTATGTATATATATATATATATATATATACAGGTTCACCTTGGGCTTTGCCGACCGGCAAGTTCATGGTCAGCTCTTTGCGAGATATAGGGATCTCCTTACAGCGAAGGTCAGTGAAGGTACAGAACTTGTCAAGCGTTTCCTCTCGTAGGTGTGGAATGTTGTAAAACTGAATGCACAAACAATTTTCCAAGAGAAGTTAACTAGCGTATCGGCAAAAAAGTTTTAATTGGACATTATTACAGAAAATGACGTTACTTTTACGTAGCCGTTCAGGAAATCTCATAAATTTTTGCTTGCTAACTGTTGAAGATCAGAAGATTAGCTATCGTCGAATCATCAAGTAAATAAACGTATAATTCTTGTATGGTTATCCTGACTTCATCTCTAAATTATAATACTAATACAATGAAATAAATTTACAGGAGGACATCTGATCTTTACGCAAAATACTACATTACGATGACTATCTTCCACATCTTCTAATCTTATACCTGGTTCCCAAATAAAAACTCACGATCTGAGAAAACGACCGCAAGTACTCCTTACATTGAGTCTCCAGCTGAATTCACGGTCGCAGTGCATCAGCCAAAAACTTTCCAAAATTTTTCCACTGCTCGCGATGTGATCTAATCAGCCCTTGCGACGAGAAAAGGCGTCGCTGACTTTCTAAACCAAACCGAGGCCGGAACATTCAAGGACCGGATGAAAACTGGTCTGGCCCTATACCGATCCGGTGGGACGTCGAGAAACTCGTAAACTATGGTTTATTGGGACTATAACGAATTTTGTAAACAGTCGCGTAATCAATTAGTTGAACTTTTTTTTACGCGCGGAATTTCGTGTTTTCAACGCGTGAATGTAATAACAGATCATCTAAAGAATTATCATAATCTTCTCTGTCACTATATTCGAATATTAATCATTGCATTCATTATACTTAAATCGAAATTTTTTTAAATAGATTTAAAACGCTCTATATATAACCCGACTGAAAATCAGCAAAAAAAGCTAAATCTCCATCAACGCACTAATTCATTTCAGTCCACCTCTCAGTTTCATTCGGTCAGTTGAGCGTCGACGTTTTCATATAGAACGTATATGTATATATAATACATATACCGTGGAGAGTTTTGTGTACACATATTTCCCAAGGAAATGTATTCACTCGAGAGAAAAATTCAGCTGATGATCAATCGTAGCTTGGACAACACGACACCGGCTTTTTCTCGCTGATGATGAGTTTATCTGAGCCCGGCAGTGGTCTTTTCTCTTATCTAATCTCGGTGTTGCACCTCGAAAATATGGACCTTTTTCCCGTGCTGGACTTTCACTTCTGGTGCAGTGTATTCTGGTCGAGGAATATTTTGTTTATTATGTAGGCACAATGAGCTTTGGTTATCTTTGTTTTGATATACTTCTGGAGATTGCGCGTTTTCTTATATATATGCATATTCTGTTTGTATGTTTTATCGAGTTCCAGAAAGCAAACTAGTTATTGTATATATATACTAGTTTGAAATATCGTCGATCCACTAAATCAAGTTGATTGAATGCGAGATTGCAATTTATGATTGTTTAATTTCAAACGTCTGGATATTTAGGTACATAAAAATTTTAGTTTCAGATACGAAACTTCTGTATATAAAAATACATTCGTGATTTACTGTGCAGCGATTCTTGCCAAGTTTCCTGAAATATATAGTCCTGCTCACGTTTCCATGTATATATACTGTCCATAATCTTTCATTAGAAAAATTTACTCCGAAATCCAGCAATAAATCACAGCTTTTCATTTTAATCAAAAAGAAAGTAGACACTGAAATCCAGAATATATATACTTCAGTTCCGATAGTCTACGATAAAAAGCGCGACGATTAATTAGGTCGGATCTCTCTGCACTTTCGTTATATTATGTATATATATGTAGGTGTAGTGGAAAGAACTAATCACGCTTCGGTAAATTATAGCGAGTAATTATACGCGATTCGTTGTAAAAAAGAAATCCGCGCGCGACGGATTGCGTCAGCGTATAATAATCACTCATTTTCTTCAGGCGTCGCGTCTGACGATGCTTCGCTTCCATGTGCGTGTCGGTAAGCGATCAAGATGCATATACGATGTTTTCCTGTAAGTATACTGCAAACGCAGAGGAACCTTTGTACTTTGAAAAAAACAACCAGATCTTATAGTGACGCAGCTTGGACTATAAAAATTAAATGCAAATATTCTAAACAAACCGATGTATCTAATAGTTTATAAGCGCCAAGACCGTAAACTTGCTGCTACGAGATCATCAGCTCTTACCGCATTCATCCGAAAGGAGTCATTGCACCCAAAAGAGGCCTCTCGACGAATCTTTTTATCGCTCCGTTGCCCGCGGCCCTCGTGACCTTCGAAATCTCATCCGACGTAACTGGTTTGTACGTACAAGCTATATATATAGATTCGATTGATACATCCACGCGTCGAGATGGAATAATCGCAGTGTTGTATTGTGTAGAGGTGACGTCGAATCATTGACTGGCTCGTAATAGAGACGGAACTTTGATAGGTGTGATGTTTTTTTTATAGGACTTCCGCGTGTGCTATGACGAATTTTTCAGTCGTTTAGATACTCACGAACCTTTTTATCGATATGTTTAAAATATATAAGTTGTCTTGATCACTTGTCTATAAGAATACGCCTGACTAATTTATAGAAAATGAAGCTTCGAATAAAGGAAGTGAAGAGTGTCATCACTGGCTAGGAATTCGGGGACTGCGATCGACTGAGTCGCATGTTGTATTATATAAGGTGATTGGAAATTCTAGAACGTTTTTCCAAGGTCTGCAGTTGAATCGACTTTTTTTATTGTGGTCAACATGAAAGACGCTTTGAAGTCCTGTAATAGCCGGTATGACGTTTTGAAAAGTGACGTTCAAGGATGTGTGCGATCATAAAACGCCCGTCAATCTTCGATCCAATAAAACCTTATTCACGTCAAATTACAATATTGATATACCATAATCAATCGTTAATAAAGCGAATTCCTTATACGGTTGTGTATTAGTTAAATCCAATAACTTTTTAACGTAAAAAGCCACTAAAAGCCTCTTTGCGCAAGCAAAAAACCATTACCCTCAACTCAATAAGCAGTAAAACCATACTATTGCTATTTAAAATGCACGCGCGTCGACGTCGAACTGTTCTATACCTACGCGTGTCAATTATCATAGAGGAGTGTGTGTGTATATATATATATATATATATATATATATATATATATATATATATATATATATATATATATATATATATATATATATATATATATATACCTCCGACGACTCTGTATGCGTATATTTTAACGACTTATGAAATTATTACGTGTAACCAACAATCAATGCTTGAAATCAGGAGTCCGTAAAGTCGGTCAGTTTATGGTTGACGTTGCAGAAAATGAAAAATCGTGTGCTATCGGCGGCTCTTTTCTTGTGTACAAGCCTGTCCGAACGAAATTAAAATCTATGCTTATAGAAATGGCATTTTTGATCTGCAAAAATAGCGACAGATATTATGTATATAGCATCGAAAAAAGAAAAATAGAATGCAACCTGTCACGTAACAACTTCTTCTGCAACAATCGAAACATAGTCCGCCGAAGAAAGAGTATTTCTTCCGATATAGTTATGCAGCAGTTCGTGCGGTGTATTATGCTTGCTCATCAGGGCGTGCAAGTCTTACATCGTTATAAATCCTGTGCAGCGGTTATCTCCCCTGGCTGTCGATACGATGAAAGCGCGAATAATGTATATATGTATATTGCGCGAAATTTCAACTATAAAGTGATTATGTTGATAGATATGACTTCGAGGAGTTATTTTTTTTATTAGCCATTTATATTATAGTTTATTTAATATCGTGCATGAGGTGGGGAGATTTTTTAAATGTATTTGACATGCATGATAATTTTTAAATATATATATATATTATGCAATTACGTTAATCACAAAGCTTATATATGAAAAGTTAGACAAAAGTACTCCAATTGCAGTTACTTTCCTTGATTTAGCAAAAGCTTTTGATACAGTGAATCATAAAATTCTACTGGATAAATTATATAACTACGGAATCAGAGGCAAAGCAAATAAACTTATAGCTAGTTATTTGGACAGTAGACAACAAAGAGTACAAATCAATGATTGTGAAAGCATTAATAAGAAAGTAGAGACTGGAGTACCGCAAGGTACTGTATTAGGACCTTTGCTTTTTATTGTTTATGTAAATGATCTGTTAACTAGTATGCCAAACCATTCAATTATTTCCTATGCGGATGATACAGCTATAATATCTACGGATACTAACTGGACAGCAGTAGAAACAAAAATGAATAATTACCTACAAAAAATTGACAATTGGCTTGCACTTAATAGATTATCATTAAATGTTGACAAAACTGTATACATGACATTTGGAAATTATTGTAATAGCGTTCCAAACGAAATACGAATAAAAATCAATGGTAGAACATTAAATAGAGTCCAAGAAGCAAAGTATTTAGGGATAATCTTTGATTATAATATGAAATGGTTAAATCATATAGAATATATAATTAATAAGACCAAATATCTAGTGTTTGTCATGAGAAAAACATCTAAATTTATGGATATAAAAACATTAAGAATGATATATTATACGCTATTCCACAGTATTATTAGTTATGGTATAATAGCATGGGGAGGAGCATACTCGAATAATTTGAATCTATTGCAAACTTTACAAAACAAAATTTTGAAAATTGTAAACAAAAATCAGTTTGTACTCGCAGATAGTCCTATGAATCTGAGACAAATGTTTGCATATGAATCACTGATATATTACTATGAAGTCTTAAAGCAGGAATACATCAATTCTAACAGTAAAACTAGAAAAAAAAGCTTACAAATTCCGCAAAGACAAAAAACTATAAGTAATAAAAATAGCTATGTAAAAGCTATCGGCACGTTTAATGACTTGCCAAATGAATTAAAGAATATTAATACAAAGAATTATAAATCAATATTAAAAAAATGGATTAGAAATAACTCATAGGAAATGGGAATTCAACTCAAAATTATAATGAGTAGATGTAAATATATGTTTTGTTGTAATCTTTCTAGAGTGTAAGTAATTATAGAATATTATATTTTGATTATACAAAACGTATGAGGTTGATTAGTTTGTAAGTCACTTTAGTATATAAGGTTATGCTGGTGTCGCGAACAGATAACTACGTTTATCTCTGTGGCAGTTTACTGTTATGTAATATAATATGTAAATTTTTACTGGTAATAAATAAATAAATAAATAAATATATATATATATATATATATATATATATATATATTGCTGTGTACTATTAACCCATATATTTGCCTGTTTCATAGAATTAAAACGGTATTATCTTTTATAGCATAGATATATACGTATCTGATTATAAATAGTCGATTTCAATAAACAGTTTATCTCGCAGTCAAACTTTCCCCGAAATGTTAAGCAATGGAGCTGACCGAATTTTTCAAAATCTTTCTAACTATAGGTATTACAGCTTTTACAGCATAAATAATAAAACCCGTATATAAAAACTCGTTTTGCCTTTTTATCATCTCACCTGCGATACGATCGAAGAAAATAACTCCTAATTGCTAAAAAACGACTTCCAGGAGAGAATAAATGTCATGCTTACTCGGGTTAAAATTATCTTAGAAAAATAACGCGACAGATCTCGCCTCGTTCTATCACGTCTTATCTCGAACAACATAACGAGCCCTAAAACCACAAAACGTTCTCCTCATTATTCTGCGCAACTCATTCATATACCAGGAATCAGCACGTGCGCGTAACAATACCCCATAGCTATATAGGTAATGACAGTCGATTCTCGATCGCCTAATATACACTTTTCGTCAGATGCTGACTGTCTCCATGCTCAGCTACAAATAATTCGTTTCGTTCACTCGAGGCTCGCAACTTTCTCAAGTGTCCGACACAGCTGGCCATTGGGATATAGGTGCCTTCATTTCGCGTAAGTTTCGGTTAATGCATGTTATTAAGTGAATTTCCCGTGCGCAGGATGGCGTAATTTTGGAGGAAAGATTGCTTCGAGCGTATATAAGATTATACTACGTTTTATTTTTTTTTGCAAGACAGATTCGGCGTATGTGTATGCATATGTTATTTGGAATATATATAGAAAATTATCTGTGATAAATGCGTTGAGTGTAAGTAATTTAGAGATTTGCGGGATTTAAGGCAAACGAGTAGCTTGGTTAAATTCTCATACATGAATGCACTACTGCGAGCGGTAAATGCGTCTGTATATAATGTGCTTTACTGACGTAGACTCTGATATACATATCTGCGTTATAATATATAGATGTAGATTACGATCGCTCTTGTTAATCATTATGTAACTTACGAGTTTATTTAATAAATTACGTTATCATAATCTATTTGCGGGATTTCCTTTTTATTGCTAATAGATATTTTTCCCATGCATGTTTTGCCATTGTCACCTTGTCAGCTAGTAGGATTGGATTAACGCAGCTATACGCGGTTATCACACGTATATCCGCCAATTTTTTCAGTCCGGAAATTCGTGTCATTATAGTCTCGACGTTAATCATCATATCCTTTTTCATAAAATTATAGTTTTTTTTACTACGCGCGTCTAATGGCTCATAATTTTCTCTAATAATCAAGGCACAATTGATTTGACTGCCAGCAATAAAAATACTTCCTTATGCAAGTACTTCTTGCGATATAAAGCAAACTACCGAACTACGCGCTACTACGTTTCCCATCAAATTACACAGAGACTCAGGTACCGCCTGTTCTTCACTACAAAACAAAGTCGAATATATATATATATAAACGCATCGGTATACATCACTCCTCAAATATCCAAAGTCGCATTAACAAATGTATAAAAAACACACATACAAAAAAATCGATCAGGTTGTATAACAACCGCATTTGTTACTCGGCGGTATTGCGCGAAGTCAGCGAAGCGAGACATTTCCCCCGAAGAAAGGTCGCAATATAAAGCGGCGCGCGAGCGCGAAATCTTTCTAATTTGTCAGGCTGTCTGCGCGCGCGAAAATACTATAGATATACACACTCGCTTGCAAAATAGAGCGAGATATGAAATTTTCCTTTTTTTCGGTGATGGAGGCGTTTTGTCTCGGCTGACAGACTGAGAGATTTTTTCCGACGGTATCTCAGGAATTTAGTAGCTTTCGCGGAGCTTGTACTTTTATTATTAATTATTACTATATCGATGCAATCACTTTATACGGCCAGTTGGTGGTATACGAGGGGATTGCAATTAAGCTTTTAATGGGCAATTAGTTCACGCGCACGGATGCCTCGCTTATATCAGTTTCGCTGATTTTTAGTGTCTTTCTATATATAAGTATTATTGTGCCGTAACAGTTATGGAACTTTTTTTTGTATTATGCGCGTGTAAATCACTCTTTTTAGATGTTGCTCTCAAACGCGCCTTTTCCGATCTGTATATACAAGCATTGATTATAAACAGTGTCGGAATAATGAATTCGAACTTTATGTTACCGCCAAAAGACATATATTTAGAGAAGTCCAAACCGATAATTTCAAGCCATTAATTACAACATCCAGCGAGTCTAATTCATTCGGCGAAACCATAGACGCAAATTAATCAGGAAATTATAAACATCTGTAATAAACCCTCGAAATTCAGGTTATACGATTTTCGGGCCATACTTATGGGGAAAATCCCACGAATTATATATAACATCAGCTGTAACACGTGATGTAATGTTTTGATACGGACTTAAAAGCCTATATATATATATATAATACATCGCTTCGCACTCGCTTTTCCGCAGTCGCCTGCACGCTCGTATATTTTTAAACTCGATTAAAAAGTCAATCGTCCGCGCGCGCTTTTCTTTTAAATTTAAAATTCACTATCACACCCACGAGAAAAAACGGGCGTTTCTCGTATATTTTCCAGAGGACAAAAAAATGCGTTGGTTGCAAAATTCCTCGGTTCGTTTCCTTTTCAACCGTAGACATATATACACAGAGGCGGTTCCTCGCGTTTTTAGAAGTGCAATATACGTTTGTGTGTCTTATGTAAGAGACGACTTTTACGCCTCTTTCTAATCCCGGGATGTAATGGGTAATTTCGCAATGTTATCGGCTCGAATCGTCGTCGAGGTAAATTGAATCTTTGGGGATAAAGTGGTTAGCACTGTTTTTTTCTAACATATGTATTTCGCGCCATTAACGATTTTATAATTACCGGGAAATTGGATGGCTATACTATATTAATCGTAACAAATTTTACGTAACACACAACGCTGATTTTGATTTTATCAAAAGATTATGCGCTTATATATATATACTCTTAAATTTGTTGACGCGCCTCTTTTTTTATTCTAAAATATAACTCGTTCTCGCATCATTGGAATTTCTCGCAGATTCTTATATGGGACAGCTTTTATTTTTCAAAAGTATATATGCGCAAAGCTTTTCCAGCTGGTCCCTACGAATATGTATACTAGTTTTGTCTTATTAAGCCGAGCTATTAGTCCACCGAGTAAATTCAATTTTCCCACTTAATTGATAGATCGCGAGCGTCATAGGAGCATGGTTAGATACGCCATGAAAATAGCTAACGTATAATTTATAAAAGTTGCTCTATTATATAACGAGAAGTCAGTACCACTTCGTCGTTGTCGTCGTATAAATCGGTCGTATATGTATATGCAAACTGCATAATCAGGACTTTCTTTCATCAGACTACTTATAGGCTGAAAGCTGCTTTGGTCTATTTTTATTGTTCAGCGCACATAAGTCGTAGATTTGCTAACGCGTTGGAGTTGTACCCAATTATCGGCTCTGCTTATTTGCGATATTCGACTTTTTATTTATTCAAATTCTGTAAAATGACAAGCTATTTATTTACGAGCGACGAATTTATAGTACTGATTTGCACACAAGCACAAGGTTTAATAACGTTTATTTATAAGTCGAAATGTAAATTTTCTTTCTGTGCACGCACAGCTGCAGCGCAGGTGTATGCATTGCACTAGCAAAATTCAAATATTGCAGTAATTTATGACCAATTCTGTGTAGCGTTATTCTAAAATATAGTTCAAATTTGCACGCGTCCGTCATGTATTGATGATTATTTTTATCGAATAAAAATACAACACTTTTGAGCGGTTCTCAAACCCCCTCCCTATATATATGCAAATCCCGCACTAGAGATAAACAAAAACACTTTATCAAGTTAATTAACAAATCTCTATAACCGTCAACCCAAAAGCATATTATACAATTCAGTCGTGTATTATACACCTGACACATGATTTATGTCTGATTCGATTGGGTATATCACGCCTCGACCAGTATAGCGGGCAAATGTCACTCGATCACGTAATTGCCTGTCATCAAAGCGTGCCGAAATCGAGTAGTATCGCATATGACTTATTTTTCACTCTTGAAATGGTGCTGAGGGAAAGTTTATGCTTCCCTTTTCGGAAGCGGATTAGGTTTTTCTTTTAGAGAAATATTGCGACAAATTTCCGCGAACCGACTGATGGATTTATAGGTTACATTTTTCTGTGATTCGATTGATAAACGCGATTTATATATTGTACATATTAAGGTTCGTATGATTTGGAAGGTTTTTATGGATAGATTATTGTTCGCGCGTTGTATGCCTATTATCTGTTTTGATTGCTATTGTATAGTTACTACTTACGTAGTAATTTTGTGAAATTATTTTATCAAACTGATATTTTGTACGGCTAAACGACTCCTTGCAATATAAGAATAATAAGTAGTTTACTTTATCAAAAATATTTTGAAAGTCTTTCTACAATACAAACCTGTCAAAAAATGAACTTTAACAAAATTATTATTGCCAGCACACCTCTGTACACGCACTGATCTCTCAGATGAGGAATAAAGGGCGCTGTACAAAATTGCTTTGTTATAAACTCAGGCTTGCGACCCTATATACTATATACGCTACATACTGACGGGTATATTTTTTTCTACGTTTACAAAAAATCAGTCGTAAATTAAATATGCACGAGAGTAGAAGATCAAAATCATATATGCGAGCGCGGTATATAATACTAAGAACACCTGTGTGCACCTTGTATTGTTCCAGAAAACGATGCTGACCGTAAGAGACGAGTCGGTGATATCGGGAGCAACGATCAGCAGTCCTTCGTCTGCTACCTGGTTCTACTTAAGCGTCGAATTTCTCGTGGGCCTCGGCATTTCCGGATTCCTCCTCTTTCTCAGCGTCGTCAAGTCATTTCTGCCGAAGCCTCCGCGTGATCTCACTGGGGATGTCGTATTGGTAAAAAGAAGAGCAGCTATGATAGTTGTTGAAGATCACACTTTTACTTATATGGAGCATCAATTTTCTCTCTACATTATCCTTCAAATTACAAGTGAATTTTCCGGCCAACAGGTAACCGGTGCCGCCTCGAATCTGGGCAGCCACTTAGCCGAGGAATTTGCACGCGGCGGTTGTTCGGTCATCTGCGTCGACGAAGCTGGAAGCGACGTCGAGGCAACGGCTTCGAGACTGCGTTCCAGGTATCCGGGCGTCGAGAGAGTCGGACCTCAGTATCGCAAACATCAGGACGAGGATCGGCCTCCAAGAGCCACGAGTATTGCCTACAGTTGCAACTTGTGGGACCGAGAACAGATCAAGGCTCTTGCCAAGAGGGTCAAGCAAGATGTCGGTAGAGTCGATGTACTCGTCACCTGTACGGGAAATTCGGAGCAAGGGATTTTCGACACCGTCAGTCGCACGCTCATGAGCCATTATTGGGTTGGTTTAGATACATTTTTTTTTGTCTGGTGATTTTTTTTGTAATATTATTAAATTTTGATAAACGTATAAATCTAATGATTTTTGTTTGTAATATTATTTAATTTTGACAAACATATGAATCGCTTATCCTAAACTGTTTAAAATTTCTCGAATCCATCACATTTTTTAAATGAAAAAAAATAGAATTCAATGTTATAGTACAGGTCTATTATAAACAAAAAAATCCTCAATCTTGCTACCCTTGTCATCCGCAAGTCCACTGAAAGAATTCCAAGTAAACAGATCTCCGCGCGTGTTATTTTTACAGACGGTGCTGGCATTCCTGCCGTCCATGCTGCATCGAGAAAGAGCTCACGTGATTGGAATTACGCCAACCGTCTCAACTGAGGATGCCTATATGGGCTCGAAAGCTGCGGTTGCAGGTATATTACTACTTTTCTTCGATTAATAAACTCAATAGTAAAGCTTATCATCGGATACTCAAAGTTTTGACTCGTGTTTAGGTCTGATCGATAGCCTGGGACAGCAATTTAGCGGACGGAATAATAGACTGACTTTCATGACTGTTGCGCCCAAGGCTGAGCCAAGGTATTGGATGAATTGTGATAGTTAAAAAAGATGTCATATCGATTGTATACTGTTAACAAGAGTCATTTCATTTTACAGTTTACTTCATCAGAGCGAGGAGGAAATCGCCAGAGAAGTCGTTCAGGCTGTTCGGAGAGATCTGCCCTGTCTGAGCTTGAGCTGGAGTTCGAAACTGTTCTACCGGTACAGGTACGATGAATTTGAAATAAATTCTTTGAGCTTTCTTTGAGACGAAACTATAACTGATGCATTTTACTTTCAGTTGTAGACTTTACGATGGGATAACAACTGTCACAAGGTGGCTCGACACCTGAAGATTATATATAGCTTTTAGGATGACATCTATCAAATATGTATCATACAAATTGTATAAAAATTCTCATAATAGTCATGAACATTATTTGTTTAAATTGCAGCACCGTAACATCAACGAATTTTATGTATGTTATCGTCATTCAATTATGTCAATAGTGTAGTATTAATTGAGAAATCCAATAAGTATTTCATTAATATAGTTGTTTAAGGCTAATTGTAAATACTTCGTTAAAACGAAAGGACTGTACAAGGATTTTGATAATCAAAGAATAGAGTATCGAACCATCCAACTTAAACGTAAAACTCATTTGTCTTATCAATTTTCTACACCATTCTCTCTCATCTTTAAAAACAACTCCATCAAACACATCACTGGTTCGAAAAGCCCCATTTCAAGTAAATATATTTAAAGATTACACACGATAGTGTCAATCACAAGGCATACAAATTTTCATCCCACTATTTACAACTCATTAAAAAAAATGAACCAGCCAACTCATCTCTTCGGCAGCAGTACATCATAGTGTCCATATTCGTTCTTCCCACTGAACAGCAGATTTGCCGTCTTTACGCGCCTGTTGTTGAACTGCCGGTTTTCCAAGATGCATCTGAGGTTGCCTGCGGTGTCGGCGCGTCTGTATATCGCGAGGTTCAGTCGTTTGAGCTTTGTTACGACGACGCATTCGAGCTCGCTGGCGAAGGTTCCATCGGTACCCATGAAGTTCGCGTAGACCGAAGGACTCGAGACGTTCCATTCGGCCAGGACGTAGGGACGCAGTTCGCGCCAGGTGTCCTCGATGTGGTTTACGACCTGTGACATGTTCGTTTTGTAATATAAATTTATGCTGGATGTGCAAAGGCTCGTGTGTATTGATCGTTGAAATGTTATCTTTTAGATTGGACGAGTAGGTTATTTACGTTGTAGTGTAGACACAGACAAGATTAAAATATAGCTGGAAAATCTTGATTTTTAAGGTGTGTTTGCTTCTTTTTTGGAAATAGTATAGAAACAAATAAGTAGATAAACTTGAAAGAAGTTGTTGATGGGCCATCAAAATTATCATTAATTTAT
This sequence comes from Muscidifurax raptorellus, assembly GCA_020010945.3. Lineage (NCBI taxonomy): Eukaryota > Metazoa > Arthropoda > Insecta > Hymenoptera > Pteromalidae > Muscidifurax > Muscidifurax raptorellus. The sequence continues at coordinate 37,401,166 of CM052077.1, read as the reverse complement.
CCGGATTCTGTGTTACTTGAAAACACGTGACTGATGTACAATATCTGCTCGTCGAGACTTATTATATTATGCGTTATCGTAACTATATATAGAAATACGAACGAATTTAAAAGACATTAGCTAACCAAAGAGCGAAGTTGTCTGTGTCGATTTTCCGTCCCCCAAAGAATGAAGCTGATGGCGCGAAACATACAATTTCCGTCGCCGTAGATTTCACGCAAACGAAATTCCCCATCCGTTGTCTTGAAGATCCGTATCGATCCTTTGTCAAATACAAAACTCATTATAGCGAGCTATTAACTGAAAACTGTACTAATTTAACTTTCACTTGAGTTATACTTGTAAATAAGTAAATTGGTAGAGTATTTATATAAATAGATTTATGTAACTCTCTGAACTATTGAAATCGTAGCAAGTTTAATTACCATTAACCGGGATGACTTTGAGCCAGTTTGTAACATTTTTTTCTATATACGTGTGCTTACGTAGAATGAACAATGTCTATAGATACGTAATGAATTTCTGCTTATTACAATGGGATATGCATTTCAAGTGTAAACAGAATTTCTGAGTCATTCATTGATTAATCAATAATGTTCAGACGTGGAAACTGATATAGAGTTTATATTAAGGCGTTCGATTGCATCAAAACAGCAATAAATAAATTTGAATTAGAGTAATGAGTATTCTCGTTAAAAAATAATATATACGATTACAAAAATGTTCTGAAATATTCTACAATATAGTATGTTTTTACAATTAATTTTTCTGAATAAAAATATAATTTCCATATTCGCCGGCAAAGCCATTCCACTCAACGGTATATAAGCAACGGCAATCGTTCAATTTCGAAAATCACTTTATACACACAACATCATACCAAAGATCTTATCCAACAACGCATTCAAACCCGCAACCCTACATAATCCCAGCATCAAAGACTCCAACCGCTCTACCTCACACACCCCACACAAAGCCTCACGCATATCGAATCGGAAAAACCTTCTCTCGAATTTCCCGCGCGTGACCTCCTGCCCGTCGACTTTTTACTCGCGGCGTTGTTGCATCGACAGCCGCTGCATTCGAGCTCCTGATTATTTCTCGTTGCTACTGGCTTTACGACTTCCAGCGATGTTTCCTTCCTTATGTTATTCGCCGTCAGCAGACATCCGCGGTCGCCTCGGGCCGCAACGTCGCTCCTGATGCGGACTGCATTGTCGCACCTTCGCGACTGCTGCTGCTGCTGCTGCTTCTTTTTCACCCGGGAATCTAAGAGGAAATGAAAAGCCGAGGGGAGACGTGTTGAGAAATCGAAGCGTGTGCGTCGTTCGATGTGAATTTTTAATGGCCGGATGCGAGAGGATTGCTGGTTACGTGTATAGATAATGGGGTTTTGGGGGATTGGGTGTAGATGTAAACGTTATGGTTAACGGACGTGCTTTGAATTGATGTATGTTTTTTTTTTATTGATTGATGATGAGTGGATGTATTTCTTTGTACGGTTGTGTAATGAAGTGATAGAGAGATTTTGGCGAAGCTTTGATAACGATGTATAAGTATATAGTTATTGCGGTAAGATTGAGGGAAACTTACTTTTAAAATCCAAAGTATCGCCGTAAAAATCGAAGCACCAAAAACATGGTAGGCAAAATGATTTTAGGAAAATTCTACGAGTTTTTCAGATACTGTTTTCTCGTGCAAAATGGAATATTTTATGAAATGCGCGGGTGCAAATTAATGGATAAATACAAGCTGCACAATGTAGTTTTAAGTAGTGCGGTTTTTATACAAGTTTTATTGAAATGCGGGTTACGAGAGCTTTAAAAGCAATATTTTGTATACCTGTTTGTTGACTCTTCCCAATATATTATTAACCTTAATTTACAAATTAACAAATGAAGCGATGTGTTGTTTATATATTCATGACGCATATATTTAGGATTCGACGCTTTCGCTTATGTCAATCATAATACTTTTTAAAATTGCGTTTCTCCGTAGAGAGTTTTCCAAAGTGACTTTCTATACACCCAGACAACTTGAAGACTTCAGTACAACTTATCGTAAAACTTCGGATCGCCTGCAGTAATAAAGAGAAACAATTAAAAAAAGTGAATAACAGTATTATCTGATTTCATAATAGGAATATGATGTCATGATGCTATACATAAACATACAATACCTGTGCATTTGTCATAACAGGTTTGTTTTCCTTTTTGATCCGTACGATGTTTCACGTAAAGTCCTACAATAACAATTTCGCCATGAGGCTCACGAACAACAGTGTTTACAGTCATATATTCATTCGCGAATAACAAAATTACTCACGGTTGCAACGGGTTCTGCATTTAACCAGATGTTCCTCTGAAATTCAATTCAAAATTTGCATTATTCAAATATTTAAAAAAATTTCAAATTCTATAACTCGGATCAATCAACACGAAAACGGATATTTGCATACCTTTTTCGTCCGTCATCGCAAATACAATACAGCAGCACACAATAATTAGAAAGACGATAAATCTCGGATACATTTTATAGTATACTCCGTTGAAACGTGCGTCCGAGCTCCTGCAAGTGCCACAAAAGTACTAATGAAACTTGCCACTCGACTATATATACTTAAGCAGTTTTTATCCTCTGTCGCAGGTCGTAAAACGGTTTTTACGCGTTGGAGTCGGTTGAAATTGTGTCGCATGCTTTTTCAGGTACGCGAATCTAAGGTTTCTTGTCGAATGTTTTTTCCCTTTTCGTGTACAATGTTTAACAAAGTTATGACTATATACGAATAATTTTCTATTACTATAATAAAAATACCATTGGTCAGAGCCGAACGATACATTCAATCGAAAATTTCAACGAAAAATGCAACGTAAAATATTAAATATTAAAATATATTTTCTGAAAAGAAGTCTGGAAGTTGAGAGATATAATATAATTATATGACTAACGATCTCAGGCTCGGAAAGTAGAATGACCGTAGCTAAATACACTATCTCATCCTGCTTCACGCCGAGATAAGACGATTATAAAAAAAATCCCAAAAAAAACGTATTTATGACAGATGCGTACTCTATGCCCTAAACCGTCATTCATATACAGTCAATTTTCATAATTTTAATCACAATAAAATTGTTCCTTGCACAAACCCATTGATAATACACTAATATATATGCATTTTCAACTCACCCAGTTGAAATTCGCCTAAATTCGCGGCAAAGTTGGCAGCCCTAGCTCTCAAAGCGTGGGAGGAGATACGTGTATATATACAGGTATATACGAGCAACAAAGACGTCGAACAAAAGAAAACAAGCAGCAGGTTTCAGGCCTGCACTTGTCTCTGTCTCTTTCTCTCCCCTGCAGTTCTCTCCAACCGTCGCGTCGTGCCTGTATACACCTATATATACACAGTCAACGCAGCCAGTATATCTATATATATCTATACAGCTCACTTCCCTCCACCTCCACAACACGCAATATACACTATACTAAGTATACACTCGCACTGCAGCCGCCGCGAGAGAAGAAATTCCGCTCGGGAACGCGTGTCGCTCGCACTCGCGGGGCAGTCGAACGCATATACCCGCCTAGGTATATACACACTGTCTGCAGCAGTCGTGAGTGTCGTGACTGAGAGAGTAGCCAGCTCTCTATATATATAAACGCACACACACACACAATATACCTGTATACACGCACCTTACGAGCATAGGTATTCTTTTACATCAGCATAAACGTACAAGTGGAGGTGTAGAAAATGGCGACGACGACGCATCGTAACGGACATCGGCGCTGCTGAGAGCGAGAGATAAATATACGAGCCGCGCATCAGTTGTGTTTTCTCTTTCGCCTTCACCTGTTGTGTGCGTGTGTGTGCAGTGTGATACATACTCGCGTGCGGATCAATTCTGTGATGCCGAGCCGAGGCGCCGTCGTTGTCGTTCCACTGAGGAGGTGGAGGATCTGAGAGAAGAGAAGAACAGCAGCCACCACGAGCGTCGCCGAGGGACGACATGGGGCTCTGCAGCAAGAGGCATTTTCTGCTGACGATATGCACCCTACAGCTCGTGAGTATACCTGTATTCATTTTTTTGTTACTGATAATAAGTGTGGCTTTTTTTAACTTTACTAGCTCGCGTGATACTTATAGCGCGCGCGAAGGGAAGTAGTAGGTAACGCACGCAGCAGCTTCGCTGCTATATATACTGATGTATACATATATATATATATATATATATATATTGCAAATGTATGTGAGAAAGTTGCTGAATGAAACGCATGCCCTTATATGAAATAGTTCTTTTTAATGGGTAGAGGGCTCACCGTTTCCCAGAAAGCTGCCTACCGTATAATTAGCCAGAGTGTGCACCAGCGAGACATGGCATTAGCACAAGATTGAGATCTTGGCTCATTATAGCTCCCTTTATTTTTTCTAGTTTCTTTTTGTGTTTCGCTAAAAAAGATTAATAGCCAAGTGCTCTCTGTGTTCTATTACCAGCGAGTAAAAATATCTAACTGGTATATCGGCTGCAGTTTTCATGGCCTAGCATTTTGTGCTTCCTGGAATTCATCATCTGATTCATCCTGATTCATACGCTCCTGCATGGCAATCTTTAATCAATTCAGAACAGGTTTTCAGCTTTTTTGTATCATCGCAGTCACAGGTGTTTGAATCTTGTTAACTCGGAGGATCTCTGGGTGCATAGAGTTTCTAAATCAATTGCTTTGCATATTTTACAAGCAATGTTGCTGGTGCGATGCATTCGCTTTGAATTTTATAATTCGAGACGTAACATGGTCGTAATGTGATATAATGGCTCATGAATTAATACATACAAATCAACTTGGGGAAATTTTATATTACCTTTTGTGACTAATGACAAAAACAAATCTTTTCAGTTTGTATAATGAATTTTATTACTTCTTATTCGTATCTGATTCATAATGATTCATACAATCTGCAAATGGGCAGACTGATAATGAGAGATAGATAATAATTTTTTAAATGAATGAGCGTTTACTTTAAAATATGTTTTAGGCAGTAAATCATTCTGCCTCTTAAAAAGAAATCTATTTCTTTGTTTTGTTTACTTGATTGTTTATACAAAAGGAATTGTATTTACAGATGTCCCACTTTGAAATTTTGTTTGATGTTTCTTTTTGAGACACTTAAAAGCACTGTGCGTGTGGGCAATAAAGATGCATTCCCTTTATTTCTATAAATACAGAAGCCAATAAATACTCCTGCATTAAAGTAGCAGGTTCTTTCATCAGCTCAGAATTTAAAAATACTCGAGTGTGAAACTTTATTCACTTTATATAACTTCTATCATTAGAGTGCAGCTAATGGTTTGATTCTGTTTTTAGGTGAAATATTAGACTTGCAGTTTCAGAATTAGATTTAAATATCTTTCTAAAAATTCATTAAAACACATTATGTATTTTTATGTTTAATTGACGATTGAAGGGTTCCATTGTGCTTATTAAGCTACTTTTTAATTTTTATGACAATTGGAAGAATGAGTAAACTACAGAACAATTGCTGTGAATTAAGACCGTTTGATAAATTGAACCATTAAATACTGGAGAATGTCTCATTTAGAACAAAAACTTTTTTGTGAATTTCTTCAGATCATATTGCATTTCTTACATCCATAGTAGTTTTGTAATATATTTCATATTTTACAATGACATTTTTTTGTATTGTTCACAGATAACAACCATAGAGCGGCAAGTCTTTGACTTCCTAGGGTTTATGTGGGTGCCGATACTGGTCAACTTTTTCAACATAATCTTTGTTATTCTTGGATTTTTCGGAGCCTTCCAGTATCGACCTAAATACATCATATCGGTAAGTGTTTCACACATGAGCAAGGGAATGGTTGCAGTAGCCAAGTAAAAAGTTGAGTAAAAAGATATAGAGTGATGCTACTTTCTCTCAATTAAGATACCTTTCAAAGCAACGAACCAGATCCAGTTCACCTTATTTGCAAGTGTGATGTTGATTGCATTGAATACTTATCTGTTGTAATAATAACAGCCTACGTTAGCAGCAGGTGTTACAAATAAGCCGAATTTCACGAGTCATGAGAGAAACTTGAACAATTGGCTGATCATGTATCTTAGAAGTAAATATTATTGTTTTTGTTGACATAACCGACTTCTTGAAATACGCTCAAATATTTTGGTCATGGATAATTGAAGTAATTTATTACTCAAATTTTAACATTGTTTAAATAATTTAAATCTAATTTTATATGCAGCATTGTACTTAAAATATTTTTTGTTCTACTACAAATAACACATTTTTTTACTACAGCGATTCTTATCGTAAATCAGTCAACCATCTGCGTAAAACGTCAAAACGACCAATAAAAACCGTGAGAAATCGCGTCGCGCGCATTCGCGCACCATAAGCTCCATCCAGACTTCTGGTTACAGTCCGTTGACCCGCTTTGGGGGCATTCTTAGAGAGTTAGTCACATTTCACTTAAGGAAACGGACGCGAGCCTCTCGCGGACTAGCGTATATATATACAGTGCATTAGGCCCACGATCTAGTGTGTTATACTTGTATATACACACAGACACGCTAGTGCCGCATGCGTTCTAATTGTCAATGAAACCAATCAAGTATCTCTAGCACGATTTCTCTCATCAGTCTCATCTCTTTCTCTCTGTTTCAGTATTGTGTGTGGAACGTCCTTTGGCTTGGCTGGAACATATTCTTGACGTGCTTCTATCTTAGCGCTGGAGTCTTGGACAAGGTGAGTCATCCCTCGGGCTAAACGTACTTGACCCAACGACTTGTTTTGAGCTGCGAACTCATCTACACAAATGTAAATTGCCGGCTGCTCCAATTTTTTTTACTCGGCTCTCGGCGTGAAATCGAGCTAACCAAGACGATTGAGAGTTGCATAAGCGGCTGCGATGTAATAGGCTTGTTTGGACTAAAAACGTAGACGGAGAATCGGCTTTACGAGTCGTTCGACTGATACGCGCGCACGCGTTGATTTTTCTTCTCGTTGGAGAGTTATTTATAGCCGTGACTTTATCTGTAGAGGATTTTTTCATTAACTTTACTGTCTGGTTTCGAATTGCAGAATAGCGACCTGTTGAATTTAGGAACCGGCAGTTTCTCCTGGTGGCATGTCAATGGGCCGGGATGTAAGCCGGATCACAATAAGACTGGACCCGACCAGCTGGACGTCTACAGGCCCGTTCGCCCAGATCGAGTAACCGGCTGCGTCTTAGATTACGAAGTCATTGAAATTTTACATTCGTCGACCCAATGCCTGCTGGCGGTGAGATTTCTTTGTTATTGCCATTATCGCGGAAAATAATGTTCTCTCAAGATAAAGTATGTTAATAATAAATGTTACTCTGCAGGTCATGGCGGTCATCGGTGGAATTTGCCTGAGCCGAGTTTTCATGGAAGAAGATGACAGCTGTAAGTAGACCGTTTTAATTCTATCCACACAAACACCTAATTTATTATTCACTGGATAGTACCACACGAGATTCACACCTTTTTTGCTAGAGTTTCACGAACTTTAACTAACGAGTGAATGGCGCTTTTGAATGAGCCACGAGAGACACACACACCTTCTTAGTTATTGAAACTTGACATACTTTGTATTAATCGATCGCTGGTGATAGCGGAAACTAACACTTTAATTAACTTGTGGTATATTACTTGAAAAGAGGGTTGGTTATCGGTTACAGTTGATTTCATTGGTGGATTTGACCCTCCCTTCTGGTAAGTGCTTTGCACTACAGAGTGTCATATGCATGGTATAGTCGCAATTGTATGAATGATTGTTGTCTGTCTCGATGTCTTTTTTGAAATTAATAAATCATATAGAAAAATATAAATCTTATTAACAGTATCTTCGTAAAATCTTAGTAAAACGAATAATGTTCTGAAAGTAATTTATATCGATGTCGTTTCTATGTTGCTTTTGTAAAAATGTCATAACTCGTAAAAGTTAAATAGAGAACAACTTTGCAGATGTTCAATAATTGAATGTTATCTTCTTCAATTGAATTCAGTGATAAAATTAATTGAAAAGCTCAGAGAGTAAATAAATTCATGGAAAACTTTAAGGAATCAATACTCTGCATGCATGCAGTTTAGTAGCATAGCACTTGTAGATCTCTTTTGCTTCTTGTTAGCTTGTCTTTATTTAGATCAATATAGGTACTTGAATCGCCATAAACTTATTTGTTACTTTACGTTCAAGTGATCATATTTTGGAGCATGACATTCAGTTTTATTCATCTTGTTGGCAAGTTGAGAGATATTACAAATTGTTAAATGAAAAAATTTGTTTTATTTCGCAACTTACATTCATTTACAAATTGGCCAGTCTTTTATCGTTGAGGAACAAGATAGGGTACATGTTTATAGGTTTACTAATTAAAGTACACTAGAAAGCAACATAACTGTCTTCAATTACACTCGAGTTTAGTCGGTACTCATGAAACATAATAAAAGCAACACAGCAGTGAATAACATTGAAGACCGCTACAAAATATGACCGACTTCGTTAGAAAAAAGAAATAAAGAATCGCCGCGCCTTTTCAAATGTAAAAACTCGGAGAATCTTAGAGAAGCAATCCGGCTGAATCGTGACGATCGTTTGACAAAAAGGGCACTGAATCCTCGAGTTTTTCCATGAACAAATATACCCAAACAAAAACAAAATATCTCAGCCTTCCTGCAAAAGAAGAACGACGGAAAGGAGTTGTAGCTCTTTTCCTCTCATATAGAGAGACAAAGCGGAAAACTAAAAGCAGGACTAAACCTTTTGCAGTTGACTTTGTCGGAGGTGGTGACTTCGGCATGGCGGGCCACACGCCGCTGCATCCCATGTACGTTAGCTACTCGGCTCTACCGCCGCCCGCCTACACGCCTAACAAACATTCCGCCGGCAGTGATAGCTACTACTATCCCACCAACACAGCCACGACCTCGGGCTCGCATCGCTCCTCATCCAACACGCTAATATCACCGCTGCCACCGCGACTGCCGCCTAAGACCACGGACGCTTTCAGCAACAACCATCTGCACCATCAGCACCACCAGCACAGCGAGCTGCCACCACCATTGCCGCCGTCTAAGAAAGTACAGAAGCCTCCGGCCCCGCCGCCAGGTCGAGCTTCGATGATCATCACCGCGCCGCCGGATTCCCGCGCCCGCGTCCTCGAGAATCCTCTCAACAGCGTTAATTCGAGCCTCCAGCGACAGACGATCGACTACGCCGATTACTCAAATCCGATAGACCAACTGCCGACCGTCGAACCGATATACCACCAGCGCCGGCCCCTCGACTACGACACCCTCGAGAGCCACAGTCCGAATTTGAGCTTCAACCGGCAGCAGAGGTACCAAAGGAACGCCTCCGGCGCGAGACAGACACCGCCAGTGACCTACAGTCCGCTCATGCGCTCCAGGCAGTTTAATCGCACCGGTTCGGGCAACACGGGCACCGGGAGTAGCGGCAGACAGAATAGGAACTCGTATAGGCCGAGGGTCTACGCGGACCACATCAGGGAGCAGCAGCCGCCGCCGCTGCCCGAACCTAGGCTTCGGTCTTTCCATTCGGACCCGCGACTCTCGGTTGAGGAACAAGAGCTCAACGCTGCTAACGCCGGGCAGAGGGACGATCAGGCGCGCAGACGCGGCGACGGAAGACCGCTCTCGATGTTCGTTAACAATTACTGAGGCCCGTTGCGAATGTACTCGATGCGGTCGATTCATTCTTTTTGTTTGAGAGTTGGTAGATAGGTTTTGATGTGATAGAATTTTTTTGTTTTTTTTTTGCGGAGGTTCGCAGTGTTAGGCCTTTGCGATCATTATGTTAGTCTGGCTTTGTGCTTTGACGAATTTATCTTGACGCATAACCGATTTATCGCACTAATGTGTGCAAGTAGTATTAACGCACCATTTTTCTACTGGTGGTCGGTATGGACAAGACAAGTATAGCCGAATCAATCAGAAACTCAAATTGATGGATTATTTAGCTATGTTTTCAATAGTTATATGGAAAAATTGTGAATTTGGAAGATAAGTTTCTGAATGGTTTTGCTTTTCTGTTCCCCAAAGAATTTCGATTCTTAATTTTGGTTCTACACTTATTGTAACGACGTATTTAGTCTTAATTAGTTGATTTTATTTTTTATAACATTGAATGAGTTCTACCTGTTTTTTTTAGATATGTGAATGTAATTTTTATACTATTCTTACCAGTTTCTTAGGTAGATTCCCAAATTTGTTTCTTGTTTTCTCAAGTTACGTTACTTAATTTTGATGTATATCGTGCCACTTAAATGAAGTGAACAAAAGAATTGTGTTCACGTGAAACGAATTTCTTACTGTTGTAAGTTAAGACAACCGCGATTATCAAGTCAATTTCGAACAGTATTTCTTTCATCCCAACCAGTGTCAAAGGAACGATGAATTACATGTTCGTTAATGGAAAATGAAATTAAATGTAGGGTACACGTGTCAAGTCAAACCGCATATTCCTGAATTTGCCAAATAGATGATATACGTATTTTCCACATGAAAACCGAACTTTTTTAGAGAGCCTATTTATACTTGAATCATAACAACGACAAATAATATTCACACTACGCGTAGAAATTGAATAGTGCCTTTTCCATGATTCGGCGAAATCTAAAACATTTTTGAAAGCTTTGAATTGAAAAGAAATGTATTTTTGGAAAAATGTTATAAAGTACAAAAAAATCTTTCTAAAGCATAAAAGACTTAACGTCCGCCAAGATCGAAAATTCGATCACGTTTATAATAAGAAAATATTCATCCGAACCAACATTAACAAGTTTTTTTTTTACAAAAGAGCGATTATATTACATAAAAACGCGAACAGCCTTACGCGTGACAAAGAAGTATAGTAATATACAACGACGATCTATCTAGTGAAAAGACATATATCGTTGTAGAGGGCACAATTTGACGCGTTCGTCGCACGAATAGACTTAAAAAGAAAAAAACGATAACGCACTGATAGACTGTGATACGTAGATAAGCTACGAAAAGAGCTGCGTCGAATACGTTTCGTTTGCACGCGTCAAACGGAATTTTCATTCACCGCATTAATTTTTTTTTTTTGAGAAAATAACGATGCATCAAACGTTTTAATGTAGCATAATATCAAACAACTTAAAGTAGCTCGTAGTCACGTCGAGAGAAATATTTTGTTTTCTCAGTATAAAAAATAAAGATGCACTTGTCATGTGTTTTAAGAAGATTTCGGGACGAGTTTTTCTCCGACGCAGATTTTACGATTTTGATATATTTACTGCCTGCCGAGTTGACGTGCTATATTAATGCCCCCTTTGTAGGATTTGTTTGTAAAAGAACTGCAATGAAATTAGTTTTAACTAATGTAGTAGTTGGATTGTACACTTGGGTGTAATGTGGGCTGAGATAAATAAGCGCTGTAGTAATTGTTTTTGATGAAAGATGAAGCTAAAGCATAGTTTTTGTTATCTTTGATAAAATTACAATCGTTTATTATGATAATGATTGACTAGAAAATAACTTAAAAGTTTAAGGATTTTTATACCAAATGTCATTTGAACATTAAAAAAAATGTTGAGTTTGAGGAGATTAATTTCAGTGCAGTCGTGCGTTCCTTGCTCTGAAATATCACTTTCTTAGACTGTCGTTGATTGCATTTGCATTTGCGTTAATATTAAAGAGTTTCTTTCTTTTCGTGGAGCCACATGTTTCTTTTAATCTATTTCGTGCTGCATTGTGACAGGTGCTACGAATTGTTTTTGTTTTTTAATTATCGTTCAATGTAGAGAATTCGTAGACTTGGTTCCAGTTAGAAAAGAAAGGAATGAGTTTCATATCTTGTCAGTCATAAGTTTATAACTTGATCGTTTAAGACTCAGCGTGCAAGACTACAGTAGTAGATGTTCGCGATTACTTTTCAATGTTCATCCCTAGCTTTGTTGGTAAAGTTTAATTTATTTCTTAGTCTCATGTATGTGTTTTCCAGTTCGTACAATTATGTTCGATTCATAATCTCATCTTTTTTGTTAAATAAATTATATATATTTATACGCGACTAAAAGTCGATTCCATTTCTTTTCAACGTTTTTGTAATAAGAGCACAATATAATATAATATATAAACAAACAAAAAAAAAGATTTGCTTTATGGTGAAAAATAAAAGTGCAATATACAAAATACACCTCATGCTTGCTTATTTTTATTTATTAACCCCTCACTTTACTTTCTTCCTATATCTCGTTGTATAACACTGGTTTCCTGGTGAACACTCTTTAATCTTTGGGCTACTTGGTGGGTAATCATATTTGTTAAATACAGTAGTTTCAACTTACACGTAGATAAAACTTATTTATTAAATTTATTCATCAGTTTTTATTATATAGTTTCCCTAAAACAAACAAAAAATATCAGTGAAAAAAGTATTATAATTCAAGTAGATTTTTCATTTTATTTTTATTTTTTATTTCCTAATAGTTAAAGTCACAAACAGTGCAGTCCATTCAGACACAAGATTATTGATTGTTCGTACAATTTAATAAACTAATTTTCAATACGTAAATACTGTCGACTGAAAGTGCATCCAGCTGATTTATTTCTAGTAAGCATGTCATACAATTTCTGAAACTTGAGAAACTCGAACAATCAGCAATGCACAAATCCAACCTAAAAAAAATTGAAACCTCATCCACGTCTCATCCACGAACCTCGCATGTATCCCAAAACTTCACAATTATCTCATCGGTAACGACTGATGGAAAAAAATTCCCTTTGGAGCAGCAGCGCAAATTAGAAAAAAGAAGAAGAAGCAGCCTCGGCCCCTGTACAGCATCGAGTACTCGCAGCCGGAGCCACCAGTTGTCCAGGACGACAGCGTGTCGCCGAAGCCGATGACACCGAGACGAGTCAAGAGAAGATCAGTCATTTCACGCGACGGCACCAGGAGATCCACCAACAGTCGACGCAGTTCTGTGAGGCAGAGTAGGAGGAAGAATCCTGTCAACAGAATCATAGACCATCAGGAGAGTCTCTATGCTAACACGCCGCCGATCGTTGGAAATTTGACGAACCAGAACGTCAACTCGCTGTCGCACGGGGCGCTCAACTATGACAGGATATCCGGGCACTGGGACCGCGGCAATCAGGGTAAATTGTTCACATAATTTTATTCATATAAATCACAAGAATCGTCGTTAACTATCTTTGACAAATTTTACGAATAAAGCATTACAAGGCAACTTGTTCAGGATAAAGCAGGATTATTTCAGTAGAAGGAATTACTTTAATAATAATTTTATAATTGAACACCTTGTATAAATGTATAATGCTTTTATTCGCCGAACTAGTGAGTAGTGGCCTATAACTCGACCAGCTACTCGCACCAAAGGTCGGAGTGCATCTGAACTCGCTGTCGATCCGCATCGATCGGGATCTGCCACTGCCCCCCACTTATGTCTAATTAGCCGCCTAATTCGCCGCTGATGACCGCACAGGGATCGCGGAGAGAAAGAGAGGGAGTCGCGTGAACTTTATACTTGCGTACTACCTTATATGTGTAAAGGGTCGTCGCCACCTCGCCTCGCTCCTCAGCCAAGAACGTGCCACGGCCCGCCTTTCGGCTTCCCCGTGCAACGTGGGACCCTCAAAACCATGGAGCAAGCTCCCTTTGGGGTCGATGACAACCTCAGGGTGACAAGTCACCCCTAGCTGGGGGCCAGAAGCCACAGAACCGTCAAGACGGTTCCGCGCTATGGGAGCTCGGCCGAAGCGCGCGCCCGCTCTTACCGACATCAAACTCAAAAAATACTATCGCATTATCTCTCTCTCTCTCTGTCCGCTCCTCCTCGTCACGGTTCTTTATTTATTCTTAATTCTATCCGTAACAATACTCCCCCTCGTACAAAATGATGTTCAATTTTGTACCTCCTTCTCGCTGATTAATTTTATTAATTTTCGTACGGGTCTTACAAACTGACCACTCGCTGTGTCGACCTTCGCTACTCTGACTTCGCCGTCAGCGCCTTCATATACTTCTATTACAATTCCTTTTTTCCAAGAGTTACGCGGCGCTTGTAAATCTATAACTAAAACTACGTCACCCACTGCAAGTGGTGCTTCTCGCTCTAACCATTTCTTTCTAGGGATTAGCGTTGGCACGTACTCTTTTAACCAGCGTTTCCAAAAAGCGTCCGAGAATGCCTGAGCAATACGCCATTGCTTTCGCAAACAAACCGCTTGCGCATCATATTTTCCGAGTTTAATCTCTCCCGACGATGTTCCAATCAGAAAATGATTTGGAGTCAATGCCTCTTCGTCCCGCGGATCCACCGATACGTGAGTCAGCGGACGAGAGTTTACCGAATGCTCCACTTCCGTCAACAACGTATATAAAATTTCTTCGGTAGTCGTTTGCCCTTTTAGTACTGCATTCAAAGCGATTTTTACGGATCTGATCAGCCGCTCCCACGCACCGCCCATGTGCGGCGCGTCAGGCGGATTAAACAACCATCTGATACCGTTCCGCAATGCAGACTCTCTTTGTTCATTTTTATTAATTTTTGCAGTTTCGTCCTTTAATTCTTTACACGCGCCGCGAAAATTTGTTCCGTTATCACTGTATATAACCGACGGACATCCTCTTCTCGCAGCTAATCTTTGTAAAGCTAAAATCGCGGATCCCGCGGTCAAAGATGATGCTAATTCCAAGTGAATTGCCCGTGTTGTTAAGCACGTAAAGAGTACGCCCCAACGCTTTTCCCTACGTCTGCCAATTTTTATTTGCATTGGGCCAAAATAATCGACGCCGCAGTGGCTAAACGGTCTTATTCTATACGCTAATCGCCCCGCTGGCAACGAGGCCATCATCGGACTCTGCGGCTTGCCTCTCCGGAGTTTACAAATAAGACACTTGCCCGTAATTGATCGCAGCGCCTTTCTTAGGCCGATAATATAACATTTTTGTCGCAGTTCGTTTATTACAGTTTCATTATTCGCATGATAGAATTTTCGGTGATACTCTTTTATGAGCATCTTGGTAGCTGGATGCTCGCTCGCTAAAATTATCGGCTGATTATTAAATAATTCGCCTTGCAATTTTGTTGCTCGACCTTCGGCCCTCAATAAGCCTTGCCCGTCTATGAAAGGCTTAACATTCGCAATTTTACTACCTTTATTAATCGATTTGCCGCTTCGGAGTGCAGCTAATTCGTCTCTAAAACAATCGCCTTGAACTAGACGAAACCAGAAATTTTCGGCGCATTCTAACTCTTCGATCTTATCAACTGCTTTTAATTGGTATTTACTTACGTCCTTTCGTCTGCGACGCGCTATATTTATTCGCCACATATTTACAGCTTTTCGTGTGCGACGCGACAATACAATCAAATTTCGCCAGCCAAAAATTTTCGCACTTGCAGGAATTTCCATCGCGTTTACAGACATCGCGTATACACATGCTTTCCGCATTTCTGTTTCGTCAATGCTTTTCTTCTCTTTCGCATTAAGTAACTTTTCTTTCGGCCACTTTGATTCATCAGCTCGTAGGAAGTCAGGGCCAGCAAACCAGAGATTATTTTCATTAATATTTTCGCTTATCCATCGCGTGGCGCAGTCTGCCGGATTTTCATTCGTTGGGACCCACCTCCACTCGGAACTCTCGGTGAGCTCGCCTATCTCGCCTAATCGATGTGCGACAAACGCTTGTTTAGTCCTAGGTTCGGATTTTATCCATCTGATTACCGTAATTGAATCTGACCACAAAACTCGCCTACTGATTTTCAGTTCTAATTCATCGGCGACCGTCTTTATTAATCTCGCACCGAGTAACGCGGCTTGTAACTCGAGCCTGGGTATAGATAAGGGCTTGAGCGGCGCGACTCTCGACTTTGCCATGACTAATACAACATGTGTTGGTGCTGCCGCGTAGATAAAACGTGCGTAAATAGCTGCCGAATACGCTTTGAGGCTTGCGTCACAAAAGGCATGCAGTTCGATTTGCGTAAACGAGTTTTCTTTTAACGTAATACATCTCGGTACGCGACACGTGCTAACCTCTTTTAAATATTTAAGCCACTCTAGCCAACCGACCTGCTCCTCGTCCCTTAATTGCTCGTCCCAATTAATACCACTTCGCCATATTTCTTGCATTAAAATTTTTGACTTTAAGGTAAACGGAGCAATTAATCCGAGCGGATCGAAAACGGACATTATCGTTTTCAAAAACTCGCGTTTTGTTGGCTTTCT
The DNA here is from genome assembly GCA_020010945.3 of Muscidifurax raptorellus. Taxonomy (NCBI): domain Eukaryota; kingdom Metazoa; phylum Arthropoda; class Insecta; order Hymenoptera; family Pteromalidae; genus Muscidifurax; species Muscidifurax raptorellus. The sequence continues at coordinate 37,384,882 of CM052077.1, read as the reverse complement.
CACGCCATTAATTAAATCCTCGGGGACTCGATCTAGCCCAACGTTGAATCCTAACGTGTCAGTTTCGGTGTCCCAAAAAAGACCTAGTACTCGCTCTCCCCCTCTGTTGCAAAGCTGCATATTTGCTGAGATTTTTCCGCGCGCCTCCTCTTTGACCGACTCGATCGCTCGTTCGTCATTGCTGGCCCATCCATGCATTTCAAAATTTGCCGCTGAATTTATCTCGATCACGTCTTGTACTAACTTCGATGCTTCTTTCACGGTTTTCCTACTAGTTAAAATGTCATCCGCATAGCAATCCCGCTTTATGCTTTTCACAGCGTCGGGTTTTGAATCTATAAACAACTCCGCGTTCTTATCTTTGACGTATATCGCGCTGCACTGCGATGGCTTGGCTCCGAATAGCAAACAAGTCATCTCGTACACCTCTGGCTCTTTTTTCCTATCCCTCCCCCGCCAAAGAAAGCTTTGTGCTCTACGATCTTCCTCTATTATGCTGACACGCATGTACATATCAGCGATATCCGCCTTTACCGCGATTGCGTACAAACGAAATCTAATCATCACGCCTGGAAGCGGCTGCAATAAATCTGGACCTTGATCGAGCTGATCGTTTAAGCTTTCACCATCTGTTTTTTCCGCTAAATCAAAAACTACCCTGATTTTATTCGGTTTATTTATATTAAAAACGCCAAAATGCGAAATAAACCAACGCTGCTTTCGTATCTCGCTTTCAGATACTTTTCTCGCGTAGCCCAGATCTATAAGCCTTTGTATTTCTTTGTAATACAATGATCCGTAATTCGCGTTTTTATCAATTTTTCGTTCTTCCGCGAAAAGCCTTTTTAATGCGGTTTTATAAGTATTTACTATCGGAAACGAATCTTTTTTTCGTAAAAGCCCTGTTTCCCAGCCCTTGTTAACGCGTCTAGTTGTGCTTTCTAAGATACGAGTCGCTCTCTCGTGCTTTGCACTCGGTCGGATTATTTCTTTAATCCCGAAATCATCAATTCTAAAATATTCCCTAATTAAATTATCAAGGCTTTCGTCACGCGTAGCCGGCTTACACGCATCTGTATTCACATCTGCACTTATGCAGGCCGTTATTTCGCGGCACGCGTCATTGGACTTCGCTACACCGTGTACAACCCAGCCTAATGAAGTTAAAGAAAGCGCGATCCCCGTTCCTGCGACAGCACGAGTATCGCTTGTAGCTAGCAACTGCCAGTTATCCTGACCGATAAGGATTTCGGGCTGTGCGTTTTCATAAGGTTGCACAAAAATGCTTTCCGATCTCGCGATAAGCCGTACCGTCTCCTTAGCGAGCGTTTGCGATGGAAGACTTAAACTTGGCACCGCGACTGCATTTGTTACTTGAAACTCCTCAAAATCTCCACAAATTTTAAATTGAACTTTTTCACAACGCGCTGCAACTACCTCGCGATCATTAATTCCCTTTATCTCTAAATTTATTTGCGCGCCTTTGATTCCTAACTTCCTCGCCGCCCTCTTGTTTATCAACGTGATTGTTGATCCATCATCAAGCATCGCGAAGGTTCTTATCGATTTCGCAGGACCCAAAACCTCGACTGCGATTATTTTCAAAAGCGCCCGCGGTAACAATAGTCACTGGCTCGTATCGCTTACATTAGAGGTGCCGCTGGTTTGCTGAGCCGCTGATTCCGTGGAAGCCACGATCGGCTTCTTATCTGTATCGTTTTTTGTTTCACGCACCAATCTCGGCGTGTGCAATAGAATATGATGCTGTCTTTGACAGCTGCCGCAATTCGGCGCCTTGCATTCGGCTTGCCGGTGGCCTGATTCCAAGCATTTATAACATAAGCTAAACTTACGCGCTAAAAATCGCCGCCTATCAACAGCTTCACGAATAAAGCTTTTACAGTCTGCCGTCTTGTGGTGGTCTCGCTTACATACGACGCAACGATATTTTCGCGACTCTTTGTCGGCTGATTTTGGCTCGGTGTCGACTTGCGTTATCGCTGCGACGGCTTTGTTCGTTTTTCCCCGTACCGGTTGTTTGGCTGACGTACTGGGCTCGTCTAAATTTTCGGGCTCTACCGCGAAAATACCGCCTGCTATTGAGAGCTCCGCTTGCTCGTACAGGAAATCTGCCAGTATCTCCAGCTTGATTTTATCTTCCGTTACTTTTGCCGCGTACGAGTTGTACCCGAATTTTAAAGCCGCCGGTAATTTTCGCGAGATGCTTTGCACTAAATCTGGACTCTCCAAATGCCCGGTGAGTTTAAGCGATTTAAGAGCGGAGACAGCATTTTTTAATTTCGCGGCAAAACGCATCAAACTGATGTCGCCCGTGTAAATCGCTGGCAAATCTTTTAATTCATTCACGATTTTACGCGCTACGGCACCCTTGTTGCCAAAAAGCAACTCTAGAGTTTTTATAACGCTTTCCGCGTCTCGACCCGTCACCAACAACGCATGCACGGCCTCACGCGCTTCTCCTTTTAGCGCTGCGAAAAGACGAGAGACGTTCTCTTTTGCCGAGTAACCGCCTAATTCGGACGTTAATTCGAACGCTTCTTTAAAGTGAACCCACTCCAACGGGTCACCGGAAAACGACGGCAAAGATTTTGCGGACGTTAGTCTGTTGACAAGTCGCGAATTTCCCTCGGACATACTACTTTCGCGCACTGCACGCAATGTCGACTCTATCGCATCTGTCAAGCGCATAATAGGATTGTTCGCGAAGTCGCTATTACTCGCACTATTATTTAAGCCAAAATTTTGCGACTCATTATTTCCGGAAAAGCCTCTATTATTATTTGCGAAATTTTGATCGCGTTGATCGTGCAATCCAGTGTTCACGGCCGAATTCCTAATATCTCCATTGTTTTCACTCGGGTTTACTATGCCGCGGTTAACCGTCCCGCAGACATTATTCCGAAGATTTGTACCGTACATATTGTTAGGATTATTATTAGCCATAGAATTATACAAGCCGTGATCAAAATTTTGCACGCGACTATTATTGCAAAAATTCGAATTTAGATTAGTTGCAAATTCGCGACCGTGCTCAATAATAAAACTGCGTCTCGGCGGACCACCAGCAAAACTACGACCGCTGCGCAAATTACAATCATTTAAATTCACGAGGTCGCAATCCTCGTTAACATAAAAATCGTCATGCATTCGCGGATAAATAGTACTATTTGGCCAACGGCCTCTTACGCGCTCCATCGGCGACCTCAGCTGCTCACGACGTTGACCGCCGACCTCGAGTTCAGGCTCCGATGACGACGCCTCGGGCTGCTGCTCGTCCTCGGGGTGCTCGTCCTCTGGCAGGTCCTCCTCTCGACGTAGACCAGCTAATGGCAGTGCCTCATCGCTGAGCACTCGAATGACCGGAGACAATGGAATTCGAGGCCTTGATTGCGGCCGGATCTGCGTCCTGGCTCTGGCAGCATCGGCACCTTCGACGCCGGTAGTACTCACAGCAGGTGCTTTCGTGCCGACTTTCTTCGCCTTGCTACCACTCGCGGTCCTGGCTTTCTTTGTTGGCGGCTGACTCGTCGTCGAAGGGTCGGCTTCCCTCTGCTCGTTGCTGGCTTTCGTTGCTCTTTTAGGCGGCATGTTTTCACTTTCGTATTTATTTAACAAAAATCTTTTCCTTTGTCCTTCACTTTATCCGTTTTTATATTTTGCCCGAATTAAATTAATTCCCGGGTTTCGGCACCAGTTTGTTCAGGATAAAGCAGGATTATTTCAGTAGAAGGAATTACTTTAATAATAATTTTATAATTGAACACCTTGTATAAATGTATAATGCTTTTATTCGCCGAACTAGTGAGTAGTGGCCTATAACTCGACCAGCTACTCGCACCAAAGGTCGGAGTGCATCTGAACTCGCTGTCGATCCGCATCGATCGGGATCTGCCACTGCCCCCCACTTATGTCTAATTAGCCGCCTAATTCGCCGCTGATGACCGCACAGGGATCGCGGAGAGAAAGAGAGGGAGTCGCGTGAACTTTATACTTGCGTACTACCTTATATGTGTAAAGGGTCGTCGCCACCTCGCCTCGCTCCTCAGCCAAGAACGTGCCACGGCCCGCCTTTCGGCTTCCCCGTGCAACGTGGGACCCTCAAAACCATGGAGCAAGCTCCCTTTGGGGTCGATGACAACCTCAGGGTGACAAGTCACCCCTAGCTGGGGGCCAGAAGCCACAGAACCGTCAAGACGGTTCCGCGCTATGGGAGCTCGGCCGAAGCGCGCGCCCGCTCTTACCGACATCAAACTCAAAAAATACTATCGCATTATCTCTCTCTCTCTCTGTCCGCTCCTCCTCGTCACGGTTCTTTATTTATTCTTAATTCTATCCGTAACACAACTAATCCTCAAAATCTTCTCTCCAGCAGCTCCAAACTGGCAGCCGGACACGATGAATCTCGCCGCATCATCCCCGAACATCTGGAGCGGCGATCCTAGCACCTATCCAGCGGTTATCTCTGGCAACCTTGGCGTCTCGACCAACTGGGAAAGCGCCAGCTCGACTCGTAACCTGGCCGAATCCTGGCAGCAACCACCCCCTCAATTGCCCGTCAATCCCAGCAACGAGATCGTCAGCCCCATGCAGTGGCAGGGTCAGAGCAATCCGAGCTTCCAGCAGACCAGTACTCAGAGCTTGAACGGAGAGGATTTGGACGACTTGTATGGTAACAGACCTGCGAGTGCCAGGTCGAGTTACAGCAATTATCACGGGGTCAGGGCTACGCCACAGGTGCCCAGCAGGACGGATATCGTACGGCAGAGTCAGAGGCAGTTTGTTCTCAGTGGGCCGCCGGCTTATCAGGACACGGTTATCTGAGATAAGGAGACCGAGCTGGTGTCGGTACTTTGAGATTTGATGTTCCTTGTGTGATTGTGTGTTGGCGCGAGGGTGTGTTGAGATTTGATTAAGACTTTTGAGTATGTTCACTGCATTTGATGAAGACTGGGAGAGAAGGTTCAAAGTATCGATGTCAACTCTGCGTAGCTATTATGTTCAAAGATCGATCGTGTATTGGCAGCTTTTGTAATTTTTTTTCGACTGATCAGTGTATGTAGTTTATATTTAAAGACGTGTATATTATTGTTACACGTTTATTTTATCTTTTAAATATTGAATAATAATGCTATGATTTGCATTTTTATCGTAATGGTGGATCATTTGACGTAATCTCATTCTATGTGATGATCCTCTAGAACTGTCGTCGATAGGGTTCTGAAGGATTTTTAATGTTACGTGAAATGCGCATGCTTTGTTTGATTCGAAAATGACTGACGAAGTTGTTCATCGTAATTTATAAACAAGTATTAACAAATTTGTTCGTCCTCGAAGGATCTTGTGAATTGTTGTACACTCTATAACATAAAGATTACTACCGTGAAATTGGTAAAAGCCAAATATGTTTACTATAAAGAAACAAGTCACAAGAGGTACCAGTTTCTGGTTCCTAAATCGTAAACTTAAAAATTTTTTAATATGACTGTTTGTAATGACTTTATAAAAATTATAAAAAAAAAATTCTATTTACATGTGATTTGTAGCTTTGAGATAGACAATAGATTCGTTAGAAGTTCTTCTCTAACTTTTTGAATATGTAACATGTAGATGAGTTGTAGATACTTTTCTCTAGTGTAATGTAAGATAAATACAAATAGTTCTATAGGCAGTCTTTTGCAAAAATACACTGTCATCGCTGCTGAAAATAATCTTACTACAAAAGTGGAACACCTCTTAACCAAACTAATGCCTTAACTTTGATCTCAGGAATGTTCGATGAAATGGCCTTTCTGCAAAGATGCGGTTTTGCACATTCACGATACAAGTTCCACTTTTTTTCACTTCACAGATACATGATTCTAGGAATTTTCTCCGATTGATGCCAACTTTACGTATCCTAATACGTAGCGTTTTGATCAAAAGTGCAGCGTAGAGTAAGATATTTTAATTTGTAAATATAAGTTACAAAGCAAGAAATCTCGTAGCAGTGCACCGATATGTTTTATACAAATAGAGAATCAGTTTGTGTATTATACTTTCATTTTGCTGTTGCTACTGTGCACTAGTTTGCCATTTTGTGATAATTTATAAGTTGCACGGAAAACATAGCATTTCACACAAAGCTTTTTCTTATTTCACTGCGAACGCATTTAGTTAAGCAGATTTAAAGATGCAATTTAAAATAACTCACATTTGTTCGAATATGCAATAAGCGGACACATTGCAATATGATACGTATAGTAGAAGCACAACAATTTTGAAGCACCTTTTGACAATTTTAAATATTTTGTATACTTAAAGCGAAGCGTTTTTGTCTTTTTGAAGACTTTAAGATCGAAGCCATTTATGCTTTTTATATTTGTACTATATTTTATATAACTTTTGTATTTGTATAGTCTATACATGTTTATTTTATACGGGATTAAATGATACTCATTATAGCATTGTTTAAACCTGGGCGGTGTGCCATCACTAGTACTTTTATAATTTGCTTGAAATAGAAACATAGACGCCGTTTTGTTCATTATGAGCTTTCTATAATAATTTTCATCTTTTACAATAACTGACAAGATTCCGTGAGATAGGATTACTGTTGTGCTTCGCTTTTAAGGTCTTCCAATTCATGCATATCCTGACGTAATCAAAATAAACAAAAGAAAGCAAGAAATAAAATCTGCTTGTGTAGCTGCGTGTGAGCTACGCGCAGCAAAAAGGAGTTTAAAGAATGTGACATGCATACGTAGGCGTCGAGAAATGCTAACCAAAGTATTAAGAATATTGGTAAATCGAAATAAATATATTATAACTTATATAGAGATGTAATTTCTAGCCTCGTTCTGTTAAGACGTAGTTAAAAAAAAATTAAGAAAAGAACCTGCCTCAACAATAATATTCTACACGCAATTGTACAATTTAGAGTTAAGAAATTGACACTTTTAAAATATCCGAATGTATTCTTTTGACAAAAACTGCCTTGTACTTAATTTTTGTACTCTCATTAGTTTGTAATTATTTTTTCGATAACGAAAAAACCTAATAGTCGCCGATAACAAGAAGCTAATATGTAATTATCCGATCTAGAGTTTAATTGTTTAGTCCTAGGTTTGCAGGGTATACTTTTTGACATTATTTTCGAAAAAGAATAAACCATTATAATCTACGATTAGGGCATAAATTAAAATCAAAACAAATCAAAGATGTAATTATTAAGTGTAATCGGTAAAGATCTCAAAATTACTTCTTTTTCGAAAATGAGCCCCGTTAAAAGTTCACGCTGAGTTTATCGTATTTCTGCGTCGCACATTTTATATATTTTCTTTTTGTAAATGTATAACGATCTAGTAATAATCATAAGACAATAAAAATCACACATTGACATTCAAAGCAATTCATTTTTATCACCAGCTTCCCACACACCCTCTATTCAAACTCTACGATCCGCTTAGCATTGAAAATAAAACTATAAAAATGAATCAATGTGTAAAAATCATGTATCTTCCATCCTAAGTTAACATATTTTTTTCGAAACCAGAGATTTGCTTTTATTCCCGTTCGTACTACATAAATATTATCGTCGCGCGCATAAAACGGCAATAGTAGCCGCGTCGAAGAGCGCATGTCCCCAATTTAGCCGTCGGTTCGTCGTACGCGTCCACCTGCGAGAGCAGAACACAGTAGTAGGCACCTAGTCGTCGTCGGGACGCTTCGCGTCGTTCCCTAATTTACAGACTCTGTAATAATATATCCCTTGTCATATCATCGCTCGACGTCTCTTGAATCATCAGAGAGACTCGGGTTGTTAGACTGTGCGATCGAGGACTTGCAAGAGATAAAGAGCTTACCCCGAGAGGAGAGATGTACAGGGACGCGGTTTTGCAGGCCGTCAGGATCCTGAAGACGACGTCGAAGCCGGGAACGATAGCCGGACTCCGGCGCTTTCACACGCGCCTCCAGGTATTGATTTTTCATCCGTTCGCGCCAAAGCTCTGAGCTTGCAGGATGATATCGCGCGCGGGGAGTTTTGTGTGGTCGAGGGGTGATATACGTTGGGGTGTATGTGGATGGTTTTTTGGGTCGTGATATTTTTCTGATGGAATCTGGGGAGACGCTTTGGTTATTTGCATTGATTTTAAATTAGTTACATGAATTTTAAATTAGTTTTTATATAAGACACGAATTTTTTTTTTGTAAAGCGACAGAGGTTAAGTTTAAATGAAACAAACGAGCAAACTTTGTTGCAATTTTGATAGCATTTGTAAAGAAGGACTTAGTATCGACATGCAAACGTTCCAATTATAGATAAAATATAATTTTACAGTGAACTGCACACATTTCCTTTCTATAATGAAGTATACGTTTTTTTTGTCACGATATTTCAACATATAACACATTGTCAAGCTCTACTTTCAAAACGACCGTCCAAAAGCTTCCAAAAATACACTCATATCCGTCGAAATTTTACATAAAACATAGAAGAAGAGCTGAAGACGGTGATCGATAGACAGCGGAGAGACGGGAGAGCAGAGCTTGCGGCCCACGTGGGCGATGACAGTGACCGTATTTCGCGGGACGAAAATACACCGAAAATCCCGGCGACTGGGGTTCAAATTCGTGATCGTGACTCGTTGGCCGAAAAGTCATTCATCCGGAGATTCGTTGTTGGCGGGAGTTTTGCTTGTTTTTGGAGTATAAAGCTTTTTGGCGGGTTATTTGAAAACATGTACGCCTATTTCAGTTTTGAATATATGACAATAATTTTCTATAGAAAGTTAATTGCTCAAGTTTGCACTTTTAAAACATTTTAGCGATACCTTTTTGCATTTTCTTTTACAATTACAAAAGAATCACAAGACTTATTGTAGAAGAAATTGTCGACACTTTTTAAAATTTAATAGCAGTAATTTCGTGACAAGACATACACTATCTCTCTATAGACATACACAAAAAAGCACGTGTCGTTTATCCGCATTTGCTACACGTGCGAGGTTTCCGCTTAGTTCAGTTGGGGGTAGTTGAATCACTGCACGAGATCAATACGACTTCGAATAACCGCTACTGTACTGCTGTTGAGGAATCTGAGGGGGTAGTAATCCCTAGATTCAAAGATACAACGTTTTGGAATGTTGTGGACATATATTTATTTTACTACCATGTGCTTATTTGATCTGTTTTCGAGAAAATTCGTCACTTATTGTCAAAAGTATTACAATAGCGATTATTTACTACAACGATTTTAATATTTTACAACTTGCGCTATTCGCGAATGAGTAATATAGTGCTGCAGCCAGAATATGGAGACTATAAATTATTATTTATCGTCAATCATTTCTAAGAATCTAAAATTTAAACATAGCCTAAATTTTCTAAAAATAGAATAAAAAATAACAGTATTCTTTCAATTTTTAGATTATTTACAAGTATACAGAAATTATTATAAATGCGCATAACTTGTTGATCGGTGATACAACTAGAAATCGTGAAATTCTTACCAAGAAAACATTGTTTGATTCGCAGAGACGAGCGGCAGTACCAAAGTCGACGAAACTCGGCTCGGCGAGATACTTAGATGCCTCATACGGAAGTGCCTTGGAGCTCGAAAATGTGCAGCGGCGGTGAGTCAAGCTTTCAAAATTTCTGTTTTATATCTCCACCAGTTTGATGGCTAGAAACTTATTCCTCACAAATATTAATCAATAGCACTGCATAACACGCAGAGATATGTGCTACACAGATATAACGCAGTTAAAATGAATAATTTCACCTTATACTTTATATCGCACTTATTAATTATACCTCGAAGTAATTTGAAAAACAAATTGCAGTATAGCTAGAAAGTCATGAACGTGCCGAAACACCCGCATGATATAGGTATACAATATCTTGTCTATAGAATTTCCCTTTAATAGACGGTGTAGTTTACGGACGTAATGGCTGTTAAAAAAACATCTGGCGGGAAGGGCTTCAGACGAAACTTTCTCTTTTCCCACCCCATCTACCTTTGCATTATGAGAAACTCGAGCAGGATTGCGGCTATATACATCGTATTTTTATAGATCGTGTGCACAGCACAATTTATGCAGTTGCCACCTTGGTCCGTATATTTTTACCAAATCGAACGAAAGAAAATCAAAATAATTCGAGCAGAAATCTGATAAAGCGAGATCCCGATAAAAATGCAAAGCTATTATACTGCAACACTGAAATAAAAAGAATCGTAGCCACGATTTTCAACGTCGTTAACAAGCTGCAATAAAAATCGATCTGAATATCCCGACTGATTGAAGATTATTACTCGTGGTATTGATGTCAAAATGCAAATAAGACAACCGCTGCAGTTCGTATATAAAAGCGTATGCGTCGAGTCGATAAATGTTAGATGCGCATCATGGACGACTTCGACTTGTTGTGTCGTTACTATCGTCCTCACAAGTTCGAGAAATTACAGGTTTCCGGTGACAAGGATCAGGTGCAGATGATACGGTACAACTTCACGATAGAATTATCGTCGGTAAATCGATTTTCGAAAGATTGAGTTGCGAATTCATTCAGTAGGAGAAATTGCAGTATTGCGTGAAATTGGAATTTTGATAGGCAGTCAATTTACATTCTTTATTTCATTTTATTCTCTTTTTTTTAATATTTTAAATAACAAAATTAATGTTGTTTCAGAGGAGTTTTACTAATCCACTAATTTCTTCTGTTCTTTGCAGCGATTACAGCTTCATTCATGACAGCCATTACATGTAGTGAGTACCATGCACATTTTCTGGCATGGAAAAAATCAGTTATCATATATTTTTCGGTGGATATATATTTTCAATACCTTTTTTTATTCGAAAATTTTTTGCGCGCTCTATCCGATTGTCAAAGTAAAAAACAAAAAAGTTATTCTAAATTAATTTCAAAATTTGTTCGAAACCGCCTGCTTTATTTGTGATCACAAGAGTAATTTGCACTAAAAGTACTTACTGCTTTATTCGAGTATAGTCTTGTAGATTTCCATACGCAACATCCGCATAATGATTATTATTTAAACCGATTGATTATATTCAAATGATAAAATGCGCATATAAAAATTACAGTACCAGAGATCAGGATCAAGCAACCAACGCAGAGGACGTCATGTTTGACATGTTCAAAAATGAAGAGACTGGATTACTCCACGTTGGAAAATTTCTAGCTGTGAGTATGCACTTAAAACGTGAATATTCAAAATAATAACTCAACTACCCAAAACAGGCATTGAGAACGACCGGTCTGAGAAAGAACGATCCCCGACTGCAGGAGCTCACGGACAATCTGAAAAAGGAACACATCAAAGCCGGCGGTCACGAAGGCATATCCCACGAGACTCAAAAGCTCGACCGAGAACAATTCAGGAGGTACGCGAATCATCTAAACAATAATTCGCGTATCGACGCGAAAAAAAGCAAAAATCCAAAAAGAAAATTATAATTTCCCGCAGAATAATAACACCGAACATAGTCCTGATCTCTCGAGCCTTCCGCCACCAGTTCATCATCCCGGACTTCCCGGGCTTTACCAAGCACATCGAGGACTTCTACTGGAAGTGCAAGTCCAACACCGAGGGTAAAGTAGCCTCCTACATTCCCCAGTTGGCACGAATGAATCCGGAATACTGGGGTGTCTCGGTCTGCACGATAGACGGCCAGCGTTTCAGCATCGGCGACACCACCATACCCTTTACTCTTCAGAGCTGCAGCAAACCTCTGACCTACGCCATAGCCCTCGAGAGACTCGGCCAAGAGGTAGTGCACAAGTACGTGGGACAGGAGCCCTCGGGACGGAACTTCAACGAGCTCGTGCTGGACCATAACAGTGAGTCGTCGACCTTTTTTCTAGAGCTCGATGGAGCGAGGAGGCGAAAAAAAAAATCGTTCGATCTTCCAGAGAAACCGCACAATCCCATGATCAACGCCGGCGCGATCCTGGTCTGCTCGCTACTGAAGGTCCTGATAAAGCCGGAAATGACGCTCGCCGAGAAGTTCGATTTCACGATGAACTACTTCAAGAGACTCGCCGGAGGCGAGAATCTCGGTTTCAACAACGCCGTCTTCCTCTCGGAGCGAGAGGCGGCCGACAGAAATTACGCGCTTGGCTTCTACATGAGGGAGCACGGCTGCTATCCGGAGAAAACGAATTTGCGAGAGTGCATGGATTTCTACTTCCAGGTTCGTGTCGCGTATACACTTGCGCGTGATTTTGAAATGCGATGGGTGATTTTGGGAGAATACTTGGTTGCAGTGCTGCGCGATGGAAGCGAACTGCGAGTCGATGGCGGTAATGGCAGCCACTTTGGCGAACGGTGGTATCTGTCCGATAACCGAGGAAAAGGTGCTGAAACCTGATAGCGTTCGAGATGTGCTCAGTCTGATGCACAGCTGCGGGATGTACGATTACAGTGGGCAATTTGCTTTTAAGGTGATTCGATGTAAATATATCGATGTAAGGTATTTTTTAAGCGAGCCGGATATAGGTACGACGAAGTTGTTCTTAATTTTCATAATTGATTAATTTGAGGAGTATTCTAGTCAGTGGAGAGAGCACAGAGAATTCGTTTTGCAAATTTTAAAATATCATATTTTAGTCTTTTGCTTATTTATTTCTTCCACCGCGAGTTAGTAAACCGCCGTTGCAAGCAAGCGTTAAGTAAAATTATGTATTTTGGCTCAGCAATTGCGATAAGTGTCGTTGTTTGAGGAGCTTATGGTATGGAATAAGCCGTAAAACAAAGTTTGACATTGATATAAACCCTTATCCACATACATCAAGGTGGGCATACCAGCGAAATCCGGTGTCTCCGGCAGCCTCCTCGTGGTCATCCCCAACGTGATGGGCATCTGTACATGGTCGCCACCTCTGGACCCACTGGGCAACTCCTGTCGTGGTGTTCAATTCTGCGAAGAACTGGTCACCGAGTTCAACTTCCACAGGTACGACAATCTCAAACACGCGACGAACAAAAAGGACCCGAGAAGACACAAGTACGAGACCAAGGGCCTTTCCATTGTTAATCTCCTCTTCAGTGCTGCCAGTGGCGATGTCACTGCGATGCGCAGGTGAGGATGCGTATGTTATATGTATTTTTTTTTTCTTCTAAAAATGAAATGCGAATTTGATTATTAGCGATATAACGTTATAACTAATAAGTTTGCCTATGTAAACAAATAAAGCGAGAGTAATATACAATACTAACAAGTCCACACGTACGTCATGTTATATACTAACCCACGCAAACACACACTACACACTTATTGATGCGTATACCGACGGTTCCAACGTATCCATCGCATCAGTTTACGAGATTGTCTGGAGTGGTGAGTCGCCTGCAAGAACAAGTAACGCTTTTGCGCACTCGAGGTAAAAGTTGAGCAAACAATGCGCGCGTGTTTGTATATATATACTCGCAGCTTTTGCATTCGCCGCTTCCTACATACTCATACGAATGTCGGAGAAAAACACGTCGAGTTCGATGTTATTTTTTTTTTCACCTACGATCGCTGTATAGCTTTGTACGCTATTATTATTGTTATTGCTCGTTCTCATGCGTTATTTATCGATGTTGTAATATGGCATCATAAATGCCATTTTTATTAGAAAATTACAAATTCATTCGTAAACATAAGTATATAGAATGACACATTCGACAATCAAGCCTCAGTCGTTTTACAATAAAAAAAAACACGCACACACACCTCTTCGGCTCATTACACGCACATCCCCTTGCGTAACAAGTCCTCGATTCACCGCTAAAGCATATGTAATACATATCCTGAATCCTCTCGAAACGAGGGCACGTCCCAAGCAAATAAGTACAGGCTATATACACATCTTTTGGTTACAGGCATCGGTTGAGCGGCATGGACATGACCCTCTCGGACTACGACGGGCGCACGGCTTTACATCTGGCCGCCAGCGAGGGCCATCTGGACTGCGTCGAGTTTCTCATCGAGCAATGCGGTGTTCCCCACGATCCCAAGGACAGGTGAGGCCCAATAACAACAACGAGTCGTCCCGTTATGTAAAATACCCGGTGTAATTTCGCGCGATTCGCTTCCGAGAAATTCAATGAACGCACGCAGCGCTTCGATGAAAGATCGCTCGCTGCAATCGATGGGTTGCGATTTATCCGGTGAGCGGGGAAAAATGAACGCGCGGCCACCTTGCGGCGATTCGGCGTATCGGGATGTGGAATCAGTCGTGTATAGTACGCTTATATTTTGCGTGAAGCCTCCACCGCTTAAACATTTTGGCGGTTTTTAGATTTTGGCTAGCGACGATAGATGGCGCATTGACGCTTTTTTATTTTCCTAGTCGATATCGGGGCATAGTGTATATATGTCAGTTATGCCGAAACTTACTTGCTGAGCCGCTCAAACTATAACTGAGCCTGATAAATCAAAATTTTTTAAAGTTTGAGATTCTTCGTCTATTCTGAAAATTTTGAAAACTCCACTTTTTTCAAGTGACTTACAACATAACCCAATAATTAACAATCTTTTTAGAGTTACTCCCAAGATTTGAGAGCTATTCTCAATTTTTGACAATAACTCTTTATGCTCGAGTGTTATTCGAACCCTAACCATTGAGGTATACACTCAATGCTGAGAATCAACTCTCAAAATTACGAGCTAATGTTTTCTAAATTATATAGCACTATATATTACAAAAAATAAATAATACAATCTAATTTTAGATGGGGTAATCGACCGATCGACGAGGCTGAGACATTCGGACACGCACAAGTGGTTGAGTACCTGAAGAACTACGAGATGGTACGCCAGGCCGAATTGAAGGAAAAAGCCGCCGCCAACAGCAACGGAAATGGCGAAACTCCCGAACCAGGCAAGGAGCCGACGCAGAGCAACAAATGCTCTCCGGATTCGATAATCGATCCCACGACGCCGAGTAGCGGTCAATCGCCCTTACCGTAATAAGTTTAAAATTTAACCGTTTTTCGGTTTACCATAGCATTAACAGGCCAGACTTATTTTCGTTAATTTATAAAAGTCTGTTGATTTGATCCTCAAAAGACTGGGTCTCTCATGTTAACAAATTTATAAGTCTCCACGAGATAGAAGCCTGTGATTTTTTTTCATATGTATATTTCCATCGTTTCACCTTGATTTTCATCAAGCGATATATTCTTATATATAGAGAAGGATGTTTACGACGTCAATTGATCTGATATAGCTTAACAGATGTTCCACTAGAGCGAATTGCGTATATATAATACTTTATGATTTTGAAATGCACGGATACTTGTGTTTATGTATAACATATACACACGATACTCTTTCTTTAGTCTATGCATTTCGCTATATCGTTTAGTCACATCAACTATATGTATTCGTTATTATTCGTTTGTTAAAGAAGCCGATCCACTGGCAATAGTAATAAAGTATAACTTTCGCCTAATCTCGATGCTCGTGTTAAATCTCTGCGTTCTTGCCAAAAAGCTTACTTTAGACCGTCCTTATACACGTACAGAAAATAGCCGCAGGCCGCGACGGTATTACGCTAATTACGTACTGAGCTGTGAAAATACTTATTATATATTAACGTAAGGCAATAATATTCTTATTGCGCTTGAATATAAAGAGACAATAATTCTTCGAAGACTATCTCTACTTAATTATCATTATTATTATCATTATTATATACGGTCGGAAATTTTGGAATAGCGTTAAATTGATGGGCGTTGAAGTATTTAATGTTATCGCGACAAAGCGAGAAAGTAGTTATTATAATGTTATTTGTTTTCCGTGTAAAACTGTTTGAATTTCGAATTAATATTATGCAGATACATAATCGAAGACTTGGTCAATGAAACGACTTTTTGGGTGTGTTATGAAGTTGACTATTTTAAGCGATTCCTGCAGATAGCGGTGCAGCTGAACTTAGTTATGATGATTATAATTTATTTAAATATATAGATAAATTCAATGAACTCGATGAACTATCCTAGAACGTCTATTAAAGTAAAATTATAAGTGGATGTTCGTTTAACTAAACATGAACAATGAAACCTGAGTACAAATGTTTTCGGTCTAAAACCATGTATGCTGCTCGCAAAGAAGCAAAATACGATTTTGTTTATTGCAACGTTCTTTTCAATATACTTATACGATATAAGTAAAATGTTTCTAATCGATTAACCGTTATTTCTTTCACCGATATAAAAAAATTAATATATAAAGCGCAGCCATTGATTGGTCGCTTATAAATCACCGTTGACGAGAAGATTTTATAATAAAATTAGCACAAGTTACATAACGTATGCACAGTAGAGGCATTTCGTACTTTTATTCTCGTAAATTAAGAGCTAATTATCGAAAGGTGGGTATACTACTGAATTAGTAGTAGGTCGTTTGACGATATATATAAATTTAACTTGAGCTAATTTTATCAGCACACGAGACATATATAGCGTTGCCTTTGCGACACATGAAGACATAGTCAATATAAGAAAGAAAATGTTATGCGTATGATATATGAAATTTCTATAGTTACAGGGCGCGTTGATAAATGTAAATGGAGCTATGATTATAGTTTACAAGGACGTTTTGTGGAAATGAATTTCTTTTAGTCAAATACTTTATACTAATAATTTCAATAACGTTATTCAATTTTATTTCAATTTTAGCTAATTGGCTCTCCCTATTCATACGTTTCCTTTGTATAAACAAGTGAAAAAGACAATAACAAAGTTTTCAAACGAAAGCTTGATTGAGTACATCAAAAATGCGATTCTACTCGTAATGCTCTCTATATAGTATCTATAATTGTTAAACAGCTTTGTTGCAAAAATTTATTTATACATTCCTTCTACACACATACGAGCTTCCACGCTAATAATAATTAATTGCTTGAGCTAAAAGGCTTTTCACTAAATAAATCTGACCTACTGCGTTCGAAACTAACGATCACACTACTTAATATTTATAAATCTACAACCGTGCGTTTGAGAAGTTTTCAGTATTCTCTAACTGATTTGCTTACATCGCAAAGCGAACAAAGACTACCTAGACTTACATTTCATTCAAGATTTAATATCTAATTGTATACACAAAACACGAAAGTCAAAGGTAAAATTGGTAACAAGTGCGTAATGATCGTCTGGATGTAAGATTATTATAACGCGTCCATCTGTGTTATCCTGTCTACGTATAAATAAAGTTAAAATAAATGTTTGAAAAAAAAGTATTCCCGCATTTGAAGTCATTATCTATTCAATTTAAAATATTTCAACCTTGCCGACAACGTGTGGTCCGGAAAAGGAACTGGCGAGACTGTTTCAAATACTCATGACTGATTGCGATTTGCATACAGTAAGCATCTCTTTGTAGAACTTGGAGGTCGGTCCAAGCGATTTCGTGAAGTGCTCGTAAACGAGTGTTGTATGCCTGTATAGGAAATCGTTGCTGCTGACAAAAGGGGAAGAATCATCACCCATGGTCCTGATTGGCACAAGACAAAAGCGTGTTCATGGCTTTACTAAAATGGCCGGAGTAAAGAAAGATTTTAACGTCTTTGACACATCCTTTTTTTTAATTGGCATTGAAAGTTTACCGGATGCCGACTTCACGAAGGATTTTTTCATCCTTCCGACGTAATTTTAGATTTCGTTAGAAAATGTTTCTAAAAAATATATTTTACTGGATATTGTAAAAGCATTGCATAATTAATTATAACATTTTTCTAAGGATAAAATCGTACAGATATATAGTTGTTGGTTTTGTATTTTTTATTTATTTTATGTAAGGGATTTTAGGTGATACACATTATATAAATAACTATATTTACAGTATTTAACAAATTATTTCTGTAATTTTTTCATATAAGTATCAAAATTTGAAAGAAAAATTCATAAAGTAGCTAATGTCGATGTTTTCATGTAAAAATTACAAGACTCCATCACAGCTAAAATAAGAATTTGAAGATAACTCATTACATTAAATGACCGAATGCATTATTATCATTCGACCACAAATGAAGGTTGATCACGCACAATGTTCTTATATATAAAGTTTTGCGGAGTTTCCCGAGTTTTCAAGGTAAAACATTCGATATAGGAATAAGATAAATTAAATGTTTTAATGTTTTCTTTTGCGGCAACACAAGTATACACTAATATTAAAAGTAGTCGCCAACACTATCACGATAATGCATTGAACCAAAGCAAAAGCAAAACAGTCTTCACATTGAAGTGCGTAATTACTGTAACAAAGTGGGATTTTCGAAGCATTTAAAAACCACGAGCAATTAAAAATTAGCCGTTTATAGTCGGTTTATCCCAGCCGAGAGCCTGAAAATAGTTTTCGAATTAATCCTCATTACTTTTCCATTTCCTGTCATTGTAAAAGGCCTACTCCCTGTGAATTGAATACATTTGCGAACAGCAACGCTATAATACTCGCTATAATACGATGTGTAGAAAAATCAACTAGCCTTGACGTATACGTGAATCAGCCTCGCAGGCGATTTGCAAGACAAAAGCCTAATTCTAACATCTCCACGTGTTCTGCAAAATTTCGACTATCGAGAAGTAGTATATATAGATTATAAATACCCACATTAGAGATCCCATCGTTAAGAGAAACATATTAGGAATCGTCGTTAGCGCAATCGTTTTATGTTCCCGCAACAGTTCAAAGATGAGTATATACGTATATAGAGATTCTCGAAAATGACGGCCGAATTTGAATAATCACCATCGGTCTCTCATGCGGTCTTCATAATTGCCGAGCCGTAAAGCAGCTCGCTTTAAGTACAGTCGCGCGCGCGCGTGTGTGTGATTTCGTATTATACTCTGGAATATAACGAAACATCCCGATGTCTCATAATACGCATACTGCGACTCGGTTTTCACAGAACAGCAAAATTGTTAATCCTGTAGTTTATGTTTCTACGTCTGCATATACGCATATTATTATTATTACGACTTGACAAGGTAATCCCGCGCTTGACCATCGGAAAACGCGACGCGATTCGACTTATGCATATACGAAAAATCGGATGCTCCGATCGAAGAGCTAACCGATTGTACAACTCTCGAAACATACAAGCGATTTACTAAATAATCCGTTTCCCACAATGAAAACGCATAAGTATTATCCGGTATAAAACCAAAACAAACTCCATCTACGTAAACCGATCCGACAAGCGCGTTGGATCGTAGAAGTATACATAAAAGAAGGAAGAAGCGCCGCGCGATGAGAATCACACACCTGCGGCTGAGGCGAGTGAGTCAGAGAAAATTTTACGCGCTTGGGATTGAGCCTCGTTTCCGCGTATAATCGCGGCCCGTTGACGCGTGTGTATGTTGCCCAACCGGTCCCGTCGATCGCGCGACGTTTGTGTTGGGCGAATTGTGGATTTCGGTTGATACTGGAGAAATGGGCCTTTTTTAGCGGTGGTTCTCAGTTTAGAAAAATATATAAATTGTCTGCGTTTGTAAAAGTTACGTCATTTGAATTTTAATATAAACGTGTATATAAAGTAATGACTGTAAATTTGAAAAATTGATTAGTTTGTAAATATTAACATATCAAAGCGAACTAGGAAATAGATTTTTCCTTGATTTGCATAAAAGAAATCATACTCAGGAAATAAATTTAAAAGATATGAGTTATCAATCACCGCTGTAAGTATATAATCTCTCTCCAAACATCTGTACACGATGTTACTGAAAGCTGATCAAGTTTGTTTTTATTGCTCTCTAAAGCTATATAAACTTTTTCAGTTATGAATATTTCACGCCAAATGTATTATTATATACACTCTAAAGATTAATTAATATCCATAAAATTGCGTATACCCACGCATCTGCGTGTATACCCGTCAACGAGACGATAATAACCGAACGATATAATCGGTATCCTTCACCTTGACAGTGAAAAATTTACGCGCGTTTATACACACGCTTCCAGCGTAAGGAGAAAAAACGCACACGTACATAAAACAGCAGCAAAACAAAATCCATGAATTCCAAGAAGCCGCAAAGCCTCTTCTCCGGACTATGCAAAAACAATGATTTATAGTAAGCTTTGTGGGTGTACGGTCGACAAATTAGCCTATCATCAGCTCGAAAATAGAATAATTCGCAACGTCGCGCACGTGTCCGTGAAAGCAACCGATGGATTCCATAATCTAATAAGGTCGTGCCTCGCATTTTCACGTTGCTGTATCGCACAAGGGTTTTTCCAGGATGGCATCGTCTGTGTGTGATGGGTACCGAACTCGCACGGGGATTCCCCCGTGGGATTCTCTATTTTGTTATTTTGTATGTGCCGCGAGAATCCGAATGATGAGATTAAGGATTTACGTGTGTTTCGCTATGTCGGCCGCGAATCTGCCGGCAAGCAGATATTCGTAGAAATGGATTGCGAAAAGTTTGATTCCGCGCTTAATTGTGGAGTTTCCGAGTTGGATCGCTCGATAAGCGTTTTTTGTTTTTAATCGCGTTGACCGGAGTTATCAATTCGAGTTAAAAGTCCCGTCTTTTCTCGCATATTTGAAAAATTGTGTTGTTTTGTTTTGAGAATAAAAGTAGATAGTTCCTAATTAATGTTATATTGTTATTTACCTTATTTTGTTATTTACCGAAGTGTACAGTAAGTACGATGGAATTATCTGTAAATAAAAGTTGAGCATAGGAGTTTATTCATACACTGTACATGATTTTTGGCACTTTCGCATGTGCACTTTTAAAAATACATATATTTATTTAAATATAGAAAAAAAAGAAAAATTATCACTTTGCGTGTAGATAATGAAGTCCATGTAAGTTGTTGCGTGTATGAGATAGTATCAAAATAAATTAAAAAAAATTTTGACGATCCGACCGGTTGAACTAGTTTTCAAGTGCTGAAATTGCAAACTGCACATTTTTAATATTTCGATCGTTTATTCTGAAAGCGAGGGGATTCCCCGCCATATCGCTTCAAGCGTTATTCAACGGCAGGTACAGACCGTAGCATTAACATATTACTGTTAATCTTTTGCGTACACGACTTCAAAGTAAAAAAATGAATTTTTCATCCATTTAAAATGATGAAGTTTTTACACGCGAAGCTTATTATTATAGTATATTAATATAAAAATAAGAATCTAGAATTATAGATTTTTTACCGTTTATCAGAATAACAAATTATTTATTGTATACATTTTCCAATATATTTTTATATTTATTATCATGTGAGTATAATGCCGCGTTCCATTCTCTAAGTCATCGAAAGAACTTTTAGAATATAACGAGGCATTTCTATCACAAAAAAGAAGACTACAGTGATATACAAGCAGACGCATCTATAGTATACGCAATCTTGTGGAAATAATGAAATTAAAAATGAAATAAATAAAGTAATCGCGTGTCGCGACTACAACAAATGTTCTCATATTGCACTTCGACGTTGCCTTTTCTGACTAATATTGAGGAAAAGAATTCGCCGGGCGCCGAAACTGTCGGGGCCACCTTAAATGCATTCTCTAAATTTCCACAACATCACCATTCAATTCAACTCGTTCTCTCGCAAACACATAAATTCTCTAATAATACACCAATGAAAGAAAAAAGTAATCATTACAGCTCGATCAAAATCTCCAGTAGGCGCCTCACAGATTATTAAAAACTACCGATATTCTATTTTTTGCTCCCGATTTTTTACCGCTACCATAATTACCCATATGGATAACATTAAAAATCGGCATCTCTCTCTCTAATCCACACACGCGCCAGCGATCGGCAGATACACCGCGCAGTCGTTGAACCTGACCTTGAGCGAAACCGGACGGCGGCGGTCTGGAGTATACAGTATAGCAACGAAGACATCGGCAGCGAAAAAAAACCGATACAAGAGAGAATCAGAAAGAGGAAGATACGGTTTCTCGAAAAGAAAAAATCGGGGTGTTCCATCTACCAAAGGCGATTGTGATATTTTTCGTAATGGACCGTTGACGTCGTAGAATCGCACGTGTGTATGCGATTGAACTTTATTAAATAGGTGTAGATTCCACGAAAGCGGACGTAAACTCACAGCGAACTCCGAATTATTATATATCCTTCGGGTTTACCCGCTTTGCGTCTGGAGAACTTGAGAACGACGTCTCCATTTCTGAGGATCGGTATACGAGAGACGCGACCTTTGCTGCAAGTTAAGTTCGCCGAAATCGAGGAGCTGGTGAACCTTCACCTAAATACCGAGGCCGAGAGTGTAATAATAATGTCGGATTTAAAAAAAAAAATCATCGATCGTCGGGCTTTCCGGAACTTCTTGTTTTCATTCGGGGTGAATTGGAGCAGGTCGATGAAAATATGAACTAATATTTACAAAAGTTTGATAACGATTGTATTTTTTACAGTGTGTAAGAAGAGATTCCATGGCCAGACGTGATTCATGGTCATAATGTATCTTTTCTTGGTTGTCAAGTGTAGCAATTGCATATACATATATTGGTTGAGTTTTTATTGATAAAAGTATTTAAAATTATGAATTTCAGTAAAAAATTATGGTACGATTGATGGTTCTCAATTAATCAGACGCACATTTGATAAAGAGAATTAAAACAAAAGTTCCACTCTGTATATGCAAACTTTTACGATCAAATCGCTTATGCAATATAACGATAGCGATTAAAAAAAACAGCTAACCGCTGCGCATCTTTCTTACGGATGTATTCGCTGGAAGTAGCGAAATTTAAAAAAGTCTATTTTCAGATACGCCATTCGCGCATCAGCAGGGATTTCCCTGATAAGCTGTGCGCGAGCATCATCGCTCTTCCATCAGCCTTTTCCACGCATCAGCCGAGCGATGAGACTCGTAAAGCGCGACTAACGTAAATTACAGATTGAGCGGAAAAAACACAGAGAGTGAAGCGCTCGGACATAATACATTATTCAACAACGTGGCGGGATATCAAAACTTTAGGCAGAAATGATACATCGTTGCTTCTAATGAATCGAGAGGCTAATTGCGAATCCGAGCTGGCGCTTCATGTCCGTTTCAGATGCTTTTTTGATGACCTTGACTATAACAAATTTATTATTGGTATTATTGCCGGTACAAACTGATCTCGAACGGTGAAAAATAATTTTTTTTCTCACGATTGCCACGATTATGTTGTTTTTCTTGGATTTATGATACTCGGAGAGGTACGATCGGGATAACAATAAAATAAGAGATCGATTGCACTATACCGATTTCTGAAGAAGCATGTAGGGAACTACCTCTCTTCTTTTTATTTCGCACTTATTATTCTTTTTTAAAATCGAGAGTATACATTTATATCAAACAAAAAGAGCCGAAGAATATTCTTGAAGTTCTCCCAAAAGCATTTATAAATGTTCACCGATGTCTCATACCGATAAATTCACTCCCTCCTCTCCTACAACCGCTAGCATTGTTTCCTTGTTTACATCAGTGCGAGTAGATCTCAAAATCCAAGCAGCCTACGGCATTTTTCGAAAATTCGCATGCATTATTATACGATCGTCATCTGGGTATACCGATTGCCCCTCAGGCGCCAGTCGTTGATACCGATCTCCGTTTATAGGCACTCATTTTCCAAATGCAAACGGCTTCTATGAAATCGTCCGCACATATACAATACTGGCAAATGTCCAAAAGCCCCCAACCGATTTTCCATGAGTTGCCGATTTTTTCGTGAGTCGCAGTGTATCCGTGTGTATACGGAGAAGAAGCAGGAGGAGGAGGGATGCGAAAGAGCGCGCGCGAGCGTCTAGGTCATTACTTGCCATACGGCGATCGCGTCACGCTCGTTTCCTATATAAAGATGTTGACCGGCCGGGGAGTATCAGTCTAGCTTAAGTGTTCGATCGTCGACAATCGAGCGAGGAATCTCGGAGTTTGGGATTTGCGTTCGCACACACAGTGGTTAAAAGGAACGTCAACATGAGTTACCTCAAGTGCTTAGTGCCCGTAGTGCTCCTAGTGTTGCTGGGTAGCGCGTCTGCCAAGCCCGGTAAGTTCTCTTTTTAATCGATCGAATTTTAAGCTATAATTTCATATCACGAGTCAGTGTTATCAACTGTTATAATTAAATAATTAAAGTTGTTTCATATCTCCTTGTAATTAAATTTTGTATACTCTCACTCCCGACAAAAATATTTTTAACATTTTCGATCTTCAGTTTAGTTTCAAATTAATAGCAAAAACGTTATGCAAATCAGGAACTTCCCTTACAACCCATAATATACAGACTCGCAGTATACATATAAATAAAACCTTCCCACTATCTCCAATTTCAATTCTAAAATCCCGGCAAATCAACGATTCATCTCTTCAAAACGTCGAATCACAATTAATCCCTCCGACAGGTATCCTCGGCCAGCTGATAAACCATCACCAGCAGCACCACCCAAGTCTCCTGGACCCTCTCGGCCTGTTCCACAAGGGTACCGGTGCCTCTTCCAAGTCCGACGCCAGCGCCAGCTCCAGCGCCACCAACATTCAGGGTGGTCTCAACCTGGGCCTGATTGGGGTACAGGGTAGCATCAGCAACGCCAACGCCCACGCCAACGCCAACGCCGGAGCCAACGGCTACGGTGGCTCTCGCGGCTCAGCCAACGCTCAAGCCAGCGCCAATGCAAACGCCAACGCCTACGGTGGTGCCAGCGCCAACGCCAATGCCGATGCCAACGCCAATGCTGGAAGCTACGGTAACGGCGGATACGGACAGAATTACGGACCCAACTACGGACAGGGCGGTTACAACGGTGGACAAGCCAACGCCAATGCCAATGCCAATGCCAATGCCAATGCCAATGCTCAAGGTAGCTATAACGGACAGGGATACTACCCGCAGTATTGAGAGGAGGATCTCGTGAAGTTAGTTCGGAGTTGTATTGTGTGCGTATGATGCTGGATCGGCGGGACGAGCGTTTTTTTTGTACGAGGTGTGTGTGTTGAATGTTGATTAGTGAATTAAATTTTTTCCGATATTTAAGGAAGATTTCGGCGTCGGGATAGACTGAATTGATTCGAGACTTTTTTATGCAAAGATGCTTCATTGGCATGCAAAAGACTAAAGTAGCTTTTATCGCGATCCTATATTTAGCCATTAAGTTTTTCGTTCGGTAGGCTTATCTATTTAAATTTTATTCTCGTAACGCCGATTGTACCGTTATACGCACAAGCTAGTTACGAATAAGAAAAATGACGAAAACTCCAAATCAAAATCGACCATCCGAGCACTTTTCGTTTGCACACTCTCTGTCTTCGATCATTTGAGAAGAGCACAGCTGGCATCAAGTACACTGAATTATGCGTACGTCAAGAACACAGTCGTCGCTTTATTCTACTCATCGTCGTCTCTCCATTCCTACAAAATTTCTCTCATCCTCGCCACCCCTCATGAATATGAAAAACAGAACCTTGTCGACGAATCTCCCCGAAACAAAAAGCAAAAAAACAATTCTCTCTAACAACACAGGCAACACTTACGCGAACGGACCAACATCCGGTTACTATCAGACTGCCGGTGGCAACTACAATAACGGCGGCGTTTACGCCCAGCAACAACCGCAATTCGTCGACACCAACAACCTGCAGTCTTCCGGTTACGCGAACGCTCAAGCTAACGCCCAAGCTAACGCTGGCGGAAGCGGCTACGTTCAGCAACAACCGAGCAGGCCGATCTCCGGCGGTACGCTCGTCATACCGATCGCCGTCGTGGACGTGCCACAGAAGCCACACAGACAACACCACCACCACCACCACCACCACAGGAACCCACCTCCTGCTCCACTTCCAATGCCCGTTGAATACCCTCCCCAACAGAGGCCGCCTCCTCCGAGCAGCCCAGTCGAGATCATCGTTATCGAAGAGACCAGACCCGTCAGAGGTGAGACTCACACGACTCTCTCACGTAGTAGTTGTCGTAGTAGTAGTGTTTTTTGTATGCAGGAGTTTGCTTTTCGTAGTCGTAGACTTGTTTTCGATTGTTCTGAGAGCTGATCATCCAATGATGCAATGCAAAAACGTTGCTGCGGGGATGGTGTCTCTTGTGCAGGAATTTATTTTTCGTTTTACATGCACGTTTTTCTTTTTGTAGCGATAGTTGGAAAAAAGTATTGTTGATTCGAGAGGTTATTAATGAACTGTCTTATGGTCATTAATCTTCTACACGTATACACTAAACGTACGGTAGCTTTTCTTGCATTCGAGTATTCGAAATAAGAAAAACATTGATTCACAACACTGATAGTTATACTTGCGTAAATACAACTTTTTCCTTATTTTGCGCGTGCAAACGAAATATGCGACGATGACGACAGCACTTGCAAAACTAATTTATCTACGAAAGAAAAAAAAACGTTTACAAATCAATCGATCATTTTTAGGTAACGGATGCAGTCAAGGTTGCGGCCAGTACCGTCCCACACCCAACTACGGCACGAACCCGTTCCTAAGCGGCGGTAGCAGTCATGCTAACGCTGGAGCTAACGCTCAAGCTAATGCTAACGCCAACGCTGGTGCCGGTGGCAACAACTACTACCAGGGTGGTACTCCCCACTACCAACCGGCTAACAATCCCTTCATCCAGGGTGGCGGCAACGCTGCTGCCAATGCCAACGCTAATGCCAATGCCAACGCTGGAGCCAACGGTGGTGCCGGTCACCAGGTCTACCAACCAGTGCAGCCAGTACAACCTGTACGGCCAGTAGTCCAACCTGCTCCCGTCATCCCCCAAGTAAACTACGGAGGTGCCAACGGTCATGCCGGTGCCAATGCCAACGCTGCAGCTAACGCTGCAGCCAACGCTGGGGCCAACACTGGTGCCGGTCATCAGGTCTACCAACCAGTCCAGCCTGCTCCCGTGATTCCTCAGGCGAACTACGGAGGTGCCAACGGTCAAGCCGGTGCCAATGCCAACGCTGCAGCCAACGCTGCAGCCAACGCTGGAGCCAACACTGGTGCCGGTCATCAGGTCTACCAACCAGTCCAGCCTGCTCCCGTGATTCCCCAGGCGAACTACGGAGGTGCCAACGGTCAAGCCGGTGCTAATGCCAACGCTGCAGCCAATGCTGGAGCTAACGCTGGCGCCGGTCATCATCAGGTCTACCAACCAGTCCAACCTGTCCCTGTACCTGCCCCAGCTGTCCAAGCCCCCCAAGTGAACTACGGAGGTGCCAACAGCCAGGCTGGTGCTAACGCAAACGCCAATGCCGGTGCCAACGCTGGTGGCTACACCCAGCCAATCAAGACCCAGGCACCTATCGCTGCTTACCCAGTCCAGCCCAGTGGTGGATCCTATGGAAACAGTGGTGCCAACGCCAATGCTGCTGCCAACGCTAACGCCAACGCTGGAGCTAACGCAGGTGGATACACCCAGGGATCCAGCGGACTCTACGAGGTCGACGACTCCCAAAACGGCATCATTCTGAATCAGGCACCTGCTGCTGGTTTCGGTTCCGCGGGTTCCAGCGCCAATGCTAACGCCAACGCTAACGCCAACGCCGCAGGCAGCACCGGTGGCTTCAACGCTGTTCCCAGTGGAGGATACGGTGGTAAGTTTCCTTCTATTCTTTGCATTCAAAGATATAGCTGTTCGTTTTGAAAAATTAATAACCAACTTTTTTTTCTTCCAGGCTCATCGGCTAACGCCAACGGCCATGCAAATGCCAATGGTTCTGCCAGCGGCTTTGCCAGTGCCAACGCCAACGCCAACGCCTCGTCCAAGGGATTCGGCGGTGCTAACGCATCGGCTTCCGCGACAGCCAACGCATCAGCTGGAAGCGGTTCAGGTGGTTTCGGTCTCGGTGGAGGCTTCGCATCCAAGAGCTCGGCCGATGCCTCCGCCTCGGCCAGCGCCGACACGCGCGACATGCTCATCTTCACCAACTGATGAGATTCCAAGAAGAGAACTTTTTCCCCGACTTTGTGTGTGATAGATCCACGCGATATCTTCTCGTGTGTATACGCTTAATTTTTATTTCTATACTCGACGATGACGTCACGATAAAATACTCTGTGTGTAGAGAATCGTGGAGATGATGTTTGTATGTTCTGTTTTTTTAAGGTCGGCGATAATTAGTGTACTTAATGCGTAGATGTGTAAATATAGCAAACGGACTCGAGCCTTTTTTTAATGCGAGATTTGAAACTGTGGAACATGACGCTTAACTCTCATGGGTCGAAGTATCGAGGCTTTTTTTGTGCAATGTTGGTTTTTTTTATAGGCCGTTCGATATTTTGACCTGTCGGATTTTTTAATAGTAAGACAGTAGTAACTCTCGTTAGTCTCCTTGTGTGCGTATGTCATGATATATATATAATTATATAATAAATTGAATTTTGCTGTTAAACATATAACTACGTTGTAATTCTTGCTTATTACGACTTTATCGTTTCATTCTTGTACTTTTGACCTATAGCTGATTTTCGAATACCAATGAAAAATCATACAAATACACAAGGAGACGTGAATGAGCGACGATTAAAATCGTGGATAGATCGTTAGATTTTATCTTTTTCTCTTCGCGGAAAAAGACGCAAATTTACCAAATCCACAAGCTGCACACAACCGACGGATTTATTTTGTTGCCCGACACGCAATATATATATATACATAAAAAAATACAAGCCTTCATCTCAAGCGATATTTTTCTACAATAATCGCTTGGAGAACTTGACAAGGTCGGCGCGAGCGACTGCGTCGATCGAATACACTCGGCGGTATAATGACTCTCAATTTCGTCATTCCGTCGGCGCTTTTCTCGGGATTTCCGTAAAGCACGCGATCATCGATCTCGCGCTTGATCAACGATATATATATATATGTGTGGTACGTGTGCACAGCAAAGACGTCTGTTCGATCATTCTTTTCACTCTTGTCTTGTCTGCGACGCAGTCGTCATTTACGACTGTCTTTAATTATTTATACGTAATTCTTTTAAGCATGTACTTATGTATTATCAGGATGTAAACAGAGTGCAGCGTTATGAGATATAAGCAATAAAGTTTATTACTTTTTTCCATAATTTCAGTCTATGTTATTCTCCTTTTCGAGTTTTATCCAATATAAATTTAAATAATAAATTTCATTTATATTGATATAATTAATAAAATGACATATAACATTTTTTATTTTTTTTTGTTTCACTACTTGATCTAGTATATAAATAGGCCATTTATGTCTCTTATAGAAAAGAATTGGATTTTCTTCGCTATTAATATTTGGTTTTCAAATTTTTGAAAATTTTATAATTTCTTCTATAACTTATTTTTTTTTCCTTGATGTAAACTATCCCATATGGGAAAAATTACCTATTTTCTCTCCGCTTAGCTTAGTTTTTAAATACGCTTATAATGAACGACTTTCTACGTTACTTTCTGGCATGAAAATGGTTCATTCAACCCGTTTTAGCCCAGAACGCCCCTCGCGGGGCCCCGCTCTTTGGAGACTTTTTTTTAATGGCAACTCGTGCTATTGCCACTCAAAAAAATTGATAGAGACATATTCTTAAAGTTTAAATTCTTTGTTTTCAAAATGGCTCCCGAATTTCAAAATTTTCAGAAAAACGTTTATGATTTCTCAGAAAATATTAATGTATGAATAAAGTTACCAAGTATAAAAAGTATTTAAAATCACGTGATGAGTACATCTGAATTTTATCAAAATTTTTTGAGTAACTTATTTGATTTTGCAGTTAGCAAAATTTTGCACAATCAGAAAATCAAAAAAGTTGCTCGAAAAATTTTGAATTTCTTATAGTTAATAACATTTGTCGCAAATTTCATGTACACCATTGGAAAGATCTTGTTGTAAACTTTAAGAATATGCGTCTCTGTTAATTTTTTTAGTCATAATAACACGAGTTGCAAGCATCCAAAGAGCGGTACCTCGCAAGGGGCGTTCCGGGCCGAAACGGGTTGATGCCTGAGTTGCGAAACCAATTCTTTAAATTTTCGATAAAAACATAAAACGCTCACATTCTTAGTATACTCAGTATAAAATTTAAACTATGCCACATAATTTTCGTATTGATCACAATACATAGTACCGCCGCGAATACACGACGCTCTGCGTACATCAGAGTAAGTCGGGCTGATAATAG
The DNA here is from genome assembly GCA_020010945.3 of Muscidifurax raptorellus. Classification (NCBI taxonomy): domain Eukaryota; kingdom Metazoa; phylum Arthropoda; class Insecta; order Hymenoptera; family Pteromalidae; genus Muscidifurax; species Muscidifurax raptorellus. The sequence goes on along the minus strand of CM052077.1, from coordinate 37,354,761 downwards.
TACAGGCGTTATTTTCAATTACATATAGAGAAACTCGGCCGCAAGCTCGTCTTACTCGTTGCACCCTGTTTAAAGTGCGGATTTAAGCCCACTCTCACTTGGCAATATCCGAACCTTCGAATGGTACAGCTTCGATCCCAGACTCTACCTGGGGGTATAAACCGCCCTCCAGGGGGTAATAAGTCCCAAACTCCGAAACAATTCCGAGCCTTTGGACGCTTCTATTCACGCCTGCTCATCTCTCGTCCAATCCTCGGATTTACCTCTCTGCGTCCTTCACTGTTCTAACGAAAAGCGCATTTCAAACTCCAGACGTTGGCCGGGTGTATACCCATACAATAAAGCATACAGCTGCAGGCCATCTGCAGCTTCTTAGCTATAGGCGAATTTTCACCTTCCACCACCCTCGACCCTCGCAGGTCAATTTTTGCATCGCTTGGAGAAACTGGCAAGGACTATTAGCTCACCAGAAGCGGCATATAGTAGTCTTGCAAGATCTGTCCTCCTGTGAGAATGAAGCTCTTCTCTGCATTTGTATTTTGCCTCGGCGTCGCTCTGGCAGCGTTTTCTGATGCTACCACGGATAGCTGCGTAAAATCAGGTGAGATAGAATTTGTTATAAATAACTAAGCTTTAGCTTCTGGTAACTTTTGCGTAATTTCTCAATCATAGTTGAAAATCGTGCATATAATAATGTAGTATACCGCGTAATAAACTGCGTAAAATTGTTAAAAATAAAAAGTGTGCGTGATCGCCAATGCGACATTGTAAAAGTGTTTATTAAAGATTACGCACGTGTCGCGAATACAAATTTGGAAAGGTATAAAAGGTATACTTTAAATATTGGGGAATGAACCTCGACACGCACTACTCGACATGCACATTTTCAATCGTAATACACGATATTTAACGATCGAAACTTTTTTTTACAGATCCTAATGAGACTGAGGAGACGCTATTCACAAGAGAGAGAAGATATGCAGGTCTCGATGACGACTACGGAAAAGAGTAAGTATTCTGTGTTAATATTACATAATCGTTATGAATTTGCTTGTAAACAAAGTGTTGCGCGATAGCATAGATTCATGAAAAAACGCCTCGAGCAACGCGACCTGCTACATACATTACGAAACAAATTCACTCTCTGTTTACTAAGAAATTAATTTTCCCCTTAATTCGGCTTTATATTCGTTTCTTTCGTGGAAAGTATAGAAGCCTTGAGCCAAGCTGATGTAAACATTCCTTGCTTAATGCAACGAAATCTTTCTTCTATTATCGGATAAAATCGTCAGAACAGCTCATTCAACGATATTCACCAAAAACCTTCATAATCTACAGCAAAAACTTTTGATTTTCAGATTGGAGATAAGAACAAAATCAGGAAGCGGTTTCAAGCTGTCGAAAGACTTCGGCTTCAACGATGAACGCGTCATAGCCAATCTACCGGCTTTCCTGGACAGTGTTACCAGAAACAAGATCCGAATTCTCCAACAAGTGCAGAACAATCGTTATCACACCGTCTACGGCGTTTCTAAAATCAAAGAACACGTCGATGCTGCAAGTAAATTCACCGGGGGTCGCGGCATTTTCGGTAGTCGCGAAGGATTGAAGGGTCTACTCGCAGCCAAGTACGAGCAACTGCTGGCACGAAAATTGGCAAACAGCGGCCATCATGCATATAGTCATGGAAAAGTTAACGATGCTGTAAATGGTAAAATTGGAGGATCGGCGGTAGATCCAGCAGGCGAAAGACTCGCGGATAATAAACTGGCCGGTGTATCGGTGAACAGGCCGATCGAAGATTCGTACTGTCCTACCGGGTCCTACTGCGCTGGGAATTAATGTTGATGTATGATTATTGTGATTTTTTTGTGATTTGTAATAAATAAAAATTGGTGTTGTATAATGGGTTGTTTATATTGTTTATTTTTGTAGAGCGCTTATTAGTTAAAAATGCAAGAAATTATAATATTAAAGTATATAGGGTAGCAAAGGCATAATTAGGCGCTGATAAAAATAGAACCATAAAAAAATTCCGCCAAAAATACATTATTTGACTAACAAATTGGCTCTGTAACCTTTTAGATGTCGATTTTCAAACTTTTTGACTTTATAATTTGATTAATTAATCATACTTCTCAAATAAATATTTATTCTTGCATATGATACGTAAAAAGTAAATTTTATTACAAAAATTTTGAAAAAATGTCTCAATTGCTCAAAAGTTGACGTAGTTGCGATAAATTTAAGGAAAAAATAAATTTCGGGCAAAACTGTACGCAATTATCTCTATTTTATCAATATTTTTCTTCCGCTTTTTTTGCCTTTTTTAACGCAGATCTAACATAACTATAATGCAGAACTTTTCTGCGCTATATTTTTTCCATTTAATTTTCTAAATAAATTAGTAAAAATATTCTAACTTTTGTTTAAATCGTTATATCTCAGCAACTTTACAGTGAAACTTTAAAGAAAATCATGGTAACTAGGAGACTGGTAGAAAGTATTTACAAGAACAAGAAAAAACATGAAATTCATGCATCTATGAATTTGTAATATAATTTAATAAAATTTAAAAAACTGCAATAAAATCTAAAAAGCTTAGTTTCTTGTATTTTATTTTCAATAATAGGCATCTCTGAAAATTTACTTTCCTTCCGCAGCGGGAGAAAAGATTTAATTCAATGCTCAAATACGTTCAAAATGTTACAAAAGTGTTAAAAAAAACTTATTAATAAATGTGTTAGAATTGTTTAAAACATTGGTTATTATTATTTAAAGAAATTATTGTCTATAATAATTCAATTTCCCCCCTAGTTGCAACAATATTATAATAATAATAATATATAATTGCAACGAATTTTCGAAATAAAAATGTCACGATATTATTCGTATACCCCGAACCGTAAGAAAGAGTACAAATTTGCCCCACCACTACTCAAAGATCAACGTCAGAGGGCGAGCAGCTGAATTTTCCAGGTATACACCCATATATAAGGAAGCTTTTCCAACGCGCTATATAGCTTCGTTCATTAAGCCGAATGGCAGTATCTTGGACAACGCTTTCCTTTTCGTTTCGCAGCGAGCACCGTCTATCGCCATGGAAAATTTGAGTGAAGCTAACGAAAAAATATTACGCGATCGCCGCAACAGCTCTTGCACTAATCGCCCCAAAAAACTATTCGGATATTGCGGATCCATGAATTACGAGACGAAGCGCATGTTTCGCGCGATTCACAAAAATCGAGTGGGGTGCGTGAAGTTACTCTTAAAAACCGGCAAAGTGAATCTCGAGGCTCGCGAAGGCTATCCTAGAAACAGCTACCTGCACCTGAGCGCGCATTATGGCAACGTCACCATCACCAAGCTTCTACTGGAAGCCGGCTGCCGAGCCAACGCTTGGAACTCCAAATACTGCACTCCGCTTCACATGACGATGGACTTGGCTGTGGTGTCGCTGAACGACCGCCTGACCATCATTCAGAGTCTCCTGGACCACGGCGGCGTTGTCAATGTTACGAACTCGGACGGCGACACGCCGCTTCACCTGTTAGCCAAAAACAGCATCTGCATGAACGAGAGGAATACCGCGCTGCTCGTCAATCACGGCGCCGATCTTGGCAAGAAGAACAAAGACGATAAGATGCCCTACCAAGAATACATTTTCGCACAAGAGATCTTCTTTGGCGCGGATCAAAGGTTGTTGACGCTGCTTGTACCCGATGCCGATCGACACGAACTCAGCCCGATGCACGAGGCATGTATGTTTCACAGATTGAGGATCGTGAAGGACATGCTGAAAAACGGCGCGGAAGTCGACGAGAAAGACAAGTTTGGCCGATCGCCTTTGTACTACGCGTTGATGGCGAGAAATAGCGGAACCTCGGACGAGGAGAAGAAATCGGTAGTGAGACTCCTGCTGGATCACGGTGCGGATATCAATCAGAAATTCTGCGAGGTTCGTTTCAGAGTGGAAAATTTAATCATCGATCTGGCATTCAGCATGGGCAACACCGAGATTTTCGAGATTTTTTTGGAGCACGCGGCCAAGCTTCTCATGCTGCTTCCGATAACGTCGGACCAGCATCGTATGATATACGTCAACTACTTCAGGTACATGCATATCGATGCTTTTCAAACATCGACCATGAGGTGCTACAACGAAGTATTGGCGATGAAAAAGAACAAACTGGGCCCGATCTCTTTCTTCAGCTTGATGACGGAAAACTCGGAGAAAATGATGATTTACGCGAGGAATAGGATAACCGCGCAGGCATTCGAGGACAGCGGATACGAAACCCGCTTCCCGATATTTCAGGGAATGCTCCGGGCAAACTTCGATCGGGGATTTGTGCGTCTGAAGCTCATGAAGGATGCTGCTGTTGTATTGAGCGAAGTTTTGAGATTCACCGGTCCAGAGAACCCCGTGCTCGAGATGATACTGGACCATTTTAGCGATGATGAGTTGAAGCTTTTAATACGGTCTGCATAATAGGATCGTGCAATTGATAATATACGTGTGTTAATGTGTCTATATGTAAATATGGTTCTGGTCTAAACAATTTTTATAGCAGCCATCGACGTTTGTATCTACTTCATACAAGATTATAACGTCAATCAAAATCAACTATAAAGTTTCCATATTACTTATTGATTTTTAAAATATTAGACCTGTGATATAACCGCATTAAAGATTGTTATCAATCAATCTTTTAAGATTGTTGTATACTGTTTATGACATGGAAAATAAATTGTGACAAGTATATAATCTACCGACACTTTATTAATCCTCCTTCCCTGGACTACAACGATTACAGGCATCTAGTCAGCGTGATAACTTAACTTGGAAATCAACGACTGCGATTACACGATCGCTTCTCGCCTTACATGTTCTCGGATCATAACAAAAGCAATTAGCGAAATGTACATACAGTGTTTACATACAAGAAGGCCGTTGACCGATCACACACATACACACACATTTGCGACTCTCAAAATCATTCAAGATATACCCTACTTGCTACCATCTAGTCTAGATTTTTGCTAATTTACGTAAACTTTTAATATTTACGGCCCTTAATGTAAAAACAAAATTTCCCCCCACGTGCACTGACTATTTAAGAATATTTTTTAAAAAATTATTCGGATATTTGCAATTATAAAAGTATAAGACGTGGAGAAAAATTGTAAGTTTGGTGGTGGTTAACATTTGGCCACCAATGTGACAATTTTTCTCCACGTCTTATAATTTTATTATTACAAATAATTGATTAATTTTATTTTAACATATTTTCAAATAGTCAGCGCACGTGGGGAAACTTTGTTTTTATATTTTTAAGAACCGTTATTAAAAGTTTATTCAAATAAGCAAAAGTGTAGACTAGAGGGCGCTTTTGGGATATAGACCACTCAACTTTTTCACTGAACTATAGAAACTTTATTTTTAGAAAAATAAATTAAAGAGATACGGTTCTAATCGAAATTCTCAGAAATCATACACCCACTCCTGAAAAATCATCACACCTGCGGCAGATCCGTGTGAAAAAGTAGCTCACTTCGCGGATACAAGATCATCACCCGCGCACAAAGTCGGTCACAGTATGTACAGCCTTCGATCCGCAGAGTCGTCGACCTTGTGCTCACACGTCGCCCAAAAAACGAAGAAGGCTGTCGTATTATTCTCGTGAATATTCATCACTCAGCGCCAAACGACTCACGCAAATCCTGGTCTCTTCACAATTAAGTAAGTCTTGTGGTGAAACTGGAATTGAGATGTAGGAGGATGTTCTCGTGGGAAATGGATTCTGATGGTTTGATAAGGCTCTGCCGCGAGGGTTCGAAGAGCAGATAGTATGTTTTCGGACATGGATCTTCGAGTATAAATTAGGTATATCTTGCTTATTTTTAATTGACGAGGTCGAGGTTATTATGAATTATGAATGTCTTTCTTTTTGTTTAAGATCGTACAGTTCGCGGTATAATTAATGAGGTGACAATACAATTGATTTTAATTTACTTTGTTTGATTAATCTATGTAAAAAGTCTGAAATAATTCGATTTTTCGACAATTTTTTTGCCGGTTGAAGAAGTCCCTATCTGGAGAGCCGGTTCAAGAACCACCTATCTCACGACCCTTTTTCGTTTCTTAAATTTTGTAGCAGCAGCTCTGCAAAATTTTAAACGGGGATTTCTGTCAAATGTACGCGGTAAAAATTATGAAAAAATTTGTTACCGAATCCAAGTTGTTACTTTTCATATATATATGTGTGTGTGTATATATGTATATGTACGAGTATATGTATATAGGACAAGTAACAACTTGGAGTCGGCTAAAATTTTTTTCAAAATTTTCACCGCGTAGAAGTTTAAGAAACGAAAAAGACTCGTGAGATAGGTCATTCTTGAACCGGCTGCCCAGATAGGGCCTTCTTCAACCGGCTTCCCAGAGAGGGATATACTATCTTGCAAAATGCAAGTCTTAAAAAGTTGCACTTCACACATTTTAAAATTTTTAAGATACAATATTTTTCTTTCCGGAATGTAAAAATATCTTTCATAACACAAGCGATACACCCTTGAGTGTTACAAAATTGTTCGCACTTACGAAATTACTATATTCTCTGCTTTATATGACAAATTTTAAATCGATTAGTGTACTCTCTTTTTCATGATATTTATAAAATAGAAATACTACTCCTGAATATCACGAAAGAGAGTGTATACATTTTACAATTTTGCAAGTTTAAAATTTTTTAATTTTCATTTTTATATTTATAAAGTTATTTAAGTCACTCCACATACAATTATATAATTTCGGAAATCTATAAATACACAGTTAATTCAAGAATCATATACGAATCACTCAAAAGTAAAAGTAAGGTATACGCAAGTTATGTAGATCAAGTTACTTTAACGAAAAGTGTCTTGTACAACGTCAACTCAACATTCGTTCAATAAACATCTATAGAATGCAAATGTATCCAACCTATCCACCGACTAAGACCTCGAATTCACACCTATTCAAATGCTCTCTCTCTCTCTCTCTATATATATATATATATATATATATATATATATATATATATATATATACATATATATATATATATAGTACGGTATAGTCCTCGCACTCCTAGAAAGCAAAGCGTCACATTCGCGTCTACACACTTCCGGCGACGTCCCTGAAAATTGGCAGAAGGTCACCCGGTCTCGCGAATTTCAATAAACCTACACACACACCTCCTACCCGAGCGTCTTTTTTCTCTCAACTATGCCGCGGATCATCGCGAAACATACCTATAATAATAAATATCACCGGCTAAGTTTTCGAAACCCACACAGACACACACAGCTTCGGTGAAGGGAGCGAGAGAAGGAAAAAGTCTCCGACGATCGTCGACTGTGCACAGGCCATAGTATAAGAGAGTTCGGCAGCAAGTCGTCGCGCGCGATTCCATCACCGACCGCCGCCGGAGAAAAAAGACTCGCGGGAAAAACCCGCTGCAATACACGCCTAAGCCGCCTAATTGAACTTTTCGCGGGAAAGAGAGAGAGCTACTTGCGGGTATAAAAGAAAGAAAGAAAGGGACGAGGGAGTGAATGGACGTCGAGACGTCGTAGAGTCAGCTTGGAAAATTCGAGATGTCGCGGCCGAGTTGTTTGCTGCTCGTGTGCGCGGTAGTTGGATTGGGAGCTTTCGTGCTTGCGACGCCCGCGGAAATTCGAACGGAGCGCGCTGCCAGTGTTGTCAGTTTTCCAGGGGAAACCGCGCCTGCTCGGCTGGAGGATGAGGGACCGATTTTGAGCGAAGCTGAGGGTGATGATGGTAAGTTTGCTTATACTTTTTGAAGATTTTTGGGCCAGTAAGTGCTTTGGAGGGTTAAAACTGGTACGTAAAGGATCCTTGCATTTGAATATTCGAATAATTTCTGTACAATCTGGAATGTATACTCATATATAGAAAGTATGTCAGAAAACCTATAAATACTGACCACATTATAAGCCCCCCTGCGTAAAAACGAGTATATATACTTGGCATACCATCATTCTTTCTCCGACCGTTTTATTACTCCGAACATGTTACATAACTTATGCAACGTACAGTACGTTACAATGGGTATCGCCGAATGACCCACATTTCGAGCACAAGATTTTGTTAACGTAAACTATCGATCTCGCTGTTTATTTCACGAAATCACGAATAATCATTTTACGGCCTGCGAGATTATCTTATTTTTCCTATAACGCTAGTATATATATATTTCTTTCAAAAAATCACGCGAACGATTTATCGCAACATATAAAACGCCCGTCACGGTTAAAATCGGCTCGTTAAATTCTTCCAATGCACTTTCCGCGTATATCCTGTATATATATACACACGAAACGTTGCAAAAGTATTGCGTGAATCATGTGGCAATTAATCGTCTACTATAGCACCGGCGAGTAAAAATGTTTGGAAAGAAAGTAGAGTGTGCTACAAAGAAAACGTTTTCCCGTCTATAATCTCGCAACTATCCGAGCTACGGCAGAATTTACATATCCTTTTCTGATAACCACGTATATATATATATATACAATTTTCAATTACGTAAACCACATCTTTCAGCGTTCTTGACCTTTTTCCGCGATTACGGCATCCACAATATACCTGGAAGATTATAAATATATCCCCGTACCGAAAGTCGACCGACGAAAATCCGCTACTGCATTTGATGAGAAAAAGATTCTTTCGAAGCGCGTACAACGAAGAAATGAAAGTATCCGTCCCTTTGCCTCCCGAGAAAGATAATAATATTGAAAGGATGATCTGCTTGTGTATATCAGACCTCGAACGAGAGCAGCGATCTCCGGAGGGCGATGATTACGAGGAAGTCGAGGAGGATGGCCCGGAGGGTAGGCATCTGAAGAAAAAGCTCAAGCGCAAGTTCAAGCCTCATAAGTATGGCCACGGAGGTGGACTTCTCGATGGACTCTTGGGTGGATATGGAGGATACGGTGGTCATGGCGGACACGGTGGTCATGGTCATGGTGGTCACGGAGGACATGGTGGTCACGGAGGCTATGGATGTCGCAAGCTCCATGGTTGTGGAGGTGGCTATGGTGGAGGGTAAGTTTCAGCCGAGATTGAATTTTATTGGAGTAGAGTTGATATTGTAGTAGACGTGCACATGATTTCTATGCTTTATGACTTATTCAAAAGATCAGAATGCTGTATAAAAGGTGGAGCATGAATTAGGTGTCTGATAGTACAGTCAGTTGGCCACTGCACGAGATACGACTCGTGAAAGTAGTCAAACTAGATCTGGTTGTTTTCTTTTATTTGCTATCGAATAACAAAAGCTTGTGTCATCGATATTTTCCTGCAATAATAGTAAAACTATAAGATAAAAAATAGGATTTTTCCAAAATTACAGAGTAATTTTCACGCAGGCAGCTTTATCATTTATTATTTACCATATCGCTTTATTTGCACAGCATTCCTTTTTGAATTAGTGTACAGGCGATTCAGGAAATGATTATATATCAGATGTATATTCAAATGTAAATCGTATATATAGCGCAGAACCTGATTCTTTTCTTACCGTATATTATAAAGTTTTGCCCTTTATACCTCATTACAATTGCAAAATATACGTGCGGACCATTGCGATCTGTTACTGAATGTATCAGTAATATTCTATATGAAGCTATTAATTTCTTCAGTGATTTATTTTTACTCTAAGACGTTTTTCAAAAAATAAAATAATACCAATAATACCGCTATAACCGAACAAGCAATATTACGTATAAATCCCCGAATAACCTTATATTCACATCTCTATCCTACGAAAGATGGCAGCAGCCGTCCTACGGAGGTGGACCGATAGCCGCAGCATTTGCTGGCCCGAATCCTGGTTACGGAGGCTGGAATCCAGGATACGGAGGTGGCTATGGACGACCTGGACCGCATCAAGCTCAGTCGCAAGTCGCCAGTTGGAATTTCGGACCGTTTCAGGCCACTTTTGGACTTGCGCAAGCTCAGGGATAAATATGCGATGCTTATATCTTGGTAATGATTATTTTGTTTTATTTTTAAAAAGTTTAGTTTATACTATTATATTGATTTCATTTGAAAACTGAGAAGACTTATTGTAACCGGTGATTGTTGCATTCGTGTAATTGCATATATATGATTGGATTGCGGAATGGATACGTGGCTAGCTCAATAAATTGTCTCGTTCAATACAATTTCTTCCCATATAGCGTGCTTGACTTTAATGCAAATATCCATTGAAAGCGCTTATAACAATAGCATCGAAAAATTAATTTCCATATATTATAATGTCGGCGTTACGTGTATATACAGTATAAAATGAATAGTTTCATTTAAATATTTCCCAATACGCTACATACATCGCATAAATTATCGCGCCTTCAGAAAAATCATACGATATTTCGCAAGACATATTTAACAATGCCCCGCGCAAATCCAACGCAAATCCCCCTGAAAAGTCATCAATCAGCCGAATAAACTGCACGTACAATATAACCGACTCTTTCTCTCTCCTCTCACAACTACATACATTTACGCACAAACATAAGGCAGCTGAGCGTCCGATAAGACGATACCCATATAACAGAATTTCCCAACGTATCCACGCACGGTCGAGTGCACCGAACGCGACACCTAAAACCCTGCTTTCCCTCTTACGCATCTCTTGTCATCATCTCGCGTACCGGTTCATACTTACTTACACCACTGACGCAATGATTTTTACGCGTCTCTCGCCGGGACCCGATTTACATGGCATTACACGGCGCATTTTGCACCTTCGCCTGCGTATTATATATACATACATACTGCGCGTTATATATATATATATATATATATATATATATATATATATATATATATAGAGAGAGAGAGAGAGAGAGAGAGAGAGAGAGAGAGAGGAGGGAGACTAGTTGTGTATACGTACAAGCTTCCGCAGTGTGCAGAATCAAAATCAAAACAGACGCGATCCGCATACGCGTAGACTAATAGGTATATATAATGCAGTCTGGCCGTCGATCCCGACTCACTCACACACGTGCGCGAACTCGAGTTTCTCTTCGAGCCTTATGACGTGTACGTGTGGATACGAGAGCAAGGGGTTATGGTTTTGTGTGCTAGTATATACGTGCGTATAGTCGGTGTATATATAGCGCTGCATCCCGGCGCGACCGGTTTGCTCGCCGATTTTTAAGCGTGAAGGCTTATATACAGGGTGTTTTCGCAACAACAGCAGTTCTCGGGATGCTGTGGGCAATGTGTATAAGGATTATTATTTTCGTTCGCTTCAATGCGGCTGCGTTGATTCAAGAACGAGATTAACCGATTTTATTTATAGCTGGCTTCGAAAACGAAAGTTTATAGGTCGGACGTGCGCTTCTGTCAACGATTTTTGAAGCATCCAAAATCGCGTATAACGAACGACACGGATATAATGCACATATCGTAAACTGAAAGAAATACAACAATACCGCCGCGCACAAGGACGGCGTCCGCCACAAATATCCGAAATTGCATCATATACGTATAGCACCTCGAGCGATCGGCGCTGAAAGAGAAAAATAATTCCCACTGAACAGATCAGTAAACCTCGTTCTTGCGCAACTCGCTCAATATTCATTCTCCCTTTGCTCGCTCGCAAAAAGACCTGGTGCACGCACACAATACTCCCAGCAGCAGCAGTAACAAAACCGTTAAGTTTCTCGAACTTTCACCAAACACCCCCGTACCTCTCGTTCTCCCTTTTCCGCCTCACCTGGTCAAACTCTCTCGGCTGTAGTTCTTTCGAAACAAAGAAGAAGAAGTAGAAGAAAAAAAAGAGTTGCAGATGTCGGTGCATAAAATCAGCGAGAGTATACAAACGCGTGAGAGGAGGTTCGACTCGAAGGCTCTCTCTTTTTCTGGGATATAATGCGTTGGTATATCCTGTATCGAAAGATTTCGCAGGATGCTGAAATTTCGCAATTCGATTCTCGAATGTATCATTGCAAAAGTACATTCGCGAGTTTTCCCCGAGAGGTATCACGCGTATGGGACTGGGAAAAATAAGTGTCTTATCATATAAAATAACGCAGTCTCGGCTGCGCTCACATCTCGGGGTCCCTTTAAAACCTGCGGCGGGCCCCGAAAAGGGATCCTTCGAAAATATTCTACGCCCGAGACCGTCTGAAGCTTTCTCTCTCTCTCTCTCTCTCTCTCTCTCTCTCTCTCTCTCTCTCTCGCTCGCTTATGAGAACCCAGGAGAGGAAGATTCTTTCCGTTTCTCTCTTTCTCTCCTTTGTCCCTTCCTTTTCACACGTTCTCCCCCTTCCCGAGAGATCGAGGCATTCACCTCTGCAGCCCTCGGTACAATGGCCCTTTCGCCATCGCACACACACACACACACACATAGAGGCGCAACCCTTTCGAAGCTGCGGCAGGTTCTTCGCGACGCGATTTTAAATAAACATAAGAGAGCTTGGCTGCAGCAGCCTCGTTATAATAATTTAGGTGCATTGCACCCTATGTCCGAGGAGACGCGAGATTATATATACGAACGCGAAGTACATATACACAGTCGGACGCGGCTGTGGTGGGAAGAGACGAGGACCGGCCCGCCGACGCGACGCTGAGAGAAACGGAAGTGATTGTGTGTATATATGTGCGCATATATATACCCTTTGTGCGTCGCAGCCGCTGCGCGCTCTCTGTCTTGACGCTGATTTTTTTTCTTCTTTCTTTCATTCTTTTCCTTTCTTGCCGTGGATATGCGCGGCAGCTTCTGCTACCTCCTGCGGATTTGCGTGCGTATAATTATGAGTATTATGTATAAGGGTATATGAACGAAAAACGTAATTACCGCGGGTTTATACTTCGGGGATTATTATATTGAACACTTGGGATAATATAATATTCGATTGTCTTTGCGGTGCAACGACTGCGTTCGGTCAATGCACTCGAGGGGCTGCGTGTGGAGGGAAACGAACTTGAAGATGTTCTTTGGGAGAGTTTTTGCCGGTTTTTACATCGCGAGGAGGTGAGATTGGCCGGAAAATCACATCGCTTTGAATAGAATCGTGTTCATCTCTTGTTCGAAATTCATAGCTTCAAGCTCAATCAAATCCATTGTGTACACGCGGTTAAAAAAAGACAAAGCTCGAAATTAGCATTCCATTAAAAACTTCTGAAGTAGAATAATTCAGCACCGACCGATATGTTGACCTAAAAACACTCTCATTTCTTTCACATCAGAGTATCGCACAAAGCTACATGCAAAATTCCAGTTCTCCTCGTCGCGGCACAATGAAACCACAAGCCTAACTTCACTCCATTCTTCCATACGTATATATACTTCAAACAGCAGGTTTCAGTATATATCTCCTGACCATCGCAAGCAAAACTATACACATGAGCTGCATTGAAGCAACCTATTCACCGTGTGTTAATACATACAACGTGACTCGCGGTCGTGTCCTAATACACCACTTATTCTAAGTCTACCTTCGTACAATCGTCGAAAAGAAGGCAATACACGCGCATTAGCATTTATACGCTCGAGCGATAATCGCCGTATTCGCTCATGTACATACCGTGAAAACACGTTCCCCGTCATCGGGCCCAACTGACCGGGTATCCGCAAGCAAGCGTGAAGCGAAATTGTGACGTGCAAACGTCTAATTTCATTATCCGCGTCGCCGGAACTTCCGAAGCAGCTAATCGCGCCGCAGCAGCTGATGGTGGGAAAACGCATGACTGCGTCCTATATTATGCTCTTTCTCGTTGTACGCGAGAATGCAAATGGGGGACCCGAGAGACTGATGCGTCGCGCGCTATGTATGTACGTGGCCCAGGTGACAAGTCCGAGTTGGAATAAATAAGAGGAAGATAGAGGAGCGACGGCCGATGGCCCCGAGATGACGAGACTCGCGCGTATGCGAACGTTGAATTTATTTGGGATAGTCCGAGCTTTTTTTGAATTTAGGTACGATATATTGTATTTTTGCGTATATGCTGATGCGATAGAGACTATTGCAAAAGTTACATAATTCATATTTTCGTTCAACTCCTTTTGGACGATAGTTCCCGGCATCCTCTGAGAATAAGGATTCAGCTCGAATACGACGAGCAATTTGAGAAGTTTCGTACATTGCAACTCCGGATTTTCTGATCGTCTAATTATCTGTTATTCCTCGACTGGAGAAACGAAATTGAAGGGAGCGAATCCGCGGCGAAAAAGATAAACCGGTTGCACTTTTGCTCTCGTTCACCGCCTCATTTTCTTCTGTTCCTCTTATCCTTTGTGCCTTCTTTCGAGTGCGCTTATAATTTGGAATCTCCGAATACCGCTTCGTCCGAATTCGTTTATAATACAAAAAAGTGCAAACGGATTCGGAGTAAATTATTACTTGTTTCAATCGGCTTTTCGAAATAACTTTCAATTTCTTAACATTATGTATATACGATATTGATCCATCTATTTGATTTCAGAAAATCTAGCCAACGATCGAACGCCGCATCTGACTGTAAATATACATCATTTCAAGTCTTCCAACTTGAAATTACAGAACCTCGACACCATCGCGACGCCAGCCCGATCGAAAATAGACGCGGCCAGACGATGTTTGTAAATAAAGACCCTGCTCCTACAAGATTCAACGATAAATGAAAAAAAAAAATTACATCGAAGCAAAAGCGAAGAAGAAGTAAGAACGAGCCACCCCCGAGCTCGCATCAGGCCTTCTTCTTCGAGATTCCCTCGAGCCTCTCGTCGTTCTCTCTTATATACTTATTCTCCGTGTTCTTTGTCCGTGTGCCAGCCACCAGATGTTCCTCAAAGAGCAAAACCGGTAAAAATTCGCGAACCGGCCGAAGAAGCAGCAGCAGCCAGAAGAAGAAGAAGAAGTGCGAGAGAGAAACAAAGGGGGAATTAAAGGGAGTCGAGAGGAGGGCGCGGGAGAGATGCCTTTATGTGTGTGTATATGAGAAACGAGATCGCGGAGTTTGATGCAATTTTGATTTTGGACGGTATTGAAAAGGAATTTTATATTTATTTTGTGTACTATATAACTTCGGCGTGTTTATGCGGCGACTATGATTTACGCTGGATTCGTGTATAGTGAAAGCTACGTAATTCACATGACTGTTGAAATTGATTGTACAAAAGTAATTAGAATAACGAGCAAATATTTAGACTTAAGTTTGTATGTACTATACTTTTTTATGTTTCTTACTGTGTAGTATTTTTGTAACGTGATGCATTTAAAAGAAAATCAGTTGTACAAAAATATTTGAAATGCACTTGTTTTCTTTATTCTATGCTGTTCTTCGTAAAAATGCAATTTCCAACGTCTATACTTTTAACAATTGATAGTAACTTTTATAATTGTATTAACTCGGAATAATTTAGTCAAATGGTACAATTCGTTTACTTATACTGAAAGTAAACGAATCTAATGGCCATTCGATCACCGCGTCAGTCATTGAAAATAAAGAAGCCCTTCTTCGCATCGAACTATGTCTTCTTGGAAGATCATACAACTGGCTGCTGTATCTTTCAAAACTAGCATCCGCATATCATCTAAGTGTGTATCGAGAAATTGTCAATTCAAGCTATACAATTGGAAATGGCTTTGCACTACCAAAAATAACAGTCTAAGATTCAATAATACCGCACAAGCCAACCCTCTTATTTTATTCATAAGGTCCTCCAATCTTCTCCCTAATAAATATCGACTACACAAAACTACCGCAAAAGCACCAAAACCTTATAAACCCCAAAGCATCGAAGACACTGCGAACGCGAAAAGGGGACGAGAAAGAAATGTGTGTGTGTGTATATATACATAAAGGATAAAAAGGCGAACGGCCGAGAGAGAAGCTGCATAAGAAGAATGAAAGGAGAGCTGGCGAAGGAGGTGGAGGTCGGAGATTAAGGAGCACAAAGGGAGAGTGGAGGGATCCAGCTGAGAGAGAGAAAAAAAGTATCTAAACGCGAGATCCGAAAGCGTGCAATGACCGGCACGCAATTCTCCTTCTCTCTTTATCATTATATATGAGTGTATATGTGTGTGTGTGTATATTGCAAAGATTGTTTAGCAGAAGAATTTATCGGTGAAGTGAAACGACTCGTAATTTGGTCCGCCTTTAATTTTTTACGTATAAGGACATTTGTCTTCTTTCACGTCTTTCAGTTTTTGTCCAATCGAAATAAGTTTCGTATATACTTAACGAGGACTTGGAATGAGACATTCTAAACGATCTAATGGCCCGTCATTAGCATTCTTGCACCGAAAAAATTTGAAAAAGTGTGTATATATACGCGGGTCGTCGCTGCGGCAACAGTTATATTTATTCAGCAAACACTTAATGTATAGCAGGGTTTAATAGCAAAAATATATAAGTCCCGTCTCGGGCTCGACTAAGTACGATTTAATTTGAATTTCTCAAACACGTTTGCCACTCTCTCTCTCTCTCTCATTCTCTCTTTCGCGCGTACAATAGAAGCTGAGCAAATAAATCTCGATTCATTGAATGGGACTTAAAATAATATATACGCTCTCTTTTTTCAGCGTCTCGAGCAGCCGAGTGTCGCGTTATATTTCGTATTCGCAGCTTTTCTTTTATATATATAACACCGATTTATAAACACACCGATTCGATTAAAACATTAAACCTTTACACGTACACAATATAATATATAGATCAACATAAAATCTCGTAAAAAGCGACCCTCTATACATCTCCAAAGCAAACACAGAAGAAAAAAATAAAACTCGTGCACTAATATCTCCGCACCTTTCGACACCTGCTCTCATAAAATTTTACAGCGCAATCGCATACACATCTCCCTCGTGTCGTCCGCGCATCAAAGAAAAAAGCCTAATCTCCGAAGCTTCACAACACAACGAACAATAACAAATCCCTCGTCGAGATTGAAAAGAAGCTATACACACACACACGCGCGCGCCCTCGCGCGAAGGGGCAATGAATACAAAATAACGCGGAATCTTGCGTTTCGAGCCGAAGAAAAGCTCCCCTCTTTTTTTCACCTTTCTCGCGGCTCGATATATAAATCAACATATAGGATCCTCTCTCCGGTCAAGCGCAGCAGCGGACAAGAGCGAGGAGATCTTTCACACGTTGGGAAAAAAGGGCCGATTGTTTTTCCTCGACTCGTTCCTTTGTCCGAGCATTAGCATAATGCAAAACAATTTTTGCTAGAGCGGCGGCGTCTCGTTACTCTCTTGTATGTCGTGCCGCCGGGAGAAAACCAGTCCTTCGAGTTGGCTGTGTGTGCGTGTGTGTGTGTGTGTGTGTGTGTGTGTGTGAGAGAGAGAGAAGAGAAGGTGGAAAAAGGATGAAATAGAAAGCGGTCCGGCAAGTGCCGCAGAGAAGGAGACGAGTGTGTTTGTGTGTTGGGACAGAGATCCGCGAAGGGAGACTGCAGACTGCGTGAACCCTTTAAGGTGGCTCTTGTATATGTTTTGAAGGGGCTCCGAGCGTTCGACTCAATTTGTTTTTCGAATTTTTGTGGAAAATCGAATTTTTTAACAATTTCTTTTTCTTGTCGCTGGCTCTTCGTGCGATTTTGCTTTCTTGAAAATTGCAGTGTGGTACAATGCGATGTTTTTTGAATAAAAAAGACTTGCGCAAGATAACATGCGTAATTGGTTCGAAAGTTGTGCATATAGTTGCAAAACTTTTAAGGATTCCTACAGCAAAATCTCGTAGGTCTCTCGAGGGGATCACTCCTGCCACCGGTTTAGGATTAAAGTTCTTAACGAGAATTTGTTTACAATGCGGTAATAAAATGCAAACAAAGCATAATCATACAAAGCTTTCGCATCAATTCCTGCGTATTAAACAAACTGATTGTATAATATATTTAAATTCTAATTACTCTTTAACAATCGCATACTTACATTATGACACTAAAAACTATCATTGAAACAAACACAACGAATTCAATAAACAGTAAAACCCCCACCACCACAGACTCAAACAAACAATAGTCCATCGGCCAATAACCCGTTCGTCCAGCGTATCGAGCTCAGTATACATCACCCGTGTTCCCCCTCCCTCTACGCGCAGAATCTTCCACTTCCATCGGGGCCCGTAAGGCCCCATCGGCACACGCTCCTGACACTGTATATACGCGCTCGCGCGATCCCCCGCCAGTTTCGCTCCCTATAACCGAGCTTCTTCTCTTCTCTCTCTCTCTGGTCGGTTCAGCGGACGCGAAGAGGGGGCGAGAGACTCACTCGAGGCCCGTCGGGCCAATGTATGCTCGCATTTCTCGTGCGGTTGTCGACTCGGAAAGTATCCTCAGGATATTCTCGGTAAGTGCTGCTGCCGATCAGAGAAAGAGACTGTTGTAGATACATATATACTCGTACTTTTGTAGATCACTTTTATTTATTAGTTTTTTTTTTCAGTATAGAGGCTTTTCGTGCGCGGATTTGAATTTTCGCGCGGTTATATTTATATATAGGCAACAGACGTTGACGATCCTTTGTGTGCGCGCGCTCGCGCGTCGTCCTTTGTGCGCGCAGGTCGCTGCCCCCGCGAGGCTCGCGGAGTCTGTACAGCGCGAGCTGTTTGTAATATAATTATAATTTTTGTTCTCATTTTTTTTCAAGTGCGAAAGGATTATCGTTGTTTTGTCCGAGTAGCCGTTTCCGGTCGAACTTTTTCTCGTATGGATAGAGCGAAAAATAATCTGCCTTTGTGTAAGTGCGTTTGTCATTCTTTCCTAAACAGCAAATATATCGTTAAGTAACTCGACTTTCCTTGAAACATCAACTCTTCGCCGTAGTTCAAAAAGCCATAAATCTCACTCTCGCGAATACCGTCACGCAGTCTTTGTCCTGAAAGAGAAAACAAAAATATCCGATCTCTCGAGTCGCCTTCACTTTAGCGTCAATTACGCCGCGGTTGCGGTTGCGAACCTTTTATATATACAACGCGCGAGTAAGCCGATCTCCGCACCGATGATGAATAATTCAGCGATTACGGCGGAGAAACGTCGTGAAAATCACGGCTTCGTTAATCCAATAAGTCTCGACTCTCGTTGTCGGTGATGTGCGTGCTCGCGGCTATATATAACGAGGCATCGAAAAAAAACCTGTTGCTCCGAAAGCATATAACGAGTGCGCGAAGGCTGGGAGTAGATGTGTGTTGTTTGTTATTTTTCTCGCGATTTTTAATTGCGATTCTGTATACGTATTAATTAAGTTCACTCAGCTGTGTTATCGGTATTATAATTCATATATATACAAATCACACTTATATTATTTTGCCTCATTTAATTGCAATCGTATACGCTCTCTATAACGATACTTCAAAACACATCACAACTTTCACGACTAAAAAACACAATCTCTTATCTAACTAAAAACTCGCTATACTTATACTTAAACTCGCTATATATATATACCGATCGTGAGAAATTTTTCTCTCCTTTCGCGTACGAGATAATTGCACAACGAGAAATTCGAGGCGATTATCGCGCTGCACACGTTCTCTCTCTCTCTCTTGCACTGCGCGGCTGATCTTTACCGAGTATACTTATATATACAGAGTCTCTCCACTGCAATTACGCGAGCGCTGCGCTTTACGACTCGAGACTCGTGTATATAACGATACGCCCCATTACGCGAGGATTTTTTTTGTCCGTGCGTGTCGTTGCGGCGGTGAGGTGTATATAGATAATAATGTATGTCCTTTTTCGTAATATGTTGCAGAAATTATAGTTTGGTTCAGGAAAGCAAAACGCAAAATTTCGATTAGGCCGCTAAAATGACGAAATTCATCGCTTTCTTACTTCTCGTTTTGGCTTCTGTAACCGTCAATGCCCAGAGTCAAGCCACTAATCCAAATCGTGAGTATACGCTCGTTATGTATTGTATATATATTATAGAACTGTGTGCGAAATTTGTATTTAAAAAAACGCTTTCGTCATATACGCAACTTGCAGAATTCAACGGTCAGACATTCGACGAAATCGTGGTAACGTCAGATCTAAATGTCCGGCGGAAAGGAAAAGATAATCGTCAGGGCAAGCAATTATTGACGAACGTGCCGTCAGGAACCACCAGTCCGCCCGGAAAATCAACAGCTCTTGCATCGAGGCTAGTATTGAGTGACGGAAGCAGCGTTACACCGGAGAGAATAAAAAGACGGGCTGCCAACATGGCAAATCGGAGGTATAATTATAAATAACGAACCACGTGTATACGTATGTCGGGATTTAACTAATACAGTTGAATTTTTGGAAAATGCCGCAGACTCTCGGAACTTGGACTAATGAAATACTTGCTGAGATCTCGACAGCTTTGATGCAAAATTAGCACGTAACGAGGACAACCGCACGACCCCTCATCCTCATCTGTGATCACACGTTTCGACTGACCTTTGGACTTCGGCTGGTAACAAAAAGTGGAATAAAATTTTTCTGTGTCATAACAATAATTCTCATGTGTTTTTCTTTCATACACCCTCATCGTTATCCAACTCCGTTCATATACCGAATATATATAAATTATGAATATATACAAGAAATATATATATAATATATATTAAAAAGTTAGCGGTATAGTGGTAATTGTAAATAAAAATATATTATATTCAGTAAAATTTGAAACGTACAAAAAGTTTATCGATACGTTGATTGAGTGTACAGATACATTTATTAGAATTATCGATAGCGCCTCACTTTCTCATTGCAATTTTATGCAAATCAAAATTCTTGTAACTATCAAACAAGAAGCAAAAAGTTCGTTATATATCTATGTCGAAGTGATTTGCAAGAGAATGTTATTCATGACCATTAGCACTGCACTCTCGACCATTATCACTGATCTAATTGACTTCGTTTGTATGCCGACTGTTCGGAGAGCTACGGTAAATTTCACTTTGGTTGCGGTCTATATCAATATTTTAAGCGACTTATCAGATTTCAGAATGTAATTAATCGTAGTCGAGGTTATCCGCGATGACATAATGAACTTATATATAGCTTTCTTGTTTTTTATGCGCCAACAGCTAGGATTAAAAATGTAAATCAAAACAACTATAGACAATATTATGTCTATATAGATTTATATCGTATAGAAATTATTATTAAAGGCTACTTTCACATAGATATGTAGAGTTATCTGCTTATTGTATCTGGGACTTTCAACGATGGAGTCATACTTTGACACGTAGTTCTGTTATTTGCGACACGACTTCCAACGAAAATGAAAATGTACGTACGATCCGTTGTTTATAATCTTGGTAAGTTACAATTTTTCATGACGCAGTAGGAAGTCACCGATATTTTTGTGTATCTCAGCGGGATTTACATTAACTTGGAATTTGCACACCTGCGGTGCACAACTTGCCACATTCTTGTAGGCTAATATGTTGAGCGAGAATTCATTTTAAAATGATGTGTCTTACGCCAAATGGTTCCTTACATCTTGCTTTGAAAAACGAAGATTTAATGGAGTTGATGAGTATCAAAAAATTAAACTCTTTTTATTGGCAAAGAAAGGGATGGTTAAAATATTGCTTCAGACGACTTGAAATAGACACACAGAGGCAGTTTATTTCAAACGAAATGGCGATTTAAAAAGTGCTTACGTACAAAGAAAGGTCATTATACAATCATAATTTCTCAATCGGAGCGAAGCGATTGTTTGAGCCATCTTTAATCGCACGACGTATACATACATTCATATATCAAAATTCATTCATGTATTCAAAACAACCATTTTAATTCCTTTGTTACATGCTCGTTATAGATAAACTTATGAATTGTGTAATAAGCAAACAGCTCTTGATTGGATTATCGTAATATGACATTGGCAATGTAGCATATTTGCTGACGTCATATTTGTACCAATTATATATTTTATTTTGATGTTTTCTATTAAAAAACAATACAAAAGTCTATTATGAATTTTCAAGCTTCAAATGCGCTGCCTACAGTCATTATCGTTATATACTTGTATGTTATCGTTAGGTGTATACAATGGTAAAGTCATTAACTCTGACTACTACTGTATGTTTGCATGTACAAAATTAAATTAAAGCTATAGACTAGAAAAGTAGCTTTACATATTCTATTTTGCATGAGTCATCTAGAAGAGTCTTATAAAAAACTTTTACAATTTTATATTAAAATATTGCATCCAGATAAGTATATCAGCATATTATATCCGCACTCAATAAAAAAGTATTCTCCCAAGAATTTATTCCCGCGCATTATCATCAAACTTTTATATCTTCGCAATAACCCACAAGGTTCATTTGAAAAATCCTAAGTCATTCACAACTAAAAAACCAGCTTTTCTCAGCTTACAGTTCAGCAGCCAGATTATCGACAAACTGATCCCAGCGTCGCCTCCAGATATCGAGAGCCTTATTCTTCTCCTGTTCGGTGAGGCTCGAGTACTCGATGGAATTGAGCGCGAGTTTTTTTAACGATCTGAGATCGGCGTCGCGAGACATTATACCGACGAAGGCCTCGTAGAAGTCATAGCTCAGACCCTGGGCTCCCCACAGGCCAGGGTCGTCGTTCGAGACGACCACGGGAAAGTCTTGGGAGAAAAGAAAACTGGCGGGATGATTGCGAAGGTCTTTGACGAGATTCAAAACTTGGTTGGAGATTGGTGCGATCTCGATGGCGATTTTCTTTTCGCGCACAAGCTCGAGGACCTTTGGATGTTTTACCAAGGCGTAACTGAAAGAGGAATGTCTGTATTAGAAAATATTGGCTGATCGAGCTAATGCATACTACTAATGAAATCGACCTAATTAATTGCATCATTATTCAAACTTTCGAATCTTGATATTGCCGTGGAAAAATAAATTCGTAAAAATAAATGAAGACATTCACGAACCACCGGAAAATCCCACACAAAATACCTACCCATGACCGATTCTCTTGGTATTCAGCATAACAGCATCGATGAGGTTCTTGTCGATACTAGTCCCATACCAGTCGGTCTCTCCTGCGTGAAAGAATAGATGAATGTCGTCACTGATGGCTCTGAGTTTGTTAGCAAATTCTACGAGCGGATAACCCTTGTCCTCTTGACCGACGAGATCGAAACCTAGGACAAAGTTGGGCAACTCTTTCTTTAGTTGACGAGCCGTTGCCAGAAACTGGTCAAGCTCCTGCTGGCTGCATTTTCGATGCGGTGCGTAGATCAACTTCATACCCATGAAGTCTGGATGGTCCTTAACGAATCTGCAAAAATGTTCATTTTAATAACCAGTTTTATGTATAGTTTATTAACGTATGCAGGCATGCCTTTATTCATAATCTTACTTGTCGGATACTTCTTTGTAGATGTGAGCAAGGTCGAAAGCACTGTATTGTTTTCCGTCGAGGTCGTACAGGGTTGGCAGTGTCGAGCGCAGTTCTAGATAGAGTACGTTGTCGTGGTAAAGCTCCAGCAGTCCTTGGTAGAAGTGATCTTCGTAAACTGGTCTGAAATCGACAGACAATATGTATAGAAGACTAGTCCACATGTCCATTTTCGCGTACACACCTGTAAGTCAGCAGAGGCGTAATGAACAGGAAAATCTGAACGAACTTCTCCCAGGCTTTGTCACCATCACTGTAGGTCTGTTCTGGGTTCTTTGTGATCATCGTCAGTTGCTTGACGATTCTGGTATCGATAGCTCTCTCGGAATCGCTTTTTCTAAGGTCTTCTAAAAGCTTCCAATCGCACTCATGGTTGGGTTTGTCGAAGAAATGGAACTTGAGCAGACCGTCGACGTCGCAGGCGTAGAGATTTGGTCGGAAAGTGATATTCCAGAAGATGTACTCGGCCGAGGTGATGGCTGTGTCGTGAGCGTGTAAAACTGCGCCCTTGGGAAGCTCCTCGATGATCTTGAAGACCGGTGACATACGGATCTTGCTGGCTACTGTCAAGAAGTTCTTTGATGGTAGAAACGAGGCTGGATCACTGATTCCTGAAATGTAGACAGTTTATTGTTAGCGGTATTGTTTTTATGTCTTGGATATAAAAAAGCATAACTTGCATCTATCAGGATTTTATTATATTTATCTTATGATAATCGTGCAATAACGACCGATAGGTGCCCCCACGGCTCAAAACTAAAACAATACTATGTACCGTAATTAAGCACGAAGCGCGGATAATGACGACGCCTACACTTTGAAATCCTTTATTGCTATAAGCTCAGGGACACAACCATATGCACGCTCTCATTAATGACACTACCCTTGCCTTCTTTAATTGACGCGTCCCCTTTTTACCTGCACCACCTTTCGCACTATCACCTCTCCAAAGGTATATAACACCCTTCTCCATCCCTCCCCAATCCTAAGCAAAATAAACCTTGACCAATGACATACCTTGTTGCAAATTTTAGGAAAACTCCCACACCCCCCTTCCCTGTCATCCTTCCCATTTCCGGACACAAAAACGCTCTGACGAGCCTCGACAAACAAGACTCGATTCGACCGCCGCGCGAAAAGCACATTGGAGAATTTCTTCAAATGCAGACTCAGTATTCGTATTGTACTTGCATTTGTGTAATATTATTTAACATCCGACGTTCGTATGAAATGTGCTTTAGTTTGTAGTGAATGTATTTAATAAATATCTAATTAATTATATTTGCCACTTATATGTGCTATTTATTTTGAATAGTTGCAACGCATTAATTTTCGTTGTAGCAAGAATCGGCGATAATATCCCTCGGCGATTCGGAATATTATCTCTGTAGAAAAAAATGCGAAGCAATATTGACAATGACGAGTCTGGTAACTGCGCATTGATCAATGGAGTACCGAATATGATATAATCTACATGCTCCCCATCAATCTGTAGTGCGTCAGTTGTTAAATATATAATCAATCATCGTCTGTGAGTGCACATTTAGAAAATATTCTGATATTATATGCGCTGGAAATGGACATTCGTTGCAAAGGAATAATGAAAAATTTACAAAATCACAATATGCACACGTGTGTTATCGTGTGCGTCACAAAAGTCATCGTACCATATTAACGATTAAGACAAAGCAACTTTTCGTGCATCAATTTTATTCAAAGCAATTTCATTGCGCACATATAATCAAAGACGTTTACGCAGGCATCATTGTAAAATGTAGTTATTTCCAGTTGTGGGACAATACAACATTTAGTTTGTTAACAATATTGTATTGAATTATCTAATCAATTTTTCCAGTGACGTTATGTAAAGTTTATTCAACGAAAAAATGTTGAAAAACGGGATTAAATACTCAACCTAAAATCATACTAATTTAGTAAAAAGTGCTCATATTATTACAACTGCTGCGAAAATAATTGTATACGTAATGTTGTGAAATTGAGAAACTCTGGCTATTACATTGATCGAAGATTATACCATTAGATGGCCACTTGAAAGTAAAACTGCATTTACAATATAGAATATAATCTTATGTAATTATATTGTTCCAAGAAGTAATTGTTAACATAATTGTTATGATTTTGATTCGAAGTTGCACTGATCACTTGGATTAAGTCACGATTATATCATTAACTGTGATGATTGAACACAGAAAAAAATATTTACAATTTTCACACTATTATCATTTTATCCTTGACGCCATTATGCTCATGATGTTATTTTAATGATAATTCATATGATATCAAAATATTAATTCATAGAAAGTTTATATTTTATGAACACTGTGTGTCTTCTTATATCTTATCTTATAAGTATGTTAAAACAGTCAAACACAGAATAATTGTTGAAAAATGTATAATAAGCGTGAGAAAGCTAAACATCATTTTAAAGCAATCGAAACGGAATAGTACCAGTGGAAATACCGTATTGGTTAACAAATCGAATGGATGATTATTCACAATTAATAGAAGTTAAACTAATGATTGACCACCCGCCAAACCTCGCGCCAAACATAGCGATCGACTTTTTCATCGCCTTTAATTAGAGGAATTACGACATAATTGATTTATTAGATGTCACCGATACTATCGCTTCCTCACAGTCGATCATTACTTTACTATTACATATACGCAATTTTAGATAAAACTCAAATGCTATTTATACTACTGAACGATATGTGTCACTATATACTCCTTGCAACCAGCAACATGAAATCGCGAATACACTTATGACTAATGAACTTTTGTCTCTGCTTTACGAAATCACCCGTATCCTGAGAACGACTGCTACCTTACGTGGAAAAAAACGCAAACGCTTTCCCTGAGATTCTATTAATATCGTATACACGTCAAGCTTCTTATTCGACTCTCACAGGCGATTGAAAAAAAATCAAATATTTCATAGATAATTAAATTACCATCAAGCTATCTGTAATCAATACATCCTATACAAAACAAAACCGAACAATAAAATAAAATTTAAAACCCAACAAACCATCGTCAACCTCCTTGCGTTTAGCGTTCATGAGTACCTCATTGGCGAGTCTCTCCTTCTTCTCGAACTTGAGATCACCCCCGAGCATGGAGTTCTCCTCCTCCTTCAGAATCCTCGACCTCTCGGCCCAGTAATCGTTTTCTCCCATCTTCTCCACTATCCGGAAGCAGGTCGATCCTCCCGCAGTCAGCAGCACCAGTAGTAGTATTTTCTCCATGATTATATTCTCAACTGTGATACTGCCTCGTACAGAGACTTTATATTTATAAAGAAAATCCACAAAGACGCGAGTCGCTTTAGCACAGCGTATTATAGGCTGCAGCCTCGACGGCACCTCGACGACGACTGCGGACGCCGGCGCGTATAGCTTTCTGACTAGGCTGCTTATACACTTTACTCCCGCTATGCCGTTTATACTTATGTACGCATATCCGAGAATTGCTCTCTGTGTGTATGTGTGTATACTGACCGCAAGCGCGTGAACGTATAGTGTGTATATACAAGAGAGCACGTGCGTAGCGAATCGTGCGTTGAGAGAATTTTAATTGACGGACTTATTGCACGGATGTGGGGATTTTGTTGCAGAGATTTTTTTCGGTGGATGGACTATTATGCTTTTGTTTTTAACGTCGCTGGTTTTAGAGGATTTTTATTGATTTTGTGTTTTTTTAACGTTTGTTTTTAGAGGATACGCGGTTTGGTAACGCGGTCGGTTGGTTGAGTGCAGTTTCTCAATAGATAGAGATTATATCAGACTTCGGCTTCAGTTGTATGATGGGCACTGATGTCACTTATTGATTATCAGAAAATATTGTATAACTCATATATAGTTACAATTTTGCTATACACGAAAAATATATATAAATTTCTTTTTATAAGCAAGCAATGTACTGATTGAAGAGATCAATGGCACGAGGACACGATCAACTCGTCTTTCAAGATGTTATTTTTCCTTCTCCTAAATCTATATAAAAATATATATGTATATAATATACTATAAATACTTTATGACTATATCTTTATCTTTGTTGCTGGATAAACAGATGTTCGTGCTTTCATGTACATGCCTATCTACAATATTTACAAAGAAAAGAAAAGTAATACAATACATAAAACTTCAAAACTATATCTGAAGATATAAGATAAAGTTTGGATTTTGAATTAGAAATGGTAGACTATATACGTAGATCATATCGATTCAAATACCTGCTATACTTATGTAAACCGTATACATTTTAAAAATGATGTGTTAAATAATATATGTATTTTATCAGCTAATTAAAAAATACGACAAAAACGTTCATAATTATAAGTAACTGGTATAGCAATTTATCTTGATGTATTGAGGTAAAAAATATATACATTTATGTATATATAACACCGGCATATCCCTGGTAGAAATGGTCTAGCATGAAACGCTCTTCTTGACCATTTCCTAACTATTTTTTTAGATACAATCTAATAACTGGTTAACTACTGGTTAGGAATAGTGTTTTATGCTAGACGATTTTTACCAGGGATATGTTTGTTATACCGTATAGTAAAGGCATTTAATATGTTGTAAGCGAGATGAATAATCGATGTAATTATTCAACTGAGATGATATAATTAACACGTCGTTATTATGTCGTAAGTACACAAGAGTTATGCGATGTTCAATAACATTGACTGTAATGCATAAGAAATTATTACAATAATGCAATGTCATTATGTTCTTTTTTTACTCAAATCACAATTACAAATTCAATAAATAGTACAACAAACAGAATAAATATTAGTAAAGTACAAAAATCGATATTCATATTTACAACTACCTTATCACAATATGTTAAATTAAAATCTTATGCTCTAATTTTTTTCCAACAAAATAACGAAACAATCTCTTCTTTAAAAATTATCAACGATCGTCGAAATGAAACTAATCCATCGTTTCTCCCATATCTCCATCACACTATTCTTCTCGGTATCGTTCATACTACTGTAGACGATGGAATTCAGTGCCAGCTGTTTCAGAGACCTCAAATCCGCTCTGCTCGACATGATACCGACAAAGGCCTCGTAAAAGTCGTAGCTTAATGCTCTGGCACCCCAAAAGCCTGGATCGTCGTTCGACACCACTACCGGCAAATCCATCGCGAAAAAATAACTCGCAGGATGATTTCTGAGATCCTTTACGAGCTTCAGCACTTGATTGGAAATTGGGCTCACCTCAATGGCTATCTTTTTTTCCTTCACCAGCTGCATCAATTTTGGGTGTTTTGCTAGAGCGTAACTATAACAAAAAATCATTGTTATACAATTGATGAGCTTTACACAATTTTTACGATTTTGTAAAAAAACGTCCATCTCAATCTAATGGAAGTGATATCAATCTATAAGAGTTCAATAAAAGTAAGCTCGTATATCTTACCCATGTCCGATCCTCTTGGTATTCAGCAAAACAGCATCGATCAAATTCTCATCCGTCTGCATTCCGTACCAGTTAGTTTCGCCAGCATGAAAGAAAAAGCTTGTCTCTTTACCGAGAATTCGTAACTCCTTGGCGAAATCCCGAAGTGGCCGACCCTTGTCCTCCTGACCGACAAGATCAAAACCGACGACGTGGTCTGGTTGTGCATCCTTCAGAGAGCGAAACGTCTTGACGTATTCGATGAATTTTGACAGAGGTACGTTCCTCTGGGGAGAGTAAATCCATTTCACACCAGCAAAGTCGGGATGATTCTTAACAAACCTGACGGAACAAAGGAGGAAAATAACACGCGTGATCGCGATTAATGCGTGAGTTTCACATCATTTAAGTATAGATCTTGTTGAGTATTTTGTAAATTTACCGATCGACGACTCTCCGGTAAATTTGTAGCACTTCTAGGTGCGTGTACTGATAACCGCTCAATTCGTACAGTGCAGAGAATGGCGTTCGCACTTCGATGAACTGCACGTTGTCCTCGTAGAGCTCCTCCATTATGTGGTACAGGAAATCTTCGTAAGCAGGTCTGAAAATTCGCGTGGAATAAATTATCTTTAACATAAATTCCAAACACCAATCCAGTGCTTATACCACAAAGAAAATCTGCAGACATACCTATAAGTAACCAACGACTTGACAAACTTGAAGATACTCAAAAACTTTTCCCACGTCTCATTGATTCCCTTACCGATTCCATACGGATTGTCGGCGTACATAGTCAACGCTTCGGCGATCTCCTCGTCGATCGTTTTATCCCTAACCCTCGCCTTTGCCAACAATTCCCAGTTGCATCCCTTTGTTTTCTGCAACGAAGTCTCATCGAGGAACCTGAGCTTGAGCGAGAGATCGAGCTTGCGGCAGACATAGAGATTCGATCGACGTGTGATGTTGCCAAGGATGAAATCGCGGGAATTTATGGAGGAGAGGTGAGCGTGGAGAACACCACCCTTTGGCATTTTTCGAATGAAGCGAAAGACTTTGGAGCGAGAGATGGACTCTGATGCTCGCAGAAAGCTCTTCGAGGGGAGGAAGGACTTTGGATCTCTGAAAGCTAAAGATTATTGAATGTAGAAAGTATCGGTGACGGTTTTTTTAAATTAAGGACGTGGTAATTAGAGTTTTAGTATACTCAGTAATCGTATTCATAGCAAGAGTATCGTTTTCTTTTCTGATATTACAAATACGCGATTATTTTTATTGTTATTTTATATTTTAAATATTATTATTACCATCATGTTATCAAATTTGGAATACATAACGAATGAAGCCGAAAAGAAAAGATTTGATTCGGCTTGGTCATTGCTAATCCAATAATACGCAATAGATTATAGATTATATTAACGTCTAAATTCCGAATTCATGATACTATTTTAAAGAAAAAACTTCTTAAAATATTTGTACCTGCGGTCAGTTACATAATATTACACGTGGTCTTAACAGAAACACACCTGTCTTTAATTCCTCGTGTTTATACTTCATTAGAATATCGTTTGCTCGTTGCTCCTCCTCATTTAATATAATGTTTGCGCCGAACGACACCAACTGTTCTTCGGCAATCAGTTTCGTACGTTGTGTTAAATAATCAGCATATGTATTTTCGATGCTCGACACTTGTTGATTTAAAAATAACAATGAGAACATCAAAATTTCAAAACATAACATTTTAACAATTTACAATTTTGATGTAATCTAAAAAATAAAAAAAATTAGATTATTTACAAATTTCTCATACGATTGATATTTCAATAGTATATTTTTAAGTCAAAATTCTTTTCCATTTAGATTTCACAATCACTTATTGTCATATACTAAAATTAACTAGAACATATATTCACGCGACACAAATTCCAACCCACAGTGACTGTTTACAATGTGATCCTTGCTCTACATTATACCTATATGAATCGATTTAATTAAATGCCTAGTGCTGCTACCTTTTGTTGCTTTAATACAATTAAAATTATATCTGTATTTATATACGTTCTCTTCAAATCTAAATACCAAAATTGAACAAAATTTCAATTAAGTAATTTAAAATTTGAGTACTAAATATAGATATTACGCTGGAATATTAATGGGAAAGAGAATGATAAACTATTTGTTTATTACTTATCAGAAATACACTCACCTATATAAGAATAAAATATTTTAAATATTTTGTTCGTACAAATATTATTATTATTTTTCTAGAAGCAATAAAAGTTTATTTACAAAAATCGCACTTCAAATGACAAAAAAATTGATCTCGCTAATTTGTCTTGCATGTATGAACCAGAGATTCAACGAAGTTGTTCCACGCATTGTTCCAAATATTGAACGCGTTGATCTGCTCATGCGGGTTCAATCCACTGTAGGTAATCGAATTCATCGCTAACTGCTTAAGTGCCTTCAGATCGGCGTCTCGTGACATTATTCCAACGAATGACTCATAGAAGTCGTAGCTCAAGCCCTGGGAACCCCAAAGATTGGGATCATCATTTGATACGACTACAGGGAAATTTTCCGCGAAGAAGTAACTGGCTGGATGATTTCTCAAGTCTTTAATAAGTTCCAGAACTTGGTTTGAAATCGGATTGAGTTCGATAGCGATGTTTTTCTGCTTTACCAATTCCATTAGCTTCGGGTGTTTCAATAAAGCGAATCTATGACAAAACATTGAGTTTAAGAATATTCCTAGCATTTAAAAATACAGTTATATATTTAAAATTTATTTTTATTTTTCAAAATAAACGAGATGGACGCGTTTTTATCACAATCCTATGGCTAAGTCCTTGTGTCATTCGTGAGTAAAATAAATACTCGTTCGTACGTAGCTATATCCAACTAACGAATCGTTCCAAAAAGTATCGTTTTTTTAAGATGCAGAATATACGTCAACGCATTTTGTCCCAAAATCTAAAAAGAAGTTTTAACTACAATAATAGTTACCCGTGACCAATCCTCTTCGTATTCAGCAATACTGCATCATAAAGATTTTCATCTGTGCTATGTCCGTACCAATTTGTCTCACCAGCATGGAAAAAGAATGGCGTTTCCTTACCAAACTCCTGAAGTTTATCGACAAAGTTTAGAAGTGGATGACCCAAGTCTTCTTGACCCACTAAATCAAAACCGATGATAAAGTCGGGATAGGCAGCCTTCATTTTTCTGAACGTCTCCACGTACTTGTCAAAAGTCTGTGGAGACACTTTTCTGTAAGGGGCAAAAATTACCTTTGCGCCTAAAAATCCTGGATGATCATTTACGAATCTAGAAATTGAAAATTAGTTAGCGATGCTATTTTAAAAAAATGAAAAATAATTTTACATTTATACAGACCTATCGGAAACTTCTTTATAAATTCTGGTAACGTTTACTACGTCGTGTAAGAAGCCATCGATTTCGTACAAAGCCGACATGGATGAACGAAGTTCCATCAGCATCACGTTGTCATCGTAAAGCTCTTGCATGGCTGCGTAGAAGAATTTCTCAAAAATAGGTCTATAGAGCAAAAAAGATGACATTTTAAACGTATAATTTTCGTTTTCATTCTGTAAATATCACTTACCGATATGTAACCAATCCCTTGAGTACACTGATCGTCCCCTCGAACTTATCCCAGAGATCATTGACATCACTGTACTCTCCCTCGATAAGCTCCAAACTTTGCTTGATATCCTTATCAATATTAGGCTCAACTCTACGAACATCCTGGAGCAGTTTCCATTCGCACTTGTCGTTGGGCTGTTGGAAGAATTGAAACTGCATAGAGTTACCTTCACGGCATATGTAGAGATTTGGTGCGTAGGTCATGTTCTTCACGATGAAATCCAGCGAAGTTATAGCTGAGCTGTGAGCATGAAAAAGGATACCTTTTGGCATTTGGCGAAGGATTTTAAAGACCTTGGACTTTTTTATTTCCTCCCGAGCGTTGAGGAAGTTTCTGGCCGGCAAGAACTTGGACGGGTTTTCAAAAGCTGGAATAACAAGATCAAGAAACAGAATGCTAACGCTAGAAAAAAAGAATTTTTTCATTCATGAAGTATAAAGATAAAACATAATAATCACCATCATCAACTTCCTTCCATTTTGCAGCCATCAAACACTCATTGGCTACTATTTCGTCTTTAGTCAGATGTATTTGTCCACCAAAGGCGATGTCTTTTTCTTCTTGAATAAGCAAGTATCGTAATTTCGTATAATTACTAACCAGAACGGATTCAGCGAAATGGATAACCATCCAAGTACACATAAAAAGTTGTACATACCGTTGTCCAGAAAACGACATGTCTACCAATCGTGACAAACGAATATATGAAAAACTCCGTTAAATCAAGGTATGATCTTACAAAATTACAAGTAAAAAAATAGTTTACAAAAATAACCAAGTTACAGAGCATTGGTTACTTTCACGCTTACAGCTTCGATGTTGACTGCATGAGGTTCAGTTCACGTCTGACTTGACGCTCTCGTCGAGTCTTTACATCCACTTGGGCTTTTTCGCCTAAATTTGCCCGGGCCTAGCTCTGCAGATCGGCGTTATGACATCGTCACTGAATCAGTCGGCAATATTGCAAAGAAGAATTGCGAATTTTAGACTAACGAAAATTAAACGTGTCAAAGTACAAACGATAGCAATGACGTCAAGCTATATAATGCGTCGGATGACGAATGTATACAAATTTATGGCTTCATGATATGGAAACACCTAAGCGACGGCGGAACAGTCTTATACAGATGTTAAAAAAATGCTGTTTCTAAATGTGATACGGTTTGTGAAAAATAAATGTGAAAAATTGCTTATGTAGAAATAAAACTTGCACAGAAAAATGATATGCTTGTTCATCCTTTTTTCTCTTATAGACATTTTTATTTAGTCGAAGAAAGTTTTTTAATTATAAAGCCTGTAATTATATTCAGAGACGAAATTGATTATTAATAAAAGAGAGGATGATCACAATTATAAAGAATCATTGAAAAACTGAATTTTATCTTTCATTATATATCATATTATGCTTTGGGATACCATGACGGCTTTAGTGATAATAAATTGATGTAATCAAGTAATAAACCTTAATTAATTATACAAATATTTGATTGGCTCACTAACTATGTACAAGTCAAATTCTGAAATTATGTAAACAATCTCTTAAAACAGCAGTATGAAAGAGAAGAAACATATTGCCTTTAATCGTATGGACTGATAGTATAACATTAGAACATACAAATCATAGAAATTTAAAATATTTAACAACTAACATCACTAAAAATCGGAAGTTTCTAAAATTTTACAAAATGGTAGATTGAAAGAACGACTATAAAAACAGATAGTATATAATATTAGAAAAATGTTTTCTACACAGATGCTAATACATTATAGAAACTTTTTCTTTTTTTTTTTAAACAAGAAACGATATATTTTGCAAAATCAACACGAGAAAACTGTTTTCCTATGTACAGTTGTATCAATGATTCTAAAACAGTTTTTAGAATGCAAATAATTATTGTAAGATATTCGTTGCAAGAGGGTAAAATGCATATTTTATAAGGCATCTGTCAAGCAAGATCATTACGATAGATCGTAAAATTATTGAGTACTGAAAACTGACAAGTTTTAATAATCTTTTCATGGAGGCAAGTCAAATACAGATACAAATATCAACTTCACCTGCTAAGTACATGATAAAATTAAGAGTCGTCTATTGAGTACTTCAAGATTTATTAGATATGCTCTTGGAAGACTGATTTCACAATATTTCACTCCACCTTCTGCTATTGTATATATGTGTCACTTATTAGCTGAGTGTGAGATTTACTTTATTTGCTTCAATATTGTGATAAACCAAAGAAATTGACAAAATTTTAAAGCTCGTTTATTTTAGTAAAGGAATAAAACAAATAGTTGAAGCTTATATCTAATTAAATTATTATAAATCTATACTTTTCGCAATGAATTGAAAATTAAAACTAGTAATGTATATATAATAGTATATTATAGTCATCAGTGATTTTAAATAAATTTTTCCACGCATATACAAACAAATTTATCTGCATCTCTGAGCAAGAGATTTAAC
The DNA here is from genome assembly GCA_020010945.3 of Muscidifurax raptorellus. NCBI lineage: Eukaryota > Metazoa > Arthropoda > Insecta > Hymenoptera > Pteromalidae > Muscidifurax > Muscidifurax raptorellus. Next base: position 37,319,820 of record CM052077.1, on the reverse strand, counting down.
AAACTTGGCCCATGCTTCATTCCAAATTTTAAAAGCGTTATCCTGCTCCTGCTTAGTCAATCCACTGTAAATAATCGAGTTCCTTGCCAACTGTTTGAGAGATCTTAGATCGGCATCGCGCGACATGATGCCGATGAACGTCTCATAAAAATCGTAACTCAGTCCCTTGGATCCCCAAAGATTGGGGTCGTCATTGGATACAACTACGGGGAAATTCTTTGCGAAGAAGTAACTTGCTGGATGGTTTCTCATGTCTTTAACCAAAGCCAGTACTTGATTGGAAATTGGATTGAGTTCGATGGCAATTTTCTTTTCCTTCACGATTTTCATGAGTTTTGGGTGTTTCAGTAGAGCGTATCTATAAGAAAGCAAAAAGAAAAGATGTTTAAAGTACTTATATAATTGATAAATTTTTTAAAATATTAGACATCTTCAAAACGGTAATTACCCATGTCCAATTCTCTTTGTATTCAGCAGAACAACGTCATAAAGATTCTGATCGGTGCTGTGTCCATACCAGTTGGTTTCTCCAGCATGGAAAAAGAAGGGGGTTTCTTTACCCAATTCCTGGAGTTTATCGGCAAAGTCGATGAGCGGGTATCCCTTATCCTCTTGTCCTACCAAATCAAAGCCGATGACAAAGTCTGGATAGGCAGCTTTCATTTTTCTGAAGATTTCCACGTATTTATCGAACGATTCCTGAGACACTTTTCTATAAGGGGCGTAAATCACTTTCAACCCCAAGAAACCCGGATGTTCTTTGACAAATCTGCAATGAAGTATACCGATCATTCGTATAATTGAAAGATATGCATGCATCGAATACAATTGGAAATATTAATTTAAAAAATCTCATGCTACATACTTGTCTGATACGTCCTTGTAGAACTTGAGCACATGCATATAATCGTACGTACTTCCATCGATTTCATACAACGAAGTTTTTCCTGAACGGATTTCCATCAGCATAATGTTGTCATCGTAAAGCTCCTGCATACCCGCGTAGAGGAATCTCTCGAAAAGGGGTCTGCGAATTCAAATTATATTCATATATAGTTAAAAAAAGAATCACTTCATTCTAAGGACCAAGTCGAATTAGATCGTATATACACACCTATAGTTTATCAACCCACCCATAACATCCATTATACTCTCGAACTTATCCCAAATAGCGTTAACATCCTGGGTATTGTCATCGCTGAGCTCCAGACTTTTCCTTATCGTCTGATCTATGTTTGGGTCGGACTTGCGGACATTCTGAAGCAGTTCCCACTTGCAAGAGGCGTCGGGTTTCTTGAAAAACCGGAAATGTATTGGGCTCTTATCACGACAGATGTAGAGATCCGGCATGTAAGTCATATTTTTGATGATGAAATCGAGAGAAGTTACGGCTGAGGCGTGAGCGTGGAAAACCGCACCTTTGGGCATCTCGCGGAGGATCTTGAAAACCTCCGATTTCTCAATGTCCGCGCGAGCGCTGAGGAAGCTCTTAGCGGGTAGGAATTTCGTTGGATGTTCAAAAGCTTCAATTAACGGTACAAAGATTCTTTTAAATTACTGAAACTTAACGGATAGGGAGTCATTTAAGGTTTAACGTACCATCGTCGACTTCTTTCCATTTGGCAGCCATCAAACACTCGTTGGCAGGTATTTCATCTCCAGTCAGCTTGATTCTGGCGCCAAAAGCAATGCTCTTCTCTTCTTCGATAAGACCCTCGCGTAACGCTGTGTACTCGTTCGTAGGAAGTGCGACGACGTGGTTTACAATCGTCCAAATACAAAATAAGACTTTTAGAGGTCCCCCCATAGAGAACGACATGGTCGCTAAATACGACTCTAACTAGACGAGCCGTTAGTTTAAAAATTAGGAGGAAAAGCTAAAAAGAACTATTTGACTTTTGTGACTGTTTATATATACCTCTGGTTCGAGCAACACGATGTAGTTTAAAGAACAATATAAATTTTATGTTGACTTTTTGATAACGTCTGCTTTTTGAATACAATCGAAATCGTAGAACAAGGTTAATTTCGATTATTGAGTCTTATAGTTCCTATATTGTCGTATACCATCTGTATGTATTGTTTTAAAGATAACACGCGTTGATACCAATGAAGTAAATCATGATTTCATCTGAAAACGATGGAATCCATTACATTGTAGTATATGACTATTGAATAAAATAATGGAGGGGTTCGGATCAAGAATTGGCAGGAGTTTAGTTAAATAAAACGAAGAACGAAAATCACATTGAACTAATACGTGTATTTGTATTGTATAAAATAAGGAGAATAATATTGGCTAATCGAATAACCCATTCTTGCTCCCACTTCGTATTTTAAAAAAGATGTGGAATAATGTGTGCAGTACTTAAGAGGATACATTTTGCATGCATTGAATTAGAAATATTGATAACCAAATTAATATTCACTGAACTATACTATATGTGAAAAAATAAAATTATAATTTGTATCAACACTGCTAAATTAACGAGTAAAATGAAATGGAAACTAGTTGATGATAAAAATTATTATGTATTGTCTACATAGTTGAAACTCCATCTGCATCGGCACAATATAAACATCAGGACTACATATTTTACATTTGATCGCCATATTCTCCATTGTGATAGAGTAATTAATTATTTCATTAGTCGTGGGAATTTCAACGTGCGCACTATTTGTGGACATGGCGTTTGAAAACGTGAGAATTCTTTTCCTGTTAAAGCAATAATGACGAATTGACAGTAAAATTTGGTAGTTTTATGATATTAGGCTAGAATAACTTGAAAAACATGGACCTTGACTACAATAACTGTGAAAATTGTACACGTTTTTAAGATCGGTATTTTTACCTATTTAAGTTATTAAAAAAATATCTGTATTTATATAGGGTATTTTTGAGTAATAACTTATATTTTATGTAATAGTTTGAGAGACTTGCAGACCTTTCTCGTAGCAGTTTTATCAATGCCTCCATAAGTAAAAATACAGTATCTGATCCTGTGTATAAACATAAGAAATTATCATTATTCGACCTTTTTTCCTCATTACGTTAAAGTTTTGTAAAGAATCTATTACATCAAGCACCTGAACTGATAAATTTTACCTCTATGAAAAATTATTTAACTTGCCTTTGTGATATAATTTTGTTATGAAACTTAATCATATATTATTCAACAACAACATACATATATAAAAACATTTTATTTAAAAATACAAATAAATAAATAACAATTCTATAAACTATTGCGTATCGAAATGTTGATTATTATTAGCACATTTCGGCGTATTAGCCAGATATCTAGTAAATTTATTCCAAGCTTGTTGCCAGATCTCAAAAGCCTTTTTCTGTTCCTCAGGATTCATTCGACTGTATGCAATGGAATTGATGGCCAATTGTTTCAAAGCCTTCAGATCTGCTTCCCGAGACATAATACCGATGAAAGCTTCGTAGAAATCATAGCTCAAGCCGCTCGCTCCCCAAAAGCTCGGGTCATCGTTCGAAACGACTACAGGATAGTTCTCCACGAAAAATCGACTTGCCGGATGATTTCGCATATCTTTGACTAGGTCTAATACTTGATTGGAAATTGGATTAAGCTCGATTACTATACTCTTCTCTTTTACCATTTGCAGTAGCTTTGGATGCTTTAGTAGAGCGAAACTGCACATAAATTGAGAAATCATGTTTGTATAAGTAAATTATAATATTATTTTAAAACTGATGTTAGTATGTATCTGTGTATGCTTTTTTTTTACTTTTTTCAATATATATTCTATGTTCGAAAATAATTTACAACGTTTCTACTGCGGAATGGTCGAAACTTGAATTGAAACAAAGAGGGTCTAATTTAAAAATTGATTTAAAATGCTACGAAAATCATATGTGCAGTGGTTTCATTACCCATGTCCAATTCGTTTGGTATTCAAAAGAACTGCATCGACCAGATTCTCATCTGTCGCATGTCCATACCAATTGGTCTCTCCGGCATGGAAGAAAAATGATGTATTTTTGCCCAACTCTATCAACTTTTCTGCAAAGTTCAGAAGAGTATTTCCCTTGTCTTCTTGGCCCACTAAGTCGAAGCCAACAATAAAGTTAGGAAAAGCTTGTTTAACTCTGATGTACGTTTTAACGTAGTTATCGAACATTGATTGAGTAATTCCTCGTTGAGGTGAAAAAATCACTTTCGCTCCCATGAAATCTGGATGATCTGTTGTGAATCTGAAATAATTTTCTTTCATCACATATAAAATATCGTCGTTGAAATGTCTGGCAAAATATTAACCGCGTTTACACGTAACAGAAATAAATAAACTTTAAGTTATATACTTAGAACCTTATAGAAATTTACGTCTTCGACGTGCGACTGTAATTATATGCTTTATAGTCGCATTTATATATATTCTATATAGCATACATTTTTATTGTGAAAGTGTGATTAACAAAAGTATGTAGAACTTAAAAAAGTAAGAGATAAAACATTTTTATTGCAAATAAGTTGCAAACTTAAACCTAATCTCGAGCTATTTTTACTGTGAATAAGGCTTACCTGTTTATTATTTCTTGGTAGATTCCGGCAACGTTGATCGGATTGTACGTCGTTCCATTGAGTTCGTACAACTTTGATAGAGACGCGCGAAATTCGGAGTACATGACATTATCGTCGTATAATTCTTGCAATGCTTGATAAAAATATATTTCAAATGCAGGTCTAAACATTTTAAAGAAATAATTAAAAATATTGTCTACTCAAGAATTTTACAACGAATCGTATGCTTGTAACGCTTACTTGTAAGTTATCAATCCCTTCATGACATCAAAAATTTCTTGAAATTTATCCCACACAACGTCGATATTGTAATCGGTTGGATTCATTCTGAGCATAGTGAGGTGTTTCCTATAAAAAAGCATAAAAAATTAAAAAATCAAATCATCCGAAGTATTTTCTTTTTTTAAAAAGAAAATTTTACTTGCATACTTTATTTTTATATCAATTGCAGGATTCTTTTCCCGTAGATCTTTCAAAAGTTTCCAATCGCAATCCGATGTCGGTGTCTCGAGAAACCGAAATCGCATTTTGGTGCCGTTGCAGCAAACGTGGAGATTTGGCATATATGTCACGTTATTGATGATGAAATCAATAGAGACTATCGATGAAACATGAGCGTGAAGAACAGCTCCTTTAGGCATTCGGCGAATAATTTTAAAGACTTCGGACTGTTCGATTTCGCTATGTACGTCGAGGAAATTTTGCGATGGCAAAAATTTATGTGGTTGCTTAAAACCTGGATCATTAAAAATAAAATAAATCGATTAATCGTACGATTATTAATTGTGAACTAGTATTTGTAATTGTGATAAAAAATTTCAAAACTTGAAAGTACCGCAGATCAATGTAAGTTTATTTCACCAACCTTCGTTAAGTTCCTTGTATTTTGCAGCCATCAACAATTCATTGGCACGGATTTCGTCACCTTCCAGTTTCAAACTTGATCCAAAGGACATCATTTTCTCCTCACGAATAATCTCTTCGCGCAATTGAAAAAAACTTTTCTCCGGCAAATGTAGTGCATTGCAAAAATTTAATTTTGATACTATATTACAATTAGCTATTAAAAACAGCAGGAATACATGTAACTTCATGTTAAAATGGATATTATACGTGGTAGGAAGCAGTTATTCTAGACTCGACTAAGGCTGGATAAGAAATAAAATTGAGACGAGAACGTTGTCGCCGAAACTTTAACGAAGTATATCTACTATCAAACTACTGGATAGTGATATGGAATGTGTCACCAATCAGTTATGTTTTTCCTACATTCCGTTAAAAAAACCCAGAACAACACTTTCTATATTCCTATATATACAAAAAAAAATGTTACGAAACTGTGCTTACGCAGACGATCCTCACTTTATTCTGTTTGGCATTAATTGCACTGAAAGTGTAGCAGGTGCAAGTAGTGCATTTATATACCTGTATTGGAATGGAATAATTGATTGGAACGAAAATTCCAAGGAAAAATGTGTATATCTTAATGTCCAACTATCGCTGAGCAAACATCGTCAGGAATCAAAACTGAAGAATTTTGTAAGCGATAAAAAATAACACGTCGCGTGTGTATCAGTGAAACATTGATATATTTCTTTTCCAACGACTTTCTCTATGATTATAAGTATCTGTGATATGATTTCACATAGTTTTCAATGAAGTTAACCTACATTTTGAAAGTATTTAACAAATATTGTTTTCCTTTTATATGTAAAATCCAAAATGCAAGCGCGTTTTCAATTGTGTTACGAAAATAATAATCGAGTATTTCAATATGAACATAGATGATTATTTAGTATACGGAAACATATATCTTAAATTGATCAGAAATTCATAATCTATTAACCAAATATAAGGAATAGATAATAACAAATTCTAAATTTTCTTCACCATCGTTTCTTTTTTATTTGCGTAAAAATATTTGTGAATGACTAATAATACAAACAACACTGTTTTATTAGGTATGAAACTTCGAACACCTTAACGAATCGAACTGTGAGTCAAACTCCAATCGGAAACACGGTGTATGTGTAGCTCGTAAGAGTTGACAAACTTAATTGACATTAAATGTATATATATCAACTTTTGTTTGTACGTTTGTTTAACACAGTTGATCGTTAAAATTTTCACATGTTGAATTCTTTGCTGCTTGGAAATCAAATGCAATTCGCCGTCGTATTTATCTAAAATACTTATCGAAAAAATTGAACAATATAAAATGTATCTAACTTTTTACAATTAACGTATAAATATATATAAATAATATCCAGTGTTCAGAATATAGGGCTTTTATCAAACCTTTGGTTCCACTTTTCTTTTTTATTGACAGAAAAAATACTACCGCAAACGTCAAAATCGTCTGATTCTTACTTTTATCGATTTACATAAAAAAAAGAAAAGTATCTGTGCTACTGTGTAATTAAGTGCAAATCTGAGCGATCAACAATGAGTTATACTCTCTTGCACGCATAAAACTGCGTTACCATCGCTGCGAAAATGAGAAAACCTTTGCAAAAATAAGGTTACATTTCTTTCTTTGAAGTTGCACTAAATCGTGACATTTAAGAAAACAGAGTCAGTCTTTATCTTAGAATTAACAATCTATAACGCCTTTGTTATCTATAAATAGAATTTTTATCTCTTTTAGATTCATTTGTATAAATAAAATTTATAAGTAAATAAATTTTGCATACAATAATTTAAATAATGAATTAACAATGTCATATAAATAGCGATTTATGAATATAAATATGTTAATAAATTTATTCTCTTTCAGACTCTGCTTTCTTAATATTGTCTATTATGTATGAGCAATATAAGTACATTTAAAAAGGTAAGTCAAGCCACAGGCTTGACTCCACTCCTTAATATTACTCTTCGCAGCGTGGAAAAATATATACTTCTAGTCAACAAATAATTTAATCGATATAGTTACAAAGTACCCTGAGTGAACTTTTTTTGTTTCTCGACGGAACGACGAAAGATCTTCAGGATCACCTTTTCTCGGTGCATGAGTAAAGTTATAACAAAAGAAATGAGTGATTCTCATATTGTTGTTATAGGCACTGATGTCCATTCTAAAATATTATTTTACAAGTAGAACGATTTTCAGATTTAAACATTAGTTTCTCATCATAACTTTTCTCACGAACCTGAACTCTATCAAACTTATAATGAAAGTTAAAAATGTATTGAATTTCGTATAAATTGTAGCATTTTTACATGAGGTTTTAGTAAATGTCCAATCAGTTTATAGTTAACGATGATGATGAATCGTTTAAATTTTGATCTTTTTTCGATCCGCCTAAATTTATTAAAGGTCAATGGACTACTCGGTCGTCCTAAAATCTATTAATCAGAAAAGCACCACAACGAATGGTTCAATAATAGTCCATCGGTTTACATGACTACAATTCAACATCGACGAGTTTGCACATATAAACTCACATGGTATTATAACATTGCGTCGGAAACATTATTCTGTGCTTTTATAAGTGCGCGAACGCGATCGCAATCACAGCAGTAAATTCGAAAATACTTTCCCAGATCAACAAAAATTATTCACAATTATATATCATCAATGTGCAACATTCGTGTCAAGTGGTTGACAATCATTTAAAAATTTGTATTGCTTCTCAATCCCACTAAGATATATAATTATACATAATTTTCTTCCGGGTCGATAAAGCATTGGTATTATATATTCAATGAAATTCTCAATTTGATACAGCCACGTTAAAGCCTGCCACAATCTCTATAAAAATCAATCGTGACAAAGTACAAACGTCCGTTACAGGGTCTTGCTAACAAAATAATTGACGTTTTAAAACGTTTAACGCAACGTCAAGCACTCGAATTCGAAAGAAATCCCCCTCGTTGTCTTTTTCTTTTTCTCGGCGCCGTCTCTTCCGAACTACCATAAAACACTGAGAAAACACGCGATTTACATGGAGCGAGCTAACGCAAGCTCTTGCTTATTATATTATCGTATATATGCATATCAGACTCTTCCTCCCACTACGCTCATCCTACGCGACCCAGAAAATTACTCTAAAAATCTCATCCCGCAAAAAACGTACAAAAACATGGCAAATCGTCAATTCTTAATTCGAAGGCTTAGTACACGCGGTGCCACACATTCGATTCAAAATGAGACTCGCGTGGTTCCTTCGTTCTATCCTGTATTGTGCAGCCTTGACCGGTCCCTCGCAGATAGCTACGAAGCAGACTTTAACATCGTGTCTAAAAGGCCTTGAGAGCGCGGTCGGACGCCGCGAGCGTCAGAGAGCCGACGAGAGAGACGAGAGTGCGATCTAGCCAAGTTATCGGATTGGGATAGAGGAGGCCGCCCTCGTAGAAGCCAAGGTGACCACCGTGAGCCAACTCGATGTACAAAGTGTGCGGTTTTTTTGCTAAAACAGAGAATTTCAATTAATACTGATGTCTCGCGTTAAGTAGCGAAGGACGAATTCATTTTCGTGAGGAATTTACCAGCAAATTCCTTGATAGGCGTCAGCAGTGATTCAGGAACAATAGGATCATCCACTGCGTTGACAAAGACCATAGGCGTGGCAATGTTTTCCAGATAATACGCGGAGCTACTCCATTTGTAAAGCTCCTTTACGGACCTAAAGTTGTGTACCTGTGCAGATGAACAAATCTCATCGTTAGCGAGAATGAAGCAAATATACATTAGCGAGTGAAAAAAAAACGAGATTCACCCTTCTCGTATAGGCTTCGTCCAATTCGGGCAGAGTTGCCGCGGACACGATGTCCTTTTCGTTGAGATTGTGCCGTTGCTTCACCTCCTCCGACAGCAGTACGGTTTTGTGCCTCAAAATGATATTCCTCACGGATTCCGTCATGATGTAGAGGTAGAATCGCCGGAAGTTCGTCCAGTTGAGCAAATACGTTGTGCCTCTGCAGGAATCAAATGTTCAAAATCAGTAATCGCATAAAACATGATATCCATCACCCGCAAGAATAGTCGATCAACTTACTCAATAGCATTGTAGCCTTGGCAAATGGAGATGCCTCCGATAATGTTGGGCAGCTTGTTCACACCCTGTTCGCCCATGTACTTGGTCACCAAATTACCGCCAAGGCTGAATCCAATGCAGACAATCTTTGTGCTCGGGTGTTTCTCCAGTAAATTTTTCAGCATCGTATGGTAGTCGTCGGTGTGACCTGAGAAAAAAAGAGTTCACGTAAATTATTCTTCGTTCTGCACGTAATACAAATGATTATCCTAAACTGTCTCTCTCTTTCCTCAAACAAACGTTCCTCGCGAATTGCGATGACCTCATCTCGAGGACGCGTTCCGGGGAAAGGCAATTCGACTAATATAAATTAATTCATCCCAGCAGCGACTGATTTAAAATTTGTCACGTACGGCGTTTAAATTACCGGACTACCGCCTCGTATTTACAAAATCGTCACAGCGTCTCTTTGCAAAACGAATTCGCGCGTGAGTGTATGCGCATGAGGAAGGAAAAGCGAAAAATTTACTGACCATACGTGAAGATCCTGGGCGAGGTAACTTTGACGCTGGACAAGGCGCCCACGTGATTGAGCACGGCGCACCTGTATCCGTGACATTGAACGAAGTGTACGAAGGTCCTGATGTAGACGCTCTCAGAGCTGTTTCCGATTCCAGGACAAATGGCTATCGTCACGTCATCTGCAATTGTAAACGGGCCGCAGTTGGAATAAAATTATGATTAAATGTGGCCCATTTGCCGCGCACAAATTGTGGGTAGTTAACAACTTTTTTCTATGATGGATTGTCTTGTTACTTTTTTTTACATAATTTTCCGAGGCAATTACCTTCGTGTCCGTTGCTCAACGGCTGGTACAGATCGTACGTGAGCGTCGTGTCGTCGGGGAGTCCTATGTAGACACGCTCGCCGATCGGCCATGGGCATCGTACTCTGCCAATTATACTGTGGACAATTGTCTGCACGTGTCCGCTGAATCCCCATAATCTCGTCGGTTTGTATCTGTAACGAAAAAATATAGTTGTAATCATTATTCATGATTTGGTATGATTTTTTATGTAACAATGGTGGTAGGGATCGAGAGGCTAATAAATAAAAAGATAATACATTTGGCAGCAGCGAATAAAAAATTCTAACGACACAGGATTTCTTAGAATATTTGAATTACTGCGTTGAAGTAAAACAAAAGACACGTATAATATGTTGTGACGCACATGGTATCCAAGTATTCGTCGCTTGCTTTTTTGCATTATTTTTTTATTTCTTTAGATTTTAAGAAAGTTTCAGTTGATATACAGTGTAAAAAATTAAGGTTTTTAGAATCGTAAACAGCTGTGAAAAAGATGAGTCAATTTTAATTAAGGCATATATAGTTGAATTTCATATTTATAAGACTGATACGTAAAACGATGTTACAATTTACCATAAAATCGTAAAATGTTTATGTATGCCAGCGAGGAATTCATGACTCTACCCTCGATTTTACGAACGGAAGCACGTGCAGAATTTCCATCATAATGAAACTTTATCATAGGAACATCTATTCACGTGTAAATCACAGTGCATTCATATGGGAGACATATATTTCATGAATTTATCATTTCATGTTCATCTGTACATCAATCGAACACTGAATCAAAGCTCAATTATAATCTTTCAATAAATCAACAGACATAAAACCCACATACAACGATGTCTTATTCGATGAGCAATATACCGTCACCTTCAATAATCGCAGCTGAGCTGCACTCGTCCCATCCCAAATAAAAACGTCCTACAAGCTACAACTCCATCAGCAACATCGAAAAAAAATTTTAAATGCCGTACGCGCGTGCATATAGCCGACACGCGTTCAAGGTCTAGGTCGGCTCGATCGATCTTGCTGTACGCCCGGCGCCACGGCTTCTGTATCGACGTACCTTCACGCGACTATATACACGGTATGTATACGTTTTTGCATTAAATATAAGCATACACAAGTGATGGCAAGGTGTAGAATTTGTTCTTGCGATGTGTGCCCATTTTCTAAAGAGATATATTTTGGGCTAATGAGGGATGTTTTCTGTGAGGTGGGCGGTGGTTGTTGAATGAAGAAGTGGAGAGTAGGTCGCAGACGAAGAAAGGGTCGTCGGGGTTTCCTCTTGTGTGGGTGGAGGGTCAGGAGTTTCGGGAAATTTCCGATGAGACCACGGGGGCTATTATCTTGCTTGCAGTGTTTTAGGCGAAACTTTTGGGTTCTACAACTGGCATAAATCGAGAGGTAATATATTAACTCTTTATAGCTTTGGACAATGGATACATTTTTTAAAAATGTTTTTTCAAAATACTTAAAAAGATTAGTTTTGTATCTGTCTGACGTTTACTATTATAAACTAACTGAAAAATACGACTTGTTATATAGATTACATTTTTTCTCGCGTTTACACCAAATGCATCTAAATTGTTGCAGTGCTTATAGACAAACAATGAGACTTGAGAAATATATAATAGGAGGCGGATATTAAACTTTCACGTATCCATGGCAAAAAATTAACGGCTGACAATCTACATTTATATAGATCATATAAATCGACGTCATGAATCAAACCATCCTTGAACTTGTAGTCGCATATATCAAACAGGTTTTTTTACCTTTTTGCAGAGATTGCGTAAAAAGTTATTAAAGGCCAGTATATAAGCAGAAAAAAAGTACTGCGTCGAGAACGAAAACGACAAGATTTTTTTTGCGAACGGAAGGGAGAAAGTCCCGAATATAAAACAGGGAGATTTCGTTTTCATTCGAGCATTAGATACCCGTATCGTCATAACATTAATCACGCGGTCTATATATTCCCCCGTAGAAAGCGAATTTGCCGGATGGCAGAATTAATGATTTCGAGGTCTTTCATATAGAATTCGCTGAATTATAATGTAGTGTAGTAGTATGAGAACTTTTGACGTGGACAAATAAGGTTGAGTTTCATTTATATTCTGTTCAGTATAAATAGCAATATCTTTTAAATTTGCACATAAATTGTCATTCCTTGAATCTATAGAGTAAGACACATTGTAATTTGTAGACATATTTTCACCTTTTACTATGTATACAATTACAAATTAAAATCTCAGCTACATATTATACCTGTAATCGCAATGTATATCCATCACTCACACGTCAATCACATCTCTCAAACATAAGCAGTCGCTCAATCAATTCGTTCTACGCAGAATAAACCCTCCTTTTAAAACCAAATAAACCCTGTATACGTGTGTATGACTCGGATAATCAGATAAAAAATTTCAGCATATTATATAGTACCGCGTAAAAACGGGACGAGCAAAGATTTTTACTTTCACCAAGGATATTTTTTACTTTTTTTCGCCGGGTCGACGAACCGATCACCTGACATTCAAGCAAGTGTGTGAGCGTGCCGGGTATAACAGGGCCGTTAGAAAATGTGGAACTGCGAGCGTTTCTTTCTCCGGCAGAATACAAGGCTGTAGCAGGTTATATCGGCTTGACGAGATGAAGTTTTTGGGTTAACGGTACCTTGTGTAGAGTCGAGACAAGCCTTTCTCGCGTATATACGTATACGTAGGTGACGAGATAGAGGTTCGATGCTAAAAATTCTGGGACAAGATTGATTATCACTTTCCCGATTTCGCGTGTGTGGGTGAGGAATACCTGGGAGTCATCAGTTGTGTTTATTATAGTGTTTTGTAGACAGGAAAGTTTTGCTATTGGTTGGTTAAAATGTAGGAGAATTTTCCGTATATACATTATTATTATAACATATATATATATATATATATATATATATATATATATATATATATATATATATATATATATATGGATATATATGGATGGATCCATATATATATATATATATATATATATATATATATATATGGATGGAGGATGTTATAAGCTTCCGGATGTGCTTATTGTATAATGAGCACATTGTTATTTCACAATAATACAGAGTCATACACTGGATAATCATTCTTTTTAACATAACAAGACGCAAGATATATATGCGGAATATACAGAATATACAAAGTTTGAAAGTAGAGATTTACGTACACAAATATTCAATAAAAATTAAGTGCCAGGTGCCACTAACATGTCTCATAATAAACGTCTGATTTCCGGTCTTCAAAATGCTGATGAAAAAAAAAAAAAAACAATTTTAAAAATGTTCTCCCGACAAAATTTTTCAATCCCATCACAGCAGCATTATAGAGCATATAGCAGTTTTTTCGCCAACTCGATGCATTTTCTCAGGACAAGGGGAAGGGGATTAGCACTAAATTAAATTGTCATCCAGGGCAGTGACTCCGAGTGACACAGATTCTTTTCCTTCCGCGCTCGCGCCGCGCGGCGATAAATCGCTGGAAGTTATTCGAATTATGCGCTCGATTATATTTTTACGAAACGCTCCGTTCTTCGACGTTCGTTGTTGCGAGGAGTGTCGTTGTATTAAGCCAATTTTAATGAGAATAATATTGAAAGATAAAATTGATATTATATTATATTTTACACATAAAAATGAATTTTATCGCACTATCTCTTTCACCGCTTAATGTAGTATTTAATTCAGCTTTATTTAATATACTGTTTTTAAACGTATACCTTATAGTTAAACGTCTGGAAACTGATTTGAACATTTACAACAGCCCTTGAATAGAGAATTTCATTTTTCATACGTAATCAAAACCTTCAGTAGCCGTACTAACGTCTATTGTAACATCAAATCACACTTAAATTTTACTTTGTTTCGGTAAAAAAACTGTCGGCTTTACTTAAAACCCGCACCAATAAGCATTATCCTTGATGCGCGACCTCGTCTACACTTTCCATGACCAGATCAGAAAATAAATAAGCGTAATCTAAGAATTTCATAGCCATTGGACACTTTTGCAAATGTATTATACAGTTGTATAAAGGGTAATTTATTATTTATCGTATACGGTAAAACATTTGCGTCAAATTAAACTAATTATTTGCTTATTAACTGCAAGAATCCAATAAAAATAGTACTACACTATATGATCCTGAAAAATGGCCACTTGTTATCATTATGTAAAACAGCTGCTTGTATCAGCAGCTAATTCTATTTTGAGCGGAATAATTTACAAGGTAGTCTAAAATTAGATTAACCAAGCTGCGTAATGAATCACTCTGTAATCAGGATCTTTTATCAAAAATATCTGATCCAGAAACCATCTCGCCAAGGTCCTTGCGTGTCGTGTTTCATTATAAGCTCCTCGTTACGCTAGTATTGATATTGAAATGCCATAAAAAATTCACGGAATTAGAAGCAAGATGTGATCGCAGTTACGAAAATATCCGCAAACGTATATACACAGTTAGTGTTCTAGTTTTGAAATAGTAAAATTTCATTACGAGAGCAGCGCCATCAACTTTATATTTTATACAAGAAAGTTCTAGCAAGTAGTTGCCATTAAAGTTACGCTAGTGTACAACTCTAAACCAAGGACTTTGCCATCAAAGTGGTCCACAGTTATACTCTAACGTTTCCGTGGTACCCGTCAAGTCATGCAAGTGAAAATTCGCGCAGTAGCGATATATACGAGCGAAGCAATTACGGCGTTATAGTCATGATGAAATGTTCTATCTCTCTTCTGCAATGTCAATCGAAATATTTTTTACATTTTTAATAAAATTTTTTTACAATATGCAGTGCTCCACTGACCTTAATTATGACCATATGTGTACGTGTACTACTGTGAAAAAAATCACAGACATGGCTCTTCGGCGCTATTTTGATGGCTCTATTGATTCGAGAGAAAGCCTATAGAAATAAAAGGTTGTTTTGAAGAGGAATTTTTTTACTGACGGAGAGCTCTCTACGCGAAATCACTCGGAACATTTCGCTTTTGTCGTGGATCCGCTTTCTGCGTGATTTTTTCTTTTCAGAGAAATTGAAGGTGTTATTCTAGCCAAAGTTTACTATCAGCAGTCCAAAGCATTTTTGTTATAAATATGCAAAATACATTTATTTTAAAATTACAGAATATTTTTTTTAACAATTACTCCGTGTTATCTATTAAACTAAACAGACTGGTAGCTATCAAATAATTCGCGAAAGTAGAAAATAGAAATATGTACAATATCATATGCTTGACACGTCAGCCGACCTTATCCAAATGTTCTGCAAATATGAAAAGTTAGAAATAATTTGAAACGGAAAATTTAGATAATCGCAGTGTGGTACAAAAATATATATATCAATCAATCCCGAATAACGATAAAACCGGATAAAATTACATGTACATCAAGCTGCTGCACATAAAAGTCAATGAAGAAAAATGATCCTCCAGGAGCAGAAGATGTGTATCGAAACGACCAAAAATGCTAATCCGCGATATAGCAAACTACGGTAAGGTCACCAACTACGTCTTTGCCGAAAAATCGGAAGATCTGTATATTCCGCCATTAAGGAGCTGGAAAGTTCCTTTCGTGCAGGATACGATGTCTATAGTACAGAAGGTATAGGAGAATCGATTGCGTCGTTCAGAGAGTAACTATATTTAGGAAGAAAAGATTGTCATCTAAGTGGAGAAGTAGGAGAAACGTCGCGCGAGGTCTCTTGAAGGTGGGTATAGCAGGATACTCCAGAAATCTTGTTCACGCCTCGATTATTCCATGACCTGAACCTGTCAGCATTCGCTAATGAATTTTCTAGTTTTAAGTTTTAGATGTTTAATCATAAATTACAATTAAGTTTATTCGCTTTGAAGAATTCCAAAAAGCTGCAGTTTTTATTCTAAAATCAAAAATGTCTATATTTGACAACAAACTGATACAATTGAAAATTGTACCACGTGTGCGGAACGTGCGGAAAGCTTTTTATATAATGCATCGCACGATCCTCTAGTTATCAGATAATTATTTCAGTGGTCATTGCGGTTCTTCATAAAAAAAGTGATCCGAGATGATTCTGCTAGTATTATAATGACCACTTTAGTTATGGAGTCATCGTTAATGTTAGATCTGAATGAAGTTTACATGCTTTTAACGAACAAGTTAACAAAATTGTAAGATATGATTTTATAGTTAGATCATATTCTTTAATATTTAATAGGCATTTTATTTTGAACTTGATACGAAAGCTTCGCTATTGCGATTGGTAACTAGCATCCCTTAGAACAATAATGACTAATGCATGACATCAATACAACAGAAATAAAGATTTCTGTATCAGATATTAGTCATCATATTAAAAGCATATCGATTATTTATATACGGCGCACAATTTAAATCATACATCTGAATAAACCTTGCGGGTAAATATATTGCTTGAATTATAAAGAAAAATTACTATATGGTTACATCAAATCTTATATAATACTCATCGAAAGAGAAATAACCAAATTACGAATGTAACTGATTTTTTGTTAACCGAGATAAATTAGTATTGCATAAGGGGTTCGGAAAACTAGTTACAATCTATGCGACTTCAATAAGCATCTTGTTTATATATTTCCATATGAGAATGCTTGCCAACTTCCGATTTAAGTTCGCCGAAAAGCTTTCTATTACCGATTTGTTTCTAAATGCAAATGTAAAACATTGAATCCTTGCGCAAGCTTTAAAGGACATTAAAAAACAAAGCTTATATACATAATGAAAAGATTATATTGTCACCAGTAAACCGTATTACGTCATGGTTATCAGTGAGTCATGTAAAAATCTATATTTTCCTCACTAAGCAAGCACACATATAATTTTTGAAACTCTTTATATGTATTGTAAGCCTTTCATTTTTTCGTATTTTTTTGGTTTAAAATATAAATCAAGATTCTTTTATTATGATTCTTTCCATTTTTATATACATTGACTGTACGTGATTACTAAGGAATAATTTTGAACTTATCAATTATTCGACGATACACACAATTTCAGCTGAATCCTCAACAAAAAGCTTCCTCTTTGAAAGCATAAGCAATCTGCATAACATCAGCCGGAAATATGCATGCGGAACACCTCACCGTTATGGTAACGATCCCGCGAAAAGAAAAACGAAAGGATTCTAAGGAGTAGATCGATTACAGCCTCGTATGTGTGTATATATACTTAACAGCGATTTGTCACGAATGCATGTACACGTTGAACAGTCTCTTCCGTCGATTGTGTCGCGCGAGCTTTCATCGGCCTCTAAGAACTAGGAAGTGCATGTTTTCGTTCTGACGATTTGTGCCTCTTATATAGTGATAGTCGAAATCTGCGCAGCGTGTCGTCTCCACGCCCACGAGAGAGATTTTTCTGCTTATTCGACCACCTACGCTCGAGATTCCCTGGAAGTTCTTTCTTTTTCAAAGAGTTCTTGCGCGGTAGATGGTTTAATTATGAGGCCTTCGTGTATAGTTCTCGGTTGTTTTTGTTTGCAGATTTATATCCAAAGTTTGGCTTTATTCAGATTGATGATTGTGTTTTGATGACTTAGATAGTGAACTTTTCGGACAGGATTGAATTGAACTTGATGATTATAGGATATTATAATATATGCTCTCATAATATATATGCTTTGCTCGTATATTAAATTGAAACTTAATATAGACTTCTATCTATAATATTGATTTTCATCGATAATTACATTTTTATGAAGCAAAGCAGCGACTGCAGAAGTAATTGATAATGAGAGGATCCTGATGCGATTCATACACAAAGTATAAATAGAAAAAAGTTCGGCACACGTTTCACACACGTGCTGTATTCTCCTCGTGGTCGTTCTCAAAGTAGGAGTTTATAAGGCTGTATATAGAAAATACCGGGAATTCGCTAGCTTTGTGAGTCACTAAGGCGTGTTGGCAACTAGTTTAACTGTTTTGGGGGTTTCCAAAAACTTATTAACGGCTCATCAGTTATTGTTAGTACAGCCGGCATGTTTACTTGATTAAAATTGAATTACATATACAGCTTTTAATATTTAAGAAAAAAGCAACTTAGATTGCGTCAGTTAAAAGTTTTGTTTAATTGAGTTCCAGAAGTTTCTATGAGTATACGTTATATGCAAAATACTCTCTTTTCGTGCTTTTTGCTTACCCAGACTTTTGAGAGAATGTCAATTGTGAAAAATCGAAATTTGAATTTCAATCTAGTCGTATAAAATGAAACGTACGGATTATGACATTCTAAAACTTTTCGAGGACTTTTAATATTATTTCAAGAGAAGCAATGAAGAATTTTTTTAAGTAAAAAAACTTTTAATAAAATAGTTATAGCTAAATCAAAACTTAGTTATTTCAAATAAGAGATTCTTTCTAACACAGAAGCAAAAGCAAACGTTTTTCTTGGCAAGTAATAAAAGATCATAATAAATCAATCGGCTCGAACTCCAAATCCTAAACACTCGAAAAGTCCTTCAATATTCCTAAATCCACACTTCCTCCCATACAAATCCAAAAACTCCCTATTCAAAGCCCCTCTAGGTGTCCAAAAACATCATCGACTATCCAAACACTCCCCTTATCTTCTCTCAGCCGATAAGCGTCCACCTGTTACCCATAGAAAAAAGCTCTTTCGAGAAACATTTCGAGCAAAAAAAACGCACGCGCGTTCCTTTCTCGTTCAAACAGAGCAGGCGCAGACATCACGCGTGACTCACATGCAATTAAGAAGCGACACGCGCGCGGCCAATCGCGTGAGATAGCCGAGCGTATTCTCGCCTTGAGAGAGGAAGCCAGTGTGGGATTCGGGTTGATGATCTCACGTAATATATACAGCCGTGGAAGGGGCAGGGGAGCTACACGCGCGCACGCCTGTCGAATTTTTATTATCGCATGATGTGGGCTGGCGTGGTGTGTTTTTGTTTTGATTGCGGATACTTTTCGCGCGGTGAAGTTGCCGGAATTCGCAATTTTGTAACTTGAATTAAGTCATTCAACTCATCTCGACTTACGGTTGGGAAATACTAGAAACGTGTCGCGGACTAGTCGCCATCGAGAAACACAACATGCGTCAACGAAAATCGTGCCAATTTTTTTTATTGACACCTTAGAAGCATCTGACACTTAAGCCGAGTGTACAGTCTTGCGAAGTATTGAGTGTGGTATAGAGTGACAATATCGTTTTATCGATTGTATTGTCACCGGCGGGACAAAAGCATTACAAGCTCTATAAACGATATAAGTACAGTATATATGTACAGAGGGAATGAATCATGAATAGCATGTATCTACTTAAGTCAATAATTGATTAATTCGAATTGGTGCTCTTGAATCTGTATCGAAGAAATTTGTCAAAATGTACATATATTATACCGAGCATTATACTGTCTGATTAACGGTGTGCTTCGAAAATTCGCTGGGATTACCATGCCCATAATCTATTGTTACTCGTCTAAATAGTAAGAATCGGTGACTAATTAAGGTCTTGGTTAATCAATGAGTAAGAACATGCTGTTTCGAGCACATTTACTTTTTAACAAGTTACCTAACATTATTTCAAAGTAGAAAAGAAACGAATATTCAAGCGTAACTTTAAAAAGTCTATTTTACAAGGGTATAATTGCACTATATTGTGGTAAAAGCCGCTCATTATATTGAAAATAAAAATAGCTATTCCCGAGCCGAGCCGCCAAAATTTTTGCATACGAGTTATATGTTTCTCCAGACAACATTTGCGTGTTCGACACAATTGAAGCCGCAATTACATCGATATATTTGCAAAGAGAGACAATTTGATAACGATTAGAGCTTCTCGTCATAGCACCCACGCGAATTCTGTTTGTTGACTATAAAAATTCTAATCGTCACAGCTATTCCCAGTAACTAAGCTAAATGCGCGAAATAAAGGTCCGATTTTTGTAAATTTAACGACTCGCATTGGCATTATCTTGGTCTCGGTAGCAGAACTTTATAATGAGCTGAATTCATCGTTCACTATAGTGTTGCGCGAGAGTTACTTAGGCCGATGATAATTGGCGCATTGCGATTTGCATTTTTTTACAGTATGACGTGTAAGATGTATAAGAATCAATTTGTAAAAATGCAAAGAGAGAATGCAAGATATTGTTGTGCATACTTATTACGTCATTTGCAAGCTTCCGGCTGCTGCTTTTTAATGAAACAACAATAATAATGAATCAGAAAAATTCAAGCTTGTTATGCATATTTAATAACGAAAGCTGCTTTCATTAAATTCCTCAATATAATGAAAGGTATAATAAAGCCAAGTATTGATTTTAGTTAATTAAAATCACACGTATCGATCGCACAATAAAAAAGGTCGCAATTATATTTTCCCATAATTATTCCAATTATCAGCCTCTCATGCCTCAACTCGACGACCCAAGCGTCGACAATGTCAAAACCTGCAGAAATCCACGCGTCTAAACAGCTGACCAGTCAGCAGTCCCGTTAATTTTTCAACCAAACATCCTTAAAAAGCGCCTCACGATCCCATCCCACATCCTATGCTCTTCCAAGTGTGACGATCCTAACCTCAAAGCTTCGGCGACTTCTTTCGCGAAATTTCCACGGCGCGCAGTGCATTGAACCGTTATTACACACTATATACAACGTGCCTATACGTGCGGCACATACGCCAATCGAACTTTCCTTTCGTACAACGGGTGCCGACGGGAAGAAATTCGAGAAGAACAAAATGCAAGTATGCATGCGCGCGCGCCTACGCAATTGTTTTTTTCCGTCGAGTTGTCTCTATTGTACAAGCATCGATCGTCACTTTTTCAAGGGCAGATATGCAGACCGCGGGAAGTAGATATCGTATACCGGGAAGATAATTGGCGTCACGAGAGGCTAATATTTGTTGATTTTGAACGATAAAAGCTTTTCGAGTTTTCGGACACTTGATATTCATTGAGTAAGGGGAAAACTCGGGGGGAAATCAGTGATTTTAGCTAAATATTCAGTGAGGTTTTTATGGTGAACGAAGAGCTTTCTATGAGTCCATAGGAATATGATGAACGATTGTTTGCTGTGACACGGTGTAGAAAAGTCATTCGAGTTGAACTTTTTTTTAGTTACTTCCATCTTATTTTCATTCAAATGAAATGATTGTTGGTTATAAGATTGGTATAGAGAACCACTGCGAGATCTAGCCGGTGATAAGCTTTCAAAAGGGACGTCACTGTTAAATTTAATTAAAATACTTTCGTTTGGTGACTAACGCTCACATCCACAGTTTAAAACTAGTTTCTGTCGGTTACCCTTTGAAAGTTTTGTAGTCTATAGATGTATTGAAAAGACCTCTCGAAAAATTCAATAATCGACACATTTGCATACTTGTTTAAAATTTATATCGAGTATAAATAATTTTGCAAATATAAGATATGGGTACAAAAAAACGTTGACAATTTTTCACCAGCAAAAAGTAATAGAAATTTATTTGTTGTAGCGACTCCTCCAACGAACCGTCAGTGCTGCAGTGATGTATTCAAGGATCATTAATTCAAGCACTGGACGTTTCTTTAATTGCAAAGGTTAATGTCTTCGGGGCACTCTCGCTATTAGTGAAAGGAAGAATTACGTCGATCTCATTCACCAAATTACTGCCTTGTACTAGAAAGGCAAACGGTTTGATTGTATATAGAGCCGAGACTCGTGTGTCCAGCCGTAACCGTCTTTATACACAATGGACGAGTAATTTTTTATCGCAGTATTAAGTATTAGCAACAGATTCTCGTTTGACGAATGGCAAGGTATAGATGCTACAATTTTCCTTTAATTTTTCAAAGTGTCAACTTTTGCACTCTCAATTTACTTAATTGTTTTGGTGTTATGTCTTATGCGTTAATTGAATTACGAAGCTCTGACGATTGTGTGTATATTCACTCTCGTTGAACCGCGTCATTATATATGAATATCAAGTGTGCCGCTAAGCAAATCTGATTAAAACGAAGAAAGTGGTGTGATGTGTGTTATTAGGTACTTCGTAATACAGGCATAACACTCGAGAGAATAAAGTACCTACGCGCGTAACGACGGATGCGGCATCCGAACGTGTCAAGGATACTTCCTCCTCCTCACATCGTATATACCAGGTATACAGTGAATTTTATAAAACGTTCGGGGAGGGACGGAATGACTGTTTAAATATTCATCAGATGCACCGGAATATATTGGCTAATGAATATATCCAACGTTGTTGCTATATACGTATACATTGTTAATATTGCCGACTGGCTTCTGCGCATATTATTGATTTTGCGCAGCGGGTTTTTTCGATTTTCCCATTACTATTTTATCTGATAAGCTTGTAAAATTACGACGGAACGTTGGAAAAATAAACTATTTCAATTATATGATGTTAATCTTAAAAAATGTACGTATGACAACGTTCCCCTCTCGCTATTCCAAAGTATGACTAATATCGACCGATCCAGACAAATAATAACGTTTATTAGAGATAACGAGATAATTTCGTTTTTTTTTGTTGTTCCAGACGATTTTATTCATAACGAAGCTTATCAAGCTTTTAACCCTTTGAGTCATCGGCATGATTCGAGATCGAGATTTTTAGATTAGTTTGCTTGCTCAATTCATATTATGGATGCGCCTTTCTAAAAACGTTTCGCGAAAAATTGAAAAAAATAGAGATAGAGAAAGGCTATAAACGTGAGTAATTACAACATAAATATTACACGAACGCAATGCACTGTATACACATACGATACGTACTATCTACCGCGAGTAAGAACAGTCTCGAAACGGAAAAGATACGAGAAAGTTAAGTAATTTCTTTCATTAAAATCGCGCGACTCTGATATTTGTTTTGCACTTTTTCCAAGTACCGCGCGGTCAGTTCCACGCGCTCCATTTTTTGGCAGCTAAACCATAATTAGATCTTTAAAAAAGCACTTCTGTTCTATTTCGATAATAAAACACACACCTTTGTTCGCACTCAAAAAAATAGAATCCTATTTTCGATCTCTCATAATACTCTTTTCGGAAGCTTCGAGACGCGCACCGATCGAAGCCACACGCAGTATACGTGTATACGTCTTACTCTATTATACATTTCCCTATAGACAGTGAAAGTTTGCAAAGTATATTGCCCTCACCTCTCGACAATCGTAACCTTTAAAAATATCGATTTTCTTAAAGAGATTTATTTAAACAAAAAACACTTACGGCTCGGAGATGACGGGTGCGATCTTGAGAACAGTGGATAGGAAGTTTTGGTCTTTACAGATGAGCACCGGCTTCTGCGGCGCGCTGTTTACGTTGAGGATCCTGAAGAGGATGCAGAGAATCACGGCGAAGAGGGCCAACAGCGCCGTCGACATCTTGGCTAGTTTTCGAGTTCTCTGCTGATGCACCGATGAGTTTTTTCTCTCTGTCACTCTTCAAGCCGACGATTTCTCGTCTCGCCCCATAGAGCCTCCCCCGCGCGGTCGCAAGGGCGCGGCGGTACCTACTTGGCTTCGTCCTTCCTCCTCTTCCGACGTGTCGTTGTTCGTAAGTATATTAGGCGCTTATTCCACTCGATAGTAGTTCCGGATGCAGAGGAGTTTCTCCTCTGTGCTGCAGTAATAATCACACTTGCTGTAGAGAGAGAGAGAGGAACGCTGGTTTTGAGGTTATGTATTGCCGCGGCGTTGTCCTTTTGATGCACACCAGCTGATCTATCCAGCGAACGCTTCTGTATCTTCTGACACTCGGTTACTTCTCAATGATGAGCTATTGGGACTGACGACCGCCGGGAGCTAAGCTGTCAGCTCGTTTTTTCGCGATTATAATCAAACGATGAGACGTGGCGTCGAGCCGCGCTTATATATGTATATATACTATATATAAGCTCGCTCCTCGGCGCTCGTCGCTCGACTGACTGATCCGGCAGACTCCACTCCACTCGCTTTTTTACAGTCGCGCGAGCGTCGGTGAGTGTATTATATGATGGTATAGTTGTTTGTATGTATGCGCTAGAAGTCTAGGACGCAAGCGCGAGCGAAATAGGTGGGCGCCTCGCGAAAGTTTCGTTCAGGTGGACTGGGTTATGTTTTGAGGAGTGTGTGTGTGTAGGGTTGCACGAAAGGGTTGAGTTGAGTGAATATACTTTCTAGTTATTGATTTTCGGAAAAAGTTGAAGAAAATTTGTTTTTCTTTTATGTACAGAGGGATAGACTGTCGATACAGAAAAAACAGACATTTCTCTCTACATTACTTGTTTTTTTTTTAAGTACACTGTGTATTGAGTTAATTAACGTGGCAATGCTATATTCTTGAATACGCTTAGAGATTCGAATCGAATAGAAAGTGGATTACATTAAAAAAATAAATATCGTTTTGTTCGAGATTTTTGTTATGATTGAGGTGTATAAGGATTTTAGATATGATATAGGTAACGGCGGCGCGAACACTTTTTGTTTTAATAAATTTAACAAACCTCTTATACATTAATTTTGTATTTGACATTATAAAGCAGTATTTAAAAATGATACCATTATTCTAATAAAAATTTGTATAGGACGAATAATAAAATAAATGAAGACTGCACTAGCTGTTAATTTCGAAACAAGCATTATTTACACACCTCTATAATACCACGATAAATACGGTTAATCCTGAAGACATCCGGCAAAGCTTACATTATCCTTGGGGAAATTTATATTTGCCGAACTTTCGTTCGGACTTCCCCAAAGTTTTGTTTTTGAACTCTCAGGTCGAACCCGTTTTCGACGTTAATTTTCTTTTATTGTTCCGGAAGTTTTTATATATAATTATTTATTTTAATTTCGAAGTAGGTTTTGCTCCTTCTTATAGGAAACTTTGTATAATAGTAATTTATGAAGTTTTCGTAAAACCGACATACTTTTCATATCGATGAGTCATCACAAGAACAATGTGTGTGTCCTAACATTTCTCGGTGATTTGGCGGCTTGTTTACTTTAGCAGTTTTACTTTATAACTCTAAATGTTGTTTTTTAATCAAAAATAGAAAATTTGATCCAATCCAAAAGAAGTTAATTCGTTACCGATAAAATGTTTACCTTTTTTTGGCAACGCAGTTCCAAACATCCTTATAATTTCAATTTCAAATCAGTCGTATAACCAAACAATGAGTACCGCGACAAAACCCGCGAAAACATTTTGTGAAACGCACGGTTACCTATGCCAAGCAAAATAAGAATACTGGAAAGCTTAAAAAAAAACAACATGAAACGCAAGTGTACATCGCAGCACAGCTCGCCTGCCATATAAATTATCTCTCAACATCATAGCATGGCGTATATTTTAAAATTTTAGATCCTCCGCTCGACTGACCTGCTTCACTTCTCGTACATAATATCCCTATACCTGAACTCATCCTCGCACATAAACCTGAGAAGTTTGACGGATACAAAGTTGTAAAAAGCGCAGCATTCGTAAACGTTCGAAAGCCGTGTATATATATATATAAAAGTCTGAAACACGGCAAACATGGCGCAAAGGTGAAACTCGCAAATTGTTTCCGTTTGACAAATTGACGATCGACGCTATACATGCGCGTATGCATATATTAGCATCGCTTTGTGTTGCAAATGACTAGTGGCTATATATAATACGACGTCGAGGGAGTACACAGGGATTTGGAGCACGATCGAACGCTTTTACTCGAAATATTTTTAAGATGCACTTTTATATTATACGCGTTCAAAGTTATAGTCTTTTCACCGTTTAAACGCTTTCGAAAGTTCGCGCGCGCGCCTATTATATGGATGGGACGTTACCCTGGATGCATGTGTTTTTAGGAAAAAGTTCGTTCCGATTATTGATGTTTGACGTTGCGAAACGTTTGCCATATATATAGGTCTCCTTGGAATTTTACCGACGCCCGACAGAAGAGGCTTGAATATTTTTTAAGGACATGTAGAAGCAAGATGAAAAGAACATTTTATTATGTGCTTTGTCGGGAGTTTAAAATCGATTCGCATGAAAAACGCTGGTCGCGCAAGCACAAAGGAAAAGTCCACGAAGTTTCGAGTAGCCCTAAAAATAACGGCCGACCTAAAAGTGACTGCACATATTCTCAAGCCACGGCGATAGTCGAGCTATTCGGGAACTTTCTTTGTTGGCGGACGCGAGATTTATCAAAATTATATTGAACAATTCAATTTCAATTTTATCTTTTCATAAAATTTATGAAGTTTATGCGTTCGTGAAGAATGTATTTCTTAGGCGACGTTATTTTAAGATGTTTATTATTTCTTGATTTTAATATGTTTAATATGTTTAATGTAAAAATATACTATATCTGATTGGGGATACTACAAACAACTATCTGTATAAAAGTATATTGGTGTCTGAAAATGTCAAACGATGATGTAAATTGAACAAAACAACTGCAGTAACTTGTTTCTTGTGCGACTCCATCTAAATGCGTACACGGAGAGAAAAGATCCGTCACCCTGATGGTGCAGAGTCTAATAAGCATTTGCTCAAATAAGTGTATAATTTTTCCAATCGTTGGTAAATAGGAGTGTTTTTTTTCAAGGTTTGCTTCGTCGTAAAATAAATTTTTGTATATCAATGAAAATATTTTCCTGTCATAAACATAGCCGATCGGTGCCATGCCGAAAAAACCCACAGGGACATAGAGCCATAAAACGACCAGAAAGCTAACACTTCAGCAAGAAACCTTCGAATATCATCAGGTACATCAGTCAGACGCATATTAAACCGAAACGGGGATTTTTCAAAATCATCCAACTCCTCAACGATCGGTATATATACCTGGAACTCTTTATACCCTCTAGCTTCAGCTGCTATACCACGTGTCCTCGATCTTATGTCAACGATCACTTCTTTTATTATTCAATATTTCCTCCGCGCAACTATACCCTATGACAAAACCGATCGACGACGTTTTCGAGAAATTGATCGGTAAGCTATGCATATCCGACACCTCGATGTGTCTGACAGGCTCGATAACATTTTTTTATCACTGGAAGACTTTAGAAAAAGCCGTCTCCGAGAGCTGAGAAGATCGAGAGTACGGAGAGTACGAGGAGCTTGAGAAGAGATCGAGGAGTCGTTCAGGATGTTATGGAAAAGATTGATTACTCAATTGTTCGATATCGGATTTTTTTACGAAGGAGGAACTTGGGTTGTTTTTCATGGCGTAGAGAGAGAAGGGGAAAATAAGATAGAATTATTATTGTGGACGATATTGGTGAGTTTTGACGTTTAATAATAATCAGTCTAGCATCTTAAATATATGTATACGCGAATAAACGGTAAATCTAGTAATTGCTGTATATGCAGCTACAAAACATCGAAGTCACAATCGAAAATTCGCTTACACATATGCATAAGCGCCATTTATCGATTTAACAACTCGTGCCTCGCGACACATGTAACACGTGCGTTGAGCTTCATATACATATATTTCGACGACCCAGCGGACGTCTAGCTCTATTTTGTTAGTTTACATTATTTATTGTGGCAATAGTGCTTGTGCTATGTACCGCAGAGTCACGTGAAAGTGCGCCGCAGTTTATTGAGGTACACGAGACGATAATTTTTTCCACTCGGCTAGAGTGTTGCACTAGCCGACATTTTCCATTTTTTTTTGTTGGCGATAACTTGTAATACGTTTTTATACGATTTTGACGTCAGCATTTGTAATGATTTTACGATATGATAGACGTTTGTAAATGTAAATATAGCGATTTGTAATTTTAAAGAGTAGAACATCGTCATAATTTTTTTCCTCGAAATAGTATTAGTGGATAATATAATGGTTTAACAATTAAAAAACACGAAAGATAACGTCACAAGTTCGATGATATAAAGTGAAAAACTTATCAACGACGTAATAATCTGCTTTAAATTAGTTAATATTACGAAGAGATCTCGATTGTTCATGTCTACTTAAATAATTAAGCATATATAGCGTTGTTTCTGGCAATCGTTTTTCGCGCATTATACAATATAAATTGTCATGCATATTAGAATCATGATAATAAATGAATAAATGAAATTACTGTTATTGAAACGACAATTATATAAAAAAATTGCACTCTTACACGCGCAAATCAATTATTTATCGTCTGAATCGATTATATTCTATAGTACATAATATAATTGCTTTTATTACAACATATATGCACATATAGGGGAAAGTGGGGCGTAATTGGACAAGAGTAATATCGGACACCTTGAACATCTTTTGATAACACTTAATCAAATTTTGCAAAAAAATATGTGTTTGACTTCGATATATGAAAGGAATGCATAACCAATATTTTATGGTCGCGGGGTTACCCATGTAATTTTCTAGGATCATTTTAGACTTATTGAAAGTAACTTCATTTACGAAAATTTTGAGAGTAAGTATTTGAAAATTCACGAGGTCACGGTGAATTTAATGAAAAAATTATTTTGGAGCATAGTTGCACAATTATAGTCCTCAGAATATCTATATTATTTCTGCATTATATTTAAAATACACCCGTGCAATTTTACCCAGCAGTATGTACAACTTTACCCCAGCCGTAGGTTGAACTAGCACAAAATCACTTTTTTCAGGTTAAAAAAGTTGAAAAATATTTTCATAATAAAATGTAAATTTCCTTCTTTCAAATTCTCCAGATTAATACAAATCATCAAAGATCACAATGCCGGATAAGAGTCGTAAAAAATCGACTGGCAAGAAGAACGGAAAAAACGGCAACGGCAATGGAGGCGGTAGTGGCGGTAAGGGTAAGTCCAAGGGCTCGAAAAAGGGTTCAAAGCGCAGCGGAGGAAAAGCCAGGTTCGCCATGGACGTGTTCAACGAGGAAGCAATGGAAAACGCTTACTACACGTGTCACAATATTATGGACGTACTGTTCTGCAGAGGCTTTCCCTGGCCCGAGGCCCAGAAAAAGAAGAAGAAGGGAAAGAAATAAGAAGTGTTTTTTTGTCTTACGAGTAGAGAGAATTTGTGCATTTTATTGTTGTGGATAAGCGAGAATGAATTTTTTTGTGGAAATTAATAATGTGACGGTGTTTTGAAAATAATAATAATTTCACATAAATGACAGATAGAATCAATTGTACATATGTGCAACCGAATAAGCACAGCGATTAAAATTGTAAAAACATTGTTAATTTTTAATCATTGCTACTGTTGCTCGTATGCAGAACTATCGTATATATAATATATCTTATCATTAATGATTATAGACAATTGTTGAATAAAAGTCATGTAATGTTTGTGACCAGTCTTGGTATCAACAGTAATGTGTAAAAATTAATGGCATACGAATTGAAGTACAAATGAATATAGAAAATCAAATATAAAGAATAAAATTATTTTTATTTCTCATTGTATTAAATACGGTATACAAAAAAATATATGCAATTGGCAGACAGTATGGCATCAAAATATTTTCAAACATCATGCACACGAGCCAAATATATGCATATAATAGCAAAGCAGACAATCTAATAATTCCTCATACTATCAGCTTATCTCGGCATTTCTCGTAAAGGCTCTTGATCTCCGAATGTCTATGGATCACCGCCAGGTTGTACCCGTCCAAGATCGACTTGCTCGTCCTAGCCTCGATTGCGGCGACGTGCTCCACGATCATCCTATAGCCTCGATGTCTTCCCGTTTGATTGCCTTCTTAAGAATCGTAATCTTGATCGGTATGGTCGGTATAAAACTATTATCGTACGATTCACCGTCTTCCTCGGCCCTTAACAGTAATACTGAAGAACCTTCAGATTGACGTCGCTACCACTTTGAAACAGCAGACTTATCGCCTGCCTCTTTTCCTTTGTAAAGTTGAGTCAAAGTCCGTTGTGTTGACTTTAGCACCCCTGGCAAGAAGAAAAAGAATATTTTCCGGTCTGCATTCTCGACTTTTACCACATGCAGGGCTGTTCACTTTACAAAGTCCCACATTAGGTCTATCACCACTCCGCTCGTCGCTAGTACGAATTTCAAAACGTCCTTATCTTCGTTGCAGGCCACGAAATGCAAAGAGGATTTTCCGCCTGTAGCCTTCATCTTGATGTCCGCCCCGAACTCAATGAAATGTTTCAGCATATCCAAGTCGGCGTGAGAGATGGTATGATGGAAATGTGTCCCGAAAGCCATCTCATTGTTCACATCGACCGGATACCTCAGTAACTCTTTGATGATAGCTGCGTGGCTGTTGTTCCGGTTGAGCATCACAGCCCAGTGTAAGGGTGTGAGATATTGCTCATTCTTGGCATCGACACTGGTTCCACGACTCAGCAACAGACGGACCATTTCCACATTGCATGACGAGATTACGTCGCGTAACGGCGTGGCGTCGACCTCGTTCCGGTTCTCGATGTCAGCACCAGCGTCGACGAGAATTTTTACAAACTCAAGCTTGTCCTTATTGTTGACGTCGGAGCCAGCTTCCAGGAGCGTCTTCACGAGGCTGAGCCTACCATCGCTGTCGTGACTATTAGCCTTACACCGGGTAGCTTCAGCTACCTCAATCATTTCCTGGTTCCTAGAGCTTATGGCATAGAGAAACGTTTTGACGGAATGGAACTCTTTGAGGTAAACACATTAACTGGGTATGATCTTGGTTCGGTCGATATCACTTACGTTAGATACGGCGCATTGCCTGGCCTGAAGCATTTTTTTCCGTCACATCGGCACCCATTTTTCTCGTTAATTTGAACATCTGCTTCTCGATGCAATAAAACAAAGATTGGTCACTGTAAGGGTACCTGGTGGTCATTGTACAATTTTTAGTATTCGAATACACAGATTTTCTTGCAAAACTGCGAGTTGTCTAACTGCCACTTCTGAAGTTGCTAATGATACTCTGAGATAATCTTGTGAGAATTGAGGTCTTAAAGAGATCTGTTCGTCTACCAGAGTGGAGAATATATATTATTGAAATACATTCCAACGATCTATCCTCTCTTTAAAAAGTGATGAACGGATTTTGTGAAGCATATAAAAATTAAGGTAGCACTGAACGTGTTGTATTAAGGACTGGTCTGATTAGGCACACGAACGACCAATCAGAGAACAAATAAAATGATGATTTCTCCCTTTTCTAAAAAAAGGAAAGGAAAGATACAAAATTAACCAGATACATACTGATATCATATAGAGTGTGGCAAATGTTAACGTTTGAGTGCTTTTTAAAGTGTAAAGAAAGAAACGCATACATAACAATATTAAACGCACGAAGCGCTCTGGATTTTGCTAGTATACAATCATTATTAGTATTGTTATTATTATTTGTATTGTGGTGCGTAGGCATATATCGGCTATACCCCCATATAGATTTATGTGATATTCGATAACTTGTTTTATACGCTTAAATTTCGACTTTTGATTTTTTCACGAAGTTTATGATATCGTAGATACAGAAGAGGATGCCTTGTTTATTATGGCTCTGATCCGGAGGGCCATTTATTTTCCTTGATTTGGTACATAAAAAGATGCAAAAAGGAAAGAAATACAAACTGATTTTTTTAAGAGTAAAGAATTCGTGATTTTTGTGCAAAAGAGTGTTTTTTCTTTTTGTATAAATTGATGTCACAAAAGACAAGTGTAAAAATTAATGTATTACGATCATAAAAATGAACTTACAAAAATAAAAATAAAGAATAAAATAATCTTTATTTCTAATTACTTATCAAATGATACGTAAGACATGGTATTGGCATGGCAATAAAAGATATTCAAACATCATTTATACGCGTGCAAAATACATCACAACTCTCTTGTAACAGTTTTTATTCAAAATATCTTTCGTACAGGATCTATCCGAAGGGTATATGATATTCGAATTTTCATTATCTTTTTATCTAAGACTATTATTTTTTTTCTTTTTTGGTTTTGTTGTATCAATTCTCGATACAAAGAATCAACAGCTTTGAACATTTTACATTTCTTCTCCTTTGTCAGTAAAATTAATATGAAATCATCGATTTATGACAGACGAATATATGTATTGGGTGTAGCATACGATTATAAAAACCATTTGATATTTTCTAATAAAAATAATGATCGAACCTTTTTTTCTAAAACACAATTTGCAAAAAGAACTTTACCGTAGCGATTTTTTAAAGGTGCTTCTATATATATATATATATATTTTAACATGGGAAAATGTTTGCTTCCTGGGGTTGTCTTAGTCATTTACATACTACAATATTAGTGATGCAAAATATTACCATTATGCAATATAAATTCAAATAAAAGTATTCACCTTATATGCGATCATTATCTATCGATTACAAAGTTCTTGAAAAAATGTATGATTAACATATCTGTGTTATTCTTATAATACAAACGATCAAGTTTAAATGTAAATATATATCACGTCTTCACTATACTATACGATTGACAAAGTTTACAATCAAAGTAATTGGATGCATACTTAGCATAACTCTCTTTGGCATATTTAAAGCAGTGCGGCTAGGATTTCTTATTGATTCGTGTTTTAAAAAATGTTAAAATTGAAACAAACGTTAGAACTCTTTTATTTTGTAAGATATCGTCTTTACGGTTCGATTTCTATTTCAATAAAATTTTTAAAAACAATGAGCAATGTCTTCAAAAATAACGATTATGAATTACGAGAGAGGAATTATCAAACCGTTTTTTTCATAAATAGTAATATCCAAGTCATTAAAAATGTTTAGCAGATAAAAAAATCACATGAAAAGCAACTGTTTTAAACTTTTGCCTAAGAGATTTTTAAACTCTAAGATAAAATGACAAAAATATAGAAAAAAAAAGAAAACATTTCCTTAACCTCTGATAGATATGTCGTTTAAACAAGTCTTTAAAAAATAACATCTTTTCAGGAATAGGTTACAACTTAATTTAAATAAAAAATTAAAAAGGCATTTTTTGATTCGCAATTGATTTCATACGGAAAAGAATTTTATCAGTTGACATTGTACCAATTAGATTGATGAAATGAGAAATACATACTCTAATTTTATTATGAAAAATTATGAGCAGCTTTTATTTTTTATCTGAAGATATCAAATCGAATTTAAACATAATATAAGTGAGTACATTCAAAACTACGAAATTAATTTATAAATAGCTACGTTTACTTATTAATCAGTAAAATACCATTTTTCAGTTTTTATACAAATTTTGACATACCTGGTTAGTTATTGACATTTTTTTTATGTTAACTTGAGGCATATGAATCAATTTGTATGAACCTTTTACCAAATATTCATACGTGTGCGCGTGGGACAATAAAAAAGGAAAATATAGAAATCCTTGACCACAATGTTTCCCAAATTATTTTAAAATAAAAAAGAAAAGAATTGCAAATCAAAATTTATTTCCTAAATCTTTAATAAACTTAATTTTAAATTTAAATTATTCTAATCCTATACCTGACAGTACGATCGACATGAATATAATGGTCGACGAAGAGCGTTTCTTGTTTGCACCATTCTTGTTTGTACGTGAATTGCAAAATTCATTACTCGTAGCGAATAAATTCATTTCGGTCGTAAAAGCCACCAGTATAAACATAAAGAAACTGACTTTTTTGCTTTTTAACGAAAGCTCTCCGCAAATAAGAAAAATGTCCAATTATCAAATACAGAACTTTACGAATGTTACTTATTTTCAGGCTCTATCACTGAGTCGTTTTTATTCGATACTGAATCTGAGGGGGCATCACTCTTAAGGATACTTGTAACGTCATCACTGCTTTCTTCATTGCTTTTGGTGGGTTTAATAGAATCTAAAAAAAATAAAAATAATAATTAATATTTGCATAAAAGGAATATATTAGCAATAGTATTTTTAAATGCCTATCATATACCGGTAGGGTCATCTATAAGAGCAAAAACTTCTTCTTGCGTCATATCCTTCGTTACGTTTCTGAAATGTTCCAATTGTTCAACAAAGGTGTTCCAGAAAGTATGACCTTCGGGAATGGTAAAAAGTGACTAAAAGCAATAAAAAATTATAATTATTGAAATTTATTCTCTAAAAAGGTATCACAAAATATATATAACAGAAAATCTTACTTTGAATTTAATGTAAATTTTTTCAGCTTTCTTTTTTATTTCATCAGCTTTTTGTTTAAAAACGGTCTGTAATGATGAATAATGGAATTTAATAAGAAATCTCACTTATGGTATATCGGAAACTATTTTTTTTTATCATAAAAATACAAAAAACTTACCGTTTCCTCATCTGTATAATTCCAATCTGTAAGATTTCCGACGTACCGTCTCAACTGAAAAATATCCAAAATAATCAGTAAATATGAATAAGATAGAGATTATTAAGTGAAAAGTAATGTTACCCTTTTGATGGCTTCAACTATGTGTGAATGTTTCTTAAGCATTAATGGGGTGATTTGAAGTTCCAACATCTGGTCCATCGCTTCCAAGCATTCTTCGACATTCGCTTGTTCTAGACCAAGACTTGATCTTATCTGTGTGTCCAAAAATGCTATGTGTGCCTCCGTACGCAACGTCCTTTAACAATCCAAAAATACAACGACATTAGCAAAGCCAATAAATCTGCACTTGCGAACTCAATTTTGTATTTCAAAATATCCTCACCTCAATTTCAACTCTTTCTGGATCTCGGCTTCGTCTTTGGCTTGGGTTTTCTTCTCGTCTTCTGGAACATGCACATTGAAGTCTAAAGAATCTTTAATTAAGTCAATGCCGATATCGCCGCTCTCTAGTTGTTCTTTCAATCGCATGGCGTTGCGAGCAACGGACAGATCCCAACGTGCCCGTGCCGCCTCGCTCTCAAAACTATCCGGCCTATTAACATCTAGCTTAATGCCTACAGGCAAGCCGTCGGGCGTGTGCGCCACGAGCAGCCGCCCAGAGTAGCCGGGGCTCGCCCTCGCATCAACGATGCTCTCGCCGAGTAGCACGTCGTCGTCTCGCTCGTCAACTTTGATGCCTGCAAAGCGAAAATCCGAATTTCATCGGGACACACAGACCCATCAGTATTAACTCTGGGAGCGACAGCGAGGACGACGAGGACGACGAGGACGAGGACGACGACTACTACGACAGCAAGAGCAACTATTACTACTATTAGTACTACTGCTACTACGATTGCAACTACTAATACATTTTTTAGCTCTTCTTCAAAACTGGGCCTACTTAATTTTTATTTTATTTCCAAATGAACACGAATATTATTCTAAGAATCTATCCAGTTCTGAATCATGCAAGGATAATGAACGAAATGAAACTTACTATCTATGCTCATCCGCTTTTTAATAGGCGCAATTGGCGATTCCTGATTTTCGTTAGAATCTTCAACCTTGATTTTCGACCTCCTACGTTCTGTCGGTTCTAAAATAAATATAATAAATTTCAATATAAATTTGAATATCCTCTTTTTTTGTAAATAATTAACTAAAATAAGCAAGCAGAACTCTATTTACTATTAAAACATTTCTTTATTTTTATAT
This sequence comes from Muscidifurax raptorellus, assembly GCA_020010945.3. Classification (NCBI taxonomy): domain Eukaryota; kingdom Metazoa; phylum Arthropoda; class Insecta; order Hymenoptera; family Pteromalidae; genus Muscidifurax; species Muscidifurax raptorellus. The sequence continues at coordinate 37,283,901 of CM052077.1, read as the reverse complement.
TAATAAGATAGTTTATAAATATAATCTCTTTTGTTAAATTGATCGTTTAAGTAATTCAATTAATTTTGATAAGTAGTGTGTAAAATAAATATAAAAAAATATTCTCGCGTATAAATTTAATAATATTAAAACTGTAATAAAGTTATCATTTGATCATGAAAAATAATTATATAGCAAAAATTTGCGAAATATCATTAAATATCTCCTAAGAAACATGCTCGGTTAAAGAAGTAGATGCATCGTCTGTTAAGGGCTCTCTAATCGACGCGGTATTGAGATAGCGTTTGGCTTGTAACTGAATCAGATGCAGTTGTTTTAATAGTACTAATCTCTGCAAGTGTTCCGTCGTTAAATCCCGGGTTTCAATGCTTTCAAAATTTCTTAGCTTGCTTCTGTTACTTCCATTGCGTCTGTTACTCTTCGCTCTTAATCGCACGTCAGAAAATTTACCACGAGTTCTGGCAAAACCTTCAAAGGTTAAAAAGTTTGCATTTCATTAGGATTTTTTCAAAGTTTCCACGAGCGAATAAAACTATGAAAATCCATAATACCAGTCTTCCAGAACGTTTAGGTACTTAAACGTAACTTTAGCTAATTAATAACTTACCAGTCCTCGAGGATTCTATTACAATTTCTGCATCGGAATCATGGAATCTTTTGGGTTTGATTTTTCGACCACTACGACTAACGTTCTTTTTTTCTGAATCTTCATCCTGTGAATCATGAGCTGTATCTTGTTTTGGTGTATTTTCTGCAAGAATTGTTGCCATACTCTTTCGACCACGTTTCTTCTTTGCTTCACTAATATCCTTTAACAAACAATAAGAATTTATAAAAATTGAATAAAGAAGATAAAGAAGCTTGCTTGATACATAAGTTATTCATCTGTATAAAGAATTTTTATGAAGCGATGTAAGGAGTAATCGCACAAGCCACTCAAGCTTGATAATGACCTGTCGGCACCTCCTAAGTTTATATTGGGACTGTATGAACAACAAACTTTACTTATAAGATGCTGCGTTTAATTTTTTATATGTCCCATGCAAACGCCTACTTTTAATACAAATTTAACTTACTGGTGTAATTGGTGGAATTTGTGATTTCCTTTTCACTGCTTTTTTCTTATCACCTTCATCGATTACAAGATTTCCACTATCGGCATCAACATCCGTAGAAGCTGAAGTAGATATTTCATTATCTTTATCGGAGATGTCTTCTCCAACGTTTTCAGGTACATTTTCTGAAGCTTCTGAATCTATAATGAAAAATATTAATTGTATAAGTACCCAATTCGCAATACATAAATAATTCAATGTTTGCAAAGCATAATACTTTTTGAAGAGTCAGACACTGGATTGGGATTTCTTTTTAAATCTTCTTCAAGTTCTTCGATTCCTTCATGAAAAAATTTCCGTCTCACAGTTTTACTGAATTTATCTTTATTATCTGCATATAAGAAAAGATCTTCTATTTTGCAGGTACCACTAAAATTTATAAATAGTGTTATTTCATGATCGAACAAATCCTTGATGAAATGTTTCATCAGCATAAATCATTCACAACATATTAATATTTTCATTGTCGTAAGAAAAATCTCATTGTACAACTTTAGATAGCACAACCAAAATGAGTCTGATTATAAAATCTAATGAATAACAATTGAAAGTTTATCTCCGTGCAATATTCTCCATTCTCTGAATGAGGTCACAGACACATGCTTCAACTCGAAAGATATATTCAACCCAAGCAGAGCACTCGCACATATAGATAATACAAGATGAATCTCTTACATCTCCTTGGTCCCGAAGAACACGACATGGTACTTGGCTTGTTTGCTATTCGGATCTGTAATGCTCTCTATCTGTAACAGAAAAGAGCAACTGTAGAAATCGCCCACCAAAAATAAATCCTGGTATCTCTACAAGAGTACTCCTACAATAGACTAGAAAATCATGTCCTCCGCACATTCTCAGACCAAGAGACGCCGAAAAAATACGAGAATTATACTCACTTTGGCCGGCCAAGGCGGGTAACCTCGAACCTTGGCGAAGACCCGCTCGCCGACGCTGAATCTCTTGGGCAGCTTAACCATCTTGGCCGAGCGGTTCCTTCCTTCCTCCGACGCTATTATCACGCACCAGATCTATCACACAAAAATGTAAGCAACGCTTCCTCTCGGCGTGTGTTTTCTTTCTATCTCTCGACGCGCCGATCAATGGACGACCATTTGTGTGTCTATATACTACAATGATAATCGACTCGTGGGTACGTACTTCGTCGTGCACGTATATTTGCTCTGCAATATCTCGAGAGACTCGGAGAACGGAATAACCTCCACTGTTTTATGTACGAGAGAAAAATATATAGAGCCACCGCACAAGCGCACCTCTCCGCGACCAAGTACTTAAGTACTTATATATTGTGAATTACCTCCCTGGCGTGCGACACTCTTTTTCCTCATCAGATTTCTGATGTGATGTGCTCTGTTTTTTTCTTGGCGAATCAGAGCGAATTTCAGAGAACAGCGTCGTGCGTTCACATGGCCCTGGATTGGTCCAAACGAAGCGTGAAGTCAAGCGTAGTCCAATCGTTGACGAGCATTGGTGCGGACGCTTTGTGAAACAGTTTTGACTTTGATGCTGTACTTTTTTTTGCTTCACGTTATTTTCGTGGTATAATATTCAAACTGGACAAGGGAGTTTGCTTCATTAAAATCGAACGTTTTAAGAGACAGTTTTTATATATTGATCAAAACGGGAAAATATCGCTGCTCAAAAAAAAAACAAAAATGTTACTGACGGTCTGACGATCAGTGACGGTCGTGATACGACTCTTAGCGGTGCCTGCTGCATCTAAAATGAAGTTTGATTGGATGATTGGATGTTGTTGCTCTTCGCAGCTCTTCGAAACTGCGAACTTATTTCGCACATTTGCATCGAAGGTATATGTGCGCGCGTATATAACGCGTGTGAATGAATGTGTAAGACTTATATAGAAGAAGTCGTGCGTTGTTCGCAAGTCTCGTGAGGTGAATACAGCTGTCCGTTTTTGGGATACGATTTTTGGAATTTTTACTTGCCAAAGTGTAAACCAAGTGTTTCTCAGTCATTTTCCGCAGTTAAAAACATACACCCTGTATATAAAGGTAGAATATGCGTGATTATTTTTGAGCTGGCTGGTACATGTGTTTTACTGTCGGGAAATCCTCTCGAGGGAAAACGCGTGACTAATTTTTTTTTTAAGTTCAACGATTCGCAGTCTTTAATCTATGTTTTTTTTCGACTATACGCGATAATATATAGATATGTAAATAAAGATACTCTTTATCTGTTTAATTTACTTCTTATCTTTTTAATTTTTCAAGATAAGATCTTTCTCCACCATATTACAATATTACATATAGCTTTACCTGTAGATCGGGATTTGTCAGTGACATCAACGAATATTGACACATAACAAGTAACATAACCTTCAAAAGTGTTGAGCTTGTTGAAAAAAAATTTTGCTTGCTCAACAATATTTGTTTATGTAGAATTTGAAACGCAGTTTATATGTGTGCTGAGCTCAATCACTCCACTTTGACGTGAAAATAATTATCTTGATTCTTGTCTGGATTGGCTGACACAGTTGTTTTCAAAAGTATATTGTGCTCAGTACACCTTGAGTTTATTGTTGTTAAAATTCACTATTCAGTAGTAGTTTTTGTATAGGTAATTTTAATAGTTGGAAAAGTATTAAATTAATTTATTTGTGAATTCTGCGATTGCCTTGCTTCACTTTGACAGCAACTATACTAAAACACTCTTGCTATTGTAAACATCCTTTAATAAGACGCACGCAACACTATAGATATGCTACTTTCAAACGTAATAAAATTATTAATTTCTTGCTTTTTTCATCTAGAACTAATTTCACAAAGATGTCTCCTCCTATGGAAAGAATCCAAATCTTGGAAGCAATTGAAAAGGACATCATCACCTGTCTGCAAAGTGCAGGTAACTAATTTTATTTTAAAAAATGTGTGTAAATGATTTATCAAAGTTGTACTAGCTACTAATTAACATGATATACTTTATGTCATCTAATTGCAACAGGTCAAGCTTTTATGGAATTAAGCAAAGATAAACCTAATTCAAAGCAAGCAGAAGGGCAGACGCATCAGTTCATTAAGACATTGGGACTTGTTGAATCCAAATTAAGTGATCAAATTAATTACTTGACACAGGTATCAACAGGTAAATATCGACCTTCATACTATTATTAACTTTTATTAAAAATCATTATTTTTTCCACAATATGACATCATTAACAAAAAAGTTTGATTTTTGCATACAAATGCTTTGATAAAAAAATTAGTTTTCATAAAAAGAATTATACATATACTAGATTATATACTAAGCTTTGTAAAAAAATTTGATTTTCGAATTTCTTACAAACCTGAAATAAATTCTAAAAGTTCACATCAAAATTATTGTTCAGTTAGATTCTATTTTTTTTGCAATATTTTGAATTTTGTTTTTTGCTTTAATTATGAAGACGATTCAAGTAGTACAATGAAAATATTTTTTCATTTGCTATAGAAGACAAGATTGAGTGATATCTAAAAGTGCAAATTTTTTCTAGATCATCTAACAAGTAGGTCAAGAAGTTAGTTTGCATTTTTATAAAACACAAGTAGAAAGATTATTTATCAATCATCGTTTCAAAGTTTAATATATATTTTCAAAAACTTGATCTCTCAAGTTACCTCTACCTGCAACATTTCAAACTGACAATAAGCACTCTTATATTAATCAATAAAACCTGATTATTTATCTTATCACTTGTGATTACATTGCCTTTTGCGAATTAATCCAACATTACTGCATCTTTGTAAAACTTTTACAGCTGTATTTGTTAGAATAATATCTGAAAAAAAGTTATAATTCCTATTGAATACGATCATACTTTATGTACAATAATGTACATTTTTATTATTGTATTTCTTTTTAAAATTATTTATCTAAATTCTTAGAATTCTTTATCGAAAGCACGTTACAAAACTTATAAAATAAATAATAAAGCAAATTCTTCATATTTACACGATAAACAACAAAAAATGTTCTAATCCATCACAAATCATTTAAAAATATATAAACTTAGTTCAATTACAATTTAAAATAATCAAAAATACTTTGCGCGGCTCCCCTTTTACAATTGCACTTAAACATGAAATTTTATTTTTTTAGGTCAACCCCATGAAGGCTCCGGCTACGAAAGTCAAAAGGTCTTGCAAATGGCTTGGCACAGATTACAGCACGTACGGAGTAGAGTTGACGAGTTGGAGCGTCTTAAGAACAAGCATCTGCATTCGCGCAGCCTTGCGGCTCTAGGACGACCACAGCAGCCGCCACAGCAGCAACAACAACAGCAGCAGCAACAGCAACAGCAGCAGATGACTTCAAACAATGTATCTGCGCAACAGCCTCAGACTAACTCTACCACCTCGTAGTTTGTGCTTGTAAGACAATAATTTTGGAATGCAGACTGAACTACACCGATGGCGCAATCTCTTATTATCTTAGTTTATTTAAGTTTTCTGCTTTCTTTTTTTTCTTATACTCTTGTAAAATCTTAAAGATATAAAAGACTTCTTATTGAAGTTGACAAATACTTTTACGGGTTAGTAGATTCATTAATCGGTGGCTCTTGGAAGTCTTAAACTATTGTTTTGTTTTGTTTAATTTTGTTGCAGTTAGTTTTACTCTGTATGCTTATATAAACTCTATTGAATTGTGCAATACACTCACGTTTCTATTTAATTTTTGATTTTAGTATTTTGAAGAAGTTAAAAGTTTCTTGCAAATGTTATAACATCAACTAATGCCATAAAACGATAAATTAAGAATCCTTGACACCATTGTTATACATATTTTTGTTTCATCAAAAAATAAATGAATCTTGAATGATATAAAGTTTTAAAATGAGAAATTAAACAATTCTATAGCTCCTTAGATACGCGTCCTAAGGCATACATATTTTGTTTTTCTTTTAACTATGAATCTTAAATCGGCATTCATTGAATGCGTTTTCATATAGAAAAAACGCCCGCTCTTCCTCTCAAATTGGGAGAAAAATATTGCTAAAAAACAGTTTTAATAATCTTTCATCGTCGTCATCGCAAATGACTAAGGCACGGCGCCGTCAATGACGGCCATGCTACGTTTAACAGTTGCAGCCAACGACAGACGAGACTTTCGCTCTTCCTCCAGCTGTTTGCATAACTGCGATACCTGTGACTGCAGATCCGTCATTTGGCTCTTCAAGGCTTTAACAGTTTCCGACAGCCACCTGCTAACAGAAACAAGATGTTTTGTCATTGGGAGTTGGATTTGTCGTGTAGGCTTATTTAGGATTGCAATGTATTCCTGACAAAGGAGAATATATAGCTATTGAAATTTACTGTTGAAAAAATAATCTTATTAAATCTTGTTCAAAGAAATATATTGCTTTTTAATAGGTTTGATAAAATAATTGATACTAGTATTGTATTTAAACAGCAATATTTAATATATAAATATGAATTAATTGAAAAAAGAAAAAATTAAAATAATTTTTTCGAACCATGAGTGTAGTATGGAAGATATAGACCAAGATACTATATAACTGAAATTGTAGAATTATGATGATAATTTTTTCAATGATAACATTTAATAGTTTTCTCCATATTGGTATTCAAGTATTTTTATAAATAAAGTGGAATTTTTATTGTGGGAAAACTTCTTTTTAAATGTATTATAAAAAATGTATTGTAAATTATAAGGAAATATTTTCCTCAAAGTTAGCAATGTAAATGGTGAATTTATAATATTTAATAAAAGTTTATTAATTTAACCATATGATTATTGTTTGATTATTCTGTGTGTTAGTTTATAAAATATAATAATTTGTACATATATATTATTCAAGTTAGGTATATCCCTTTTTTTAATAGGAAAATTTGTTATTTATGTTAAATTTATTAACGATATAATTATTAGCTTGTAACTTAGTGAACTAACCTTCTTTACATGCTTTCTGCATATATCAAGTGAATAAAACAAAAACTCGTAATATTCAAAAAGATACCTATTAAAAATTACTAACTATTTACAGGCATAAAACAATGTCAATTAAAAAATGTAAAATAAAAAAAAATAAGAAGAAAGTGATCACAAAAATCTATGTGTAAACAATAACAAACACAATATCAGACTTTCAATTGAACATTCCACAATAGCAAACGAAATATTAAGTTTCAATGGCCCCGGGAGTTAATATTATTACATACCTGTCTTCGTACGTATCCCAATTTCCGACTCTACTATGCACAAACGACGTTCTATCGTTTACCTTATGAAGATGGTCGAAATCCAACATAGCTGAAATTGTACATCATCATTATGATATTATGAATACGCAATTTGCGTGATTTAGCTGCGTCAGCACAATTATTGAAGTAGTGCGATGAGAATGTGTTTCATAGTTTTGGTTGTGTTCCTTTTTTCGTTGCTCTTTTAGCTTTTTTTCTTTGTCGAACGCTGAAAAACAGGATTTGCCCCCCGGCTCTAACTCTAAATTCTAATTATATAAAATGTTCTATCTCTACCAAAAACACCACATCAAATTAGTGTCGTTAAGTCGAGCAATAAGAGAGTCTAAGTATTTATTGGCATATGTTACGACGAAAAAAGCAAAAATACACACACACGCGCGCGCTTCAATTCGTTTAATTCAGTGAAATCGTTAAATACACGTTAGAGCCACATTGCTATGCATATACACTGCGTTATATGAACGATGATAGAGTTAAACTTCACTGAATTAGTAGCTCTGTGTTAAAAAAATAAAGCGACAAAAACTCTGTGTAGTGAAAAACCAAGCAAGTATTCGCACGTAAGATTTTTATCACGTTTTGGTACTTACCAGAGTGTACGGTAAACCTCGCATTAGCCGACAGACAATATCCTTCGATTACTCTCAAAATTATCGCGTCGTCCTCAAACTGTCGTTCATCTAAAAAAAGTAAAAACATTCTGTATATAATAAAGTTATTCGTACTTAATTTGATACATTTAAATAATTTTCTACAAAATAATGATTCAGTAACAGATACGTGACATTTGATGTAGCTTTTCAAAAATCTACTCTACTGCTGTGTAAGCTTCAAAGAAATTAGTGAAATCTTCTAACTATTACAGTGAGCTATCAACTGCGCTCGATACTCACTGCACGTTTTAGTCGACCGACAACTGTCCACGGCATCTGGCTTTCCAAAAGTCTTTAGCGCATAAATCGGTGGTGCTGGTCTGAATGAAGCAAGGCTCCAAGGTGTCTTAATCCCTGGGGACGAGGAGTGCTCCGCTCCTGCTGCTTGAAGCTTCGAGTTCTGGCTGCTCGACTGCAGGGAAAATGAAGCAAAAAAGCGTTAAAATCCGTACCACTATATGGCTTTGGGTATATTGTTCATTGCCTCTGCAAGAGAGACATGATGTAAATAAACACAAGTAAGTGTGCGAGAGAAGAGAGCATCGCAAAAATTTCGCAATTGCAAAGAAAAATATATATGTATACGTATATTATGGCCGTGGGACATAAGTCACCTCGTATGCATAAGGGATGCTTGTAAAAATTATGCTTAAGTGATTGTCGAATTACACTTGAAACATACACATGTATAAGAAAACAGAACGTTCAAGCGGTTGTCCTGATTATCGACCAGCCGACCCGGTTTTTTCTAACCACATGTTTCAGTTCAGGAAAAAAATGCTTTTGATACTGTTTGTGAAGTTTTGTATTTACAGTGAATATGTAATAAATTATGCAAATCATGTATGATCAAAAGGGATACAACTGTTTAAGTGATACACCATGACATAATGATTTTAGTACTTTTTACGATTTAGTGCACTTGATAGTATAATAATAATACATACATTAAAAATAGAAAAATGCAATGATGGTTTCATGAATTACGACAAAGCTCTGTGCAGTCACTAAAATGCTAATAATTTCAATGGAAACAAGTTTTAATCACGATGTAGCACTCATGTTAATTACAGGCTCGAAATCAGTACTTTTAATAACATATCCTGTCAACTCGTTGTACACATACATGTTTCACATTTACACGTTTGCACAAAGACATGATCGATAATCAGAACAACCTCTGTGATTTATTTTTAGTGCGGCGTGACCATGCCTTTGATTTAGTTGTAAGAAAATTCTACAGCAAGGCGTCTAAAATTCCTGCGCAGAGGACTAATACAAACAATTTAAGTAAAGAATCATAACAAACGAATAATATATATGATAAAAAAATAATCATCGGCTCGAGCAAAATAACAATACTGCGTAAAGTGTCACGCGTTTCACTCTACGTGAAAGTATAGCAATAGATTTTGGACGGCAGCGCTCTAATATGTTCATTCGCTCATATAGGATATCTCTAAGCTCGAACACATCCGTCAAACTTTCGAGACATCCGGGTGCACTTCTTTGAAATAAAAGAAAAAATTGATGATCCGTTCGTTCGCTGCTTCACCATAAATTGCTGTTTTCGACGGTTAGTATAGTATACCAAAAAATATAAGACAAAGCAAAAGCATACTTCTCACAACATGGCTGTGTGAAAGACAAACAAAGTTGAGCAGCGGCATAAAACTTGTTCTCTTTGTGTTGATATGTGATGATTTTAATTGTCAACGAATTAGTAGCATTTCACGACAAACGAAAAAGAATTAAATTCTGCGCTTGAAAACCGCTACTTTAGAATAAAATAACTCTTTGACTATTCCACTACGATTATTTAAGTATTACAATAATTTTAGATTTCTCGAAGACAAGCTTTAATTCTTCTTCGTTCGCCGTTCTTCGTCAAACTCAAATCTTCCTCGGCGTGGTTATCAAACAGTAAATCAACGTAAAAATGAAAAACAAAACTCAGTAACGATTAACAATAATAATAAAAAAAACTAAGATAAACGTAAAACTCTGTGTAATATAAGAGTTGCGATATGATATCAAGAGAAAACGTTAACAGTGTATCTTTCCAACAGAAACAAAAAAATTGAATAATCGAAACGAGTTAAAAAAGAGTCGAATATCATAAAACGCAGCCATGCCATGGAAGAGCTTGCCTTGGTCGTTCGTGATCGGGATCGTTTTCTTGAGCCACCAGTGCGCGTACAGGCCCGAGGTAAAGACCTGCCCTCCTCCACCTCCTTCTCCGCCTCCCGCATCGTCGATCCTTTCTTCCTGAGACTGCTGCGCCGGATTTCTATGATGTCCCAACGGCCGACGTCGCGGCCTGGGTTTCGGCGACAGCTGGCCTAGAGGCTGGGTCAGATGCTTCTGTTGAATGAGCGTTAATTTCGCAAACCTCGCCTCGGGCTCTTCCACTTCTAGTCGACAAGTGCAGTGCTCCAGATCCTCATTTTCACTGTCATCGTCTTGTTCGCTGCTGTCATCGTTCTTCCCTGAGGCTCCAAGTCGAGAAGATAAAAGACTCTTGCAGGCACTTGGCGAGGATTGCTCATCTTCTTCGGAAGAAGAGTTGCCGCTTTGTCTTGGAGTGGAGCCGAAGGGCGAGGTACATATACACTGGTTTTCGAATTTGTTCTCGTCGTTCTCGCTCTCGCTGTGCAGCCCTGCGCTCTGGCAGAACTTTCCAGCGCCGTAGCAGGAGCCCAGCTCCGCCGAGTGATACTGGAAACTGTCGGCCATGCCCGAGTCCGATGAACGAGGACTCGCACTTGGGCCTAAACTGGCCTCGAATTCGGCTCTTCTTAGACCAAAGCTACTGCCGGTTAATTGCTGATGCTTGGGACTGGCCTGCAGGCGTTTACCGATCGATCGCCAGTTCTTGGAGTCATCGGAGTAGTCGCAGAGCTTTGACAGGTCGAGGCGTCCCAGGGGATTCTCAGTGGAACGGAGCTCACGGTACGGCACCGAGTCGAAGTTGGGTACGATGCAGCAGCTGCCGTCGCCACTGCTGACTTTTGGCGGAAGACTGCGACTCGTGGGTTCGGGCATTAAGGTCGGAGGTTCGCTACCGAACACGGCCATCGAGGCGCAGTTAGTTGAGGCATCCTGGCTATTGTCCATAACATACCGCACATCGAGTTTCAGAGTCGAGGACTTGCGGACGGGTCTGGTCGTGGCCGCTGCCATCGACACCTCGAGGGAGGCTTTCGAGGGACAAGGAGAGGCATCGACAGCTTCAGAGCATTTGCTGGGGAAGAGGGTATAAGTCACAAGGCAACACTTGCGCATTTTCACAGAGGACAGGTCGGGCCTGAATATGTACTGGAAGTAGAGGAGCCGCTTGAGCAGCTCCGTGTGGATGACCCGCTTACGCACCAGCCGGGCAAAGAAACGCGACAGTCGCGTATACGGCGGATGAGTGCAACAACTCACGTGAGATATGCTGGTGGGTGAACGGCTCAGGTTCGAAGCACGGCTGGCTATCTGCTCCTGCGACAGCAGCTCGATCCAGTGCTGACGCTCCTCACGGCTAGGGCACACTACCGTTATGCTCTCGATCATTGGACCTGCACAGATTCAGACAATTATTTTTGGAATATAATTTTTGTTCAAAGACAAAATAATTATTATATTGTATTTATTAATGGGCGAGCATCAGAGCAACTGCATGTATAACAACGCAGCTCGCAATTTTTCTGACTCTTAGGAATCGAATCTAAATTTGGATTTAGTACTAGCCGGTTCGGGAGACTGAATAAACAAGAGAACATATGCTCATTTCAATACTATACTAACGTCTTCACCATCTGGAGAAGATGAACATACGCTGGATTCCTCTTGTTTATTACTTTACTTCATGAATTCAGAAATAAAATTTAAGGAAGAAACACTCACCAGAAATTTCGAAGGCATTCTTGATCTCTTCTGATTGTTCTAACGCTACGACATTTATTCCTGTCAAAGGAAGTTTGCCCTGAAAAAAAAACATTAAACATTTAGCAAATTTTTTAGGAATAAAATTATAAGAATGTCAAGATAGTTAATTTTACCTCATATACGAATGAACTCATTCTGGCGCTTATGCTTAATACGAGTAAGGTTGTAGGAAATAATACAAAATATCTATCTCTTCTTTCAACCCCTGATACAAGTATGACAGGGCCAACGTGAATAATATCTCCTAAAACGTTCAATTCCTCACCTTCCCAACCTTTGATGCCACTAGTTAAAATTTGCAGCGCGAGCTCTCTTTGCTTTCTTATTGCTGCACAACGATCCTAAAAACAATGAGAAAACGTAATGAAAATATGCACCATTTTTCAAATGCTGCTCAAATGACTTTTTACTTACAGCGATATCTCTATATACACTAACGCTACGTTGAGTATCCCCTCTGTCTGGATTATTCTTTTCTGTGTGCCTTTCTAACTCTTGCAACATAGCCGAATACTTGTCCAGTCTTCTAAAGGGTTTACTAAGTCCAGTAGTTAATACTAATATACCCGGCGTTACTGCGCCACTCCTTTCCATAAAATCGTTTAATTCATCTCTGCAATTTATTTGGGAATATTTAATTTTAGCACAAATACCAAGATGATGTCACTGTTCTAAATTTTGCCAATGACTAGTCAGTGAAACTTTGATGCACATGCAATGCCATATTGTGCATTCCACTCGTAATTCAAAAATGTAATTCATTTTTATTAAATTCTAAAAAAAGTTAATATAACATACCTGTATCTATCTAAAATGCAAACTGCTTGAGGATGACAATTACAATAAGTTGTGTGAATAGACTTCAGTTTAGGCGCTAATGTTAAGAAAATATTTCCTACTCTAGCCTCCGCCCCTTGAGATAATGTACTATCTAAATTTGCTAAAAGACGTTGATGAGTCTCTAAAACTTCATGGAAGTTTCCAATCAACTGTTTGTACTCTTCTTTTTTAAGACTGTAAAAGCAAAGGCGGAAATTAGATTCTGTTACTTACGTCAAGCAACTTATGAGAAATTTTTACTTACACATTTGCTGCTTCTAGAGGTTGGAGAAAATTATTAACTAATCCCTGCAGTTCTGCAACATTTGCACGTTCGGAATCAACTATGTCTTTTATGACAATATCCCTGTTCAGAGTTTGATGAATTGGAGAATCCGGTGAGCTCTTTTCAGGCGACATTTTGGCTGATGTCGAGCCTGAATCTACAAATGATTGTAAAATGAAATACTGTATCTTCTAATTTTAGAAAAAAATTAGTATTTGCTGTTTAAAAGCAGACGATTATTGTAGCTGATGTATATAGAATTATGGAACTATAAGCTTGCAGTGTAAGTTATTGATTATTGATGACATTCATTATAAGCAAAGCATACACTGGTTTTGTTAGCAATGTGCATTAGTAATGAGGTTAAAGTATTAGTAATCAGTGACATGTCATTTTAAAATGTATTAAAATAAGATTTCAATTTTCATAATACAGTAAAACTATAGTATATATAAAATGCTCTATACTTTTATCAATTGAAAATTCTTACATCGTGTAAAAAATCCTCATTATCTTTATTATATGTTAGAAATGTTAGTACCTGAATCGCTGAAGCTGAAACTTTGCAAAGATGTACCTGGAGCTTTATACTCCTTGACATAATTGGACGGAAACCAGCCAGTTTTTTCTTTAAGCGTTCCTTCCCACCAGCCGCCATCATCCGTCTGTGTTATAGTAATAATATCACCTTTTTTGAAGCATAACTGCAAAATTTTAAGAATTATTAGAGTATAGTTAACTTAGTGAGTACTAAAATAGAACAAAGTCAATAGAGAGTATAGTGTTAATAAGAATATAGAATTTTGGATCAATAATAAGAATATAATTAACACAACACTATCGAATGGAAATAATGACCAATCTTTGGGTGATTTTAATGAACTTTCTAGAAGTATGCATTTTTATTTTGATATATGTATATCTCAATCAGTGGACAAAGAACAAATGCAAACTACCTACATATTGAACTTTCTAGATTGAGATAAGAGGTTCTATTTTTAGTTCCAAAGGTATATACCCTAAGGTTAAAAAGTATATACTTATATGTGAACATATACAATGCGTACAATTTCCATTTCCAATAATTCATAGTGTGAAAATTTACTATTTTTAGCATTAAGTCAATAGTTTAGAAATGGCACAAGGCAAAGAAGAAGCTTTAGTCTCAAAAAATGTAAATAGGAAGCGCTATTGAAATAAAATATTTCCACAATAAGCGGCAAACACAAGTATGAAGGTGATATACGAATTAAAAATACCCACTCAACATGGACTCTAAATCACTTCCCGTTGCTTAAAATGTTAACAAGTTCAATGGCAAAAGCAACAAAAAAAAAACACCAGCTCTTGAAACAATCTAGCATCATATCCAAGAGCAATAATAGGAGTCAGATAGTGAGCAAACAAGAGGCACTAGAGATCACTTAAGTGGATAAAAAAAAAGAGAGAGGACGAGGCAAATGTGTGCCAAGTGCAGCAGAGCGCAGAGCAATAGAAGCAATCCAAACCCACCTCATCGTTGTTCTTTCCCTTGAAGGAGAATAGGGCTGTGACGAGTTTGGGCCCATCTGACTTGGACATCTTGCTGGCTACCTATCTAAAAACAGAACACATCGTCAGAAGGCAATACGAAGACTGAGTGCCCCTCATCAAAGGCGAGACGACTGCAGCACTAGCAGGCGAAAAAGCGCATCAGGCCAAAACGGAGTGGGGCTTTGGCTCCGGCTGCAGTGCATCGCGTATACATATATACGTATTATCGCTATATAGCTACGTACATACATAAATGCGAGTAGTGTGTGCACTTTACCTTGAAAATCGTCGAAAAGCATCAAGGCATTTGGCCGAGTAGCGAACAGATGATGCTCACGCCTCCCCCAGGGGTGGGTCGGATGCAGCAGTGTAGCAGAATATATAGATAAACACGTGATGACACACACGAAATTCCCCCCCGACGCGAATAAGTATATTATTCTCCGATGCGAGCGAGATTCCGTGCTGCTCTGTTGTTCCGTTTTCCTCGGCTACTAGCGCTCGCTAAAACTAGCCTAATAATATATAAAATTGTGCGCTCGCATTTTGGCAGAACTGCGGCTATAAATAAATGCGCGAACGGCGGCGCCTACACAGAAGCGGGTAGGTCGCGGCCGTCGCGGGTGTCCTATATGTATACGTGCGTGAATACCTATATATATATATATATAATATGTATAGGTGCGCGGAGTTTACTGGAGATATGGTAGAACTGTCAGACGACGCGAGCTTCGACCAAGCGCGAGTCGTCACGAAACTCGGAAGAAACGTCGAAATTTTTCTCTTATAATAATAATAATAATTTCCGCGGTCCGCTGATGACCGACTCAACGCCCATAATCAAAACTTAGCCAGAAGAGGGCAGCACTCGCTTTTGGCGCGGAAAAAGCGGCCTTTTGAATTAGATTCACATTACGTATGCTTTTCAAAGTGTACAGTATGCCGAGACGAAATGATAATAATTTAAGGGAAAGCTCCATGTAGCCACTTGCTTATTATCACAATTTGGAAATGTACTAGCGAATGGCCCTGACCTATACCTATATAGCTATAGGTTGCAAAGATATGCGTATTTATTAGGGTAGAAAATAATACAAGCAAATTTTTTTCTCTTGACTGATAGACCAGTTTATCCTCCCTTGCAGCGTACCTATATCTTATGTAGAACTTTCAACTTTAAGATTAAACAAATTCCAATTTTTGGAAAAAAATATAATTTTACGTTTTTATGTATAAGAACTCATAACGTTTGTTGTACGAACGTTTTCAAATCATCTTTCACGCGTTTTTGGAACGGAGCATATACGTTACAAGCAATAACGGTATTCCTATACATATAAATATAGGTGTATGGGTGACATTTGTATAGGATTCTGCAACGATTTTTGCGTTTTAGTGAAGTGCAGAAGTAGATATTCAGAAATGTTTTACAAACGTTTTTAACACCTTGTGAAAAAGAGATTTTTCGAATAATATTATATCAGAGAAAGAAAAAAAAGTTCCGTTAAAGGTATACACATGACATATACATGAACTGCGATGTGGCTAGGGAGATAATTATAGATATATCGGTACCGCATTGTGGTGAAAGTACAAGAATATCAGCTGTTGATGGGCCTACTGAGAAAGCGATTGACACGCACAATTTGAGATTCAATAATATATGGAAGGGGCAGGTACGCATTAAATAGCCGTCGTTATAAGATTGGCAGTTCTAATGTAAGCAACAGCAATTGAGAGGTGTTTATAGAATAAGGATCGAAGAACGTTATTGTATAACGGTTGTTTTTAATAATATACATTGTTTGTTTATTAACTAGAAAGCTCTTGAGAAAAGGAGATTATTTATTAGTTTTAACGATGAATTCATACAGTTTTTATGATTCTGGTTCGTATACTTGTGGAACATAAATAAACCAACATAAAATTTATTTAAAAATTTTTATTATAGCTACCGACAATAAAAACAACATTCAAAATTATATACAAGACGCATTCAATGCGAAGCAGGAAAAATTAGCACTTGATTCTGGTATATTTAAAATACTATAGATTTCTGACATTATATCGATACAAATAGATACAAATTATCCATGAATAAGCTGTTACAAAATTGAAGAACTTTTTTTTATTTTTTTAGAAATTAGTATACCGATGTTTCTACAAGAATCTCATTTTATTAAAGAAGAACTCATTACCTCGGAGGACGATTATATGGGTTTGTATAATTCAATTTTATTTACAAATCTATTTAAACAAAGGCAAATGAATGTTTTACCTTTTCAGAAACTAGTTTACCGATCTTACAACAAGAATCTTATATCAAACAAGAATTCATGATCTCTGAGAGTGATTTTAATGGTTTATACTTCTATACTTTATCCATTATTCTATTTTACAACTACCAAATGATATATTGTGTATTAATTTTATTTAATATAATATATTGTTCAATCAATTACAGATATTGACGATAAAAGCAACTTCCAAATTCATGTAGAAGACGCATTCGTTATGAATCAGCAGGAAAACGTAACATTGGATTATGACGGTATCTATATATCTATAGATTTCTTAAACTTTATATTAATATAAATTAACCCCTAATAAGCTATTTATAATGTAAGGATTTTTTTCTTTAGAATATAACGCGGAAACGTCCGAACAAGAATTCTATGTTAAAGAAGAACCTATGATCTCAGATACCGATCTTAACAACTGTTTGTACTATAATTTTAATTAGCGATATAACGATAAAATAAATAATTTTGAAATAATTAATTTTTTATTATTATAATATAAAATGTTTATATAACGTGTTGTTAATGTGTTATAAAAATAAATTTTGCAGTTGATGAAGAGGTAACGAATGTCAACAGTAGCAAAGACGAAGAGATTATGTCAAACCAAAAGACTCGTGGTAAAAATCTTGATATATTATCTACTAAAATTATTACTATATAGCATGAACTATTCCTTAGGAATAATATATTTGTTTTTTAGGTCTCGATAGTAATGGTCACGTGTATAACAGCGAAGACACTAATAATATAAATAAAATGAATGAGGACAATCACGAAATTGATGGTTATAGTACAGGTATATATTCAAACTTATATAAGTAGTATAGCTACATGATGATATTGTTACAAATTAAACTAAATTTGAAATGTTTAACACATACTTTGATTTTTTACAAATGAACAAGTTTGCGTAGAAGGGCCAAAGGAAAGTGCAAGTCAAAAACAGACTTCAATTTTGAATTTTTTCAAAAAATCTTTATCAAAAGAAAAAGAAACGGGTACTGTTGTTTCTAACTTCGTCGTCTCAGAGTTAAAGGAAAATAGGTCGAAAGTTTCGGTAAAAAGAAGTTTAGATCGCACAGGTTCAGTAATAGTATTATTGAAATCAATCATATATAGTAGTTTATATTATTTTTGATAATATAAACTAATAAATAATTAATTTTTACTAATAATTATTATTTACTAAAATAATAATTAAATTTTTATGTTCTATGTATATAGCTAAAACTTCTACTGCAAAGAAAAGAAAAATTGATATCCAACCTGAAGACAGCCTGAGTAAAAAGCAAACATTAACACTGGAACCTTTGAAAACATGTTCTGTAAGAATACAAAAATTGCCAGAAGAAAATGCAGATGGGAATGTTAAAGAAACTCAAGCGTCTGATGCAAATAACAATGCCCACGGTACTATCGCTCCATATATCGATGATAAAGCAGGTACGTATGCGAATAATAAATAAAAATTCTGTTAAATCTTTAAAAGAGAAATCGATCATTAATCTTTTTCCCTGAATTTGACTCACCTAATTTCAACATTTTTCAGAACAAGTGAATCGGAACAACCTGGTCGAGTGCAAAAAATGTTGTGGTAAATACAAGGATAAAAAAAGCATGCAAAGCCATATGAGACTGTGCGGATTAGATACTTTTCTCAAGTGCGATTACTGCGAGTATCGAACGAGATATGCGAATAATATGAAACCCCATCTGCAAAGCAAGCATAAGACACTAAAAGAAGAGGAGATCAAGATGATTGTGAATAGAGCGTGGAAAACGACGCAGGAAGTTGTCGGTATGATGTTCACTCAATTAACTATTTCGTTTTTGATAATGTTTTAATTCTGAAAATCAGGTGAGTTATTGTTGTATTGGTTTGTTTGCATCAGACAGGGTATTGAAGTCTACTATAACTACTACTAATGAAACGAAGGAACTGACACAAGCAGCAACAGAATTCAGTAAGATATTCATTTTTACTAGTCTTTTACCAATGCCTGGCAATTAGCTTTTCAATTCATATTTTCGAGTTTAAAGAAGCGAAGTTTAAGGCAAAAAAGGTGCAGGTATTACAAAAACCTGCTTAATTAAACCAATAAATAATTCTTTACAAGATTCGTAATAATAATACTTACTCGATAGGTATAAAAAACTACACAAAACTATACTGCTCCAGCTGCGATATGTACTTCTCAAAATGTGCTAGCTATAAAAAAAGCAAATGTCCTCAATGTGACAAAAGAATTCTTTTCCAGTGCTCGAAGTGTGAGAAACATTATGAGACCAGATCTGGCATAAGGAGTCATGTGAAAAGCAAATGTTACTCAAACCATTTAGAGTCTCATTACAAATGCACTGATTGTGACTTTGACACAAAAATTAAGTATACTCTTCTCCGACATATACAGAGAAAACACTGCAACATTGATCTAAAAGATTACGAGAAATGTACTATCTGCAGTAAAACGTTCAAGATAAGAGATGACCGTTTGAGTCACGAAAAATTGTGTGTCAAGAGAATACAGTGCGAGTTCTGCTCCTACAGGACTGGCAGTAAACGTTTTTTTCTCAATCACGTACTTAATAGTCATATACTGATGGACACTCAAGATAACAGAAAAACTGAACATAAGGATCCAGATACGACGGGTGAAAAATATTTGAATATTTCATTATTATCTTTCTACTAACTAATAATCCGTTTTTTTGCGTGTTTAATACAGGTGCCGCTTCATTAATTTTGAAGCCAATGAGTAAAGTGGAAAATCTACGTAAGAATCACAATCTTTTATTATACCCCTAATAATACAACTCTGACATTACTTTCTTTTTGCAGTGGTCCAACAGCTAGTGATAGTCTATTGCTCAAAATGCAAGGAAAAACAAAAATTTTTTATATTAGCTGGCCGTCAATGGCGCTGCCAAACATGCGAGACTAAATTTACCTATCACTGCGGGGTTTGCGATAAAACTTACAAGCATCTGTACTTAGTTCGAGAACATATCGTGGTCAACCACTTATTCGCTAAGCTAAGGAAGCGACATCAGTGTCTCCGATGCAAAAGGAGATATTTTCTTGCGCAAACCCTGAGATCCCATATAAAAACGTGCAGTAGGCCAAACCTCCATTGCGATCACTGTAAGTTCGAAACTAAGAATAAGACTTCACTCGTAATCCACATGTGGAAGCTTCACGCCGACGCCCTTGGCTTGGAATCTGAGAAATTGCCAGCGAAGATGTACCACTGCGATGTATGTGACAAAAAGTATTCGAGATCACAAAGTTTATCCAATCACAAACGGAAGCATTGCGGGAACTAGCCGACGCTATACAATGTGATGACTGTGATTACAAGAGTTGCACGAAAAATACGTTAATCAGACATATAATGTCGTTCCACGATGGAGTTATAATTTGACGAAGTGTAGTATAACGTGAATTAAACTGCTCGATTTCAGTATGCCATTATTTTATTCAAGTTGTACTGTATAAAATAATATAAACATTGAAGAAAGTCGTGAATATGTAGGGTATAAAGTGTTTATAGTACAAATGTCAGCATATTGTATATGCTGATTAACCTTCATAGATCGGGCAAACGATTGTCATGGTAGCTCTTATTGCTTATTTGCAACTGCTTTTATCACCTCTTCTGTAAATAAAAATACATTTTTAAATTGAAAATATATGTTGACCAAAATTTTATTTCTTCAATTCTTAATAAGAAATTATTTGTATAATAATTATTCTTTGATATAACACATCTTTATTCTAGCGTTGTCAATCGACAGCAGGTTTTTGTTTGTAAGGATCCCGCAATTAAGCTACTTGGGCCATTTTCTTTTCTCATTATAGCGATATAGGCGAAAAGAAAGATAACATCACAAAGTCACAAAATAATTGATAATACAGTACTATTCAACTGATTCTTAAAGTTACAATGATTTTCTTAGAAAACTACAATTCCAAATTGCGAACTTAGTATTTGAAGGATATTAGATGAAAGCCCCAAATACGAAGAAGATCGATCGAAAATTGCGTGAGGTATCGCATTGCACATATTTTTCGCTGGTGAAACTATAATTATATTCTGAGTCCCAACCGTACATAAAAATTATATAAAATTTTGAAAAAGGTTATTTTATCTTTATTTGACATAAGCATTGAAACTATATATTTTGTAGAATATTGAATGAAAAGTATATATTGTACAGATGTTACGTTTGCTTTTGATAACCTATATTGCTCTATTTCGAAGACAATAAAAATGTGTACATTTAAAATTTTGATGGATTATAAAATAATACTTTTATATTTCAGACAATAAATGTTATCACAAGTGCTGTTCGTAAAAGACTAATCATTGTCACGTGATATATATATATATATATATATATATATATATATATATATATATATATATATATATAAGTTGCAATAGTAAATAACGTTCTGTTATGCAATCAATTGTCAATTGATTTTTTAGGATAATAGTTTATTGTACTTTAAAATGCATTTAAATACTTCAATTTTCAATATTTGAATTTTTCACACTGTTCCCGGCATCTTCTTGCGGTACGAGTGAATACAAAATTGCTTAATTTCTTCTTAGCTAAATGTTGATTTTAAACATATATGACTCGATAACTGGTCTGAAATTAAATATCCAAGACCGTAACCATGTCACACAAGACGATGTTAAACTAATAAAAGGCGTTTCAGTGAAATGAATAATCTATAACAAATTCAAAAACTGTTGTTCAACATAGGTTGATGTATCAGTAATCAATCCAAAGACAATGCAAACTCAGACCAAATATTTAATTTCAAATAGAACGCAGCCTTCTACTTTATTTACAATAACCACCTTTGTAATAATGGAAGAAGAATTGATAGATAACACAGCATTGGTTAAACTATTTGAACGCGACTCGCGTGTTTTCAGTGTATCTGTATTGTATTTATTATTCTCTCACCGGGCCTATATATATAAGAATGCGTCTCACCAAAGTATAAAAAACATTCAACCAAACTGCCGTACACGTCCGTATTGTAGTTGCCCGCGCGCCGTCTATCATTTGACCTAAGATTGAGTACTTCCTTTATTTTGTTCGAATTTTTACTTGGAAGTAATCAGGTAAGCATGTTTGTAAAAATTATATTATAAATATAAATTATATTATAAATGGCATTTGAAAGCTTGAAATTGCATATAAATATGTATTATTATTACTCGGATTAAAAACGCAATTATCTTTTAAATATATCTTCTAAAAAAATTAACTTTACTGATTTTTTTTTGTTTTTGCGCAATATTCCCTTATTAGAGTGCAGTTATTTCAGGTGTGTAAGCATCGTTAATTTTTATGTAAAAGTATGCAATAACCAAATGCGGAAGAAATGATTTTAAAAAGTAGCATTATGTGTGATAAAAATATATCACGACTTCAAGCTTTTTCTTTTACCTCGCAGTTATTAATACATATTCCTTGTAAATTTAATGAAATACCCTACAGTCATTCATTTAAAAAAATTATGTAGTCTACATAAAAGTAAAAAGCGCTTATCTTTAAAATCCGCGCGAAAATTTGTAATCATTTAAAAAAAGGACATAATCTCAAATTTTCTCTCTCACGTTTACTTTTTCAATTGAAGAACAACCATTATAGCTGCATTAGTTTAGTTATAGTTTGACACTGTTCGAATTCACTGTTTCTCGACAAAATAGACTACGAAGCTGATCTACTCTAATTAATAAAAACACTGACTTTCTTATCTATATATAATATTCTTCAGCAACAATCATGCGGACGTTCATTCTGGCGCTGTTTACATTGGCGCAAGTGTATATGGGAATGGCCGAGATGATCTCGAGAGAGGAGTTCAACGCGGCAGTGATGAGCAACGGAGTCCCGGCACCCGATGACGATATCTACCCGCATTTCGCTGAAGCGACGAAAGACTTCTCGAAGGAAGAACTCGGTAATGTTATTTTAGAGGTGTATATATTGCGTTTAGATAGATAAAAATATTTTTTTTTAACATTATAATGGTACGTTAAAGTGAGAATTATCTTAAATTGAATAACTGCTGAAAGTATAAAGTGATAATTATAAGACTTTTATCATTCTATATAAATCAGACATAAAAATAAGCATCCTGGTACGAAGATTTTCTAACAACGCTAATTCCAACCCTTCCATAGTTTCTAGCGTGTTTTTTCAAAACTCACACAATTTTACTACATTTGTGCAAAGTTTTCTCTTTAGAAGAAATCAACTAAACACTTTATTTCTGTGTACTATATCCAAAATCACAATGTAGTTGCGTAAATTCTATATAATTGACTGGAATAAAAATAATCTAGAAAATCAATAAAAACAATCTTATACCCACAGCCATGTTCTTGGCTCAGCTGATTCACGAGAGCGGCAGCTTCCGCTACCGTTCGGAGATCAAGTGCCAAGAGAACCAATGTGCCGGCGAGTACATCGACCCGAACGGTCTACCAGGTAAATACTACTACGGTCGCGGTTTCATTCAGCTGACTTGGGCCAAGAACTACAAGGCCGCCTCCGAGGCTCTCGGACTGGGCGACTATCTGATCCAGTACCCGGAGGTCGTAGCCGAGGACACCAGTATTGCCGTCCTAGTTAGCGTCTGGTACTGGGAAACTATGGTCAGGCCCGCACTTGGCAGTTCGAACGAGTTCGGACGAACGACTCAGGCAATCAATGGGGCTATCGAGTGCTCGCATGGGTGGAACCAACAGGCTGCCAATAGATACCAGATCTATCTCAAAGTTGCCAATGCTCTGGGCATTTGGAATAAGGCTACTGAAAACGGTTGCTACAATTGAGGATGTATAGCTTTTTGTAGTATAGAAAATGAGAATGAAAGCTTCAATGATATTGGGCATGATAAAACACAATATATTTTAATATATTCAAAATTGTATATTCATAGGATTATTGAATGTTCGATGTTTGAAGAAATTCAAAAAATATCGTTCAAACATTATATATGCACTTTAAATCGACTGATTAACTCGCTCGCGAGTTCCTACATTGAAAAAAAGGCAAAATAAAAATTGCGATAAATTACCTTGAAAAACTATTAAAAATTTTTTAAATTAAATGTATTAATTAACTCTCTTACAAAAACCATACCTTCATTTACTTCGCTCAAATATTATACATAAGCAACGCACTCGCACAGTAAAATAACACACCATAAAAAAAAAACAAGCACACACAACTCAACCAACCATTTTAAACTATCCACAACCAATCTCTCAGAAACTGGAAACGACTACATCCTATCGCTCTCCTCGATTGTCCCGTCCTCCTCGTGAACGAAGGCGGGATTATCGTACGTCGCGTGTATTCCTGTGGGTCTGCGTCGCGCCAAAGGAACCGACGGGCCAGCCCTTTCGTTATTCACCGGATTATTCGCGGTAGCGTAAATATTATCGGGTTCGGGTTTCCGCATCTGCGACTGTCTCTTCTCGGCGGCCAGGATCGTCGTTCGCCGCCTTTGCAGAGCTCGCAGAGCTGTTTGGGACAGACGCTTCGATATGAAACCTCCGCTGCCTGTGGTGGAAGAATTTCGGATGATTAATGAAAAATTCATCGTTTTGGCAATATCTTCGCTTCGCGATACTAACCGTTTTGCCCACTGTCGTCCAGGTTCCTTTGAAGCGCGCTGCTGAATGACCTGGCGTACGACTGCTTGCGATCGTTGCCTTTGATCGTTTGGTGAATGGTCATACGTTTTCTCGGGGGTATCGTGCTGTTGTGGTCCGACCTGGCGTCCCCGTCCACTTGTCGTTGAAGCTGTTTTATTATCTTCTCGGCGTGTCGCTCGATTGTCGCTTCTTCCGACAAGTCAGTCGCCTGGAATTTCATGTGATATGTGAATATCGTTGAGTTGAAAAAAATGAGAAATATGACTTCTTATTATGACGTATTATTATTATACGTGAGAGCTGACCTTATCGCAGCAGTACAGGTCCAAAGACACTTTGGCCATGATGTGAGAGAACGTGTCGAATCGATGGAATAGCATCGCTACGAACTGAACGCATAAAACGCTGATGAAGCCGATGATGAAGAGACAGCCGATCGGCTCTAAACGCAAGTAATCCTCCGAGATGGTTACCTGCGCGATGAGAATATTGATCGTCTTTCAATTAAAAGTCCGAACTTGAAATCATCTATATGTTAAAAGAGTAAGATTCTCGTAAACTTTACTTCCTGTTTTTTACTGTCGTAGGTGACATTGTACTTTATTCCAAGCGGCCACTGAATGTGCAACAAATCTTTGTTCAGCTGCATCAAGAAGACGATGAGTACAAACAGCGCGTTGATCATGAAGAATTTGAAAACGTACTGATCTCTCAAATCCAGTATACTCCGAGCTATTTCAGCCTGCGAAATAAGAACCGCACGTTTTAGTCGTCAAACTAGCATATACCAATCAATCCCAACACACTACACCTCTCGCTTCTCGTCCTTGTCGATCGGGTAAAGATAAGTACTGATGAACTGCTTCCAGAAGATCTCCTCCTCGGATTTGAGATACTCCACTTCTCCCTTGCCCAGATCCTTTCCGTGTAGCCAGTTCGGCGAAACCAGAAAGTTGTCGCTTTCGTGGAAGGAATTGGCGTCGGTGCTATCCAGACCGTCATCGCCACTGCCCAGATCCGAACTGACTATGCTGGCAACCTCGTCCAGCTCGTCGCTGAAGCTTACCCCGCGATTCGCAGCTGAATTGCCCACAGGGTGTGCGTCTTCGGAGGTCGGATCTGTGCCATCGTCGGGGTCGCGAGCTGATCGGGGTCCGATTTCAACGACTCTGCAAGAAATAATATAATTTCTCAGGTTTAGATATTTTGACAATTTTTCAGAGCAATGATAAAGTCGTACCTCTCGATTTCGCCCAACCGTCCTTCGATTCTTGTCAGGGACGAGCCTATTTCTTTGAGCTGCGGCTCGTTTTCTGGGGGCTGCTCTTGCGCGCACAGCATGCATTTGAATAAGCCCGCCATCGAAAATTCTATAGGAGCTTTCTCGCGTTTGTTCGATACGGGAGGCAGATTAAGCTTCGACTTATTCTGCTGCTCTTCCTTTGAACGAAAGATGAATGCTATGTTTAAAAACATTAATTGATGAGCCACAAACGTGAATATGCGAACGTACGGTATTAAGCGACGGCTTGGGCACGTCCCTCGTACCCCAGCTGATGTTGTTCATGTTGAAGAGCGAGAATATGATAAGCAACATGTACATAGAAGGCACAGTGACGTAGTAGATGACTCCGTAGAGTAGACAGCTCCACTCGAGTGGATGAAGCAATCCCGTGAGCACCAGCTCGCCGGCAACGATGAAGAATAGTAAGGTACTCGGTGCCAGCCAACCATCCTCGGCTATCTGGATCATTATGCCTACCAGCACGACTATCATCACAAGGCCGTAGAGCGCTGTGATTACTCCGGCCATCAGCAGCTAAAAAAGAATTTACCGAATGCAATATGATTTTGAAGAAAAGGAGGACACGGTCGTATATACCTGGGTCTTTTCTTTGCAAAAGTAACAAGTCACGCAGAAGATCACGATTGGAATGAGGTTGTAGCCAAAGCTGACCCAATTTCCTATGTGGAAAGCGGCCACGAAAGCTCCAACCAACATGAGGAATATGGTGCCGGGTCCCAGAATTGTACTGCCTTATGTAAGAAGAATAACGATTTTTTTGTCGCGGTTACTGAAAATTAAATGAAAATTGAATCTATACAAAAAAATGCTGCAGATTACCCATCAATACCCATTGGTAGAATATGTAAACCCAAGAAATGTCTCGATTAGCCTTCTTCGTTTCTTTCGCTGTATCCAGCAAGTCGAAGATGTTAGCCACCGTCGATGGAATCCAGCGTCTTCTCTGAATGAAGAATTCATTGAACGACTCTGGCGCGTGAGTGTAAGCATCGCTCGCCGCCGAGTATTCGACCTGAAAATAAATCGTCATAACAGTAAAAACAAAAAAAGCCACTTTTTTACTGTCATAAATATGTACCTTGTAGCCCATTTGCAAAATAAGGGTACACAACCAACGATCCTCGCCCTGATCGTACTGGATAAAGTGTCGGGCCTCCTTGGGTATCGTCGCGTATTTTCTCATGACATTGTAGTCCATGAGAGCTTTCGCGCGGAAAAGCGCGAAACAGCCGGGACTACAAAGTACACAGCCGATCGTGTGCTCCGTCGATTTCTGCAGCCAGTGACCGATAGCGTATTCGAACTTTTGGAACCAAACCAGTGGGCCTTGGAGAAAATTGAATATAATTTTCTGGATTTATTATGGAATTATGGAAACGTGCGAAAAAGGGATTACCTGTGCCTAAGGGGTGGATTCTTCCGCAAACCGAGCCCAAATCTTTGTTTACCCTCATTCTATCGATGAGTACTTTGACCGCACTTGGCCGGAAGTCAATATCTCCGTCGAGCGTGAGAATGTATGTATTTTCGGCTATTATCTCCTTTCGCTCTACTTCGATTGGCAACTGCATAAGCCGATAGCCCAGCAAGTAGTACATGTACATGACCTGAATACCGAAGCGCTTATCTTATGGAGTTTGAAACTCAATTTTTCAATTTTTCTCGCACGAGTATGACAATAATCACACAAGCGCAAAAAATAATTTTCGTACGTGTATCGAACATTGTTTTTCGATTATGTGCGTAAAATGAGACTTTAAAAGTCTGTAAAATATACAAAAAGCAATGTGCATACGAGTACCCGAAAACTAGTATTTCAAATCATTCACAGCGAGCAAACACTACCTGACTCCATCGCTTTCTCGTACGGATCCTGTTCTTATCCTTGAGATGCACGTACATCTTGGTTTTCTCTGGTAAAGTCCAAACGAGTCTACCACCGTAAGGCGTTGGATACTTGATCGGCGGAGAAGGTCGGAGATTACGAGAGCGAATTATTTCCTCGATGGTCTTGACGAAGCTCACCACCCAGTCGTTTACCTGCGTCTTGTTCTCGTCATGGGTACATCGACCGTTGCAGCCGTGAACGCATTTCAGAGCGTCGTCGAAGAAGATATGAACTTGGAATGAAAAAAATGTTTTATACTTTCTTTGAATGAATAAATTAATGTCGCGGTACTAAAATTACATTATTGTAAACTGTATAATATTATAGACAATATACTCGACAGTATTACCTTCGAGTTCGTAGTAGTCAGGTGAAGTGATGTGATATCGTTTTTGAAGTATTCTCGTAATGCATTGATCACGATCCATACGAAGAATACTATTGAGAAAGTCTCTCATCTCTTCCGGAGTCTCGTGCCACATCGTCGCGCAAGCGTAAATTCTCGTAACTTGATCTTCTTTTCTCACCGAAGTGAAGTTCTTAGGTACCTTCATTGGCTCTTCGGCATCGTCCCGCTTGAGAAAATTGAGAAATAAACAAAGTTGCATAACTAATCCGCATCTCTCTTTAATAAAACTGAAATTTTACCTTCTCCACGTAATCGTCCTCTGGCTCTTCTCTCCACCTACTCAGTGCCAGCGACTGATCGAGTAGCAGCGATTCGTAGGACCAGATGGCAAAAATCCTGTCAATCGTCGCGAGTCTCTCGTTTGTCGTGCTCCACACGTGCATAGTGATCCAGAGTAGAGAGAAGAACCAGACGAGCCATATCCAGGCATACCACTGGGCTACGTAGTCCTGAGGTGACGGGAAATTGAAGAACAGATGGTCCAGGAAACGGAAAACGCCGTCGCTGTGGTATACGCAGACGTCCCGAGTGCGCAAGGTGCACAGAACCCAGGTGGACAGCACAGTCATGGGAACCGACATGTTCAAGGGTAGGGCGAAACCAAAACCTTGCATTATCGTCCTGCAAGCGAACTTG
Organism: Muscidifurax raptorellus; assembly: GCA_020010945.3. Classification (NCBI taxonomy): domain Eukaryota; kingdom Metazoa; phylum Arthropoda; class Insecta; order Hymenoptera; family Pteromalidae; genus Muscidifurax; species Muscidifurax raptorellus. Next base: position 37,255,090 of record CM052077.1, on the reverse strand, counting down.
GCTGTGAAAGGAAGATTTTTTAGGTTTAAATTTGTCTTGATTTCGAGATATTAGAGTAGTATCGAATATGACTGTTTATTAGTTATTCTCAAATTTGTCTACATATAGAGCTTTAAAACATTAAGAATCGTTATATTTACTCTGGTAGAAATCAATTCTGCCAAACTATATAGCAAAAAACAACTTTTTCAATATTAGACAAAAACCGTCAAAGTTGGGCAAAGTTAGGAAAACTTGTGTAATAATTAAAGTTCGACAAATTTTGCAACGTTTATTTTCTAATTTCGAAAAGTCATTCTGGCTCGTCCAAAAGACACTGTACCAATCTTCGTATCTGGAACGATTAATGGCATAACTTTTATATATACACTCACCGCAATTATACACGCAGATGCCACTCAAAGCCTGTACCAAAAGTACCAAAAGGGGCCCAGATCCGTTCGCGATCATTTCGCTAGTCGGTTCTGTGTCTATCAGTACCTCTGACCCCGTCATCGTATTAAATTTGTTCACCAATTTGATGGTGTAGGTGTAATTGTTCATCCAAAACCCTTTGAAAAAAACCTCCGGTTCTACACCCTGCCAGCAGGTGATGAACAGGGCGCTTAATAAAAAAGTTGTTATTCGCAGCAGAGATGTGTAGCCTATTAACACAGGTCGAAACGCCTGTAGATTTGTTCTCGCCTCGGCAAGATATTGAATGAAGCCTGCGTAAAGATATTTACAATTTTAGCATATTTTATTAAACACTTACAATATTACTACTGACATATGCGGTAAAATTCAAAATAGAGTTATGGCATTTTTTTACAAAGCGAGTACAATACGAAAAAAACAATATTATGTATACATATTTCTCGGATCTATCCTCGCGTTACAAAGTATTATTGCCCGTGAAAAGCTATTTACAACTCCAAAGGCACTTACACAAAGCCTATAGTATAAAAGACAATTCCTGAAGACATAGCGGTATGCTATATACAAACTGGCCCATCGTAAAGCTGCGTCTTATACTCAAGTACGTACATAAGACGATCGCAAAGTGTCCCCCGCGACATCAGCGGATTAGTTTTTAGCTGTTTTTCCATAGTCCGAGAATAATTTTCTGTGCACACCCCGCACGTATATATATACATCCTTACAATACCAATTCCTCGTCTTCATATTCTCGAACCGTCATAAAACTTTCGGGGAAAAGCAGCGAGATCACGCGTATACCATCAAATCTATATATGTATATATCCGAGAGAGAATAGCAATAGCTCCTTGACCTGAGACCAGGTGCAAAACTGAGGGATTTGGAGTTTAGAAACAAGGAATAATTTAGCTTTTAAAAAATAAATATTTACCGAATCTACAGTCGCTTGATACGTAATTGGGCCACCAGCGCAAAGACACGACAATAAAAGCGACGGGTAGTGTCGCGGGTACGAAGGAATTTTCACTTCGGCAGGCTACGTAGGTGAACGATACCAGTCCGCCGATCTGTCCGAGAAATGCCAGAACGTCGCCGTAGAAATAGAAACGTGATTCTTGCATGCTCTGTCGGCGCTTGAATTTCGATAAGAATCCTGCGTAATGAAAAAAGCAAATATTTCGAATCGTTGTGTTATTACAGTAAATAAATAAAATTAATATACCTATGATGCTGGGCACAAGGCAGACGCAGGAGAGCGAAGCAGCTGCTTGTACGACGTCTAAATTCGGTAAGACACCGATAAACAGATGAGCCATTCCGGCTACCTGCAGAATCTCGATGCAGCTGAACAAAGCGAAGTGACGAGGTTTCGGGAATTTCAGATCGACGAAGAAGCAGTTCCACAAGAAGCGAAGGAAGTCCAGGCATTCTGGTATCGAAAACGCGAAGATCACGCACCAGACCCACGACATACGAGCCGCCGTTGGAATGATCGAGACGTATCTGTACTGCTCGCGGTTGCTGTATCCTGTGGAATTTGTTTATGTATAAAAAAGTCTTCTCGATCGGACAATATTTCATAACGATTCAGTAATAAATTACAATATTTTTTTAAACTACGTCTAAATGACTTTCAGACACAAGATTGACCTTTACTAATTTCCGATAAATGAAATTTACGATCGCTATAATTAAAGTAAATCCTACGAGCTGTAGGTCACGTATATACAAACGACTCGAATCACCGGTATCTCAAAATCAACCGATCTGCATCCTCCGCAATAAAATTCAAATACAGCTGTCAGCCCCTGCGCATAATATATAACACTGTATATATTATGCATAATAGCTTTCTCCGCGTAATTACATCCCGTATGGAAGCGAAAACTCTCGCGGCAGACTAGATTTACCGGGATAATCTCGACAGTAGGGCACAGGATTGCCGGCGATCTGAGAAGCTGCGAACAGCGCCGTGAGCTTGGAGAAGACGCTGCCGATGAGGATAATGAGGAAGAGAAAAGCGTAGAGGAAAGCCTTGATGAAGCGCAGCATGATCTCGTACCAGCGCTTCTCCACCATCGAACCCGAGCGAGGCTCCGGCTCTGTACACTTGAACGAATCCCATAGCAGAATCTCGTCGTCGACTCTGAAACATGTGTAGTATATTTCGATGCGGAATTTTTTGGTCGATTGTTGATGCGAAAAATCGAGTAGTAGCTATTTGTAATTTATCGTATATTTAAAAAAAAGGACAGGTAACCGCCAGTTTTTACATTATAGTCACTGGCTGTAAAATAATGACGAAAGGTGTCGCGTAGGCATTTTTTATATAAAAAATATTATATTTTCCTTATCATCATTATCTGCGAGACGAGTACATGTATAGCCGCGCGATACCTATATATACCAAAACCGCGTTGTTATGGCCACTTGAGCCGCTCATGTTAGAATTGCAACTAAGTTTATTCCTAATTACCCTCTATTCAATTACACAATTTTTTATCTCATCATCGAATCGATCAGTAGAATTACCCGTAAGAGGGGCTTACATTATTTTTGAAAAAATAGCTCGATTGAAAGATAAGATTGAATTAAGCATCGGTGCGAGATTGGTCCTTGTCGTATATAATTATACAGTAAATATAACATTGTAATAAAATATATTAACGATTGTTTACCATCTACTGTAAAATATAAATCGAGTGTCGACAAAAATGGAAACAGTAGAGATTGATTAAAAATTTAGAGTTTTTAACAGCGAGGATAATAAGTCATTGCTTTATCTACGATAGGCAATCTTTTGATCTTCACCGCTTGCTTCATAGCAAGTTGACAATTATAAAAAAAGAATTTATTTCTCATATTTTCCGGTAAAATGTTAATCACTTTTATTCAATTACCAACGATTATTTGCCTCATAAAAATTATGTTTACTAATGACAATATTATGACATCATATTTAAAAAATAAATATCACTTGCTTATAATTTTCACAATATAAAAAGTATGGTTCAAAACATAAAACTAAATAAGTATGAAATAACGTCTCGCTATGAGATTAGATCAGATTTGAATCTTAAAATAAAAGGTCATAAATAAGAAGTGAGTAATGCTGTAACAATTGTACTCACGTAATGGCCGAGTGAAAGAAAATAATTTTTATATGTTCATTAAAAACTTAATAAAAAGTTGTTTCTTGCACTATCACATCAACAGAAAATTGAATAATTGCAGCAAAATAATCACTTTACAAATCAATCAACCATTGCCTTCCCAGAATTAAAAATCAAGGTTGCAAAATAAATCGCAAACGTGAATTATTGCCTACAAGACTTAGCAATTATTCCGACGGTTAGATTTGTCAGCTTTTCAAAACTGAAGGCTAAGCACGTGCGGCTGAATAATAATGCACATTGAATCTTGATTATAACTTGAATCCAAAATACACTTCATTAAATCAAATTTGTATATCGGATTGTCCTGATAAACTATACGGTTTCGTATTGTTCAAACCATTGCATAGAAGACACACACAAACACAAAAAATTATTTAACAACTTCGATTTTTCCTCTCACAACGCCGTGCACTTCTAAAAGAAAATCGACCGCACACGGAAACTCACCCCTCATCCCGAATCTCATTATCCGTAGACACACTGTCCCCATATCCGTAATCAGGGTCGCCGAACTCGGCGAATCTCGTGGGGCCGAGTTCCTGCGTACTTTTGTCCATAACTGCATTGATGGACGCGCACCGGGCAGATACGCGCGTGCTATCCTCACTGGCTGCTCTTAGAGCACTATACCGATGCGGATTACCGATTCCAAGCTTAATCTTATCGGCCGCGAGCCTAGCGGATCGATAAGGCGCAGATAGATCTGTGGTGGGAAGTACGATGATTATTGCTCGGTGATGTGGTCAGTAGGTGAGAGACAAACATTCGGACGATTGATTTCGAGGCGTAAGGTTTAATGAATAAGAGCTGAGTTAATTGTATATACAGAAATCGGTTTGATACAATTCAATATTTTTTATTAATTTTTTTACAGAAATAGCCAGTTTATATATTTCGTGGTGCGTAGTTGAATGTCGTTTTTATAATATATTTGTATAATAAACTGTTACTAAGAGTAAATAAATATAAATGCAACTATTAGTAACCAATAATGTTGGTGTTTCATCGGTTATCGTTGGAGATCGAATGAAAAATCGAAACGATAAAGAAGTAAAAAATGAAAAAGATCATCACAATAAAAAATAAAGAAAAAGTTTAAGAGGAAACGCGAGGATTAAGCGATTCCGATATTACGCTCAAAGCAGATTAGAAACAGTCTTTGTTAAATTTCTATTGTGCTCTTCTGAAAGTGGATTTAGCCCGCGATAAGCGCATTGCTATCCACTATAATACTTGCTTCTTAACAAAGTCAATTATCTCATCAACATATTGCCTATCCTTTGATTTAAACATCGATGTCGTCATTTCCATTCTGTACAACATTACGTACGTAATATATTAATGGCTGAGTGAAATAACGCGCTAACCTAGGGGGAGCTACAAAAATACGTTAAAGGTCTAAAAACGCGCTATCTAAGCACTATTGTATTGTATCTGCGTAATTTGCCGATGCGGCAACTTTACAAAGAAATTCGTTTTATGCATAAAAGCCGTATCATAAAATTAAAAGATAGCATGTTTTTGGAACCGCTGGCGCGTTATTGATGCGCCCCCGAATTGGCGCAGGTTTGAAACCGGCATCGAGATAGCGCGTTATTCCACTGGATCGTCCATATATTTTTTGAAAAAATAACTTCAATCCATCTATATCATACATATATAAAACAATTCACTATTGGAGAGAACGTTTTCGTCGCTTATCGATGCGTCAGATGCAAGGTTGTCCGAACTGTACAGCACACGTTAGTAACTTATGTGATAAGAGTACCGCATGTATTACTCGGTGTCACGCGACGAGGCTGCCACTTTTGGTGAGGCTTTCGGTGTCGATCACCCCTAGTGCGCAGAGGCATACCAAAGCTGCCCCTTGCTCGGCCCATTTTTTGCTTTTCTCCCTGAAAAAAGAAGAAAATAAATTACTAATTTTAGGACAAAAATGAATTTATCATAATCATTACACTTGATAGTGTTTATCGTATACATAAATACTATTGCAAAATATTTTTAGAATATACAGGAGGGAAATCGCCGTTAGAAACCAATAAAAATTGGACGCACATCTGCGCACAAATTTTCCAAACTGCGTCTCCGCCCCATGAATATAATCCAAGCCTACCGCTGTAAACCATAGATACCCTCAGTAATACACTTACCAAAACGACGATCCGTATTTCCTCCCGTCGACCTGTACAACAGACCTGAAGAGCTTGTCCTCGTGATGAGTGACGTAGGCGGGCAGCTTCTTACGATTGTCCCTCGTCCATTTGACTAGTCGGCTCTTCGGCAGATTCGCATCGTCGGCGTAATTATTTCTGAGAAACGCGCAGCGCATCAGCAGCACGTCCTCCTCCTCGTCGAGTTTACGCTTACCGGCACCGTTCCCGCCGCCGATGAGACTCAGTCGCTCTGGCACAACCTCGAATCGTCCTCCGAAACCACGATCGCGATATTCCTTTTGCTTTGTACGGCAATACTCGTCCAGTCCCCAGACTTCGCTGTAAGAGAAACACATACGTTTGAAATGTCACGTATACACGCGGATTTGTTGAATGGGTATAGTATGGACGGGATTTGAAATGGATTTGTTTTGAATGGGGTCGTAAAGTCTAGACGAGGCCCTTAAATAAGCGTTGAGTTCGACGAACCTTTGCAATCTTAGGCTCTTTGTGGAGTGAGGATGAGAGTACGCTACGTTGAGTTTTCGAGAAATTCGCTTGTTAACGTTTCCGGAACGATTGTATGGTTCATTATTCTACTCATCAGCAAATTATCAATAAAGTATGCGCTATTGGTAAAAAATTTCTGATTTTCTTGTATATAAATACTGTTGTGTAATATAAAAGTGGTAAAGATTTATTTATAAGCCGAGCAATAGAGTTGTTTCTTGAAAAAGCAATTATTTACCATTGCACAGCGTAAAAATTTAACGATGCAGCTATAATTAATCTTAGATTGTCAAATATGTAGATTTATTATAGCGTGAATTCTTTACTGTAATTAAGATACAAAATACCTTTGTTATCGAATCGAGTAATCCTATTATTTATGAGGAATTACTATATAAAGTGTATAAACAATAAGATAAAAACTCACCATATCTGCTCGAGTGTCTGAGTATCCAAAAAACGTCTGCCGAGCGGCGACTCCTGCAGCTCCCTGAGTACATTTTGCACACAATACTTGGTATTGCTCGGCGAGTTATCGTAATCAACGGCGAGTTTGAGGTAGTCTTTTATCACGTCTTCCATGGGCAGCATACCTACTTCGCGAAATATCGAGCAGTTCCACTCGGCAGCACGAGCGATCATTACGCTACTGCAGCCTGTTTCCTTTTTGAACTTGAATATGTCTGCTCGCTTCTCTATTTCCTAGAACGTTGTTATCTCGCGATTATTAAAAGCGACATTTTTATCGATTATTTTAATCATTATTAAAAAAAAAACCAGCCTTCGATCCTCCATTAGCAATAACCGGTATCTTCGCGTGCTCGGCAACTCTCTTAATAAACTCATTCCTGTTCGGATGCTGCGGCCTTTCGTCCACGGTTCTTCCGTGCACCGTAATCGCGGATATCCCCGTCTCCACGAGTGTATCCACCAACTTGAGTGTCTCCTCGACGTTACCGAAGACTCTGATTTTGCAGGTGACCGGTATACTCAATCCTCCCACGAGTGTCCTGAGTATCTCACTGGCTTTTTCCGGTTGTTTTAGCAGAGCTGCTCCCATACCTCCGAGAATCGAAAATCGCTTGGGACAGCCCATGTTGACGTCGATGCCAGCGATGTCCTGCTCCACGAGTTTGGCGACCTTCAGAGCTCGGCTCGCGTCGCAGGTGCCCAGTTGGAGAACGACTCGGTCGCGTTCGATTGGACTTGTCCGGAAGACTATTGTGCCGTCGGTTCGATCGATGTAGTCCACTGTGCCGAGAACCTCTGTGGGATAGAATTTTTAGAAATTATTTTTTAATGCGTCAGATTTATTGTTAGTATTAGAATAGGATGAAGAAAAAAATGTATGCATAAATTGTACGTATTACTAAACGAAAGATGATTTCAAATATGGAAATCTGCATTGATTATTAGTTGGCCGATTAAGAGTATTATCAGCAAGGCAAACACGTTACATTGTCGCGTCTATAAATTTCTCGCAATCGCAGAGTAAGTGTAAGTTAAGTTCAGGGTAAAGTTTGAGCAAGAGTTTTATTATATTTTTATCTCTACTGTAAACAATAACTCTATAGGTCAATGTCGGATTGATATAAGTATGCATAATCCATGATTATCAAGCGAGGCGTTCTTAGACATTTATTTATTACCCTATTAATTGTATACCTGCGTAAAAAATCGAGTAAAATATATACCAATAAAATTTGTTTAAATGTCAACAAAATAGCTTCGTCTGTGAATGATCAAATTTTCGATATAGGTATAGTACTTAAAGCATGGTGAAAAATTTGGAATCAGTTTTCATTGAGTATAGTTATAATTGCGCGTACACAAATTTCGAAAATAATTTACTACCTGTCAACAGGCACGAAAACTAACCTTAAACCAAAGGTAATATTATCAAGCTTTTTTAAAAAATCTCATAATCATACCAACAATTAAAAAATACTGTTCATTTAAGTAGAGCACATATTCTCTGTGTACTAAACAAATCTTTAATGAAGCTCTCCAGTAGTTTCATAAATCTTCTCAAAAGGCCCATTGCGAGCAATGTAAACTCAATGAACACCTGTAATGTTCACCCAAACCCTTCATATACAAAGCAAAGATCAAACTAAAAATAAACGAAACATAAAAAGAGAAAAAACTCCTCACCATTCACCCGGCGCACAGATCTCAGTAGTTTCCAATCGATAAGCTCCTCGGTGTAGACGATGTCGGCGCCATACTCCAGAGCGAGTAGCCTCATCGGCAACGTGCCTATCCTCACCATCGGTGCCATTATCAACTTGTCCGCGTAGGTAAGTCGTGGTCGCGACGTCTCCGAGTCTTGGTTCGTCATTTTTATTTGCCTATTTACTGCACCTTCTCATGCGAATGTAAACAGATGCCCGGCGACCGCGTGGAGTTGTTAAAATTGCGGCATACGGCAGCTGACGAACAGCTGATTGCACCGAAGCGCGAGTGCGCATGCGTGAGTTGCTCGCGGCGAGGGGGCGGTACAGTGCGAGGATTTTGAATTGACGCGGGAATTCTTTTGTTTATAACTGTGGCATTATTTAATTTTGACGATATGAGTATATTTACGTTATCGATTTAGTTTCTTAGGTTCACATTTGGATACGCGAAGTAATCATTATGATTTTCGAAGACAGTAGATCTGTAATAACATAGAACATGCTTTATCATTCGGATTTCGGCTCGGAAGGATTTATTTATCAAAGTAAATGACGGTATATACTATTACCTATTTTACATCAAAACTACATTCAGATAGCTTTTTATTACCTTCGCAAAAACGAATATCCATCTGAAACATCGATTAACTCCGCGAGCATCTCTTGATCCGTTTGTTTTCCCACAGCGGCAATAAAAAGTCTTACGATGTATACACACGGCATTATACGATTAACCACTACACACACACACACACACCCACGCAACGGCTGTATTTATGTATATATATATATCTATATATACCGCCTGTTTTGCTCCAGTAGAAAAACTAGGTTATGTGTGTGATATCATCTATCCATCTATGCTCGCGTCCGCGAGTCATGGCGTCGCGACAGCTGCTGTCGGCGTGTTGTCGTCGCGCGACTCGCGTTTAATTCTAGTCCAGCGCGCGCGTCAGTCAGCGTTTCTTTCTTTTTTCCTCCTCCTCTGCACGTTTTCGTCTTATGTCCCGCTTCAATAACATATATCTTTGCTGGTATAAGGGAGTGAGTCGCGGAAAAGAAGCAGTCGCTTGTCGCGAGCTGATCTCGTTGTCGTCGTCGTCGTTGTCTCGACGATTTTGGCGATGAGACAGTGCCGCTCGTCTGCTGCTACTTTATGTGCTCTGGAGTTTGGTGACGCGCGCAAAAGACCAGTGAGTAAACTTAGAGGATTCTGTATACCGGTGTGGGTTTGTTTATCGTTGATTGATTGATTGTTTTTTGTTCTATAGTGTTTAGGTATTCGGGTCAGTATGTGCGTGTGTTATGTAATTGCTTATTTTTATCTCTTTTGATGAGAATTGAGTGGCACATTGTGCTTACAATGTTGCGCAGAACTTGTTGAATGATATCGTAAGGATCAGTGGCTTTAAATTAGCTATCGTTCTGTGCTCGATGATTTACTGCATCAATTAGTGCCTGAGTGCTACTTATTGCCCAGTTTTTTTTAATCACTATTGTACGTAGTGTCTCTTTTTATATCTAGAAAAAGTCAATTGAATAATTGTAGATGTACTTGGACTGAAATTAATTAAACGATCATTTTGCTATTTTAGGATGCTAACTTTATTTATGAAAATTTTGCTATAGGCAGTGATAAGGCAACTATTTAATATAAGTGCTCTGAAGTATATCCTCTTTTATCATTTTACTATCAAAGTTATATTGAAAATAAAGATAAAAATAAGCTGCATGATAAAATATCAACTGCATCCATTAGATTATTAATATTTCCTGTTGTTAGTCACATTTTTTTCAAAGTCATGAATGTCAACACAACCTGTCATGCAAACTATATTGTTATATAACTGTTAGTGTGTAATTCTATTAATAAATTTTCATTTTATTACAGGTTCGACCCAGTGACGGGTACTTGTTGCAAAGATAATTATACAAACCAAGTCATTTGTTAAATGGCTTGTAAATTGCTTTTAAAAAATTTTTACCATAACTTTTTTCATTGCTGAAACTGAAAATATAATTCTGCAAGAATACTCTGACCAAAACTTCCTTATATACATAAACTCAAGGGTCTAAAATAGTAACGGAGCTCTTCCAAAATTTAACATAATGGCCAATCCAGGCACCGTTGTGGCACACATAGCTAAGCTTGTTATTACCATAGCTTGTATGAAATTCTTCAAGGATTCCTTTTCCCTTCGAGTGACTGAACAAGGCTGGGCTGTTCGTGCCCTTCAGATTCTCCTTGTACACTCTGTTCTGGGCATCTTCAGATTTGGTAAGTTTTTGACACTTGTCCATACTTTAGTTATTTCTTCAAATTACTGTTACCAAGCAAATTTTTAAAAAATGTTTCCAACTCAATGAGTATTACTTTTTAGTGTGTTATGGCTTAATAACCTATATATTTTTACAGGCGGCTCTAGTACCACGAAGCGCTTCAGAAACTTTTACGAGCTGTTCACGAGCATAATAGAGGTTGTGCCTTTTGCCTTCTTCACCACGGAGGTGCTGCTGAAGTATCGCGTGCGCGAGGAGCTGCGCTTCCTCCTTCTCGCTTTGGCCTTGTCACCGAGCGTGATCGAGCTTAGCTCAGCTCGAATCAAGGACCGCTCGAAGCTCTCTAAATTTACCAACATCATCTTCGGGCTGCAGTCGGTTGCCCTGATTGTCGTCTGCCTACTCAACGAGAATTATGGAGGACTCAGTCTGGCTGCATCGTTCGCTGTCGCCCGGTACTTCTCCGAGGACTTCTGCGACCACTACGAAGTGCCGTACGTTGATCTGTCCCAGTACAGTCTGGGCTTCGTCGAGGTCTTCGCCCTCGTTACGCTTAAGGATATCTAAGGTCATGCTCTCGATTCGATTGCTGTAGATTTTAGACGCAGATACGAAATGGTGAAACATAGTCGCCTTACAAGCTTGAAAAATCAATGTTTATGAAGTTTTGAGAGGAGGGGCTGTCGCGTGGACAGCCGGAGAAAAATGTTGTAGTTTTTAAAGACACTTGGAGGTTTGTAATGATTTTTTTTTAATTTTTAAAACTGTTTCTAAGTGTTCTTTAATTATAAATTTCAAAGGCCTACATTAGATAAGATGTACTTAATACTTGCATGCAACAACTACAACATTTATTGCTCTGCATAATACTTAAAAGTTCTGATCAATGTACCAACACTACTGCTGAATTTTCGATAGCGCGAGAGAGCCGTTGTTTCCTATAGAAACTTCAACGTATATATTTCTAAATTTCGTATAAAAATATGTGCATAATATCGATGTGCATTTGATTTTTCAAGGTTTACGACTTTCAGACAATTTTATGAAAGACCAAAGAGACTTATGGGTAGATAGATGAGACATAAGCAAAAACCGGTGATCACGGGTTACTTAAAAGAGAAGTAGAAAAAAAAGCGTATTAACGCAAGAATCATATATAGTAACGTAAACGAGAAATAGCTTTATAGTAAAAAGTTCAGACCTAATGAAAGAAGTTCGATAATCTTCCATTTGTACCGACTTTTTCTCTGCGTTGCCATATAGAACCTACGATAGGTCCGAGAATAAGATTTATATTAGGAAACGATACGAAAAACTTCCTTGAGTCAATTTCCAAAAAGTTGATAAAAATGAATTAGATGAACAATTAGAGAAACCCCATCGAATAGTTGGAGAAATAGAATACACCCATAGATCTTTCACGAGAACTAAAGTCCGATATAAACTTGGCAGTTGTAGAAGTTTTAAAGCTGGTGCTTGATCGGCCGATGGCGAGAGAGTTTATTATTGGTTTTTGTTTTTCTATTAGTATCATTACATGAGAACAAAGAAGAAAGAGTTTGAGAGGCCAGAAAAACTTTATACATCTAGAATAGACACATTGCTGCATTTCCGTACCTTTACAAAGTAATTAAGTACATAACTGGCTTTATTAGCTATACGACTTATCAATATACATTCTTTAAGTAGGGATTTTTGACAAAACGATTGTTCTACTTTGATAGTCATTTGTTTATGTACTGCCACGTGATTTTTATTAGCGATTTAAAATTAAAAATAACGAAATAATAGTAATACAGAGAAGTTAGCCTAATACATTGTACATATACGTGTACTTGTTACTTTGAATTTTACACACTGATATATATATATATATATATATATATTATTAAATTGTTTTCAATGAAATTTCCTACTTAAAAATGTACTATAATTATTATGTAGGACTAACCGAGAGAAATAATACACTGTTATCATGTTTGCAGATATTTATTATATTCATACTTTTGTATCTATATAAATGGTATAAGACTATATACAAAATATTAATATAGGCAAGCTCGCTCCCAATCATTAAACGCAACTATATATACCAGATCTTATACAGAAATATACAATTAGATGCTTTATCTATTTTTTTTACAATGTTTTGCCGTTTTACTTATATAAATCAGAATAATATTTGATTTAGTATAGAGATATAGAAAAAAAGACGTATAATTTTGTTGAAATGTCAATCGCCACACAGCAAGAGGCCAACGTTCTTTATAAACTAGATAATACGTTGTGTATATATATACACTGCAAGCGATAAATTTTACAAGAAATTTCGTTACAGACAAATCCATATGCAACTGTGATAAAAGCTTGAATTACTTATACATAATTTTATTTACTTAAACTTGAACAAAAATCGTTCGATATTCGCAAATTTTCCTCAACTGAATTTCTTAAAAAATTCTCAATTGAAGGTACTAGAATGTCCTCGTTCTGTATCCGTAAACGGAATTTTCCAGTGCAATATACATAATGTCTTCGTCGGACAAATTGAACCTCATAAACCACAATAACACCCTCATGTCCGAGAGAGTGAGTGAGAGAGAGAGAGGGAGAGAGAGAGGGAGGGAGAGAGAGAGACAGGGCCGAACCGTCATGCATGACACAGTACGTCCTACCGATTTTTCCCCCAACTGACATCGGTGATTGGCTCGAAATAGGGTTTGTGCTTCTGCTGGCTTCCTTCATCCCTACCACCACGTGCTCACCGACTGGGCTACAAATGACCCTGTCGACACTGGCTCCTCACCAGTACACAACAAAGCACTGAACCGAAAGCATCTAACTCTCTAGATTCTACCGAGTATATATCTGATTACTAATTTCGAGTGAAGTTTCTAAGTTACATCTATAGCAAACACACAGAGTGAAAATGTCTGACGTGACCTACAACATTCCTCAAGATGACAAAATTCTCTTGCATCTATCGGTGATCGAGGAGAACGAAGACGTGGTGAAGTTTCTTCTGAAACACGGCGTCCCGGTCAACAGTCGTGCCGACAACAAGCAGCTGTCCCTCGAGTTCCTCACCGACACGGAACACCAGAAATACGTCAACTCGTTGCAAGGCCAAGTGCTCGACGACGACGAGCTCGAGTTAAACCTCGTCAAGACCACGACGGCTCTTCATCTGGCCAGTCGCAACAAGAGGAAGGACATCGTCGAGATTCTCCTTCATCACGGCGCGGATGTGAATTCCGAGATGGAAGGCGGCGAGACGCCGCTCATGATCGCCGTGATCTTCATGAAACAGGAGATCGTCGAGCTGCTGGTCCAGCGAGGCGCAAACGTGAACGCCAGCACCGCCTGGGGCAAATCCGCTTTGCACTACGCAGCTCAGACCCAGCAGAAAAACACCCTCGAGTACCTGCTTAAACACGGCGGCCACGTCAACGCCGCCGACCGCGAGGGTCTCACTGCCATGCACATCGCAACCGAGGCTGGCCACAAGGAACTCGTCGCTTTGCTTCTGAAACACGGTGCCGACATCAATATCAAGACCAAGAGCGGCGCGACGGTTCTCCACTTCGCCGTGGTGATGGGCCACCAGGAGATCGTCGAGCTGCTCCTCGACAACGGCGCCGACATCAACGTCCTCATGAAGCACGGCTGCTTGGACTTGTCGTGTTTCAACTGGATCACCGAGAACGAGGAGAAGAGGGCTTGGGAACTCGTCGCTCGGTACACCTCCAAGATGAGCATCGTCAACTGGCTGGACACTATGGTGATGAAGCTGTATCGCCGCAAGGATAGGAAGAATATTTTTCAGTCAGCCGAACCGGGACAGGAGGAGAAGTAGCCGCTGCGAGACCGGAAACTTGAAGGACCTCATCGGAATAGCGAAGACGCGACCCGCGATGTTTCGGGAAATTGCGCAGAAGAAGGAGTGTTTGATCTTGCGGAAGGATAAATTCAAGTGCAGGGCGAGTTAGTGAAGTTTACGGAGTTTAGGAGTACGGGTGAGCGAAATAGTGCGAGCGATTGTTAAAATGATTGTGCGGTAAAAAGGCGCGTGATATACATGCTTTCGATTTGTTATACGAGTTTTTTTTCGAGCGAGAATGATTGTATACGTACGGCTGAATATTGCGTATTTTTACAATAAGCATACTTATACTTATCTCGATTTTTGTAAAATTTTGGTACTTAGATCGCTATCGAAGATTTATCCATACGAGTGGAATAACGATCATGTTTTTGTGCATGTTCACATTTATAAAGATAATAATAATGCGAATAAAACTAAACATTATATTTGTACAAATACATACGATTACTTTATCTTGAATAACCCTTTTTACCCAAACCTACGCACTCCATACAATTTTAATTGATGAATGATTTAAATGAGTAGTATACTGAAACATTACAATGAAAATTATACGTCTTTGATGGATATTTTACAAAATATAGATTAATATATACTCGTATAGTTTAGAAACTATTTTTAATACATTTCAAAAAAGATTGGTAACTCTCATTAAGAAGGTCGGAAAAAATACGAAGTGTGAATAAATATTTTATTCAATGAATATTTCAACATTTAATGAAATAAACCTATTCCATGTATCGCACAACAGTAACCTTTCCCTATAACAAAGAGTCATAAAAGCGATGTAATAAATGATATCTGAAAAAAACAATTTTAATTATATAACGATCTTTCTTAATATTTATATTCTTTTAACTACAATCCAATAGGCTCTAAAAGTTGTAAATTGTGCAAATAATAGAATTGAAAAGCAGAGTATTTTGCAAAATTAAATGTGCAACGAAAAATAAGCAAGCTATAAAATACATACATTTTTTACAATAGAGTAGTACTATGCTCATGACTTCGTAAAGATATGTAACTAAAAATGTTATACAGAAATGCTATATACGTTATAACATACATGCAAAGATAAAATATTATCATCAATTACTTGTCACGATTTAAAAAAAAAGGTGTAAGTAAAGAATATCGACGGCTGAATGGAAGAAGAGTTTATCTCATTGTCAAATTTGCTACACAAACGACCTACCTAAAATATTTTTTTTGTAATAAAATGGCGTTTTAATTAATCAATTCAATTAATCTACAAAACAGTCATATTAAAAATTGTCTAATGCCTACTGCAACAGCATTTTCATACAAAAAAATATTATTTGAGATAGGTCGTTCTTGAAGCAAATCTGAGATGGGCTCATCTTCCACTCAACCGCCGATATAATCTCAAATTCGACAGGCTTGTTTAAGAATTGACAGCATATCGTTGATAAACTATATTGAGTAATTCGTGAATAGTTCATACATTTTATAAAAATGTATTTTATTTGTGGAATATTTATAATTATTGCGAAATACATGAATTAGTGCAATTAATAAAATCATCATATATAACAAATTATTTTAATTCTTTCAAAAATTTTGATTTATTTATATTTAAAAATGTAGTTACTCTATAATTGTAGGTTATTCAATTGCAGTTATAATAAAGTTTGTAAAAATTAAAATGTTTAAGATATATTTTTTAGAAATATATCGAAATAATAGAAATCGCATGCTTATTTTTGATGAAGCAATTTTAATATTTGTTATCTTTTAGTAGTTTGTATAATGAAAATAAATACAATTTACTTATTAAAATTAATTTGAAATTAATTAATGAGTTAATTGAAATTGAGTTCATTCAGATAAATGTGGAAAGAATATACTATTTTAAATCGGCTATATATGTGCAATGCTTATGTGCGTGTATTATACGACTCAGTTGATTTATGAAATTGTAAAAATAGTCGTTTATAAATGACAGCTAATGCAAAATCTATATATTATACATAATTTAATAAAAACTATTATATTTGTATTACTTTTTATATGTACGCCAATTATATTCGACTGAATTATTTATACGCGTTTTACGTGTCCGATAATATATATATATATATATATATATATATATATATATATATACATATATATTTAATTTAGGTGCAGTTAAATCAAAACAAAACCCCGATTTTTATATAATTTTATTCAATAAATAAATTTTTTAATTTATTTCAATATTTATATGAGTTTTATTTCTGAATTACTCTGTAATGGAATGCACATTGAAAATCCATATCCTTAGAAATAAAATGTGTGCCCTCAATACCTGCCATGAAAAAAGACAGCTACACTTTTTGTATAATTTAAATGGCCGAGAAGTTGACAGAGCCATACGTTATACGTGTGCGGTTATTCGTTAATGAGTCGAGTGCCGCCATGATGTTCTTATCTCGTTGATGTCTTTTATTGGAGTTGCTATACATGGTAGTGGGATTAGTTGGGATCAATGTCGAAAATTTGTCAAAAGTGGAAAATACTTAAATTTCCATTACTAACTGTTCTTGGCTCAATTTGACGTATATTGTATACTCTTATGGTGGAGTAAACGTACCTAAATTATGATTTGAAAGAACAACTACCTGGGATGTTATTCGTAATATAACTTATGAGGGTCGGAAAGTCAAATTTACCCGCAATTATTGACAATCGGTATATACCTTGTCTTATAAGGAGAATTTTCAAATGCCATATACGGATAGTTTACGAATGCCAATTCAAATTGTGCAACTTTGCGCACAGCCAATATTGCAATGCTATTCATTGAGTCATCCCTTGTAATATACCAAGAGGATAATAAATTCATTT
Source organism: Muscidifurax raptorellus (assembly GCA_020010945.3). Classification (NCBI taxonomy): domain Eukaryota; kingdom Metazoa; phylum Arthropoda; class Insecta; order Hymenoptera; family Pteromalidae; genus Muscidifurax; species Muscidifurax raptorellus. The sequence continues at coordinate 37,237,637 of CM052077.1, read as the reverse complement.
TATTGTATACATATAAATTTTGGCATTTTCGACGTTTTTTATCTTCTAATTTTGCAAGTGCCAAATTTAACTATAATTATTATAATGACAATCATCTTTTCTAGATAACAAATAAACAGAAAAAGCCTATATGAATATTATATGTAAATATTCAAATCTATTAGCAATGTTGATGAAAATTCAAGGAAATCTACTCACAATGCTGCACGTGTTTAAAAATTGGCCCTTGGAAAAATGATTGCATTTAGCAATTATTATATTATAATTTTTATCAATTATGTCTCCATTAGTAATATTATATTTTTGTAAATATACATAACTATACTCCTATATATGTATTATATATTTCTCTTCTCAAGCTTTCCATTATACCAAAATATCAGAAAATATCCCTATACTCCCGAATCCTCTATTCGAAATATCCATCAAAAATCCTCAGCGCTTGCCGATAAACAAAAATTGGCAAAACTTTTCCGCTCATCGACAAGACACACCGTTAAGCGCTTTATAGCTGACAGTAAATATACCTTGTCGTGTCTGCGCACTAAAGATCCATCGCTCCAATAACTATCCCACCTCCCGTCGTGCCGATTTTCAACAAAGGGGTTCTTCCTTCGCAGCAATATTATATTGTCTTATACCTGCGCCGATCCCGATGTCGCCGAGCCCGGCTATATCCGCACTTTACTTTTATAGCACTATCTTTACCCCCGGACTCCTCCGAAAATTTCCAGGAGAGAGGGTCGCCTTACAATGCTTACCCCCGAAAGTTCTCTGCGAGAACAGCCAATTGGAAATTTCGCACCTCCTCGTCTCCTCCCCCCACTCCAGGGGTCGAAGAGGAGCTCGGCCGATCTTCGCCGCACCGGCCTCAGGTCAGTCGTCTTTCGAAGCTCCAGTTGTACAGTACTTACACCTGCTACACTTACCTACCTATATATATATCATATACTCGTCAGTCGAAACTACGTTAGTCTGTGCGTGTGTGTAAAATTGCATGTATAAATAAGAGAGACGAAAAAATTAATAAATCAGTGTACACCAGTTAAAATATCGTCGAAGTGTGCGAAGCCATGGAGTATCAGCAGCAGATTGCTCAGCAAGTGACGGTGAACCAGAACACACTGCTGCACTCGGCGGTGCTGGAGGATAACGAGAAAGTCGTGAAGTTTCTGCTGAAGCACGGCGCGGACGCGAACGCGCGTATGCGCTCGGGAAAAGAACCGATACAGTGTCTCAGTGCCGATCCGAATCCCGATATGCGCGAGATCTTCTACCGATGCCGCAGCTCCACCATCAGCTCAACCGGTTTCTCGACAATGACCTACAGTGCTGGCACATCCTACACACTCAACCCCTACACCGGCTACAGGAACCGTAGCGTCTCGAACGTCAGCGATAATTACCGATCTCACCATAGAGGCGGGAAAAATCGAAACCCCACGCCGCTGCACGTAGCCTCGGCCAACGGCAAGCGTGGCATCATCGAGCTCCTCCTGAGCCACGGCGCCGACCTCAACCTCGAGATGGAGGGCGAGTACACGGCCCTGAGCATCGCTATCCTGTGCCGGCACCTCGACGTTGCCGATCTGCTCATCAACCAAGGCGCGAACGTCAACTACAGAGGCAGAAGCGGCAAGACGCCGCTGCACTTTGCCGTCAAGAGCAGGCAGATCGAAATGGTTCAACTTCTGCTGCGCAACGGCGCTGACGTGAATTCGCGCACCGAACACGGCGTCACCGCTTTACACATCGCCGTCGAGAGGAAGCTCCAGGACATCGCCGAGCTGCTGCTGAAAAACGGCAGCGACGTCAACGCCAAAACCAGGACTGGCGTCACTCCGCTACACTGCGCCGCCGTTAAAGGCCAGAGGGAGATCACCGAGATGATTTTGAGCTACGGCGGCGACGTCAGCGTTATCATGAAGAAGGGAGAGATCGACGTCACGCCGCTGCTCTGGGTCACCGAGAACGAGAGAAAGAGGATCACCGAGATACTGTACAAGTACGCGGCGAAGAGCAACACCGGCGGTTATTACAGCAGATTGATGAAGAAGGTTTGGAAACACATTTCGGGAAAGAAGAGTGTCCCGAACTAGTAGTGTTTTTTTTTTGATTCGGCAAGCGAAGTTTTTTTGAAGGACGTTTTTTGAGCGAGTTTCGTAAGGGTAGCTATTTTTTGTTAAGAAGACAAAAAAATCATACTTGATGATTCGTCGATTATTCTTATATAGATTCTTTATGATGGCTAAATTTTTTGATTTTTACTATATATTGAACGATATTTGTGCGTTTCAGTTTGCGTCATATTTGACATTTGAATAATAATGTATTTTCTATATTTACAAAATATGACTGTGAATGTGAGAAGCTTGTCTATAAATGCAGTGGTGTTGTATATTGCATTAGATTATCTATTTTCAATCTCTTTTAACTCTTACATATTTATCATTAAAATATAGTTTTGATTGTAAGAGATTTAATCATTATTTCAGAATTGTAATTTGTTCGTTTGCGGTTACATTATACGCGCGTTTCTAAAATAATCTTCAACGTCTGCGAATTAAATTACTATACATGTACCAGCTATTGTATGCGACGCTTTATTGAACTACAATTTAATTTAATTGTTTATTGGATTTGATTCACATGTATGACGATACGAATTTTCGCTTATAAATAATAAATATATTTTATATTAATAGTTATAAATACGTATTGTTTATTTATACCCAACTTATTATTATCATTTTCCTTATCCATTCAAATTAAAATAATTTGGAATTATACATTACTTTAAAAATATAATAAATATTGTTTTTTCTGCGTATCCATATCAACAAATAAGAAGGTTAGTTGACATGATTCAACATACGAAACGGTTGTATTATCTAGCAAATACTTAATATCATACTAAACTCGGTTTTACTTTTTTTTCATGACAGTTATAAATAGTTTATTGAAATCAAATTTACTTTATGACTTTGTTCGGTGATATAGCATTATCTAGTAGTTTACTTATTTTGGCATCGACATCATGCATTTATCATACGCACATAAAATTATCGAGTTCTTTTCTAAATTTTGAACCAGACTTGGCAGCTGCTACAGTAGGAGTACTGGCCATAAATTTTAGATCGCTATTTAATTTTTTATCACCTTTAATTGTGCGTGCATTCCATTGTAAGTATAAACAATTTAAAATTATAGTTATATTTCTGATTGAACTGCTTTTTACAGTTATTTCTTATTTTTTAATGCAAATTTTAAAAATCTTAAACTGTTATTATAATTATTGTTTTAATTAGCATAGATTATAATTAAAATAATTGCGGTATTTATATTTAGCTAGAAATCGAATTGAGATAGCCGATGAAGTTGACGAAAGAGCAATACTACGTGTGGGACCTCTTAACGAGAAACTTGGTCGAGTTTTTAGCATGTCAGGATTAATTTACGCGGTCTGCGAGTCGCACAATAATCGAAAAACGGGTATATTTATTGTCTCATTAATATCGTCGATTGAATTATACCATCTTTTACGTGGAGGTTATCCTAGACACCAAGAAAACAAACAGTTTCATTTTTTATGGATGCTCGCTGGTGGAATATTTGGGTAAACTGTTGTTTCTTCATCTGAAACTTTTAGTTTATTTGTAAACTATTTATTAATAATTTTATATACTCTATAGATGGAAAAAAGGAAACGATTACTGCTTTTGGGCTTATATTCCTTACGGAATCGCATTTCTAGTAATGTCGCCGCGAAAAGACTTGGCTTGGTCTGTAAATCGGGTAGTCAACAACTACATGATAATGGCCCACGTATTTTTAATGCTAGAAGCAGTCCGAGAGGGCCGCAGTCTCCATTCTTGACTTGAAACTGTATATCTCAGGGAATTTTTACTACACTTATAAATGAGTTAATTATTTTCTGGAAAAATAAAAGCTCGAACAGAGATATCTGATATAGACAAATTGTATTTATAATCCTTAATGATTATGAATTACGAACAATCATACAAATTTTTTTCTATTACAAAACTAATAATCTCTCGTTTGTCATAAGCACTCTGGCAACACAGATATAAGATATACATCTTTCACATTCGTCTACCAGACAGGCGCACATAATTTAAATAATACATTCTCATTCAATCGCATACAAAAATATTAAAAAGTAGGAAAAACGAGATTATTCGGTAAAACCGTTGGTGTTGATTAAAAATATAATGCTTAAGATCAAAACATAATTAAAAAGCGTGTTCCACACTTTACTTCATCAAACGCATTGTTTTTAAAAACAAAGTGAGCGCAATAACACTATTGATTTTATCATGAACCATCTCGATTAGAATTACACTAAACTCGATGGATTCAGTTAATTTTTTTTTATAACTTACTGTATCTAATATTTTATTTGAATTCTATGAATTAAAAAAAAACTTAAGTTCTATAATCTCCTCGTTAAAATCTCAATAACAATTCAACGTATCAAAACTAATTTTTTAATTTAATTAATGAAAATTTTTAAATTAAAATTTTCACATTACGCTAAACATATACAATGTTAATTCAATTAATCTCACTTCAAAATGGTAATCATTAAAGTAATTTCATGTTTGTCGTGGTATAGAATATTTGAGTTATTGTCATGTCAGCTAATTTTTTTTCACATAAAAATAATATTCAATTTCAAACAATCTAAGTCTTGTTTTCATTGAGTATTCTTTCATTTTGCATACAATACAATCTAGTTCTCGACCAACTATACTGTACTTGACTAACATTATCAAATGCATTTCTAAATGCAATTCTTCTCCTAAACGTAGTCAGTGCTTGAATTGTCAAGACAGTTTTCTAACAATTTTATTGGATAAAAAAGTTTAAAAATAAAATGTCGTTTATCCAAATTTATAAGATTATGACGCAAAGATCTATTATTACTTGTCATAGTTCATTTTACAGTACAAAAAAAGTCGTGAATCTTTTGTTTGCACATCAGTTATAAACACTTGCTATAGAATACCTTTATAAAAAAAAAGAAATCATATAGCTCCATTAAAAAGTGTTTTTCTACATGCAATTCACTGTTTGCGCAGTTATTCATCTTCTATACATATTATTTTACTTCTTTCAGAGCTGTCTAGTACACGCCTTATTAGCGTATAAAAGACCGCCCAAATCAAATACAAGTAACTCAAATTCAATCTCATCGAAGCACATAACTCGAGCACTTCTCTAATATTTCCAACACAAAACCTACGCATCAAAGTCTCTTACGCTCACAGGTTTGAGTTGGATTCGCGCCAGCCAACGTGATGGCTATCCAGCGGCCGCAACCTTAGACTATTATGGGGACTTTCGTCGATCTCGTAGCCGGCGTTGCTGTGAGCTCCGTGATTCTCGAAAACGTCTTTCACGGATATCTGACTGCTTCGCGTGGGTCGGGGTTGGATGCCCAGAGGGTTACCGGCGACCCCATAAATGTTGTTGGCACCTAGGGTCTGCATCTGGGACTTGCGACGCTGCGCTGCCATTATACTGTTCCGACGACCCTCGAATGCTTTGAAAGCTTTCGTCGAACGACGGGTTGACATGTTGCGAGGAAGGCCTAAAATCGTTTTTGCGTTTGGTTTATTAAAAAATTTTGAGCGATTGTTGGCTGGTTAATAATATTTTAAGTACTATAGCAGATTTGTATAATTTGTAGTATTCATGTTTTTAAAAGAGCAGTTACTTTTCGGTTCTGATCAGTGGTGGAGCTTTTCATTGCTAGAATATATTCAATCAACTAATCGCAATAAATTAATAATTTGAAAATTCGAAATCAAGATCGACGCATTACCTTGTCCTTCAGCCATGCTGAAGAAACGCTGTCGGAAAGCGACATCGAGCGTGTTGATCGCCTGCGTTTTCCTCCTGCTCTTTTCCAGATTTCGAATCGTCTTCCGTCTACCAGGACCACTTCCACTGCCTTCGTCATAGTCACCCTCGATACCGTCTAGCCTCTGCAGATCCCTGACGATATCCACCGCGTGTTTCGATAACAATGCGTCCTCCGACAAGTCTTTGGACTGAAAAAATTAAATTAATTAGGATAAAATACGTTGAAATAAAAAAAATTTTTTGCCGTTGAGTAAAAAATTGATTTACCTTCTTGCAACAGTACCAGTCGAGAGCTGTACTGGCCAAGATGTGCGCCAACGTTCCGAAGCGATGGAACAACATGGCAGTGAACTGTATGACGAGAATCAGAGCGAAGAAGAAGACGAAGACGAGACCGATAGGCTCGAGTTGCAAGTACTCCTTGGAAATGTGTACCTAGAATGGAAACGAGAAAACGTCAGATCCAACACGCTCGTATGTCTTGGCCCCCGGTTTTAGTGCGTAACATTACTGCGTCCAATCGAACTATCGTAGTTTTATTACAATTAGGCAGGTTATATAACTGCTGTATATTAGGTATATATATTTTGATAGATGCAGTAGCATTTCTAAGCTCAAGTGCATCAAGGTAAGATACTTCGGTTGGACTTTGGCTAACATCTAATTGTTTATTATTGAATTATTAGTTCGTGAGAAATCCTTGTCATTGCGCAATTTTTATGTGGGTTTTAAAATGTATACGATTACGAAAAAGCTTCATTCAAATTTTTACTATATACGACATAATATATAAGTATAGAAAAAATTTATAGTGAAATATCGATTTTTTCATAATTTTGAATACCAACTTGATACAAATACGTAGAGTACTACTTCGTCTTATAAAAATTCATTTCCAAGGTATTATATTTTCTTTCTTCAATAATGCAATTGAAACAAGTTCTGACAGTTACAAAAACTCTTAACGTATTAAAATCTCTATATGTACAGACCTGTGAATAACGACAAGTACATACGAAATGTTCACTGTAATAGCCAATAATAAAAAATCGTATTTCACTTAATTTCACTCGAAAAAAATCTCGTAACAAAGACAAGGAGCTCATCATATATTATATAGCCTAATGTGGTGCTGTGTTAAAACACACATATACATAATATTTACAAACGAAGACACCTGTATAAGCCCACCACAATTGGGTGTTGTTAAATATATAGATATACACTTATAAATAAATAGCTATAAATAAACAATCATAAAGTTATTATGGACACACAAGTCTCCGAGGGAACCGCCAGTGGTGAGTTCGTCATCCCAGTGCATCCGCTCCGTACAACAGACAATTAAAAATTATACACGAGCAGGTCTAATTAGAGTTAGACACAGAACACATTAGGAGGATCCCAGTAGGTGTGTAAAGGATCCATCCAGCTGCCAGGCAAAACCCAATTAGTGTGTTTTTTTGGGTATATGCATATATATATATTTGGTTTGTTTGTGCTGCTATATTAGGAAAATCGTTTCATCCTATATTAAGAACGAGCTATGTATATACGAAGAAATTCTTTAGTCGAAGTTGTTCGTGGAATAGAATATGGGGTGATAGATTGTGTGCATAGTGATAGTGATTGAAGCGAAGAGTGAGAATAAAATCCTTATTGAAAAGTAAAAATAATATTTAAGAAAATCTAATATTGCACTTAAAGACTCTGCGCTTCAACGATGAAGATGAAATTTTAATAGAGAATTTTGATATGTACACAAGATATAGGAACGAAACGAATAAAAAGTGCTGCTATCCGGTAAAAAAACACCCGCGACCACGGGGATATGAGGTGAGTCACCGACGTGTCCTGCTAGAAGTTAGCCTGTTTTAGTTTCGTGAACCTTATCGTGTCATCGAACCTTATTTTCTTTTTGTTATTGACATAAGAGTAGGACACACCACAGATTTTGTGAACCAGAAGAGTGAGTGCAGTTCTAACGGAATGTCTCGTAAAACTGTAAAATTTATATTCCGAAGGAAAGCGAGAAAAATGGACGAAAATAATGAAACGAGACACTCCTAGTCACTAGGTTAGTCACTCTCGAGAACACTTTATTTTTCTTTTAATTGTTTTGTGTCGAGGCTTTCACACTCGGCGAAAGCCAGTACCTCCGAAGTCTCTTCAATGTACGTGATGTTCGTCTTGACGCCCAAAGGCCAAACGACGTGCAGTTGGTCTTTGTTCAGCTGCAGTAAGAATACGATCAGTACGAACAAGGCATTGAACATTAAAAAGGCGAAGACGCTTTTGTTCCTCAGCTCGATCAGGTCCGCTGCTATCCTGGCCTGTATTTGTTTTTGTCGCGAAAAAAAAGAAGAAAAAAACGTGCATAATTAGTAAAGTAATCGTAAGCCCCGCTCGCGACACCGTGCTTCCCTTTTTACGTGCCATCTTGATCGTTTGCTTTTGTTTCGAACCAAAAAAAAAACTGCGCATCGATTGAAAAAATTACTCGGATTTTTGCATGTATATATAAGAGTGGCTGGTGTACCAGAGAAGCACGAGTCACGCAGCGGAGCGCATCTTTACCTCTTGGGTAGTCTCGTCATAGGTGATGTTGGTCTTGACACCGAAGGGCCATTTCACGTGCAATTGGTCTTTGTTTAGTTGGAGGAGAAAGACGATCAGGACGAAGAGGGCGTTGATCATAAAGAACGCGAAAACGCTGCTGTCGCGCAGATCCCTCAAATCTTTGGCAATTCGCGCCTGCGAGTTTTCGATGGCGCAACAAAGGGGCAAGGGCGAGTTTAGCATTATTTTTTTAATTTGTATATTTTTTTCATGAAACAATATAATTTATGAAGAATCATTGAGAAATATGACATTGATTTTCAAATGATGAGATGTTTATATGAATAGCTTTTTATATTAACGTTCCACTAAAATAATTGGCATAAAAAAAAGGAAAAAAAATGTGCTTGATATATGCAAATTTTCTTGATTTTAATAAATGAAAAGTGAATGTGAAATTATTTTAAATAACAAAGAAGTGATATGGAAGATTTGTTTTACTTACGGTTTGGCGTTTTAAACGTCGAAAAAAGGTCTCTTATGAAAAAAAGCTTAAATAAAAAGAAATTTCTGCATACACGACTGCAGCTATTGGCTCTAAATATTGCTACGGCTCTTTTTCATAAGGGATTGCGTAAAAGTTCTAAGTTGGATCATTATACGTTAAAAGTTTAGGAAATCGTTTTGATCAGTTATATAATAAACCAACGTGAATTGTATAGTAGGTGCATTAGGTATGGGGTAAGTAGGGGTTTTGTTTGCTTCTATAAAAAAGGTGATCTGCGTGTCGATTCGATTTATACAACGACTTTAATCATTTATTTATACGTATTTATATTTTCCCTTACCTCACTTTATTGCTGCAATTAGAGAATGATTTTCATAAATTTAACGAGATTACTCCTATCTACTCATTACCCACAAGTTAGATAAAATATATACAAATAGTTCAATACCTGCATACTGAATTAAAAATAACTGAGTATGACTTGACGAAAATTCTCATCATAAAAAATGCAAATATCTCAATCATGGATATAAAATCCATCTCTCCAAAAAATAAATCGAATCTCACACGCTTCCCCTAATCACCCCCATCTGAAAATCCAAGCACATACCTTCTCGGCCTTGTCCTCATCGATAGGATAAAGATACTGGTCGAGCAGGTCTTTCCAGAACATCTCCTCTTGCACAGATAAGGCTTCGACCTCTCCCTTCTTGAAGCATTCATCATCGAGCCAGTAAGGCCTCGAGGGGAATCCCAGCTCTCCGCGATTGTTCTCCGTGTTCTGACTGGCTATGGTCTCGGTCTCGCTGTCGCGGCCGTCTTCCTCCGCAGGATCTTCGCCGATCGCTCCGAGATGATCCGCCGATCGCGAGCCTACCGACGAGGCGCGTCTGCGACCCGAGTGACCATGTGGATCCACGGCTCTGTGAGTAATAATTCGCGATTAGAAGTGTCGTTAATTTTTCGGTCTCCTTCGTATTGAAATTAGAGATCGGTACTTCTCGATGGTATCGAGCCTTCTTCCGAGCTGCTCCAGAGATTCGGCGATGGCGACGAGCTGCTGCTTCTCGTCGGACGGTTTGCCGTGGGTACAGAGCATGCACTTGAAAAGACCGGCCAGAGAGATTTCGATGGAGCCCTGGTCGTCGTCGTTGTTACCCACGCCGTTCTGCAGGAAACCGAGAAGAGACTTCTGCTTGGCTTTTTTCCTGGCTTCCTCGGCTTCCTTCTTCTCTTGCTCGATTTCCTGATTGCAATTTAATTGTATTATATTCCTTCGCCGAAATACATTCACGAAAGATGCGATCGAATTCGAACAAGTCAGGCTACCATCAGATACGCGGATGACAAGTTAATGAGTAAAGTTTACCGCATTAATCAAAGTCCGACGTAAAACAAGTTTAAAATCTCGATAACTGTATACAAAACAGCGCTCACCTTCTTCGTCTTCTTCACTTGAACCTCGCGCGTACCCCAGGTGACGACGTTGAGATTGATGATGGAGTAGAGGATCAGCAGCAGGTACATCGAGGGTATCGAGAGCAGATATATTATGCCTGGTACTATACACCAAAACTCTTGCGGATGTAGACAGGCTGCTATGAAGAACGAACTCGAAAGTGATATCAAAAATATCGCCGACGGCGAACCTATTCCGTCTTCGCCCAACTGCAGCGCTGTACCGACTATTACCGCCATCATTATCATCGCGTATGCCGTCGAGAGTATTTGCGCGCATAGTAGCTGGAATGATTATTCGGTTTATCGTTAATAATACTAACTAGTTATAATTTATTAAACGTTTATGGAGGCTTTGAGATGGCACCTGAATGCTTGCTTTGCAGGTGAAACAGACGAGCATGAACAGTAGGATAGGAATAATGTTGTAGTAGAAGCTGGTCCAGTTGTCGATCTTGAAAGCTGCGACGAAAGCTCCCACCAACATAAGGAAAATCGTACCAGGTCCCAAGATGGTACCACCTTTAAAGATAATTAATACATTATTCGCTGCAGTTAACGAATTTGTAGAGGTAGAACATCACGTACCCATGAGGAGTATTTGGTAAGAGATGTAGGGCATCGAAATATTGTCGTTGATTTTGATCGTTCGTTTAGCGTCCATCAGCAGATCCATAATGTTGGCAATCGTCGAGGGTACCCACCGACGACGTTGATTGTAAAACTCGTTGAAACCTTCGGGCGCGTGAGTATACGCATCACTAGCAGCTGAATACTCGACCTGAATTCATTGTGTAATTCAGTAATACATATATGCATTTGTAAAGTACATCAGAACAAAAAAATCGTCCTACTAACCCGATAGCCTCTCTGAAGCAAAAGTGTGCAAAGCCATCGATCCTCGCCCTGATCGTACTGCACGTAGTGTCTAGCTTCGTCGGACCTCGTGGTGTACTTCTTCATGACATTGTCGTCCATGAGAGCTTTACCTCTGAACAGGGAGAAACAACCTGGACTACAAAGTACACAGCCGATCATGTGTTCGGTGGCCTTTTGCAGCCAATGACCAATGGCGTACTCGAACATCTGGTACCAGACCATAGGACCCGAGCCAACCGGATGGATGCGGCCACAAGCTGCGCCGAGATTCTTGTTTTTCTTCATGAGATCGACCAGGAGCTTAACGGCTAATGGTTGGAAATCGATGTCGCCGTCGAGGGTCAGGAGGAAGGTGTTCTCAGCGATTACTTCTTTACGATCGACGCTTATCGGCAACTCCATAAGACGGTGACCGAGAAGGTAATACATGTACATCACCTGTGAAATGGAAAATAAACTTTGTTACATTACGTATGATCCTCAAGGAAGCCAGAAGAACAAAAATTTCAAACACACCTGGCTCCATCGTTTTCTGTGACGAATCTTACTCTTGTCCTTCAGATGCGCGATCATTTTGGTCTTTCCGGGAAGTGTCCACGCGAGTCTACCACCGTATGGTGTCGGATATTTTTTGGGTGCCCTCACGTACATCCGGGTCTGGTGTACGTCCGAGGCGGCCTCGTCCAGCGTGCCGACCAATAGCTTCACGAAACGATTCACCTGCGACTCGTTCTCGTCGTGATCTGACAATTCGAACGCGTCGTCGAAGAATATGTGAGCTGTAAGGTGAGTATTTTATTAGCCGATTACAGGTTTTTATCACCGAAGAAAACAAATTCTTACGATCACTTTTTAAACAAAGAGCTAAACGTTTATCTCTCATAGAAAATAATAACGATAATACATAAGCTTACTTTCAAACTCGTAGTAATCGGGATCGACGACTTTGAGGTACTTCTGGGCGACTCTCCTGGCGCACTGGTCCTCGTCGAGCCTGAGGATACTCTTCAAGAACTCGATCATCTCCTCCTTGTTTTCGTGCCACATGGTCGCGCATGCATAGATGCGCGTCACATGATCGCTACTTTTAACCGCCGAGGGTGGCGTACTCGTACCGTCCGTCTGCTCGTAGATCGTCTCGTAATCGCCGTCGCCTTTCTCTTTCTCGATCTCCGCCAGGTCCTGCGAAATCGAGGTCGGCCCCCCAGTCAGTATGTAACAATACCTGCTGCTCTATTGCTCCCCCATATGTCGCTCTGTGTTATGCTCCTGTCTTTTGTTTTCTTAGAAACGTATTTTTTTCTTGACAATATTTTTATTTAAATAATTAAGTATTTAATGGTGAAAACTTCCGGATTGTACGTAATGATATATTCAGTCGAAAGTGCGATATCGTATATCAAAGCCCACTTACTTTAATGACGATAAGATAAACCTATAAGCGATAACGAGGTGAGCACGGTGCATCTATGTATTTATGCAGGAGCGACTACTTATTTACATCTAGTTGAATGCGTCATCGTGAACGTTTTTATCAACGCGCGCGTGCCGCGAGCCATCAGGGAAAATACCAATAAACTATTTTATCGCAATTTATGATTGACGCGGTTAATGATAAGGTCGATATTGAAATATTTATATAATTAAGCCATGATTTCTTACTTCAACTTTCACTTCCGGCTGATCGTCTCTTTTTCGGTTCAGTCCCATCGACTGATCCACTAGCAGCGCATCGTACATGGGTACGACGAAGAGCTTTTCGGTGGCAGCCAATCTCTCGCACTTGGGGGTCCATATGTGAAGGGTGAACCAGGTTTGGGACAGGAGCCATAAGAGCCATACCCAGGCGTACTGTTTGGATACGAAGTCGTTGAGGAAGTAAGGTGGAGGTGATTCGAAGAATAGGTAGTCGGGAATCGTGCCGTGGAAGAAACAGGGATCGCCGTTACGTAGACCACACGCTGCTATAAGCAGGGACACCGATACAGGGATGGTTAGGTTTACCGGAAAGGCGTAGCTGAAGCCCTGGATCAGGATCTTGCAAGCGAATTTACCTGGAGAGAACATAAATTTAAACATCGTTTAATATAGACTGATCACAAAAAGGCAAAGTCGTTAAATCCTAGCTAGGTTATACCTAAACCTAAAACCTAATACACCAGATCCTTACCAAAGATGTACATGAAGTAAGCGCAGAAGATGCACAACAGCATCAAATATATGGGCGAGTGAAAATCGGCATTAACGACCTCGGTCTCGCCGTTTGGCAGGATCTCAAGCAGATCAGGTATGGCCCCGCCGGCATCGGTTCTAACCGTCTGAACGGTGATCTTGTGCTCGCCGAAGGCAGCGCCTAGCATGGTAAAGAAGTGGCCGACGTTTTCACCCTTCATGTGTAGGATCACCAGGCTACTTATCACGAACGCGATGATCTTCCAGACCGAGATGAAGATGTAGGTGAAGTAGCGCGTCTGGATCAAGTCCCTCTTTACGCGGCTGAGAGATTTTATGATACCTGGAATCGGTCGGATGATTATTAATTCTATATACTACAAGAACTCGATTAACAGTTTGTTGTTATTCAGAAGATTGTATATCGTACCAATTGGACTCTGCATTGACACGTAGTTCTCCCACCACCTACAGGAAACGAGTATAAGCGCCGGTGGTATGAGCCAGAGCGACGGTGACTTGCTGTCGAGTAACGGCCACACAACGAAACCTGTCGCCTGAGCTGCCAGGGCTGCCAGGTCCACCAAGACTAGGACAAAACGACGCGACTCGTCCTTGTTCTTATTTCTCGACATCAGACCTAGAAATTTCAATTAATATTCAGGTATCAAACTTTCTACGTGTAAAACTAATAAAGTACGTTACAACAAAGTCAGCATACCTAACAATCCAGGGACGAAGCAGACGCAATTGGTAAGCATAGCTCCCTTGATGACATCGAGATCCGGTAGCACCGCAATGAACATCATCGCCAGACCCACGACGTGGAACGTCTCCATGACGAAGACGAGCATAAAGTGCGACGACATGGGCTTCTTCCACGACTTGAAGACGCACATACGTATGCTACGGAAGAGCGTGCCGATCTCCGGCACGGCGAACGTTATCACGATACACCAGAACCAGGCTATCCGCTCCTCCTCCGGTAGCGTCACCACGAATTGCCTGTCACGACCTGAGAAAGAGAAAGATGCCTTTTTTTAATGGAACCTTGAGATTCCTCATAGCTTGTGAAGTATTCCATTCTAGTTATAACTTCAAATTCGTATATTTCTCGACTAAGTATAGGCACTTATCGAATGGGACGAGCCATCGAGCATAGTATAATATACACTAAGGAAGAATAGAAAACGAAAGCAATTTCGCAACCGAGCTTTAATCAGGAATATTATTATACTTATAATCGCTAACATTCTAAACGGATGTTAATCATTTTTAGCTGCGATGGTGTGTATAATACACACAATACAGAAACGCCATCACATATATAGCTGCGCCTACGCCGAACCGAACAAAAGAAGAGAGCACATCGCAGCTCTCGCATAAATTATTACGTTATACCGCAGCGTTTTTCTATATATATATACATGCCTATGCCTATACTAATTTCATCTCGATTCTAAATGCACGACGGAGCCTCATTCGAAGTGTATGTATGTATATATATATTAAAAATGCTGAGAGAGCTGCAATCGCGAGAAAATTGCTTTAGGATAGCATATAAAGAGTCGTACCGGCGCCTCTTCGGTTTTATTATATACGAGAGACTGACACAAGCGATATAGGCAATTACGAGGCGTTTAATGATTTATAATCGATTGATTGGTTAACGATTGTGTCAAATGAATATGCTCGCATCGCTCGGGTGTCCTTACCGATCATTAGTGATTACCGATCATTACAGAAGACGAGCGTTTAGAAAGCGTTGCTGCTGTTTTAAAAAGCAGATTAAACGAAAAAAGACTTCAATACAATAATTTCACTTGAAAAAAAAATAAAACAATCGCTCGATCGAACTTCATCGAACCTCATCGCGTTCAGCGATGCAAAAAGCCGCACACAACTGCAGCAGTAGACGCATCTACTAAAGAATAGAAAGCGATATAATAATGCACAGCGCTTACCCAACTGCCGGTTGCAGTAGAAGACGGTGCGGCCGGCCTTGAGCTGCGAGGTCATGAAGAGGACGGTCCCTTTGGCGACGATACCGCTGCCCAGGACTATCACGAAGACTAGAAGATAGACCAAGGCTTTCGTTATCTGGACGCTGATCTCGAGGCACCTCTGGTTCGCCATCGAGCCAGAGTCGATCTTCGGCGGTGGGTCCCGGAACACGTCCCATCCTTTTGTCTCCACGACGGTTCTTTGACTAAGGATTAAGTTTGTGGGAAACTGGATTAGTTGTAAACTTTTACGCTTTTTAAAGAATGCTGTGTATGGTCTTTGTTGTTTAAAATAGTGGCTCATAATAATAGTTATAATTAAAATGTATATTAGAAAATCAAACTGAATGCTAATCAGAGAAAGTTCACGAAATTGCAATTTGTGAAACAAGTGTCACAACGTTGAACCATCAACTAATCAATCTTCAAAGAACAGGCTAATCGAACGATTATAATTAGCTTATTAATATAAGTCTGACTAAAAAAAAATCACCGTTTCGAAAGACCCGTCGATTCCTCGTGTAAACGGCTTCATCGACTTATTAACCAATTCGAATGAAAAATATGAAGCAGACCAACGCGCGATTAGACATATATTATACATAGAGAAAGTCCACTGACCTGCCGCCGTAGTCCTGGGTGAGAGGTGTGCTGTCGTCGTCCGAAAAGTCATCGGGGCCACCGCCGCCTCCGGGCAACGAGCCATTTTGCTGCTGTAGATGGTTCTTCGACATTCTCGCTGCTTTTCTTCAGCGCTGAAATAAAAAAAATCGAATTTCAAATTTAACGCGTCGTCCTTTTTTTAGAAAGCTGATTTATTGGGCTATATACGCTTTAAAGAAAAATTTATTTCCTAGCAAATCTTATTATTATTTTGTAAAAATGCGTTTTATTTTAGCCGAGAAGTATGGAGCGAAATGAATAAATGTTGCGGAACGAAGACTTGCGTAGGTCTATGTATATATCGTGAGAATTAATATAAAAGGGGTCATATTAAGGCAAACCCCTTGATTATAATGTATATATCCGGTGAAAGTGCACTATGAGTCTTTTGGATACTCGACTATACAGAGAACGGTGAATTTTTTCTTGTTCCGCGAAAATATTATATAGTGTCTATTTGATGATGGACATTGTCCGTTGATGTAACGCAGGGGAAGAAAGAGTTTGAAGTCGATGTATATAAGAGTTTATAAAGTGTTAATAGTCAAGTGTTTTGAATAGCACAAAAATGTGGAATTCACGTGAGACGGTCTTATTTTTTTCAATACTTTTTTAGATAATCGGTGAGCGTAAAAATCCGCGAGACGATAAATTTCACTATATATCGATCGTCGCCCAAGAAGCACAAAATTCCGCATAACGTATAGGCTTTTTCTTTTCTATAGTCCATCGTAAAATTTGCACTTTTAAGACACCTTTTACCCACCGCAAGTATATACAAGCGCTGTGAGAAATTTTTCATTTTGAAATCTCGAGATATTAAAAACTATATGCAGGAAAGATCACGTAGACGCGGTTCGCGCATGCGGTTCGTAGATAATCGTCGGGAGAAACGTTTGCGGCTAATAAGATACGCTTATTAGCCTACAAACGCACTTTTTATCGTTCGCATATCCATCTGTTGGAAAGTGTTTCATACGAACTTTATGTGAACGTAAAGTAATAACTTTACAAAAAATCAGCTTTCATTTGACCCCTTTTTTTAATAAAAATTATCAAAATCGTATTATCTGCGGACTAATTAAAGAGACCACCTCGATCGCACGCGCGTAAATGATCTGTTAGTAAACACCGCCTCCTCGCCGCGAGATGTATGCAAGTGTTACTATAGACCATATGCGGAAAAGCATCGCTCGCGTGTGCATCAGTTCTCTCCGCGGAAAATAAAGAAAACGAGCAGCAGCACGAAGTGGCGCATAGCGCAATCTGCAATTCCGCGCGATGCGCTACTCCTCCTTGCGTAACCCCTTGCACCAGTGCAACGTTTTTTACACGCCTCTTCTTCTCTTCTTCTTCTCTCTCTCTCTCTCTTGGCGGCGTTATATGTAAATCGCTATTGGCGAAATCGAGACGCGATTTATGCTAATTATTTAGCGATCTGTTGCCGATTTTTCACAGTCTTTCTGCCCTGGCATATATGCTGTCCGCGATTGAGCAAGAAAGCTCTCGGTGCTTTTTTTGTATTTCGCGCCAAAACCATAATTTCAGTCTCGCCATATCCAGCAGCTGTTTTTAGATCGAGTTACGTCGCGTACCTTCCAATTTTTATTTTTCACGATACAACAACCCGTGAACACCGTGCGATGCATTACGTAATTATTATTTAGCAAGCGCGAGTATATATATACGCATTTTTTCTCCCATCGCAAAAACATTAGAAATTTCCGAATTATCGCCGGTGCTCCAGAAAATATAACCGTCTCGCGGCTCGTTTCGCAAATCGAGTGAGAGAAAGATCGTTGCGTGAGTGACGGTATAATTGCAAGCTCTCCCCGCGCGAACGCTTAGCTGTTACTCTCTTATAGTGTCTTAATTAATACTCGGCTAATGATAGCCGCACGCACAACAGCCAAACAATGGCACACATACACACTGCACGTGAATTTCAACTATGGTTTTTCTTTTTTACACGCGCGTATATATTCGGTTTCAGCACACATGTCGACTTAACGATCACTTTTGGGGAGAATTCCCTCGCGAGGCACTTTGCGTATATGCATAAAAATCGTTTGTCTTCATCTTTGTATTAAAAAAAAAACGTATAGACGACAACCTTGTGGAGTCCACTTTTACGCACCTTGATTATCGTTCCATGTCGCTCCCTTCACCGAAAGAACCACACTATATTGACGCTTCACATTCGCGTAAACGATCGGTATAATAAAATGTCTCGCGCACCGGTATACACGAAACGCGCGAGAAGACTGTGCGTGAGCGCGAGAGGCCCATGCACTGTACTGAAAGCCTGGGGACTATGAGAGCACGTATAGCTCTGTCAGGAGAGAGAGAGAAAAAGTGAAAGATAATCCGGAGTAGGGAGAGATCGGTATAGCGGAGTGAGTTTTGGATCGGGAAAATCTGAGTGGCTCGGAACGAATTCGAGGATTTTTCTACGGGATAGTATATAACGGATCGAGAAATTATCAGCCCGTTAACGAACGTTGATGGTTCGTCGACGCGTAGAACGCGGTAGACGTAAGAGCGAACGTAAGAGTTATGGACTGGGATGTATATAGACCGGTCAAGATTGAGGATATCCTCTGGTGTGATTCACTTTTAATTTTTACGTCGTTCAGGGTCATTTTCACCACCCAAGGATATACCCGTTACTTACGCGCCACTATATTCTTCGAATCGCGCATAACGATCGTCAACCGATCTCTCTCCGGACGACCACAATGACGCTGATTAACAAACTTTAAATACGTCAGAAACTAAACTACGTATCATCTGTTCCACTGTGAAAGTCCTAGAATCAGCCCATCATATAAAACTCACTCGTATCAGCGCAGCGTAACAAAAGTACGCAAGGCAAACACGTTCCTTCGAGAAAAAAAGTAGTCGCGCTCTGTCTTTTGTTCGACCGTATAGATCCGGGGTTCAGTCTCGTTGGTTATATATATGGTTCCTGGACGCAAGTTATATATATATATATATATATATATATATATATATATATATATATACATATACATATCTCGCTCGCAGTTCTGCGAGTGGAAAGTGAAAGGAGCGAACGCGTGTCGCGTCGCGCGAGTTGCTTTACGTGCCATGAGAGAGAGAGAGAGAGAGAGAGAGAGAGAGAGAGAGAGAAAAAGATAACGTATACAGCAAGGACGTCCAGTAAGCGCGACCGGCCGTGTCGATGGTTACCGCCCTCGCGATATTGCCGCTTGGTACCTTTTTTTTCTTTGCTGCAGTTGCGCTTATTGCGCTTTGTATAGTTTTCAATTTTGTGATTTTTGCGAGGAGAAAGACTTGTATTTTAGATGTTTTAGGAAAACAAGGCAATCGATCGGCTGCGTATTTTAAAGATAGAAGCTCGAGTTATTTAGATAGAATATATACAAAATAAGCGTGTAAAATAAAGAAACGCGAATAATCCGAGCGAAATTTGCATGTGAGATAGCAGAATTATACTGCTCGGCTCACTGAGAACAGATTAAGTTCGTTCACTGACTCTTTGAAATTATATGGCTTTTTTTTGGTCCGGTGATCGCCAGAAGCGAGAATACCCAGGCTTCTTAGAAATCGAGTTTAAAGCGCTGAATTTTTCTTTTGTACGACATTCCTACCTGATATTATGGAAAATTATTCAGACGTAAAAAAATAACCATAAGGACTCTCTGTCAAAATCATTTCAAAGGCTTTCTTTCCTTAAAAATAAAAGAAAAAACAGTCAACTTTACACTCTTCCTTTTCGCGTACAGCTACGATGACACCGTTCTCTTTTCGGCGCCTCTCTCGGTCTACTTGGTTTTATTGGGGTTCGAGGACGTCTGTTCGCCTTCGTGCTCTTTCGGCCTCTTTTTCTTGCGGTGCTTGGCACCACCTGTGAACCGGCTTTCGAGAAACACACGCGCGCGAGATGATGTGCGCAAACGAGATTAGTTGCAGCGGGAGGTTCCCCTCGTGAGTCACTCGCGCGGGATTTTGTGATTCATTGATTTTTTTGAATTTGCGGGAAGAAAAATATCGATCGCGAGCAATTACACGCGTTTCCGCATTGAGCAGACGATTCGCCGGAAACGAGTGTAAACGTCGCTGAGTATTTACTGCGTTTATCGAACGTCAGTTATCCCAAGGACGCGTCTGAGATTCTTGTGATAGTTTACAGAGGTATAACTGAACTATATAGAAAAAAAATTAAACATGCAGATATCGATGTATAGTAAAAAGCCGTGGATTATTTCACGTGTTTACGTAAGACAGCGGAGCAGGGAATCGAGAGAAAAGAAAGAATGCCGCTCGTTTCCGAAATTGACGAACGAAGTTGCTCGTTAGTGCAGTCGAGATGCCCACGGGCACAAATGGAGCAAGAAACGCACACACGTGACCGGCACGATTGATACCGATTGTGTATACTGGGTTAAGTGGGTATATATACTGGTGGGGGGTCTTATTCTCCGTTAGTTTGGGATTGGAGTTTTCTATTCGACTCTTTTTTGCTTGGTATATATTACTCTTTTGAGTGTTCAGATTTGAGTAAATTGATTTATTACTTTTTTCATATTTTTAAAATGTTGGTTTAGATAACGTATTCGTATAGGAATATTGATTTTGAATTTGTAAATTAACGAATATAGTTTCGTATAAGTGTATAGACAATTCAATTTACATTATACGTATATATCGTAAAACCACCCATTAATTTCATGACGTAATAATTTATCATTTATATGCATTATACATTAAATCATTTCTACACTAAACTCGAGAAGTTACAATAAGAGCGCCCCGAACAGCAGCAGCTCTATATATAACAGCGATGAGGGAAATATATTTCCTATAGAAAAAATGCCTATGCGCCATCTGTCGTCGCCAACTAGAAACTATAAAGCTGTCTTTTTTACGGCTACTCTATGCACGCGTAGCAAAAGAAAATCAAAATCAATTTTCGATCGCACTATTCCAATACCCGCATCGCACTGAATCAACTCTATTATAATCTCCCACAAATCATCTCTCACTCTCGCATCGGATAATCTCTCAGCCTCATCCGTCATCAGCTCGAAAAATCCCCCTCGACACCTTCTCTCTCACCCAACTGTACCTTCTCCTCTGAAAGAAAAAAAAACAAACGAAAAACCGCGAGTAGTGTCGCGGTGCACACGCTCAGCGAGGAATGCAAAACGATCGGGAATTTCTCTCTCTCTCTCTCTCTCTCTCTCAAGTCCCTTGACTCCTGCGAGGACGTTGTCCCGCTGAGGTCATCACCTGCGCGAGTAGTGTGTATATATATAGCTTATGCGCTCGCGACTCTCCGCGAAAGAGAGTCGCTATTCTATTTGCTCTTCTCGGCTCCGGTATATAGTGTGGGCGTCTTGGCGAAATTTACATCCGCCGACGGCTATGTAGTTTATGCCTCCGGGGTATATGTACGAGATGAGAGGAGGAGGTAATTAAAGGACTGGTAATTTGTTGGAAGAAGCTGGAGGTTTTACGAGGCTCATTTTACGGGGACGTAAAAATTTGAGCACTTTTTAAGGGAATTCGCTGCAGAGGATGAGTTATGATAATTAGGCCGGCGAGATCTTTTTTTCCTGTGGAAAACTTGCCGTGCCGGTGCAATACGACACGCGGGTTTATATCGACGTTTTTTAAGCGCGCGTCTGACTGGACTCGATGTTAATCTACTTGAGCGTATACGTTTAATTACAGTCACACATGCAGAACGGAGGAAAGTTTTGAGAGTCAATAACACATACGCAACGAACAACAAAATTTCCATTTCCAAAGGGATATACACCTAACCAACCCTTTGTTTGCTCTGTAAACACATTCCACCCAGTCTAAAAGGGATTTCCCTCCGCAAATATTTCGCAGCATTGCATATATTTCACCCTTCATCCTCCTCCTCCTCCTTCGTCCAGAAGTAATTCCAACAAGCTCTCTTTCTCTCTCTCAACAACGTCTATCTATATATACACACATACCCACATGCGCGCAGCCATTAATTCTCCTCCTTTTCCAACCTACTACCCGCAGCGCTGATTTAGCCGACAATGCCAAGATAGCTTCTCTTTCTCTCTCTCCCACATCCATAACCAGCGTTAAAAGCTCGGGTTATTATTTTAAGCGCGAAAAAATCCGACCTACCGAAGCTGTGTATATAAAGAGCGTTACGAAGGTCGCGCCCCATACCGAGGAGTAATTGAGATTTAAGGGCACAGGCTCGTTTTGTACGATGTTTATGAGGAGGGAGAGGAAGCTTTTTGTGCTGCTGATCGGGTTTTCAAGGAGCCCCGGGGGGGTTTATGCGCTGCGCGGTGCATTGTGCGACTTTATTCGATGTAATACGCGAAACGAAGAGACGCGCAGTGGATGCGGGTGTGTATAATCGAGTGGTGATTGTAATGTGATCGATTGATGAATTTAATTTGCGTTTTGTGCATTTGATTCGGGAATTTTGCGAAGGTGTGTACTGGCTGATTTTGATGATGAAATCGTAATGCCAGTTGCTTTTGATAAGTGTAGCTTTAAATAGAGTTTTATAGATAAACGCGCGTTGAAAATTCGAAATTGCTTCACGCTCGGTTCGCATGATTGCACTGGAAATATGTGAATAATTTTATGCTGTACTAAAAAAAAAATAACAGGATTTATCCAATTCCTATTTTTAGTATATAACCAAAATATAATATTCCATTCACATTCTTTCGGTCAATCCAATCGACAATGCCTTCGAAAGAAAAATCTAAAAATACACACCGACCACGATCGCATCGCAAAATAACGTCCCTTCAATTATTCGCATTCTTCCCTCAGCGCGTTTGCTTTCAAAGAGACATTCCTTCTCCCGCGCAAAAATAAAAGAAGCGCCGCCGCAGCGGCACAAAAGATGTATATATATAAACACGAGATGATGCATATCAGCTCTTGAAATCTCGAAGGTTATCACGGTATACGTCCTGTTATACGCGATACGCTTGATGCGTGGGCGAGAGAGACTCTTACGCGTGGATAGACGACTAAGTGCGCGACTTCCTTGTCCAGGCGTTAAAGTCACCGGACGTGTGCTCAGATGTATACATAGGTGGAGTCCGAGGATCTTGTCCGTTTGTGGATTGATTTTTTTTAGATCATCTGTGAGTGATTCTATGGTTTAGTGGAAAAGACGATGTTTATCAATCAACCCAAAGCACAAAACCAAAAAAAAAATCGAGACCTTAATAATCCCACGAAAAAAAAACATTCCCCTTACTCGCACACTATAACCACAGGCTCACTCGAAAGCCGGCATCAAAAACGGCCTTCGGCGTCGAACATCCGCGATCCTCTCTCGCCGCGGCGAGAGAAAAGTAAGCGGCTATATATATACCAGCGCGATCGACGAGAGAAAGAGTGTAGCAGAGGAGGCCGTTGCGAAAAACGGAAGCCAGATAGTCATCCCGCACACGTGTGCGTGTGTAATACTTCGGACGATCTATACTGGCCGGCGAGTATATTATATATATGTATACACTTGCAGGATGCGCGATCGTTAACTTTCGCAAGACCGCAGAGGCGCACCTTGAATTTAAAGAGGCGAGGTGGTAATGCTCTTCTTTTGGTGTATATACGTCTACACACTAGGCTGTGTACTGGAAAATTTTGTTTTCGTCTGGACTCATTGCATTACAATCTAACGAGCCTCAAGAATCCGTTTATAATGTCGTATTTTCGCAAGCTCCGAACAATATCACAAAGCGTATACGGTATATATGTTTTAACGATATACGCCCCGTGCCAGAATTTATAGTTTTCGATATCGTTCGATTGTTTATCCGCTTCTAAAAATATATACCTATATGCGCATACCGCGCGCGACTGCAGGACCATAAGTTAACGTTTGAAAAGGCCGCCTCTCGCGAAATATATATGCCCCGGCTAGAAAATAGACTATGGAACACAGAGCCGTGTCACAACGCGAGCTTGGCTATATACACCCCGCGCAAGGCCATATTTTATTATTTCTCTCTTTTGTGTTCGCGAGACTTGCGATGTATATAATATACACACCTCGAAAGACAACGAAGGTATACAATATATGCTTACGGATACACACGCAGGATGTATGTCACCTTCGTTTTTATATACGTATACACCGGTGTCGATTTTCTCATCCTCGAGACTGCGCATGTACATCCGTTGCGACAGGTCGTCGTTATTTTGCGATTGAAGAGCTGACCGTGAACTTGTGGTATTTCGGTGGTCATGTACGTTTGCTTCATACTCATAATGAGTGGGTTCACTCGAGGTCTTTTGTCGAAACGGAATATGTGCGTATACGACGTTTTAATGCCTCCGGCAAGAAATTTTCAGCGTCTTGAACTTTGTTTGAAACTTTAGTTTGAAAACTTATCGAGAAGAATATTACACGTTATATATTGCATATATTCGGAAATTAAATCGTTATTCTGTCTCGATTCGCTCTTTATAGAACAACGAAAATTCCAAAGCATGACTTCAACATTCCATCATTTCAAAAGCAGAACACAGCAGTAAATTCTCGTTACAGAACACACATCCTCACGGGTTATTAAGTCGCGCAATTGAAGAAAATATCCTTTGTATATATAGCTTCCGTTCGATACGAAAATTCCTATATAAACGAGACGCACGAGGAAACATAACGATGTCCGGCTGTGTAGACACACAATGCGCGCGCATTTTTCGAGCGCCGATCGCGAGCGAGATTTTCTCGCGCATTGCGACACTCGCGGCGGCCTCTATTTTATCAGCGATATATAGCTGCAAGAGAGAGAAAGGGACGCAGCGATGAAAACAACCAGTCATCGCTTATACGCGACCGACGAGTGTCGGTATCTTGATATGATGTGTGGGTGTGCGTTTCTTGACTCATATATATGTACAGCTGCTGTTATATCGGTATGATCTTTAGAGATTGGCTTCTACAATTGGCAGTTCGTATATCGCTCTATTAGTCACTCTCTGGGTAGAGAAGAAAGTTTGATTGTCAGAGCTGTGCTTTTTTTCTTCACTGTCGTGGCGTAACTGGGTTTCATAAGGCATCCGATTTATCGTAACGATCGGTATATACTTCTCTGTAGTAAATTGGTATAAGCTTCTTGTCATTTGGAGTAATTGAGAAAACGCCCCACTTATGCTTAGAATAACGATCTTTTTACCAACACCAACGAGGAATCTCTCCTATATATCGCGACTCGATCTATACTCATGCCGATCGATATATATACTTTCTAGAGACGTCAGCTGCCTATGGCGTTACACTCGCTTATATGTATATTTGAGAGATGAATGTTAAATTCTAAAGATTTTTGTCTACACCCGCGTCCAGTTTTGAGTTTTCGTATGCACCTAATGTCAGTGAACTGCGGATCGAGTTCCGCAATTTGCATAGCTATTCATTACTCTCGACGCAATAAATCTTGAAACCTGAAAGCTCGACTTTGCGCGTGCACACGTATATATCCCAGGAATTCAATGTTCGATCTGGGAAAAAATTCAAACAACTCTTTGGCTATATAACGTATATAAATCGGTTGCTTATAAATACCGGTCATTATTACAACAACGATCGACCGATCTCTGGCAAACGCAATTGCATACGTATATCCCTTTTTACCTGACAATTATATATACTAATGATCGATTACTCGACAGCGGAATCGAAAATTTCCGACTTCGCCACGGTGCGATTGTCTCTCTCTCTCTTACGTTTCATATATATTGTGAACTAAACCTCGAGACATGAATCGAGAGACGGGGGAGAAAAAAGAAATTGCACGCGGCGGCCTCGTGCGCCGGCGTTGCGAATAACTTTCACGAGACAAGCTGTTCGCTTTTATGCTACTTACTTCGAAGTGCGCGAAACTATGCCGCGACGTAATTTGCTGTTCCGATTTGCCGTGTGTGTTTAGCCCGATTTCCCTATGCCGATCGGATGTTTTTAAATTTTCCATAATGCTCGTATGCTATAGCTCGACTTGCGACTCGTTCGGAAATCGAATTATGCCAAGATTATCAGAGCATGATGGTTTTGCGGGTAATCCGAAAGTGGATCATCGACGGAACGAGTTTATATACCGATTTTTCGAACTTGAAATCGAGTTTACTTTTTTCTCGGTTCGCCGGTGCTGCGATCATCTCTCTCTTTAGGCTTTTTTATTTCCACCTCGCCGAGATGGTTATATATTTTCAAGTGGTTCGTCCTTCGAAGGAATTTTTAATCTTCGATATAATACCGGTCGGCCTTCGAATTCTTCGAGCTTCTTTAAATATAATTATTATACATCGTCAAATTAGAGTACATCATATGTATATACAGTGTTAAAATAATTATATAGTCAGAGTTAATCGATAAATCGACATTACTCCTTTTAAAAAAGAAGCGACCTAAATCCGCGCACAGAGAAATTTAGCACGTCCCGACAACAACAAAAAAAGTTAATGGTATAACGTGTATCCTTTAGCTGCAGGGCTTTAGGCAAGCATATATAAGCGCGGAGTTTGATGGGCATTAAATTGCTTACTTATTATATATATGCCATTCGCCAACGAATCGATCGGCTTCTTTAAGCAGGTTTAGCGAGCCTCGTTGCATAGATGTATGAACCTGTAGCTTAATTTCAGCGTTATAAGTATATCAGTATATACCTAGATATTGCGGCGAACCCTGTGATTACACTAAAGATATATTGAAATTACTTTTTTTTCATATACGCAGCAGCGTAACATTGAGCTATTCAATTTTCGCTGCCGTTTAATTGCTCCCCTTTCTTATACGTCTATTTTAGGTCGATCGGGTAGACATAGTATATAATTATAACCTGTACTCGCGGTTTACTCGAATATATAGTTTATAATCAACTTATACATCGCTCGTAGATTTGCCTGTAGTTAAAGCTTCAACACGTCATCCGATTACAATCACGAGACCTGAATTTTCAGAGGTACAAGAGAGAGAGAGAGAGAGAAAAGAAAAGTTTTCAAAGCATCCTACTTTCAACTTCATTTTTCAATCTCTCGATCTCTTCCGGCTTCTCGCGCGGGGAGAAATCAGCTGAGCATATGTATAGGAAACAGTCGTCGAAGACTCGAGGCGAATTGCAATAGTTGCTCTATATATATATATATATATGTATACTTGCGCAATATAATCTCTAGACTCGTTTTCTTATTCGATATTTAAATGTTTCTACGGTCGACACTCACTTTTAGGTCTCTCTGAGCTATATATACATATATAGTTTTAAGTGCACGGGTGAGTAATTCAAGCTGGACAATGCGTATGTGTAATGTTGCAGAATCGAGAGGGGCGTGACTCACGTGCACTGCGGAGAGTGTATTTTTGTTGTGGTCCAGAATTTCGCTTTCGTTGGGTATATTACTTTCTTTTGGAGGTTGTATGTTACATTATTCGGACGAGGCGTGTATTACGATATGAAGAGGAAAGTGTAATTGTGCAATGCTTTGCTTCGAGTGCGATGGGTTTATTTTTTCTATCGAAAATCAAACACGTTTTATACGTGGGTATACGATTATTATTGGTGAGTATTTTTGAACGAGTCGAGTAAAATATAATGTGTGAAATATGGCAAGACAGCTGCTGAAGTATCTTACGTATACCATTCATCGTTTATAAGCTGTGCGTTGAGCTATTTTAAAATTGAAAATGTATCGGTCAAATTTCCTTTTTAGCTTCGGATTTTATTATTCTCCGAACAATTATCCAACGAGGAATGCATAGAGTATAATGCAGTCATAAACAGTTCAGGCTACTATACGACTCCTTTCACTAATAGATACGAATGCAAACGTATATAGATATACAGTGTACAGCCGCAGCGAATTCATTCAAATTTATCAAATCCTATGTACAATGTATACGGTCCAATAGTATATACGAGTCTGTTTTTTATTCTTCGCCTATTGTGTTCGTATAGGAATTCCGTGTATATCAACGTGTACATAGTTCGTCCAGCTGTTTCGTCAGGTCGTAACCTTCACCCAACGAAATTACACAGCGCATATATATACTCTATATGTATATGAAACCATAAAATGATAGAGCAAACGTGTAAAGCAACTCCTTCGGCGCCGCCACTTATGATGCAAGTTTATTGATATTTGTCTATAATGTGTGCATTATATGCATGACTATATTACGATCAGCATCGATTCCTATACTGCATGAATAATTCTCTTTATGTCTGTAAATTGAATCGCAGGTATATGAAACCAGTGTATACTGCAACGCGCGAATTCGCGGAGTACAAGTATATACATGTGTCCTGGTTATGGATTAAGGTAATTCGTATATCGAGATTTATTGGGAAACTTATTTCCTGTGCGCCGGGTTTTTTTCATTCTATTAATAACGTGTCGAGGCTTTGACGGCGTGAATCAGCAGGATGACTCATAAAATAGCTTTATTATAAAATATATGTACGAGCCTTTAATAAGAAAGTTTACGAAATTTATTATGCGGCCGCTAATTATTCACTTTTTATACGCTGGGATATACGATTGCTAAACACTTGCGATGCAGTAGACTTATTTTCAATACTGCAATTCTTTATACTGATGGTATATATATATATATATATATATATATATATATACACGTCTTGTTCCTTTTTTCGTATAGGAATCGTAACTACTCACGTCTTCAAACGATCAGTTCATAAATATTCATATTTCACAATATATTATAATTATCGATCTATAACTAGACGTTACATTTATCTTTACAATTTTATTTTTCATAACGATTTTCATCTAATCAATAATAAACAAATGTATAATTTTATCTTAGTCGAAACGAGCATTTTCGGACTAGCTTCTCCCCTAATACCGCTTGAACTTTCCAACTCGCTATGTAGTATCCACAGCGAAAATAGATGGCGCATAGGCACATTTCTATTTCCTCCATCATAATCTGTGCGTCGAGTCTATAGATATAGCAGTATCCCACATATACTGTTTGAACTGTTGGTGCTATAATTGCAGAGAGAATCCTACTTATTGACGACTTAATTCTAATTCTCCAGTTATGTCTTAACAATTATATTATAAAAATGCATCCACATCATTGCTATGGGTTCTGTACTGTATCGATCGATTCACATGTTTCGAAATTCCTTGATACCACTTATGTTGAGTACAGCAAGCGCGGAACATTCCGATTCTTGAAGGAATGCACGAAGTCTAAAATAAATAGCTCCGAACCACACTGTATATACATCACGAGTACATTCGTACAAAAGATTAAGATTACGAACGCATCTCTCGCTATTATAAACGTGTATATATATATACATATACCTATAAAGTATATATATATATATATATATATATATATATATATATAACCCGCAGAAAGAGCGGCAAGTCATTGCGCAAAGTGTAACGCGAAGCTGCAACGAAATTACTGCATAAAACATCGCATCTATGCCGACTAGTATGTATATAAATATTAGATATAAACTGCACAGAGAGAATGCCAGTAGTCGATCGTGATGCGCCGCTTATTGTCGCGAATTGGGCAACTATGGCTATAACACATACTCCGCAGCTTTCAGAACTTTCGGAATGCACAATTGATCCGTTGATATCTCGGACGATAAAAAAAAAGAATAAACACACTGTCTCTTCCGAGGTCTCTTCTCACCTGTATACACACACACAAAAGCGCCTATGCACCGCAGACAGTAAGAGCGAAAAAAAAGTAAGTATAATAGTCTCCCGCGCGGAAAAAGCGTGAGAGCACAGAGCCTCGCGCACTTTAATCATTCGCCGGCGATAATTGCACCCAAGGAGTATTCGCGCAAACGCTTTATTATTATAAAAGACGACTCGCTTCCTCGTGCGGTTAGTGAAAGTTCGCGACGAACCGAGCGACAGGAGAGAATATATAATTGCGGGTAAGTGATGGATATATATAATATATATATATATATATATATATATATATATATAGGCGCATTATGTATTATATATGCGAGTTTATTCGGGGGATAGTTTGATTGGAGATAATGTGGATTTCTCGACTTTGCTCGGATTATGCGTGCGCGCGCGCAGGTTTTTGCGAAGATTCGGAAGCTGTTGCCGGGAAATGAGTATTTAACGATTGGGAGTATAAGAGTTTCAACGAACTACGCCTTTTCTTGCTGAAAATCGTAAGAAATCGGGTAAAACGAGAGAGAGAGAGTATTCTTAAGCAGTCCTAAAGTTTTCTTGTTTGCGCTTGATGTATTTTAAAACAAAGTTGGCGTTGTGTAAGAAAAGCGTTATATATACAGCGTGGATTTGAACTTTCTACCGTTACTTTTTCTTTGCAAATACAAAAACAAAAAAATTGGGAAGTCGAACAAAGCGTTTTACGGAAATGAAACCGTCCCTGAATTCTTAGCTTTATAATATTCCATGATAAACACTGTTAACGACGTTACATGATGAACAACATTCCTGCACAGCGTCCAAACCAATTTACCACATCAGAACAAGAGAAGACAAAAAAGAAAGAGATAACGCCAGGGAACACAATTGATACACCGCTTTCTCGTACTGCAGCTTTTAATGACCCGTCTGCGCGTGTGCCAATTAACGCGCACATCTATGCGAATTACATAAACTTTTATGCAACTCGACGATCGATAAAAATCGTTAAGTATTATATATTGACTGCGGTGTGTATATAGTACTGAACTTACGCCAAATACGGCAGTCGTGTGTATAAAGGAACCTCGCGTATATTTATTTCCGTTTCGATTTATTATAATACGTATATACAGCTTCTCTTATGATATTGTATGGTAATTTCGCGCGGGACACACACACACGGCCGGTTCCGCTTATTCTTCGAATAGCGATTTCGTTACAGAAGTTAAATTGCATTTAATAGCTTCTAAAGTACACACTCCAACAAAACACATGTACTCGACAATCAAACTCCTCCACATCGATTAGCTTCCAACAAGGCGACCGGTAACAACGCTTTTTTAGATATATCCTATCATATACCTTCGTTTCACCGATTTTTACGTGCTCTCGTACAATAACACACTCGTACATACAGTCCGCGATAGCATTGTGTACTTTCGCGCGGGACTACGCATTGTCTCGCTTTTTTCCGCATTTATTTCTCGAACCGCGAAGGGAGAAATAAAGAGACGTGTCCCCTATTGTGCAGCGCGCAGCTTCGCGTCGCATCGAGAGTCGTCTAATTACATCGGGATCGTTTGATAGCTTTATTGTTCGGCTGTAATTATATTATCCGCGGTTAAACGGTGCGCGGTATATTGACGTGATTGTATACCCGATGCTGAAAAATATAGGATTGTGCAATCGATGGGGAAAAAGTTGAGGCTTTCGTGTGATCTAACTGCACCGATGAAATTTTAGGATCTTATGTCATCGATTGATTTTCGGTGAGACACGTGGAAAGAGTTTTGATCGAATGTCGTGAGTCATTGTTGATGAATGGGTTTTGTACGGATTTTCAAAGAATGTAATTGATATAATCGACAGAATTTCACGCATATCTTCGAGATAAATCCGTTGGAATTCTTTCGAAATAATATACGGATCGTACGGCTATTTCCTGTGTGCCGTTAGAAGAATTGAATTAATTTCGGAAAATTAATTTTCTTTCCCAGCACACGACAATAATAATAATCATCGTCCAGAAAACAGCGCACAATTTTCACAATTGCTTGCATTAATTTAATTACACCTCTCGGAGATAAATCTTTACTGCGTGAGGAATAACGATTAGCTTGGAATAATTACTCATTAAAAATCTCTAAGCACCGCGCAGATATACGCGTATACACTCGAAGATTTATGGACGTTTCAGGAGGATTAATGGGTCGCTCTGTTTGATGATCGGGAGAAAGATTCTACCGATGCTGTATATAAAAATAGGTCATTCGTTTTACTTTATATATATATCTACGATTCTTGCCAGAAGAAATTCGAATACGCGAGCGTTACCGATTTCTATAACAATCGTCAGACCCTATCGTACGCCGATTATCACTGCTGTCGCGCGAATCACCTTATAAAGACACAATTAGCGACACAATCATCGATACTCCTGACAAAATAAAGAGAATCCAAAGTCTTTCCCACGGAAGTCTCTCAAAAAATCTCCTAACGATCTATCTCCCCGCTATAGAAAACAACAGTATAGTATACGACGTGGTTGTCTAATCGGCTGCTGCAGCGAAACGCCCATAGAGGTGATGGCAATCGCGCGCTGGAGTGTTTTTTGCTCGTACGAAGGCCGCCCTTAATCATAAGGATTTGTCAGCTTGCGCAAAGGAGACACACGGCGCTTGTTCCGCTTCTTCGTCGTTCTCCGATGACGTGTCGTGTTCGTCTGTGACGAAGGCATTTGAAATCGTCGATTTTTTTTCTTCTTTTTCAAGAAATCGGTATGCGAAATTTCACGTTGTGTCTAGCTGTATAAGTGAATAGGAAAATCGTAGCGTTGCGAAAATGTGCAATTTACCAGGGCAGCACAGCTCGTAAGACCCGTGAGAATACTCGCGAGTGTATGCGGTGTTTCTTTTAAAAATAGTACAAAGTATAATATCGCAAAAGTGTGTCAATAGACACACACACACACACACACACACACACAGAGCGTTATTTCAGAGATCGGTATCTTCGCACAGCCAAACTTCGTACATTTCTCCGAAAGAATGCACACACATATAGAGTCAGCCGAAAAGTTTCCCGCATAGAGAAAGCGCTGTGTGACAGCGGAAAAAAGCGCCGATTATCCGTTTTTCACTTTGGAAGACTCGAAAACACATCGCGCCGAAGCTCACGAGGCGTGTAATCACGGAATAATGACTACACGGAGGAACAAAAAACGAAACGGGAATCCGGGGATGTATATAGTGCTCCCGATGATCCGGCAGAAAATCAACACTTTCTTTCGTAATTCCTCGATGTTCCGCTACCGTAATGTGTATAAGATCCTCGAGAGCGTGTATACATATATATATATATATATATATATATATATATATATATATATTGGTTGTATACTGCCGGCTTTTTTCTGCGGCGCCGCCTCTTCCGTCCGCCCTTATACATTACGCGGAGGGAAGAAAGAGGGGTTAATTGAATTTGACGCTCAGAGTGCGAGGTGTTTTGTTCGAAGGTGTGCGGTTGCGATGACTTTTGGTTGACGGTGTTAAAATGTCAAAGAGTAGAGTTTTTCTCTTTTTAGATCAATATTTTATTGTACATACCAACAAGAATAGTTTATGGTTAATTTATATAAGTTATTCTTATTGCTTTATATACTTGTATAATTAACAAAAAGTTATAAATAAAGTATTTCGAAATTACTTTGAACGACGAGTTTTGAAACCCTCGGAAAATCGAATATAAAAAGCATTATAACGACAACGCGATACATTTCATTTCGACATTACCATATAACATTTCTTCACACGAGAGGACGCATTTCTTTCTAAAAATAAAATCTCTGTGTATTATAACGAGTCGACTATAATCACCTTTCAAAATCGAATCTCCAAAATGTTCTTCAATCCTCGTCAAACGTGAATAAAAAAAGCCCAAGTCTGCTCTGCACACCATAAGTATACGGCGCTCATCGTATACATGCACATATAGACGCGTTCGCGGTCTTACGTGAATCAACGGCGGCAGCCTGGCGTAAGGATCGAGTTTTGTGAGTTTCGCGCTTTCACTTCGTGCGCGCAGCGGCTGACGCCCGTTTCTGGGCTGCTCTATACACCACGTGTGTGTATGTATATACATATACATAATAGTCTATGTGTGTGTGTGTGTGATGGATGTCCTATTATGCGGTCGTATTAGCCCGCTCGCATGGCTTTGGTGAAATTTTCGTTGGTATATAGTTCGGACTAATTATATAGTGTGCTGCTCCCGAATTAGTTGCGATTATGTGCGTGGGAGATACTACGTGTGGGATGTGGTTTTGGGGGGGCTATATGATCTCGAAATTGATCGGTTATACGCGGTGTGCCGTGTAATCGTTTTTCTTTTGCTTATATGGGTAAATTTTGATATTTTAATAGTGTCCAAAATGAATCGGTTATATTTGGAATTTTATGGTGTGCTTGTTCGTTCATTACGAACTGCGGCAAATTTACGGTGACCGCATAAGACTTTACATTTTACATCGTTTCTTTATTATTTCCGCCGCAAACTTTCTACGCTTATAATTCTGCTTAAATTCACGCCGATATATCGTTGAATTTTCGCCCCACACGCACCTGTTATCGTATATATACAACACTTTTCTTTCCGTTTCCTTACTGTATATACACGTAGGCATTTGCATATCAATGAATGACATGCACAGATCCTCGCTGGTATATATCTATTCCGAGTATTATTTTTAATTAAGTCACATTAGAGGTGTAGTTTATTATCGAAAGAGTAGAGAAGAAGGTTTGTAGCGTGAATATTTATAGAAGTAAACAACGCTTACACTATACCGATCTCCAATGAAACCGGTTTGCACTATATAACTAGATAAATAAACAAACTATACGAAAGCACCTTCTCACTAAACTCATTTTCGACGAAACGATTCGACGTATATATACATTTAATAAAAAAGACAATCTCGCTGGGCAACGGTAGACATAACATTTGCAAAACGGACAAAAAATCGGCAGTGAAAGTCAGCCGAAATCCGTCATTCCTTGGAATCTGCACCTGATGCCGAATCAAAAGCACACCGCCGGAAATCACTTTCTATCCTCGTCTCTTCGGACGTGTGTACGCGTGTGTCCAGTTGTCGCGGACCGTCCACGCGAGTATATAAGGCGCCTGAAAAAAGGCGCGACGTGTGCATGCGCAAACGGGCTAACGGTGAAATCTCCGACGTCCTCCTTATGTATGTATATCTTCGAGACTGTATAGACGCGAGTGTAGATATGGCACATCGGAGCAGAGAAAATTCTCGGTTTCCCTTTTTTCACGCGCGATTACCCCTCGGTTTTTGCATTTTCTCTCATTTACATCGAGCTCCCATTTCCTCCTTCGCGTTTCGTGTACAACTATATGGATATTGTTTACGTCAGAGCGAGAACTACGCGTTTTTTCGACGCCTGTTTCATTATTTATCTTCGTAAAAGATCGTTACCTAAATTACAGCTGCACGATTGAATTTATAAGTTACAAATATACATTGTAGGACACTATTTTCCAATACCAGCACTTATGCTATATACCGCCTATAAACGTGAAACTTTTTCAAACGAATACCACCACACTGGAAGTTTTCTCAAACGTTGTCGCACACATACGTCCGATTGAACGCGCATCGAATTTTCACAACGTGCAGTGTCTCTATCGCGTTCCCGCGGGCGAAATCGAAAAGTCTCTCTCTTGCGCAATCGGCATACCGATCTCTTTATCACCAATCGATTTTCCCACAGCGTTTTCGCACTTTCGCGCGTATATTCCTCTCTCCAGGCATCAACCGGAGCAGAAACGCACGACACACAAGCGGCACACATAGTAAAGAAGAAGAAGAAGAAGAGGAGCAGAAGCCCCGCAACTCACCAGCTGGTCTCCGCGGCTCGTCGCTCCTCTCTCGCTCTCTCTCTCTATATATATACTCTCTTTCTCACAGGCGCAGCAGACGCCGTCAGCGAACCGATCTCATGGTGGTCCTTCCGTCCTCTCGTACCTTTCCTCGTATCACGCGGCTCGATAATACCAGCAGCGATAATTTAACAAAAGAAGAAGACCGTAGTAATAACAATTCACATATAGTCGAAGGCACGGACGCGCGCGCTCGCGCCGATCGGCCAGGTGAAAGCCGAGGAGAACGACTGAGGAGCTGTGCTCGAGGAGAACGGCCCCGCGGGGACCGAAGAGGAGGAGGAGGAGGAGGAGGTGGTATATGGTTCTTTGGTGTCTGTCTCTCTTTCGCGGCTTGTCCGCTGTGAGTTGACTTTCACCGCGCGGCGACGCGAGAGGCTTCGCAGTGCTGCGCCGGAGGAGATCGAGAAAACGGACTGTATGGAGAACGCGTGTATACTATATATCGTATAGGTGTATAAGTGGGAGGGAGTCTCGGGGGTGATCGGAGGAGTATTTTAATATAACTGACAGTCGCGGGTAGACCAGCTGGGAGCTGTGGAGGTGATGAGGTTTTCTTGCCGATTTTTAGCTTGGGTTTGGGAGAAATCGTTAACGATTTTTTTTGCGCAGGTTGGACGAGTGCAAGCATTTGCAATCGGGATATTGAATGTTGAATTTTTTAATGAACCGATGTTTGGTAACAAAATTATCAACGCTTTTATCAGGAAATCGATGTAAGTGAAAAATGCGATAAAAGTTTAAAAAAACTATTATTCTGCTAGAATATGTGACAAAATATTAAGAATATGAACTCATCTCTCGCTGCTCTAATGTGAGCTATATATCTTCCGACTACAATATTTTCTGTCCATAAAAAAAGTTTCTCTATACAAAGTATCATTCTTATCACCCTTCAAAGTGAAGGATCAAAAATTATCAATCTTCGAATTAATTCAATGATACTTTATGTCACGACTCTTCGAAGAAAAAATAAACAAAACCCTTTTGCACGGCACTCGCTGAATCCTAAACAAACCCAACGTCAGAAAGCTGAAAAGCAAGTTCCGCGTCGAGTCGTTGACCCGTCGATATTACTCATGCACCAACGTTATTCGTCTGAAAGCTATGGATGCAAGCTTTTGTATTTACGCAAACGAATCCGAGCTAAGGACCTGCGCGACACCCTCTGAATCGATAAAGAGGTAACGCGCGCGTTTTATTTTTCTCGTCAAGATGCACTATCCGCACGTTTTTATCGCGGGTTATTTTCGAGGTTCGTCGAATTCCAGCGGGTGGTTTTATGAGATCGTTGGGTTTTGTACGAACATGTGGAGAAATGGCTTTTAGGTAGTTTTAGGCGAGGAGGTGTCAAGAGGAGCGGAATTCGCATTGACATTTATGTGCCGTATTTAAGAGGAAACGAAGCCTTTAAACCTGCTGGTCGGTTAAAAGCCCGATGCGTACAAGCCTTTTTTATCACAAATATCGAATTCGATTTTTCTAAATAGTTTTTTGTTTATTATACATAATACGCAGTACACAGTCGATATGTTCATTCGATAAACCTATGAACGTCATGATCATTCTTATATTGCATATCACACAGAATCTTGTTCGAAGATCCACGGACATTTTAGATCGATTTTCGTTATTCATAAGTATTATACTTATGAATGACAACTGTAGTCTAAGTTGATTTTATCGCTGAACAATAAGTTACATTTTTTATGATTATTTATGTCACACATAGTAATTCGTTTGTTTTTCTATGAAATAGAGAAATTCGTCGGTGTATTTTGAATAATAACCATTATATTGAGCATAGTTATCTGTATGTACAATCACATTCAAGTATTTATTTTGCAAATCGTATTCGTATCGTATTTAAATAACGATCTTAAAACTGTATCATAATGTGGATAAATTGTACTTAAAGCAAAACGTTTTAAATAAATTTAATTGTAATGACCTTCAAAATAATTAATGATACGAGTATTATCAACGCTAAACCTGTTAAGATGAGTGAAACAATTTTAATCGTTATTTATTTTCTTTACACGTGACTCAACTACTGATAGCAACATTTTACTATTATATTAAGAAAAGTTTTAGTACGGAATTTCATTGTATTCTGTACTCTTGTTGTATATGATAATATTTAGCAGTTTTTTAGTATTTGTACAATTGCTAACCATTGAAAGATGACATAAATAAACAAACCAAACGATAATATCAGATTTAGTTTTTTAGACCAAAATTAATTTTCTGAAATTTTTTGTTAATTGATTAACTTGATTTGACAATACATAAAAAACACCAAACTAAAAATATTAGTTATGTATTTCCCCTGTCACGAAAAAGACGAGATCCCTGTGATTCTTATCACAATTGTAATATCATGAAATTAAAAAGAAGCTTGATCTAATAATACTAAACAAATAATACTTCAAAATTGAGATTTTAAAAATGCATGAAAAAATAATTAGCTAATAAAGATGGCTATGTTTTAATTTTTAACATAAAAATATTAAGTACCAAAAACCTACGCAGTTTGTTCTTGCCCCGTTGTCCGTGAAATAATTCGAAGGTATGAAGTATTTCACTCGTAAAAAGATCAAGGCGACGATTCATCCTGCACATCCGAGAGTAAAAAAATTGTTCACACGTGAGAGTTTGTGTCATTGTCAAAGTTCAAAGTCACTTCAGGCGTTATTTCGATGTTCCTGGAGTGGTATCCGGTACCTATTTTACCGAGACTTCGATTTTTGCAACTTTTATGCGTAATTTACTGCTGCTATTCTGAAATGCTATTGCAAGTATTGTTTTATTTGTTGAAAGTACGTCATCATTACGAAATTTTAAAAAAGTTCTAAAAGAAGTCACCAGCATTTTTTAATTTCAAAACTCCAAAAGTATGTAAATTAGTAAGTGATTTTCTACACCGTAGAATAAAATTTTAAACCCCATTTCAGAATAACAAAAATTACGCAGTGTGCTTTACAAATCGAAGGGTCGGTAAAATCGGACTTTGGCATTCACTTAGCTCTGCTATTGACGATCCTTGGAAAGATTCAGAGAGTCTCCGGAGTCGATCGAGTGCTGCTGCTTCTTCGTACTCATGTCGATCATGGCCCCGAAATCTGGTTTTGAACTGGACATAGAC
The DNA here is from genome assembly GCA_020010945.3 of Muscidifurax raptorellus. Classification (NCBI taxonomy): domain Eukaryota; kingdom Metazoa; phylum Arthropoda; class Insecta; order Hymenoptera; family Pteromalidae; genus Muscidifurax; species Muscidifurax raptorellus. The sequence continues at coordinate 37,198,714 of CM052077.1, read as the reverse complement.
AGATCCTCTGTCGTGGAAAAGCTTCCCGAAGTGTCCATCGGTTCAGCTGGTGGTGGCTTCTTCTTCTCGCTCGTCGTCGAGTAATCCTCAGCACTCGTGTTCGATCGATTCGACTCAGCTTTCGGTGCAGGTGACGAGGAAGTCGGAGGCTTAAACGGAATCGTGATGTCCGCGAAGTCTCCGGATCTCCTGTCGTTGCTCTCGGAATGTTCGGATGGAGGATTTTTAACAGGAGGCATACCGGCAAGCATACTGGCAATAGTACGGCTGTAGGCCGAGGAGGACATGGGTTTGGCGAGTTCCGAGAACGAGACACCGGTCAGCTTGGCGAATTCTTCGGTTATATAGTTCGGGACCTTGGAAAGATCTTGCAGCTCATTGAGCCTTGCAAGTTCCATCCAGTCGAGTCGATCCTTGAAGTCCATCTTGGCGAGATCGGTCGATCCGTGATCGTATTCGCTCTTAGAATTTTTCATATTCTTCAGAGAAACCGTTAGCTCACCCGCTCGAAACGTGGGGACGCCGTCTGAAGTAGTGATGAGGTGGGGCGAGTGTTTCGATGATGGACTCGAATCCTTGTGATTGTTGCTCTCGGAGGTGTTCTCCGAGCGCTGTTGCATCGCGTAGGCCTTTTGCACGGCGGAGATGGAGTTTTCTGGCTTAAAGCCCAGTGGAGTGAGGAAGACGTTGGCTGCTGGAGCTATTCCGGTAGCTTGGACGATCGGGTCGTTTATCAAAGGGAACTTCATGTTGGTGAAGGGAGATTCTGAGCCGTCGTCGTAGCCTGGAGCGATCATCTCTTTGATCAGGTCCCAGTAGGAACCGTTTGTTCGGTTGTTTCGGCCTGGAAGCTTTGATGCCAAGGAATTCTGAAATTCATTAAGATTAATGAAGATACGTGAAAATTTGATCTGATATAAGTAAAAAAGTATGTATAAATTCTTTTTGAAATCTATGACAAGTAAGGTACCTTTAATCTTTCTAAGTAAGTCGTGTTACCGTGGAATTTCGAGGTAAAGTCAATACCTCCTTCAAACTTGTAATACTCTATGCATTTTTTCTGAAAATAAAAATAAAAGTTATATGCATTGTGAGAAGTAAATCTTTTAAAAATATAAAAAAGTAAAGTAATTTACAATTTCTTCCAAAGCATCTTGTGAAATATATTGCTCCTGCGTTAATGTATAGCTAAGGAGCATTGGCCTAGGATATTCATGAGGTCTATTTTCAGGTGGTGGCATTGACCAGAAGACATTGAAATTTGATTCGTAACAATTAGCATCTGTATTGTATGGAGCTAAACATAAATGAATCGTATTAGTGCGAGTCTTTACTATAATTTATTAATTTACATTATATACCTTTACTTACAACAAATTAATCCTACACAAGGTGTGTAACCGTTATCACTGGGTCCTTTCATTTTAATTTCATAATCTAATTGTGCATCGACATCTCTCAGTGATGGGGAAGCATGCGAACGAGGATGAGAGTGATACCAGCCAACCAGAGTCATCCTCTTCCATTCCATAGCACGGGAGATTTCAGCCTCCACAGCAGCAGCTGCTGTTTTGTCCTTGCCAGCATAGCGACAAGGATATGCCCCAAGAATCGACAAATCTATTTGAATATACAGAATCATGTTTAAAAATAGAAAACCCAAGAATTGTCCAGTGTACCAAATATATAAATATATGTATTTTATATCATACTGTGAGCATTTATATCCCAATGACCTCCCAAATATCCACAAACTTCTTTGTCAGTCAAGTGACAATGCAGATCAACGAGAAGAGCAGCAGTGGCAGAAATAGTCACAAGGAAAGGTTGAATTTTACCTAAGGTACTGAAAGACGTCAACTCCACCATGGTGCTCATATCCCTGAAAAATGTAATAAGCTAATAATTTTGGTTTGCACAGAATAGAGATTAATTTGTCTTTTGCATACATAGCTGGACTTCTTATTCCCAAATTGGCATGCTTTACTGGAACGCGAACGACTGGAAGAGGGTTCTGATGAATAGTTTCTTTTTTACATTCTTGTACTTCTTCATTCACAAGAGTAATTGTAGTCGAATTACTAGTAGAAGTAGTTGTAGTTGTTGTAGGAGCAGTAGCAGTAGTAGCGGTAGTCTCGCTACTGATATCCACTGCTTCCTTCTCCATGATTAGCTTTTCTGTACAAAACAAAATAAAAATAATTAGCAACTCACAATAACACCAGCCAATCACAATACAATCAAATGAAAACTATTGAACAAAGAATTTATCAAACGAAATATGTCAGAGCGAGAAACGGTATTTAAAACTTCTTGCGAAACACTCGACACTTACACTTGTGAATTGGGAGTATGACAACGAATCGGTAAATACTATTTCATTGATGAAACTTTAGTTAGAAATCTAATCATTTGCATACGGCGGATAGTGACAGTAACGACGCTACTACTACTATAATAACTCGCGAAGCGAGTTCCCACAAACCTACACTCCACAGCTGTAGGCTTGCTTCGGGTGTGGGTGTCAGATTCCGGCTGTTCCTCATTTCTATTTACAGAATGTATGCAGTGCACCGACCGGTGGTAAAATAATATCTACAATTTAATTTAAGACGCGGAACTTTTTAACCTATGTATTATATTATGAGGTATTCTATAGACATTTTTTATTATACGAGTAAATAATAACTCATACCTTGTACTATATAATAATTGATATATGAAATTAAACTAAAAAGAATGAAAACAAAAGTTATGCGATCTGACACACCTCTCTACGAGGACTAAAGTGCCATATAACCTGAAAATGTTCGCAGTGAACATCCAAGATAAAAAAAAGAAGACTTTAAAAATAGGTTTACCTAAAAAATGTTTACAATTTATAGGTATACGTTTTCGTTTAATTCCATATAAGTTTGAATTTCAAAGCGCCCTCTGGTGTACATGAAGTGTCCTTTAAACTGCAAAAAACTGCTGTTTTTAGTGCAATTTTACCAGCTGAGTTTTAGCATATTAAAATAAAACTCTCGCGGTTTGTTCTTCACGAGTCTCCAGCACCACTGGAGTCCATCAGTTTCAGGCTCCAGGCTAGTGTAGGCTAGGCTGTCGCTTGTTGGCGCCTGATGCTGGCAAGTTTTGCGTTTCCTCTCCTCTCCGCCTCCGCGAAAATAGTGCCCCGCGCCGACGACCATCATCAGCACATCAGTGCGAGGAGCGGAGTAGCATCGGGTGTACAATACCGAAATTGCATCAGTCTCAGCCAAGAGAGCACTGAATCGGGGGGGAGAGGAACGTAGTGCCGCAGAGACCCATTTAGCCAAGGACGAGGCTGGACCAGAGAAACGCCGCCACGAGGTTAGGTACGTGTCTTTTATTTCTCTTTTCTCTCGGTGCGATGCATTTGCGATTAGCCACTTCGTCGTCCGGATACATCTCAGAATAAACGACGTGTAAGCATTAATTGAATTCGCTCATCTCGCGGTTACACCCTCACTGATACAAGGGCGAGCACATACGTTAAGGTTATATTACACGGGGAGAAGAGGGTGCAGCAGCAGCAGCAGCAGCAGCAGCAGCGGGCTATGAGATGCGCAGGTGTACGTGTGCACGTATATACACGCGCGCTTATATTCTCCTTTTCTCTCTCTCTCTCTCTCTCTCTCTCTCTCTCTCTCTCTCTCTCTCTCTCTCTCTCTCTCTCTCTCTCTCTCTCTCTCTCTCTCTCTCTCTCTCTCTCTCTCTCTCCCCCACGGTCCCTGGGAAAAGTCTCTCTCTTTCTCACTCGCTCTCAAGTGAGGAGGAGTGGAGTGGAGGAGAGGCAGTGTGTATTAGCACGCCAACCCTGCAACACCGCGCATCTCTATAGTATAGCTAGGCATATAATATCTCTTGTTTTATAAGTGCCCGCACATTGTTATTTATACGATCTCGCTGTTGTTGCAAATCACATGCTGGCTCGGAGGCGGAGCTGCTGGAAAATCGGTCCGCACCGTACTGCTGCTGCTGCTGCTGTTTTCGGAGTTAATACGTGATCAAGGGTAATTAATCAAGGAAATCCATCTCGTGAGTTCGTGTGTGTGTGTGTGTGTATATATGTATATTATATACGCCGTGTGTTGCGGCTATATTATAATTGTGTGTATGTGTGTGTGTGGTTGTGGAGATTCTCCTCTTTGGGGTAGTTGATGCAGCCACTTCCGTCCGGGAAAGGAAATTCGGGCTGCGGGTGTGGCGCAGATCGTCTCTATATAATAACGGGCTTCACCGGCTCCTATATTGTTCTCTGTATACGAATTTTGGCTTTGTGCAACATTTAATATACACTGTGTGCAGTAGAGTGTCTCAAGGTTAGAACGGCTGATTTTCGTTTACCCTGCGTTTTTCACTGCTGCACGTGGATGATCTAGGGTGTTCCAACGATTTCCCAGCGATTTCAAGAGTGCTCGGATCGTTAAGGAGTAATATTTTTGGAGACTTCGGTTGTGTTCTGATTCGGAGGTCGTCGTCGGGAGAGAGGATAATTATGATTGTCGCGCGACGTCGTGCTTGTTTTTGTTGCTGAATTTGTGTGTGAGTGTGTGTGCGTGTGTGCGCGCGCGATGTTTGTATATGTGTGCGCGTATGCACGTATGGGAATTCTGGATGAGTGTGTTGTGAGGATCTTATTTGTTGCTTGGAAACAGGTTTCAAGCCGTAGACAAAGATTTGATTTTTCTCTGGAAAATATCTTGATGGAAATATTTTCTACCACTCAATAAGACTCGAGAGTGAGTGCACAGGAGTTTTATCAGTCAAGCATGTATGTGAATGTTTTTTCAAACTTTGTTTTCCAGTATACGCCAGTAATGTCTGTCCCTCCATCATCGTCTAAGGGTATAGCCAGTGAAAAACCAGGTGGTGCAAGTCCTAGCCCAATAGAAGGTGTAGAAGCAGTTCCAGGTCCAAGCACATTAGACCAGATCCCGTTGCCACAAAATGAAGAGCTGGATGATTATGGAGAAACGGCTGATGAGGAGGAAGAGGAAGAAAGCACTGAGGAGGATTGTGAGGTATTTTTAGTGATTTATGATTGTGAGGTGTAGCATTAAATTCTTGGACATGTGGTGTAACATAACCTCTTCTCTATGCAGATTAGCGACTCTGGACTGTTTTGTGATGCAGAGGGTGATGAGGACATTGACGAGTCCGATTGCCAATCACTAGCTCTTCAAAGGCAGCCACAACTGCCACAACGTATCCAAAGTCCAAATTTGGAAACCTGCGTGCCCTTGGATGTCGTATTACCTCCAAGGAAACGTAAAAGTGAGACTGAATCCAGCTTACCTTGTAAAAAACCCAACCCCGAAGACAAATCAACAGTGTAAGACTCATTTTCTATTTCCATTTTGGTTTACTAATCTAGCAGTCCTAGATTCATTTTTCGTAATTAAAACCTGATGGGAGCATTAACCTCAAAGTTGTATATAGCACACAGAGAATATTAGATCAATCAATTTTAATGTTTTTCAAAAGTGACAATCCTGTAATTATGAAGTATTGTAGTTGTAATGTTTTGGAACATTTATTTCAGAAGTCTCAAGAGGCTTGATGAAAAAGTGAAACATGGCCGACCAATCATACCAACAAAGGACAATCCTCCTCCAGAAATGAATGATTGGATTTTGCAATATCACGTATGTAACTCATTTTTTAAATGCAGTTGTTGCAGTATTTAATTATGGTTCTTAACTTTGCCAAGCATTTATTGTTTACTCAACACATTTTGAGTATTTGAGAATTCAAAACAGATTATTTAACGTAAACAACAAAATCATAAATATGCAAGTGCAGCAGATTAATTATTATTAAATATTTGAATAACACTTACGTTATAAAAAAAAATCTATAAATCAGCATGAATCAAGGTTAGACTCTATTCGTTTTCTAACATATTAATCAAACAAAATACGTCCCTTAAAATTTGCAGAGGTGGTCAAACGCTGAGCGTATGCTAGCCATCGACGTACTGGTTGAACGAAGCGAGCCAACCCAGGTCCGGCACATGATGCAGGTTATCAAGCCGCAATTCCAGCGTGACTTCATCTCTCTTTTGCCAAAGGAACTGGCACTGTCGGTGTTGACGTTCCTCGAGCCCCGTGATCTACTTCGCGCCGCTCAAACCTGTCGTTCCTGGCGCTTCCTTGCAGACGACAATCTGCTTTGGAAAGAAAAGTGCCGAGCAGCTGGCATCGACGACCTTAAAGATTTGCCCAGACGCAAAAATTCTAAGTGCGGAGCCGCTAACTGTACCGCGGCCAGTGCTGCGAGTATGAATAGCGTATCGCCCTGGAAGCAAGCATACATGAGGCAGCACAACATCAAGATGAACTGGAGGACGAAGCCCATACGACCACCTAAAGTACTCAAGGGACACGATGATCATGTTATTACGTGTCTGCAGTTCTCAGGAAATAGGATCGTTAGTGGATCGGATGATAATACGCTCAAGGTCTGGTCGGCGGTGACTGGTAAAGTAAGTATCATCAGATGTTTGTTTTCTTCTCGTTGTCAAATAATTTAAGTTTGCCGTGCGATTGTCTGAGCAGATGTATATAATGGTATAAAGATTATAAGGCTCAGTTTAAAAAATGTATGATACATATACTTATTACGTAGTACTCAGTCGGAAGATGAAGTAAAAAAAATATTACCATTTATCCACATCAATCTTTTTAACTAGTTTATATAAAAAATCTGATTCTACAATATCCTGTGATATTTTTAAATAGTGTTTGCGAACGTTATGCGGTCACACGGGTGGCGTCTGGTCGTCGCAGATGTCGGGCACGACAGTGATAAGTGGCAGCACTGACCGCACTCTAAAGGTCTGGAACGCGGAGACGGGCGAGTGTATTCACACACTCTTTGGACACACGTCAACGGTGCGATGCATGCATCTGCACGGTAACAAAGTGGTCAGTGGCAGCAGAGATGCGACCCTCAGGGTTTGGCGGATAGACACTGGCGAGTGCCTGCACGTGCTTGTTGGCCATTTGGCTGCAGTCAGGTGTGTCCAGTACGACGGAAAACTCGTCGTCAGCGGCGCCTATGACTACATGGTCAAAGTTTGGAATCCTGAGAGGGAGGAGTGCCTACACACACTGCAGGGTCATACTAACAGGGTCTATTCGCTACAGGTCAGTGGACGCGCGGAACTGGTTCTGCACTTGTTTTCATTTCGGGAATATATTTGAATATTTACCAGGAATGTCGATAACTGGTTGTACTCGAAGTTCGAGTGTTTCTCTGTGTTTAATTTATTTTGTTTTAGTGGATTTGTCGCGTGAAAGTGGGCAAATTCTTCGCGACCTATAACATATACGAAAAAGTGTAAGAAAATTAGTTATACTTTTTTTTTTTAGTTTGATGGAGTTCACGTGGTAAGCGGTTCACTTGATACGAGCATCCGTGTGTGGGATGTGGAGACGGGTGCCTGCCGTCACACTCTTATGGGTCATCAGAGTCTGACCTCGGGGATGGAGCTGCGCAACAACATACTCGTTTCGGGTAACGCTGACTCCACGGTGAAGGTCTGGGATATCGTCAGCGGACACTGCCTTCAGACTTTATCCGGCCCAAACAAGCACCAGTCGGCCGTCACCTGCCTCCAGTTCAATAGCCACTTCGTCATTACCTCGTCCGATGACGGCACTGTCAAACTGTGGGACGTTAAGACTGGTATGTTTCATGTTTTTCTCTTCGCATTTTTAGATATCACTACGTTCAATGATCTTTTTGCATAAAAAGATTTTTTAATTTAACATATTTTATTAGTTGATATGAAACGGGACAATTAACATGATAAAATTTGCAACCTATAGCGTTATAGAAATTGATCGCAGCGCATCAGCAGTCGATCAGTAAAATAGTACTATGATGAAATCTTAGACGAGAATTAGTTCACAAATATTGATGCGCAGGTTATGTAAGAAATCTAAGATTTCATTTACTATCAAAACTCAAAACAAAGCAATATAAATAATATCGTGCAAAATTGTACAGCACGGGTTGCTTAAATCAAAATATGCTGAGCTAAATATTAGCATTTTATTTACAGGTGATTTCATACGAAACCTCGTAGCACTAGAAAGTGGTGGCAGTGGTGGCGTTGTCTGGCGTATTCGGGCCAGTGACACGAAGCTCGTCTGCGCGGTGGGTAGTCGCAATGGCACTGAGGAGACGAAGCTTCTCGTCCTTGACTTTGATGTGGAAGTCAAGTAAATATGGGGTGGTCAAACAGAGTAAAAAAACCAAGCATCTAAACATAAGCAAACTGCAACAAAAAAATACAAAACATTTAAACGCTAACGATTATTAATTAATTATAAAAAGGAAAAGAAAAACTAAAAGGAAATAAATGAGTTGATTAAAATTGAGGAGAGGATGAGTGAATGTGTGTGATAAATCGCTGCTGCTCGCCAAACTCGAATCAAAATGGGACGGAAGGTGAGACAACGCGAAGGAGGAGAAGAAAGAAGAGCGATTTCCCTCATGTGACTTCTGTAAATACTTTAACTTAGATAGCATAACCAATCTACTGTACAATTTTTCGTGTATGGCGTTGTGCATGTGATTGTGAATTAAGACTGCTTGTGCGAGACCGTGAGAAAGGGAGGCCGAAAGTTAACCGGGGAGGCACCGCAAGACTATTCTTATAGTGGCAAACACAATACAACGGAATATAAACAATGATGAAACAAGTGACAGTCGGAATTGTGAGGGGAGTAAAAGTGTTACAAATCCGAGACATGAATGATGCAGACACATCGTCGCAGCTTCTGTCATTTTGAAGGAAGATCTATTTTTACATATTTATAATATTAATTTTTCTTTGTAGAGCACTTTATTATTTTATCAGTTTTACGTGGATTGAAACTTGATCAAATTCTGTCTTTGGTATTCTATTTTAAATGGTCATTACAAAATAGTAAAAAGAAGTTAAAGTATTGACAAAAGTAACGCTCTTACTTTGTGCATTGTATTTTACTTTAACACTGTTGAATTCTAGAGTATATCCAAAGGTATTCGTTCAAAATGATGCAAGTGATTAATGTCTGGGATTACAGGAACAGAAAGTCGTGAAATAATTATATTTTCTTGTGCCCACAAGTTGCGTAGCAGGTTTCTATATTTACCATTTCACCTTGAGTTACTCGAATGTGTTCGAAAAGTTGTATGATAAGTAATTACTAATTAACAACCCCATGAAACTATTTTAGAAGCTTCAAGCTTTGTATTTATACATAACGATTCAACGACAAACTCTTCTTTTTTTAAGTAGAACATTTTCATAGCATAATTTGTACAAAGTAAATTATAAATTAATTTGTGTTACTTTATCAAATATAACGACTTGAACATATTTCGTTAGCTCACATGCGAATTTGTATGTAAATGATAGAAAGTACTTTTCTCACGTAAAAGTACACATGGTAAAGCTTCATTAACTTATTTTTGAGGTAATTGCTTAGTCTCTTCAAATCTGTTTCAAATTCGTTTACTAACTTTGGAAAAAATGTTCAAAGGCTGTTAAACTCTAGAAAAAATTTAAATTATTTTTCTTCTAGTTACGTCGACAAACGGCTTATACTAAGCATGATAAATTATTTTGGGTGTTGAACAGTTTTAATATATGAATATATAAAAAATGCTACTAGGATTGAAGAAAAAGATCTTTGAAAATTAAGAAATTATTTTTTACTTTGTGCTGAAAATTGAAGAACCGTTGGAGGTAATGAAGCTCTCTGACGTTTTGTGGACTGATGTATTGGTATATAGAGGGCAATTTTTTTCCTACAATGTGCCGAGCAGTTCTCATTTTTGATAATTCATGCAGGCATCTTAGAACTAAACGAGTGAAAAACAAAATTGTCAAAATTTTATGGTCAAAAATATTTCGTATATGAAAACATTTAAAAAAGTGATTTATATGAATTCCGATTCCTAAACGTTGGTAACGTCTTTCAAAAAATGTGTGTAAATGTTACTTGCATGAATTATACATAAATGATGAACTATATTTACCAAGATATTGTATCATACTTGAGAGCATTGAGTCTGAAAAAAAATGAAATTTGATTGGATGGGTATATTGTGATGTTTGGTTTATTGTGTTAATTGAAAACAAAAAAATTGTTTTGCGATACTTGAAACGGGTTAGAGACGTGTCACATATGTGACCTTACAAGCCAATTTATAATTTCAGTTTAACAAGAAAAGTATCACTTCTATTTAAAGGTAACTCAATTTTACGCTAGTTTAAGCAAAAATTATCGTGCGTTTAGTTTCTTCGTGAAAATTGTTATCATTTGTAATCTTCTGTATATTTAAAATCGTTGAGAATTTAAAATGAAACTTTTAATATGTAAAAATACCAGTAGGAAAAAAGTCGATGTTTTTTTTTTGTAAATAATCGAATTTCTCGTAATAAATTTGATAGAAATTTTTCTGTAAGCTAAATAATTCGGTATTTTAGTACGTAAGCAAAAGACTTTGTCATACTTAACTTGCATTTAAAAAAAAATTTGCTAAATTTGAGAGAAAATGAGAAAGTTTCTCAAAATCTCCCAAAATTGTGACACGTAGCAACTGTGTAATGTAATTTTTTTAATTTATGAACAATTTTCAATGATTGAAATTCACGCTGTATGCGGTAAATATCCACAATCAAGGGAAAAAGTTATGGCTGACAAGAGGGATACGAAAGATGAATACGAAAAAAACATAATAAACATACCGAATGAACTGTTGAGTTAATATCAGCAATGTAAGCGTTGCGTATCGAAGTGATTATCATCGATTTTTAAAACATCTGTAGAGATCTGGTTTGCCATAGTCCAGTAATAGTGAACGCAAAAGCTTATTTATTTTGTGCAATACAATACTGGAAGAAGTAGTAAGACTTTAACTGTACGAATATACTCATTGCTTCCTCTGATTAACGGATGAAGTTATTTTTGTTTAGTATAGGATACATTATGAGCTTGATATCAAACTTTTTTTTATCATAAGACAAAACAGAAAAAAACTTGTCTACATGGAAATTCTTGAAGGGATGCAAAGAAGTACCTACTTTGAGAGCGTTGACTGTTATTGGGCCCAGATCTAGCAGGCCGTATTTTATTTGTATATTGCTCAATAGTTTATATTATAAGAATGTGTTATCTGTTGTATCATTTTTTATAAGAAATTAAAGAAATCGAAAATGTTGCTGCATTTTAAACAAATGTTATTATTTTCCTAAAAAATTTCTATCCATAATTCCGTGAATATTCACTATGTTAATTGAACATATTTACTTATTTCATGATAATGAGAAACAGTGTTTAAATTTTTTTCTATTGTTTGGATATTGATTTTTTACTGGCTCAACAAATAATAAATATGTATTAGAACCTACTTAAGAAAATATGAATTTATTTTACTGTCACGTTTCTATAGCTATGGAAAATGTACAGTCTTGACATGGCACATGTATCACAGAGTTTTTTTCTTCCAGGTCAGACTTTTGCACCAAGTAACTATTACCACATCTGCATTGATATGACAAAAGATCTTCATCCTCTGTTTCCTCCAATTCAGCAGGACTGACTCTGGCATAGATAAGTGCTCCCTGAGCTTCTAAATCCGCTTGTCTGCATTTGATATCGTATTCTTTTTTTAAGATTGGATTTCCTAAAATTTCCCAGGCTTGTTTGACATTGTGAAATATTTCTGTGCTGTTAGATGGATCTGTACATTTGTCTGGGTGAAATTCCAATATTTTTCTGTGATAAGCTTGTTTCAATTCTTCTGGCGAAGAGTTCACTGTACAGTCAAGAATTTTGTACAGATCCTTATTTGATAAATTATCAAGGCCTAAAAAATAAGATTATTAGTTCTTTTCTTCTAATTTCATTTTTTTATTTCAATAAAAATATAGTACCAACCTGACATTTTGTTGTTATACTCTAGAACAGTATTACTATAAAATTAAGTCTCAGATCATATTAAATTAAAATTGTAAAATCATAGTACAACGACAATAATTAAAATGAGAATACAATAACCTGTCAGTAATAGAGGACTAATTCACATCAACTAAAAACAATCGTAACCAATTTTGTGTTTAACAATAACTAAATGTATTAATTCGACCTTTTAAGTATTACTTTATTTTAATCAAAGGTTACCGACAAAAAACTTCCGGAGTTTGTTTTGGAGCACATGCCAGTATACTTATACAGGTTGGCATATAGGCACGTGTTGTTACTCTATATAGATATAACTAATGATATATTATGCGCATACATACCGTCTCTGTCAAATCACCGCATTGGCACACCTAACCTAAAAAACGAATCGACTGTTGATTCACAGCGTTTACAGCACGTGTTTGATTTTTTAAATTTTAAACAACAAAAACAATGGCAAAAGTCATTAAAAAAAAGAAGGTGTTAACGAGGGATGAATTGGAACAACTTGATAAAGCTGTATGTCAATTAGCATTAAAATTTTCTTAATATTAAGGTTGATATTTATATTTTCATTTATTGTTTTGTTTGTTCTTATAGGAATTGGTCGATAGAATATTGCAACTCGAAGCTCATAACTTGCAGTTGAAACAAATTATTGAAAAAAAATTGAGCACTACAGAAAAAGATAGGGATATTTCGTCAAATAAAAAATTTGATTTCACAAAGTGAGATTTGTTTTTTTTTAAAGCAAGATTTTTTGTTCATAACACTTGTGTACGGAATCTATAACTAATGCATTTACCTTTCAATTATAGATGTCATAAGAGACATATTCTCCTAAAGTTTTACTACTTGGGATGGGATTATCAAGGATTTGCTGCACAGGAAGACACAACGAGTACCATAGAATATTATCTATTCACAGCATTAACTAAGAGCTGTTTGATAGAAAGCAGAGAGACATCTAATTATCATCGCTGTGGCAGAACTGATAAAGGTGTGAGTGCATTTTCACAAGTAATTTCTCTCGACATTAGAAGTCGACTGAAACCAGAGCAGCAAGACAACTTCTCAGATGAATTACAATACTGCAAAATATTGAACAGACTTCTTCCAAAGAACATTAAATGCATCTCTTGGTCTCCTGCTCAGCCTGAAATGTCTGCTAGGTTTGACTGTAAATTCAGAAGTTACAAGTACTTTTTTCCTAGAGGAAACTTAAATATTGAAGCTATGAATAAGGCTGCAAAATTGACAATAGGCAGTCATGATTTTAGAAACTTATGTAAAATGGATGTGGCAAATGGCGTAGTCAATTTTTTTAGAAATATTGTTGATGCTCAAGTTACTTGTATAACAAGAGAGGATCCAGAAAGAATTTCAGGTAATAATTTTAATGCTATTTTCAAATAATAAAACTTTTTTCTTATAAATTTAATTTTATATTGCAGAATACATTAATTTTTACTCAGATTTTGTTTATCTACTTATTTGCTTGGTTTAGGATACGACATGTGTGAATTAAGTATTAGGAGTAATGCTTTCCTTTGGCATCAAATTCGTTGCATAATGGGAATTTTACTACTTGTTGGTCGAGAGCAAGAAAAACCAGAAATCATTACTGAACTTTTGGATGTTGAAAAATGCCAAAAAAAACCTCAGTACTGTTTGGGACACTATATTCCACTGAATCTTTTTTATTCTGAGTATGATGGTACAAATTGGTACACAGACAAAGAAGAGTTGCAGAGAACAATCAAAGATCTGCAAGAAGAATGGTGTTATACTGCAATCAAGTAAAGAAATGAATATCCATTAGAGAAAATTATTTTTGTACGCATGAAAAATGCTTACCTATGACTGTTTTTTTTTCTTATTCAGATGTACTATGACAAGACATATGTTAAAAGACTTGGAAGCATTCTTCGATGATGAAACTAGTCATTTGAATCACCAAAGCGATTGTCTATTACAAGGGGTTGAGGCTAAAGTTTACAAGCCTCTGATGCAACGCGACACATGTGGTAAGTAAATTATTCATTATAATTTAAATAAATTCAATTAAGTTATTTATCAATTTCCTCACAAAAAAACCAAGCAGGCGAGATCATTGTGATTTGCAGACATTATTTAATATTTATTAAAAATTTCATGATTCAAACGGTAGTACTTAATTTTATAAGTGAATTTTAATTACGAAGTACATTAGTCTATTTTTCAAGAAATATTTTCTAAAAGGGCTATTGAAATTTATCATTACGATAATTCGGACAAAACATTTAGGAACAAAGAAATATACATCGCCCTCTATAGAAAAACTTTCAATTACTAAATCATAATATTTATTAACAATTAAATTATACAATATCCTTGTTAACCCACTGCTCCTTATCAAACTGCAAACCCTCAAAAAAAGCAACATGCAAACAACAGCAGACAATTAATTGCACAATTTACAGAGAGTCTCGAGGACCGCATCGAGCACTACATAAAAAAGCGCAGACTGGAAAAAACAAGCTGATAATCGAAAAGCCTTTCTCCTGCACCAGCAATGCCAGACACCAGACAATCTAGCAAAAAAGGCATTCGAAGCTCTCGTTTCGAAACGAACGCGCAAAAAGATGCACTTCCTCAACTTTGCACCGTCTTTATCGGCTCCGATGCAAACGTTCTCCTCCACTATGTATGTGTATAGTCACAGAGGTGCGTGTTGCGAAAATTCCCGCGGCTCACGTTGGCGAGACGTGATTATCTATGCGGCGGAGTTGAAGAGCTTTTGAGTGTGCTTATGAGGAAGAGTTACGAAAGGCGGCAGTTTGAAAGACGTTTTTGCACGGGGACGACTCTGATCGACTGCAGATGCTGAAAGGTGACTTTCTTCATAGGTCTTTCGTAAGAGGGAGAGGATGGAGAATGAGAATTGATTCGAAGCGAATTCAGAAGAGCGGTATAAATAATATTTTGCCTTTCACAAATTCCGTACAAGGTTACTATGATAAATGTTAGTGAGAATGTTACTGTCATGAAATACAGTTATATTTTACTGTAAAAAGATTGTACATTGGTTTGCAACAATATAATTTTTATTTTAGCTTATTAAATGCTATCGTTGTACATATTCTACAGTTACTTGTCTCATTTCATTAACATATACCTTTGCAGACAAATCCCTTAATGCCGATTATTTTTCAAAAATTTGTGCACGACTCTTATTCTCTAAACGGGTTAAGAATGGCATACGTTATAATGCACCTAAAATAAGTAGATGCAAATTACTATTTATTTTGCCATTCAAGCAAAGTTGAATTTTTTTCTGTTTCCACTTTTAGAAATTATTTCAAAATATTGTCTGTAAGTAATATCTTGTGCGTTTTTTCGCGTTTGCCTCGTCACAACATATATATACTCTTCTATATTAAAGCTACCTCGGTGGACCGCTCATGCGATTGTTTTAATTAATATAATTCGTGATCTGTTTTATAGTCCATATCACAATGCATGTGAATCGTCGCGATGTTTTTTGATCGAAATCAAAAGCTCAATTAATCTTTTACGAGGCATAATGCAATATCGCTTGTATAAAAGTCATTTTTGCATATTTGGTTTCATTTTTTTCTATGGCCCACTTGGTACAAGCACGATTTTGCACATATCATTTTCTTGGCAAGGCTAACGCATACTAATGGAAAGAAGGCAGTATACCAGATTTTCCACACATTGATTATTATTTTACGAGTAAATAGAACGTGGGTAGGTTTACAATAGTATGCGAATTCAAACATGGATCATTTACATTTACTTGGCAATTTTATAATTTTTTTCAAGGAATATAAAAAGAATTCAAATTTCATTAGAGTATCTTTAGAATGAAGAAAATACTAAAGTGAAATATAATCGAGCCAAAAGCATTAACACAACGATGTTTGATTTTTTTAATATTCATTTTTGTTGCAGGCCCAATTTAACACGTCACTTTATACTTTGTTCACAGCGACATAATCTCCCGATAATGATATTTTTTGATACACAGAATCAGATATAATTGTCAAGCCAAAACAAAAAAAAATTCCGATAAAAAAAAGAAAAAGTCCGATAAAAAAAGTAGCGTCGATTTCAAACAGCACTTGAGAATGTCATACATCGCTGCGTAAAAATTCGTCGCTAATGCAAACGCAATGAGGATTAAAGTGCAGATAGATTTATATTTTTAGGCGATTCATTGTCAGCATCTAACTCCTTAAATCGTTTTGAAATCATATCCTATCAAGACTTTTCTCTTTCCAAAGTACATTCAATCTCATCTCCCGATCGTCTGTCGAAACGTCGGAACTTTTACTAAAACCAATAAATATGACTCTCAATTTTAAGACTAAAGCATAATATACAAGTGTGTACTCGCATTATAATCTGCCGCGACTCATTCTCCGCATACATATATATTTGCTTTGAAGCGAACGGCTGTCCGGGAAAAACAATGAGCGCGAGCCTCTCGTGGCCGCTACATGTAGCGATAAGCCGTGGAAAATGTGTGTTTGTACGTATGTATCTTTATGCGCGTATGTGTGCAGAGAAGAGCGAATCAAAGTTCACGAGCGACGAAAAATTTTGCGGATGATTGATAAGTAGTATAAGCACTGCGTTTCGATGGCAGATTCGCTTTGTGCATCGCGAAAATCATTTTTCATGCGCAGATCGTCGAGTGGGAATGACAGACGGATGCTTGTATGTGTACGGTTTCTTTGTCGACGGGGAGGTTTCTTTGTATATCAAGCGAATGACGGTATATATAGTCTTTTAATGCGTATGTTTATAGTATACGGGAGGAGAGAACGTCATGGATGTGTATTGGTTTCCGATAAATTTTATACCTATGTGATTCTAGCAATTAAGTGGAATTCTTTGAAGGGCAAATCCTGCTGTTGTAATGAACGCGCTGCAGCGGTTTACTCTTTTTAAATCGGTAAAAGCTCTTAATAGGTGAGACTTGATTTTATTCAAAGAATTAGAAAAGATGTATAAAACAGTGGTGATCGGAGCTTCTTTATTTCTCTCGTTATCGTTATCTCGCGAATTTTCCTTGTGTACTTTACACACTAAACAGTAAGCTACTGCAGGGCCAATTCGACGTATGTTCGACAGGTAAAAATCCATTTCAGAATCAACAGATTTAAAATGTATTTTTTTTTTTTTTTTTTCAAGCTCAAATCAGCAAATACCTATATCCACGCAGTGATGTTATGCCAAGTTTATTTATACAGTTTAGTGACCACAAACCACAAAAAGGCCTTTTCGTCTCATACATCCAGCTCCGCGGATTCTCGGCCAAAGTATCAAAATTAAAGAGCTTTATTTGCATAGGAGTGACGCAAACGGTTTATTGCTAATAAACCGCCCAACAGGATCTAAGTGTTTAGTTCACGAATATCGTAAAAGTTCCAAGGTGCAATTTACAAAGAAACCAATTCGCGAAAACTTGTTTCTCACAACGAGGACAACGTTGAATCATTATATGGCTCATGTGGAGCAGGCGTTATGGAGAATGATCTACTCTCAATATCTATAAATGGCAGAGCTTGCATTCTATATAAAATCATAGTTTTGGGTTTTCATTAGTTTCAATTTGACGATATTGTATAGTTGAATAGAACAAATATATTACTTGTCAATAAACGTTAACATGAATGATAAAAAAATTAAGCGTATTTCAATAACTACAGTTGTACTTTAATATTAAAATTAGAAAAAAGGATCCAACTCAGGTATCAAAAGATAATAAACTTGTCAAAAATCACGACTCCTCTAAGAAGCATCTAAAACTGGCTCCTTCTATAACAGCGACGACAGAGAGATGCGCTCGATTCATAAATAGTGGAAATTTACAAAATGCTTGCCTCTATTCGTTGTGTTTTTTTGCGGTCCGCTATATAATACTCTCTAACGTGTTTCGCGCAAATCCATGACTCACGGACCAGAAAATTTCTCTCCCTCGTATTTGTAACTCTATAATAATGTACGCAACTGGGTTGCTAATTTTTTATTTTTCAAGATGCGCGTGGATCTGGAAAATTACACAAAGATAAATGGGAACTGATATAATTTAAAATGTAGACTTCGTCCAATCGTTTGTTTGCCTTTGCTCGCTGTTCCTGTTCTGTTATTTCTGGACATCTACAAGATTTGCTTCTTTAAACACAACAGTATATCACAACTGCCCAGAATCAGAAATTTGACCAGCAACTGGCCAGTTTCTGGTGAAATGTCTACCAGGGGCGAGACAGCAATCACCATACAATCGTAGTAGCAACAGTCTAATAACACGAAAGCAAATATTGATCACCTTCAACTCGTCGTTTTACACAATAGAATCATTTTTTCTCACAAGCACGGCATAATCAAAGCGTGCAAACTGTTCATTTGAACATTGGGTAATGCACACGAGTTTTGCAACCATTCGAGT
The DNA here is from genome assembly GCA_020010945.3 of Muscidifurax raptorellus. Lineage (NCBI taxonomy): Eukaryota > Metazoa > Arthropoda > Insecta > Hymenoptera > Pteromalidae > Muscidifurax > Muscidifurax raptorellus. The sequence goes on along the minus strand of CM052077.1, from coordinate 37,180,264 downwards.
CGAGGTCGGCGTCGCGATTTTTTTTTGTTCTCACACGCACATTAGACCACGCGCGACGGTAATGTAAAAGCAGGAGGAGGAAGAGGTCACCGAAGGATACACGTTTCGGTACGTGTAATGCGACTTTGCGCTATATACTCGTGCAAATATTTTTATATTCCGAAAATTTCCGAGTTTGTATACACTGTCTTGAATCTTGAGTTATAATCTTAAAATGTACATGTAGTAACGTATGTATCCTTTGATTCCTAGACGATTTTTTACATATCATCTTTGAGGAAAAAAAAGTAATTGAACTTATACGTGATGAGCAGAAATTTGTGCTGCGTCATCTTTTCATCTTCGCCTTTTCGTAACGTAAATATGGAATAACGGAAAAGCCGCAGATTTGCATAATTGAATTTTGAATATGCTTGAGCAAAGATTTATCACTTAATGTGCAATTACTCATAACAACGACGGATCGTTGATTTTTTTTATTAAATTCCGAGAGATAGATTTCGCGCTGACGAAGACTTCAATATTATAATACTATATGCTCTTTGTGCTATACCGATTAAACTATCGATATTTTATTAACATCGTAAATGTTGATTATGCTAATTTTTAATGCGTGCGTGCACTCAGTTGATGATTTAACTGATACATGAAGAAATCCATAAAAAACATTCAGCAAGTGGACTTACTTGCTTGAAAAAAAATAAGTAAGTGTTAAATCTCTGGGACCTTTTTCCTCATGTATTCTTAAGGCTATTTAGATCACTAGAAAAATAGTGACAGAGCTAAATCAATCCCACGTTCAACAACATATGCCTCTAGTCTACCGGCGCAGATCATTAAAAGTAGTCGCTTAGGTCAAAAGCTGTTCGCAATGCAAAAAAAGCGGAAAAATCTTTGTTTTCAATTTGAAGCTCTTTTCCCGCATTTTCATCCTATAAGTATACCTTTTCCGTTGGCGCTCTCGGACAATATAGATGTTGTTGAATAAAAGCTTCTTTTCGTATAACTTTGAATGTCCCATAAAAGAGCATGTCTAATTTTTTTAAGGCAAGTCAGCCCGCTATAACTACATGTTTTTATGGATTTCCTCATATACCAGATGCGGTCTTCAAAATCGTCGTAAAGTGCACACGCGCACGAAAAAAAAATTACCCGTTGGCTATATGATACGTACCGCGAATAAAATTTTAAGACAGTCATTCCTTGGTTCCCTTTTTTCGGTACGTTCGTTTCTTTCTTCTAAAAACGATGATCTGTACAGAATCTTTTCGAGGCTCGCAAATCAGTTTCATTTTATGATTAAGCCATATGCTCGCGATCGGTCATTGATATTTTCGGTCTAACATTTTTCCTCTTCTTTCATTATACCGACTAGAATAACCTGTTATTGCTTATCTTGTAATTAGCTTGTCCATTCACTCTCGAGCTTTTTTTCTTCATAGATTCTATGCCCGGCTTTTACCTGCGAAAATTAGGATGTCCTAGTCTTCTTCTTCGTTGTCTTTTTTAGATCGAAGCTTATCTCAAGGATCTCGTGTCCAGGTCATTGATATTTTGCCTGAAAAAAGAGCGCTTTTTCATCATAAAGTTACGCAACTTTTACCGTCGACGAAGAAAAAACACTATACACGCGTTACCTTAACCGCGAATAATATTAAAACTAGATCGAGTACAAACGAATATTTCACACGCACGCGCTCATTACGTCTCGTTCAAGCTCTCCCTCTTCCCTTGAACTTTGTCAACGCTGCTATATACACGAGATATCGACGAGAAAGAGAGAGAGAGAGAGACGTTCTCGCGTCAACGCAAAGCGCGCGCGCATGTAATCAAGTCACAATATATATATATATATATATATATATATGCACGGACATTTTTATTTCGCGCTCGAAGTGCGTTCTTACGCGAGCGTTACGCTAATGCAAGTATAATATAGGCATACCGATTTATCTGTATATAACGGATCGGCAAAATGACACGATTTCATACGTGACGAGGAAAATCGAGCGAAAAAATCCCCGGCGACTTTTTGTCGAATTTTCATTTTTCATGGCTTCAGTGTCTAGGTCACGGGCTTTTTTGCAAACTATAACGTGCGTATGTACTGGCTATTTCAATGACGAGTGTTTACGCGTTGTCGTGTGTGGATTGGCTAATGATAATGTAATGTATGAACTCGCTGTGCGAAAATTGATTAGCCGATGCATATATAGCGAAGTGGGTCACAAAGTGTCGATGGAGCTTATTGCGCTGTTTATTGTGTATTCGATTTTCAATAAGGAAATTATTTGCTATTTCGTTGTATGAAGGCGATTATAGTTTTTAGATATTTAGCGGGAAAGTTGTTAGTTCCGTTTGGATAGAAAGTGTAAGGTGTATTCTGATCAGGAGCTTGATTGGTTAATCGAGCTTTTTTTAAATTTAATACACTCAATAACAGCTAAGCATCGAGATAAGTCATTATCTTTTATTATTCTACGTAACAGGGAATGCTTGAGTGTAGCATTATTGAAAAATAATAATCTATGCAGTCATGAATATGCTGTATGAATTTCATACTTAATAATTTATTATTATACAAGTATATATTTGCTTCCGAAATACATCTGTGATCTAACGAGCTTGTATTAAACGTTCTCATAAAAACTTTCACTGCAACTAAAGCAGGTAAATATTGACATCGTGCAAGAATATGATGTGTGTTGCAATATTACTTTATGTTTGTTTACCACAGCATTTGATGTCATGGAATAGATATTAAACCCGTAACGAGATGTGTTGACTAAATCGCAGAAAAATAGCGAAAGCGCACATATGCGGCATTTAAAATAGACTCGCAACGAATGGAATTTTAAAAAGTTTTCGATAAAGTAAGCAATTGCAACGGGGCAAAGTCCATTTGCGAAAAGAAACGCGTCTGTCGAGCAAAAAAGTAAATAAACACGACGAGTCGCGTGTATGGCGAAAGGGTCAGAGTAATGCGAAGGTGGAAGAAAATAACGTGATACAAAAGTGACAAAAACTTGTGCGATATCAACGAAACAAAAAATAGTAAATGTGGAGAGCTGCGGGAAGATAGCATCGTGGCTATATAATGAAATATATAGGGAATTTCAGTTTAAAGTAGGAAAATGAATTTTATCATCGGTATTTATTCGATAGTGCAGTTGAGTAATCCTTTAATATGTCAACAAATTTTAATTGATAAACGCTGAAGGAAGTATTCAATTAGTTGATATACCTTATATACACAATAAAATTATTTAATTATCTCGAGCACGTGCCGAATAAATAACGTCAAGTTATAATCGACGCTGTTTTGTTCCTATACTTTTTACACGTTCAATTCCGAATTGTCGAGCAAGAAAAATATAGAGCGATAACACTGCGAGCATAAAAATAAAATCATACAAACATAGATGGTATATTAGCCAATTAATCTACAAATCGTTTCTAATCGCCTTCCTAAACATTGCCTCATTTTTTTCTCTATAAACAAGAGATCTGCAAGTAAGTCGCATATAGATAAGAAAAAAATAGTAACACAAAAAAACTACTATCAGATATGATTAATGTCAAATGTCAGAGTGAGAGCGAATAGAGAATTGTAAGGTACATATACAATCTTGAAGCTCGTGTATTTTTTTCAAACAGCTCAGATAAATATTATACATATACAGAATAGACTAAACGTTTACCGACAAGACATTGACCTTTTTAAAAGCACATATATACAAATCGGCTTACAATAGACGCGTCGAGCTTCTAAAGAATTCAAACACCTCCATTCTACAAATATCATCTACCCTCGAATCTCCTCAACCCCCCCAAAAAGCTATAAACATATAACCGAATCTCTCTCCTCTTATCAGCAGCTCCTTTAATCTCTCTTCCTCTCCGCGCAGCATCACGCTTCCAATACATGGCACGTGTGTGCGTAACACCCCCCTCGGCAGCAAAAAAAGCTCCTGCACACAAAGCTCTCGAAGATAGAGAGAGAGTAGTGGGCGTCGAACGCGCCGCACGTATAAAATAAAGGAAAGAAAGGAGAGCCTCTCGAGAGAGAGTGTCGGTATAAGTGCGCGGTGTAAGTGCGGCGTGTGCGAGCGAGCGAGCGAGCGACAAAGGCTCATCGCTGCCAGTCGCCAGCAGCGCAGTTCTACTCGGCAGGCGGAATCGGTCAGACGCGCCGCCTTATAGATCGCGACCCGACTCATCGAGTGCTTTTTCGAGCGAGGATTTTTTCTTTTCACTCGAGTGTGACTCTGCACAGGACCGCTGGATTTATACTTCGGTGCGGCTTCCAAGTCTCGCGACACATGCGCTTTGCGTATAGTACTGCCGGTGAGTAGAGTGAAATTTTTTTATTTTTAAATTTTACCGTGCACGGAAAATAAAGAACAACGACCCGATTGCGCAAGCCCGATTCGAAAATTTGTTCGGGTAATATATAACACGCGCGATTTCCGTATTTTTATTTCGCTTCCGTATATACCCCCTCTGGACTTTGTCCAAAGTAACCATCGTCGCGGCGAAAGCTCTCGATACGATGCGAGCTTTGTTGTTGCAAGAGTCGCTCCCGCGCTGGGTATATGCATCGTATGAAAAGCGATTTTCATATACTCGCGACTCTATCTCCCGCGTATTCATTTTTGCCTTTCACGGTTTATCGATGCACTTCGCTCGCGAGGGCCCTCATTAATTCCAGCGCGCGAGTTTATCGTTATATACTATTACGAGGAATTTCGAACTAGTTCGCTCGATCGATATAGATATAGTAAAAGTGCGGCTTTTCGTTGTGTGTGTGTGTGTGTGTGTGTGTGTGTGTGTGTGTGTGTTACGAATATAGAGATACCGCGGCTGATCGAAAATTCGAGGATGACGTAATTTTCGCGGACGCGCGGCAGACAATGAATTGATCGATTCGGCTTGTGGAGTAAACAGGCGTTATATTATTGTTTCTTTTAAATTGAGAAGTGAAAAATTGCGATTTTTATAGTGAAATTGCTTATAACGATAATATAGAGAATAGAAAGACAAAAGTTCAGGCGAGAGAGATGACCGCTTACAACACGACTGTGCTAACAATGCGATATATATATGCTCTATCTATGTCCATGTGTGATATATATGTTGATGTAACCGTCGGAATACACTTTTCGCTGCTGCCGGTTAAGTGTGTCTCTGGGTTACGGAAATGGTTGATTGGCGATTTTTATGCATATTTTGACGTTATCGAGGAAAAAATTATTGAGAGAGATGCGAGGATTTACGATTCGCGTCGCCCGTGATATAACAAACAATAATTTCATCGTAATATACACTATCGTCAGATACGTGTTACAATACACTAATAATTTTTCAATACCGATTTTAACCGTGTACGTTCGCAATACCAAGTTTCCGCGACATGGAAAAATACAAAAAAGCTCATCAACGACGCTCACGTCTATGCTATATATGTATATGTAGAGGCTACATCTACACGCGTTTGAAAGTCATAGAGTAAAACTGTATATAATCGCAACGATTTTCCGAGTCATCTCAATTTTAATCGCGGTGACATAATATCCTTGCAGCGAAAAATCGAGTGTTTATTTCTGCGTGAATCCATTATAAAGATAATTGCAAAGATCGAATTCTGCTAATATGTATAACGATTTGCAGCACACGGCTCATCATCTATAGATATATAGACTCTCGCCGAAGAAATATTCGCATATATAGAAGCATTACATTTTTTTCTGGATGACCAATACTCAATCATCACGATTGAAAAAAGTGTTTACGACGATCAAAATCGCGGATTATCGTTTAAAATATTCAAAATTTAAATTTAACGATTCAGTGCAAGGCAAAGAATCTAAGCGTAATTCCTCTCGAACGTCGGTCAACTCGTGCGCGACTTTGCACTGACGACTACGTGTGTGTGTGTGTGTGTGTGTGTGTGTGTGTGTGTATAATAGGGCAGGAATAGGAGAAAGTCGCTTGTGCCGCCGTTGTTTATGCCGTTTCTCGCCATAGCGATCAGGTTTTGCTATGTACACTTTGTACGTTTCTGCGAGAATACCCCCGGAATTTTGAATTGACCGATATGCGCGTAGCCGACGAGCAATGAGCACGTGCCTGTTTGATTAATATGTATCTTCGAGATTTTTTTCGAATCATGAACAACGATTTCTTATAACGCATACTTTTGAAAAATAAAACGTTTTCTCCTCGCATCTCCGAAACGCGCGTCCGAAGCGTCAATCATCGAGGCGTTATCGGGAGCCTTATCGAACAATGCCTATACGTACAATATCAGATCTTTCTTATTATTGTCGTCACGTCGACGAAAAAAAACAGCAGCCGCGAATCGTCGACTCTCACGTACGCGGAGAAAACGCGAAATGTTTTTCCGAAAGGCATGAACGCGTGAACCGGTATTTTCTTTCGAATCTCGCCCGGCGATTATTTCCCGCGCATTTCTAGGAGTGTATAGACAGCAGGAAGCGAACGAGAGGATTGAATTTGCAATAGAGGCGAGCGTGATCTATATAATAGAGGCTTGTGCTTATGTATAGAAGTTTTGCAATTCCAATATGTTTCATTTCGAGATTAAACTTTGACGTTGATAATTAGGATTGAATATTTGTACTATATCGTGTTTTCGTTGTTATGATAATTAAATTTAATCTGCGGTTTCAAGTTCATCTGATGTCACAGTTTCTCTTCTCGCTAAAGCGTAGGAGTCAAGGCTCATATAGAGAGTAAACGATATTTTTTATCGAGATGTTGCTGGAGCAACGATTCAGCGCGATTTAATTTGCTGTGATGATTATTCAATAATGTACATCGCGACGATCGTTGAAACAAGCGTCTATAATAATTTAACAACTTGATACACTGTCGAGCATTGTTTATGACACTTTTATACAAAAACGCGCAGAATAGCCATCTTAACTCGGCACGGCCTTGATCCTCCTTTTGTGCGTATATGAGCGCGTTTTATCTACGCCTTATTCGCGAAAAATCGGGAAAATCGGCCCCGAGACATACAAGTATGTGTGTTATATGTATAATATCGACGAAATGCCATGGGAATCGTATCGTTTCAGAATTATAGGCTGTGTGCGTAATCCGATTTTTCTTTTTTAAAGATAGTACAACGACGGTGATTTCTCGGGAGAATTTGACCGGTATCCGATCGGTTGGATAATATTTCTTTGAATGGGTCGCATGTATGATACAAGGTATTAAGACACAGAAGAATTTTTGTCTTATCGTGACACGATCTTAATTCGCGATAAAAGTGGTCGGTATATCTGCTTAATTTTTAAGAAAAGTATGGGAGTAATCTTACGAAATGACGAAAATTCTTGTATCGGAGAAATTGGTTCTAATTTCAATAAAAAACTGTCGCTTTATTCGTCATTGTAGTGCATTAAAGGACGTACGCACACACATACACCACACATAATAACAGAAGTTTATACAAGTGACCTCGACACCGCGATCACTTGTATATGTGTATATATATATGTATATAAATCGAAGCGTTTCGCAATCTATATATCGATATGACACACACACACACACACACACACACACACACACACACACACTTGTGGAAGGCCCAATTTCGTTAAAACCCAGCGAACCTTCCTTTGTTTCGGTTTATCGCCGACCGATTAGATTCCTCCGTATCTTCTTTATTCATCTCGAGATATATTGAGAAAATAAAAAAGAACGCGAGGAGCGCGGGAGAGCAGAGAAGTGGATTAATGCGTAATCGTAGCGAGATAAAAATGCATTGAACCGAAGAATTGAAGTAGTGATTGAATTGATGTGTGATTGCCTTTCTGAATTCTAATAGATTTCCCAAAGTTTTATCGACAACGCGATTGATTTGATTTCTTTGACGAGGAGGAGGAACACAAATTTAATTGCGCTCTGCTTATCGCTGTAAAAATTGAAAATTTATGCTGACGAGCTTCTTGCAATATTGTTCTCGCTGCGTTGCGTCAGTTATGCAATCTTCAGCTATTATAAAGTTTTGTTTTCGCTTATTCAAGATAATATACTGTTGGATTCTCTGCGGATTGGTTTTCCTAATAAAGAAAAAACACGGAATCGTCATGGATCGAGACGATTTTTAATCGCGTTTTTTTGCTTCTATTTATTGGCTATTCTTATCTACAGCGAAAAAAGAATTGTAAAATTGTAGTTGTACGAAATTGCATCATACGTATTATACACTTCGATGTATACATATATATATATATATATATATACATATCTGATCCAGAACTTGAAAGATTCGCAACAAGTATAACGAATCTCTGCAGATACAAACATAAAGAATAACCCGCGTTTGTTTTCGGCAAATTTCACATTCTATTTCATCCAAATCTATCTTTATCAACACTGTGTGCCCACGCACTTATCACGAAACTCCCGCATCATCTACATAAATCGTGATACACACGAAACATCGTACAACTCGGCCGAGGTCCAATAGCCGAGTCGCGTCTAATCATTAGTTCCTGCATACAATATCAACATTTTTCCGATTTGCAGATGGCGTACCACTTTTTATCCGACGAGAGTGTAATATCGTATATATATATATGTACATACACAGTGTGCGTAGCCTTTTACTTGAGTTTTCGCAATGCTACATCGGGAAATTCAGCGAACGCGCATTAGAGAGCCCGGAGTAGGAAAACTTGTTTTGCCGATAGCGATTACGCATTTTCAATGGGAGTTCAGTGTATGAATGGTATATTCAGGAATTTTTTTAATGTCACACATTATTCACTAGTACAAATGATAGCTCTTGTGTGCCTATTTCTCGTGATCTAATTATTACAAATATTTACATGTATTTTTTACTCTATGATTCGTAGGCATATCCTATTTTTAAAATTAAATGTATAAAATTAAAACACCTTTTAGTTATTACGTATACGCAGTTTAAAAAAAAGAAGATATAGTACATCAAGCGTGAAAAATGGCTTTATAATAAGTGGTTACAAATTGTCTGTTTACGGAGCGCTGCATCTCATGCATGACGAGATTATACGTATATACACGATTGTCAAACGGTGAAGCTACTATAATTTTAACATGACAATACCGCGAGAATCAAGTCGCGCGTCGTAATAATACAAAAAATATGTACACTACTGCAATATTATCTTGTTACATGTAAATTGCAATTTTATTTCGTCATTTTCGTTATAACACTGTTGCGCGCGTGCAAAAATAATCTACCGACAAACCAAATCCATGTACATTATCAAAAAAAGAAGTCTGTACGAAATTACCGATAATAACACAGTCCGCAGCACATACACAATTTCGAACATTTCTCAGAAGCGTTTAAACTCTCCCTTCATTTTCACTCTCGTCATTAAACATAATAATACAATAAACGCGCACACGCAGAAAAAGAAAACCAGCCCAACCAGCATCAGAATTCCACTTGCACACAGTGCATGGGGGTATATACGCGAAAATTATCGAAGCAGGAAAAACGATAGTAATTACCATTCTCGAACAACATAACGCTCTGTCTCGCGAGTGTGTCACCGAAATTTCGCAAGAGCGCGAAATCGAAAGCGACGCGGCCGGAGCATCATAATGCACTGATACACGGATGTAGAAAAGAGACTACGACGATGAGCGGCTTGAATTCGATGATAGCTCGACTCTCGCGCATTATTTCTCTCATTGTATTGTATGGTGGACGGGTCAGTGTCTCTTTATTTCTTTTTCGTATATAATTCAGCCGAGCAACACACCGAGAGCGAAGGTGATTATTGCGAGAGGTGTCATACCGCAGGAATAAGAGATTTGGTTCTTTACGTTGTTCAGTGAAGGTCGTGCATATGTGTAATTGAGTTTTCGACCTCAAAGTGTAATTGCACGTAAGCAACGAAAGCAACTATTATATATATGTATCAGTTCGTGAATTTCCGAAATAATACAGCTGCTACATCGTTTCCGATGTGAAAACTCGGTGAGCGTCAATTTTGACTTTATGTACTAAACAGCGTTGCACAACGAGCAAAGCGATTGTATTATGAAGTCGCCGCCGTCGCTCGATTAAATTGCGACCGGACGCCCGTGTGTGCGGGTGATTTTTCAAAATAAACGTTTGCTTTCGAGTTTTGTTTAAATTTTACGCGGTGTTACTCGCGAGATTCGAAGGGGAAATGAAATGTTAGCAAACATTTTCTGCTTATAATTATATATTTATATATGTATATAGAAATCAACATCGATCTTGTCAACCTTTATTCACGAAACGGATAATCTTCGCTAGGCGACAGATAAACGATTTATCTATATATATATACTATATTAGAGTTTTAAATAACACAGAGGCATTATAGCATTGCATTTTTTTCTTCATTCATTTTCCCTGTTACGCGACGCGAAATAATATCTTTACGCGTGTAATACAACCGAGACGTGTTTTTGTTACAGTCAGAGATTTGCATTTTTTTAACGAAAAAAAGAGACAATTGCGCGTACACATATACGTGTACTAAGAATGGATTAAACGACATTTCTTTTATTCATTCCTCTCCTTTCACAATTCAAAGCGCGCCTCGAGCTTACGTCGAAGTTATCTGCGCGTAAAGTATATGAATATAATAACTATTACACGTGGATAATAGCGGCATTTTTTCTGGATCGTTGCAATGCTGCCTTTAAAGATACGTAAATCATTTTTAATGCAAGATTCGAATATACCATACACGTAATAATCGTTGATAGAATATGCATTATAAATCTACTGTTGTTTTGCTTATACAACCTATATATATATATATATATATATATATATATATATATATATATATATCAAAAAGAAAGAATAAAATATAAAAAATTTGCACAAGTTACAATGACTTGCGATACATTTACAAAATCAGATTCATCATACTCAACTCAAGCAAACAAGACGCAGTCCCATCAAAGTCGATATAAATTACCGATGAATTTATTACTCGAAATTTGCATCCCGACTATCCCAACTTAGTTACATCACTATACAATATACCTATATATAGGTTTTTTCTCAATATCCACGCGCACGTCCGCGGATTCCTCGCGACATTGTCTACACGACAAGAGCGAAATTAATGACGCCGCATTACTTATACAAATAGAGTGAAAAGCGAGGCTGAGAGAGAAAGGAGATAATGCCGCGGTTGAATCGTGTGTACATATATATCTGTGTTTTTTTTGCCGCAGCTCATCGCAATGTAAACGGGAAACGTGACGATTTAGTATAACCGCGCGAAAATGCACAAAGCTGCACGCGGTGTATAAAGTCAAGGCGACGACCAGCCGAGAGCATCTTTTGTCCGAGTAACGGTTGAAGGTTCTCGCTGTAGGAGATTTTTAGATCAAACGAATTTCGTATATTGTACGTACACGGGTGAGCGTATGTATATATGCATAAATTGAAAAAAAAAGAAATCTAAATTCTAATCTCGCGATCTCCAATTATACAAGAAAATTATTCATGCGCGTCTGCATTAAAAGATAATTTCCGAAATGTAGCCGGTCTCGCATCAAGCCGACCGTGAATGGAAATCATGTACATATATATATGATATCGTGTGCGTACATACAGCGAGTGTATTATAGTTCGCGACAATGAAAATGAATAATATACTTTCCGTTCTTATATATACACCGAGTCTCACGGAAGCGAGACGAAGAAGAATAAAGGCATAAAACAAAAACAAGCAATATACGCGCAGTATATATATGTATATATATAATGATTCCGCGCGCGCGTCTTTTTTCAAGCAAACATGACTCACGCATCAGACGGACTTTGACCGGTCCGAGCTAATACGTATACGCACACACACACATATATATATACAAACGTACTCGATATATATATATATACAATTCAAATGCATCTCGCCGCTTTTATCATCGCGAGGGCTTGAAGTCGAGCTTGAAGTATATTATATATACGTGCTGATGAGATACATATATGCGAGCACGTGGTTGAATTACATCAACGTTGGGATGTGGCTACTTCGGTGCGAATTGGTAGAATTGACGCAAGGTTGTCGCACTTTTATTATAATAATGTAAGGCTGCACAGTTTCGCGTTTATTTTGCCGATAAAAAGATTAAACGAATTTTATTGCGCTGTATACACGTAGTAATACAGCGAGAAAGAGCGATGACCCAATTAATGGCCGTGACTGATGCTCTCGTTTATGTATATATATATGTGCTTCTTGGGTCAAGAGATTTTTGTGCGAGGATATGCGATACCGTGAAATTCGGGCTTTCCTGCACGTTTTTTGGAAAAGCTTGTCGAAGCTTGTGCGCAACTATTGCATCAATTGTTGCCGGGAATAATGTGTATGTCATATGTAAGCGGAAGATTAAGTTCTTTTTTTTGTAGCTGGGATCGATGACTAAATTCTAATGTTAATAATACTCGAGCGTTTTTTCCTTCGTGGACGTCTTTGGCGTAAACGACTATGAAGCCGATGATCGATGCTTCATTACGATGTTTGCTTTCGCGTACATGCTTTTAATCGAGCTGTTAATATTCATATAGGAAGCTGTGGTTGCGTTTTTCTTTATATACGTTATAATCCGGATATTCCAATGGATTTCGCCGATGTTGCAGAATCGATATTTTGTAATTAAATTGGCGTTTCCCAATTACCTTATTAAATCGACCTCGTGTATAGGCTGACATATGATTATGTGCGATTATTCACAGAACGAATGGATTTCTGAAACTGTTGACCATAAATTTTAGCTATCGTTATTACGATTTTTTTCTTTCTTGCGCTCTTGTACTTCTTAATTGATAGCCGTATACACCGATGTTCACTGAGACTTAATGACTTCCGTTCGACTGTGCAAGTCTATGCTTCATTTTTTATAATAACACGTTATTACGTACAAATGAATCTACTACTGTTCGCGGCCTTCCGATAGCCTCGTGTACATCAGTACTTATAATGTCATTTAATTTTAGAGCGATGTATCGAGTTGTGCACAAATAAAAACGTTGATTTATAATAGCCACAGCTTTTTGGTCCAGGACAAGAGTCCTTATACGCCTGTTCGATATGTCCGATGATCGATGTAAAAATAGACGCGCAAAAATCTGAGACAAACTGATATACCGCCTTCGATATGTATAAAGCAATTATCATATCGTATAATCATCATCAACAATTGCGGAGTATACCGAAGTGGTAATTGTTTTCCTTTGTTTATCTAGCAAACGCAACCAGAGAAAAATGAAAATCGTTAGCGCTTTTCATCAGCCTAAAAAAACATAATATCGCACATCATCGTAAGCTGTGGCCGTCGTTGCCTCGAGGTCCAAAGTCCGATTTCACCTGTCAACCTCCAGCGCAGGTATATATATATATATATATATATATATATATGCGAGGAACCGGTATAATCGTATTTCCGCGTATTCTCTCGGCGAAGTTTGACCCTTGGACCCGTGATCCGATTAAGCATCGCTGGGCTTATCTTATCGGAGAGATCGAGGAGCTGCTATGCTATAGTTTATTTCACTCGCTTGTTTATACGTTGTTGTGTTTTTCGAAGGTTTTATTATAAGATTAATTTCGTGTTCTTTGTGTACCATACAGTGGATGCAATTTATGAAAATTTATTAGGTATACCTATTTTGACGCGGCGTAGTTTGTTGTTCTCGAAATGATTGCAAAAGTTTTTTAAAAGATCTTTGTCTGTCGATATATGCATAATTATATAGATATATAGCATAGATGATTTTTGAATATTCAACACACCTCTATTCCGTAATTCACTCCGTGAACCCGGTGAATCATGCTACTATGGGTATTTGAAAAAAGCTCGCTCGTGGTATTTTATATGTGGAAATCGCTATTTGGTAAACACAAAATGAGGTCGTAGCTATTTTTTCCTTATACATCATATTGGAATAATCAAGGGTATATCCTTTCGATCAGGGTCATTTGGTCTTGAATGACAAATAGTTAATATACGATTGCATTAATACGTGTGGCACATCTATCCTTTGGTCATAAATTGCAGGATTATCCCATAAGCATAGAAAATTGTTCAAACTAAATAATGCAACGATTTGCTCGTGCAAATCGGCTCTCCCACTATTTCTCTTTTCGTCACGTACGCCACAGTGCCAATATAGTACCTACCCATATACAGGTATATCCTATATAGAAAAGCTCCACCCCCTCATCAACCATCCAACTGTGAAATCGGCACGTACTCCACCGATCTTACATAGCTTCCCATAGGTCACCCCTGTACCGGTTGGTACAGGAGGGGATGTTTTCGTTTATGAATCTTCGTGCAGAGGGCGCAGGCTCAGTCGTCCTTGATTTCAACAGAGCTTACATCCCTTATTCGTATAGTTCAGCTCTGCTCAGTGATAGTTCCTCCGGTTACCTATAACCATTACAGTCTCGAAAATCCGTTTTGCAATTTTTCAAGTCGAACGTCATGAAGCCTTTAGATTTTCTGCGCTTTCTCTTGCGGGCCCCGGCTTGGAACGAGTGCGTAATCGTTTATTCAAATTTTTAAATATAATTTCGAAAGAAACCGATTTTTTTTAAATCGCACGCAAAAAAAAATATTAATTTTTTCTCGATTTACTTGTTTGCCCCTAAAACAGGCAGCGAATAACCTGGCGTGGAGGAGTCGAGTCTACCGGTGATCCCGAGTCCAATAAGCCCAGAATGGAGGTCCTCATACACGAGGCAAGTAGCCAAAATGGCATCTCGATCGTTCCAGTCCCCGAAGCGAATGGACACCAGCAGCAGCAGCAGCAGCCGACTTCTTACCCCAACAGACCGGCGCAGATACCGATCGGCTTCGAGCAAAAGATCGTCAGCGAGGAAAACGGCACGAGCTTCGCGACTAGCAAGAACGACGAAACTATGGATGTCGCCTTCGAGAATATCACGTACACCGTTCATCTGGGACTGAAAAAAGGTGAGTCATGCGCTTCGATTTTTTAGTGAAGACTTCGATGTGATTCGTGAAAATTGTGGAATATAAACGCTTTGCATCTCGTGTATAATTAACACACTGATGATTAGTCATCGCGTCGATAAGTAATTGCGAGCAATAAGTTGAGTTTGCAGTGGTAATATGCAAAATCGTTGTGTAGACTCCGATTTGCAGTAATTATACCGAACTCGATCAACTACATTTTGATTGCTTACTCGTAGACAAGCGATCAAAGCAGTTTCTTCAACGCAGTCCATAATATGAAAATTTTGATACCGCAGCGGCGCCTTTTTTCTTTTTATATACATAAATTGTGCTACAAAAAGCTGTTTTCAAAGCTACGTACGATTGCGCCATCCAATGTGAACTGCATTTTTTTCATGAAATCGCTAATCTGCAGTATACCACATCGCTATATATATAGAATAATTTAATCTAAATTGCGGCTTTCAGATCCGAAGGAGATTCTTCACGGCCTCAACGGTCGTCTCCCAGCCAAACAGCTGGTCGCCCTGATGGGACCATCAGGCGCCGGTAAGTCCACCCTCCTGGACGTACTTTCGGGTTTTCGCATTACCGGCGTCCAAGGCAACGTCTACGTCAATGGTCGACTCCGTGACTTGGATTCCTTTCGAAGGTGAGTCAGTCGAAATTTTTTATCCGCTTTTTTGTGTACTACTACATCCTGATGTGTCTTGCGCAAAATGGGTTATTCGAATAATAGAGATGACGTCGGAGAGAACAGTTAGTGGAAAAGTTTTTTCGCCCGACGCGCGAATTTTTTGCTCTATATATATAGAGAGAAAGAGATTGATCGTTATACCTGTATACGTAGAAATTCGCGTGGAATCATCGCGTAACGGAGTCGATGAACCTGGATAAAAAAGCGAGAGTATAGCCGTTACGAAACAGCCGTTTTTCTTCGGGTTATATAGGCAATGTATCAAACACGTGTGTTTTTTGCCCATTGTGCGTAGATTCAGCGCTTACATCACGCAGGACGATCGGCTGCAGCCGCTGCTGACCGTCATGGAGAACATGCGCGTCGCTGCCGATTTGAAACTCGGTACCGATACTCCCAGGCACAAGAAGGAGACTGTCGTAAGTATATATATATATATATTTTTTAGGATCGATGTATATTATGGTCGAACTGTCAACGATAAATCATATCGGTGTGTGCGTCCTTGCGTTTGTGTATACGTATGTTATAGGCGGATTTTAAGTTTTTAATCGTCTGCGTGACTTTTAAAAATCGGGCTTGCAATTATTCAGCTGTTATTGCTGCGAGAAAAAAAACGTGAGCAATCGCGATATAGTGACTCAAATATATTGCCATTGTGCGCACATTCCGCGAAGAGAAGTTTGAGGGGAATCGAGGAGATTACGCTTTGCGTATACGCGAGAGTCGAAGAAAAATTAACGATATGAATTCAGTCGTTATAAGCTCACCCTTTTTAACAATGCAATTAGCGTATGCGCGGAAAACATTCTTATACACGATTAGCTTTTTATACAATTATCGGCGTGTATATGTATTGCACGCGCAGCTGAGTAAATAATTGCCTGTATACAGCCAATTAAAACGCAATCGTCGAGTTTAAATGCAATATTTATACGAAATCCGTTATTCTTAGTTTGCACAAAGCAAAAACGCTGACCTCTAGATATACCCTATATATATATATATATATACACCGATCCTAGAAACAAACAGTATAGATATAATATAAATACGATCGATCGCTTTCAGATCGAGGAAATCCTGACGACCCTCGGACTGTACGAGCACATGAACACGTCGGCGGGTCGACTCAGTGGAGGTCAAAAGAAGCGCCTCAGTATAGCCCTGGAACTCGTCAACCATCCGACGGTCCTCTTTCTCGACGAACCTACCACGTAAGTGTATATATGGCTTCTTGTTTTTTTTTACGACGATGAGTTGTGAATTTCTCTATGCGCGATGACGCATACCTGATGAGTCTGCCGATTATATGTGTATAAACAGCAAATAATTAATAAATTAGGCTGCTCCGTGCGGTTTTCATTTAATTTATCACTTAAACGTGAATGTTCTTGCAAAAATTCAAAACTAAATGAATCTCTAAAATCATTTACAGTGGACTCGACAGCTCGTCGTGTATGCAGGTCTGCAACCTCTTGAAGCTTCTGGCGCGTCAGGGAAGAACGATAATCTGTACGATCCATCAGCCCAGTGCAACGATCTTCCAGCTTTTCGACCAGGTAAGTTGTATACAATTTTATAATACGACACTATATATATATATATATATATATATATATATATATATATATATATATACATTGTATCATCAACGTGTGCGAGTGCGTCGAAGCTCTCTCAGTCTGAGAATTTCGAAAACAACGATAAACGCACGCGTGCAACGCGGTATGACGTTGGTATACGTCGTTGATAAGATGGCACAATTTAATTAAGCGACATGTAATAGAATAGCGTGTAACCCGTGCAAGTACGCGCGATATTAACGCTCGATTTCCGAAAATCGGTATATATACGCGATGGAAACGAGCGGAAAAAACCCTCGCGAAATTTATGCAAATATTGAAAATAAATTGTAAAAGTGAGGGCTTTGGCTGATCCTTGAACTTTCGGTTGGCAGGTCTACGTCTTGGCGAAAGGTGAATGCCTTTATCAAGGAGCGACGCGTAATCTCGTGCCATATTTGGAGAGCGTCAAGCTTCCGTGTCCGATGTACCACAATCCAGCTGATTACGGTGAGTGAATTTGCATGTATTATTATCTCTTGTTCTATCGACGTGCGTATGTAACAATTTTTTTATGTAACTTGTTCAGTTATCGAACTGGCTTGCGGCGAATACGGAGATGACAAAATCCAAACGCTCGTGCAGGGAACGGAAAATGGCAGAAGCCTCAAGTGGTTCGATCAGCCCGATGCACTTTTGGACGCCAAATCACTGAGAGGTACGTGTCTTCGTTGAATTATCCAATGTGCACGTTCCACGAATCGGTTGTATGAAAAAAATATATCTCTCGATTTCAGCATTGAAACCCCTGCAAAGTTCGAAAAAGGACGCTCAAGGAGCGCAAGCCACGTCGCAGAGCCATCAATTGAAGATCCTCATGAAACGAGGCTGGCTCAAAGTCAAACGAGACGCCGTAAGTTTGTAATAAACTCGAAATTTTCCGTTTATCATCCTGATTATAGAGCATCGACCTCATTTGACAACAATGTTTCCTCTCGTTCTCTATAGACACTGACGCATCTCCGGATAATGGTGAACATATGCACGGGACTGATGCTGGGCTCGCTGTTTATCGCGGCCGGAAACGACGCTGACCGAATTATCGAAAACTACAATCTACTGTTTGCCTGTCTCATTCACCACATGATGACCACCATGATGCTGACCGTCTTGACGTGTGAGTATATACATGTACACAAACTGACGATAGCCTACATAAACATACATATATCTTCATTCGCGATTGTGCGATATAGATGTATGAGACTTCATTTTTCGATGCACATGTCACTCAGCTAACGATGAACACGTAAACACATTTCAGTCCCCGCGGAGATGAGTATACTGCAGAAGGAGCACTTCAACAGGTGGTACAGCTTGAAGGCGTACTACACGTCGGTGACTTTGGTGGACATACCGGTGACGTTCCTCTGCTGTTTCCTCTTCACGACGATAGTTTACTTCATGTCGGAGCAGCCTCTCGATACCGTCAGGTTCTCCATGTTCTTCAGCATCAGTCTCATGGTGGTCTTCGTCGCTCAGAGCTTCGGCTTTATGATCGGCGCCTGCTTCAACGTTGTGGTAAGGATGAAACGACTTTCTGATGATGACAGTATAAATTAACGAGTAGTCGTCCCGTGAGATAGAGCGTAAAAATGTGTTGCGTGTGTCAATCGAGCTTTACATTGTTATCTCAAGGCTGGACTCTTAATCGAAAAGAAATTATTGCGTCTTTTATCAATGACGTGGATGCAAATATAATTTAATATTGATTATCCAGATATAAGTACTTGTCATTTAAAGCACGTTTTGTTTCTTTAAATTCCAGAATGGAACGTTCCTGGCGCCCACCCTCTCAGTGCCGATGATGATGTTCGCCGGTTTCGGAGTTTCCCTTCGTGATCTTCCTGGCTATTTGCGATGGGGAACTTACATCAGTTACTTAAGATATGGTCTCGAAGGGTGAGTATTTTTTATTTTACATCGGTTGTCAATTTTTACTGTTGATCGTATTCGGTGTAAGTGTCGCACGGAATAACAGATTTCTGATACGAAAAACAAATTATCATTATGTTCAACACTTTACGTAATTAGCTGGTTTGTAGTGTAATTGACAATTAATACATTTCATTTTCAGCTACGTGAACGCAATCTACGGACGGAATAGGCCCCCGCTCGACTGCCATAACGACATCGACGATCCGCCTCTAGATTTCTGCTATTACAAAAATCCGAGTAAGTTCGTCAAAGAAGTAATTGCGATGGAGCCAGATCGATTCTGGTTCGACTTGGGTTCGCTCGTCGGCCTCATCTTCATAATGAGGATCCTGGCCTTCTACCTTCTTCGCTGGAGGCTCATGGCCTCGAGATAAACAGGCTGTGCCTTGAGAATGTGTTTTTGGACTTTAATTCGAGTCTTCCGTAAATAGTCGCTGTTTTAGGGTTGTTCGCAAACCGCGAGAAGAAGCAATCGTGGCGCGACAAGGAGAAGACTTTATATACGTATATAAAATAACGAGATATATACATGTAAACTGAGAGAGAAATTTCGAATCAAGTGCCAGTAGGGTACAGCAATAGCTCGGAAACGCGAGTGTCTTAGTTCCTATGTATAATGTATGAATTCTGAGTGAGAATTTACGCGAAGCTTTGGTCCTGCGAGTTTTTTCCTCGGAATAAAAGTTGTTCTATGCGAATAAAAAAATGTTTGTACTTATACAGATTTCTTCAGAAAGACTTGCAAGCAAACTTACTGATAATTTAATAAGAATAATGTGCTAAACAGAACAGTTTTTTATATACAATTCCATTCATTGGACTTCATTCAGAATCTTCTATCTCAGTGTATAGTTTTTACAAGCTAGTATAGTAAAAAACATTGTTGTTGATTATCGTGACTAATAAAATGCAATTAGTCCGTAAGTGATGGTCTTCCTACGAACAATATAAGGAGATTATATTGTTTATGTAATTTTATACAGAGAGGATTGAGCGAATGATCTCACTCGCAAGATGATCTTCCGAATGATATTGCCAGTCGAGCCTTTGAAAGCAGAGGTTTCTATTATATTTTTGATAAACCATCAAAGTCTTAATAAACACAGTTTTGTTGTGTATAACGACCTCGAGAGTCCCTTTCCATTTTGTTATTCATAATTATTATTATTATTATTATTATTATTATAACTTTTATGAAGATGTCAATGACGCGTTGGGAGGAAAAGCGAACGACAGCAGCGATTGTTGCAAGCGCATCGTTGTTTTTTTCTTCTTTTTATCAGAACTGATTGTAAATTTTCTTAAGCGCAATTAAAATGATTTTTCTTTCTTATTTATTATTCGCCCGCTGATTATATATAGGCTTTGTCTCAGCGACCAGTATCTTTTATAAATACATGCATACACGCATGTATAGCCGAACATGAACTTGCCTTGGCGAGATAATAGAAAAAACATGTAAAAATAATACAATTATGAGCGATAGTAAATACATTTATGTTATTATAAACAGTTGCTTTATTTCTGTTCACCCTATACATACATATATATACCAAGTGTATAAATAGTATAAACGATACGTATGTTTACAATGAAAACTTAACAGTATCACGACGTTGTGATTTAGATGTTAAACGTTTTATATGCGAAAATGCGTTAGATATAACTTTATCCTTCGTAAGGTAACATATTATAATAAGCAATGAGAGAGCATCCATATAACTTTTTTCATTGTCAACATACTTATATTTTTTGAAATCGGTAAAGTAGAAAATCGCAATTATCTTCGGCCGTAATGCTATCGCTTTATTAGGTACCACCGCAGTGCGCGAGTGCTTTATAGTTTTGTACTTGAAATATTTGTTCAATTTTTTGGATTCTTACGTATATTTCGAATAAAAATTTTGACGTGATGCGATTATTTCAGTGACATTTCTACCTTTATGGTTAAACATTTTTAAGAATTCTACCGAAAAGTTGAAAGGAAAAGTTATGTAGATCTTTGAGAAATACATTTTTCTGTTAGCACCTAAACGTAAAAATTCTTTCAACGCGAATTAACAATACAAAATCGTTTTGTTATAGCAATAAATCAGTTTTTACCATGAAAATATCAAATGTAAATGTTGTAGAATGTATTTTGAAATCACAAAAGTTTTTACCGTGGTAAATATATACTTTTTAAATACTTCAATCCAAAGAATAGTCCAAAAAGCGATTTTTATACGCATAACTTCACGACAATTACGGCGCAATACACACAAGCATGTCCAACATTTTTTTATATAGAAATATCCTCTTATCATTAAAATTTTAAACCTAATCGTGAACTTTACCGGATAAACGTCAGTAGCTGTTCCTCACACGCAAAACACGTACGGCGCTATAGTTATTATTACTTTTCGCATTCTGGTAGGAGCCACGTAGAATATTATATTAGCGCCAAACAGTAGTTGTGCGAAAATCAAATGAGTTATGATGAATCGTTGGTTTATGATTGAACTCTCGCTGAAAACATGATTTTTTTAAATAAAAATCATTTATATATTCATATAAAAATATACAATATTTCCTTCAGCAAAACCTTGCTGAGTATAATAAATAAAATACGCTTATTTACAATCTTTTCTCATGTCATGTATACTGTGGAAGTTTAAAATCGCAATATATGCATTCTTGTAAGTTTGTTGTCGCCATGTTAGTTATACATACAGATATATAAGTTACCTCCACCAAGCGCGCAAACCTGATTTTAAACTCCCAAAATTATTTCAATTTGAAATATAATTTAGTCTTTTCTTATACGTATACATAAAATCAGCTATCTAATACAAAAACACTGGAATGCATTTCAATTGCCGGATCATATTTACATGTTTCTACCTCGAAAACCTGCAGAAACCACATCTAATTCTTTTTCTACAATAATACTCAATTTTTCAATCATCTAAAAAAGGTAAAAAAATCGAAATGCCCGAAATAGTTATCTCCGAGCAAGATAGAGCCTATATCGCAATACTGCGTAGGTGAGCGTATGCAATACGAGTATCCAGGCAAGAAGTGCAAAAACCGTCGTGGAATAAGACACAGAGGGCATATTAAGCTCGCCGAGGATCTGCTGAGATAGACGCAAGTGACAATAGTCGATTGGACAGTAGTCGATCTTTGGACGGTTCAAGTAGACGGCTTGCATCATGCCCTCGAACGCGTATCTGAAATGTTTATTCACGTTATATTGACAGAGCTGGGTGAAGATTTTTAAATTACTTAATTACGCTTACCTAAAGTAACTGATTGCACTGAAGAAATTCAGGTAAAATGGAATCTCGTCGAGCTTGAGGAAGAAACCGGCAAAGAGAAACATCGGTATGTTGAACGCCGGCACCAGGAACATACCGGCCTGAAAAATATATTTAAAAATTTAATCAGCTGTCTCGCGACTGCTTTCGTTTAACTAATTACAAAATTATTACATGCGTGTCAAACGCTGCCCCGGTGACGATGCCAAAGGACTGCGCAAGCATCGTGAAAAGCGTGCAGATCAGCCAAGCCTCGAAAAACCTCGAGAACTCGAGAGGCTGACCCGTTAGGTAGTAACCTATCGCCAGAAAACCGGTCGGACATATGATCTGAAACAATGAAAAAATGATTTATCCTAAAGCTTATGAGCTATTCGGCTTAAGTATGCGATCGTTTGTCAAATACCTGCAGCGGAAGATCGGAAAGTATTTTCGTGATGTAGTAAGACTCTAGCGAATACCAGTTGTTCGTATTTTCCCGGAGAAAGACCTTTGCTTCCGTGGGAACTGTTGGTGAAGGTAAAATCATTATCAGTGAGAAAATTGCGGCGCTACAAAACTACGCGAAAAAAAAGAAAAAAATTGCAGTATTCGAGATATGTAAATCAAATAATGAATTCAGCATTACACATTTGGACGGATGGCATGGAGTTAGCGAAAAAGAGAAATATCACAAAGAAGAAGAGGCAAGCGATGTTGCTTTGTACTCGACTTGCATCTTGTCCAAAATTGTAAAAAACTACTCCTAATAGAGCGGCAACGATCAAGTGCGCAGAAAGCCTTAAAGTGGTCAATGTCTACAAAACAAAATCGATGTAAAAATTAAGACTAATATAATAAATTATAAACCTCTATAATTAAATTAGTCGTCAACTAATTAAACCATACATTTTTTCAATCAGCATCGTAAAAATAATTTTTTGAAAAATCCACCCATCGATGGAAACAAACACCTACGTTATCACGAAATATGCAGATGAAAGCTCGTCGCAACAGAACTTTATGCTGTTCCCAGTACGAGACGGCGTATCGCCTTTCGCTTGAATTCCACTTGCTGGGGTTGGAGCAACTTTTGTACTTGGAGTCTACTTGACTCGTCTCGTCCATCGAGTCCTTGCTGCACATGCGCTCGTAGTTACCGCCACGTTGACCGGTTACCACTTCGAGCACTAGGATAAACGAAGCTTCAAAGTATTATTCCGCCCTTCCGAAATATAGATTCTTATATACGATCAACTGCATTCGTTAGCGATTTAAAATTTAAAATCGCACGAAATGAAGATGCAATTGTACAATTCTCAAACAAAACCACGTTCCTCATCCCACTCGTTCAAACCGCTTATATAATTACGTTTACCGAATTCGGCGAGATTGTAAAACTGCGGACAGGCGTAGCCGGCGTCCTTGAAATGCTCGAGGATGCGTTCACGTGGTCCGCAGTAGCGACTCCGGCCCTGGCTCATTATCAGGAGATCGTCGAAGCGGCAGGTCATCTGACTGCTTGGCTGGTGAACTGCACACACAACCGTGCAACCGGTAAGCGCCATCGTGCACAGTAGACTTATCACCTGTAAAGTGCAATGACATTGTATATAGATGCGCGTTAGATTGATTATCGAAATTAATCAAAATTGTTCAATCTGATTGCACGATGTGAAGAGTGAATTTATCGTATAGCTTTGAAATCAATGGATGTTAAATGGTATGAATATGTGAATCGTATAACAGATGCTGTTGCGCGTCTGAATAGTTGCACAGCACACTCGATGATAATAATAATATACTTGGAGTCATTTTTAGCGATAAGGTATTGCTTTTTTTTAAAAAAAAAGCGCTATGCGTTTATATTACGACGAAGTAATTTTATTTTCTACGTTGTGCCTAATCATCAATGCTTTCATCGTCTAATCAAGACCATTTTATACGCACATATGTATTGTTTAATCGTTAAAAAAAAACTATTTTTACCTGAATGGATGAAGTGCTGTCGAGACCACTGGTTGGCTCATCGAGAAGCATCACCGACGGGCTTGTGATCATTTCTACGGCGATGGACAATCGTTTCTTTTCGCCGCCGCTGAGTTTACTCGTCAACGTGTCCATGCATTTTAATAGGCCTAGTCTGTCGGCTACGTCCTGGATCTGTAAAAATCAAGAATTAGAAAGAAGGAACTGCAGTTTCGTTCAAGTATCGAGGAAAATTAAGAAAGTGGACAGTCCACTTTCTTCCCGAGTGTAATGTAGAACTTTTTGAGATACCCAATTTTAAAGATTGTCTCTTTAATTTGCCTTCAGATGGGTCACAATCAGCTGGTGGCGCTGGTAACTAGAGGGGTCGGGACGGGGGGGGGGGGGGGGGGGGGGGCCCCCCCCCCCCCCTAAAAAGAATATAGCACTATTTTCACAGCGCTGCGCACTGATGAAAAGGATACTTTGATACTGAATTTTTCAGCTCATTTGATGTAAATGACATATCTCTTAACACAGTTATGAAATATTCATCCATCAGTTTATTTGCACATCGCATATATATTATGGCATTAGAGCACTTCTGAACCTAACCGGATTTTAACGGACATAATTATTTAAATTTATTTGTTCTAAAAATACAAATGAATTATTTATTTAATATTATAACAAATAAAAACTTTTGGTAGCTGGAATTGAACAGTGAATATTTGGTCTGTCATCAAGTCAAGGCCTCTTGGATGTTCGTTTGAGTAATGATATTATTATTAGGAAATTTAACAAAAAATGTGGTGTATAAATTATTTTAAACAAAACATAGCATCACACCTTACTATAAGCACTAGCACTAATGACTTTGGTTCTGCAATGGTTGTTTGCATATAGACTTTAAAATATTCACATTCCTTGCATAAATATGATACAGACATAACGCCACTTATCAATCGTTACAAAATTTTAGTAAACAAAATAAATGTTATATGATTCAACAATCGACTCAACATTGGCCTCGAGAAAAGTTGAGGATTTCCAATACTTCAATAAACGCAAAAGTCTACTAAAATTTTGCCGAGAATACATGAATTGAATCAAGAAGTAATACGTTGTGCGTAAAGTAATGTCTGAATAATACAAGTAAAACTGTTTATAGCAAAAGTGAAAAACAAGTATACTAAATCTCTATTTTATTTAAGCAATATAAGTCGATCACCGCGGTTGATTAAAAAAAAATATTTTGTTTTAAATAAACAAGTTATAAAGCTGAAGAGAAGTCTGCAAAATACATATATTGAAGTCATTTTAAAATATACAAATATCTGAATAATAATTATGTCCTATATATAGCTTAATAGGACAACGCTTCAATAACTCCTACCATTTTTACAAAGGATCTATTTTTAAAAATAACTTTTACAAATGTTCACCGACTAAATTATCCTTACGTTATGAAATATGAATTTTTGCACATGTCCACAATACCAAGAGCGTTTTTTGAAACCGCTGCACCTATATATAATAGAACAATATTTTAAGTACCTTACAAGCTCTATATACCGGT
This sequence comes from Muscidifurax raptorellus, assembly GCA_020010945.3. Taxonomy (NCBI): domain Eukaryota; kingdom Metazoa; phylum Arthropoda; class Insecta; order Hymenoptera; family Pteromalidae; genus Muscidifurax; species Muscidifurax raptorellus. The sequence goes on along the minus strand of CM052077.1, from coordinate 37,154,170 downwards.
AATCCTGCGTCTTTCTCTAGTCAAGGCAGCTTATAGTACTATATAAATTTTAGTTATATGTTTCAAACAAAATTTAAGAGAAAGTCACCTTTATAAGGCCAAAACTTGTTATTCAGCCATTCAGCATTACAACTCGATAATTCTCACTGTCAGCATGACTTCACGGCTACTTTGAAAGGACTTTTTCAAGAGAGTAGATCATCAATTTCGATTTCAAGCGAAATTCCTCGATAAATCATTCGCAACGAATAATAATCCCAAAAATATTATGTTACGTCTTAAAAGAGGTTTTTACGAATAATAATAATAATATGCAAACTCACAACGTTATTCCTCGAAACCTCATCGTGTTCCTCGATCTTGAGTTTCAATCTCGCAGCAATATAGATGGTCTCCCTGCAGGTGAGCAGAGGCATGAGGGCAAACTCCTGGGGAATGTAGCAGACCTTAAGTTTACGAAATAGCTCGGGATGTTCGCAACAGCTGACACCGTTGATCATCAAACTGCCTCTAAGGGCTCGACGTTTTGACCAATTCGAACCGCGACACGCCAGGAGGTTCAGCAGCGATGTCTTGCCCGCACCCGAGGGTCCGAGGATTGCCGTGAGACGACCGGCGTGAAATTGACCGGTCACTCCGTGAAGGATTTCTTTCCATTTTTCTGTGGATTTTTGCTTTCATTGAATTAATTATAGAATCTATATAGCAGAAATTGTAATCTTACATATTTCATCGATGGAAATGGCAACAAGGAAAAATTAATGAACTGCCAACCGGTCAGAACCTGCCTTCTAACACTCGACTATGAATAAAAAAGCTTTGAATTTTTTGTTTTCTTCCTCGATTCATATTATGTACGATTAATCCTCTGCGTGGCATTAAACTAATGCTGTATCAAAATATTGTGCTACATACGCTTTTTCAGACTAGGATACAAGAGGAAATAGTAAAAAAATATAAATATTCACGATAAAGGAAAATCGGGATAAAACAGCCCTGTGGGCTCTAAAATTAACATACTTGTTTCGACGCGGTTGACCAGTTAGGATATACTTTTAAACCTCACCAACTGGTTCAACTACCTTCCCACCGTATACTTTACACCAACATATTCGTCTTTACGAAATCCGCGCGTCGTACATATAATATAGCGGAAAAAGCACGTATATGCAATTAAAATACCCGCGCAGCGCAACGCACATTTCTGGCCCCTGATGCAACGATATGGCACAAGTTCGTTGCACCCGGTGTCAACGCAACATGACAATTTTCTCAAACACTCGCCTTTTCTGTCAGGCACCGAGTAATGAACGTCCGCGAATTGGACGTCGACCCGATGCGGCTGTTCCGTCGTGGCAACTGCGATGGCCGTGACCTTATTGAGTCCGTTGGTACTCGGTTGCAGCGGAGCCGAGCAGTCGTCCATCTCCTTTTCGTACATTTCGCTAGTGCGGAAGACGAGTTCGTTTATCTGCACATGTGCGTCCGGCTGCACGACGAGGATTGAAAAATTCAAGTGAGATATGTAAGCGCACGTGGATTATTATATTGTATATATGCATTTGATTGATTTAAAGAGCTGCTAGAGATTCATGAATTTGTTGTGTACAATATGATTGATCGTTACTTGATGAATACGATGTTGCTGATGTTGAATATACTGATGAAATATTCATGTATGTATATATACATTGAAGAAATACCGAGGAAAAAAATTATATCGTATAGATAGGTTTGAAACATTATAAAATAAAAATAATCCTCTATATATAGGCACAGAAGGGAAGCATAGCCGCAGATAAAATAAAGATAAGAGATGGAGCACGGAGAAATAATTATATTAACAGTTTTTGTTTTAATTAATAAACGGATTTTAACTCAAGATCGCCTCACTGTTAATTCGCTCTTTGTATAATAGAATAATGAATATTTTTGGTATATTTAGAGTGATTGTATAGTCAATTGTTTTTACTCAAGTACAACTACTTTATCGCTGTTGCGAGATGAATCCACCAATAAAAATAAACTGCGGACATTGCTATAAGAGTACTTATTGCATTGCGAAGTAAGACTAGAATTATTATTTTTCGATGCCTAAGTAACTATATAAGTATCTATATTCACACGCATATACTTATGAAATCATATTCATTCGCACCTTGACACATTGAAACCTCTAATGTTTGTTTAAAAATTAAAAATAATTATTATAAAAAAAACTTAACAACTTAAAGGAAATATTACAAAATCAAAGTGCAAAAACAAATCGCAGGCAAATGACAAAACACTGCGACTCGAAACATTAATCGTATATATATGTGTATGTGTGTGTGGGTGGGTGTGTTTATGGCTCATATCACGAAAATATCAATGTTGCAACGAGACAATTGTAATGGAGAGAGGGTCGCGATTTAAATATCAAATACATACAGGACCATAAGCGACTGCACACGTGTTAGAGCAATTATTGATGCGTGGAGCGTTTAATTCTGATTCTGCTCTCGTGCGAAGTGTTGTTCGCACGACAACGTTCGTTTGTTTATCGCTGCGAGGAGAACAGAAGAAAAAAGCTTGTCTGATGAGGTGCCTTTTTTTATTCGCCAGATATTTGATAAAAATACGTTTCGAAAGATAAAACTTTTTAAAATAATCTCAGCACTTATAACGTGTGCATATGTATAGTATATAATGTAACACTGTTAAGTCATTGTTTATAGTATATGTGTATCGAGAAAACGCATGCCCGACGCGTGATAATAATATTTACTCGAAAGCAGCGAACTCAGCAAAATCTAGACTATGTAAGCGTATATTATGACTCAAAAAAATAGGGAATATTTCCAACGCGATGCATCCAACGATATTATTCACAGTATACGGAATTTCGTTACACAAAGAAAAAGCAAAACAATTTCAACTCGGCGCACCACTCCTATACGCGTACATCGATGAAAGGATCTCACCAATTGCAGAACACATAATAATCACTCGCAATCCTCCTCTCCTACGTACTTATCTCTATATCTTCGCGCAATGAATGATCGTCCGAAAAAAGCAAGCAACAGCAGCAACGCTTATCCAATGAGACTGTCGATTATACCGAATGAAAGGTAAACCGGACCTACGCCGATCTTTTATGCGGCAGAATTGTAGCGCACCACAACCGATGCACGAAATCGCGGAGGAGTTTGTACGCGATGATGCGCTCGTCGACTCGGTCTCGTGCGGACTACTGTGTGACGCGCAAAGAAGGCCAGTTCGACCGGCCGTATACTTATACGCACAATATATGCAGTCTGTAGTATACTTTCTAATCGAGACAGAGAGAAGTGGGGATACGCTGTCGATGATGAGAGTCGCGGAGAGATGAGATGGGAAATTCGTATTTGTAGGTGAACATGGAGGAATTTACGTTGATAAGATTTGCCAGGGTTATCTATTTATACCTAGTTATTGGATTGTTTTTTTTTTTGATTTAGGAATGATACAGTTTATGATGTTGAATCGAAAGTAAATATAGCCAGCTGATTGAGGAAAAGTAATACATAGGTGCAAATCGATAGGATTATATTCTGTACGCACTAAAGCGGAGGAAAAATGTTTTAGAGTATTGGAAAATAAAGTACTGCGAAAAATATATGGGCCGAAGAAAGATAACCGGAGACTGGAGAAAATTGCATAATGACTGCAGCGCGTGTTGTGAGAGATAAGCCAAATGTAACGGCCTCTATAGGTAGATCTATATAGATGTAGATGGGAGGACAACGTAAGAAGGGATCTAACAGAAATCAGACATGGAAAGGTGCCTTATGGATGGGGGATATAGCACAAGATACCCTGGTAAAAATCGTCTAGCATGAAACGCTATTCCTAACCAGTAGCTAACCAGTTATTAGATTGTATCTAAAAAAATAGTTAGGAAATGGTCAAAAAGAGCGTTTCATATATGCTAGACCATTTCTACTATAGGGTAGGGAAAGCTGGTATAGATGAGGCGGTGTACTTACCATCTTCAAATTACGTTTAAAAAAGAAAAATATGTGCGATTCCCGCGAAAACCTTAAACAACTAGCGGAGAGTCTGCAGTAAGGCTGCCAATAGCTAATTTGAGCGTAACTTATTATTTAGCGATGAAAGTTCAATAGCAAAATTTTATACGTTCCTTGGTTTGTTATTTATTATAAAAATCATTGGCACAACTAAAACCCGACATTTTAATATACCTTATATACAATTTTTGGGATGTCTCAAAAAGTGTCTTTTAGTATTTATACTGATTGCGGGTTTTTATAATTTCAGAGTTCGAAATGAAATTTTATGACTTGTATAAAGTATAAAATGGTTATTTATAAAATAAGACATATCCGTTAGCAAAATGTTGAAAACTTAAAACTGGAAATTAGCCACCCTACAAGACCCTCCCCTATAGTTATATTTTTCTAAATTGCTAAAAAAGGCCTAGGTTAACAAGGCCTCTATTTTCAAATATATATAAATAAATAAGCAGATAACTTCGTTGCTCGTTCACTTATCAAAAGTCGTCTCGCTCAAAAAAGAATCGTGTAATCGAGCCTGTCTGCATTTTTTCAACTTCTTTCTCTTGATGACGAAGCACGACTGCATGTACATGGTAATACTCAGCAATTGTTTGACAAGCTCTAGAACTGCGCATTGCGTAAGTGAATGTAATAACATATCTTAGCGAGACACATACAACGAGATTATGTGCGCAAGTACCCAAAGTATATGCACGATGTATAAAACTTCTTGACAACTTTGTTGCAGAAATGTTATTCTTTCGCGAAAATAAGGCCATATTATTTATTGGCGAGTATATATCTATATCCGTTGATGACACGATTAGTTTCCTTATCTTACGTTTCTTATACTCTTTAGCAGCATAACATTTTAAAATTCGTACTTGTAACGCATTTCTATACAATTGGTACTTTCATAGTTTGATATGTCTGTAGTTGCTTACACGTTAAATAAAATGATATAAGCACTCCTCGATTATGTATAAACTTCCGATAGTACGCTACATTTTTTTGCGATAAACATTGAAAAAAGCTCATAGCTAATTTTACGCAAATCGTCAATCCTTTTTATCAATAGATGATATAAGTGCGTTTATACTAATCCATACGCATACTCGACGGTAACACATTCCTGCATGTAGAACGTTTTTGAAAAAAATTTCCCATAATTTTTTCTAAAATATATGTTTGTTTTGATTTAAAACTAATCGACGAAATATGTCTTAGATGTAAGTTTTGAAACACGTCCGCAACTTATTTAAATCGATTTAGTCAATTCATTTTTTGGAAGCCTATTATGTGCAATTTATGGCGGGATTGCCCATATATAAGATAAATTAATAATTCAAGTATCATTATCATGCAAATTTCTGCGTCGGATAGAAAAATGAATTTATGTAAAATCGGTTCTTTTTCTAAATTTTAAAAATAAACGTTCGACTTTACGCATTGCCATATAAAAAGAACATATTACACCAATCTAAAAACTTTCAAGTAACATGATGAGTTTTTAAAAAGTAACATTTAATTGGCACAGTAAAACCTGCACAATAATAAAGGTTAATATCCTCTGAACTGGCAAAATAATAAGCTGGCACCGAGAATATAATTTCACAAACTCGTCAATTTTCCAGAAACCATTTGTAACTCGAGCCAACATCCGCCGTTGTTTCCTCAGATAGTCCGTATCATAATTGAACCCCTGCAAGTTTCGACAGTCACATCCTCTTATTGCCAATTATATCGTCTCTCTCCTGACGTCAACTGCCCTCGCGCAGTTTCGCCAATAAAGAAAAACTCCTCAATAAGGGTTAAAGCTGCACGAATGACGATGACACGAGCATGATGTTCTATTAATATACCTGAAACGAGCTAAAAAGCTCACGTTGTCTTCGAACAGCGTTATATGAGCAACTTATAAAGCTGATATAGGTAGATTGGGACAAGTGCAGCTGATGAACATTCATCGCAAGGTTTTTCCTCGATACAATTAGAGCCATTCTTAATCGTACCGCGCAGATATAGATATAATCATGACCTGTTTTTAAATTTATAGCTACGCACATTGCGTACTTAATTCTTATTAGATGCATATTGCACACCAATTGAGTACAGACTTCTTTTATTAATTTGTGACTATATATAATCAATATAGATAAGGAATGATAAGGAATAAGCATGTAGCGATAATAACACCAATCGGTGGAGGTATAATGGACTATGAAGACCTCAGCGTTACATTGTTTATTAAGTTATATAATTTTTCTCTACTGATGGCAGCGAAAGAAAATTATAAATAATTTGAGTCTAGATCATACATCAGAATTTATAATGAAGACGATGGAAAATATGTTGATACTTAAAATTACAACATTTAGTCAAATATAATTTAAATATTTTGTATGCAATTAAAAATCGAACCATTAATGGTCTTACACTCTGACTGCAATGAACACAACTGCCGTAAACAAGTAATTATATGTTATATTAAATTTATTACACTACTTTTGTTAAAAATAATTAACATTTGAAATTTTCAAATTGTTTATTTTATCATTAATCTATACATTTGCATAAAAAATATAACATTATATCTGTAATTAACAAGTTGTCTTTTCGTATTTAAAAATTTTAAATTACCGCTCTATGTCGCGGCATCTAGTGCAGAGCGAAGAAACTCGAATAAGACGTGTTTTTTATCAATCTAAACACACCTTACATTCAACAATCTATATAATTGTATTTTCTCTGCCAAAAGTCGATGGTCCAGCTGATTCGCAAGATTACTGACAGCACAGCGACTCCGATAAGCTGCAGTCAAAGGAACGGCTAATCAAATAGAACTGAAAATACATTTTTCAACATTGTTTTTTATAATGTGTGCTTCATAAAATTATTCGAATAAACTTAATTAATTTTCTTACAAAGTTTTAGTTAAATATTTTAGAAGGAATCATGTTATCTAATCTGTTACATTTTTTTGTGATTGTGATATTCGTGTTTTGTAAATGTTCAAGTCAGGTAAGTTGTATATCTAGATAAGTGCATACATACAACGGGCTTGTATTATTATATGGATTTGGGGAAATGAAAACTCATTTAAAAATCTAATTTCGTGTTATAATTTATTTCTAATTTTATAATACTCTTTTGTTTATGACCCAATTTCGATTATTAATACTAAAATATTTTTAGTTTTTTAAATGACAGAAAATGTTTGGTTATCTCTTTTATTGAATACATGAGTACCAATCAGTATAGAGTTCTATAAAAGTTTGAATCTCTTTAAAATAATCCTACATATATAAGTTATATATGTAACTTATATATACAAGTTCTGGATTATTCGCATGCATGCGAATGCGTTTGTATTGTGTGAAATTTCAGATTGGATATATTGACAATGTTTTAAAAATATAACGTAAACAGTTTATTATCATTTATATATTATCTAAAAATATTACTTTTTGCAAACACTTCAATTTATTCGTGACTTCAATAATTAACGTGGTACTATTTCTGAGTGGACAGATTACCATACACGAATAAAAATAGTTCAGTATATTGACTGAATTGTTTTAATAATGCAAAGCAGAGTCGACAATTTTGGTTCGTAAAAATAAAAAATTACCATTCGTGCAGTAATAGTAAAATACGATACTAGTGCGGTAAAGTAAGTTCACCCTCGATGAGACGTTATCGGCCGAACGAACCGAGGGTGAAATCCCTTTACCCCCTTAGTATCGTATGATATTTTATGACACAACGTGCGTAAAATTGACGTTCTCACACCGCATGTCATACATTTTATTAATTATCCTATTTACTAATTATTTTTCAATACGCATTATATTTTTTTTTCAAAAAGCATGTATGTTAGGAAAAATACGTTTCGATTTTGTTGAATGTTCGTATACTACGGTTACAGTATGACCACTAAAGCTGCAATAATTGATCAATGTTTAAATATTTATAGGCTTCAAATGTAGATTCTCCAACTTACACTGCAGCTGTAGTGGAATATCATCCTGTAGTCGAAGGAAGCGATGGCAAAGAAATAGCCGAAGCAAATGCCAATAATTATCTAACCATAATCAAGACTGCTTCGACATACGTAAGTCACGATATTCACAAATTTCATTTATTTAATATATAATTTTCTACAATTTTCAATTGATTTTTCTTTGGATTCAGCAGAAGGTAGATATCATCGTTTTTCCAGAATTTGGTTTGTCAAGTCTCCCAAAGGATGGTGACAGAGAAAAACAATTCAATGCAACTGGATATCGAGATTATTATCGCAACGTAGCCTCTTACATCCCTAATCCCGACGAGGCAGTTCTGCTTTGTAATACCGGATCTAAATACGCAAAGGTAAACCCGCTCAATCCGTCAATATAACTTATTTTATATCGAGATTTCAACTGATTCAAAACGTGTTTTTTTCACGCTCGACAGTCGCTGCAGAAGATCTCCTGTGCAGCTCGCGACTGGAGGCTCTACGTCGTGGTGAACCACCAGGAGAAGGTCGACTGCGAGCCGAACTTATCAGCTGACTGTGCTTCGGACGGTTTTCTACTCTACAACACGAATGTGGCATTCGATCGCGAGGGTCGAGTTGTGGCACGGTACCGCAAATACAATCCCTTCAACGAATTCGGAACCAACATCACCCTCGAGCCTGAACACTCGAGTTTCCACACAGATTTTGGAGTCACCTTCGGCCAGTTCATCTGCTTCGATTTGCTGCATCAGAAGCCGGCAACGTATTTCGCAAAGAATCCCAATGTTACGGATGTGATCTTTTCGACTCACTGGTTCGACTATCCGCCATTCCTCCAAGCTACGGAAATACAGGCTGCCTGGGCTTTAGCGGCCGATGTGAATTTCCTTGCGTCCGCATACAGCGACGCGATTACCGCTAGTGGAGGTATACAAGTAGTTATTTTTTCAAATCCCGTATTGTACAATTCAGCTGCAATATTAAGTTGAATTGAAATGATTATTTAAAATTAGATAACATGATAATTTACATTTTTATACGTACACCACACGTCAATAATTCTTGCTAATAAAACTAAATGCATAGGCAGCGGAATCTATGCAGGAAAGATGGGTCCCATCGTCACATACCATCCGATGAAGACGAGCAACGCTTTACTGATCGCTGAGGTCCCAAAGCGCCATCATCCAGTCAATGCAGTCGAAACCATCAAGAAGACTACAATAGTTCACGTGTTCAGCCATACAGAGGTACCAACGATTTCAGGGATTCCCCCGCGTGTGAATCTTTCCCGAAACTTCAAAGACGGTCTGCTACCCTATGCGAGTGAACTGCTGGATGTCGAGAAGTCTTCTGTTCACGTGACGACCCTCTGCGATCGTGATCTCTGTTGCGATTTTCACATTGAGACCGACTACGACGTGAAAATTGCTGCCGATAAGCCTGCCGCCAAGCAGTACAGGTGAAATTTTATATTATATTATGAAAACAGCGTAGCTACAACATTAACACGTATATTACGTGACTATCATGATTGCAGATATCGCATATTGGTATTCAACGGCGTGACCACCTATGGTAACGTCTCGACGTCAGGTTTGGAGGTTTGTGCCTTGGTCACTTGTGCTGGTGACTCTCTTGAGAATTGTGGTGATTACTACGACGACCATAGCACCGATGTAGTCATGCCAACGAGATTTGATACAGTAGTGATAACGAGACGTGTCAAGCTGGATGAGTCGGTTTTCTTCTTCCCGACGACGTTGCTGCTGGAAACTTACAAGCCTCTGATGAGCAACTCCGATTTCGCTTACCTAACCAGTGGATTGAGCGATTCAAGTCTGATGGTGATGCACTTGATCAAACCACAAACAAGACTGGCCACTTTTGGCATCTATGGCAGGAGGTTCGATAGGGATGGACAGTCAGTGACGATGCCTGATAAGGTGGTTGAATGGAATATCTCATTCATGGCCTTGGTTGGACTACTGGCAGTTTTTGTAGTCGTGGGTTGCTGGTGCTATCCGAGGAAAGTGGTGATAATAAGACAGAAGACTGAGTAAAATACGAGAGGGTTATAATGACATTGAATATGTTGTGAAAATTGGTTATTGAATTTCGTATTTTACATGCGACCAGAAAATCATTTTAATGAAAATAAAGTATATTTTTCTAGCTTCGTTAACTTCAAGCCTTGCATACGCTTCTGCTACGTCAATATACCAATACATCTTTTACAGATACCATCATAAATAAAGTAATCATTAAAATAAAAGTTATAAGAACCCTTGTGTAACATTCATAGTTCCTAAAAGTTAATACTTTATTCAAGAAAAATCAGTCACTACAGCAGCTAGGTTTTGATTGTTTGAGATTGTTTACTCGAAAAGTGATTTTCTATTTCAATCAAAGTTTTTCCTTCAGTTTCAGGCACTATGTAATACAACGTAACAAGTGCAAAGATACAATTGATGCCCAAAAAGAGGAAAACTCCTTCCATTGTCATTGCATCCACCATGTATAGAAATACTTGATTAATTATCGATGATACAAGAGTAGATACAAATCTACCCATTCCCATGCCAATGTCACGAAATCTGTTTGGTAATAATTCGCTATTTAACATAAATGCAATATTCGCGATACCCATTGTAACTATAAAGGATGAAAATATTAGCATCACAGGAGGAATCCAAAATAGGTACCCAGAAGAGTTACCTATTTCGAGTTTAATCAAAAACACTGCTATCGCCGTTACTAGGTAAGCAAATCCAGCTCCGACGAGAGATATAAAAATAAGCTTTCTTTTTCCAAGAGACTTGATGCTAAACATGCAAACTGTTCCTCCAATAATGTTCATGCCATTGTAAATTGCGCCAGCTAAGTGGATATCAAAAGGTGACTCGTTCATTCGAAATATAACGATATTATAAGTGTCAATAGTTTCGTTTCCGGTTAGCTTGAACATTATCAAGATATAAAAGACGACGCACATTGGTATCCATAATGATTTCTGCGTGTAAGGTTTTATTAAATCACTTATTCGCCGCTCCTGACTTCTGATTATATATTCACTATTTACTTCTGCATTGGCAGCTTCTTTCAAAATTAGGAATTCAGGTCTTACATTTGCTAATGTTGTCCAACCTCGTAACCATGCCAAGGCAACTTCAGCTTCCTCAAATCTTCCCTTCCCTAAAAACGGATTTTAAAAAGTCATTTTAACTATATGAGAAAAATACAAAATTAAAAACTTAATAATTGAAGCATTAAAATTTACTTACTTGCAAGCCAATAAGGACTATCAGGCACAAAAATCATTCCTAAAAATCCCATCGCAGGAAATATTATAATAATATAAGCAATCATTTTCCACTTGAAAAATTGGCTCAATAACATGGTAACGAATGCTCCAAATGACGTACATATGTAGCCACTGATAATGAGTGGACTTCTTAAATGTGGTTGTGCAATTTCGGTAATGTATGTTGTACTACATGAAATAGTTGCTGGTAACATCAAACCTACGAAAGCCTGTGCGGCTAAAATCACCGTCGAGTTTTTTGCAAAATAGAACATTATGCACGAGATACTATAGATGATAGAGGTGATCAATAACATCCTACGACCACCAATTTTGTGGCTTAGTAAACCAAATAATATACCTCCAACTGGAGACATGAAGACGTAACTTGCTAAAAAATAAATCATATGGATTTTTTTCAATTAACTTAATAATAATATATTTTCCCATTAAAAAAAACTTATATATGATCAAATTATAATCATATATTATCAGATTTTGTACTCTATAGTGGATATTGATAATATGATTTCTATACTATAGGGTACGAACTCTGATAATATGATGAAACTGTTACTTAGAAATGGAAAAAATGTTTTTTTTCTATGATAAAATCGTAAGGTTTGCTCATTGTTGGAACCTTCATTAATACTTTTGTCACACTTTTGCAATACGTTTGTCACATTATTGTAACACTCCCTTGTTAAAATATTACCTAATTGTAAGTCAAAAATCTAGTTTTTGTACAAAGTATGTCAAAATGCAACAAAATGTTAGTTTAAAAAGTATAACTCGTCTTAATGAAAATACAGTAAATACTTTATGATATCGAAATTTTCTTCAAAATAAAGATTTATAAAATTGTTTAAAAGTGTTGCGAAAGTATTACAATAGAATAACACAACACAAGTATAGAGACTTTAAATATAGAACATTTATGTACATGATCAAAATGCTGCAAAAGAGTAATGTAATAAAATATAAAAATAATATGATGAAACTACTTTCATAACGCTTATGTTGCACTATTGTTATATTTTGGTCGCACTTACGTTACACACAATTATTTCTAGTATGTATAATCATACATCATCGGCTTCTACAAAGATTAGCAGAACACAAAAAAGATCTATTTTAGAGTAAAACAAATTCGTCTAGTATCTAATATCTTGAGGTAAAATTTGCTATATTAATAATAATAAACCATATATAATAATTTAGAGTTTAGGGAAATTTATTTTACTGTGATGGTGCTCTAAAAATAAGAATAGCAAATTAAAATATGCCTTCTTGAGCTGTACTAATCTTTTTAGAAACTGACAATATCATGATGATCATATATCAATTCATCATATTGGAATAATACAGGTTGAATACTATTGAAAACATACAAAACCATGATAGTTCGCCTTTTGTTATTTTTATTTCTGAATTTCTATCCGATAGTTCCGCAAGCAGTAACGAAGTGAATCCGTTTAAATTACCCATTGGGAACTCATAAAATTGGTTACCATAGCAACGATGACTTGAGAGGCTACATTTCGAATCCTTGAGCTTTTTACATTTTGTTTATAAGACATTTCACTATTCCTGTCAATAATAATGTTATATTAATACTTTTTGTGTAAACGATAATTTTTATTTCTTTTTAAATTTGTTTAAAGGGATATAATTATGTATAGGTAATGAGAACACTGACATAGATATTAGAAACTGAAATACGGTTAATACAAGCTATGTTAAGTTCAGGTGTAAGTAATAAAGACCGTCAAATATATCAACAACCAATTCAAAATTATGTACATTTTATTATTGTTGAAATTACTTCAATAATTAGAGCATATCATGGATAAAATGATAAGTCTAAAAAATTCGTGTTTTCAACTACTACTCAACTAAAATCTGTACAATAGTTTTAAATTCAAAGAAACATATGCAACTTGTGAAATAAAAGAATCCACTTTATAAACCAGAGGAAACCAAGATTTCTAAATTCTAGAAATACTTCTAGAAGTCATTTTATACACAATTTATTTTGTTTTATAAATACTTTAGTAAAAGTAAAAAACGTAAGAGAGTGTAGTATGTAAGAAAATGCAACAAACTGTAATATTTTGTACCGTTTTGTTGGGGTTTGGATCATTATTATATTTTATTGCAGTTTTAGACATTTCGTTAAATTTTGTTACATTACTTCCAATTTCTTTATCTATATATTGATATAAGAACTTTATGTGGTTTCTCTTTCAAGTCAATAGATGTAACAATGCGTAAGAAAGCATAAAAAAATAAGAAATTGTAAGTAAGTGTAATATTATGTAAGTAAATGGTATTTGATACATTTAATTATACATAGTTACATTTTCTACATATTGTTACATTTTATATAAAATATATTCCTACCATGATCAGAAAAAATAACATAATAAATATAAAAAAAAGAAAATTAACAAAGTAAGATGAACAACAAATCATATAACAATATATAAAAAATGTAAGGAAATGTTAACATAAATGTAATAAACACTAAGAAACTGAGAATAAAAGTAAGAAATCCTAATAAAGTGTAACAAAAAAATAATGTAATATAATAAAATGTAACAACGGTACAAACACCAACAAAATGTCATAATTTATTACATTTTATAAATACATTTTACATTTTATTAAATTTTGTTATATCTTCTTACGTTTTTGATACTACAGGATATATCTAAATTTGGATTCATTAAATTTTTAAACTTGAAATACGGTTTTGTACTTACCTTTTAATTACTTGTAAGATATTTGTATCTTGCATTGCTATATACATTTACAAATGAAACAATCTTTCAATCCTGCGTTTATATTAAAATATAATAATCACAGATTCAGAAATATACATATTTATTACTTTATTAGGAAACATTCTATCTCAAATACATTATGCGATAATATTGAAATACGCAGATAACCCAATAACGCAATAAAACAAGAATAAACAATATCATTTTTTTAAGTAAATGTACTTTGTACTTTTCACATTTGTACTGTTTGTATTTAATCATTTTAATAAGACTGCATGGTATAATTCCACACTTATGTCATATGCCTATCCGTAAAATGTAAAGCGTAAAATACTCGGATGCAAACATTTTTATAAAACATTGTTTCATCAAATGAATATTGTCATAGCAGACTTTACTCATGATAATCCTAGTATATCAAGCTAAATTTTTTCTTATTTACGGAAAATTATACTTTATTCTACGCATACTGGGCACAAAATGACACGTAGAGATTAATTTTTTTAATGATAGCCATAGATACAGCTCTTCGAACAGCGCCCTGAAGATATATTTAAATAATTATTTTTGATTTATCGCTTATACGATCGGTTTACTGTACAGAATAAATCGATCGTATGTGCCAAAAACCCATTTCACTTTCGTGAAAAAGGACGCCCCAAATTATTCGATTTCAGTTTTACTCTAGTGGTAGAGATAAAATATATTTTTTTAATTTTTCATTTCATTTACAAAAATCTTTATTTTTCATTAGGTAGAAATATCTTTTTATAGAAGACAGTAACTATAACAGGAGTGCCCTGGTAGAAAATTAAACCTATTTCTAGAGAGAATTTCTAGTCAAACTTTTTGAAATAAGTATTTGAAACTTATTTGCGAACTTTTCCGGAATTTCCACATGTACGTCACTTTCAACATGAATTTGCTCTTGTGCTGTGACAAATTTCAAAAAAGAATGTTTATAGCAAAAATAAAATTAAAAAATAAAATTTTTATATGAATGCAGCTAAAACAAAATAAGGCGTGTTTCTCGGCTAATGCGAAATGGGCGTTTTTCTTCACGAAAGTAAAATGAGTCATTTTTAATCCAGAGCGACGATATAATGATGCCATGGAGGCTTTTAAGCGTAGCGTAATAGATTTTTCATTCAAGAAAAATCATTTGATACATATGTTAGTTTTTGATAGTTTGAGATTGTTTACCCGCAAAGTGATTTTCTATTTCAATCAAAGTTTTTCCTTCAGTTTCAGGTATTATAAAATGAAACGTAACAACTGCAATTATACAATTAACTCCAAAAAAGAGAAAAACTCCTTGGAGTGTCATTGTGTCCAACATGTACAGAAATACTTGACTAAACAACGACGATAGAAGAGTAGATACAAATCTACCAATTCCCATACCAATGTCGCGAAATCTGTTTGGCAATAGTTCGCTATTTAACATAAATACAATTTTCTCTGTCCCCATTGAAACTATAAGAGATGAAAATATTAGCATTACAGGAGGAATCCAAAATAGGTATCCAGAAGAGTTTCCTATTTCGAGTTTGATCAAGAGCACTACGATCGCGATTACTAGGTAAGCAGATCCAGTTCCGACTAGAGATATAAAAAGAAGCTTTCTTTTTCCAAGTTTATTAATACTAAACATGCAGATGATTCCTCCAATAATTCTTACGCCATCAAAAATGGCGCCAGCTGCGTAGATATCAAATGGTGTCTCATACATTCGAAATATAACGACATTATAAGTTTGCATATAATCGCCTCCAGTCAGGTTGTACATTATCAAGATATAAAAGATAATACTCATTGGTATCCATAATGATTTCTGCGTGTAAGGTTTCATTAAATCACTTATTGGCTGCACCTGATTTTTGATTATATCTTCACTATTTACTTCTATATTGACAGCTTCTTTCAAGGTTAGGAATTCAGCTCTTACATTAGCTAATGTTGTCCAACCTCGTAACCATGCCAAGGCAATTTCGGCTTCGTCAGACCTTTTATTCCCTAAAAGCACGATTTTTCACAAATATGTTCAACTATATAAGAATATTTATGAAATTTAATAGTACATTATGCTAAAAGGGAATAATCGACTTTAGTCCCGTGTTGCCTATAGAACTTTATTCACGGCTTAACTATGTAGTCACTTTGTTCCCTCAAAAAGTGGAACTTATGTTAATACATATAAAATTTTTTTAATTTTCAAATTTCTAAAATAAACATTTTTTTTCATTTTTAAAACATTTTTAAGATAAATTTTTTTTTCCGCATTTGTGGGAGGAATAGTATATTATACACTAAGGGGGAGAAGGAGGCCTTTTGCTCCCGCGTGTGAATTTGCAGTACGAGGCGAAGGCGAGTGCGCATAGCGAGCCGAAGCCGAGTACTTACTGCAAACACACGTGGAAACAGAATGTTTCTCCCCCATGGAGTATACCATACTTTTTATCACTCATCTCTGATTTTCGCGGTTTGTTGGACTTAAGAATGGGGACTAATTGTCGTCGTTTTGCGACTCGACAAAAGGCACTTGTTGGATCACGATATATATATATATACATATATATATATATATATACACATGTACAAACACTCGGTAATATAAAAGAAGCTGCAGCAAGTGTTTTAACTCACGCTAAATTTTTTTACTTCTGTTGGTCGAAAAACGACGACTTTTATAGTCTCTATTCTATGCGACAATCGGGCATGTATGGTAAAAAGTTTTATAGTCTCTATTCTATGCGACAATCGGGCATGTGTGGTAAAAAGTAATTTTATTCATTTATTTACAGGCGAAATATACGATGGAATAAAATGCCACTTTAGACCCGCTTTTCTGGGAATAAAGTCGCTATTATAGTTCAGTCGTGAATAAAATATAAAACTTGACAAGTTTAAAAATTATGACTTACTTGCAAGCCAATATGGACTATCCGGCATAAAAATCATTCCTAAGAATCCCATCGCAGGAAAGATTATAATAATAATAGCGATAACTTTCCACTTAAAAAATTGGCTTATTAACATTGTAAAAAATGCTCCAAATGATATACACAAATATGCACTAGTAATGAGTGGACTTCTTAAACGTGGTTGAGTAATTTCTGTAATGTATGTTGTACTACATGAAATGGTTGCTGGTAACATCAAACCTACGAAAGCCTGAGCGGCTAAAATTAGCATCGAGTTTTTTGCAAAATAGTACATTATACAGGCGGTACTATAGATGATAGAGGTGACCAATAACATCCTACGACCACCTATTCTGTGACTTAGTAAACCAGATAATATACCACCAGCTGGAGACATGAACACATAACTTGCTAAAAAGGAAATAATATGGATATTTCTTTATTGTTATAACACACTTTGGAATATACTGTCAAAAACATACCAAACCATGATAGTTCGTCTTTTGTTAATTTTATTTCTGAATTCTTTTGTGATAATTTTGCAACCAGTAATGAAGTGAATCCAATTAAACAACCCAACGAAAATGCCAATAAATTGGTTACTATAGCAACAACCATTTGTGATGCTACATTTCGAATCCTTGAACGTTTTTTATTTATTTTATTAGACATTTCACTGTTTCTGTAAATAACAATGTTATATGAGAACTATTTGGCGACAATTAGACATTTTAATCTTAAAGTCTTTTAAACAGTAGATGATAATTTTTATTTTTCTGCTAAATAACTTTTCTATTATTATTGTTTAAAATAATAAATAGGTAATGGATAGGTTATATGTTAGGAATAAAATACGGTTATTATGAGCAATACACGATTTGCAATTATGAGCAACTTAAACTGGTAAACAATTTTATTACTGCTTAAACCGGTTTCGTACTTCATGCATATTTTTTAGAGAATTACGTTTACATTGTAAATTGATGTATAATATATTTTTATTGTCAATCTAATATTCAAATACCCCTGAGAATATTTGCATTTTCTAGTTCGATTTCAACTAAAATCTGAACGAAAATTTTAATCCAAAATATGTATCATAATCTAAGAACACAATTTTAAAATCTAGAAAACTACCGAATACATTTTTTATACAATTTTTAAAATATATGGATTTATTACATCTTTAAGCTTGAAATACAGCTTTGTACTGACCGTTTAATTCCTTGAAAAACATTTGTATCTGGCATTCCGATATAAATTTACAAATGAAATGATCTTTCAATTGTACGTTTTCAATCACAGATTCAGAGATATCTATATCTTTACGTCTTAGATTAGTAAAATATGGTATCTCGAGTACATACGTAACGCGATAATATTGCAATACAGAGAATTCAATTAATAACCGAATAAAAATGAATAAGAAAGATAATTTGATTAAGCACGTGTCTTAAATCATTTAGAAAGCAAATAATAGCTAATATTTTGCAAGGAAATGCCTTTAATTAAAGTTGCAAGTTCGTTTTACAGAATTTAAATATTTTCTTACATTAAGAAAATATTTTTTGAAATAATTACGTTTTGGTAGAAACATTGACATAAAATATAAGCAAGAAAAATCGCAATATTAAAAATTTTTCTAATATATTATTCATTATTTGTTATTTCATCAAAGGGGATGTCATATAGCGGTATTTACGATGATCACTCACCTTAATATGAATTTATTATTTACGGGAAACTAGATCTTTACCACCCATGTACGTCAGGCGCAGATATCATGTAGACATTTGTTGTTTCTTTTTTAACAATAACCATAGAGATAATACACATTAACAACGTCGGCCGAGCCAAAAGCTATCTTCCTCGCGTTTGAGCGAGAAAATTGATCGATAGCTATATCTGTTGTGAGTTCTGTCGTTGTCTAATGACGTATATACGAGGTATAATAGAAAACCGCGCAATTTGGAAAAAGGAGTTAAAAAACATTGATTATAAAATATGTTCTTTATTGAACAGTATAAACATATTAAATATTTTCAATAATGCATTATATATATACCTTTGATGATGCTTTACACAACAAAAACAATCCATCATCCGATTAACAATAAGTATACAACACATTATCAAATATTTTTATTTAGAGCAATTAAATAAAAATAAATGCACATCTTACTGTATCATCGCACAGAGAATAGATCTCTTTATAAAAAGACAAAAAGAGGCATGGCCTTTACGAGAACCAGTGGTCGATACTATCTTATAACATAAATGGGATTCGGACAATATAGCTCATTCAACGCATTTCACGACTGAATCCTTGCCCAATAATATCAAAAAGTTAACTCAACGCAAGTTATACTACTGTGGCCTAGAAAATCTGTCTTCTAAGATAAACCTCTCATAGATATTGTTAATTAACTGAAACTTACGCACTACATAATCGAAAAACATAATTTTCGCCTCTAAAATCGAACAACAGGATTTGCATTGCATTTGCATTTGATTTGTATATTAAGGTATGTGACCTATTATTGATATTTAATTCAAACCGTTACCCTGTATATCCTAAGTTTCCTAAATTATATATTAATATAACGCAGTTCGTTGGTGTATATATCTTAGAAGTAATAACACCAAAAAAATATTATATATGACAATGTAGGCAGTTTCAGGGGCAAGCCTATATACAAATCCTTATATTACCGAATTAAAATGCAGGACAATATTAATTACTACATATATACGCAAGGATACATGTCCTCAAATGTTTTCTTTGCTAGATGGTCATCTGGTCAAGAACTGTACTAATACAGAACTCATTATACATCTCTATTAACACTGACGACCATATTTTTAATGTAAACAATACATCCGACCTATGTATAGGATATGGAAATTTTAAAGATTCTAGATGAAACAGAGAATATCACACGCATGGACAATTTAGCCTATTTAAAATTTACCATTCAAAATAAATGAACCAAATATTCGACATCTTGCTATAGTGATTGAAATAGGTAGAAAGGGTCGAACAACAAGCACCCGTAAATAAGAAGCCGAATAACAAGCCTTCCACAACCGTCACTGACAAAATGGACAAAAAACGACACTGCCTCTAAGTTACTATCTAGCAAGCTTAATGGAAAACGTCAAAGGAAATAAAAATTGTGTAAAATCTTGTAAAATTGATAAACAAATATACTGATTATATATGAACAGTTATTGAAGAAGACATAGCATGCACTATGAATGGATTAATCGCAGAGATGCCTCACATACTGAAAATAATTCAACAATCCTAAGCAACAATTAACTTCCTTCCAAGTGCCGACCTCACCAAATTTAAACGACAATATAAGTAATTTGAGATGAACAATTTCACTTGTTAAAAAATAAGAACAATTTAGAAACATTAGACAATTTAACATAAAAAGTCTAAACTGCGGTTGTGCAACATTAATACGATCTTTGCTGATACCATAAAGCAATGATGAAAGTAATCAGAACTAAACCGATTTTTTGTTTAAAAAAAGATCTTATCCGTTACAGTTCTTCGGTTGTGGCTGTTTCGGACTTTTTATTCGTAAATTGCTTTTCTATTTCAATCAAAGTTTTTCCTTCAGTCTCCGGCACTATATAATAAAATGTAACGATGGCGATAACACAGTTAATTGCAAAAAATAGAAAAACGCCCTGTATTGTCATAACGTCTACCATGTATAAAAATACTTTACGTAACATGGATAATAGAAGAGTGGATACAAATCTACCCATTCCCATGCCAATGTCACGATATCTATTTGGCAATAATTCGCTATTTAACATATACGAAATTTTGTCAATACCCAATGCAAGTACAAAAGATGAAAATATTAGCATTACAGGAGGAATCCAAAATAGGTATCCAGAAGAGTTACCTATCTCGAGTTTAATCAATAGCACTACGATCGCGATTACTAAGTAAGCAAATCCTGCTCCGCCGAGAGATATGAAGAGTAGCATTCTTTTTCCAAGTTTATTGATGCTAAACATGCAGATGAATGCCCCAACAATGCTTACGGCATCATTAATTGCACTAGCCAGGTAGATATCAAATGGTGCTTCATTCATCCGAAATATAACGATATTATAAGTTCTGATAAGTTCTCCTCCACTTAGCTTGAACATTATCAAGATATAAAAGATGATACCCATTGGTATCCAAAACGATTTTTGCATGTATGATTTTATTGAAACACTTATTGTAGGCTTCTGACTTTTGACCTCTTCACTCTTTTCGTCTGTATTCGCTGCTTTTAAAGTTAAGAATTCGGTTCTTACATTGGCTGGCGATGTCCAACCTCGTAACCATGCTAAGGCAACCTCAGCTTCGTCGAATCTTCCCCTCTCTAAAAAAGTAATTTTCAAAAGTAGTTTCAACTTTACAAGAATTTTACGCATATAGATAATACTTTAGCTAATAATATAAATAAAGTAAATATGTAAATATAAAAAAAGTAATATTTTTCAGAATTTCGCGGCGAAGACTCATATTTCACTACTTGCCACGAAGACTACCAGATTTCACTATTTGCCACAAAGACTTACACTTTTTAAAGTAACATTTTTTAATATTCGGAACTTTTGAAAATTTATCTTACATTTTAAAATTTCGGTTTCGTATACTTAGAATCCTCCTCTAAGAAAGACACTGTAATCAATCTATTTCTGTTGTAATTGGTTGTTTAATTTGCCCATTCGATTGGCCAGTTGTATTACTCATTGGCCGTACGATGATATACCGCGAGTTTATTTTTTAATTTCTCGACCGTTTTAGATGTATAAAGAGAAATTGAAAAACGCTGAAATGTGTTAATCTTCTAGTAAAGAAGTGAAATCTATTTGTTTTCATGACTGAAAATGAAATCTACTAGTCTCCGAGGGTGATTTGAGACCCGTTACCCTTCGTTGTGAGCGATGATATATTGATACATAGAAAAATTCTAGAACTAAAAAATTAATGTTTATTAAAAGGGCTCCACACTTATGTCGGAATCAAATATTGAAAACTGAGCGCCGTTCAATATACTAGAGTCTATTGAAATTAAAAACCAAAAAATGTCTTTCTCTGTATTGTTCGACGAAATACGCGTTCTATAATGCAGCTAAAAATCTTAAATACATTTCGACTGTAATTTTACTCATGTATTTTATCACTGCATGCCCGTTTCAACGGTTTAATCACATTATCTGTTACTGCAAGGCTCAACATAGTCAAACATGCTAGCAGACGATATTTGATACAATTTTCTTTTCTTTTTCGGACAGTCTCATAAAACTGTTATCAGTAGGAAAAGTTTGGAATCTGTAGAATTGTCTAAACTTTTATTTACAATTATTTTTATATACCTAAATTATTTTATCACTACTTATTTCGTCGAATAAAATTAGTCAATCTTATTTACGGTCTGCTGGTCCCGAATATCGCAACGATCGAGGTGTGAAACATTCTTAAATTAAAAATTACACAAATTCATGAGCATACAAAAACCAACTTACTTGCAAGCCAATATGGGCTGTTAGGCACTAAAAACATTCCTGCAACTCCCAATACAGGAAAAATTGTTATAACAATAGCGATAGTTTTCCACTTTAAAAATTGACTCAATAAAATGGTGAAAAGTGCTCCAAATGACATACATATATAGCCACTAGTAGTGAGTGAACTTCTTAAATGTGATTGAGCAACTTCTGTAATGTATGTTGTGCCACATGAAATTGTTGCTGGTATCATCAATCCTACGAAAGCCTGAGCGAGTAGAACCATCGTTGAATTTGTTGCAAAATAGAACATTAAGCACGCTGTACTATAGACAAAAGAGGTGGCCAATAATACCACGCGACTACCTATTCGGTGGCTTAATAAACCAAATAATATAGCACCAACTGGACTCATGAAAAAATAACTTCCTGTAAAATAAATAATTTGGATAATTTTCGCCTAATTTAATGATGTTTATTGTACTATTATTGAAATAATACAGTTTCTAATACTATCAAAAACATACCAAACCATGATAGTTCGTCTTTTGTTACTTTTATTTCTGAATCATCTTGCGATAATTCCGCAAGCAGTAACGACGTGAATGCAGTTAAAGTACCGTGCGAGAATTTCACTAAATTGCTGACTATAGTAGCGGTAATTTGAGATGCTACATTTCGAATTCTTAAACTTTTCTCATTTAGATTGAATGAAAGTTCACTGTTTCTGCAAATAAAAATATGTGAAGATTTAAATTATCTCCTTGTTGACATTCTTAAATTACGTGGCAATATCATGTAGATTAATACCTAGCAACTTTATAACATATTGTTGCTTTGTACAAAATCTAGCACAGTTCAAATTTTTTACTAAGACTAACATAATTCCAAACATGTTAGGCTAGCAATAGACAATTCAAAATTTCCCGCGTAGACTGGAACAACTCGCGCACTTGCCGCAAAAACAAGCACAACACAAAGTTTTGATAAGGAATTTCTATGAAATTTTCCAAAATTTTTTTGCTTAAATTTATTATTGACACTTTTAAATTTTCAAAATGTTTAACTCTTTAGCTAATTTTTAATAATTTATCTAAATTAAAATTTGTTTACAAACATTTTTATAATGCTTAACATGTTTATAAATTTGTCTAAAAATGATATTTGTCTGTATTGTATTTGTCAAATTTTTTCATGAATTATCCAACCGAAAAAACATGATACTAACATGTTAAGTAATGTATAGTAGCGAGTTAATGCAAGTTTTCGTTGGAAATTTTGAACTGGGCTAGTCTTTGTAAGGGCCCGACGAGATAATATAAAGGAAAATAACCCATGACCCGATTTTCGATGTTATCATCTCCATGCTACTTTTATCAATCACGATAAATAATATAAATAATGTTATTTATAAATATGTTTTTAAATCTGTTCCTTCATCAGAATTTTATTATATTTTACAATTTCATAGTAAACCCAATCAAAACCCACATGGTCTTATCACGTGATTCCATTTAACTGTAGGGATGGAATTCATTACATCATTAAACTTGAAATACAGCTTTGTACTAACCTTTCTACTGCTTGGAAATCATGTGTATCTTTCATGGCGACAAATGTAACTGAAAAAGTCTTTCAATTGTGCGTTGCAGCAATGCAGTTTGTTGGCGGGGTATCTAAGCAATGTACATGCGTTGAATATATGCCTTTAACTTAACTTTATTGAATAACAATAATGCAACGGCTCAAGCCGACCGTCCGTCATGAAGATCCGTGCTATTCTGTGTTTGCGACCTTTCACCGTGGTCGCGACTCCGAGTCTTGTTCTGTAGAACGTTAAAAGATGGCGCTACGATAGCTTTACATTTACTATAACAGCTGCAATTGTGCAATCCCTCTATAAAAAAGGGAGACAGAGATTGTTATCGAATTGAAGCTCAGAATCAAATCACAGCGTTATCAAAGAATTCACTTCAGATCAGTCAAAGAGATTAATACCTATCACTAATTATAATCCGGTGTATTATACGCGATGGCCATTTTTAGCTTGTAAAACATTTTATCTCAAGCACATTACACGATAATATTGATAACCCGGTAGTCCAATGCGCAACATAATTTAGCAAAAAGTATACATTATATGTACTTTTCGAATTTCTATTGGGTTATTGGGTTATTTAGTAATTTAGCAAAGAAACATCTGGTGTGTAAATTGAAAGCTTTTGTGACTACAGGCTCAAGCTTGATAACCTTTCTTCGAGTTACAGTGTCACAGAAGGCATTTTTTTCACTCCATACTATATAGATATTATTTTCTAAAATTTATAAAACTCTATTTTTCTTTCGCAAACATACCGAAATAACTCGATAAGCATACACTAATTGCATTTAAAAAAGTAGAATAAGTATTAAAGTATTTTTGCAAGAAATTCAAGTCGCGTACGCTTTTTATACACAAAAATATATATACGCTGCGATACATGCGCGCGTGCAAGAATGTTATTTTAAGCCTCGTGTGACTTTTTCACACTGGCATCGCTCGCTCACACAAAGCTAAAATCGCATTATCGCACTATAACATTTTTCCACGTATAAGAAGATATTTTTTCAAAAAAAATTCCAATCGGTATTATCGATATATCTTTGATAAGCAGTACGTTTGTGATATTTTACAGGATATTCAACTCTTGAAATATATTGTGGTTTCGAATGCATTAACATATATGATATGAAGCATCAAAGAATAGATGAATATTTTTCAGAAATATTATTTTTTTAAGATAGGGGGCTTGTCTGAGCATAACTTCACCTAGAGCTGCATTTTTGTTATTTACGAAAAATTCACTTTCCTATCTAAAAAAACGAAACGCGTCTAAAGTCGCTATATAGTGTTAAAAAATAGTCAAATTGATGATTTACTATCATATAAAAATCCGCTGTACGCTACTTTCAGTTATTATACATGTATAATTGTATGTATTACCATATTGTTAAAATTGATGATTACTATAGCGTATACAAAAATGACCATCATCTTCGAGATCATCTGGCAATTTACGAAATCGGACGGTGTCCACGCCTAACGCCGCATTCCCCTAATTTTTTTTCTTTTTATGAATTCGATAAAATTTATGTGCGTCGCTAGCATAATTTTTTTTTATTTAGGATTAAACTAATATTTTATTTTTAAGACTCTCCAAATTCACGTAGTCGATATATTATAAATTTTCCGATCGATTAATAAGTATATATATATATATATATATAATTTCGTAATTATTGAGGTAACATCTAAGTATATTGAACAAAAGCGTATAAAATAACTGCCACTAAAAGGTCGAAAGGTGAATAAACTTATACTATCAAGACCAAAAGATTACGCTGACTTGTTACTCGAGGCGGTAATGCAGGCATCCCCCCTTTACCGGTCTACTATCTTCACATGCTTTTTTTATTAATTAAATTTTGTTCAATGTTTTTAATATTCATTTATGTATGATCAGTCAAACTATAAAGATAATAAAGAAAATTTAAAAGCCTTTGGTATTTGTTTATGTTTGGTTTTATTAAAGAAATATATTCGCGATTGACGTTTAAAATACAAGAAAAAATATATAGCAAAATATCTTCATATGCCGCAAATTCTGGCTAATCCTATATGTGTATGACTGATGGGAGCTTTAGTGTATCGTTGAAATGGTCATCCTGGATTTTTACGTTATCGTAGACCGTCCAATCCTCCATGAGCCTGGCCATCCCCTTGTAAAATGTACTAATCACTTTCATGAAGAAACTGGTTGTCCGTACGCTCCTGGGGGTGGTGACTCTGGCTAGCATCTTGTCCAGTAAATCATCCAAGTTTTGATCGATAATGGTAGTATCATTTCTCACGATCTTCTCATCGCTCGGATTCTCGGTGTAGTGATCGATAGGTTTCTCCTGAGCTGCTGCTACTTCTTCTGTTGAGATTGCAGTAGAAGATTCGTTATGGAAGTCGTCCTTACTGGACGTCTGTGTTTGGCTCTTTGCCGGACATAACGAAACATCGATCTCCGAAAATGGGTACCAATAAGCTTTCTTTGGCATCGTCGGTTTCGTGTGTTTAACGCCGTTAATGATTGATTCTGTGGTCAAGTGCTCTCTTCGTTTGCCGCTATTTTCATCGTGTTTATCTATTATTAGAATTACCATATTTGAATTAATAAAGTGAATAGAATAATAAAATTATAAAACATTGTCGAATAAAGATTAAATAGCGTTTTAAATTACTTTTAACTAAAACTATATATGTGTATGGTGCAGAGCACTTTTTTAGTATCAATAAGTATCATTATACGGAATTTGGCAATTATTTACAACAGGATTGAGTATAAAACAGTAGTAAAAAACAAGTTCAATCGAATATAATAAACAATTATATATATATATTAATGAAAGTTCTGTGAAGAATACCGATCTTTACCTCGAACTGCAGGCATCTCGTCGACTCCATCATAAATTTCCTTGGTCTGCATGTCCAAGATTGTAGATGCATCGATCTCGTGTGCGTCAATGTTGTTGGATACCTCATCTGCGCTGACGAACGCGTTCTTTGGAGCCACCCCGCTGATGTGTTCATCCACAGCCTGGTCATCTCGAGTTGTGCAAAGAGCTTGTTTAAACTTAACTGCACTTGACGGAGCTTTCGATACGAAGCTCGGCAGGCCCAGAACGTACGCCAGATTCTGGCCCGCAACGATGGAGACCAGCGTCAGGAAGAGAGTTATGAAAAGCGAAACTGACATTTTGGCGAAGAGGGAAAAACTAGCGAGTGCTGATCAAAGAAAGCGACGAACCTTACTGCTTCGTTCTCGGACTGAGACTGAGAGGCTCAGATCGAAGGGTTGGTTTGTTACATGCAATAGCAGAAGAGACTGGGCCCAGAGGGTGCAAAATTTATACCTGCGTGGGAGAAGTCGTCCTTATGCTGGTGGGGTATACAATTTTGTGGAACCTGAAGCACTTGGAAGGTCGATGTAGGAGACTTTGCCGATACCGATTCGAGACACCTCGATTTTCTGCATATAGTTAACGATTTTTACTTTTTATTCTTCAAAGTATCAACGAATTGAGAATGATATTTTGCTTGTATTCACATAAATAATTAGGAATTTGAACATTTTTGTGTGAACGTCTCGATTTGAGCAAATTTTGCTTATGTCTTTTCAATAAGTTGGGAAAGTTGACTTATTTTATCGCGCGGAACGTATAGTATTACGCGATGAAACGTCATATGCGTCTTAAAACGATAAGAGAGCGATTCAAAAAGTGCATTGTCGGTGCGGCAGCCGTAGTTCAAGTAGTATTGAGTGTCGGTCTTGCAAGTCAGAGATTATTGCGAGGTTCATCAACTCGGAGCTGTATAAATATTATGACAAACTAGAGTATTTTTAAAATTTTAATTTCAATTATATGTGTTTGTTTATGTATAATGTTGCAGTGCCACATAAAAGCTCTTAATTTAAATTTGTCGGCAAATTTGACAAGCTATGAGGGGCATATATATATAGAGTTATCAAAAACAGATCCATGTCTCAAATATATATATATGCAGTCTATGCTATATGGATTTATAGAATCTCCATTTTCCTTTTGTACCCGAGATCCTTCTATATATAAAAATATATACCTGGGGATAATAAACAAA
Organism: Muscidifurax raptorellus; assembly: GCA_020010945.3. Lineage (NCBI taxonomy): Eukaryota > Metazoa > Arthropoda > Insecta > Hymenoptera > Pteromalidae > Muscidifurax > Muscidifurax raptorellus. Next base: position 37,125,901 of record CM052077.1, on the reverse strand, counting down.
TCGGTTTCGACTCCACGAATATGGAACGAAATCGGCTCAACAGCGTCTCCGAACACCTAAATTGTATACATATATAATATATACTATGCTAATTATGGGTCTGAATGGGGCGGACGAGCATCGCACATAGAAGTTCGGTATATTAGACCGAGATTCGGGAAGCCGAAGCCGAACTGTTTATTATCTTCTCAGGTATAAGCGGCTGATGTACTAAAGGTACGGACGGAAATCGAAAATGAGACATCTGTACAGCACGTTATCCTTAGGAACCGATGTACAATAATGCAGTGTTTGCACGACGATGTATTGTACGCATGAATTCCGTGCGAGCTTAGCGTTGCATATCTAAGTTTTTTTTTCGTTATAATTCCTTAGCTTGCAATATATACACTTATTTATTGCTATATAGCTTTATCATATGTGACGTTGTAATAACATAAATTAAAAAATATTCTACATTCAAGTTTAAATATCACATATTTTTTACTTTTAAATGGAGGAACAAATATTATATAGATATTTTTCTGTATAGTGTATAAGTAATATAGATGATTCCTCGATTTCCACTAGATGGAAGTCGGTTCCATCAAATCTATAGTTCGAGCGCTGAGGGGGGTCTCATTCTTTTGATTGCCTTAAAAATATTACATTAAATAATTAAATATATAAAATAACTTTGACACATTTTGACGTTTAAAAATCATGAAATTCGGATTCTAGGTTACAAAATACATTCAAAAAACGTTTGGTTACCGTGGCAATCTTACAATAAGAAATAGACCTCTCTGCAGACCCCCAGCAGCGCCCGGACTTACTTAATTCTGTGCGTTATCTTTTGTTTTACGAATAACAAATCTCTTGATCTTCTGTCTGTAGTTGTGTGATCTTTTACTTTGCGCCATAGATATGCGCATGAAAAATGTTAACGACACTCTGTTTCTTCGCTACACTGATTATCAGTATTTTTTCTCTTTTATATAAACAGCCGCATCAATCGGTGCTTTATAATATTCACAATATATATAACTCTGAACTTTTAGTATGTTAAATTATTGTACCGTGCCTTTTATCTTCTTTTTATGCAATCTTTAATTTTATTTTAAATACTATTTTCTATTTTAAAGGGGTCTGCAAATCAATGCAAATCCAGATTTCTCGCCACGAAATAGTAGAAGATAAAAGAAACTAATTTGCTTATAACAAACAATAAAATGCCCTCCGTAATGTAATTGTCTATCATTTTACAAAGTTTGTAAAATGGTAATAAATTGCATTACAAAGAATAAAGATTGAATATTACATGATTTTGATACATTATTCAAACTTTATTCTATGAGATATTGACAGATAAAATTGATATATATATTGATATAAAAAACTTCAAACTTTGCATTACGGAGGACAACTATGTTGTGAATGATCGTAATTTTGTATTCATTGTTTGTTGCAAGCAAGTAAGCTTCTTTTGTCGTCTGCTATTTTATGACGCGAAATCTAGATTTGATTTCACGTTCGGCGTCCCTTAAATAATCAAGAAGTACAGAACGAGTGAGAAACTGGAAGTGTGTGGAATACGAGTTGTTCAATGATCATTTACTTTTCATTTCATCGTCTTTAATTATCTTACAAAATAAGTTCAATGCACTCTATTGAGCTTTGATAATTCGAAACGATATGAAATATGTAAAATAGATTGATTACAACTAATTATAAATCAGCATATAAAACGCAGATATATGCCGCAGTAGTAATAACAAATTAACCGACCCTTCTCCTAATATGAACATTCACAGGTTTCTCCCAGCCTATTTCAGCTTTAAACTTATACTTACATATTTTGTAGAGAATACATCAGAAACATTACCTCCCACCCTTGTATCCAAGTATGCGTACGCATTGCAAAGGGATCCGAGTATGGCGTCGAGTTCGTTCGGACCCTATATAAGGGCCTTGACAGGCCGGTGAAGTCGCATATACCCTCACTGATCAAAGAGCTATTAGTTATTCAGCAGTATTGCTCGCCGGCCTGTTCTCCTGACAACATGAAGCTCTTCTGCACTGTGTTCGTACTCAGCGTTGTTGCTGCCCTAGCCGCGGCTTCTAACGATATCAATGACTCAAGAAATTTAGGTAAGATACGATTTTCTATTCTTTGAAAAGATGAAATTCTCTCTAATGTATTACTTGGAATTGTAACAAGTTATAGTTTATTCTGAATCTTTTTATTTGAACGTCTTTTTGATTTTGCGGCTTTGTGATTTGTATTTCCAGATGACAGAGTGACGCATGACACGCTCGCAAGAGAAAAGAGAAGTATAGGAGTCGATGAAAACTACAAAAAAGAGTAAGTGAATTTGCTTAAATTATACATAAATGCGCGTCTACGTGAATCGATACTTTGACGTAAAAGTATCTCTGTTTATATATATACCTGTACTCCAGAATTGAATGTTTATTTCGAGTCGCACATGTGAAATGGACTGTAATCATTTATCGTTGTTATTCGGACAATCTATAACGTTTAACCGAGTCCAAACGTACAATACATATCAACAATAATATATAATCCACCGAAAATCTAGAATAACATGACTGAACGAACTTTCAGCGTGGAAATCAAAACGAAATCAGGAACCTCGATAAAGATATCGAAAAGCATAAGCTACAACGACGGAGGTGCGGCTGTCCATTTACCGATGCTCCTGGACAGTCTCGGCACCAACAAGGTTCGAGTTCTCCAACAGTTGCATGGCGTCGGTCCAGTAGGAGCCGAAGCCGGCGTTATCGACAGTGGAATCGCTACCGGAGGACATCAGATCGGAGCCAGCCACATCGTCGTCGTCGGAGGTGCGCAAGTACCATCGCCAGGAGTAATCGGTCAAATCGGCGCTGGTCATCACAAAAATCGACAAAGTCGTCTTCACGGACTGGTGGAACTGATCCACTATAAGCACGCGATGAGGAAGCAGAAGCTTCGCAATGCCCTTCAACAGCACCACGGCCAGGTCGGCCTCGTGTCCACTGGACATCATGGACTATTGGCAGGTCACGGAAATTTGGGGTCGGGTCTGAAATCATTGATCGCCGCGAAACAGGCGCTACTCGTAGGAAAGGTGTCGAGACAAATGGTCGCGTTATCGGCGAACACACCGATCGGGCCGCCGTGTTGTCCCACTGGACCCTGTTGTCCTGGAAATCAGGGCCGTTGAGTTTCTAATTAATTTGATTATTGTGACAAACTTTTATATGATGTATACATATAATATATAATTTATGAGAAATAAAGACGACGAATTTTACATTTATGGTTTTCTTTCTCTATGTTTGCTACCAAATATTTATTTATATTGACTGAAAAGAAAAATAAATTTGTATAGTTTTCTTTGAACACATTAACGGATACACGCTCTCGTAAAAATTTCACGGGCTGTTGGCCAACCGTTGGTGAAATTTTTACTGTTATTGTCATAAGTCCGCATTTGCCTCTCAAGTTTTTAAGTATTTTTTGTATTTAATATTATCATAAGAACATTATCATTTTCAAAAGGTAGAATATCATTCTAAAACATATATATATATATATATATATATATATATATATATATATATATATATATATATATATATATATATATATATATAATATACGTAATATTCTTTTTTCGAATAAACGTTAACGAATCGAATCCAAATATATTATTTGAATCCTCGAAGTAGTAGTTTGTCATTCCACCACCAACTATGGCGCTGCATAGCGTGCGTCGTCCGCTCTATATTTTCGACCAAAAAAAGAGCTGCAGCAACTCATCTCTCGTGAGAGTCATCTCTACGCACGTCTCTACGCGTGGAGGGGAGAGGGTGTTGTCATATTATTGCTGTGCGTCTCCTCAAGACAACAATCATCCGTTGCCAATACTTATATGTACATATCACACACGCACACACACACATTGTCCAGAAGCAATGATTTGAGCAAGTGCTAAATAATAATAACACGTGCCAAGAATAATCACCAACTTCCAATAACAACATTCAATCCCGACGTTATGTAGGATTTCGTAACAAGTCGATGAGTGTCGTTTCATATCAAAGAAGTGCAATCGATTAGACAAGATGAGCGCAAAGACACTGAGTACTTTAGCCGAGGATTACCTCTACAGCATCAATCCACTGGCCAAGAGGATAGGCGAGGATGTAGCCGCTACGAAGGACGCCTACGAGGGTCTGTGGAACACCCTCAGCCTCGAGGAACGTAACCAGGCTCTGGACGAGACCATCATCCAGCCTGAGGTTGCTCTCAAGTATGCCTCCAAGAAACTCGACTCTTCCACCAAAGAGTTTCCCGACTACTACCCTAAGCTCAGGATACAGACTGGCATGAAGTACATGATCGATGAGACTGGATCGGTGAGTCAATTTATCTGGTATGTTAGTGGTAGTTTGTATAGAATCTTATTAATACTTGATGATTTTGCAGACTCTACGCTGGAAAGACGAGCACTCGGCTCCCTTCTCCTTCATGACACAGTCGCAGATGAATCTTAACTGTCTGGATCAAAATGTTGACACTAATGCTAAGAATATGACTAGCTATATCTCCGATACCTCTCATTATGCGAACTCTTGTAATATAATAAGGAACCATGACGACTCTCTGGAAGACAACTACAGTCCACCCTCTAGTCAGATTAGTTTCTATCAGACAGAGAACTACTCGGATACAATTTTTTCCACCGAGGATTGCAGTACACTTCGGAGTAGCTGCATCGACAGCGAAGCTTCAGAGGGTATCTTTGCCAAGTTGATCAACAAGACTTCTCTCTTGAAGATACAGCAGAATAGTTCAGATGACGATATGGAAAACTTGGTGCCCCAGAAGAGCTTGAGAATGACTGTCAAGGTGGGCAGTGACAAGAATCAGATGAATATCAATTTTGGTGGACACTTAAAGTCCAGTGATATTGAATCAGCTGCGCTACTTGACACTCCCAGTTCTTACAGCAGTTATCAATCATCGCAGCTAAATCAGGATCCTGAAATTCCAAAGACGGGATTTGAATTTTTAGACAACTGGTAACTTTGTATACAAGGAAACGAGTAATAATTTTTATATACCATTTTGTATTAAAGTATAGGAAGTACTAGTTAGAATAGAGTAGGATAAAAAATCCTTTGTTACATTGGAATATATTCTTTAAATATGTTTCTGTTTAGTACATTCTGATTATCGCTAAGTTGCATAACAATTATAAATATTTAAAAACAAACTATGCGCATACATTTACATACATTTATGTACATTTATGTAGAAATAAGGCAATTTTAAAAGATTTTATATACTTGAAATGTATCTATCATTAATTATTATTGTAGAGGCTATTTTCAAAGTATCAAAAGATGATCATGACCAGTTATAGTCAGTTATTTTTAATATTATTAAAAAACTTGATAGTATTAAAAGATGAGCACAGTATGAATTTAGAGTAGGATTGTGAAACTTGAGATTTACTTTGTGTACAATGATAGATCAAAGTATTTACATTTGAAATAAAAACTGGCTGGTTTTTATGTTAAGAATTTATATACAGGGTTTAGTTTCCTAGCGACAGATATGTTTTCATGACAAATAAGATAGGGCATTACGAGTCCCAATTTTTTATATAACAATATACACATTGGATCTAATGTCTTTAGGTACCTTTATTTTATAATCCAGTCAGTCTTATCCCCAATTAATATGTAAAGTACAGTTACTATTAATGAATTGAAAAAAGAAATTATACAAAAGACTGCAATATATCTTCATAATATTTAAGACTTTAACTATGTGACTTCTGTCAGTTGTATATGAACAATTCTATAAACATAGTACAAATCTATACATGTAATCCCTCGTCACAGACCAAAATGTAAAGACACTATATTAACCATTTTTTAAAAACTTTTTTTATGCATCTATACAACCTAACCGACACAACTACATTCATATATTTATATGAAATAAAATTTTAATAAACCTTTATTTCGTGACTCTTTATTTACGACCCACGTATAGAACTAGAAAGGATGTCGGTTTACATACATATGATCTATTATTTTATGCATGAGTACAAGAATTGCATAAGAAAAAGGTGATGGATAAACAAAAGCGTAGAATAATTTTTTACATTTTATTCTTTATTACAAATATAGTAAATAGTAATCCTATAACATTAGATTGCGCCTTATATTATACTTTTGTACAACATCCTTTTCTCGCGAGTGCTCGCTATTTACAAATATAACAAATATAATAATAATTTACAAGGCGTCTCGCGAGTAAGGTGACCATCGACGCGATCGCAATGGCAATATTAATCGTTATAATAGTACATTTAATGATCAGTCTGGCATTTCGAACGAAGGTTCTTTTACTCTACACGTCTATATAACATAGAGAAGTACAAAATATGGCTGGAATTTCAAAGAGTTTATAAATTATGCATAAAATACAAAAACGCTCTCGATTTCCCTAAACTATCAACAGACTTTTAACGTTACACTGGAAGGCACGATATATCTCTATAGATATTAATTACACATACATAAATATATCAAATTTACAACGATCCTCTTATACGCTACAAATTAAAAATCTAACGATCGATACGCGTATAGTATACGCTTGCGTGTCTTCAAGGGCATTGCACCATGGCTTTAGAGTAAAAAAAAAAAAAAAAAAAAAAAAAACAGAATACATATTGTATAGATAAATCGATAATGACTGTACAAGCTTCGTCGGGCTCACCCTGATACAAGGTGTCCCGCGAAATTTTCAAACTAGCTTGGTTCGATTACACAAGACGTACATAGAAAAGTTATAAAAATGGCAAAATCACTCAGACGTATTCCTCGGAGGGTTTGGCGATATTGTTGCAGGGTAGCCTCAGAGTACTGGGCACGCGACTGGTGCCATCGGGCAGCTCGGCGATGTCGATGAAGACGCCGACGAGGCTCTCGAAATTCGGTCCCCAGTTGAGCAGGTAGTCCCAGCTGAGCGCCGTGTTGGGCGAGGACTCGTTCGGTCGGTAGAGGCCGCCCATGTGGGTGGACATGTCGTCGTCCGAAGCGACGAGGGTGCTGAGCGAGCCCCGGAACGAGCTGTCGAAGCCGTCGTAGTTGATGTTGGGTGGCAAGGGCGGCTTGCTCGACTGGGGACTCTCGCCGCTGCGGGCCACCACCTCGTTGTCGGGCTTGCTGTAGATGTGCTCGTCCGAGCGCTTGTCGCCCACCAGCGAGCCGTTGTCGTACTCGATCTCGGAGCAGGTGAAGCTGTCGTTGCCGCTCTCGTCGGTGGTCGAGGAGTTTCGTCGCTTGAGCCGCTCGACCGGCGGCCTGTGAAGATGGGCCAGCGGCCCAGGACCGCGGGCTTCGCTGGACGAGCTGACGGCGTCGAGGGTCGAGACGAGGCTGGAGGTGCGCGGTCGGGAGTTCAGCCGCTCGATCTCCTCGGCGGTGAGGCCCATGGGTCCGGAGGAGACGCCCTGGCCGGCGGCCTCGGCGCCCGATTGCTGGACCTTGCGGCTGGCCGTGGAGCCGGACAGCTGGCTCATGATGGGCGAGTTGAGGCTGCGCTCGCTGTTGGAGTTCATGGCGTCCTTGCCGACGCCGCCCGAGGACGAGGTCGTGGCGAGGAGGGCGCTCTGGAGGGGCTTGCCGCTGATGTCGTGGAGCGTGAGGATACGCGGCTGCTGGGCCGAGAGCTCGCTGCTGGGCGAGAGCCTGGCGAGTGGCGTGCTCTGCAGGAGCTTCGGCGCGGAGCCTTGGGGCTGGCCGACCGAGGGCGGAGGCATGGCCCGGGCGGGGAAACCGGCGGCGTGACGGTGCTGCTGGCTGGCGTGCTTGTGGTGGTTACCGTAGCCGGCGATGGGCGGCGGGGTGGCCTTGTACTTGCGCATGCCGTCCCGGTAGCCCTTGTAGTGGTAGACGATGTCGATGTCGCTGGGCGCGATGGAGCTGGCGTTCTCGAGGTCGTAGTGCTCGGGCATGTCGGGCTCCTGGCTGTGCTCGTGCGAGTGATTGGGCGGAGGCAGCGGCGGGTGCTCGTCCCGGATGGGCGGCGACTTGCTGATCTCGCGCTCGATTATGTCGGGCCTCTGGGGCCGCTGGTGCTCGTTGGCGCCGGCTGCCGCGGCCGCGGAGCTGCTGTTCATCTCGCGTTCCTTGTACTTCTTGGAGATGAGCTCGGGACCGAGGTGGCCCATGTTGCGCAGGTCCGAGCCGTCGGAGATGTAGGTGTTCTCGTGGCGGGACATGAGGCTGTCGGACTGGGGCCCGCCGACGAGGCTGTTGCCGGTGATGATGGCGTTGGTGTTCTTGTTGACGACGCTGCTGGCGGACTTTTCCTTGTTCTGCCGGCGCAGCCGGAAGATGACGAAACTGGCGAGGATGGCCACCAGGAGGATGATGAAGAAGACGATGACGAGGGTGATGCCGACGCTGAGGGGGTCGGCCGCCGTGGCTGCGGTGATGCCGATGGGACCGCGACAACCCAGGTGCACCTTGCCGTAGAAGACGACGTCACGGAAGATGGAACCCGAGCCGTTGAAGGGCTGGGCTTCGCCGTTGATGCTGAAGTTGGCCATGCAGCCTTCGAAGGCTCTGGGGAGGCCGTCGTGGGCGAGGTATTGATCGCGCCTGACTCCACCGATGCTCAGCAGCGTGAGGTAAGGGTCGAGGAAGTCGTGGACGCCAGCGGAGTCGAGCTCGTCGCCGGTGAGGCTGCCGTCGATATAGAGATTGAGACCTCTGGCGTGGGCGTGCAGAGTCAGGTTGTGCCAGCGGCCGTCGGCCAGGCTGACCTCGAGGGAGCCGCTCATGTTGACGGGCGAGCTCAGCAGGGACGAGTAGCTGATCTGGCCGTTGCGCAGCTCGACCGAGGTGAAGTGCTTGTTGCTGGCGGCGTAGACGAGCACGCCGTCGGGCTTCACCGTGCGGAACATCAGGTGGATGCTCTTGGCTGGGGTCGCGGTCGGAATCAGCGGCACGCGGTTCTCCTCGGTGTAGTGGGACGAGAGGCCACCGTGCCAGAGAGTCGTGCCGCCGTAGAGGTACTCCAGCAGCTGCATCCTTCGGTGCTTCTCGGAGATCTGTAAGAGGAAAATTTCATTAACGTCAATGAGTTTTATAGTAAGAGATGGAAATTAAAGAGCTCTGCAGGTATCAACGATTCTTACCTTGTACTCGATGTAGCCGCCCTCGCTGAGATTGACCGACTCGAGTGCGCCCTGGCAGTTGGGGGCGGTAATCCTGCCGCACTGACAGGCCGGCTTGTTCCACTTGTCGTAGCAGGTGCCGTGTCTGCAGAGGTTGTCTCTTTCCCTGGCGGTCGAGCGGGAGCAGGGTCCGTTCTCCGACCTGGGACACGTGGGCTTGACTCCACGGGATGACGAGGGACTGGTGAGGTTCAATCCGCGACCGTTTATAGAGACCGAGTGCACGCATCCGACGAAGTCGTCCGAATGCAACTGGCCGGGGCGCTCGAGCACCGGGTCGGAGTTCATCAGACCGCCGAGAATCAGAGGATTGTTGTTGAAGTTCAGCGTTCTGAAAGGGACGATGAAATTTTGTTAACCTGAATCTCGGTGCATTCGGGGTTGCAAACTACCGTGGCAATCGACTTACCCAATCGGTCCGACATCGTCGACGTAGCAGGTGGCGTCGCCGGGCCTGCACTCGTCGCACACGTCGCCGTGTTCCTTGCATCTCGAGACGCTCAGCGACACGACTCTTCCGTTCCTGGTCGCGGTCACCTTCCTCCAGCCTCCGTCGGCCAGAGACCTTTCGGATTTGATGGTGAGAGATGCGATGGCGCTTCTGGAGCCGCCACACGAGAAGACCAGCCTACCCTCGACGAGCTCGAGCACGACAAAGTCGGAGCGTCCGCCGCTCTGAGGCCCGTAGTTGTAGAGCAGCAGAGCGTTGGGTTTGGTCGTGGCGAAGACGATGGTGATGTCGTTGGTGTTGGAGTCGAGGGCAGGGAAGGTCATGTAAGAGAGTTCGTCGAAGCCGAATGTCGAGCGCTCGCAGTGTCGACCGTAACGGCCCTCCGGACAACTGCATCGGTAACTGCAGAAAAACGTCAGCGTTATTCTCGTTTAATTCGTAGATTAGATCTAAACATCGTTGATACGACGACAATTACCCAGGTTTCTCTCCCACGCAGAGTCCACCGTGCAGGCACGGATTGGGTCTGCAGGAGTCGGTGAGCACCTCGCAGTGGTTGCCTCGGTAGCCGGCGCGACAGAGACAGAAGAAGCTCGAGCCGTCGGGACTCTCCTTGCAGCTGCCTCCGTTGCGACAGGGACTGCTGGCACAGGCGTCACCACGTTCCAGTTCGCAGAGACGGCCCTCCCGGTCAGCCGGACAACTGCAGTGGAAGTCGAAGCCCATGCGACGACACTGACCACCCTGGAAATGTTGATATTCAAGTTATAGCATTCGTTCGAGCACAGGAGCGTAGTCAAACCGTATAAGATACAAACTAACGCAGATGAACTTACAGATTGGCAAGGATTGGGAGCGCAGGGGTCCTGCTTCTTCTCGCATCGTTCCCCGGTGAATCCATCGCGACACTTGCAGACCATCTCGTGCACGACCTTCGGCGAGGTTAATATCAGAGTCGGACTGTCGGTGATCCTGGCGCTCTCGTAGACCACAACCTGGTCGCTGCAGACACCTCCGTTATCGCAGGCGTCGTTCTTGCAGGGTGAATAACCGATGGTCAGCTGCGAGCCTTCCATGAGGCTCTCGATCTGTCTGCGTCTCCTCTGCAGGAAATCCTTGACCTCCTGCCTGGTACGATAGCCCTGTGGCGAGGATATCACCATGTACACCTCGATGTGGTTCTCCTTCTCGTCGACGCTGAATACGCTCAGTGTGTCGCCGATCTCCAGCTCCTCTTGCAGCAGCTCCAGCAGAGCTCGGTAGTACTTGCCGAGAAAATCGGCTGCCTTGATTCGTGATATCTGCATCGTGATGCTGTTCTCGACCGTGGCATTGGAGAAAGTGGCGAACTCAACGCTGACCTTGGACACGACGTCCGGATGCCGACCGTCGTTGCCAGACACGCTGAGAGAGTAACCGGTACCTGCCGACCAGAAGAGGATTAATCGCATGCTTCATATACATATTATATTGACCGAGCGCCGAGATGCTCTTATAACGAGCGGGAGTAAATCATTTATTTTTCGCATCGGAAATTTCGGTGTGAAAAACGAATTTGAATTTCCGAAGGCTCGCGAATTAAGTGGAATTATGCAAACCGGCGCATAAAATACGAAAATCGCCGACAAAAAACGAGGAGCCACCGCGCGCGCGCGCGCGCGCTCATGTCGCCTCGAGGAACAACTATATATGATAAATCAAGGGCAGCGCAGACTCGCCTCCCCTTCGATACGAGACACGCGCACGCGAATGAATAATTAATAGGAGCGATCTCTCGGTAATTTTCGGCGCGTTATTTACGATCGTTGCGCACTATATACCAACCTGGCGTGATCCTGGCTGCATGTAAATCGCAAGCGGCAGGGATGCCGAGGACGCCGCTAGCCGAGCCGGCCTGGATTATCCTGCAGCTGTAGTCGCCGCTGGTGTCGGGGTCGTTGGGGTGGACGTCGGCAATCTTGCCCAGCGGCGTCTGACCGTTGAACGAGTTCACCATCACGTGGACCGAGCGCGGACTCGACGGGCTGTCGTTCTGGTCGAGCACGTAGACCGTGATCGCGTGCTCGCTCGACTGACGCGGTGTGCCCGAGTCCTCCACCTCGACCTGTATTTTAATTTGTTTCGTTTTAGTTGAAAGGGTTGACGTGAGAGTGACGGGTGTTGTTGTCTAGTATCGTTGATACGAGGCTTTGGAAAAAATTAGCGTGTCTCCTTGAACGAAGCACGCGAGACTCACCAAGAGATCGAGTTGAGGCGCGATTTCTCTGTCGAGGCTCCTGGTGGTTTTGAGTATCCCCGAGTGTTTCTCCAAGCTGACGAGATCCATCTGCTTGCCGCCGATCAGCCGGTAGGAGAACGGCGCTCCGTTGGGTGGAAGGTCGGGATCGGTAGCGCTGAGGGTCATGATGCTCGTGCCAGCAGGTTCGTTCTCGCTGACGTAACCGATCACGTCGGTGGGATCGAAGACGGGTCCGTTGTCGTTGACGTCCAGTAGCTCGATCTTCACAGTGGCACTTCCGGTCTGAGGTGGACTGCCGGTATCGATCGCTCCGATGATCAGCTCGTAAGCGGAAACGGTCTCCCTGTCGAGAAGCTTGGCGGTCTCGATGTCGCCGGACTGCGGGTCGACCTTGAAAGCCTGACCCACATTGCCGCCGATTATCGAGTAGGAGAACTGGTTGTTCTGCGGACGTACGTCCTTGTCGATCGCCCGAACGGTCACGATTCGGAAGCCCACGCTCTCGCCCTCCGAGACGCTGGCTTCGTAGAGAGTCTGCAAGAACTCGGGCGGATCGTTGCCGTCCTGGATGGAGATGATGACTTGAGCCTCGTCGGTGTCGTTGCCACGAATGCCGCCCGTGTTCTTCGCCATTACTGTTAGGATGGCGCGGTTTTGCGTTTCTCGATCCAGCCTTAAAGGTATTTGTAAAGTTAAAATTTGCTCCGAGGGTCTAGATAAAAGTGCGGACTTACCTCCTGGACACACTGATGATTCCTGTCTCGGGACCAATGGAAAATCCTCGATCGTTCGAAGAGCCGACGAATAGGTAGAACACCTTTCCATCGACGCCCGCGTCCTGATCCGTAGCTTGGACCAGTCCCACGGACGTTCCGACTTCCGCGCTCTCGGAGACGTCCATGTGGAAGACCGGTTGAATGAACTTGGGATAGAATTCGTTGACGCCTGTGATGTGCACGAGGACAGTAGTGAAGCCAAGCATGGGAGGATTCGTGTCGGGATTAGCGGCAACAATGTCCAGGGTGTACTCGTTGGCCTCCTCGTAATCGAAGCTGATCTTCGACTTGATGATGCCGGTGTTCTGCTCGATCTGGAAGTGCTCCTTACCGGTTCCACCGAGAATTCTGTACTGAATGACGGCGTACTTGGGAGAATCGATATCCTTGGCAACGACCTTGAAGACAGAGTGTTGAGCTGGTGAGTTCTCGGGTAGATAGGCCTCGTACAAGCTCTGGTTGAACGTCGGCGGATTGTCGTTGATGTCGGACACGTTGACGGTGAGCGTGGCGATCGCGTGCTTCGACTCGAAGCCGAGGTCCCTCGCGGTTATGTTGAGCCTGTACTCCTGAACGGTGTCGTAGTCGAGAGCCTCGAGGATCGTCACGGCTCCGGTGATCGGCTGGATAGAGAACTCGTGGCGTTCGTTGCCGGCCGAAATCTCATACCTGACCATGCCGTTTGGCCCATCGTCCGAGTCCACGGCGTTGACGGTCAGGATCGTGGTGTTGACGGGTTCGTTCTCCGGCACTCTCACCTGGTAGCTGACGGCGGCGAAGGTCGGCGCGTGACGGTTCTCTCCGGTGACGACCAGAGTGGCCCAGACCTCGTCGTTCTGCGGAGGCACACCCTTGTCGGTCGCTCGGATCTTGAGGGAGAACGCGCTGCCGATGCGGAATTCGGCCAGGCTCTTCTTCGCGTACAGCCAGCCGGACTTGGGTTCGACGAAGAAGTAGTCGCTGCCGTTGCCGGCTACCAACGAGTACTCGATCTCCGCATTCACACCAAAGTCTTCGTCGTCCGTGGCTTGTACCTGGGCGATCTTCTTGTTGCTGGGGTAGCTCTCGGGCACCGGGTACAGATAGGCGCGTCGTTCGAATTTTGGCGCGTGGTTGTTGGCGTCGACGATGCTCACGTAGACCAGGCTCTTCGAGGACAGCGGTGGTTTGCCGTTATCCGTCGCCACAACGTACAACGAGTACACGTTCTCGGGCGAGGTGGGTCTCTTGGTGTGTTTATAGCGCAGGGTCCTCTTGCTGAATATGTCTCCCGTGGCGGGATCGACGGTGAAGAGATCGGATGGTTGCAGCAGACTGTACGAGATGACGGAATTCGGACCCTGCTTGTCGCGGTCGGTAGCGACGACCTGGCCCACGTGGGCCATCCTGCCCTGCAGCTCCGGAAAGTGGAAGTGGTAGGTCTCCTCCTCGAATTCTGGCGGATTATCGTTCTGATCCTGGATGGTAATAGTCAGCGGTGTCTCCGCTCCCCAGGCGCCGTCGACGACCGTCACCTTCAGCAGGTACTCGTCCTGGACTTCGCGGTCAAGGTGACCGGCAACAGTGACGTTACCACTCAGAGGATCGATGGCAAATTTGTTGCTGGGGTTACCGGTGAAGCTGTAGCTGACATTGGCGTTGGCACCGATATCCTGATCGCTGCTCGTGATGCGGATGACGAACGCGCCGATCTCCGAGTTCTCGGTGACGTTGACGCTGAACAACCGCGTGAAACGCGGCGGATTGTCGTTCTTGTCCAGAACCGTGACGAGCACCGTCGCGGTACCAGTTAGCTGAGGCGTACCCCTGTCGCGGGCTTCCACTATCAGCTCGTAGGAAGATATCTGAAAGCAAAGAATTTCGCTCACAAAATGCACGACGCATTACACAAAATAACACCGACTACTCACCTCCTCTCGATCCAATTTGGCATTGGTACTGATCTCCCCGCTGTCCTCGTCGATGACGAAGGTGTCGTCCAAGTCGTTCATCAGATGATAAGTGACCTCCCCGTTGCTACCGGAGTCAGCATCTTTGGCCGAAATCTTGCTGACGAACAGCGGAGGATACTCCTCCTCGGAAACAGAGGCGTTGTACACGGCGGAATCCATGACAGGCGCGTTGTCGTTGGCGTCGGTCACGTTGACTAGAAGCTGAATGACGCTGCGAAGCGATGGCTCGCCGGAATCGCGAACCTCGACCCAGGCCTCGTAATGCGGCGCCGTCTCGTAGTCGAATCCGGATGCGATCACCACCTGTGCATCAGCCACGATATTATTAGATACATATTTCTCATTTCGATCGATGATGTAACACACATATTTGTAAATAGCTTCACCTCTCCGGTATGCGGTTCGATCCTCAGCGCTTCTCCGACGTTACCCCCAGCCATTCCGAAAACCAGGTCACTCGCGGGTCCCTCCTTGGGCGTGGTAGCGCTCAGGGTCGTGATAACCCTACCCTCGGGCACGTCCTCTGCGAGGGTAAACCTGGTGGCAGTGGTCGGTCGGAAGCTGGGGAACAGCTGGCGTTCCCAGAGGTGGACGACGAGGTCGGCCGATACCGATCGGGGCTCAACGCCGGAGTCCGAGGCCTCGATCTGCAGCTGGTACATACTCCGACCTCCACTGGCAAGCTTCTCCTGGGCTCGGATCACACCGCTGTGCGGATCGACCGCGAACCGACGCGAGTCCTTACCGTGGAGTCGGTAGACGATGCGCGAATTCTCGCCGTCGTCGTCGTCCGTTGCCTTGGCTCCGAAGACGAAGTCGCCTGAAGACATCATTACGCATATGATGCAACAACGATCGCGCGGAAGATGCAGCAAAATTGCGAAAGAAGATGAAACGTACCTTTTCCGGTGGAGTCAGGGACGTAAGCGGTGTATCTCGGACTGGCAAACCTGGGCGCGTTGTCGTTGAGATCGGTAACGGCGATGGTGAGATTGACAGCGGCGGCCTTAGGTTCCGTGGGACTGGAATCCTGGGCGACCAGGGTCAGATGATAGACGGCCGTCTGCTCGCGGTCCAGTCTCTCGAGAGTGACGATCTCGCCGGTGCTCGAATTCACGTGGAACCTCTCAGCCTTGTCACCGAGCAGACTGTATCTGTTGGACGATTTTAAAGCTCGTTGTCATATAGCTGTTTACGCAAAATCTGCATAATCTCGGTATATATCCGCGCTAATCCCCCCGAAAATTCCTGGGATCGAATTTATATATAAGCCTCGAGAAAAGATCGTCTTACCGGATTCTGGCGTTGAGACCCTCGTCCTTGTCGCTGGCCAGAGGATTAGCGACCCAGGCACCGGCCGGCAGGTTCTCCGTGACCGAAGCCCGGTACTCTTGCCGGTTGAACTCTGGACTGTGGTCGTTCACGTCCAGCACGACGACGCGGACGATTCCTGAGCCGGTCAACGGCGGCGAACCTGGTGACAGATTGATTTTTTCTTTATCTTATGCCTGTCGCACTAACAGCAAGGCAGGTGTACACAATTAAAATTCTAAACTCTGGAATGAAGCAGCGTAACGCTCGTTATTCGCGGAATCGGCTTTTTCATCGGCGAAGAAAAAGCCGCTCCAAAAATAACCGCAACTTCCCCCTCGCGCATTCCCATGCATCCCAACAAAAGTCGCTACGCAGCAAGGATAGCATACGCGCGCGCACACCTGAAAGGAAAAAGCGTTTTTCCCTCGCACTCATTCCAGGGCAATCAATCAACATCGCGTCGCGCGCCGAAGGCATCGGAATCAGCATTCCGCGAATTGAAATATGCAAACTGCGGCGGGGGTCAGAAAAGAGCGCTCGTAATCGTCCGAGACGAGTGTGTGCGTGTGTGTGTGTGTGGGTATATAATATAGTATAGGTAGACTCGCTCGACCTTGTGCTGTCAGGCTCGCGTCGCCATTGTCCGATGTGTCCGACTGAGCGCAAGTTTAAAAGTTATCTGCCTTCCTCTCTCCCTGCCCTTTATCCGTCTTCTTCTTCTTCTTCTTCCTTCGCTTTCTATTTGTCTCTCTCTCTCTCCTATTACTAGACTCCACTTCGATATTTCCTCTCTCGCGTACACGGATCACTGTTCTCGCGGGAGCTTAATGTTTCCTCTTCCTTCTCTCCCTCGCGCCGCTACTTCTTTTTTTATTTCTCTATTCACTGCGGTATACAGAGATCGACTTTATTAGACCAATCCTCTATATATATATATATATATATCTATATCGAGCGCTAATTCATTCATATTATTACATCGAGCTTCCTCCGTCTACGATCGGATCCCGCGACTCCTCGTGTTTAATATTTGCCTCGAGGCTATTATATAGAAGAGAGTCTTTGTCGTTTTCTTTACGGCCGCGCGTTATACGACTTTTCATATTTCCTCGTCTTTACTCGCGCGCCGTTTACGAGCATTTCCATATATCCCTTTGTGCGCGCGGCGCTGGAAAAAGCGCGCATAGCTTCGATCGCCGCCGCAATGCGTTTATAGCTGGGTAGTTTTCGAAAGTATATTTGTTTACGCACACGCTGGGTCCGTTAGAGTCGATAATTTTGAGGGGGAAAAAACGGTTCGCCGAGTTCGCGGTGTGTACCGTACTTAAACTGCTCTGCTATATATGGCTGGACGACAATGATGTTCGTTAAAAAAAAGGGGGTAATAATGCTTCTCTCATCTCTCATGATGCTCTCCATAGCCGATCCCTCGAGCTATCTTTTGAGAGGCTCGCCGAGGTATTTATTTCTTTCTCTCCCTCTCTTTCTATTCCCTTCGTTCTCACACACCCACACACACGCGCGCGCGCGCAGGCACAGTCGCGCGACGGATACAAATTGAAAGGAGAGGCTCTTTTGGAATTGATTATATCCGACGCGCTGTGTCATTCGCGAGGATTTTCCCCCGCGCGTATGCATACAAGTGTGCTCGAAGTTAATCAGCGCATTCGGAGGAATTATCGGATTATTATCATCCTCGCGTCCGCATCCGTCTTTGTTAATAGACTTCCGCAATTACGCGTAACGCGATTATTTAAAACTATTAAAATATATCCATGTACATTATACATGAAAAATTCCTGCGAATACGCGCATTCACACACATATACGTATAAACGTCGGCGATACCGCGGATAATCGTAAGCCCGTCGTCGTCGTCATCGTCGTCGAGGCGATTATCATAATCGCGCTTGGCTTGTAATTCTCTCCTCTGCGCGATATGTCCTCGAGGCGATGATCGTGCGCGGGGCACTTATTAGCGAAAAAATCCGGATCAGTCTTATCCGAGAGTGCTGCAGTATGTGTGTATGTGTGTGTATATAGGTATAGGTCTCGGCCGCCGGTGGCGAATTTGAATATCGTGCGCGCGCGATGCTTTAAATTGGAGCGCTCGGCTCTCTCGATTTTTATCGAAACTCCGGCGAATTTTTTTCGTTCTCTCCTTTAAGAGCTTAGAGCGTTTAAAAAGAAAAATAACGCGCATTAATCACTCTATACGCGCTTGTAATTGCGGGTAGACAGAGAGGTCGTCTTTTCATTGTGTGTATTGTATATATACACACATATAGATATACACGCGCGCGAGAGGGAACTTGGATTGCATAATCCGCGCGACGGTGTGAAATATCCGAAGAAAAAAGACAACATCGAAACCAGAATCTCGGCGATAAATCCCTGGGATTTATGTATATATATATACATACACTTGTGTCCCCGTGCGCGCCATTAATAACCCGGAATAACAATATCAATATAAGCAAAGGCGCGCGTGCGATCAAAACGTTTTCTCGCGCGCGGAAATCCCGCGGCAACGTCTCAACTATACACCCCGGCGTATAACGCGTCGGACAAGTTCGACTCTATAATATGCGCGTGTATTCAAAAACCGAGAGAGTGAGCTGTATACGCAGAGAAAAAGAATTAATTTCAAGTGCGAGCGATAAATCTGCAGGACTATATACGTATATATATCGCGACCCTCCCATTAATAACAACAATAACGATATTAATAAGGAGTAGCGTATATAGCTTTGAAAAGCGCGCGGGGAGAAGAGATTTGTCGCAGAAGTGCGCGCGGCCCATTAGAGGCTCCTGTGCTCGGGGTCCACTTTGTCTCTCCCTCTCTCTCTCTCTCTCTCTCTCTCTCTCCGGAGAATATTCAACGACACACACACACACGCGGACTCCTTTCATCCCACGTCTCGCACACGGACACGCGTGAATTTCTTCTTTTTGCGGACTCGTTTTTTGCTTTACGCATCGCGACGATAACGCGAAAAGCATCGCACAGCAGCAGCAGCAAGTCTCTCGCTTTAAGTGCGCGAGATTTATGATTTGCGCAAACGTGAATTGCGTTAATAATGAAACGGTTAAAGCGTGCAGACGCGAGAGGGAGACTCGTGTGTATAGGCATCTCGCGCGTTATATTGTGTACGGGAGAAAGAGCGCGAGAGACGGGATTATTGAGCGGCTGAGGGATGGCTTTGCTTTCGTTGCTTCTTTTAGCACGCGCTGCACGTGTATAGAAAGAGCCTTTGGCTCGAGCCGCTGTGCGGAATTGACTTTTTAGCGGCGGCGCTGGTAATTAAGCGTTTAATTACGGATTTTCGGCGGCGTATTATAAAAATCGATCTTTACGCCGATCGCAGCATGAATATTCAGAAAATTCTCTGAAAATATAATAGTCCCCTCGCGTACAAAGACACGCGCGCGAGCAAGAGAGAGAGAGAGAGAGAGAGAGAGGCGCCAAAAATTAAGGGGACCAAGGAGGCAGCAGCACACGCATGATCGAAGGGCTTCCTCTCCTCTCTCTCTCTCTCTCTCTACAAAATGCCGAGGCGAACCTCGGCCATAAAGTATGGGCGAGGCATAAAGTATGAGACACCGGACAGCCGTCCCTGTATGTATATGTACATATATATATCTATACGTGTATACTATACACAGGAACGAAGGAGAGAAGAAGGAGCGGCTGATGCAAGTGTAAGAGAGAGGGAATACGCGAAGATCGGAGATAGAAAGGAGATGGAGATACTCACACACACACACATGTGCAGCGCCGCGGATAAATGTGGAATAGCAGACCGGAGAAAGAGATGGAGGCTTATATAAGCCGGGGAGAGAAATAAGGCTCCCTCGAGTGACTTGCACGTGAGCTGCTCCTCCAAGAGAGAGAGAGAGAGAAAAAGGAGGAGAACACGCGGAGGATTATCTGTGCATCAAACCTCGCGGCGGCGGCGGTGGTGGCGACCGATACGTACTGTGTTCTCTCGTATTATTATTCTTCGAGGAATTCCGCCGCCCGAGGATTACCCCGATTGATTGGGAGAATATTATATATGTATATGCGCCGCCAATCACGAGCTCGTATATTGTGTCTCTTTCGTGAAATTTGGCGAGATCGCACTTATAGTCCTATTCTTGCATTGTACACAGATATAACCTGTGGTCTTGATTTGCATACACATTTATATATATATATATATATATATATGTAAGCGTCGGCTATAGAACGTTACGCAGCGAAATTTCAAAATGTCGCGCGGCGCGCCGATTTTATCGCAGTCATCCTTTCATGCACGCGGACCTGTTGTATTATATGTAGTTTGAAAAGAATCGCGGTGCTACCAGTGCTGTGGTAAAGGACAAAGAGTACACAGTGTATGCGTGTATATATATACGGTTCGATCGGTATCGCGACGAATATTTTCCGTCGATCAATCCTCCATACGCATGTTCTTTCCGTCTAGACGTTCGAGCAAGCAATTAGGCAAAGGAAACGGTGGATTCGTAAAGTTCCTCCCAGTCATCGCGAGTAATTAGCGGAACCCCGTCGTACGCATAACGGGGATCCACGTATATATATACGATCGCGAGTTCAGATGTCACTCGGTCTTCGACCTACACCTGCGTGCTTTGTACATAGAGGATGATGAGTTCAGCCGATGGCTCTGGATCGTCTTCGTCCGCGAGGGACACCGTGTTCAATTTGAAGTTCGACACGAACGAAGAGCTTCGCACGAGTGTGTGGTATATATATACACTTTGTGCGAGGGAGAGACGATTTACGAGCTGGGACCAACGAGAGACGAACAAGAGCTCGTACGAGAGGAGACACACGTACACACGCTGTATTGGTGGGAGGATTCGCAGAGTCGGTGTATATATGAGAGTTGAAGGATTGCGTTATTTGTAGCGTGAAGTATTTACTGCTGAGCGTGTACAGTATTATATAGACGCGAGAGTGTACTTCGTTTTACCAGCTATTTCTCCGTTTTTATTTTATATAATAACACGTCACACAGCCTAAATGTACATTTCTAAATCCGTTTCGTTGACAGACTATATTACATGCTCTCGGTATATATACTCGACGATGAAGAGCAAGCCGGAGTAGACGACCATACGATGAGAGGCATCAAACAGGTCGGTGTAACTCGTTACCTCGTAATCGTCGATAAATTATTCATCGAATTAGGCCTGCTCCGGGGGAAACAAAAATCTTCTCCACCGGATTCCTTTACCAGTAAGCGCCCTACAAGCTCTCCATGTCACGGTCGATCGACGGACTGGATAAGAGGATTCCACGGGCAAAAAAGTCGACCTAGTGAGAACCACCGCGGAAGTGTCCCAACAGCGCGTTAATTTACTGTACGCCGCAAAGGCATTAAAAATATAACCCAAGACGAAAAATCCCAGCGCACAATACACCGTAGATTTAGAAAGCCGGCTCGTGAAAAACGCTGTTGGCGGTGGTGGTGGAGGCGAAATAAATCGCGCGATCGATTGACAAAAAGCCAGTGAGAAAGCTGTGGAAGCAAAAGAAAATCGCTTTGAGGCCTCTCCCGATGCTGTACACGCGGACAAAAGGCTAACGAGACGTGGCTTACTCCTCCGCGCCTTTTCTTATCGGCGCTTCTTATCTCGCTTTATTGAGGCTGTAAGGAGAGCGAGAGCGGCTCTTGATCGCTTGTCGCTTGTCAGTTGTCGGGCTGCGTCAACCTTCTTTCGTGGTGCGCAGTGACGAAATAGCGAATCACGCCGCAAGCTACCTCAGTGGCAGGCAAATATTTGTGGCTGTGTGTATGAGCAGGGGCTTGTTCGAGATTTATTGACGCTTATTGTTTCTTTGACTTGGACAATATTTCCATGTCGTAGAGTTTTATAACGAAAAGAAGAAAAAAACTCTCTTACCTGTGTCCATAGCGACGAGAGTGAGGACGTATTCCGAGACGAGTTCCCGATCGAGCGGCCTCAGTAGGAAGATGTCACCGGTGCTGGCGTTTATGCGAAACAGGTCGGTGTCGCCCTCCTTGAGGAAGTAGCGGACCTGATCGTTGTAGGGCGGCGTGTCCGCGTCGTACGCCTTCACCTGTTTGTTCATTTTTTTTATTCTCTCGTGTTTCACACGGGAATGAGCAGCTCGCGTTCATTTTTTTCAGCAGTCGCTCAAGAACGTTAATAAAATATCCTGCACAAACCTGCATGACGAAGCCTCCGCCGGGCGGCAGCATGTTCTCCATGACGTGAGCGAGGTACGGCGAGTCGAGGAAAACCGGGGCATTGTCGTTGATGTCGAGCAGGTTGATGACGACCTCGGCGGTGTCGAGGAGAGCTTCTCCGCCAAGCTCGGTCGCGCCGTCCTCGGCTTGCACCTGTAGCCTGTAGCGGGCCTTGCGCTCAAAGTTCAGGTTCTTTGCGACCCTGATCACGCCGGCGTCCTCCGAGATGGTGAAGTCGCGATTGTCGTCGCCCGCCGCGATGCTGTAGCGCACCCGGCCGTTCGCACCCTCGTCCCTGTCCAGCGCCGACACCTATTAACAGCCGCGAGAGAGAAAGAAGAGGCGTGAGTATACGTGAGTGTATGTGTGTGTGAGAGAGAGAGAGAGAGGACATCGAGATGTAGTAGCTCTCTCTCTCTCTCTCTCTCTCTCTCTCTCTCTCTCTCTCTCTCTCTCTCTCTCTCTCTCTCTCTGTTAAGCAGCAATTCTCGTTGGCTTTGTTTTTTCACAGCCACGGAGGGATATGGGTGTTGCTAGCCGGTGGGTTTACGCGATTGTACGATTGTTACACACGAGGGGGATGAGCAGCAGCCGCAGCAGTAACATCGTTGCTTTTTTTTCTCGGCTCGCCGAGAGAGAAGCTGGTTATCGCGCGAGCTTATTCTCGCGCAGTCTCTGGGAATTTCATTTTATTCGGTGATTTATCGAGTCCACACAGCCCGGCGAGAGGATGGGAATTTTTGCGAGTTATGCGAGACTCTCTCCGATCCGATTGAATTATTAAGTGGGGGTGTGCACATAGTCAGACCAGTTGCATTTTCGTACCTGCAGCACGCTAGCACCGATGCTCGCGTTCTCGGCGACGCTCGCTGTGTACTGTCTCGGATCGAAGATCGGCGAATTGTCGTTCTCGTCGAGGACCAACAGCTGGACCCTCTGAACCGTCGACCTGGCCGGTTCGCCCCTGTCCCTGGCGGTGAGTCTCAGAGTGTAGTTGGCCCGTTGCTCGCGGTCGAGAGGACCTGCCACCCGGAGAACGCCGTCCACGGCACCCAGGGAGAACGGAAGCGTGCCGTGCTCGGACTCGAGGGAGTACTCCACGTAGCCGTTGCGACCCTCGTCCTTGTCCACGGCTTTGACGGCCATGACTACCGAGTTGATCGCTGCGTTTTCCAAAATCGACGTCTGGTTGCTGCTGACGAACTCCGGCGACTGGTCGTTCACGTCCAGCAGGCTTATGGTGGCCTGGTGGTGAAGGAGAGGTGTGAGTTTTTTTTTCTCGCAAACGAGAGCAGGTTGCACAAATTTCAACGGTTAATCATTAGCAACAACGAGTGATACACGCGAATTTACGGCGCCTTCAATCTCGGCCGGCGATTACGTATTATACGCTGTGTGCTAAAAAAGAAAAAAGAAGGACTTTAACTCGCGCTAATGACCGCTAATTTCACTCGGCGTCTAATCCCGCGTATGACTATATAAAAAGAAATGGCTTTATATTCAACGGCGAGTATTCTTTTTCATTCTCACGATTCATAAGCCAGCAATTTTTCCGTCTACCTTACACGAGAAAGAGAGAGAGAGAGAGAGCGCTGGAAACAATATAACGGAGATCTAAAAACGAACCCGCGCTGAAAGACTCGACAATAAAATAATCCGTGCAATTATGTACGCGCGCTTTTCTACGGGATATTTTTGCCTATACGCAGTAATTTGCCGTTACGTACCATACCCCCTTGTAATGGACGAGTATCAAATCGCGCAGTTGAACAATACTATTTTTGAATGATGATTGTAGTTTTCGTTTCTTTGAATGTTTGCTCGCGTCTGTAAATCAATTTTTACGCGGCGATACCACGTACGAGTATACGGACAATTAGATATTATTTCGAAAGCATTATATATACGCGAACGTTTGTAAAAATCATTTTACCCACGCGACTTATGTTCTCAGTGACAGAGTCGCGTTTCTAGTCTCTCTCTCTCTCTCTCTCTCTCTCTCTCTCTCTCTCTCTCTCTCTCTCTCTCTCTCTCTCTCTCTCTCTCTCTCTCTCGCAGCAAGAGAGAGAGACTAGCGTATATCCCGGAGAAATGCAGAATTCATTATTTATGTGCGAACGAAAACCGGTTTACATACATCTCGCGCGCGGCTTTTCGAATATTTCAGAATCGATCGCGCGTTTATTAAGATGCTCGTCTGTGGAAACGATTTGCGGAAATCGACGCCATTATTATTCGACTCTTTTTTTCTCTCTCCATCGAAAGCTCCGCGGACTAATTGGGATAGCTCTTGCATCACGTCGTCAATTATCGGCTCTAATGTTTTAATCCGCTAGAAAATCAGATGTTATCGGACGTTATCCGGTTTAAATTTATTGCTCCTATTATATCAACGAAGTTGTGATACACGTATATAGGATATCGACACGAAAACTTTCTCTCCCGCGCACAGATAGTGCGTCCTTTATGAAAAATACAATTAAACCGCCGATTTCAGCGCTAATATACGAGAAAAATTTCTAATACTTTCAGGTCGTTAAGCGCGCGAACGAGACGTAAAAATTCCGCAAACCTGAATAGTAGTCGTGAGCGAAGTTGCCGGTGGTCCGGGGCTGTCGGCAGCCTCGAGTACCAGATTGTAAACGCTCTTGTTCTCCCTGTCGAGTAGCCTCCTGGTGTACAATGTGCCGTTGTTAGCGATGCCAAAGTCCTCGGCCTCGTCACCGCTGAGGATCGAGTAGACGACGTGTCCGTTGTCACCGGAGTCCAGATCCGTCGCACTGGCCGAGAGGACGACGCTACCGACCGTCACGTTCTCCATGAGCTCGGCCGATCTCGGTCCGGCTTCGAAAATCGGCGCGTTGTCGTTGAGGTCCACCACGTTGCAGTAGACCGTGACCGTCGACGACAGCGCCGGCAGACCGCCGTCCGTCGCCTGGACCACCAGGATGTAATGCTGCACCTGAAATTACGGTTTTATATGTATACGTTATGTGTGATATTTTAATTTTCCAACTGCGCAAGTCAACGCGGAGCGTAATTTAATATTCGCTTTGTGTGTAATATCTGCGATGATTTATCTTTTCCATTCTCCGCTAATTTTCCCACAATCTGATCCGCGAGTCATTATACACACCGCCTACTTGGCGGCGGGAAAAATGTTAATATATATGCGAGGCTGAAATCGAAAGTATAACACATACTGATACCGCTGAAAAGCACGATTGAAGCTCACAGAAACGCTGTGCATCATATATATAATATACACGGATTTTTCGGGGGGAAAAATTGATACAGCCGAGCGTCGAACTCTTTCTCGCCACCCCCTCTAATTTACGATTTTGCATAAATTAAAAGACGAGCTGCAGCATAACGATCGCGCGGTATATATACGCAGTGAGTCTATACTTTTTCTCGAACGGTCTCATCCGTGTGCGCCGGTGTAGATATATATGCGCGGGTCTGTATTTAGCGCCGGGCTTTTTTCGAAGCCGAAGCGTGTTATTTATTTCTGCGTTTCGATTCTCCCCGCAAATTTCGGCGGTTGTGCAGCTAAGTCAACGATCGCCCAGAGCTGATTCCTGCTGTATACTGGGTGTTGTTAAGGTCCGAAGGTGCATTGCGTTGCTATATATATACGAGGCAAATTTTACAATCGCCGTATACGACTCTCGGTGCGCGCGTTTGCCTCTAAAATGCTGCAATTAGGCATTTTAATAGGCGCGTTTTAAAAATTCTTCCTCTGTACTCGTACACTATGCGAGTTTGGCTTGCGAGTTCAGCGGTAAGGAGATTTCGCTGATGGTCGCGAGCTTAGAGCTGGTCGGTGTAATAAAATAATTTCAACAATATGAAAAACGGAAAAAAAGTGTCCTTCGACTTTCTCGTACACCCAGTATAATCCGTCGCGAAAGAGAGCCTAGGGAGAAACGCGTATATATATAATAATAATCGAGAGGTAGCACACGTATATATACACACCTATACCTCAACCACCGCCGAAGTTAAGGCATTTAGGCTGATGAGGGGTTCTATAAACGACTTTCTGCCTTTTAACCCGCCACTCTTTTCTCTCTCTCTCCGTCTTCTCTTTTTTCTCTGTCCAGCCTACAGCTCTCCCCCCTCGCCGAGAGAGAAAAGTGTGCCTCGCGATGCCGAAGATTAATTCCAGGCCCTGCGCGTGCACCTGTCGATCTGTCCGTCCTCGCGCGTTATATAGCGACTGCGCGCGCGCGCGTGCGGATATATTTAATTTCTTTGTTTATGCCGTGCGGATTTTTGCATGCGAGCGGAAATTCGTCGGATTCGTCAAAGTCGTCGCTTAATTAAACCATAAATCGCACTGTTGAGAAAAAAAATTTCACGTCGGCGGCGGAAGCCGAATGAATAATCGGTCCCGCTGGCTTTTTGCCCGCGACTGCGCAGCGGCAGCGCAGTTTCGTCCCTCATCGCGCCGACAGTAATACCGAGGGAAAAACGCGCGGTATTTAAAGTATAACCGCCGCGGGAAAGAAGTTCGTTAATTAGGGAAGAAGAAACTTTTGATACCGAGATGCGCGATTCTCTTAATCTTTTTTTTTGCGCTGTGCTCGTTGGCAGAGGTGCGAGGAAAAAGCTTCAAAGGCGGATTACCGCTGAAAAACGTTATTAATTATATATATGTATGTATAAGAGGATTTAGACTTCAGCCCCATAAGTCATCGTGTATACACCGAAGCGTAAATCAATCAAGCTTTCGATCGCTCGCAGTTGGACGCTATACATAATAAAAACTGCAGCCTGCGTATGTATATACGTTTTTTTTCTCTCTCTCAAAATCCACACAGATGCAGAGACAGAGACAGAGAGAGAAAGAGCGACGAATTTCGCGTGTCCCGCTGCGCGCGGTGTATATACGAGAGAATTTTATCGGGTAAGTATATATATATATAGCGGGTTTTTCGGTTCGTCGATCGCCGTGAAGTTTTCGACGCTCTCGCGCGGCAGCTTTTTTCGAGCTATATACGTATATACGCGCGTAGCTTCTCGAGGCAGCGAGGATTAATTACGGAGCGTTGCCTTCTTTCGAGCTACCTCGACGATATACGCGCATCCTTTGGCTCATTTTACTTGCTCGAGTGTGAATTTATTTTTTTGTCGTACTTATTTAATGGTACAAAAATTAACGTTCTACACGCGTATATGAAAACTCATAATTACAGACTTTCACGAGCGATATACGTTTAATCTAGATTCCAGTCCAGCAATTCCAGAAGCTGCACAAATTAACTTTCTAACGAGTTACTCAACACCTACATATCTCGGATACAAAAAAAAAATAACCAAAGCTCTTACCTGTTCGTAATCGAGGCTAGCCGTCAGGGTAAACACACCAGTGCTGGGGTTCAGCGAGAAGACGTCGTTGGCCCAATCGGAGATGAGAGCGTAGCTGATCTGGCTGTTGGGACCAGCTGCGTCGGCGTCGTTGGCGACGACCTGACCGACTCGACTACCTCGTGGCACGTTCTCCAGGACATCGAAGGAGTAAGCCGTGGCCTGGAACGTTGGCGCGTTGTCGTTGGTGTCGGTAACCTGAAATTTGAAATTTTTTTTCGATTAGGTCGTTGCACTGCTGCTGCTGCTGCTGCTGCTGGGAGGAATGATTAAAAAATTTATACTTTTCAGTGTGTGTATATTCTCTTTTTGTGGAATGTAATTATCGAAGGGTAAATATTGCTTTACACCTGTAAAGCAGGCGATTTTATACCGTCGATAAAAAGCCGAACGACACGAGAGAGAGAGACGATCGGCTCCTCTCAAAACTCAGTCATATAAGCCGAGGCACGTAAAACTAAATGTCGCATTCGGCCGCAACAATTACGAAATATTCCGCGACCTAACAAGCCTCATCATCGTCGTTAACATTCAATCCTCTCTCTCTCTCTCTCCTGCTTCGCAAAATTCCAAAAAGGCTACGTCAATACCATAAAAGCCTTATTCGCTCCCTCCCGAAACTCGACTCTCTTCAAATCTCCCCGCGAATTAAAAGCCTCGACAAAGAAGCGGAGGTAGAGAGAGACTGAGAAAGAGAGAAGAGACGAGGTATTCGCAAAAAATGGAACTACCGCACGCTGAGGAAGTTCGCGCGGTCGAATCGAAGTTGACTATATATCGGCGAGACTTCAGTTATGCGTGTGTCCGCGAAGCTAATAGCCATTGAAGATCTGCTCACCTTTTTTTCCCTTCTCATCTTTTCGCGGAGAGACACATATACACGCGCGGTATCGTTAAGTTTCGGGAAACCGAGGCTCGGTATTTCCTAATAGCTTCGAGGGAAGTTATTAAAACCCGTTGAAATCCTTGTCAACGCGCGTGCAAGCAATTTGTATCTTCTTTTTGCCGCAAGAGTATCGTCGTCCGCTTTCTTTCTTTTATTTTAGTATATACACACAAACACACACACACACACACACACGCAGAGACGGTATCCCCGAAATTTGAAGAATCGACGCGCTTCTCTGTTAACTTATCGGCTTTTAAGGTCCGGTTCTCTTTCCGCCGAAGTTATTATTGACGTCGGAGTAAGAAACGACCGCCGCCGCCGTCTCGAAGTTTTATACTTCGCGCGGTGGGACATTAAATTCCCGAGTGGCGTGTTTATCATCGAATTAATTGATGCCATTACACGCTGCGCCGCCGCGAATAAAAAGAAACAAAACACCGCACGCACCGGTGCGTATATACATACACATTAATGAATTCCATTATACCCGAACAAATAAGTTATACAGATAGCGCGAGACTCGCG
This sequence comes from Muscidifurax raptorellus, assembly GCA_020010945.3. NCBI lineage: Eukaryota > Metazoa > Arthropoda > Insecta > Hymenoptera > Pteromalidae > Muscidifurax > Muscidifurax raptorellus. The sequence continues at coordinate 37,096,907 of CM052077.1, read as the reverse complement.
CGTGGACCCCTATATACGCGTATACATAGCCGCTATGTAATTATGAAGTCATCCGGGTTGTGCTTCAACGTTATGTGTATATATATATATATACAACGTGCTTCTGGTGCGCCGTTAACACCTCCGAAAACCTCTGCGCGGGTGTATAGGCGTCCCTTCCCACGTGCGCCTGCCCAACGCCAAAGTTATAAAACAGTATAGGAGGTAGACGCAAAAAATGTGCGATGCGGTCCCTTAAGCGAAAAGGGATGTCGGGTTATATATATATATATATATATATATATATATATGCGTAAGGATTCCGCGACTGTCGGCGGCGAAAGGGGAAGAACGCGAGAGGAGAAGAGAAAGAACGAAACTATGATCGGCGACTATGGCATTCCAGTTGAGAGGCTTGACAATGCGCGCAGGAATTTCAGGCATCGGGACTGCGCGTCATAAGCGAGGTGATTTTTCTTTTTCTTTGATATATACGTATAAGAGACGGTTGAAAATTTTTCGCAAACTATACGCGCATACGGCACGAAAAAAAAATGACGACGTTGAGATTCCAATCAGCGAGTGAGTTGATTGAAGTGGCAGAAGGACATTGTTTCGCAGCTGACTGATGGAGATTTTCGAAGACATCACACGCCGGATAATTGAATATTCACTTGCGCCGGCTTTAACTCATATAATGTAACGCGTTACTTTGCGCAACATATCGCGCGCACGCGTGAGAGAGAGAGAGCTTACGTCACATTATATCATATTTTAGTGTGCAGTACTTCGCAGCGACGATCTATCAATCAGTCACTGTATATACGTATACATATATAGAGAAATTAATACATAACTTTCACCATCGCACACGTATAGCGTATAGTACGCTTTCGAAGCTTGAAAACGGTATAAAGCGACTCCCGTGTGTGTGTGTATGTATAGCTTCCTCGTTAAATCACGACGGGGACGACGATGCGACTACACCTCCTCCGCGCTCGTGGCTCTAATGAATCATCGCACGCGATATTTCGGATGCTGGGCTTACACACTCGCATATATATAGGAGAACTGCATCGCGATAGACGCGATAAATCAGGAGTTTTACGAGGTCCCCGCGCGACTTCTCCTTGTTTTTCTCGCGCTGAAAAATTCATAACGCGGGAAGGATTTATGCTTCGGCTGATTATTAAGCCCTTTTAGCGCGGCGTTTAATACCGCGAGATCGACGAAAAAAGTGTGTAAATATTTTGGATGTATACGCTCTCTCTCTCTCTCTCTCTCTCTCTCTTTCTCGACGTGATAAAACGGGCGATTTACGGGCAGCAGTAATCGATCGAGGTTAATTGTTGTGTATATATATCGCGTAACGAACGAGAGAGGAGTTATGAAAAGGGCAGTAAGAAAGCCGTGTTTATTCGCGTTAACACCCGGCGTGTCACCGTAAAACCTCGAGAGCAACTACTCGAGAGGAAACGGGGAAAAAATAATCTAGAGGAAGAAACTACACTCTACACGGTGCTCTCAAATCATTCGCCGTATTACACATTCGCGCGGCTCTTCCTTATTACCGCCAGGGGGTCCGGTTCTTCTATTAGCGTCTATCTTCTCTCGCGCGGACAGAAAAGAGGAGCTGCACGCGCGCACGAAAACAGGGGAGAAACTTTGTACCGCAGACATGTATATAGCGGCTCCTTCGGGGCAGACAATGTATATAAGGAGAGATCGGAGATTGGAGAACGAGATGAGAGAGAGGAGGAAGCGAACGGTATGAGCTGTGTTATATATATAAGTGGAGGAGGAGAAAATTTGCTGCGCGCGCGCGCGACAGTGAAATTTTTGCGTGGAAGTTGATGGTTAATTTGGTATTATATAAAAGTGCGCTTCTCTGCACATCGATTACACGGCATCGGCGATTAATCCGAATTCACCCCCGATCGAAAAACCCCGGAAGTCTCTCTACTCCTCTTTCAACCGTTACACTATATATATATATAGATATAACCCTTCTCGCAAAAAATCCTCAATATCCCAATAACAGTCGTGCGCAACGATGCTCTGCCCTATACAAGTCCTCCTCCTCCCCCTCCTCCTCCTCGCTGCTGGCGATCGGCGAGGGGTCAGCTCGTCGGGTCGCCCATACCGATAGTAGAGAGACTCGTTGCAGCAGACTTCCTTAGGGAGAGAAAAAGCGCAACTCGCTCTTCTCTCGATTGTTTAATGCGATTCTCATGCTGCGCCAGCGCTTTTTGATGTGTACGCGATATTCTTCGGCTTTATCATTCTCTTTCTTCTCGACTCTCGTGCGGCGCGAAGATTCGTCGCGCTCGTCGTCGTCGTCGTCGTGTCGCGCCTGGGAATCGCCTTGGCTTTTCTTACCCATAGAGATTGACGAATTTTCTCTCTCGCTCTCTCGTTGAAGCGTATATATATGCGGCTTTTGTTAGGGATGCAGTATGTCTTTATGCAGCGAGGTGAGAGATGCTAAGTAGCTTGTCTCGTTCGTGCATATATTTACACGCGCTTCTTTGTTGTGTAATTTGGATGTACGTTATTCCGCTGAATTTACAAGTTAATATAATTGCCGATATTAAAAATTCGAGCCGACTTTCTATAAATACTCCGATGTGCTATCGCGTTAAGCACCGAGATATATATATATATATATATATATATATATATATATATATATATATATATATATATATATTGAAAATCGAAATTATTACAGAGATATGCATCGGACTCACCAGAATGCTGAGCGTGACATCGGTGTGCTGTAGACCATCGTCGGCTCTGACCCTGAGTACGTAGCTCTCCTTGGCCTCGCGATCGAGAGCCTCGGCGAGTCTCAGCTGACCCGTGGCCGAGTCGAGCTTGAATGGACTGGATAATCTGCAAAACGACCGGTTCATCGGCGTTTATCGATTATGCTTGTATTATACGAGTGCTGCGCGCGAGCGAGTTGTATGTAACCGCAGTATAATTGTTATTATTGTTATTATTATATGTATGATCGAGTGTAAAAAGTCACAGAGAGACGCGATTGTCGCAATGGAGTTTCGGCGTGAGAGAAGCCGTCCAATTAAACGCTAATGAACGGGATAATTTGACGAGAATTTATATCGCGCGACCTGTATAATATGATGTGTACGTAAGAAAGTTGTAAAACTCTAAGAAAGAGGCTGAAATACAAAAAGCGCGATATAACTGGTTTTTTCAATATTGTAGTTTTCTGCAATAATTGCTCGAGTGTATGTTTAATGCAAGTGTATATTTATACTTATATATCCTATACAAGCTGTCGAGTAAATTAATTTTCTTCCACGATATCGTACACGCCGTATTATTTTAAATAGCCTGATTATAATATGTACATATATAGCGCCAGAGTTTCAGCAAGTAAATAAACAACAATTACGTGGACACTAACGGGGCTTTTAAAAGCCAATTGCAATATAATAACAATCATTATCCCGCTCAGAGTAAACCATCGCGTTTATTACATCGATCTCGCGATAATAATATTTAATTAAACAATAATCGCAAATAAAAAATACTTTACCTCGTATTCTCGATGGTGTTCTCCTCGTCGTTGAGTGAATTCTTCGGCGGCGTAACGATGCTGTACTTGAGTGTTCCGATGCTGTCGGGGTCATGCGCCTTGAGGAGGCTGACTATCGTGTTGGGCGGCGCCTCTTCGGAAATCTCGAATTTCCAGGGCCCGGGACCCCAACTTGGAGCCACGTCGTTTTTGTCTAGCACGCTTACCCGCACCTGCAGTAAACAAGAACAGATTTTTTTATTATTATTATCATCATCATTGTCGTCGGATATTAACATGAATATAAATGGCAATGATCGAGGCAACGTGTCAAAAGTAAAACAAAACATACGACAGGAAACGTTATCGATTCGATGGAGAAAATTAATGTATACATTTCGCGAGCAAACTGTCATGTAGGAAAGGAAACACGTTTATGCGCCACCTATCGTCGCTGCTCAAAATGATTGCATTCTGCGTGTTGAGGCTCAGTAATAAAAATGTATATGCTTATATACACTATAAATTGCGATGCATTCACGACTTGGCAAATAGAATAAAATATAGCAGTTATTGTAAATATATACTTCTATCAGATTTTTCATCTCTGTGCAAGAAAAAAAGCTTAATTTATATGGAAAAAAATGAGTAGCTTATATAAAAATTTACAATTTATAGACATATAACGCCAAAATTTTGGCAACGAGAGAGAGAGATAAAGCTCGCGAAAGCTTTTACACGTATATATTCAAAAAAATAATTAGAGTGCAAATCGGGGTAATAAAATTTTGAGCGCTATCGCTTATAGTCGTGCTCAAAAGAGAAGTCCCTCTCTCTCTTTAATAAAAAAAATCGCGATATATATATTTACACGCGGACGGTAAATAAAAATTCCGCAGCGCGCGCCTATAACTAAGTGGCTCCGCATCAGTCTAAAAAACGAAACGGAGAGAGAGAGAGAATAAAAAAGGAGAAGGGGATAGCGAGTCACGACAAGTTTTGAAATAATTTAGCCGAGGCTGCAGCGCAGACTCTCGGGGCGCACAAAGCGACGCGCCGCTCAATTTATCGCCGATTATTTATAGCATTGTCTCTCTCTTATTATCGTCATCTCTCGAAATTTCCATATTTCATGTGCAATATCTCAATGATCCCGCGCTTCCGAAGATACATATGCTGTGTTATATAGAGAGAGGAGAAAAAAATATATATATATAAGGAGGAGGAGCACACACATGCGAAAGGAAACAACGAGGCGCAGCTAAATCACCGCGATCGTGTGTAGCCGCGGGAGACATAATACACGTCGGGGCCGATCGTCGAACGAGTATATATATATAGAGTGAGAGAGAATATTATACACACACACGCGCAAAAGAAGACGAGTGGACGAGCCGCGGAGTAATCGTCGGCGATCTCACCTAAATAATGTGCTTTTAGGCCAACCTCCCCCCGCTCACCTGTCTGTCTCTCTCTCTTTTCTCTCTTTCTGATATCTCTCCGAGCAGTCTGCTTGTTTGCTGTCTATATATACATTTCTCATAGATATACAATACCGGTGAAAAGAGCATCAAACTAGACTATCCGTATTACATACTCCTGATATCGGTAGAAATCGAAGGAAGATCGGGAACGAAACTAATCCATCGCTCTCACTCTCTCTCTCTCTCTCTCTCTCTCTCTCTCTCTCTCTCTCTCTCTCTCTCTCTCTCTCTCTCTCTCTCTCTCTCTCTCTCTCTCTCTTCCTCTCAAAATCGACGACTCCCTCCTCGAAAAGAGAAACAAAATTTTGACATCCTCTGTCCGGTGCAGCGCATTATTCTGCCCATCTCTCGCGCCTATATATAATATCGAAATAAAATAAATACATAGACAGCATAGCAGCGCCAGAGGATACTACAGCGGCGGCCGCCAAGAAACCCGTCTTTCCTGCGCGCGCGCGCGTGTGCATGACCCAGAGAAAACCCCCGCTGGGCTCTCGATCTCTCCTCTCTCTCTCTCTCTCTCTCTCTCTCTCTCTCTCTCTCTCTCTCTCTCTCTCTCTCTGATCCCCGACCGAGCACTGACGCAGATAGCATCTCTCGCCGCGGTCCTCTCGGGGGCCCTTTCGAGAGCTATACACGCGCTTATCCTTACGGGCCGCCTCTGGCCGCATCTAGCTCTGCTTTTTTTCCCCGAGAGATTCTAGCGATGGGGGGAGAGCCTCATGGGCGTAAGGGTTATTATGGGCTGAGGCTCGTTTTTGAGGACAGTTTGTGGATGCGGTCTTTGTGCTTGAGGATTATATATACGAAGGAAATTGAATGAACGTAGGGATAATACAGGAATTGTTTAACGCTGCGGAGAAACGTATATACCGATATTTTCCATCGGTTGTAACAGACGAGAGAGAGAGAGAGAGATAGAGAGAGAGAGAGAGAGAGAGAGAGAGAGAGATTTCTCCTTATGCGCGCGCACTGCAACAATCGTCACACACACTGAGAGAGGGCGACGACGACGTGGCATTCTTCAGCCTCGCGCGGCAATTTCACCCATTATCCACCCGCCGCCCGGAAAAAATCGGCAAATTATACGCCATTATATGCGCGCTAACGTGAGTCTATGCGTATGCGCGCATATATATGTATACGTGACATCTTCCTATATGTTATTTTTCCCTCTCTATATACTCGGCGCGGCGGCGGCCTCCCTCATTACTTTCTCTCTCTCTCTCTCTCTCTCTCCGAGCAGCTCTTTTATTATCGCAATATATCTCTCCTTTTTGTCTCCCTCTCTCTCCCGTCCCTTCCCGCCACGGGCGCATTTGTCTTGTTATATCATTTTTTTATCGTCGTTATTGTTCGCTTTTCTCTCTCTCACGTTTAACCCTTTCTCCTTCGGCTCTCTCTCGGCGCATCTCTCTGTCCCTGTCTTTTGTCACAGCGCAGAAATCGAACGCGATCGAAAATCCAGCCGAATAAGCCGGACGATTTATATCGATATATGCGCGCGCAACCGGCCCTAATACTCACGTGTGTGTGTACATGTTATATCGAGAGCAGCCAAGTGCGTGTGTATAAGTGGAAAGTGAAAGGCATACCTATATAATGCTGCGCCGATCTTTCGCAAATGGATAGAGCGCAAAAAGAGTTACTATAGATATCGAGAGAGGAGAGGGCGGTGTAGGCTGCCGCCGCCTGTAAATATTTTATTGTGCGCATGCGGACAAATTATTGCAGCCGCCGCGAGAATGAGACGACAAAAGGCTGCAGCAACTTTGTTTTTGTGGTTTGGCTACTATACTTCATGCTGCTGCAGTGTCGAAAGTTGTATATATATATATATAGCTATGGGAATTAGGCGCGACATAACCGGTGTACCGATCGTGACCGGACCTGATTCCGCGCGATTTTTCGGAGGAATTTTCTCTCCACTGCTGCTGAGATAGATAAGGATGTTGCTACGCCAGTTTGACCAGAAATTTCACTGCGCGGATTAGAGCGACGGTTAATGAATCTCTGATATATATCCAAGTGCATATGCGTCGCGCGATCTTGCCGATAGATCGGTAATAGCGATTAGAAGGCTATATATTCACGCTTTCTCACTTAATGATTCTATTATAACGAATTTCACGATAACCGAGACGTATACCTGCAACGTATATGCATAGAGCGAAAAAACAATGACGTACCCCTCAAAGCCCACATACCGATCTCCGTATAAAATAAAAAAAACAACGCACCTCTCGTCGAGAAAGAGAGATCGGTTGCGCGTCTCTCCGAAGCCCTGCAAGTCGCCTCGCGGTTCTGCGCGCACTTTCTCTCTCTTTTGCGCTCGTGCGGGCTCCCGCTTTGATACGGCGATACTTCGTCATATGCGAGAGACACACGCACACACAGCCGCGGCTTATTTTATTTCTGACTTTATTGTCAGGGAGGGATAGGATCGTTTGCCGTTGCAAAAGTCCGATCGCACCTTATTTTCGCCCTGCGGTTTGGGATATTGAATTTTACAGCCGAGCCGTGTATACGTATAGTTCAGTCGAGCATGACATATTCGCGACATTATAATACGTACAAAAGACTGCATTGTATTAGGTATAATAATTAAATTATGGTGTATTTATATGTGCGCAATATAGTTCTAATCAAACGATTTATTAACTCGGAAGCTCGCGCGCGGCTGTGATGGGAAAAAAGCGAAAACAGAAGCTTGTATCCTCTTCGCGATATTATCTCGGCAATTATCCTGGTGTATAGCGTAGAGTAATATAACTTAAACTCTTGCGGCTTCTCGCATAATATATACAGCCGTTTGAATGCACGCACACTGCTTTCATATTCGTATATTATTATACACAAAATAAAAGTCGACCGATCCACAGGCACGATTATAAACAAATCGAAAATACCCGCATGCATATAAAAAATGACGAGCATATACAAAAAGGGAGACGCTATATATATATACACTCGAAAGGAAAGCTGCAGCGGATCTGCGCATGCAGCTCATACGCACGTTGAAAAATGTATTATGTGTACGCGCGGGGGTTGACCGCAGAGTCGGGATCGGATGTCCTTTTTTGTCGTATAGCGGGAGGATGTCATCTCTCTCTCTCTCTCTCTCTCTCTCTCTCTCTCTCTCTCTCTTTCGATTTTTTCGCTTCGCTCCTGCGGTAGAGGGATCGTATCGCCGCGGCAAAATTTCAGATATACCGTACCGGCCGAGAGAGTAGCATCAGTAGCTTTTAGGGTGTATTGTCGCGCGAGGAAACAGGAAAATGGATGGGTGTCCCGAGAGAAAAACGATCGATCTCGAGATCGGTATCTCCGCCCTGATGGGTTTCAGCGGAAAAGAATTTCGGTCGGTTGACGAATGGGGACGAGAGGAAAAATAAATTATTTTTGTACATACGTTGCCGCGAGCGAACGTTTAATTTAATTTTAAGTCTCCGAGAGTATATAAGTAACATATGGAATCGTGAAATTCTTACCATCAATTAAACGCAGAACTTTACATAACTCGCATTCCGCGTAATGTAATATGCGCTCGAGTCGCGTGTATATATGCATTATATAGTTAATTAATCGAACAAAACGTGTCCTCCGCGCGCGTGAAAATTTGACGCGTTTCTATCGATTCTTCGTTCACTCAATAATAATTTCTTTCTCCGAACACACGCCGTTAAAATATACATCCTATTCCGGAAAAAACTATTATAACAACGCGCGACAATAAAACGCATGTTAATAATAGAATGCGCGCAAGCATCGGCTGGCTGATCATCTCTATTCAAGCCATATATATCCCATACACGTTATATTCCACGTAAATGAGATTCTGCCCCGACTTTTAATAGCCATCAGTCGAAGCCTGACTCACGCGTGTAAGTAGCTAAATTGGACATTCGCATAATAACAATAGCCTGTCGCTCGGTGAGAGAAATAAAGACGGAGAGACTGCAGCAGCGGCGACCCAAGAGAGAGGGATTTACGACGGCTGCAGAAAACTTTTCTCTCCTCGGGACGCGCGTCGAGACGTAAAAAGCCGTCACCCCGACTGCATATATGTATATATATGTACACGCGTGCATAAAGGGAATTCCGAGAGAGACTCGCTCTTTTCACTTTTCTTCGACGGATCTTCGTCATTTTTCCTCCCTCCGCCGGGACGACGTGTAAGATCCTATCTTTCTCTCGGTTATATACGTATGAATGGATTTTCCAAAAATTCGAGCGCTTTGAATGTCTTGCACATATCTAGAACAGACTGAAAAAGTTTTGACGAGTATTGTGCGCTTCACGCCCGTGGGAAAACCCGCGGATTTTCATCCTCGACAATTAATAAAGCCCATACTCGGACATCTAAATATTAGCATAAACATATCGTGTATATAGAACGCAATTACGCTCTTATTTCGATAGATATACATATAGGTACGTATACAGTTACACATATACGTATACAACATTATTACAATATACGCGTATATACTATATATACGCGAGCGCAGAGGTCAGCGCGCGTGAATTCGTGCAAACGATAAATCACTGCAGCGCGTTCCGCCGTTTCAATTATACCAATGGCGTAAAATATATGCAGCGTTCGCGTACGCCAACGTATCGAAAAATCATAATTAAATTCGTGATATGCAGCCCGCGGCGTATTCATCATCATCGGCGAAACTACTCGGGCGGTCCGTCTATACGTATAATACAATGACTCGACTCATGATGCGTATATACACATATACAGCTATGGAATCTTTCTTCTTCTTCTTTTCCTCTTCTTCTTCTGCTTCGCCTTTGGCTGCACATACGCGCGCCACTATATACGCGGGAAACAATGACAGTCGTTGTTGCCGGGGCGCAACAGCAGCAGCAGCGAGGAACGATGTTATTGCGCGCGGGCTGAGGTATTTAAAAGTGCTATGGGAAAAGTGGCGAGGTTCTTCTTCTTCTTCCTCTTTTTCTCTGTTTGCTTAGGGCTGATGTGTGTGGTGGTTAATTATCGGAGTGTATAAGGCTGAGAAAAATTGTCACGATTTAATATATATATACGATATGATAAGCGAGTGCTTATACACAACGTTGTCTTCGAATGTTATATAAACGTGTGTGCGCGTGTGTGTGTGTGTGTGTATTGAAAAAAAGTAAGAGGGAAAAATTTATACACCACGTCGATCAGCCCCTAAAAACAATCTTTCTCTTTCTCCCGGCTTAACTTTTGCCTCTTCATTGCTTTCCCGTGCGCGCGAGCTGATGCTCGAAGGTGTCAATCATCGAGGAGCTTACGCCGCGCGCATAATAAACGAGCCTCCTCGAGTGCTTTTTCTCGTATGTATACCTATATATATATATATATATATATATATATATATATATATATATATATACACACATACATATATAAGCCCTGTGCGCATATGGCTCGCTGGCTGCTCTTTTTCTTCTACTTATCTCAGCTCCTTCTGGCAGCTATATACTTTCTTTATTTTTTTTTGTTGTTGTTCCACCTCTCCTTCTGCTGCATCGTGCCCCGAAAAACACGTCCCGATTTACGCGTCACGCGATTCCCGCATACATATGCGTGAGCAGCAAGCATATATATAGGTAGAGAGCACAGGGTGGCCGACTATCGCGGATTTTTGCATTCGATCGATGGGTTTTTGGCCCGGCCGCAAGAATATATAATTACGCAAGAGAGAGAGAGAGAGAGAGAGGGACGGAATTGTCCAATTAGCGGTGCATCCCGAATTCGCGGGAGAAACGAGCGAAGCTAGAAAATATGCCGCGCGTGTAATTGATCGGATTACAATCGCGGGCTGCTGTCTTTTTCGCTCTATCTCTTCGCGGCGAGTGTGTATATACGCAGAAGAAGGAAAACAAAAGCTCGATAAAGAAGATCGAGAAAATATTGATATATATACCTGTTGCGCGCGATTAGAAAGTGACGAGAGAAGAGTAGGAGATGTTTGCGGAGCAGCACGCGTTGGACGCAGGAATTTGTGTTTCGATGATCGGCAGCGATGTTTGTCTTGCGCTGAGCAAACGTTTGCCTTGTGTTACAGGTAGTGCTAAGCTGTCCGGGAGCTGCCGCGAGTGATGGTTAGGGCATTTTTTTTTTCGACTCGAATAAGAGGACACGACTGCGCCGTGTGTGCTTTATTACGAATTTTTGCATAAAGAGGTTTGCCGCGATTACGAGGCGGTTTTCAACAGCCAAGGCATAGCTGCATATATACACACATTTCCGTTCGCTGACTAAATATCCTGCGCGATTCGAGATAATCAATCCATCTCTCTCTCTCTCTCTCTTTATATATGTATATATTTATTCCAGTGAATCGCGTGACGCACGGATTTTCATTATACATACCGCAGAGTATAAAATCGGCGAAATCCCGCAACAAAAAATCTATCTCTTCTCTCCGAAATGTACATCAAAAGCCTATTAGTTTCCAGCAGAAAAAAGCCCGCAATATATGTATATATCTCCGAGGGTAATCTCTTCGTCCACTTGAAACCGCAAGGAAAAAAATACACAGCGCCTATAATACTATGCGTCGCCTAGAATATACCCAAGAAAGAGAGAGAGTATATGCAAAATACGCGTCTCTCGACACTATGAGAGAAGCCGGCTATATGACGCCGCAGCAGCAGCCGCGAGAAAGGCGAAGCAGCCGGTCGTCGGGTCCGGTCAAACAAGCCGACGTCACACACGCGAGCGATAGGACAGACTCTTTCTCTCTCTCTCTCTCTCTCTCTCTCTCTCTCTCTCTCTCTCTCTCCTTTATGCGTGCATTCGCACCGGTTTGCGCGAGAGAGCTGCATTTCTGCCGCGCGCCGAAAGAACGGATGCCAGAAAGTCAGCCGCGCTTGCAAAATTCGCTGGAGGTATGTGTACTAGGTATAGTAGGTAGGAGTATAGGTTGGCGGAAGTGGTATAATGGAGGTTTTTTGGAAAATTAATCGATGTCGTCTGATTCCGCTGATTCGTGGCAGGTAATTCATTGGAGAATCGTGTACGTAAATGCTGATGAATACGCGGTTTTGTAATTTTGTAAGGTATATATAGTAGACTCGCATATATTTCATTAAATGACGGAAATGCCTATGCGTCACAAACCCATTTTTCATCAATAAAGAATCATCCTACGGACCGCAGAATTTAAAACTGATTCACGTTTTACTGCAACAACGCGACTTTATCCAACGACAATGTAAAGCTATAATACATATACATTCATCCACCCTCACCTCTCTCGTTATCTCGTTTGATCTGAAGCGAGCAATCAAGGGTTAAAGTAGAGAAAGAGCCTCGACTTGCATCGGAGTCATTTTGTTGCTGCAAAAGACGCGTCATGCTATGTCATACGAACTCGTCGATTATTGTTGTTCCCAAGCCGCAGAGATCGGAGAGAGGACTTATCCAGTCATTAATCAAGATGCATCATCTATACTCTATCTCAAGAGGGACACGCTAATAATTGTGTATTAATCATTGTCTATGTATAAGCAATAGTTAAACTTATCTATTCAAAATACGTTCATTTATTTAAACTAAAGTATTATATACGCCAGGTGACAAATGAAAAACAAGCACGAGAAGATAAAAATCGTCGTTTTCCACTCTAATTAAGACAAAAATCACTCGGTTAATATACATCCGCGCGAGAGCGATCAATCCGAAATTCCCGGTATAAGCTCTCTCTCTCTCCCTCTCTCTCTCTCTCTCTCTCTCTCGTCTAATAAAAAAATTCCTCAGATCTCCTACAGCGATAAATCACACACGTATTAATGCATCAGCGTCGTTCTTAATCCAACTGAAAATCCTCACGGCGCATATTTCCTTTCTCATCTTTCTCCACTATACAAACACACACAGTGCAGTAATGGCATCGCATTCTCCGATTTTGCAGCAGCGTCTCTAATAACGTGGGCGACAGGACTGGTCTCCGAGAGGTCGCTTATCTACGGACCCAGTCTCTCTCTCTCTCTATCTATCTCCGACCCGAGAGAGCTTGAACTCTCCCGAAGGAATGTGCGCAGCGCAGGCCGTAGTTTTCGTAAAGTTCGCGCGTATAATTGAAGTTATTCGCTGATGCTGCCGCTGCTGAGCCAGTTCCGCATTGTGTAGTGCAACGGTACCTCGTGTGTATATATATATTTTTTTTTCGAACGGAAATACGGATGTTTATTGGAAGATTTTTATCCGGTGTAAGTACGTGTCTCGGACTTTTCACTCGCTCCGGCGACAGGAAAAACCTTTTAGGTATTGTATTATCGGGTATAAGCATCTGGAAGTGCGGGGGATATATCCCCTTTTAGAGTAATGTGACGGAGAGCAGTCTCTGCTGTGAATCATCGAGAGCATCGGAGCGCTCGTGAAACTGTCGTCGCGAAATTGGATTGATTTACGACGGCGAGATAACGCTGTACCGATTTTTGTTTTAACATTTTTTAATACTGCGTGTGCTATATTGTTCATTATGGAATTTTAGAAAGAGATTTATTCGATGCAACAGCACAGCATCTTATTGCGAAAAGTGTATGCTGTGTATATAACTTTGACGGAGTTGGAGAGTTTGTATTCGATAAAGACTACTTTCATAACGCGTATATATAATGTATTCGCGCGGCCTCTGCGTTTTATTGAATTAAACCTCGTTTATCGCGCGTCTATTTATATATATTAGTATAGAACGACTCGGCGCGATAAATCTTCAAAAACAATTTTCTCGCTTTTCTATAATGTATTATGTATATACGAAATAATTAATTGAACATCAAAATAGTATATATATTATATGTAAAAACGTCTTATTACATATATATATATAATGATCCATCGCGTACAATATAAAGTATACAAACGCGAGGCAACAACCTCTAAATAATTTGTAAAATCACAAGCTATATAAAAATTATCTCGCTCTCGGTATATATACATAACGAGCTTCGTTGCGAGGACGAAGGCGAAGCGCAAAAGAGAGAGAGAGATAGAAGAGCGGGAGCCGGGCGGCGCAAGATAAAGCGAGTGGCGCTTTCGCCGAAAATGCATCTGCTGCTCTCCTTATCCTCGGCCCTTATCTCTTTGACTCCGGGGGCCCGGAATTTCTTTTGTCGCCTTTAAAAGCTCCGGTTTTGCTCTTTAGCTCTCTCTCTCTCTCTCTCTCTCTCTCTCTCTCTCTCTCTCTCTCTCTCTCTCTCTCTCTCTCTCTCTCGCGATCTTTCCGCTCGCTGCGGAAATCCGAGGCTGGAATTTTTTTCCTCCGACACACCAGCTCCCTCCCTCTGATTTACGAGCGTATTTTACGACGTCGTCGATATATATTATAATACAGGATTATATTTTTTCGAGAATAGACGAGAAACAAACCGCGCGTGTGCGGGTACATTGTTTGCGTATTAATTTTCAAATTACCCGCGCTTCGTGTGCGGGGTCCAAAGGAGATTAACGCGATATAACACACACCGCGCGAGCGCACGCCTGTAAATATATAAAGTCGCAGCTCGCTGCTGCAGGTGAAGATAATTAAATAAATCATGTTAATGTTCCGCGCGCGATAAATAATCGCGGCGCGAATTTCGAGAGACGCGCGGAAGAAAAATCGCCGACTTTTTCAATCGAACTTTGAAGATTAACTTCGTTCTCGCATCTCTCTCGCGCTCTCTCTCGGCGCGCTGCGTATATATATATATGTATGAAATTCGAAATTGCACAGTAGTGCCCGTAATTAGCTTGATAAATCAAAAGACGCGTGTGTACATATACGAACACCTATATGCTGTTGTATGTATATATAAGAGCATTTGAGACGCGCGTATAACTTTTATGTATATATATATATGTATATAAGAGAGTCTCCGACTGCGCTTTTCGAAGTTATAATTCATTTCGAAAAACGAAGTGTATGTGTGGGTATAGTTTATGACCGGGCCGAGCTCTCGCGGCCTTAATTAATTTCCGCTGTGGAATAATTCATTATGACACATTATGGTCAGAATTTAGATCGGTTTGTTTCTTGTTTTTGAGAGAAAAACGGTTACGCGATATATAGATAGCCGATCATCGTCGGAGATGTCACACGCTCCCATTTACATAAGCTGCGCCGCGGTATGCAACAAAACACACATTCCTCTCATATATATAGTATATCGGCTTTCTCTTTCTATATATATATATATATATATATATATATATATATGTATATACGTAGCCTGAAATCTCCCGAAGCAGAACGTGTGTATAAATAGACGTATATATCTGCACAGGAAAAGCCAGACACCCTTTTTTCTTATATATATATATATATATATGCGTCGCATCGTTTATCGAGGGTGTATATATACTGTCGCAATTAAACTCAAAAATTCACATCTAATCTTATATGTACGTTTTCAGGAGAAAGAGGGTGAGTCGATGCGTGGGTTGGCCTCAATTATCAAGACTGCTCGAGCATTCGAATTAAAGCCGTGGAATGTCGGCTCTAGAAATCGCCCCCGCTTCTGCTTCTTTTACTCGTATTTGGACGATACGACAAGCAGCCCATTTTTTTCTCTTCATTTTGCGTGTTCCGAACTTTCGGCGGAGGTGTCTATGCTCCGCTTTGTGATACGACTGGAATCGGTTAGTGGGTAATGCTGAGGGATTTATGCGAGCGGTTCTATACATATATATATATATATACGAGTATTTGCGCTTTGGATCTTAATTAGCAGTATAAAGTCGAGCTTATTAAGACTCAGCGATAAATAATCACTGGTTATACGATTGCCGATTTTTAAGTATTAGAGTGTATATATATATACCCGAGAAGCGAGAATTTTTTTCGTAGAGAGAGAGTGGAGTGTACAGTTATATATAATATACGACACGATAATCAAATTTATGCATATTACTGGGAGATCTCGTATATAAAAATACCTTTTGTGTGGTACATAACTCAGTCCCGGACTTATAATTCATTTAAATCTCTACCGCATTAGCCGCTTTACGAGTGTATAAGCATCAGCTGTTCCCAAACACACACATACGTGCATACATACGTACATACATACTTCAAGAGGATCGTCGTAAAGAATCGAAAGATAGAAATCTCACCCGAAGGAAATAATTCGTCCTCTCCACCTTCTCGATATATATACGCAACATCATCGAACTCTACTATATACATGACCTTTATAATACCAGCATCAGACACATATTTTCACAAATGACCGCCGACACAAACACACGTTTTTCTAAGAAATTTCAGTCTCAATCTGATTTCCCGGGGCTCGTTAGCCGACGTTTGATCCGATAAAAAAAACGCGCGCGCGCGCCATATGGGAAAGGGAGAAAAACTCGACGCCTCGTGTAGGTCTATATTGGAAACAAAAGTCTCTCTCGCAGGAAGGTGTACGCGTGGGGAGGGAAAAGTGTAATCGGATCTAATTTGGATTCTGAAATGAGTGAAACGGGGCAAGATCGAGCGGCCGGATAGTGGGCAATAAAAATTCCTTGAATTGAATTTTATGTATATTTACGCGGCCTGCACCGCGTATATACTGAATTTATAACGAGCCTGAGAGAGGTATTACGACGATTGTACTACTTTTTCCGCTCGACTTTTTTTCTTAGCTTATGCATACATGGCTTCCTCATGTATACGCAAGGGTTTATAGATTTTAGCGTTATAATATCTTCATCGCGGCCGCAGCTCGATATTCATCAAGACGATGTATCTCGTTTAGGATGTATATTATAAAATTCGATATTTATGGTTATATACGAGAGGCTTGCGTAATAAACCGCGCAACTGTGCTGAGAGATTCGCCCGGAGATAATGACAATAATAATAATAATAATAACATTGCCCATAGCGATAAAATTCCTGCAAAACGAATCCGAATATATTATAAAGATACACAAACATATAGACCTTCATTGCATATGAATTATTTACGCTCGTCCGAATTTGTACCTGCAGCAATATATCATTTTCATCAAACTATCATACCTTCCCCGCTGACAATAAGTATATACACACGAATCGTTGCGTAACCTCTGCGAGAACATGCATATATAGCTATTGTGCAATATAAGACAAACAAAGAGTCCCATTTTTTAATAGAATCCTTTATACACACGCATATAATATTATAAACAATAGAACACATCGGGCTCAGATGCGAAAACACAAGAGAGTATAAATATAGCCTATATATATAGGTGTATATATAAACTCCTGAAAAAAGGAGCTAGTTCCAAAGGAATTCAGTCTCCCGCTCGCGCAGCTTGAGACCGGCTCTGAAGAAGAAGAAGAAGAAGAAGCAACGTGTGCGCGCTGCACACGAAGGAAAATAGCTGCTGCTGCTGCTGCTGCTGCTGATGGTGCAGGGACAGCTTTTGAGGCTCGGCGGCGACTGAGTTATTTTATTTTTCGAACGGACGGATGAAGACGAGAGAGAAGGAGGAGAAGAACTCTCTCTCTCTCTGACTGAAGAGAACGACGCCGTTGTTTGTTGAGAGCGATCGGATTGTTAGATTCGAGGCTCTACTCGCCGCGGATGAGTTATTCCTCGCTGATGCTATCGCGGTTGGCTTTTAGTTGAGTTTATGATTGAATAATTTAGCGGGCTGTCTCTTCTTTTTTTTAACTCTCTCTCTCTCTCTCTTTCTCTCTCTCTTGAGGGATGCAAGGGACACATATTATATTCTCGAGGAATTCGAGGTATGAACTGATATGGATTGACGCAGCGGCTCATCTCTTCTCGAAATTCATATTACAATTATTACGCGTTTCGTAATCAATGATTAATATATCCCATATACATACGTATATCGTTCACGGAAGGAATCCGACTTCCTGCATACATTATCGAAAATAATATTCACACCAGCGCAGCAGCAGCAGCAGCAGCATTCCCAACACGGTCAAATAAAAAAAGAACACATCGTCCTATCATATCAGCACTTTCTCCCTCTACTAGAAGCTGCTGCTGCTGCTGTTGCGGAGCTAAAGCAGTCGGACGACGTGTCTTCATTAGAGGCTACTGAAGGGGGGGGGGGGGGGGCTGTGATAAACTACCGGCACGAAGCTGGGCAGCAACCTGCACTGAGCTCTCTCGGAAAACCAAGTGCGCGATCCACATTCAGAGCCGCATTATATCACACCGTTTACTCTTCCACGTACGCGTACCCGTGTATGTGTGTGAGTGTATGCACGTCCGAGAAGAGGAAGAAGAGAGAAAGAAAGAGAGAAAAACAAAGCGAGCGAGTATATATACACAGGCGTGAGCGTGTTGTTCTACGCGCGAGAGATAAAGATTCAGAGGAGCTGCGCGCAGTAGTAGAATAAAAGGAGAGACACGCAGCACCAGCAGCTAGATTAAAAGCAATAGAAGCAGGGGCTGGTTCTCTCTCTCTCTCTCTCTCTCTCTCTCTCTCTCTCTCTCTCTCTCTCTCTCTCCTCTCTCCGCGAGAGATCCGCTATATACTCGCGAGCTTCTTTCCCATTATGCGCACACTCACACACGCAGTCTCGCGTCACACGCGGCGTCTCTAATTTTACAATGCCTAATGCAATCTCCCAACGATAAGCGCGAGCGGGAGAATTCGAACTCCCGGCTTTTATCGGTCGTTCGACGGAGTGAAGACAAACCGTGCACCAATATATATGTATATAAAAGAGAGAGCAAGAGCAAGAGAAAAAGGGACAACGGCCGAGAACTACGGGGATATACCGCTAAGAGATCGCGAGCTCTCCGCGATGCTGCAGCGCCAATTAATCGGCTCAGTTCGCGGAGATGTGGGGAGGGATTTTCTGCGCGCCGCGTGAAAATCGCGAGATTATTCCTCGGAGATCGCTTCTTCTATTTTTTTTCAAAGGAGCTGCGTATATATATATAGAGAATCATATACGCGAGAAGTGCAGTTATATGCATACCGGAGCGAAATATATATATATATGTATATATAACTCGCGTCTAATAGCGCGAATTGTAAAGCACGTCTTATCGCGCAGGAGTTTCCCTTTCAGCGTGAAATTAAGCGCGCAATATTATAACACAGACCATCAGCTGGGGGATAACTGGCGCGCGCGCGCGCGCGCGCGTGCGCTTATGCAGAAGAACCTGTTTGTTTAGTGCCGCGACTTGTACACATATACATAAACTTGTAATATGAACCAGTCGAAATCTCTATATGTATATAGAACCAGAACAGCGACAGTTGAATTATGTATAGTAATCTTGTCCATCGCACGTCACCCTCTATAATTACCATCGAGAAAGAATCATAACGGATAATAGCTCAACCTCGACAAAATCAAGGCAAATAAAATATATAAGCTTATAGAGTATACTTCCTGTGAAAGAGTTAGAGAGAGCGCGCGGACGACAGCGTGTCCGCGACAGAACACCGAGAAACAGTAAAGGGGGATAAGGTCGCGGATGCCTGTGTGCGCGGCGCAGTATGTATATATATACACACACAGCATCACGTACTGCAGCGAGCGCAAGAGGATATCGGCGCGGGACTATACGTGATTTTCCCGTAAAGCGGCTCTCTCTCTCTCTCTCTCTGTAGCTAGGATATATACCGCGCGAGTACAGTGCTGCTCTTAGGTTATTGACTCCCGTCCGGGGCGGACTGTTACTCGCGTGATTGGCCACAGCTCAACTTTGGAGCGAACGAACGAACGAACGAACGAACGAACGAACGATGGTAGAAGAAGAAGAAGAAGAGGAGGAGGAGGAGGTAAGGTTGCGCTAAGCCTGCTGCAGTGCCATGGGAATGCGCAGGAAGCGCCTCGAATTGCTTCATGCGAAACCGGGCGAGTGTATTATATGTATATAGAGGGACCGGGACTTTTCGGAAATTCGAGACCAGTAGCTGCTGCTGCTGCTGCTGCTGACGCTGCCGTTTCCTCGGTATCGCGGACGCTAGCTTTTTTGGAAATAATCGAGGAAGTTCTCGATTACGATCGGCGCGGTGTGTGGGTTCAGGTTCGAGTTGGTACATCGGAGTCTTTTAAATTTCCCGCTCGAACATGCTGAGCGAGCTTCAGAGTCAATTCAATGTTGTTATATACCTATATAATAAGTATATGAATCATATGACTCGCGACAATTTTTGAGATGAGGTTAGAAAAGGAACAGCCAATTGGAGAATGGATAGAACGATTTATCGTGTCGCTTATGGTTAACGAATCTGTTCGCAATAAAGTCAAAGAAAAATACAGCACAAAAAGCCATGTATCGCGATAATCCGTTATATCAAAAAACATCTAAATTATATACAAATGCAAAAAAGCAACGACAATAAAAATAGTCCTACACACCTCTTTCTCTCTCTCTCTCTCTCTCTCTCTCCTCGTCCTCAGAACGCTTGTATCGGGGTCACACACGGAGTGTATACATATAGCCTCTAAAGAAAAGGTCCCGACAACACAAGCGAGAGCCTCGGCGAAGTAAAAAAAAAGAAGCAACGTCGGAATAAGGACCGGCACAGAAAAGAAAGCTGCAGAGCAGCGGCTACCATTCGAGGTTTAATTCTCCTCTGCAGCGGCAGCTACCATCGCCCGAAGCGAGTGTGACAATGGAGCGCGCTTTAACTTGTCGCTCACAGACTTCCCTCTCTCGCGCCCTTTTCTCATTCTTTCTTTCACAATCGCTCTCTTATCTCTCTCGCTCGCTCGCTTGTCCTCCGCGCTTGCGCACACAGTATATACACGCGTCTTTATTCCACATCTTTCCGCGAGAGGGTGCAATTACGATTTCTTCAACCGGATCGCAAACTGCATATGTGTGTGTGTATAGCCGGGGGAACAGTGTGTGTGTGTGTATTGCGCGGGAAAAAATTTAAATCCGCCTCGATTGGCCCCCGCGCGCGCACCACGACGGCTCTCTTTTATATATATATATATACAGCGGCGTTTCGTCTCGTTTGATTGATGATTCGACGTGTTCGTTTGAAAATAAGAGAGAAGGACGCGAGAGAGAGAGAGGGGATTGCATTGAAAGTTTATTTTTGTCCACTGCAAGATGGTCTTTTTTCGATGCAAAGACCAGGGAAAATTCTTTTGAGATATCCGCGCGCGCACTGGTAATTCAACAATCGTGTTTTTGCGAGTATGGCTTCTCCGAAATACTCTGATGCGCTGCGTACAGTATAGAGAGGAAGATTATTATCTACGGAGATAATATGTATATATACTCGTAATAATGTATTCTAAAACCGGACTCGATAGCCACAATTACCAGCCGCGTACCTACACACACATATATATATATATATATATATATATATATATATATATATGCTCTTCTTTTTCACGCGATAGATAACGAAGGGGATATAGCTTCAAAACTAACTGACTAACTCTGTACCCGCAATAAAATTCTATCTCTCTCTCTCTAGGATATGGAGATAGGATAAGATATATATACGAAACTGAACTTATATATATAAATCGCTCGGATGCTGACGATGCTCTCGGCGTATCGCTGATTAATCAAGATTGCGCTAATCCGACTTGATTAAGCTCGAGAGAGTCTGCTTCCCCAATTATTTTTCACTCCCCGATATCTAACGAATCTAATCGCGGAAAAATGTCTATATTATACCGGACGCGACTGCGCAATAATAACAACGTTCGCACGCACGCACAGCACTGTATATGTATATATACTTATAATAATTAAAGAATCGAAGCTCGCGCACAAAAGCGTCGTCGTCGGCACGCGCGTATCTCGAAAGGGCCTATAACCTTCTAGACCGCGAAGAAAGGCTCTCGTCCTGTCCCCTGAAACCAAAAAAGAGCGAGTAGCCGCTGCGCGCGAGTGAGAAGTAGATAAAGGGATCGAGATAAACGCTGCTATGGGACCATGCGCGCGAATTCTTTTCTTTATTCCTGCTCTTTTTTTTCTTTCTTGTATGTATAAGGGGACGACTGTCGCGCGTTTACACATACACACGCGTGTGTTAACCGTCGCTCGTTTTGTGTGTTCCGGCTTCTGCGCGGTACGCACAATATGTCGCGATCTTTTGAATTACCCGCCAGAGTATGTATGTAGGAGCGGCGGGAGAAGTGTGAGAGAGATGAATCGAGGTGAGTTTATTGTGCGAGGTGCTATGTTTATTTTCTTGCAAAAAGCATGGGGTCTTGTTTTAGGGAGAGAGAGAGAGACGATTGTGTTATTAGCCTGGGAAATGCTGCGCGCGACGTTTTCGTATATATAGATGTATATGTATTAGGTATCAAAAGTGCGAACAATGAGCTATTATATATATGAGTTGCAGAGGTGAGATGGATAATTGCCGGGGCTATTATGGATACACGTGTAAATGGAGATTAGTTGCTAGCGAGCTTTGATATACGCGCGCGTAAAATCACGTGGGATGTTTCAGTGCATAACTTCAGCGCTTAATTTTCTATATACATAATAGATCCGGAGGCACGAGTTCTGTGCCGTCGATGATCGTGGATGCAAAATAATCGAACATCGCGTATGGAGCGTTTAACACAGCTGTGAACCAAGAGAAAAACAAAAGAAACAATCTTTTTCCTCGACACTCTAGAATTAAGGGCTCAATCGTCGCACGCGAGGTGTAAAACTTCTCCGAAAGACTTGGAAGGTATAGTATATACACTACGGAGAGACGCAGCTCACGAAGTGTATTTCTTCTACTTCTCTAAAACTTGAAGCGCGCGGTGCGAGATGTTTTGTTCCCGGGCTGTTGAAGCGAGATTACGGCTCTCTCTCTCTCTCTCTCTCTCTCTCTCTCTCTCTCTCTCTCTCTCTCTCTCTCTCTCTCGGGACTATTCTCTATACACACGCACGTGTTTTCTGCCCGCCCGGCGTAATGAGAGAGATAAGCAGCCGTGGGAGAGCTTTCGGAGAAAACCGGGGTAATTGGATAATACAGCTTTTTCGAATTAATCCTCGCGCGCTCCTCGTTGCCGCATGTATACACACACATACACACTAAGCTTCTCTTCGCGGTAACTGTTTTAACGCGACTTTTTTTCGAGCTGTGCTGATCTTCTTTGTTATATTTTGTACGTGTGTGTGTGTGTGTTGGCCATGAGAGGGAAAAAGGGCTATGTGTATAGTGGTTCGCTGTACTTTTTAGCTGCTGCCTCCATGCGCCGGGTTTATGATCATTATATACAGTGTCGTATTATATAGGGTACAGTGGTCGGTTGTATAATGGCTGTAATAATAGGAGTTTGGTGGAAAAGCTTTTTTGTCTATACATCGCTCTCTGTATGTGTATATGTTAATTTGCGTTACGTGATAAATATTTGTAAATTACGGCACACGAAGGATTACATAATTATTATATGCGAATTTTTTGTTATCTTCAAAAAACGAAAGAAAATATTTCACCGAAAAATTCTCTCTCTTTCCCTACATCTATAGCATTAGCCGTAAATAATGTGATTTACCGCGCGTCACTGCTGCAAAAGTGAAAATCCGCTTCCGGGTGAAATCCCCTCCAAGAACAACAACAGTAGCAGGTGAAAACTCGATTTCCCAGTACACAATACCGAGCCCTTTTCCCTCATTGTCCCTCTCACGTATACCTGCATTAGCCCCGCGGTCTCTCCTTGAAAAAAAAAATAAGCAAAGCGAAATATAAGGAGAGCACCGCGCGCAAGCGCAGTATATACGTATACGAAAGAGAGAAGAATGAACGGCTGTCGCTCAAAGGGCCTCCTTTATTGCTCTCGACACCTTCCTTCCTTCCGCGCGCGCGAGCGCGGCGGGTGTAAAAGCAATTCCCCGAAAGCTTTGAAAAATTCAGCCCCCCTCCACCAATTGACCAAGAACCGAAATGAATGGACTCTCCGCTCGTTAATTGTCCGCGCAGCTCGCTCTCTCTCTCTCTCTCTCTCTTTCTCTCTCCGTTCTATATATACGTATATATATATATATATACCTTTTCCCGAATCCTTTTACACCCGCTCGTCCGCGTGCGAGTTCTTTTATCTCCCTTTTGTCTCTCCCTCTTCTTTTTATTCCCCGGGCCGCCGTTCTCCTTTTTTCTTATTCCGCAGAGCGCGCGTCTCGCTTAATCGGGAGATTGCATTATTAGCCCGGGCACACAGAGGGGCCCTTTTGAGGTCGCTGCTGCTGCTGCTGCTGCTGGGCGCGTAACGAAATCAAGATTGAACGAAGGCGCGAGCGCGGGAGCTCCTTCGTTTTGTGTCCCTTGAGCTGTGTTTTTGCCGGCTGATTCTCTCTTCTTTTTTACATCTCGTTGCTGCCGCGAGCATATATATATATATAGGAATGTTGGTTCGCGGAGGGACAACGATGCGCGATGATGCATTTTTCGCATGTGTAATATATTTTGCGGAATAGAGTCTCTGCGCAGAAAGCAACTCGTTCGCACGCCGGTCTCTGCGGTACAACGATTAAAGCCCTTTGTAGCCATATATATATATATATCGTATACACATCAGGAAAGAATCGTAAAAGTGGCGACGGCGACGGTGGTGGTGGTAACAATGCCGGAGAATTTTGAATTCATATGCGTGCAGCGCGACGACGAGGTCGTCTCTTGTTTTTTATTTCGCGCCGAGCGCGCGAATATTTCCTGTGCGCGGCTATACGGCGGCGGCTAAAGAGCCTCTGAATGGCTGTTATACGGGCTGTGAGCGAGGGAAATCGAGTGGCTCCGATGGGGGGAGATGAAGCTTTTGAAGGAAGGTGCGTCGCTGTTTCTTTTTTATTCTTGCGGCGCAAAGTGTCTGACCGAAGAAGACTAGAGACCGACTAAATGGAATATATTATATATATATTGTAGATTATTGATTCCCAAGTGTAGAACTGCAGAGAACATTCCATAATATACAGAAACCGTATCATCTTTTTTTACGACCCCGCGCGATTTGCATCCCGGATTATTTATTATAAACAAAGCAAAAGCAAAAAGGAAGTATGAATATATATACAACGTTCGCGCGCGTCTATAATCCGTCGATGTATACAACCTAGAATCATCCGAAAATTGCAACGCATGCAAATATTTTCGAGACACGCAACAACATTTTCGAGCGACTTCAAAAGCTAGATCCTGACGGCGCAGGCTCTCGTCTTATGCTAATCCGCCTCCTCCTCCTCCTCCTCCTCCTTATTTTTTTTTGCTGCTCTTCCTTTTTCCCTTCTCTCTCTCCCTCTCATTCTCTCGTCTTCGCGGCTTCCTATACACACTCACTTCCAGGCTTTAGGAATTTCGTGCGCTGCTCACGCAGGTTTTGCGCGAATAAGCCATCGGCCCTCTTTCTCGCGATACATATTATATATACAAGTATAAATTTCGCGCTGCACTCATGCGTGTGTATTACGCGAATTTACGAGTCGCTGCACACGGCCTACGTCAGAAATTATTATTATGTATTAATGATCGTGAATTTTCGGCGACGGGCCTTTATTAATATTACAATCGAAGCACTAAAAAATCACAAGTATATACGCATCAGGTAAATATGTAGATATAATACACACACACATACACACAGACATGTTATATATGTATATCGAGAGAAGGAGAGAGCCGAAGAATTTCCACGCATGAGCCGCGCGTTAATTCGCACACACCCCTTCCCCGGCTACATATATTGTGTATATATATATATATAGATGTAGGTATATGTATGTATATGAGGCGCAGGAGCAGTACAGAGCGACGAGGACGCATTACCACCGCAGGGCAAAGCGCGCGAGTATGTATTACACGCCGCGCACACGTACCTACATATATGCTGCATCACACACGCGGGGACGTGTAGCGCGTAAGAAAGAGTTCCCGCGGGGCCCAAATCGTTATCGTTAGGCCCTTATCTCTCGCTCTCCTTTAAAGACTCCCTCCCCCACCTTACTCTCTCTCTCTCTCTCTCTCTCTCTCTCTCTCTCTCTCTCTCTCTCTCTCTCTCTCTCTACAATATGCGGGAATTTGCGCAGAGAGCGACGAAAGTGTGCGGCATGTATGTATGTATATATATATATATATATATATATATATATATATATATATATATATATATATATATATATATATATATATATATATATAGAAGTATAGTAGTATAACGCGAGCGAGCGCGTTCTGCAATTATCCCCCTCCCTCTGTCTCTCTCGGTGCCGGTTGTGGCGCGAGTGCAGTATGCGCATAAACTGGCTTTTTCTCTACTGCGTATATAGGTATACAACAGGCTATGGAGGTTTTCGTGTTACGCGATTGAAAAATGAATGTCTGATGTGTATATGTATACATTAAAAAATATTTATAGAACATATATATGAGTCTGCCATAGAGTATTAAAAAGATATTACAGATCCATCGGGGACAATGTGCAGTAGCCTATAAAACTAGCAGTACAAGCAGTTTCCGCGCATGCCATCAGCGCTAATTATGCATCGAAAAGCTCCTCGAGCATTTCCTCCTATATGTGCGCGACCTGCTGCTGCTGCTGCGCTTCTCATCATCAAGAACTCGTCGTCGCCGAGCGCTCTTTCTGACGAGGCTGCAACGCGCGCAGCTGCCGACAGATCTACCGATACACACACACACACACACACGAGAGTGCTTTTATAATTAATGTTTCTAGACAGAGAGAGAGAGAGAGAGAGAGAGAGAACGGTTGAGATTAGGTTTATACCGACGGCAGACCGTTAGGGATGTGATTGAATTATGGAATCGAGATCGGTTGTCTCTCTCTCTCTCTCTCTCTCTCTCTCTCTCTCTCTCTCTCTCTCTCTCTCTCCTGCAGGAAAAGGCGCTTTTTCGCTGTGTTTCAATCTCGAGAGACGCTCTACACTCCTCTACCTCCAGCGTCCTATTGAAAAATCTCACGTGAAATGTCAGGTGAGATCTCATGTAACCAATTTTTTGTTGTTTGCATAGTTTATACCATTCGTAGTCAATAGGTAACAATATTTAAAAAATTTCAAGTTAGAAAATTTTTGAAATATTGGACTTAATCTTTTTAATTAGAAATGTCTAATTCTTTTAAGTTTAAGTAAGAATTTTAGTATAAAGAACAAAAAATTGGTTACATGAGATTTTGGCATGAGACCTCTCCTGAAATCTCACGTGAGATTTTTCAATAGGAACAGAAAGCGGCAGAAGTAATCTTAACTCTTGAAAACGAGCCTAACCTCAAAAAGACACACTTGGGTACGTATACAGAGGCGAGAGATCATCAAAAACGCAGATAAATCCTGCGAGTCGCGACAATTTCTCAGTCGATAACGCTGCTGCGGCTGAAATTAAAAACGATCTTCTTTCTCCACAGAGAAATATAAAGAAGATTCATCTACTTTCTCACTGCGATCGTCAAAAAAGTCAGAGGAGAGAAGAGGAGAGAGAGGAATGATGGATGAGGAGAGAGAGGATGGAGAGAGAGGATGAGGAGATGGAGAGGAGCGAGGGAGAGGAGGGAGGACGAGGGAGAGAGAGGAGAGAGACTGAGGAGAGAGACGAGGATGAAGAGAGAGAGAGAGAGAGAGAGAGAGAGAGGAGAGAGAAGGAGAGAGAGAGAGAGTAGAGATGAGATTCGGAGAGAGAGAGAGAGAGAGAGAGAGAGAGAAAGAGAGAGCGGATATGATAAAAGAAAGAAGAGGACAGCAGCAGCGTCGTCGTACGCGAATAATAAAAGTGCCTCGTTTAGGGGACGAGAAAGAGCGAGAGAGCGGCAAGTGCTTCGAGAGAGGAGAAAAGGGCCCTGGGCCTTTTGCTCGCACACACATGCCAGTCGCGCTCTCCGATGAATTATTGGCCATAATAGCAGTGGCAGCGCGCGCGGTGAGCTTCGGCTGCTGCTGCTGCTGCAACCTTCTCTTCTTCGTCTTCTTCTTCTTCGTCTCTGCTTCTTCTCCTTCGCGAGCTGTATGCTATCGCGTTGCTTCTTTTCTCTCTCTCTCTCTTTCTCCAAGACCGAGTCCTTTTCGTGCGAGCCATAAGCTGTCTGGGCGTCTGCTGACTGACTTTGCGAATGTACGTTCGTGCAACAGCATATATATATATAGAGGAAGAGAGTAGACAACTGAATAAGAAGCGCTGCTGGAATGGCTGCTCTAGCAGTAGGGAAATGGGTGAACTAGATTTCTCTCTCCTCTTGTTATGTGAATGAAGCTATTCCCCACTAATTAAGCAAACAATTTGTCTGTGTTTCCTCGACAAAAATGAAAAAAAAATTGCGAATCAATCGGTAAAAAATCTTGCGCACGCCTGCGAGATCATCGATCTCCGCAAAAGCCGCGCGCGTGCACGACATTGATCGTCGTTGATGCGCATCATCTCTCGTGACGCGGAAAAGCCGACGACGACGACGTACAATATATATAGTAAGGGTAGTGATGAGCTGAAAAACCGGAAAGAGGGAAATGAAGATCGAGGTGGACAAGGTATACATACGGGCTATGTACAGAGTTGATTGGTGAAAATAGAAGGGCATGATATCGAGCGCAGATATTTATATACATATGTGTGTGTGTGTGTGTATATAATACATCTTTCTGGGCGACATTGTTGCCCGATGATTGGCTGCTCGCGCGCTTGCCAGCTTTGATTGCAGGTTGAGAAAGAGAGATGGTGTATGGGATTTACAAGACTGGCGAAACGCGCTGTACGAGAGAGAAAGAGAGAGAGAGGCCGGTGCAGTAATTTCGTACGAGGATTATACCGAGAAAGATCGTATCTCCAATATATATACATATATATACACGTATACATATGCGCTGATCTATTTTTAATGCGCGTTTTCTTCGTGCTGATTTAATGATTTGACTTATCGTATTAGGATGAATTATACACGGCTGAGCTCGTTACGTCGATTTATATAAAATCGACGATTTTGAGGAGCGGAAAATAATTAAACGACGAACTCTTCGATTGATGTATATAGGATATATAATCGAAGCGCGAGAGGAAAATAAATATATACAGAATAAGCGTCGCTATTAACTAAGCAGCAATCAATTACAGCCTCAGCTCCGCGCGCGCGCTCGCGCACGACGGGGCCGATTAAGTGCGCATCTCTTCGCGACATCGAAAAAATTCCCCCGAACCAAAGCTCTTCCCTCGCGCATCGAAAAACGACGAGCCAACAGCAGCAGCACGCAGGGGGATGTGCGTTACATACTTATTCGCAAAGTAGCATCACACAGACGGGAGAGAGAGAGAAAAAAAACGAGGAAGAAGAAGGTGTGCGCGCGAGGAGGAGCGAACGAAGAAGAAGAAGAAGAAGAAGAAGAAGAAGAAGAAGAAGAGAATACCTACGCACTGCAGCAGACATTATGCTAATCTGCGAGCGAGGATGTACGCCCGATAAGCCGGCCTCTACATCCCCACTACCTTCAGAGGGGGAGAGAGAGAGAGCGCGCAATGAGGCCCTCGGGCCCCACGCCCTCAATCTCACGCGTGTGCGCATGCGCAGGAAAATATTCTCCCGAGGCTGCAGCCAGCTTAATTTATATCGCTTCGACGAGAGAGTATATTCTCTCACTGTGTGAGTATCGTATAGAGAAATTTTGGAAAAGAGCGCGTGTAAGCTGATACGCGCGCACACACTGGCTTCGCGTGCGCGAGAGAAATTTATAGGCCGTGCGCATGCGTGATGCTTTTGTCCGCGCTGTGGAAGATCGTGAGAATCGCCAAGGACGCGTATGTGGTGCGCGCGCGGTGTTACCTTCGGGAGGATCGATTAATTTGCTGGAGAAGTAAGAGAGAGACTTGTTGTTTCTTTTTTTTATATATATATGCGGATGTTGGCTTTTTGATGTACGGAATTATTATTACTGCAGGTACACACACACACACAGGCATTCATCAGGATGTATAACGCGCGCAGTCAAAAATTAACAGGCTAACTGTACATCTCTGTCTCTCTATCTCGCTGCTTTTAAGCTCTCGCTGTTTGTCCCTCTTTTTTCCAAAGAGCTCAAGTCTCTCTTATCTTTACAATGTGCCAGCCCTGTGTTCGACCTCCTCCTCCTCCTCATCCTTCTGCTCTTCCTTTTTTCGGTCTCTCCTTTTTCTCGCATATCGTCTTCGCGCTCTGCAGCAGTTACTTCTTCCTCGTCCCGTCTCTCTCTCTCTCTCTCTCTCTCTCTCTCTCTCTCTCTCTCTCTCTCTCTTACTCGCAGCTTCTCTCTTTAATTGAACGATATATAACAGCCTATGGAAAATCTACGTACACTATCTCTCTATATATATACCTATGTGCAGTTTTCAATTATTCAACACCGACAATCCATTAACTCTTCGCGAGTTCATGCCTCTCCCGACAACAATTCAAAGTCTCGGAGCGAGAGAAAACCCCACCTTTATCCGTCTCTCTCTCTCTCTCTCTCTCTCTCTCTCTCTCTCTATCTTCCCTTTAATTCTCCTTCTCAACTCGTCTTTTTCGCCCGACACGCATACATGCATACGTACACGCGAGAAGGAATCTTCGGGACACATCGCCGCGCCCCCGCGAGAAACGCATTTTCGCGCGGCCGGAATAATATTTCAAAATTAATGTCAGTCGCGCGAGAAAGAGAGAGACCTCTTTCTGGTATATATACGTATACACGATTTATATATATATATATATATATATATATATATATATATATATACAAGAGAGGACGAGTGTATGTCTATATAGGTAAAGAAGATAAGGGGCCAGCGAACTCAACGATGCTTTATATATATATATATAAGCGGAACACGAGTTGGTCCTCTTTGTTTGAGTAGCACTTTCACCAGTGATTTCTTTTGTCCGATATGGTATTATAATGTACGCAGTTGGGCCTGAGAGAAGGACCGATATGATTAATCGAGTCGCAACCTGCGCACGCGATGGATATAATAATGGATCAGCGCGGTAGCAGTATTGTGTATAGGTTGTGATTTCGTATATCAAGAGAAGATAGTCGGTGATTGACCGATCGCTTGATTATGAATTTTCGAACTTACGTGTAATAAACGCTCGGCTATAATCGTCCCCGTGTTGTACTGGTAACTCACCTGTAACATAAAAAGAGGAAAAATGATCGTTAGTCATCAAGTTTCTAATCTTACATTACATTACACGTGTTATATCGGGCTAATTTCAATTCCCCTTATATGTACTTTCATATAGTAGTATTCGCGTGTAAGCGTATTCACCCCAGCATCAGCGGGGCGTTTAATTTTTACGATCCAGACGTTTACCCACAATTATACAAACGGCAAAAAAACTGCGCGTTTAGTTTCTCCGTATATACCCAGAAAAAGAATACACACACTCGCGGAGAAAAGTAGCATTGAGATATACGGGCCCGATAAGTATTATATATATACAGAGTATCTCTCCTATACACACGCGGAAATTGCAAGGTTGCGATGTAAATGAGGAATTTCGCGCAAAAACATCAGCTATATATATTATAAAAGAAAGAAAATCGCGCGCTCGCGCATGTACGTATATATATCGACGAGAGAGTGCGTTCTCTCCGCGGAAAATAGAGGGACAAGTCCGCGTCTCCGCAGCGGACGCGCATTCCTCTCTCCTATCTCTTCTCTGCTGCTGCTGCTGTTGCCGCTGCGCAGCAACAAAGGCGCTCTGTATCTCTGCGCTAGCTTACTTCCGCCAAGCTATACATATATACGTATATATACACCTATAAGGCTGTATACCGCCGCGAGAGGAGTATATATATAGAGTCTAAGATTATACGTGGGACAGAGAGAGGAGAAGATCGAAGTCGTGTTGGGCTTGGCTCTGTCTCTCTCTCTCTCTCTCTCTCTCTCTCTCTCTCTCTCTCTCTCTCTCGCGTGCTTGTTGCCCGCAGATTAGATTCGGAAAAGCGCTGCGCGCTGCCGATCTCCTTCTCTCTCGCTTTTATATTTATTGGGTGTCGGGATACAGCGACTGCGAGATTGTAGGGTTTTCTTGAAAAAAAAAAAAAACATCGGCAGTATAGACACTAAATTGTGGCTACAGAGTAGTACAATGCACGGAATTGAGGCTGAGGCATTGTCTAAAGACGCGTGTCGATAAATTTTCGGCGATTTGTCAAAACACCGTGCGTTATTAGCATAATTATACGGAGATGAGCGGCGTTTATTCAAATGGCAGGCTACTGCAGAGCGCGCCTAGTTTTTTATAATTTCTCGGTGAGACCACGTATATATAATAATTTCTATCGCCGGAAGAAAGCCGCGACAGATATATCGAGTGTATATAGGCAGCCGCCTCTGTGTGCATATATATATATATATATATAATACTCGTCTAATTTATGCCTCGCGGTGAGGTCGGCGGAGATATAATGTATGCACACGAGCTGAGTGTACAGCTCTCGAAAGTCGGCCGGGGAATGGCCACAATGCGAAGGTCGCCCGATTATCCCCGGGACGGCAGCTTGGGGGGATCGTGAGAGATATAAATTGAGAGAGAGAGAGAGAGAGAGAGAGAGAAAGAGAGGGCGACGAGTGGTGATCGACTGCGCTCGCGACTGTTTTGTCTCTTGTGCACGCAGACAAAAGTTGGTAATTGCTGCGCCAAACTTCTTTATTTTTCTTTTCGGAACGAGGGCTATTTTCGGCCCTCGCGATGAATTTTTAATATTTTCCTTAACGATCTGTGTATACGAAAAAAGGCCGCTCATCGCTGTTTAATCGAATAATTTACAATTCAAACTTTGTGCGCTCTCTGACGCAAGAATCGCTTTGTCGAAGAAAACGAAACGACGTCGCGGCCGTAAAGCCGCAAGAATCTCGAGTAATTAGTCGCCTCTCGCACACACCGCGCGGAGAGATAAAGAAAAACTCGCCGCGCATAAAAGGTATAATAGAGAGCGAGAGATGATCGGCCTCGCGGATAGGCGAAAAAAAATGCCGCGCGCATTTCGGGGAACTATACGCGCCCGCATGTGGCCTTTAACGGCTCGAGATCCGTCGATTCGAGAATTCCACGACGCGAATATTTCTCATAAGCCGAACAGAGAGAGAGAGAAAGAGAAATTTTTATGTCTCTTCGGTAAGAAATTTTTTGCACTTTTTCGAGCGAAGCTTCTTCTCTTCGATTGATTAACGGCTCGGCGCGTGTATAAGGAGAGGCTGCGCGCGCGGCTTCTCTTAATTTCGTCGCGCATTATAATTTCGAGGAAGTATAGGCGATGTGCAGTCGCGGCGAAGAAAAATTGGGCGAATATTGAAATCGCGGCCTTGGAATGCGCATATATAGTTGCGCGCAGCGAGCGAGGCTTGCGTCATGTGTTAGCGCGCGCGAAAAAAATGGGATGCGTGCGGCTGCTATAGTCTCGAGTTGATTTTTTTCTTCGTCTGATTCCGCGGCTTATGCAACGGGGATTCGAGGACCTTTTTCATTATAATTGAGGGACGCCGTCGCCGGAATTTCTGTTTAATGCGCTATTAATTTATATATATACATGTATGAGAAAGTGACTGGACACGACGCGATTTATTATCTTTTTCTTTTTAATTGTTTATTGTTATTATATGCGCAAGTGAGAGTTGCTGCTTCTGTGAAGTCATCGCACGAAACAATTATAAACTCGGAGTGATTAATATCGTCTGATATGGAAGAGCCTTTGTGCGACGAGACGATCTGTCCCGAAGCAAAAAAAAACACGTTTTATGCATCGAAAACAATAAAAGTCCGTCCCCGCGCTTAATGATTTTCATATACATAATAATACTCTCCGCATTCGTTTATTTACTCGCTAATCAAGAACGTCCTTGAGCGGACAAAAGATTAACTTTTGAAAAACGATCGTCATTTACAACGTCGTTCATCCATATATATACTTACATACTCTGAAAAGGCGAGCAATTATATATTGTTCTCGCGCGTGTATTAATATTAAAGTCGCGTATACTGAAAAATAATCATCGCCGATAAATCTCACGCAACAGCCTGCGCACAACGAGAAACCTCAAAAAGAAAACATTAAGGTCTCGCAATACGTACTTCCGCAAAAATACATCGCGATCTCTCGATCCTTATTGCGCAACGCGATAAAACCGGGCGCGACGCCCGACATCAATCAAGTCTCGAAATTTCACGGCTGCACAGCAAAAGATGCATGACTCTCGACACCCACGCGTTCTCTCGCGAAAGTGTGCTCGGCGACGGCGCGACACACTCTGTAGCGCGAAAACTCTTTCTCTCGCGCTGCAGCCATTATATATATATATCCCGCGAGAGTAGAGCGCTTAGGCGAAAGTGAGACGAGGAAATTGTGGGAGAGATGCAGTGCAGCCGCGGGTTGCGAAAGATCGCCTGTAATTTTGACCTTTTTTTCTCTTTCGTTTTTTAATTGCGACACGGCGGTAAGAGAGCGCTTTCGGCTTTAATTATGCGTTTGTTTACGTTTCGGTCGCGGCGGGTCATACGTTTTATATACGAATTTTACCGAGTAGACTCTGATGAAACAGTGACTTTTAATATAAACGTATAATGTATGTATATTCGCAGCAGCTAAAAGTGAACGTATATAAAATCCGTCTGTCGTATCATGAAGCGAATCACGTGAAAACGACCTCAAGCGAGAGCAAAACGTTAGACTATCCCGATTCCCATATAACAATCACTTAAAGTAAACTCCTTTTCTCTCTCACTCTCAAAGCGGCCAGCTCTCGCTCGTATATAGCAATTAAATTATTTTGACTGACAGCTCGTCTGTGCTCTTTCTCCGAGAAAGCGAGATCATAATCCCGCGCAGGATTTAACGAACAAATTCATTTTATACATTTTCCCTCTCTATATCGCCTCGCCGCCTCGAAGAAGGTTACGCAATTTTCCTCGGTATGCGCGCACGCACCGGGCGCTCTATGATATAATTGTTTTCGTAGCTGTAAAATCCGAACGGCGCTCGTTGCTCATGCGGTTTAGCCGTTTACGTATACGTATATATATACCGTGGCCCGCGAATAGTTAATAAAAACAGATATGCGCGCGGCCCTCTAATAAACCGGCGAGTGTTGTGTGCGACGCGAAGCGCTTGTAAAAGCTGCGCGCGAGGATATATTTTGAGTTCTAATTGAAACTTCAACATGTGCGCACACGCGCTGCACTTTCACGTGTCTATATAATTCAAAGCAACGTTGTAAGGTACACGCGTAGACCGAAAACGACTCGAAAATCGAAAGTGAGCTCGAAAAAGTTCTAGCAGAAGAATCCTCGAAGAAAGTCCTCATAATCCCCCCTTGTGCACAGCCTACGATCATCCGAGCAGAAGCGGTATATATATACAACGCACATAAATACAGCCTGCAAGAAAATCGCAACAATGGCACGTGGGCGCGAGCCTTTCCTATTGTCTCTCTCTCACTCGCGCTCCTTCGAAATTAAGAGTTTACCTTCGTTATTAATAGCCCGCGCGCGCGGCAGAGAGAATGAGAGCCAAGGGTGGGAGCCGCGCGTGCGCGCGAGAGAAAGCCGCGACTTTTGATTTACTTCGCGCGCGAGCCTGCAACGGTTTTCGCCTTTCTTATTGTGTGTGTAGGAAAACATCGGTATGTATCAATTGTGTATTGAACGCGGTGAAGCCGTGTGTGTGTGTGTGTGTGTGTGTGTGTGTGTGTGTGTGTGTGTGTGTGTGTGTGTGTGAGTGAGTGAGTGTTGGGGGCCATTCTATCGATGTTATAGATTAGCGCTGGGGCGTGTGCGCGCGAGTATTTTGCAAGGCGCTGCAGGAGCTGCGCGATGTAGATATTGGATTTTTTCTCGATTGAAAGCTTCAAGGTGATTCGAGCGATAGTCGCGTGTGTGAGCTGGAATTCGAGTATAATGTATACTATGTAGGTGGGGATTGCATTTGAAGAAATTGAAATTTGCCGCCGAAATATATTATACTTGTATATATATTCGTATTATTCGAGCGATAAACCTCGTGTCAAACATCAGCTTCGAAATCTCCTCGTAATATGTGGATTTCAAATTAGGAATGTATGCACAAAATAATTGTGTAGTTTTGACGAAGCACGGATAAATCCTCGTATAATAATAATAATAATAATAATAATAATAATATAGTATAAAAAATCAACGAAATTCCTAATTCTCAAACACGCAGACAGTTTATCGATATGCTGCTCAGGTCCTAAATAAGCACGCGCGCGCAGTCATAATCGTCGGGAAATAAAAGATCGAGCGCCATAACGATAACTCGCGGCTGCCGCCTGCGTTGCACCGATGCGAATGTCGCTCGGCGCCAATTAAACTCGAGAGACACCATTCTCGAAAATCCGAATCCAAAAGAAGTATATATATATATAAGTATATAATATAAAGAAAATGAAACGCAGCCGATATATGTATACGAGGAACGACCGCAGCGAGGCATAACTCTCGCGCGGAGTCGCGGGCATATAACAATAAAATTTAACAACTTCTTCGAAACCCGGGACACACGCGGCATTCCCACGTACGTATATGTGTATATATAGACATACACACATGTATGTATAATTGATTTTACATATCCGATATGTCTCTCGGCGCCAATGAGCAAAGGATCGATCTTTTATAATGCCGCGCGCGCGGCGCGCAAAGAAGAAGAAGAAGAAGAAGAAAAAAGAGGCGGCAGCTATATACACGCGCTGATTTATGCGTAGAATTCCTTTTTCCTCTCTCGGGGGCCGCGAGCCAGCGCGAGTGTATATATAGTACGTATAAATCGTATCGGCCAGTTCGATCGATCCTTGCGCGCGCTATGACATCATAATTATTCAGACTCTCTGTACAATGCGCCGAGAGGGAATATCTCTCTGATGGTATATATGTGTTTGTTCTCTCTCTCTCTCTCTCTCTCTCTCTCTCTCTCTCTCTCTCTCTCTCTCTCTCTCCCGGCGCGACAATGACGTATTGCGTTGCTGGAACGGTAGGTCTATATATATATATATATATATATATATATGTATATATAGTATTATATCGCGATGGTCCTTTTGCTTTTGATTGATATTGACTGTACACATATAAGAGATATTTATTTTCCGGGGGTGTATAATAGTCTACATAGCTGCTGCGCGCGATACTGTTATAATACTCGCTTGAGCGTGTAGGAGCAGCTTGTATATTTCCGTCTGTGCGTGTGATTGTTTTATGGGACTGAGAGGGAAGTGGGTCGTTTTCGAATAAGTCATTGTTTACAACACTCGGGGAAAACTACGAGAGGTCAAGCATGAGATACCGATCATGCGAGGAAGAGAGATCGTTTATTAATAAACAATACAAGTGTGTATATATAGCGAAGTGCTGTAAGGATGCTGCGCGTATTACCGCGTCGTTAATTGGTTTAACCGACCGCTAGCTCTCGTCCTCCCTCAAGTAGGTCATCGGAGCTGCATCGCCACACACACAGCAGTGTGCTCCGTACTGGCAACGAATATAAACTGTATATATACACAGTGGGCTAATAGAGTTACCGCTACAACGATAGGAGCTAATTAATCACGTCGCCGAGGGAAAAAAACACTCGCGACTAACTCCGAGAACAAAAAAAAGGAGTAAGAGAGAGAGAGAGACTCTTTGTGGTTTCCCTGAAAAATCCTCGGCCGTCACCGCTATAATCCTCCATATACACAGAGAAAAAAAAGGAAGAACGAGTTAGCAGGAACGATCGGTATATAGAGTGCAGAGGAATCCTCGACTCTCATGACTCAGATATCCGCGGAACGATCGTCGCCGCCGACAGATCGGCGAGTAAAGGAGGCTGCCGCTCTCTCTTGCGACACGAATCTACAGGTATACACACACACACACACACACACACAGAGAAGCTCTGATACTCGAGAAAATAGACAAAAATAGCGGGCATTATGGAGCGAGCGAGGCATATCCTTTGCCGGACCCCCGCTGATCGCTCGCGGAATGCCTTCCTCTCTCTCTCTCTCTCTCTCTCTCTCTCTCTCTCTATTATAAATATCCTCCTCTCTTTCTCTCCAAAGGCGTGGGACCGAGTCCTCTCTCTCTCTTTCTATGCTCCGCTATGTGTGTGTGTGTTTCTGGTGGAGGGAGAAGGCGATCCGCGCGCGGCCGACACGCTTCAGCGGACGTGACGCTCGAGACTCGCCGCCGCCGCGTCGATGCTCTTTTCTTGGGGTCGGAGAGGATCGGGATCGCTCACGGATAGAGAGAGGCATTCTTTCGTTCTCCGAGTCTCTCTCTCTCTCTCTCTCTCTCTCTCTCTCTCTCTCTCTCTCTCTCTCTCTCTCTCTTTCTTTCTTCGGCTTTCGCGAGATAGACGTATATGTGTCGATGCGGATCTTTTTGGGAGGAGATCGCGCTGTTTGGGTTTGAATATATAGTTGTCAATATAATTAGTAGAAAAATAACTGTCTCTTTTCCGAAAATGCAACTTTCTCGCATCGTGTACTATATGTGACACACTGAGATCTAAAAATACCATCTCTTGACTTGACACAGTTAAGATTCGGCGGCTTATCGTTTCCTCATCGGATCCCGATGGTATATAGATGGTGCGCGTGTATGTATAAGAGAAAAATATATTCCAAAGAGGAACACAATGCGCGATGATCCTCGCGATCGTGTGCCCCCTCTCTCCCCCTCAAAGTCGAGAGAGAAAGATCGGAGCCGATCGCTTTCATTATTTTTCTTCCTGCTGCAGCCTCGCTCTACCTGGACTACTTCTTTCAGAACCTGCCCTTCTTCGCTCTTTTCTCTCTCTCTCCCTCTTTCATGTTTGTTTTGTTTTATATATATATATATATATATATATACCTGTCGTGCGCCGTTCGCTCGGGATATTTAATTCCGATAATTGTTACCGACAAGTGCAGCCGGCGTAATCTAGCGGAATCTTTGCTCTCTCTCTCTCCTTTTTTTTGATCAGCCGAGCGAGCGATTGTCGGACTGAATTAATGGTAATACGGTGATTCGTTAATTTGTCAGGCTGACTGCGCAACCGATCGATATATGCAAAGCGTATTGTTTTCGTTTGTTTTTTATCCCTTTTTCCGAGAATCGAGAGAAGCGATATTCTCCCATATTGCGCAAGACTCTCGATTTCGAGACGATCCGCGTGCTCAGAAGCGAAAATGCCATAGTATAATTCCACATTCTCGAATATGCATGTAAAACCCGTACAGAACGAGACTCTTTCAATGTGCATAGCTGTAGCTATTAATAGTCCAGCACAATAGAGCGTTAAATATTTTAGAAAGGGATGTTTCCCGTGAATGTGCATATACTCTTCTCTTCTTCTCTTCTCTCTCTCTCTCTCTCTCTCTCTCTCTCTCTCTCTCTCTCTCTCTCTCTCTCTCTCTCTCTCTCTCTCTCTCTCTCTAAACACACAAGAGAGTGAAAATGAACCCAAAACTTTCACCTCTCGTGACTCCCGTGTGCACGCGGAAATCCCGACAATTTTTCCTCTTCTCTCTCGAGACACAGGGTGCTAAAGAAGCTCTATATATACACAGACACACATCGTAAGCGCGTCTCTCGATTTCCCCCGGAGTCGCGAAATTTACAGCTCGTATTTCAGCGCTTCGAGAGGGAGAGACACGTCGGCCGAAAGAATAGCGGCCGAATATAATAAAGATAACCATAACGCGTAAGTTATAGTTCGTAAATAAACACAGCGGGCCTTATTAAGAAGAGCCAGCGAGAGAAAGAAGGGTCGTGCGCGTATATACGGGCCTTTTTCTTTATTCCCGCGCGAGCAGGCGTATAGTTTATACTCTTCATTACGCGGCCGACCGTTATCGAGAAATGATAATGCCTGCGTACGTGTACGCACGAAATTGTACATACATACGTGTGTGTGCGTATATTATTTTTTCGAGATTACTTTATACGCATTGTTGAAGATACGGTCTGCAGCTGTAGTTTCTGTAGTTTCATTATTGCAACGCGCAGTTTATTGTAAATTGCGAATCCGCCTCGTTAATTTCGAGCCCCGACACGTGTACCCTTGCAGCGCAATCCCAGGCCCGAATCGTATAATTATCATCGTGTTCTTTCGCATGCCAGCCGAGAAAATATACAATCGCACGCGTGGAAAAATTCTCCGCCGCCCGCATAGAGCCGACCCATTGACAAAAAGCCGTATCCCGCCAAAAGTCCGAAAAAAAAGACACTCGCAATCGGGATATAGCAGCGGCGTCGAGGGAATTCCATTGCGGTCCTTCTCCGGCGCTGATGCAGCAGCCGAATCCAATGGGGGGGAAGAGAGATCGGCATGTGTGTGTATGTGTGCACGAGGTTCTCCCGCTGCGAAGAATCTCGCGCGATCGCCCACGAGGAAATATGAAGGAGGACCTCGTTAATCGCTCGCTCGCTCGCTCGCTCGAGAGAGAGAGAGAGAGAGAGAGAGAGAGAGACCGAGTAGTCTCCGGGATTCTTTGTAGGCAAGCCTTGAGCTTATTGTCGCTGATGGGATCGTGTGAGCTATATTATATGCTCGAGTAGTCTCGTTTTTCTTCTTCGTTTTTAAAGGGAGAGGCGCTTTTTGTTACGACTGACTCGGCAGCGGGAAGTGGATGAGAAATCGAGTTTTCGGGGCAGTACGCGAGTCCATATACTGTCCCTGTATGTATAGGTATTTTTTTTCTTTCGGGGATTGTTGATATGTTGCTTATTAAAAAAATAACTTTGATATTCGTTGTTTGAAGAACAAAAAGAAGAAGCATAATATGCAAATCACATGCATAAAAGTCAATCCGAGAGCTTCGAAAGCCCATACCTGTCTCGACGAGCATCGAAAGGCCAAATAATACACTCTCGGTCACCTCCGCATACACACACGCGCGTATATCCCCCGCGGCTCGTTATGCCAACTGAGAGCTGAGGACGAGCATCACAAAAGCTCGCCCGCAGTTCGAAAGCCCGCGGATTCTTCTTTTCTACATATATATGTGTATATACAGACACACACACGGGGACGCTTTTACGACTCGCGAGTGTGTTTGCGTTTCGGGACCGCCGCGTAAATCATTTGCGATTTCTGCGCTCTCGCGGTTATATATATATAGGTATATATTCGCTGCATGAATAATTCAGCAGGTCGCCGGCGTCGCGCGCTCGATGATGGGAAAACGTCGAAACTTTTCGAGAAATATATCCCGCGCGGAGAGAATTTTTGATGATCTATCGCGTCTCACGACTCGCTTCGCGCGAGCACGCGTGCGCGTGTGTGTGTGTATGCTAATCTTCGTGTAATTGTTGTC
Source organism: Muscidifurax raptorellus (assembly GCA_020010945.3). Taxonomy (NCBI): domain Eukaryota; kingdom Metazoa; phylum Arthropoda; class Insecta; order Hymenoptera; family Pteromalidae; genus Muscidifurax; species Muscidifurax raptorellus. The sequence goes on along the minus strand of CM052077.1, from coordinate 37,055,719 downwards.
ATTATTATTGTCGCGAATTTATTACGCCTTAATATGCTCGATTGAATTCGACACTATAATTCGGTATATCTAATATACGCTGACGGCTTGTTTGTTTTACAGTTTTTCGGCTTAGATTTACGGACAAATTCGCTATGTATAATACCCCGCTGCGAACATTTCGCGCGAATTTATAAATTTTAATTCTTCGATGACTATAAACAGCCGCGATACAAAATATATACAAAGTCGTTTCATTAAAACAGTTTCTCTCCCTCTCGAGGAGGAAGAGAAGCGAGAAGAGATCAGCTTGTAAAATTACCGGGCAACAGCTCATTAGCACGCACTTCCGTCCTCCGAATTCGCGTCAGCAGCAGCCGATACCGCGAAATGGAAGAAAAAAAATAAGAAATCGAAATACACTGCATCCCTCGCTACAACTTCATTATCCCTAACAAGCCACCTTAATAACGCTAATTCCGAGCGTGAACAGCAAAAAGTCATCGCGCGAGCGCGCGCAAGATCGCGACGAGTCGATATATATATATATATATATATATATATATATATATATATATATATATACACACACACACAGAAGCATGTGTACAGTATAGCGAATTTCGGAGGATCCCCTCTCGTGCAGCCGCAGGACGAAAGAGGAAGAGGAAAAATTGCGATTGAATTATTCGATTACGGCTGTATGCATATATATAGCTTCGTTTTTTTGTTGTTTAACGTTACAGCGCACTTGACGGGTTAATCTGTACGCGTTTATACGTCGCGGGTTTCTTTATGCAAATCCTCGAGCGTTGCGTCAGTCGATCTTTGTTTAACCGCGTTAAGTGGATAATCACCGGTTCGACGAAAAAATGCCGATCCCCGGCTATTTTGTCTCGTTTAAAAAATTCAGTCGAGATAAATATGCGAATAAGTTAAAAATTCTATACGCGAATTATTTATAATAAACCGCCCTCGAACCGACGCAACGAAAGAGAGGAAAGTGTACAAAGCCTCGAGATTAAACAATTCCAGCTTTAATTAGAGCTCCGGCACGCGCGTATAATGCCGAAAAATGCAAGGAGAGCGCAGGCAAGAAAAAGGGAAGCCTCTCCGGAGTTCGGACTCGAACCGCTGCCACTAACGACGCACGAGTGATGCACGCCGAGATGAGATGGCACTTTCGGCCCTGTATATATATATATATATATATATATATATATATACTGTTACTGGACCACAGAACACAATCGAAGCTATAGGATATCCCCAAGAGGACGGAGATGAAGCTGCTTTTTTGAATCGGTGGCATTTTTTCGTCAATGTTTATGAAAAAAATTGTGTAGCGATGGAAAGCGACGGCCGATGTGAGCTTGTGCGATCAAATATTATAGTAAATTCAAATTTATGCCACACGCAGCCCCGATGAGAAGGACAACTTTATCTGCAGCGATCAGTATAGAGAGCGTCTATACACATAGCCGCGATCCGCTTATAATGTTTTTTATATCTCTCCGCGTCTCCTTTTTTTTCACATCCTATAGCTCGAGAGCTTTCTAAACGGCTTATTTATAGCGGCGAGCGTCGATAATTTCATAACGCAGTTTACGCAAAAAAATTATCTTAATAGTCTGTCGCGTCGCATATATATGCGTTAAAAATCGCGTATATAATGCGTGATTAATGTCGCCCGACGAAATTCACGCTCTCGCGGCCCCGAGAATAAATCAATTCGAGTATATTATATATCGACACTCGTCATCGCCCGATGCCAAAAGAAGAAGCTTCAAAGGCCTCTAATCAACGAAGTAGCTTCCCTTTCACTCTCTACTCTTCGATACTACATTTATCCACGCATCGGCTCTATACGCGTATACGCGCACAAGAAGAAGAATATAATATACAGGAATAAGGCAGCAAAAAAAAGAGCGAGTCCGCCGCGACGACGATGATTATGCGATATACACGCCAAAGTCCCGAGATGGCAATCATAGCTAAATCGGGGCCTCTCCCGACGACGACGAATCCCCTTGTCAAAGTCGTCAGTGCGATATCACGATAATGATCGTCATCATCGTGCTCATTTTTCAACGTCCTCTTCTCTCTCCGCTGCGCGCGGAACTCGCGGGCAAGAACGAAGAAGAGCCGCGCACGCGCGCATAAGAACAAGAAAAGAAGCCCGAAGGGCGCATTCCCTTCTCTCTCGTGTCGAGAGTAGAGTAGGAAATCGGATCGTCGGCGGCAGTCGAGAGAGAGAGAGAGAGAGAGAGAGAGAAAAAAGAGCTGATTGAGCCTCGAATTATAATCGTATATAATACGCGCAAAAAAGAGCTGGACGCGCGGGGAGAGCGAAAATTAATAAATTCGCTCGCGGTCATGTCAATGTCCTCGAGTATATATATATATATGTATACGTGTGATCGCATTAGAGGTTAATTAGCATCGAATTGGGAAAAAGCGCATCGACTCTGTATATATATATCTCGATATATATATACGCAAGCACTGAAATCCAAGAGACGTGTGTGTGTATATTAGCAATATAACGAGAGAAAGATTCACGTGAGATTCCTCAGTCGCAGAATTTCACACCGATCCGCCAATTCTGCAGCGAGTTTCTATCTACACATACACACACATCTATACTCCTTTTCCTTCCTCAACCGCATAGGCTACTGCTGCACTTATACGGATACCCGCCGCTACCGGCGCAGGCACATTCCCCGCTAGAAATCTATAAAGTTATGTCTATATGAAGTCGCGCTTTTCGCAAAGTTTCGCGCGCGCGCGCCTCGTGGAATCCTTAGCGCTCGTGTGTGTATGTATAAGTTTCGCCGCTGATAATCCATAAAAAGGATCGCTGATGAGGCTAATGGCGGGGAATCTTATTATACACGTATAATCTACGTGGAATTTACAATGTACGCGTTTATGCGATAAATAAGGTAGACGTAATAAAATACAAGTGTAAAACGACATTTCGTCCACCTACGCACTGTATCAGCTGTATATAGCAACGTCGTCGCTCCCCACTGATGTAGTATACATATATAAACAAAAAAGTCACTCTTCCATCCAAATGCATACATACGCATCATCGTGTCCCGCGGACAGCAAAAAGCAGCACATCATCCCCCAAATATTTCACTGTCCCTCGCGCATCAGCATCTCTCTCTCTCTCTCTCTTTCTACTTGCAGTGCGACTCCCCGCAAAAAGCCCACTTATGGCGCAGCATCGCGACCATACACCGCCGATCTCTCGCGCGCGGCGGCAATGGCATTCCCGGTGTATCTTTCTCTCTCTCTCTCTCTCTCGCTCTACCTCCAATCGAAGCAAACGGCAAAAAGCGTCAGAGCGACTGCCGCCGCTGCGGGATCCCACGAGCGCCGCCGCCGAGAGAGAAAGATAGGCCATGTGTGCTGCTGTAGCAGAGCCTATATGTATATATAGTCGGTGATTTTGTCGGTGAGATCCGATTCTCTTGGTGTGTGCGAGTCTCTCTCTCTCTCACTCGATTGGTGTATACCGCCGAAGTGCAGAGCGCGGCGATCGAAAGGAGCTGAGGAGGAGGAGGACGATGATTAGCGCGGATATGGACTCCGACGTGTATATAAAGCTGCGGACGACGACGACGACGAGATAACTGGGGAGAGAGAGAGAGAGGGAGGGGGGAGGGGAAGGAATGGTTTCAGAAATGTGTCGGGAGATTTCTTAGGTCGTTAAGAATGCGGTGATTATCGTCCTGCAGCGCCCCCCGCCTTTTTAAAGGCGTATATTTGTTTATGGCATTTATTGCGTATTTGCGAAGATGAGGAAAGAGAGCCGGGCGAGAGTCGATCTTTTCTCTTGTACTTATTTTTCTCCGACTATACGCACGTATATACATACTGGAGCGCGATTGGCTGAGATTCTTTCGGGTCCTCTGAACGCTCTGCTGCTGTTGCTGCTGCAGAGATATGATTTAGAACGTTTTAACTGCGCTACTGATTAGCCCGAATAATATACCCTGGATATATTCGCTTTTAAAATATGCGAGCTTATGCGCGATACCCTAGATCAATTTAGTAATCCCCCTGACTCAACCAAATTTCCTCGAAAAAAAAAAACAGTTTGGCAATTAAGCGCGAGGTTCATTCAGCCTCGCATCTCTCGTCAGCGACGTCGTTAATGAATTAAACTCTCGCGGGCATTAATGACAGACAGCGACGCACATGTGTCTCTGATGGATCAGACGGAGAGGACCGCGCAAAAATGCGTGTTTACGAAAGCACGCGAGAGCTGCGCCGCGCGCGACAAAGAAGGAGTTTAAAATAACAGAGAATCTTTCGAGATGAAACGACGACGCTGCAGAAATGTCGTCGTCTCTCGCGAAGGAATTAACTATAAGGCAGCGGGATCAAGTTTTTCTCTCTCTCTCTCTCTCTTGCCTCTCCGACTTCCTAGCACGCAGCAGCGCATCAGCGCTCACGGTTATACTCTCTCGTCTCCCTCTCTCCGCGCCGTCGTCCTACACCCTTCTGTCCTTCTTTCTTTCATTTCGTTCCTTCGAGAGAGAGTGAGAGAGAGAGAGAGAGAGAACCTCTATACATCTCTCTCTTTTTCTGCGGAGCGCGCGAGCCTTCGCGATCTACTTCTTTTTACCCCCACCTGTCAGTTATAATTTTGTACCGGCCTTTTTAAGGCTTTTTGCACTGCACCGCCGCGCGAGACAACACCGCACTCCTTCGCGAGTTAAATAATGGCGGAATTATTTAGCCTGTTGTTGCGATGCGATTCGCGCGCGTCAGTGTGTGCAACAACAACAACAGCGAAAAAAAAAGAAAATTTTTCGCGAACCGCGTGTAGCGAAAAAAATCATTCCGGAATATTCAATATACGCAATCGCACGAGCTAGCGAGATCTCGATAAGAAGCTTTTTATACATACCCCCGCGTATATCTGTGTGCGTAAGATAAAAAAAATCAATCACCATCAATCAAGGCTAAAACTCGAGTAAACTCGAACAAATCACGCCGCCGGCAAAAAAGGACGTGTATACAAGAATGAGAGGGACAAAAAAAACGACAACAACAACCACAGTGTACACACACACGCGCACGAGTTCTAATAGTCATCGTAGCTACACCTTCGCTTCCAATCGGCCGGGATTTTACGAGCGGAAAAAAGAAGGCACAGAAGGAAAGCGCAAGCGCGATTAATCGACTCTCGGCGGCGGTGTGCGCCTATCGCGGGGGCATGTAAGTAACTCGCTCGCGGCTCGTTACTTTCTGTCGCGGCCGCGTTATTATGCAACGCGTTTGCCTTCCTGCGCGCGCGCGAGTCGGTTCATTACCCCGTTGAGAACAGAGTGTGTGTGTGTGTGTGTGTGTGTGTGTGTGCGAGGCTCGATTTAGTGAGGCCGGAAGGAGGATGCGCTCTGCAGCTTGCGTGGGAAGTGCCACCGCGAGGTACCCTCCCTCTGATGACTTAATTCGAGCGAGCGGGTTTTTTTTATTCGCGCGCCAACGATTATGCAAATGTACGCTATGGACGCGCGGTATTTTTATTTTAGTTAGTCAGAGGGAGGGAGAGAAGTATAGGAAAAATAATTTCAAGCTAGACTGGTATATGATGGATATGCGATTTCGTGCGTTGCTATTAATGAGATATTTAATACGGCTTATGTGCGTGAGAGAGAGAGATAGGAATCTTTTATTATATACGTTTGTTTATATCCGTAGGCCACAATTGATCATAAATCACTCGGCGTTGACTGACAATTACGGCGGTTAAGATTATTTATATATGATTTAACGAAAATTTGCATAATCGATTAGATATATAGCGAGCCTTAGAAATTATTAAGCGAGAAACAGGTATTTATTAACCACATTGTTCTCACGCTTCAATGATACATAATAATAATATACATATAGAAGTATAAACTGACCTTAGTCGATGAAGTGCTGGGTTTTCCGCCTCCGCTGACGATGGCGTAGATCTCGACCACGTACCACTCGACGCCTGCCTCCCTGTCCAGAGCCGCGGCGGTCGACAGGACCCCAGTCTTCGCGTCCACGTCGAACAGTCTGTCGACCTGGGGTCCGTTCGCCCCGGCGGTCACGTTCGTCACGTAGTACTCCAATTCCTCGTTCGAGCGTCTGCTCCGCGCGTGCACTCGCAGGATACTCGCACCCGCGGCCTCGTTCTCGTACACACTACCCTCCAGCTGTCCGCCGTGTTCCCAAATCGGCGAGTCGTCGCCCTCGCCTGGCAGTATCAAGGTCACGTAGGTTTCCGAAGACCTGCGCTCGGCCTGACCCGCTTCGTCGGTAGCCCTCACGCCGACCTGGAGCTTCGAAATTCGCTCGAAGACCAGGGGAGAGCGGGGAAGCCGCATCGTCAGGGCTCCGGTTTTACGATGAATGCGGAACATGTCCGAGTAGTTGGCTCCGAGACGAAGCAGCTCGTAGCTGACCAGCCCGTTCGTGCTGGAATCCAGGTCTCTGGCCTGCAGCTGGGAGACCTGCAGCTCCCGACCTGGCTGGTAGGCGATGCTGCTCTTGATCGGTAAGACCGCCGCGGACATGCTCACGAAGATCGGCGCGTTGTCGTTGACATCGGTCACGATGACGATGACCACCTTCTCGGCCGAGAGCCTTGCCGATCGGGGCTGGGCCATGTCGGTCGCTACCACGACTAGCTTGAAGGTATCGATCTCCTCGCGGTCGATCGGCAGGAGTGTGTGGATAACGCCGGTCGTTGGATTGATGCCGAACCTGCGCTTCTGGTCCTCCGGATCCTGACTGGCGATGCTGTAGCTGAGCACCCCGTTGTCACCGGAGTCCGGGTCTACGGCTGTGACCGTGACGACCGGCCGGTGGACCGGTATGCCCTCGACGATCTGTCGGACGATCGCTGTGTTCGGGAAGACCGGCGGATTGTCGTTGGTGTCGATCACGTCCACGCGGAGAGTTATCACGCTGCTGAGCCTCGGGTGACCGGCATCGCTGCAGGTGACGTTCAGATGGTACACTTCGATGTCCTCGTAGTCCAGCGGCTTTCTCAGATACAGAGCACCGGTCGCCGGATCGACGTGGAACGCGTCTCGCCGATTTCCCGCCGAAATGGCGAAAGTCAGCTCGCTGTTCGCGGCCAGGTCCTCGTCGGTGGCCTGGAACCTGAGCAGCTCGACGTTGACAGGCGCGGTCTCGAGTACCGATATGCGCGGCTTATTGTCGACGAAGCGGGGCGTGTTGTCGTTCTCGTCGAGCACCTCGATGTGCACGGTCGCACTGGAAGAAAGCCTGCTCTCGATGCCTGCGTCGTGAGCTACGACCGTGAGATGGTAATTGTCCCGCGTCTCACGATCGAGTTGCCTCGCTAGCGATATCTGGCCGGTCGCCTCGTCGATCGTGAACAGACCGTCGTGCTGCTCGTTCTCCAGCGAGTAGAAGACATCACCGTTCAGTCCCTCGTCCGCGTCCGAAGTGTAGACCCGCAGCAATTGCGTGCCTACGAGCGCGGCCTCGCTGACCTGCACACGGTACGGCAACCGCTTGAACTGCGGCCTGTTGTCGTTCACGTCGCTGATGTAGACGCTCACCTTAACCCGATCCTTCAGTCTGTTGACTCCGTTATCGATGACGCTGGCCTCGAGGCTGATAAAGTTGCTTCCGGTACTCAAAACCAATTGCTCGCGATCGAACGGGTGCATCGATTTGATGAAACCGTTGCGCGGATCCACGACAAAGTCCTGCTGGCTGCTAGGCAGCGAGAAGGTCAGATCGGCGTTGCGACCGACGTCACGATCGCTCGCCAGCAATTTGCCGACGAACGTGTCCGCGGGCTCGTTCTCGCGCAAGTGGAACGTGAAGCTGGAGTTGCTGAACTGCGGAGCGTTGTCGTTCTCGTCGATGATGTGAACGACCACGGGAACTGTCGAGCTTCGCTTTGGATTGCCCTGATCGCTCGCGGTCACCTCGAGCGCGTAGTAGTCCTGCTCCTCGCGATCCAGCACGTTCTTTACGTAGAGCTGGCCGTCAGGAAAGATGCCGAAGCGATTCTCCAAGTTACCGTCAGTCACGCTGTAGAAGACGCGCCCGTTGGCGCCGAGATCGGTATCCGATGCGAGCAGAGCGAAAAAACGCTCGTTCACTGGCGTGGACTCGGGCAAGGAGGTCTCGTAGCTGGTGAGTTTGAACACCGGAGTATGATCGTTGACATCCTCGATGATCACGCGGATCTGCTGGGTCGCCGAGAGCGACTGGACTCCCGAATCCATCGCCGTTACTTCGAGATGAAGAACAGTTCCGGGCGCTGACTTGATGGGTTTGTCCAGATAGATTATTCCCGTGTTCTCTGCGATTCTGAACTGTTGTCCAGGATTCTGAGTAAGCGAGTAGGTGATCCTCGCATTGGCTCCAGCGTCTCTGTCTCTCGCTCGAGCCAGACAGACCTCCTGGCCCACGGCAGCCCACTCTTTGAGAAATACCTCTTCCTCACGTTCTTCAGTGGGGAATCTCGGTGGATTGTCGTTGATATCCAGTATGGTGATGTTCACGGTGGTGACTCCATGGGCGAGACCCGCTCTTGCCGAGACTTGCAGACTGTAGTAAGCCATCTCCTCGCGATCGAGACAACCAGCAGTGCTGATCGAACCGGTGAACTCGTTGATCTTGAAGTTACCCTCGGGATCACCGAAAACGATCGCGTAAGAGACCTTGGCACTGCTGTAGGATGGTATTGATACCGAGCCGACATCCCGACCGAATGATGGATTTTCCGAGCAGTCGCCACGGTTCTCGGTGACTTTAAAATTATAGCCGTTGTAAGCTCCAAACTCAAGTTGCTCGAGGTTTTCCTCCCGAATGATTTCGACTACAGCGTTTTTGACGGCCGATCTATCGCCAGTGTCTTTGGCGGATACCGTCAGTTCGAACAGGATCTTGTGAGCTTGTCTCAAGGCACCTTGAAGGAATATATCACCGGTTCTCTCGTCTACGATAAAGAACCCTTCGCCACCGGACTCCAAGGAGTACCTGACCTGTGCGTTCTCTTTCGTATCCGCGTCGGTCGCGAAGACTTTACCTACCAAGGTTCCAGGTGTAGCATCTTGTGTCACAGGGAAGAAGTAGTTCGTGGGGTAGAACACTGGTGGATTGTCGTTGACATCTTCCAGCGTCAGCAAAACAGTCGCTGTTGAACTTTGAGGTGGTGTTCCCTGATCCCTTGCGATGACTAGCACGCGATACTCCTCGACACTTTCTCTGTCCAAGGTGATCTTCGTCATCAATTGACCGGTAAGTGCATCCAATGCGAAGGTCTTTGGGTAGTCTCTCAAGACATTGGGATGCAAGCTGTAAGCCACACTTCCGTTCGTACCTTGATCGTTGTCCACAGCGGATAGAGTTGCTACCAGACTGTTGGCTGGAGTGTTCTCGGACAAGGTGACCTCGACGATGTTCTGAGAAAACTTTGGTGCTTCGTCGTTCTCATCCAGGATCATAACTCGAAGATGCGTCGATACGTACTTTGGATTAGGTCCACCATCTCTTGCCGAGACCTTCAGCTCCACGCTTCCCTGTATCTCTCTGTCCAAAGTGGCGACGGTGGTTACCAGACCGGTATCCTGATCGATGGCGAACCAACTTTGCTCGTTACCGGACTCAAAGTCGTAGTAGATCCTCGCGTTCAATCCTGAATCCGCGTCGGTGGCCGATATACTCGCGACGAAACTACCGATCGGCGAGAGTTCGGACAGAACGGCCGAGTACTCGCTTTGCTGGAACACGGGCTCGTGGTCGTTGACATCGTTGACGTGGATGACCAAGTAGGCTGTGGCCGATCTCGGAGGTGTTCCCTTGTCAGTTGCGACGATCGTCAAGTTGTACAAGGGGATCTCTTCTCGGTCCAGTCGGCCGTTCACCCGCACGATGTGAAAGTTCTGAGTGTTGTGGCCCAGCTGAAAGTGACCCAGCTCGTTTCCGGCTCTGATCTCTACGGTGGTCTCGCCGTTGAGCCCTTCGTCATTGTCGATTATTCCCACGGCCGCGACGATCGAGTCTTTGGCGGCGTTCTCGTCGACAGTTGCGAAACCGGTCGTCGGTGGAAAATAGGTGAATTTTATCTCCGGATCGTGATCGTTGGCGTCCAGAAGATTCACCGTGACGTACGTTCGACCATCTTGCCTAGGTGAACCGTGATCTCTCGCGAATACGGTGATAACGCAGCTCTTCGGACAACCCCCACCCGGTCTCGCAACGGTACAGCTCTGCTGAGGACAGTCCAATACCTCTGCCGTGACTATCGCTCCCGTTTCTGGATCAATCGTGAATTGCCTCTCGTTGTCCGGTAGATAGTAAGTCAACTTGGCGTTGTCATCGGTGTCCTTATCGATGGCACGTACCGTGAGCACGTGTGTACCGATCGGGGCACTCTCGTTCAGCGTGACCACGTAGTCGCTCTGCTGGAAGACCGGGGGGTTGTCGTTGACATCGAGAACGGTTACGTTCACCATGAGACAGCCCAATTTCGGCGGCCTGCCCTTGTCTCGCGCGCAAACGTTCAGATGGTAATACTCCACCTGCTCTCTGTCCAGCTTACCGGTGGTCTCCAGATGCAGGTACGAGGTTTCCCCGGTGGGATTTCCCGTTACGGACAGTCGAAACTTACCGTCCGTGTTGCCGTTAACGATGAAATAGTCATCGGTAACTCCGTTCTCCGGCGTGTCCTTGTCGGTCGCCGCGTCCAGCAGTAGCTTGGTACCAGCAGTGGCCGACTCGGAGAAGCTCACGGAGATGCTGGACTCGGGGAACTGGGGCGCGTTGTCGTTGATGTCCAGAACCAATATCCTCACCTCGATCGGGTAGGTCGGTTGACTGGACAGCACGACCAGGTCGAACCGATCGCTGGGCAGGGCCTCGCGGTCCAGCACCATGGCCGTCCTGATGTCGCCGGTCACCGGGTCCAGAGTGAACTCCTTGGGCGGCTCGTTGAAGCGATAGGTGAAGTCCTGGAGAACCGGTATCGTGCCGACCAGGGTCCCCTTGGGCTCGCCCTCTTTGATCTCGAGCTGGGCCCGCTTGTCGACGGCCCGGCTCTGCATAGTGAGGCCCACTTGGGGGCTCTCCTGCGGCAGCATGATCGAACGCCGCGGCACGAGGCGGGCCACCGATGCCTCGGCGAGGCTGCCGTTCGCCCGGGCGCCGCCATTCAGACCCGCGAGAGTCAGCAGCAGGGCGAGCGATAACAGTCTCGGTAACATTTCTATACTCTTTATTTCTCGCGCTCTCTCTCACTACTTGCTGCATCTGCTACCTGTCGCAATGCTTCCTCATTCTCGCCAGCCTCGTCGGTTATCCTCCCTTTAAACCGATAATAAGAAATTCAAATTCCTCATGTCAGCGGCATTATTCCTTCCGAAGTCTGCGCTTCTAGGAGAGGTGCAGTGAGAGCAGCTTTCGCGACAGTCGCGACATTTTAATTATCGAGCGTGTAAACCTGCGCTTTGGCAAAAAGAAAGCGGGTTTTTCGCGAGAGATCGGAATCAGGCGGCGCAGCGCAAGATGGAAATCTTCTTCTCCGAAGTGGGAGCACTGACCGGCACAGCAGCAGCAGCAGCAACAGCCGCGCCTCGCGCGCGCATGAGACGCGTTTCCAATCTCTTGCGCGGCTCACTGATGTGTGGTGTATATAGATGGGAAAGAGTTTTTCAACGTGTCAGATATATCGGCACTGTTTCGAATTCTACTGCTCCTCGATGATCCTTAATTGCAGCTTGCTCGCCCGAACGAGCTACGCTCGTTTTGTATGCGTGTATATTAAAGGGTTAAAAAAAACCACATGGAGAACACCGGTAATCTTCGGCGATTTAACTGGCCCGACTCTGCCGATCAACTGCGCTGATACTCCCGGACTTAAAATTCTCGAGGGCAGCGATTTGCAAATTCGGCATTCCACGAACACGCGGTGTGTACTTTCCTTTTTTTTCTCTTTTGCAAAAGCCGCAGTAGTGGTGATCCGTGGCGGAGCAGCGACTTAGAACACAATTTCCATAAATACACGCCGCGCTGAGATTTCTTATCTTCACCCTTTTTTAAGCACAAACGAGCCAGATCGATGCTTTACACCAGCACCCTCAGCTCTATATACGTATATATCTCCAGCAGCAGCACTCAAACTTCGTTCCTCCCTCTCTCTCTTTCTTTCTGGCATATATCGACGTGCACGCGGCCAGGAAAAAAACAACCCCCTCCTCTCTCTCTCTCTCTCTCTCTCTACACACGTATAGATCGCGGACTCGCGCGCAGAAATTCCACGTCCGTATACATACGGGGCGAGAGCCTCGCTCGCTGTCTCGCACACTTATACACACGGGCACACGCTTGTAGTATATACATACACACACTCGAGTCCTCGAAGATCGCGGACGCGCCAGAAGCAGCAGCAGCAGAACAGAAACAGCAGTGATTGCTCTCGGAGATCGTTTTGGGCCTTGCGGGGCCTTATATACGCACTGAGAGTACTGAACACAAGAATAAATAAAGTTAGACACTGCACAGATAGTAGTGCTGCTACTGGTCGATCAACAGCAGCAGCAGAAGCTGCAGTGTTGAAGTGTACGTGTAGGCGCGCGTAGGCTCGCGCGAGAGAAGCCTTTCTTCGAGGACTGACCCGACTCGACTGAGAAAACTGCTGCGCAGACACCGGTCCCAGAACTCGCTCGCTCCCTCTCTCTTTCTCATACCAGCGTTCTCTCTCTCTCTCTTTCTCTCTCCAGGGGCCCGCGAGAAGAGGGAGCGAGTGAGAGAGAGAAGACATTCTTTAGGCCGGCTGACGCCATCCCTCTCCGATCTATCGGGCCCAACGGGCATTGCGTTCTCTCTCCCTCTCGCTCCCTCTCACCTGTGCCGCGCGCTGTATAGCGGCAGCAGCGGCCGCCGCCGCCGCGCCGAGCCTCTCTTTATCGCTCCTTCGTTCTTTCTTGCGGCCCTCTCCCCCCACTCTCTGCACTACTCCCTCCCGGTCTCCCTTTTTCTCTCTCGCGCTCTTCCTCTCTCTCTCTCACTCCGCTTGTGTGCGCCGCGCAGAGCTTTTTTGTCTCGCTTCGTTCAACGGCGAGCCCGGGCCCCGAGAGAAGGAGAGAAAGATGGAGAGAGAGAGAGAGAGAGAGAAGAGCGACAGGCCCTCTCGCGATCCTTCCCACTCGCTCTCTCTCTCTCACTCGCGCGCGCTCGTCGGGCCCCACGCTCATTCCTGCGCCGCGCCGTCGTCCTGCAGAGATATTCTACCTTTTGCCCTCGAGGAACCGAGCAATGCAGCCGCGCTCGCGCGCGGCTGAGGTATGCAAGATGGCCGCGGCCGATCGTTTCACTCTGTCTCTCTCTCTCTCTCTCCTTGCTCCCTCTCTTTCTTCCTCTCCGCAGGCACATGGAGTATAGAGGAGAATTGTGTATGAACGAGAGAGGGAAGGATAGGAGCTGTGTACTACTATATACGTGTGCTACACGAGATACCGAGCGAGTGGGGCCCCGCGGGCCCAAAGAGCCTTGTGCGTGTGTGCGAAAGCTCGCGCTTAGAGGAAGAAAGCGAGATGACGAAGAGAGACGGACTGAAATAACAAATAAGGAGAATGCAACTGTAGGGAGAGGAGAAGAAGCGGAGAAGAAGCGAGAAAGAGAAATGCGAATGCCTGGCAGTATAGCTGCGTATACCTATATATATATATATATACACCTTAGCGGCACTCTCTGGCATAGTGTATGCCGAGCATTCGCGCATACATGCGCGAGCGCGAGCGGGGAAGATGAAGAAAGGAAGGAGAGCGAGAGAGACGAACACATGGAAGTATGTATGATGCGTGAGCGAGCCGTGATGGAAGAGACTAAGGGCCGGTGTGCGGGAAATTCGCAGGCTATGCTATTTATGAGAAAGAAACGCGGAGAGATAGAACTCTTCTTCGTCTTCGCGAGAAGACAGACCTATACAGGCTCAAGCCTGCAGATGTCGACCTCTTCGTTCCGCGGCTCATTTCTCCATCTCCGTGCGCAGGGTCCAGCGCGCATAAGGGCCTTATGGGCCTTACGCTACGGCGGAGTGGGGGAAACGTGCACAGCTCGCGGCCACTTTTGCGCCGCGCGCTAATCCGCGTTGCCGATCGCGCTGCGCAGCAGCCGACTCTCTCTCTCTCTCTTCCAACTCTGCTGCTGCTGCTGCTGCACTTATATGCGATTTAATGCAGCCAGGCGGTGGGAGAGAGGACGGAGCAGAGGACGAAGAAGAGAGGAAGAGGAGAGTGCGCGCGCGTAGGTACTTGAGGTTTACGGGAATGGAAGGCTGGTTATTAGGTGTTTTCGCCTGATTAATGGGCCCGGCCTTTTTCGGGGATTCTCGCTACCGGCGGATGATCGCTGCGTGTGATTGAGTGCCCGGCTCGCGCGCCCGCGTTTTTCGCCTTATAGACGCGAACGAACGCGATCATTGGGACACGCGACTGTGAGTCGCCTGCGTGCGTAAGGATGCCCCGCTCGTGTGTCTATGTGAGTTTGCACACTCGTGCGTGTGTACGCGTCTCGGTGTATAAGCGCGCCACGGGTAATTAATGCCGTCCGAAAGTTTTAAGAGAGCAAGCGGTAGCGTGCACCGAGTCGCGTTTACGTATGTCGGATATATCGGGGGATTCTGCTGATGCTGCTTCTTGTTTTTGTGCTGCTGATGGTTGTTCGACTTTTTTTTCTTACGGTGATGGGGACGACGAGGCGATGTTTTCGACTGTGACGAGGAATTTTTCAGACGGATTATTGGTTGTTTAACCGGACGATTGGTTGGAGATAGATTTAGGAGATTTTGAGGGATGTTTGCTTGCAATGGATTTGTTTTAGGAAGTTCGTGCGGATGCCATCTAGTTTGCGGGACTGGGGTGTTTTGTAATTAATTCGGAGTATTTAATTAATCGGTATAGATGAATACGATTAGGTTCTTTTTCGTTCCAAGAACGTTATGGAACTTTGAAAATAATTGATTGATCGATGACTAAGTATATTATGTTTGTAATTCCTTGGGATTGTAATTAACACAGCAGCAGCTAACATCTACTGTAAAGGCTTCTCTTTTGCTAAGAGCGGCTATATAACTATGCAACTAGTCCTTTGCAAAAAATTACTAGCGTTAAAATTACAAAAAGAGACTACTCCCTAGTTACTCATATTACAGTTTTCAATAAACTAATAGCGTAAGTAATTAGCACTAGGTGAAAAATTGTAACTGAAATTGAAACTTAATCGGAAAATAGTTTAACTTTGGCTTTCGTAAAACACGATTGTTAGATCAAGAAGTGAACTTGATCAAAAGCAACATACAACAAATTGTATAACAAAAAGAATTTACAAAATAAATCATGTTATACAAATAAACATAATTTATAGAACAATAAAAGATTTAAAAATAATACTAATCACAGAATAAAGTACAAGATGAACGAGTGCATTTATTGGAAAATAAGACAGCAATACTTTGATTATAAAAACAAAAATATACAACAAAATAGCTTCGCGTTTGTGGTCAATTATTTAGTTTGAAGTAACAAAAGATAAGCTAAAATTGTTTGAAAATTTGATCGAATTAGATCCATGATCCAAATAAATATCATCTCAAAAATATAAAAAGTACCTTATTTATTAAACGTAACACAAAATATATCTGCATTGCTGCAATTATATCTATATATACCCAATTACTCGTGAATCGGTGTTTGTCGCGTACATTCATATATATCTGTATATTCAACAAGTTTTAAAAGCGAATCTCTAACAGATTGTCAAGTATCAACTTAAAGCTTATTGATAGCAATAATAAAATACCGCATCATGCGGGTAATGATAATAATTAATTTGACGCATAGGCGCGCGCAGCCTGTTTTAATGCTAGTTTATTAGACCCGATGATTAATTGACCAGAAAAAACAATAGACCCCACGAGTCATCGCTCCTTACGTTATGCCTACCCTTTATATAAACACATATATAGCAACTTTCAAATACACAGTTTATTGGCACGATCGCCGCGACCAGGAAATTGCGATCGCAATACCCGATGTATATACAGCGTCGAATAACACGCACAGCTCGATCACCATCAGCGCATCCTATCATCAGTACCCGAAGACTATACGAGCGATCGAGACTGTAGTTTCCGAAAAACTATACGCAAAAAGCCCTCGATCCGCGCGCGCGCGGGCATATCTCGCGAAAAATCTCTTTCTCCTGGAGAAACGCCGCCTCGAAAAACGTTCTATCGCTCTCGTCGTAATGAAATTATCAGGATCATCGGGCGGGCTCCATCTCGCCATTATCATCATCATTATCGTCGTCCTCCCCCCCCCCTCTCTCTCTCTCTCAGACTGGGCATACAACATACCGCAGCATAACATATACATCCACGCGTCCGGCATACATAATTACCGTCATATTCGACGATTTCCCGAATTACTCTCGCGATCCCCACGGCGCTACTCTGCATATCGATCAGCGGATATGTGCCCCCGATGCTTTCTGCAAAAAACGAGAACATATCTACGAAACAAGATAATAATAATAATAATGACGATAATAATAATAATAATAATAATAACGATCGTAATAACAACAACGCCGGCATGTGTGTAGGAATATAAAAAGGGTAGAACAAAGTGCGGAGCAAGAGCGAGAAGGAAAAAAGGTATATATATATATAAGAGTAGATACAGCCCGAAGCGCATCGAGAGAACGGCGCGCAAGGGCAGCTGACACTGACGATACCAATCGCAAAAGACCGTGCGCGCGCGCGAGTATATCCTCTCTCTCTTCCTCCGTTTTTATCTTCTCCTCCACCTCCTCCTGTCGTACTCGCCCCGGGCGCTTCTGTAGCGGAATCAAATAATTTACGGAGCTCGACGGCGGCGTACTACACCAGGAGAACGGAATTAACGGAACGGCCAGAGTGAGAGAGAGAGAGCTGAGCGAGAAATATATGACGAGGGGGGAGAGGGGGATATGTTTATGTATATGTATACATACATACGTGTGAGAAGCTAGAGATTTTTGGGGGGAAAGGGCGATCGGTGTATGTATATAAAGTGCGAGCGTTTTAAAGCACTTTTAAATTTCGCGGGTTTATATTATATGCGGGAAGAAGAGCGGCAGTGCGGAGGTGAGCTGATGAACGATTATATTTTTTCGGCGGCATCGTGAGTACGCATATACGCAGGAGTGAAATTCTATACTAAATTGAGTGAAAATATACGGGGAGCGAACGTTTTCACTTCATTACGAGGATTTGCGGCTGCGAATTCGGGGAGGCGTAAGTCAGGTGTAACGACTTCTGCGGTTTCTCTCTCTCTCTCTCTCTTTCTCTCTGGGTTGTAAAACTGGTAGTGGGTGGAATCCTTTTTTCTTTTTCTCTTCAAAACACGGAGCGTCGCGTTGATGATTTTTACTTTTTATCGATGATTCTCTCGCCGATTTCTGTAATACGCAATTTTTTCTCTTATTTCAAACCGACAAACCGGATGTCGTTATATATCTTTGAACAATATATGTATATAGTATGACGGGGTAATATTTTCATGTCGGTATGATAATTACAGGCAGTCTAATGTGTATCAGCGAACAAATGGGAGTCGACTTAATTTTCTTACGCGCGCGCTCGTTATATCGCTGGTTTATGATGATATTCTAATGAAGACGCGCGCGGCTGTCGCACAACTGTAAAAAATGCTAATGTAGCATGGGAATTTTTTTCGCTTAATTAGAAGCATTGCGATTGGTAAATTATTGTGAATTCGATCCGTTCCGGCCGGGTTGTAAAGTGACGAACAGAAATGATACGTGTATAACGAGTTGAATTGTCGGAAGAGTTTTTAGACAATGAATTTCGTACGAATATTGCATATATTTAGACTTGCAGTGCGTTGTGAAATTGAAATTATCAGTTTCGCAGTACAAAAGTACGTAGTAAATTATATTTATTATCTATATACAAAGTAGGCACTAATACAATGTTTAACGCAGCATGATCGTGAATATCGCCGTGAAATAATCCTCTCTTTACAGTTTCTTTCAATTAAGATCAAAGCAATGAAACCCGACTAAAAAAACAATTTTTATTTTCCAAGATTATTTCGAACACCTTCGAAATTTATAATTCACACGCTAAGCACGCTAAAACACATAATGAATCGACATCAATTACGTCCTCCTCGCTAAAAGGAAAAAATACATAATAGCATTTCCAGCCAAACGCATTGAATAAAATCCAAAGCAGCAGCAGCAGGCAGCATCGGAGAAAAGCCCGGCGAGAAACTCTTGGCTTCGTTACGATCGTCGGACCTCCTAGAAAGCAACGCATATGCTCGCGCTTCTCTCTATCTCTCTCTCTCTTCCTCTCTTTCCGTCTTCGGTGTCGCCGCGGGTCAGAAGATTATATTCGCTCCTCTCGCCTCTCGCCTCTCCCTCTACTCTCTCTCTCTCTCTCCTCTGCGATTATTCGCCTCGACAACGCAAGCGCGACAATAAATAATACGCGCTCTCGCGGGACAATTTTATTCGGAATTTCCTAAATGCCCTTTTCTCCCGCTGCGAAATTGCGCTCTCTCTCCTCTCCTTTATGCCTCTCGTGCATATACACATACACATACAGACAGCAGACACTCAGGAGAGAAGAAGCTGAGGCGAGAGGAGAGGGAAAAGGTGCGCGCGAACCTGTTCCGCGAGAGCGCTCGCGCTCAAAAGTCACTCGCTGCTCCTGCTCTTCGATGATAAAAATGTTTCTTTAATGCTCGACTGTAGGATGCGCCGCCGCCGCCGCCGTCGTCGTTCGTTTGTTTTCCTGCGCGCCGCGGACTTTTTGAACAGTGCGTTTATTAAACGTTTAATTACGAGGCTGAGAGTGTATAGAGGGAGGAATTCTTCTCAACGTCGACGCGGTTGTTGGTCTTAAGTTTTCGGAGCACCATAAGCGTCGGGCATCCGCTCGATGGTGTAGCGATGTTGCGCCACGTACATGATGGGCACGCCTGGTATCTTGCGAATCCTGCGCTTTAGATCCTTATCGTTCGTCGCCACGATGTAGCATTTGTGCTGAAATGACCAGATTTTCAAGGCGTTAGTGGCTCTGTTATATGGTTGACAGTATTTTGCGAGAACCGAGATAGAGCTTAAGTTTTTGTGTTTATAAGGCTCATGGCGTAAGAAAAAAGAAGGATATTAATTGTTTCGTTTAATTTTTAACAAGTCGTCAAAATCGGCTTGCTTGTATTTTGAAAATTTGATTTTGATTTTAACTCCATTGATAAAAATATACACGTACCTGGGTTACCCTGTTCACTATGCAGTCGTCAGCATAGGTACCTTTGTGCATGCAAGGTATTCTTTCGAACCTTGGATCTTTAACAATTTTCAAAGCTATCTTGTATTTTGGACCTAATTTTTCCAATTCACCCATGACACAATCAGTCACGTAGGGGATACACTTGGCATAAAGACATTCCATCATATTCTGTATGACATCCAACTTATTTTTTATCGAAAAATTGATGAAATTTGTATCTACTATGATGTGGTAAGGTGGTCCCAGTTGTTCATTGTATTGAAAGAATAGAGCCGACGACGCTTGGGGTCTGTGAAATTACGAGAAACATTGTTAGCTGATTCAAGCAAATTCCAAATTACAAATCTAATTCATTATTGTCCTTACACTTCTTTGACTTTCAGTTGATTAGGATCTTCAGGCTTCTTCTTTTTCGGAGCCTCCCGTTTGCTATCTTTACTGCAACCAAACATTATAAAATGTTATTATTTAAAAGCATTCAGCTTCTGAAAGCAATGTATGCAAAGCATATTGCAACTACTCACATTCTAGGATCGCTCGGGCTGATCATCTTCTTCATCTGTGCAAATCTTTGTAGCACCACCCTCCGAGTCTTCTTGTTCTTCCCCTGATAAACAATATTTCAATGATAAAGTAAGAAAATAAACATTCCATAACATAACCTCACTTTCGGCATTTTCAATGATGTATAGTCAAAGAAATCTCTTTAAACTTACCATTTTTCTGTCAGTCGCGTTCTACTTATCCAAATGAGAAATCGGAATATATACACTTAACACTGTAAATCCATTTGTTTACAGCAACGAAACGAACGAATGTCACGCTTGGATTGTGAGCGTAAAGCACATGGCTCATGGAGCAAAGCACTGAAACACAATCGAGTGCGCAGACTCCGTGACCGTATCGAGAAATTGTTTTGCTTGAGTGTAAGAGTATATATCTGCATATAATATACCACACGGTAAAATGGAGAGTGACTTGGCCGTTACGATCAGTCATGCGACGGTCAATAATGTAAATCGTAGGGCGCAAAAGTTTAAAGTTTTTCATTTTAGGATCATAATTTGCGTGAAAATTGTATTTCACGCCGATTTTATGAATATAATACGTATTTAGTGCAACTAATTTAACATTTGCATAGGTCACTCTGTGCAGCTTACCTTGGTTCTAACGTCCCGGCGGTGAGTAAGAAACCATCTCCGCGTTATTGATTTATCTTTGTTTTAATAATGTCCGTCTTTTGTTTTTTATGAATAAGTTACATCAATAATAAACTCTCATCAATAACTGAATTCTCCACCAATGACTTATCTCCAAGTCCAACCGCTTCAAAAAACAAAATATTTCCAAGCGATACAATCCCATCAATTGTATGTACATATATACATATATCTATATACGCCGATACCTGAGCAACAAATCAATCGCAAAATTAACCTTCATTAGATAACAAAAAGCCCGATCCTTCTCAATTTTATAATCTAGAACTAAGCGGCGAAAACCACTTACCTACTGCAGCCCTCCGTGCGAATGACGCAAAGCGAAACCTCCGACATTACCGTCACTCATATGGCTTCTCCTCTCACGACTACACTCAAAGCTTCAGCCACAACACCTGTGGATCAGATCAGCTCGTCTCATCATCATCATCATCAGCATCGACTTTCGGTGCGCGAGTGAGAGGGCGATACTGTACATAACTACCAGAAGAGAGAGCGAGCGGATGAGAGGAGATTCCCGCTAGTCGACAGCGACACGTTGACTTTTCCCGATAAAAATAATCGGCTCACAGCTTCGTGCACACCTGGACGCCCTGGACGGCGGCGCCGTGTCGGTATGGTGCACTCGACCAACGACTGCAGAATTATGATGCTGTGAAGTCTCTTGCTTTAAGCTGCTGTATAGTCAAATTATATTTAGAATCGGGTGAGTCTGGTTTATTTACAAAGTTTTCTTATATAGTTGTTGCTGTATTTTATCGGGTGATAGGCTTTTGAGAACTAATGTATTGTTTTATTTTTCCTTGTAAAACCTTGTACTTGTTAGGATATGTGTTTAGTGGAAGTTGATTGTCCACTGAAGATTTGATTATAGCTGATTAGTGCCAATTGATTTTTAAGACTGGTTTTGTTTTAATTGGTGTATGGGTTAATCGAGGCTTACTCATATATATATATATATATATATATATATATAGGTTCTCTGTGTTAGATTGATATCCTGGTAGTCATTTTAAATGTGCTTCTTTCAGTTGTTACTTAAAGGCAGCAAGATGAGGATTGTACAGTTGAGAAGAAGTCGACTGACCCAGCTAATTTTTGCTGCTGTAGTTACAATTTTCATTTTCTATATTCTATTGGCACATCGTAGTGGATCAGGGGAGAGCGGCGGTTTCCATTCATACTTAAAGGGCTTTCTGAAGGAAAAGAAAGTTAGTATATTCATGCATTATAACAACTTCTTTGCGATATACAAGAAATTTATTCTCATAAATCAATGTTTTAGGCACACGCACCTGAGTTTACAAGCAGTTTGGGTAATTTTGAACCAGAAATTCAGCACAGAACTGGACCAGGAGAAGAAGGTAAACCTCATGTAGTGCGAGATGATCAACAAAATGATGTGCAAGAGTCAGAGACATCCTATGGCATGAATATTGTGTGCTCTGATGAAATATCCTTAGATCGATCAGTACCAGATACACGACCCAATGAGTAAGTTTCTCAAAAGACAATTTAGCTGATTCTTAGAAGATAAACGAACTCATATTATTGTTGTTTCAGATGCAAGCACTGGAATTACTCTAAAGATTTACCCAAAACGAGTGTAATCATAGTTTTCCACAATGAGGGTTGGTCAGTTTTGATGAGAACTGTTCACAGTGTTCTTAACAGGACTCCACCACAATACCTCGAAGAGATTCTTTTGGTAGATGATTTTTCTAATAAGGGTGAGTTAAATTAAAGAAATATATTCTTAAAATTGAAAAAGTAACTATGTTTTAATTGTTATTAATTTATTTTTTTTAGAAAACTTGAAGGGTGAGTTGGAATCTTATATTGAACAATGGGGATCAAAAGTAAGATTATTGAGAAATA
Organism: Muscidifurax raptorellus; assembly: GCA_020010945.3. Lineage (NCBI taxonomy): Eukaryota > Metazoa > Arthropoda > Insecta > Hymenoptera > Pteromalidae > Muscidifurax > Muscidifurax raptorellus. The sequence goes on along the minus strand of CM052077.1, from coordinate 37,033,297 downwards.
AAGAAAGAGAAGGCTTGATTCGTACAAGATCTCGTGGTGCTAGAGAAGCCAAAGGAGAAGTTATTGTCTTCTTAGATGCTCACTGTGAAGTAAATGTCAACTGGCTTGTACCATTACTTTCTCCAATAGCTGAAGACAAGTAAGACCGTCACTGTAATTTACACATATTATGTGAACAATTGAAATAATGCACTAATATTACACACTAACATTGCTACTATAATTTCTTTCAGCAAAGTAATGACGGTTCCTATAATTGATGGAATTGATCATAAAACTTTTGAATATAGACCAGTTTATCAAGAAGGTCACTTATATCGAGGTATTTTTGAATGGGGTATGCTTTATAAGGAAAATGAGTTACCACAGAGAGAAGCTAAAACCAGGAAACATAATAGCGAACCATATAGGTATGCATATGCATTAATTAATAAATTCTGATAAGACAATCAAGATATGAAAAAATCGAATTTTTTCTTTATTCAAAAATTAATGCGAAAATGTCTTCAGAATTATCTGAAGATATTTTTGCATTTTCTTATCTTATCTTTAATATAAAATACATACTTTCTTTAGATATACGACAAATATATGATTATTGATAAGATTGTCCATGCTTGATAAAAATTCTACGTTTTTTAGATCTCCAACGCATGCTGGTGGTCTATTTGCTATAAACCGAGAATACTTTTTGTCTCTTGGAGGATACGATGAAGGCTTGCTAGTTTGGGGAGGTGAAAATTTCGAATTATCATTTAAAATTTGGCAATGCGGAGGCAGCATTCTTTGGGTACCCTGTTCTCATGTAGGACACGTCTACCGTAGTTTTATGCCTTACAACTTCGGAAAACTTGCGCAAAAGAAAAAAGGACCTTTAATAACCATAGTAAGATACACTACTCCATGTTTTCTTGTATTTATAATGTTTGATAGCTCACTGTTTATTTAGCGAATTCAAATTTCAGAATTACAAGCGTGTTATTGAAACGTGGTTTGATGAAAAGCATAAAGAATTCTTTTATACAAGAGAACCTCTCGCACGATTATTAGATCACGGAGACATAACAGAACAATTGGAATTCAAAAGAAGGAAAGGATGTAAGAGTTTCCAGTGGTTTATGGATAACATAGCATATGACGTTCTTGATAAATTCCCAGAGTTACCACCAAATATTCATTGGGGGGAGGTAAACTTTAAAGATATATTTTAGAAAGTATTTGTTTGTAATAATTTTAAATTATGTGTTTCATCGTTTCTGTTCAGATGAAAAATGTAGCCACACAAATGTGCCTTGATACTATGGGACATGCTCCACCTAATCTCATGGCCACATCACATTGCCATGGGTTTGGAAACAATCAGGTAATACATAAAAAATAATTTTCAATAATTTTTTTTTCTTCAAATGCTATTTGATTGATTTTAATAATATTTGTTTATAGTTGATTCGGTTAAATGCAAAAGGACAACTAGGAGTTGGTGAGCGATGTGTAGAAGCTGATGGTCAAGGTGTTAAATTGGCTTTCTGTCGATTAGGAACTGTAGATGGACCCTGGCAGTATGACGAAGTAAATATCTTTTATCTTTATTTGTATAATCAAACGAGGTATATACAAGAATATCAAATACTTACAAAACTGTTTTGTATCTTGCAGAAATCAAAAACACTTCTGCATAGAGTGCACAAAAAATGTATGGCTCTTCACCCACAAACACACCACTTGTCATTGATGCCTTGTGACATGAATAATGCATATCAGCAATGGGCTTTTGTTCAAATCAGTCCAAACTGGTAAAATATGAGAATGGCGGCCTTTTCTCAGTCAAACTAAGAGAAAGGACTTTAGATCCTAAAATTGCATACATGATTACTTAAAACACGAATGTCAAGGTGTGAGAAATTTACAGTCAGTACTAAGAGTTAGTTAAAAATTACAAATCGCAATACTAAGATATTTATAATTATGGGCCATTGAACTATTTTAAACTTGATAAAACACCAAGTTTTTATAGTACTTCTTAATGACTGAGGTGATTGTTCGATAATAAGGTTTTTACAGACTGCATGTAGATAAACTGTTTTCATTTTAATATGCGTGCTATAAGGCATTCCCTTTAACAAATGCATTTAAATAACTGTTCTCTACAACTTGGCACACAGTTTACATGAATCTCGGACAATATTGTTCGAATTATCTACAAAGTATTCTCGTGCGTTTGAGATGTATAATTAAAAATGATACATTTCATGCGATTTGCAATTGAAAATTATAGTAGACATGGAAAATGAAAATCAAAGATTAAAATTTATTACTAGAAGAAAAATTTCATGAAAATATTGTTCGAAAGTATAATTTATTTCCATTCAAATATATATCAATTTTACAAAATGGTAGTTAGAAAGTCACATGCGTACTTATTAAGATAAAATGTTTGTAATGCACAGTGTTAGAATCGAGTGATTGGCAGTACATAATCTTACTTTATACTATGTACTTTAAAAAAAGCCTTTCCAATTTTTAAGCATGACAGCTCTAAAAAATTATTATTTTTTTCATAATTATTTATAGAGTAAAAAAACTTTTTTGTTCTACAGTGTGTGTTATACATAGTATGATAATGTAAAAAGAATGCCCGTGAATTACCGAAAGCGAAGGAGATTTTAAACAAGAGATATTTTTTATAATAGGAAAAGAGAAATAAAGAAACAGTTTTGTGATATAAATTTCAATTATTCAATTCTTTAATTTCACCGTACAAGGCTCAATACAAAAATTCAACGATTTCACCTCAATGGACTCATCATTGCTGCGGCATACATATTTTGATCTTTGAAAAACTGACAGGCGCGTGTGTATGTGTAATGTGTATTAGCGTCTATAAAAATCCCAAATAAAATTCGCCGTAAAACTTCCGTTTCGCTCTCAGCGAATCCACGAACTCTTTAGCATCTTCGATTTGGGATTTCTCAAGCAATTCCTCGTTAAAAAAAATGACGTGTGTCTGACTTGAAAAAGCGTGTGTCTTAAATACTTCTCCTATTTCTTTCATCATACAAAAATTCAGCATCGACTCGCCTACTGCATCGTGTTGACGATGTCGTCGATCTTGAGGATACTGCGCACGGTTTCAGTGGCAAGAGTAATCGCGCTCACTGATACTAGAAGTGGTTGCACGACGTCCTCCTCGAACATCCGCGTGATCGTACCTTTACGTACATTGATACCCATGCCGGTCTCACCAGAGGCGTGACGCTTCCTAAGCTCCGTTACTGTGGCAATCGGGTTCAACCCTGCGTTCTCAGCCAACGTTGATGGAATCACCTACAATGATAATCGTTCTAGTTTAACATAAATTGTTTTCAAAAAGTAGTTATTGAGAAATATTCATCAAACTGACCTCGAGAGCATTGGCGTATGCTCTCATACAGTATGAGTCTACACCAGTCAAAGTTCTCGAGTAAGCTCCTAGCTGCATGGACATCTGGATTTCCGGAGCACCGCCACCGGACAGAATGGCATTCTGTTTGACCAGACAACGAATTACGCACAAGGCATCGTGTAGAGATCTTTCGGCCTCCTCGAGGACGAGCTTATTACTACCGCGTACAACAATCGTCACTGTCTTCCCTTGATTCTGCGCTCCCGTGATCTACAAAATTTAATAATTACAACAAATAATCTTTAACGAGAAAGAATAACTTGTTACAGACGCAATAATTATCTTCATACCTTAACGAATTTGGAATTTCCGGTTTGGATTTCTTCGCAAAGTTCTGCATTGACAAGATTTTCAGTAACAAAGTGATCGAGAGAAGCAATTGGACGGCAGCCCAGAGATTTACAGATGAATGGGATATCTTCCCTTTCGATATCCTTAATGACCATGCACTTAATTTTATCTAGGAAATGAACTGCCAAATCACTGACAGCATCACGAAGAATAGACTTCTGTACGAGAAGAACGTTGCAGCCAGCCTTTTTGATCTGTTTGACGATGTTGAGAATGTAGGCCCTCTCTTCTTTCAAGACGCGATCCATGGCTGAGTAGTCAGAGACAATGACATTGTGGTCCATCTGATAAATTGATGAAATATTATTTAAAATATAATAGAATAGTCTTTCCTTGTTATATTAGGAAAGTATCGGTCACTTACGTCCGTTTTCGGCGGAGAAATACAGAACTGAATGAGACCGATTTTCGCCTTCTCTATACGTTTTGGTCCATTAATGTTGCAGGACTTCTGTGTGAATACTATTCCATCGATGAGTTCTGTGTCTTCAACTGTACCACCCAACTTCCTTATTACTTTGATGTCCTGTAATAAGAAAATGCATATAATTACAAACATAACAAAATAAAATTATGCTTGAGAAAGCTGTTTACACGAGTACAAACCTTCAAATCTACAGCTTGTTCTTTGCCAGGTTCAGTCACTTTCAGAACGGCATCCACAGCAATTGGAGCCAAAAGGCTGGAGTGTTGCGAGACAACCTTAGAATTAAGAGAAGTAGCAGCGGTCATGACTAGTACATTTCTGTTTGTCATGTCAATGGCTTTGGACATGGAGATCAAAACTTCAACGGCTTTTGCAGAGGCCTTCTGGAAAGCATCGCTGATCAAAGTGGGATGAATATCTTTTTGGAGCAGGCGTTCTACGGCTTCTAATAGAGCTCCGGCTATTACAACAACACTGGTGGTTCCATCACCAGCTTCGATATCCTGTGCTCTGGACAACTCTACCAACTGAAAGATACAATTGAATCAGCTAAAGAAGTACAATGAGATTGAAAATATTTATCTATAATAAAGTGGAATAATACCATTTTTGCAGCTGGGTGGATAACATTCATCTCCTTAAGGATAGTTGCTCCATCATTAGTGATGGTGACCTCACCGTTGCCAGCCTGGATCATTTTGTCCATTCCCCTGGGTCCCAAACTAGTTCTGATGGCATAGCTGACAGCTAAAACATAAGATAATCAATATAGTACACCAAATCATTCTTGAATATCCACTATCGCATTCATACATTTATCGACTTATCGACAAATCAAAGTGTTTTATTACTATTTGTTCACCTAACAATCAACGTATGAAGTGTATACATTTCTGTCTGTATGAGTATCGAAACTTGGTATCAGCGACAAGGTAAAAATAACGATATCTCTAAAGCCTTACACTGCAGTATAACCTGTGAATCACGAACTCTCTATAACCTAAATCAACTTTTTCAAGCTTCAAAACAAACGCACTTACAGCTCGATTGAACCACCCTCAAAAACGAAATCAACAATTTCCATCAGCCCTTACACTAAAATACACTTGTGCAACATCTTTTTTCATTACCCACACCGGCAACTCTCTCATGCCCATAAAAGGTCCGGCATTGGCTCGCACTTGGAAACACACATCGTAAGTAAACGGTCGCACCCTGATAGCCGTCGGGGCTGAACCGACAGTCCCAGAAAAGACTCCGGGTTTCACGTGAGGAAAAAGAAATATAAAGTGACAAGCTCTAGATGAAAATATGAACCTTTAGCCGCATTGATGTTGCTGAAACGAATATCCGTCGGCTTGCTCTTATCCTTGTAAGCCTGACGATTGCCGCGTCTTCCGTCCATTCCCGTCATTTTATCTCGTGCTCTGGAAGCTTGATTTTTCTCGCGTTCAGTGTAATTTCAGCAATCGAGTTGATGAATTTACACGGATGAATTCGTTGTTTCCGTGAGAGACGTGTACTCGTTGAGAAAATTCGACGAGAGAGCAATTTCCTCCTGAAGAGATCACACACGCGCGCAGCACGAGGTAAAAGTATATATATATATTTTTTGGGGAACACGGCGCACGCGATGCGTGTAGATGGAAAAATTAGCTCGCGGTGTGCGATCATGGAACTGGAAGAAAAAGATGAGATCAGGGATTTTTGGTCGCGTGGAGTAAGTACGAGGAAGTGTATTGTTGGTGCGTGTTGATATGCGTCACTAGATTCGAATGCGCGGGAGATTCGAATATTATCGTAATGGCATAGTTCTGCAGATTTCGTGGATTATAACCAATGTTGATGTGAATTTTTGATATATTTACTTATATATTTGGTTCGCAGGATGAAGAATGCGTGGACCGCATGAGTGATGTTTCTCAAAAGATATTTACTGTAAATACTTAAAAAATCACAAGCAAAATGCCCTTTTACGCAAATGCCTTAGGCTTTTTAACAAATTTAAAAGCTAATGAAAACTTTAGCTCGACAATCTTAAAAATTGTTATAAAGTGTTAAAAATTTGTAAAAACTGTTGGAAATTGTCCAGAGTTGCTAAAAATAGTGAAATTAAATTTTGTTGAACTGATATACACTGTAAAGACCTCAATTTGCCTTTGCTTTGCCCAGAAAGTGCCTGCCCCTGCCTTTGTTAAAAAAGCAGTGTATAATTATAAGGGGAAGGTCGAGTGACTTTTTGAAACAGCCAATTTTTCTCCCTAGCTGCAATAGAATATACTATTACAGATGGACGTGTGTTATTGCCAGGCTTGATTATTGTTGCGTTTTTTTTTAAATTGAAAACTTGATGTCCAGTATTGTACGGGTAACACACTTTCGTATTGTTCTGGACAATCAAGAATACACAAAAGACATAAACATTACATCCATTATTTATATATATATATATATATATTTCTCCGGTATAACATCCTTTCCTTAAATAATGTACTGGTTCCATATTCTTATGACAAGACACACTTTTAATTTTATGTAATAAAGAAAATCACAATGAGACTCGTGATCAAATGTTCGGCGTTGTAAAAGTGTCACACTACTAAACCGCTGAAAGAGGCTTGAATAATTTTTGGAATGCAATGTATCAGCATTTGCCAAATGAATAATTAGCTTAAGCATTTTCTGGGTCACTATGCACATGAGGCATTATTGATGGCGACACAAAAAGAAAATGATATAATAATAAGCTAATGAGTTATTTAAAAAAACTAATGACGTGTCCAAAGTACTCAAAAATTCTCGATTATCCTTGCTGATGTAAGCGCAATGCAAACAAGATAGAGACAAAGGTGCAATATACGAAATTCATCCACAACAATCACTCCAAAAACAAAAATTGGTTTGAACAAAAATATAATTTTTTGTTATTTTCAAATAATTTACGTAAATTTATTTGTTTGCCTATACGCAGTAGATCTAGACTACAGCTCTTTTCAATCAGCTTGTAGGCCAGCTAGTCAGTATAATGCACATATCGCATTATATGAACGTGAGACGATTTTGCCGACTGTATAAATTATATTTGGACGCATTGATGACGCGTCTACTCTAAAAAATATATAATTTATTAAACTAAGACCATTCCTTTGAAAAGAGTACCATCAGAGAACAGCTAAGAGGATTGAGAAATTAGAGCATCTCAAGAAAAACATTGAAATCGTTTAAAGTTGAATTAAGCCATAACATGAGTATTGCATTGGTTTTGAATGGTTGATCTAAGCTGAAGATCCAACAAGCAAGTTTTGGCATACAAGTTGCACAGCTCATCTCGGTGCTCATTCTTAATGAAACATATATAAATAACACGAGGACTTAAAAATAACTGCGATCCTGATTATAAGGTGGCTGACTGTGATGTGTAACTAATTTTTACAGTTCTACCTTTAAAACCCCTCCCTGATGTAGTAATCTATACATATACATGGTATACCGATATGTCATGCCGATTTTCACATACAAGCACCTAATAAAACCACGGTGCGCATTACCTGACTTCTATGAATGAAAAATCGCATATCCCATACCTATAGACTCCGCTATCGCTGATCACAAAGATTTGGAATAAAAGCTGCAACCGGTTTATTTACACCTGGCCATTAAAATAACCGTACAATGCACATATTTTACCAGACAACGTCATCGAGATCCTCCGACACCTAGACACGGTCTACTCTTGATTCTTATGTATCTTACCAGATCACAGACTTCGGCATCGTAAAATTATAAAAAATTACTTTAATCGAGATCCTTAAAAGAATATAACCTCTGAAGTATACTTAGCTATTCCCAATATTTTTTGGGCAAAAATTAGGTCTATGCTATTCGCAACTTTATAATCAAATAATTGGATAAAATTTTCAAAAATGCCCAACTAACGGCAAATAAATCGGGAACATTTCTACCAGGGATGGTTTTAAAAAAATTATTCCGCCCTATGTATAATCTACTTTAAACATCGTTGTCTTGAAGGACTTTGATGTCAGTATGAATAATTGAAAAACGATAATGATCAGGACAATCACAATTGAACTAGCTTTTTGTTTAGCGTAAACGAGTTTCAAAATAATTTGTATGCGTTTAGAGTTAATATTAGATAATCCAAAGATTTTTTGGTGGCATGTATGTCACTCCATTAAATCGCAGTAAGCATTTGAAACGGAGAACATTAAATCGTTCAATGAACGTATGAGTCAAATTATCATATCGTTATGTATTCAAATCTATGACGAAAACGAAAGCATCGAACGTCTTGTTGAGAAATCATGTAAAATCGTACATTAGCTTACATACGATTACGAAATAAACACCAGCATTCGAAAACAAATCGCTCTCGAAATCAAAATGAACGATGCATAACCCGCGAAATTCGCGCGAACTGCGATGTCCCCTTTACCACCTCTGGCCAAAACAATACATACACGCATACCCGCAACGCTTGTGACACGGCCGAATTACCAGGAACATTCCCGAGCATGCATTGCGAAAAATCGGCTCGCGTCAGCTGAAAAATCGGTTCGCTCGATCGATCCATCTTTAAATAGCGTCGGGTCTCGTTCACCAGCCATCAGTGTTCTCCAGCGTCGAGAACCAGTCGCACAGTTCGCCATGCGTTTGCTCAGATCAATCGGGTTCCTCCTGATCCTCGTGGGCGTTGCCCTGGCGGTTCCCGCCAAGAGGAAGCTGGAAAAGAAGTCCATCTCCAACAGTCTGGTGCCCAAGAGCATCGAGCCCGTCGACCAGAAGCTCGACGAGCCGATCAAACTCGGCGACGAGGCCCTCATGGAGGTCGCCGGCGAGAACGTCGACCGGGCCAAGAAGCAGGTCGCGTTTTGCGTGGAAATCCGGCAGAACAAGCCGACGCAGGTAGACTGCGACGAGCTGAATAACAGGCCGATACCACCGCCCCCGCCGCCACCGGCACCGATCGAGCCGGAGCCTCAAGAACCGCTACCACCACCGCCACCACCACCAGCGCCAGCGCCCGTTCCTCAGCAGCAGCCCGACAGCTACAGTTTCGAGTTTCCATGCGAGCCGGAGATAGCCGCGTTCTACGTTCAACCACCAGGCGAGATCGTTTACGCTCCGACCGGCAAATGTGCTCCCCACTTACCAACCCATCTCCACCTCCCATCCGGCAGTCCGTCCGTCAACCTTCTCCACCTGCCTGGTGGATCATCCCTTCCCAGTACCGGTCACGGAGTCGCTCCCACCATCCACATCGCCCCATCGGCCGGTGGCCCAACGGTGATCCCACTGCACACCACCGGTGGTGGTGCCGGAATCGCTCCAACGCACACTCCGTCCTCGCCCCTCGTCCACGTGATTCGTCCATCGCCACTACACCATCACGGAGCTCTGCCTCTTCACGGTCTCCACGGAACTCACCACCTCTCCGGAATCGATTGCACGTGCACCGAGTCCCTCGCCAAATCCACCGACGGATCCCCTCCCAGCAACGAAGCTCTCGCCATGAAGTTCCTCCAGGATATGCAGAGGAATAATGCTCCATCCGGTCCAACTGTGGTCCAGGTAAGAAGCTTAGCTGTATACGAACATGATACGTCAGGAATCTCCGACTGTTTATTGTATGCTATAACGAGGGTGGACAACCGATTTTCAGATGGGAGCGGGACAACCGGCAAGCCCAATGATGACTGCGTCCTCTGGCAGCCCAGCGATGGCAGCCGGCCAACCGGTGAGTAGCGATCGGTTCAGTCTGATCATACCAATTTATTCCATTATACTTGCTAAAACAATCCCATCCAAATTACAGCAAATGCGCTACATGCCACACCTCCCGATATCGCACCACAATCAGCACCTTTTCCACCAGCAACCATCCATTGGTATGCACGGAATCGGCGGTATCGGTATGCACGGCTACCCGATTCACACGATACACGGAGGCATGTACCCCGGCGGTATGCTTCGCAGCAACGTCAACTGTCTACAGGACAGCTTCGGCAACTCGCATCAGATCATGCCACAGGGTCTGAGGCTCAGCCGCGAACAGGAAGCCGAGGCTTCTTCTGACCAGGAACAACCGGAACAGAAACCGGCAGAGGAGAAACCGGCCCCGGAGGGAAAACCCTCCAGGAGCGACTTCTTCGATGCCATGAAGAAGCAGAGCACGGAGGGCAAGAAGGACGAGAAAAACTCGAGGATCGCGAGGTACTTGATGGAGAAGAACGTCGAGAACAATGTGCTCGATGAGAAGTGAGATGTATAAGGGTTGATATACAGTCCTTGTGATGCGAGTTTTCTATAGTTGTAGTAGTCTGTTGTTAGTCTTATGAAACTTTTGTACCTTTTATTACCTGCATGCCATTTGAATAAAAAAAAGAAATCAATTTTAATTTTTACTGCTCTTGTTACATGTTTTGCGAACCTTGATTATCCTATAATTTCTGATTACAAAATTAATAGTTTTTAAATAAGTGATATTCTTCCACTACAAAAACTTGAATAGCTATGCCATATTCTTAATGAATAATAACGAATTTATAGAGACGAAATTTAAATTATTCGATTGATAGTATTAGAAGCACGATGCAAGGCGTTATATTTTGTCATATGCCAACGAGAATCTTGATATCTTCACAGTAGTCTTTTATCTACCGATTTCTTAAAGAGAGAAATGACTTTTATAGCATTTAAAGACATGGAAAACGGTTTATTAATAAATACTTTATAGTGTATATTTTCTTCGATAGTATATTTTATACGTTATACGTATATATACATGCAACTTGAATAAATAATATGTTTATAGAAACTAATGACTTTTTAGCTACAAATGTTTTCAATTAAAAATTTAATAACTACTTGTAGATTTCTGTGACATCAGCCGATAGTAAAACCGCCATCAGCCAAATACTTCCAGTCTTGCTTTTATACACAACTGTATCCTAATACTTAACGATTTTTCTGCAATTTCTGCAACTTCTCTACTGCATCGTTAACCGTTTTGTAACTCTGAAATGAAATATAATTATATCATAAGTTACCATAATGTAGCATCCTCTAAACTTCATTTCATTGACTTGTTTATGTAAACCGTCCCCTCTTGATAAAAGTAAAGGATTCGTACCTTCTGATAGCAATATCGCACAAAGTTCTCCCCAAGATGCTCGTGTCCGTCAGAATAGAAAGACGACACAGGCAAACCGAATATCCCAACGTTCTTAACGAACCACTTGACGAACTCCAGTCCTGCTCCGTCTTTGGTCTTCCAGAGCGGTTTACTTTTGAGTGTGGTCCAATCGACGATGAGGCAGAAACTGCCGTCGGGTACGATCGGTCTCATGCCCGCCTTCTCAAAAGCTTCGACCATCATGTTACGCTTGGTCAAAATGTCGCGACGGTGATTTTCGAAGAACGAGTTGGGGTTGCCGATGTCCCGGTATTCTTGCTCGAAAGCAAATGCCAATGCTAACTGTAACGCGTCGATGATTATTAGCTAGTACATCTTGAAGATTTTTATGATCGATTTTTAAATATAAAACTGCATCCAATGTCAACTTCCTCTTACGAATTCTTAAGTATTTCGAAGTGCGCATACCTGTTGCGGGAACGGAGCACAGTCGGCAGCTCTCGCGTGAACAGCCTTGAGATGGTTGAGGACGTCGGCCGAACCGTAAGCCCAACCGACTCTGAAACCTGCGACGTTGAAGGATTTGCTCGAGGTTCCGACGGTAACGGTCCGCTCCCACATTCCGGGTAAAGAAGCTTCAAAGGTAAAAAAAAATGTATTATCATCAACTTCACCCGTATATTCACTCTAACGAATTTAATGAAAATCATAACTCACCGATTCTGATGTGCGGCTTGTGAGTGATAAACTCGTGGGCCTCGTCGGAGACGACGAGGGTGTCGTACTTCTTGGCGAGTCCTGCAATGAACTCCAGCTCTTCGAGCGTGTAAACTTTGCCCAGAGGATTCAACGGATTGTTCAGTATGATTCCCTTCGTCTTGTTGTTGAAGAGACTCTCCATTTGCTCTCGATCGATAACCCAATCCTGACTCGAGATCTTACCCGTTCTTTTCATCTAGAAGTACAGATTTCAATGTAAAACGTGATTGTTACGAGGACAGTCTAAAACATACTTGCTACGTGGATGCGGGTTCATTGAGAAATAGTTAAATGCAATCGAAGGTTCCCCTAGTCTCCTATCACAATTATAACCCAATAACATGAATATAAGCTCACCAATTTGAGGTTCGTGTATCTGGGCACACCGTGGGACATTTTGATCATGGGCACGTACATGGTGTAGGCTGGTTGGATGATTATCCACTCATCTCCAGGCGACGTGTGACCTTGAATCGCGTCGAAGACTCCACCGGTCGCACCTATCGTTGCGATCATCTCTTCCTCTGGTATCACCTCACGACCAAGCAGTGGAGAGTAGAACTTGGCCAAGGCGTTGGCGAATCTTGGAAGAGGCTGTATGTAGTTGTAAACGATCGTTAAATTGCCAGCTGTTTTGAAAAATGCGTAAGATTTTCTGTCTTCTGATTGGATCGTACCTTATAGGGTATCATCTGGTTGATCAGAGGATCAGGCGAGAGGGTCGCGTTTACGAGAGCATTTTTTATGTGCATCGGTGCCTCTTCGTCCAACATGTCAACTCCGAGATCCACTGGTTTGTACTCATCGATGAACGACTCCAAGCCATCCCTTGATATTTTAAGAGATGTAAGCATTGCTATATTGGGTTATTCAATTGAATTTGCGCGAGAATAAATAACTTACGTGACGGAAGAGTTCGTACCGACCAGGTGAGCGGGAAAGTCAAATTTGTTGGCTCGACACTCCGAGATCCAGGAAACCATCTTAACGATATTATTATAAACATATTCATTATAATTTCGAGAAATCGTTTTCGCCTATCGTACGATCAAACTATTGACACTTACCAATATCAAGAAGGCGTACGTTGACATCCGACTCCTTTTCTGGTACATTGCGTGAAAAATCCTACAAAATAAATACATTCAAGTGGCTCATTCGTATAGGAAAACTTGGTGCAGAAATAAAACAAATCGTTTCATTCTCCGATAACACACTTACTTCATTAGCTCAAGTGGTCTCGATTATTATGCCACTGATTGATGCGGCAGCGGTGTATCCGCTGACTATACGAGATAAACCGTCAAGTGATACCGATCTGATCGAACTCTGAAGCTTTTATACCAAGCGTTTCTTTTCCGTGTCCCGGCTGTCGTGTTCCACCTTGACTCATCTGCATGACGACTTTTTCCGCGTGTATAACTATATATTACGAGCGTTTTACAGTATTGAGCATTAGATAACAAAATTTAATAGTTGGAGAACAAGAACGTTTGAATAAAACTTTATTTTTTCAAAAATTGTTTTAAAATAAAAGCGAAATTTGTGTGCAAAGCGAGAATGATGAGCAACAATATTTATACGTGCTAAATAATTTATTTTGGACATATTTTTTAACTTAATAAGATCTAGTATATTCTTCTATTGTATTGTTGTCTATTTGTTTATTAAATTTTATTACATCGGGCTTGTTTAATGGATTCTGATTATTTTTTAGTAAGCCTCAACTGTCGACTGATATTAGAAAAAAATTTGCTAAAAAAAATTGTCCCGTAGCTTTTTGTCGGCTAATGGTTTCGGCATGCTATCCTTTTTCTTGAAATTTGCTATGTCCTAACAAACGTAAAAAACTTGGTTGGTGAGCATGATCCAAAAAATACAATGTTTCCATTTTTGGTCCTTGAAAGGTTCGACTTCCTCATGTATATGTAAACCTCTTCGTACATTAAATGAACAAAACGCTATAATCAAGGTACGTATTATCCTACGTGATTTTTATCCTCTTCCAAGTACAAAGTAATATTTATTCTACTGTGAATCCCCTTATCGCGGGTATTTTTATTTGCCTCGGTCGATAAGAGTTTGCATTGGAAAGTAGACTGTGTATATCACGAATTAGGCTTCGCTCGACGTGATTCAGCTGCCACTGATTAGTTAAATGAGGAAAAATTACACGTGCATGTATTTTTAATGCTCGAGGTAAAACTGTATAACAAAAATCGTTTGTTAAAGAATTGCAATATTTTGCATTGCAAAAATTGCGACTTATGAAAAAGAGATTTGTCCCGTAATTACAAATTTAAATGTAAAATTTTTCTTTGTATCAGTGATTGCATTTGTATATCTATAAATAAACCGTTACAACTTTGAAGAACCTCTAATTTGACTATGGTATACTCACAATGTGTACACTTTGAAGCGGACTGCTCCAATACCGTTTTATTACCTCCAAACTCATCCACGTGTTCGCAATCCATTAAAAATATAGAAAAAAATTAATTTGACACTCAATATCGAACCAAAATTCGCTATGCAGAAGCAAAACACCTGTCTACATTAAATCTACAAACAGTACTGCACGTTATCCTTGTCAGCGTGCTAATACTCGAGCATCTCGCTGTAGTACCTCGACGAAAAATTGCACGACGCTCCGAACCTCTTTATCACGCAGATACGATTAAATCGTCGTCGTTTTCCTCAACCAGACTTCGTGCCTATGTTTACATTCTGGAGAATCCCTTCGAGGCTCCGCAGCGCTATATACGTTCGAATTATAAAATACAAGATAGCACGATTGAAATCGAAAGTTGCCTACTATATTATAATCAACGTTATTCTATATTATAACAATCTTATTCATGAGATTCTCATCTGAGAGTCTCTCCTGATTTCGCAAACCTATAAATCTGGTTGCCTTTAAAACATTGACTTTTTAATTAATCTGCCACTATATAATACCTATCGTCCATTTTCGATTCCAACAAACTATATCCAGCTAATTTCTTTTTAAGCCCGTAGATCATAATCTAAGATGAGATTTAGGCGTAGTATGTTACCTGTGATTTTTCAATAAGATAACATTTAAAATAAAAGTTGCGGACATAAAACAAGTATGCGATGCAAATATAGATGCGTAATTAAGTATAGCTGATGTTAGGCGTGCAACGGGTTGCGTCTCCTGATGTACCGATCGACTAGGAAATTATTTTATGCGGTGAAAATCAGGCTGTGATGATTTGCCTGATTTGAGTAGCGGCCGATATAATATCGATAGTTAACAAAAAGGTATTTTAAATCGATTTGCTTTTTCATACACTTCTTAACGTATGCGATACAATAGCAAGTAAGAAACAAACTCTTGAAAACTTTCGAGGTAGAGTACTTTTAATACAAACAAATTAAAGTATTAATAACAGCAGTTTTGCACATCATGCCGAAGCTTCGGTCAATTTTGACCCATCCTTCGCCAAATTCCTGCCGTAGACGGCAAAAGTCATAAGATTCCTTTCAGGCTTCCTGAGTCTCATCTTCAATTTTTTCATCGTTTCATCTCCGTTTATACAGGGCGAAATTTCGTACGAAATCTTCGAAGCTTCAATCGGCATCAAGCTCGGCGTTAATGTCATGGGCAGATAAAATTTGTCCTTGTCGTCGTCGATCTCCCTGTCGATGACGACCGATCGAAATATCGTAGGTTGAACTACGCGAGTGTTGCCGTCAAACCGATTGCCGCAGCTTGCGAGGGTGTCATCGCGACAGAAGAATAAACCGCACACCTCGATTCCAACGGTGAAAAGGCCGGCGAACAATCTTGTGCCGTTGAATACGCCTATTCTGTATCTGTGAATAGTATATAGATTTCAAGGTATTTTTGGAAGTGCAAATTCGGACGAGCAGCGAAGCCTGAATTAATAAATCAATAAAATATTCCGAAACGTCATAACGTACCTATAATAATCAACTTCAGTTCCTCGAACGACACTTTCATCGAAATCCGTTTCAAGTTTGAAGTCGCAGCAAAGTCCGCGGTTGCAGAGCTTTTTGCTGTATGATCTGATTTTCGGATCGACGATTTCCGTGGTATAAAGTCTAAAGTCGTCCTTGTACATAAACTTTTCCGTAGTATCCCACTTCGTGGGAATCTCGGCTTGGGAAAATCGGTAAACTTTCGGAGGAGTCGGGTTCACGAGTCGCTGTCGGCGTCCGTTAACGATCTTTGGAATTTCCGAGACGACGAGCACGTTTGCAGATTCGTTTGGAATAGTGGACTTAAGTACGCCATCTCTTCCCAAGTAAATTCCACTGCCTGGAAGTTAAACATTTAAATTCGTATATATTTGAGTATGATATCGTCGATTTTTCTAAATAACTAGATAATTTTTTAAACGATTATTATTATAGAATAATTTAACTTTAACAATGAAAATGATGGTAAAATGTGTAAAATCACTTTTATACAAAATCCAGGAAAATTTCAGAGAGCATCGCAACAAAAGACTCACCCCCATTGGTAATAGCCGGCTCGTTGAACCCGGAACTGAGCAAATTCACGTCGTTCTCAAAAGCCCAGGCCGAGTGTGTCTCCACAGACGTAAGAAACGGCAATTCCGAGAACCACTCAGCCGAAAAAACGATGTCCGTCACCTTGTTCTTGCGCACAAGCTCACGCGCCGGCTGTACATATAAAATATCGTTACAGATGATCTGACCGAACTTCACCCCGAAGTCCGTGTTGAATATCGAAATTTCTGGCCGCTTCGTTATGTTGACACCGGGTTCGCTGAACAGGTTGTACTTGCGGTAACGCGCGATCAGTCGACCGTCGCGATCAAAGACGACGTTCGTGTTGTAGAGTAGAAAACCGTCGGAGGAGCAGTCGGCTGAATTCGGACTGCAATCGACTATCTCGTGGTGGTTCACCACGACGTAGGTGCTGTGCTCTTTGGCCGTGCAGGAGACGCTTTGTAGGGACTGCGGTGTAATTATGAGTTTTTATATATAGTCCCATCGTTGAAAGAAAGCGAGCTTGGAAATGAATAATCGCAATGAAAAATTTTACCTTGGAGTATCGATCGCTCGAGTTGCAAAGAATAACGTTTTCCCGCGGTTCCGGGATGTACGAGGCGGCGAAACGATGATGCGCTCGGATTTTATCTATCGTCCAGCTTCGGTTCTCCGGAAGACTCGTCAAACCGATTTCGGGGAAGACTATGATGTCTACATTCTGATGAAATACAAAGTAAAATTTATTCGCCTGTGGGATATTTTTTATTATCGGCTCGTGTATTTGTTCTTGATAATCTCACGTATTCGGCAGCTTTTTTGACGATCGTCTTCACGTGGGCGGCGTTTAGTTCGGCCACCTTTCGACCATCCTCGCCTTCCGTCACCGGACGATACTCGACTACTGCGCCAATGTAACTTGGCGACGAGGAATTCGATTGCTTTTGCGTGAAACATTTCTTATTTATGAATGAAGAATTTTTTTTTAATAACGAGAGGCGAACACAAACTTACGTGTATTATAAAAAGCGCAAAAAACAGCAGCGTGCCTGATAAGAATGTTTGCATCGTAAAGATCTGTCAAGAGAAAAATGTTACGACAAAATTATATTATTTTGGTTTCCTAATTATACACTATGAGAGATACGCGTACTAATTGCTCGTATTGTAGATACCCTCTAAATAAACGTTAAAAATTTTTGATAAAAATGACGTAAGAATGTGATACACGAATATTTAATTATTTTCCTTGTGAGCGATTAAACATATAAAACAATCGTCAAAACATTTGATTGTACGCACTTATCTCCGGGATTTTTACTCGTGTACGTCGCAACTAATCGCTTTGCAAGTTACATACAATACATGTACTAATCAATTTGGAATTGATAGGCATAAAATGCATCTATGTCCTTTTACAATTAGTCGTTTGTTTGGAAATATTTATGCCTAGAGAGTCAATGACTAGTGGGCGAAAATTGAATTAATTGAATATATGATTATATTATTTTAGATATTTTCGGTCAGTATATCCAATTTACCTCCTATACTAAGTATACTGCTACACTATAGTTTATACTCGTAACTTCAGGCATAAAAAAGCGGTGCATATATATGTATAACATATCACGCAAAAAGTGCAAAACTACGCACATAAGCCTGTATTGTATAATATACTCTCGATCCAACCTCCGCTACGATCCTACGCAAATTTCAATTCCCAGTACGACGGAATAAAGAATCCATAGTTTACGAAAAACGTAGCTACACCACGCGTATAACCGAATGACGTACCGCAATCTCCACGCGTCACAACAAATTCTCGTTTCTCGCGTTTGTAATTAATTGCACAACTGAATAAGGCGTTCGCGTGGCTCTGACGACGTGTTACACAGAGAGCCGCATCGGTTTTGATTAGACGCGACGCGAAGTTTCCTCTACATCACCGGAGCGGAAGATGCATAAGCACGAGGCGTACGCCTGGATGCGGTTATCGCGGGGTCAGGCCTCGTTTTCGATAAAGACTCGATCCGGTTAGCGGCGGATCGGATGATTCTCTCCTATAATTTATACATACGAGCTTGCAGATCTTTCTTCAGTTCGAACGTCCTTATTTTCCGGGGATTTTACTAGAGGCACGCGCGCGAGTGCTCTTCGTTTTCGCGGAACGATAAATGAAATTCGAATCATGCTTTTATGTATATACATATCCGCGTTTCATTGGCACAACTTTTCCTTCTTTTTTCGACGTAGAGTGCGGTTACTATTGATAATGCAAAAGTGGCTAGTAGTTTTTCATAGGTGCGTATATTAAAATTACTGGTATAAATGCCGATCGTATATTTTATTTATTCGATCAGTTATATATAGATGGTCACTTTTTAAAAATCATTGCCATTTTAATTCTTATTTTTTAATGCCTTCGAATAAACTTATATCTTATAAACTTATATCTAGGCTCCCATGAACTTTATATTGTTCTATATGAATATGTGTGATAACCCAAGTTTATAAATGGCCAAATTAAAATAGATGATTTGGTAGGAAGCGAGAATCTCGGCATGGATATTACAAAAGTATAACATAGCATGGCATGTAGTATATGCGTAAATGCAGCTATATATACATTGTTGATTAGTTGATTTAATCCACTTAAAATTTCAAGTAATACTTATGGGTACAAAATGCACTACATTGGTTCTATCATCGAAATGGCTGGTTTCCACTAAGTTAGCAATCAATGTAAAAAATCCATGTGAATAAATCCCTTATCTATAGAAATCTACATGCATATATGAACGAAATTAAGTTTTATTAATTAAGACTCTATATCACACGCACAAACTTTAATCTACTTCAAAGCGCATCTTCGTCAATGACTTACGTGTAAATCTCAGCAGAAATGTCTAAACTGATAAACACGAATTATTCTATCAAATTGCGGGATCAAAATATTTATCGACGGAAAGTGACTAGCAAAATACCCTAGTATTCGCAGATAAACAAAGTCGTCCTCGAAAATAAAAAATAGCGAAGAGCTCGAGGTGTAAGCACTTACTTCTTCTGGAAAATCGATAAGATCGAGACGAAATGGCGAACCAGACTGTCGTGAGACTTGTCGTCGCGCGCGCAAATTTACTCATAAAAATTATCTACGACGCGTGCAGGTGTTCCCCCAACTAGACGATGGAGAGGGAAAAAATAAACGGCACGAGTGATTCTTACCGGTGAAGATTTTTTTTGGTTTGGGTATAAGAGAGGTAATAACATATTTATCCTTACCTGCTGCTTGAATTTGTTAAACGATATGATGTGTTTCGAATTGAGACTTTTAATGTTTGCAGTAGTGTATATGAGTCAGAGCGAACGTATTAAAATTCCGCTATCACAATCATTGAGTCTAGTTTTGTACATAAAAATTATGAGCGAACAGGCTCGACAATACCGAATATCTCAATTCACAGAGAGAATGGTTGTGTACCAGAAGTAGAACATATAGGTTCATCGTAATATTTATATTTATAATAACTATACGCATAGATTTTGAATATAATTAATGATAATAAAATTATTTTTGGGCTTTGAATTATAAATATTATAGAAAAAATAACTTGATATTTAAAGAGATCAGCTATACATATGGGATAGGGTATTATTGTTTTAATTAAAACACGGGTAATTTTTTTTTATCGTTAAAGTTTGCATTATATCATAGTATAGCGAATAAACGCGATAGTGGCATACATATGCGAAGGTGACTACGGTAACATATAATACGTTTATTTACAAATTTGCGATACGTATATTATCGACAACTGACAATTGATTCATATTCACGTAAACACGAGTTTTATTAATGATAATTAACATCTTCTAGCGATATTTCACTCAAGTACATATAATAACGAAGCTTATCTCGAGATGCTATTATAGTAATAAAAAGACTTTCTTTTTCGATATTAACCGGTTTTTAAAATGTTCATTCAACCTCACGCTTATAAACAAAGCACAGCCATACCAACACATTAATGAAATTCCTCGAAGCTAATAACGATCGGCAACTCTCGCATCCAACGCAATAACGTAACACCGATATATACAAATATAGAATCCTTCCCTCTCACATAATACATCTCATCTATAACTGTCTCATCCATCAATTTCTCCAGATTCCGCATCTATTCTCACATACAAAGTAACACACTTATCTTTCTCTTTGTAAACAATGCTAAACCTCGATTATGAAAAAAAAAAATGTTTCCACATACATTACCGATCTGCATGAAATCGGTAGCGAATCGTTTGCGTTCCACGGCGACGACGCGTGTACACACAATCCGTCTCTGCTCCTGGACGCATACACGTCGCACATCATTGTATACAGACACACATAGCAGAGTATAAGAAGTGCGATAATTCGTGCGGCATTATATAAGCTCGAGGAGGGCTGGCAAGAAAGGCTAGTAGTGTCAGTAAACCCGAAGAGCCGGTTTCTTCTCTCCCCGTCGATCGTACATGCGCTACAACGAATAGTGCAGTGCTCTCAACGACGACGACGGCTGCTTTCGCCGGCCCCTCGATGCACGGACTGCGCCGCTGCTCAAATTCCTTTCAAACTTCAAACGCGAGTTTCTCCTTCAGTGCGACGTTGCGCGGGTTATCGTACGGAGCTCCAGGAAGTACACCCGTTGTCGTCTCTGGCTGCGGAGAGAGACAGGCGATCGTTCGAGAACCGATTTTTTCAGAAGGTAATTTTTGCCGTTGGGGACGATTGGAAACTAGGGGATTGTGCCAAGGGATATTATATGGAGCGATTGCTTCATTTATGGGAGTCCATATTGGAGTCGGTAATAGGAGTTTGTATTGCATTTGTCGGAAGGCCAGTGCTGCTAGCTGAGAATAGTGACTTTTGGGATTTTAAGTAAATATTTATTATTTGTAAGTAGTCTTGCGGTATAATGCTGTATTCGTAGAATGTTGAATATGTAACGGAAATCAAGCATATTTAAGGTGTACAAGTAGGTAAGACGATTCCGTCGAGATCGACTTCGTCAGGTGAAAGTAATTTTTTATTTAAAATCGACTTTAGTTCATTTTATTTTTTCATCGAGTGAAAGGAGATAATTATACTTTCTTACTATAGATTGAAGAAATAATATA
Organism: Muscidifurax raptorellus; assembly: GCA_020010945.3. Classification (NCBI taxonomy): domain Eukaryota; kingdom Metazoa; phylum Arthropoda; class Insecta; order Hymenoptera; family Pteromalidae; genus Muscidifurax; species Muscidifurax raptorellus. The sequence goes on along the minus strand of CM052077.1, from coordinate 37,011,502 downwards.
ATTGCATACAGTACTAGAAAGCAGTATTTTCTATAGTTTTAAAGTATAAAAATTACTAATTAATCCGTAACCACTTGTATAATAAAACTTTACTAATAACCGTACATACATTTCACTATAAAGCCGCACATGCCAAAATCTCGATTATCGTCTAGCAAACGAAATTGCGCATCGTCCAATACCCAATAATTAACCACACTTATATTATCACAGAAACAATTATCGTCGGCGCCACTCGGTGCATTCATCCTCCCGGATATATGTATATGTAACCAGATAACGTCACAATCTACGCAATTATAAGTTCTGCGCATTGACAAAAAAAAATCAAATCGAGTGAAATCTTCAGCTGACAATGAGGAAGCTAAAGGTCGCCATTATCGGCCAAAGCAATTTCGCGGCTGAGGTCTACAAGTCATTGAAAAGGGACGGCCATGAGGTCACTGGAGTTTTCACGATACCAGACAAGGCCAATCGCGAGGATCCACTGGGTGAGTATCAAAAGTTATTTTGCACTTTTCGCAAATTACAGTGTACAATTATGATAAAGTTATAAAAATGTATACGGGACCGGATATATCTGCAGTCGAGTTTTCTTTCCACTCATCTTTGAATGAAAATCATTAAAAAAATGTCGAATCCATTCACACTCCCAACTGCACTTTTACAAATAGCACTATACTACGACAACGATGACTCGCGTAAATTACAGCGATAACAGCGAAGGCCGACGGAACTCCGGTCTTCAAGATCAAGGCCTGGCGCAGCAAGGGTGTACCTCTGCCGGAGGTCCTCGAGCTCTACAAGAGCATCGAGGTCGACCTGAACGTCTTGCCGTTTTGCACCCAGTTCATACCCATGGAGGTGATCAACCATCCCAAGCATCGGAGCATCTGCTACCATCCGTCGATACTGCCGAGACATCGCGGTGCCAGTGCCATCAGCTGGTGGGTTTAGTTTATCGCAGTGACGTCGAAACTGCTGAGTTTTATATTTACACTTTTTTGCAAATGTAAACTCGCGTTCGACAAACTTCTCAGAGTATGCAATGTAGTACGTGGATCCTCGATTTTTTGAAAATCTTGGCTGAGGATGTTTATGTACGATTCACAACTGACTTACAATTTCAAAAGTTTTAAATAACGTAAAACAGGTGTGAAACAAGATATAGCCATGTATTCTAGAGGACATGACAAAATTAGTTGCGTAACGTTCGACCACATTCTTTCGCTAAATCGATGCAATCGTATACTTACCGGTTTCGCACTCGTGTGTGGTTATATTATTATAATTCGACGAAAGCAAGCAAATTTTTGCCGAACCACTATAAACAACCGATTCGTAATCCCCAGGACTCTGATCGAGGGCGACGAAGTTGCCGGTTTTTCGATTTTCTGGGCAGACGACGGTCTGGATACCGGACCGATCCTGCTCCAACGAAGTTGTCCCGTGAACCCCAACGACACTCTGGACACTCTGTACAACGGGTTCATGTACCCGGAGGGTATCAAAGCGATGGCCGAGGCTGTAAACCTCGTGGCGAAGGGCACAGCACCCTGTGTACCTCAGACCGAGGAAGGAGCTACCTACGACGCTATGCTGAACAAAAAGGAGTTGCAGAGGCTCGACTGGAAGGGAAAATCCGCTAAACAGGCGCATGATTTTATCAGAGCTTTGGACTCGACGCCTGGTGCTTGGACGCTTATCGACGGCGAGGAGGCGAGGCTCTATGGCAGTAGTTTGTGGAAGGGTGAGCAGTAGATTTTTAGAATTATAATGTTTATTACTCGTAGAGTTTGTCGAAGTCGAGCCTACTGCGCTTATCGAAGTTGAAGCTTTTGCCGCTAGATGTACTTGGCTTTTACTGTTTCTTGCTTTTATGATAAACTAAACGCTATATATAACTTGCCAATGACCCAGTTACACTTGTCCGAAATAAATAGATGTAAAATAGCTTTTTTTTTGAGCTTTCTGTGTGTCTGTAATTTGAATTATTGGCGAATGTATATCTGTTTTATGACCGTCAATTTTTGTTCCACGTGAAGTCGTAGTTTATTCATAAGCTTCCAAAAATATACAGACAATCAAATTATTCTTCAAAGCACACGAAATTTCATTTTGTAAACTTCACATGAATCGATAAAAAATCTGTACACCCTCAAATAACATACTCGTTATATCCCAAATCAATCAGTATACATATGCTCACCTCATCGCCTCAAAACACAAATCACCGCCAGCATCTCGCCTTATCTGCATTTCCAGGAAACGAGTCACCCTCGGGAACAGCAGTGGACGTCGAAGGCCGGCCAGCTGTGGTCCACGAGGCGGGTCTGCTGATACAAGCAGAGGACGGAAACTGGCTCAACGTCGAGGTCTTGAAAATCGGTACTCGTACGATAAGCGCCAGCAAGTACGGCCAGGCTCAGAGTAACGGCACCAGCCTCGAGTTCACGGAGGAGGAGCGACAAGCCGTTGAAATCATCCGCAAAATATGGCAAAGCATACTGCGTCAGGACGTTGACGACGATACCGATTTTTTCGCTTGTGGTAAGTTATTATATACGATATCTTGCGGGTGGGTTATTTCGGGATAGGCTTGTATAGGAGGTACAGGAAATGGGATAGACGAGGGTATTGTTATCGAATAATTCTGGGTAAAGTATATTAGACTGTTTTGTGTACTTATATTTTATATTTTAAAGAACAGTTTCAATAGTTTCAATTTTTTCTACGTACATGCAAGAAACTTTAAATAATAATTGACCAAATAAGTTTAACACACGACACTTTTGATAATATATTTCAATTATTAACTTGACTAATATGATCAATGTCCGAAATATACACAAAACTAAAAAAGATTTATTTTGTTATTGGCTCTGGTATACTCAACCTCACAAGCATGCGGGGTAAAACTACTTTTTTGAAAATCTCCGTGACCTTTCTTAATATTTACCAACGCGCGGTATGTTCATCTTTTACAATGAAACACGATCATAAATATTTACAAAATTTCGTTTTACTACAGCACAGCTTAGCAATTTTTTCTTCTAACAAAGTGTTGGCTAGACGTTACGTACTACCGATTTTCTTACACTGTTTTTTTATGCTTCATCTCGATGATCCAACTATCGTCACAAACAAAAGTCCTACAACAAAATGCCTAAAACCAAAGAAACTAGCACTCGACGACATCACGCCTTTCTCTTCCTATTCGCGATCCTGCCTCTCCTATCCTCATTGACACATCCGTGATCGGCCAGTTTCTTGCACACCGTGCCCACCCACGCATTGGATATTGCCAACGTATTCAAGAAATACGTCTTGCACACCTGTCTCTTCTCCTCTCCCACGAAAAAATAATACTTCCTGCTTGCCGATCTCCTCGACTCGTCGCCCTTCTCACTGGTGCACGCGCCCTTTGGCAGTACGTCGAGATTCCTGGCGATAAACTCCCACTGAGCCTTGTGATCGGCAATGCTCCAGAAGTCCTGAAACAGCTTCTTGCGTTCTTGGGGGGAAAATCGCTGACTGCACTGGAGGCGACAGAGAGCAGTGCAGGGCTGACGGAGAGTACGAGCCGGTACCAGCCGACCGGAGAACGTGCTGTAGGCTTCGCCGCGGTTACGGGCTTGTTTCGCCGCGTGGACTTTCTTTTTCAAGGTCAGACCGGCCTTCGGGCGGCGATTTCTTCTTCTCGGGACTGATGCGTCGGAGGATGCTGACCCGCAGTTGTCATGCTCGTCGATGCAGCCGACGACCGGTTCCGATTGGTCGATCGGTAGATAGTCGTCGAGCGTTGGGAGATCGATTACGGGAAGCTCCGTTTCTAGAATCACTTTTTTTGTTCGTAGAGGGTGCAATTAGATTGTGCGTTTGATTTTTAGGACGAGTAGTCATTATATTATGTAACGAGGGTTAACTACCTTCGCTGAATGTTGTCCCTTCCGAAAGAAGCCAATCCTCGCACTCGGCCTCGGCTTCTTTCAACAGATTTTCGTCTGTAATAACGAAACCGATTACGTTTATTTATGTGTGGTAATATGCCTACTTTTGAGCAAAAAAAGGGGGACTAATATCGTCTGTATTGGCGAATATCAAGTAACCGAAACTTTCAGGGAAAAACAAAGATTTCTGAATATTCACAGCGGGTCAGCATATTAAAATTCATGACGCGACCGAAAATACATCACGGTATAAATCTAGCATGCGAAATGCAAATTATTATAATCGATTTCACTTATAATAACACTTGAATAATTATACATTACTGTGCTTGCGCATTACACTTGGAAGACGATACAAGACCATCGCTGCGTATACCGCGTGAAACCACGGACCAAACTGGCTTAATTCCCAATCGACCCATTTCACTATAGTAGACCAAACAACAAAAAAGCACGCGATAATTCCTCAGGATTATTATCTCCACACTACACACCGAAAGATAAAAATACAAAAAAAACACTCACTCTACACATGCGTATCACGTTACGTAACTCCCTGAAACCAACTGTACACAAATCGTCGAACTCACCATCTTCAAAGAGCAACTGGACTATCGCCGCCAGTTTGTCGACCATCCTCATCTTAAATCTCTCGACCTACATCAAAAACCGATTCCTCGCACCTGATGCGATAAGGACACGCGAAATCCCGACCGACGACATGTACACCCTCGGAAGGTCGGCGCTCGACTGACCAATTCGCGACTCGCAAAGCCGAGCCCCTCGTTCGCGTTTACCGCATTACACTTACATTATTCTCGTCTACGCGAACGAGCAGCATTACGGAATCCTCGCATCGCGTAAGAACGTATTTTAACGATGTAACGCGGCTGGTGTAAGAAAAAAAGCGTTGCGGCTGGCGATCTTTTATAGCGCGCGAGTTTTCGACATTTGGAGAGGAAAGATAGCGGGCTTCCCGCTTATCTGACGGTGCTTTCTTATATAGCGAGTATAAAGAGACGCGACTGCTTAGAATATGTAAGTCTATATGCGTCGAGAGTTTGTTAATTTCTGTGTGTGAGCCGAGTATTGTTTGGAGAATCGGAGGCTTGCTCATCGGCCGATTTCGCGAATCGGTAAGCTCGCGAAAATCGTAGGTTATCGAACTTGTACTACTTTTGGCTTTCTGTTATAATGTATATACTTGATATATGAGACTCTGATTTTCCAATCGGTGATGAGCTTAAATGCTTGATCGGCGTAGAAAATGGAACGCGGTAATTATTTTTTTTTTCTACTATATTCCCTGGTAGAAGTCTTCACGAGTTTCCGAATAGAAACCAGCGATATTTTCTACTTAAAAACAATATTAAAAGTATAAAAGTAAATTAAAGTCAGGTTTATGTAATTCTTTCAAGACAACCGTTTTTGAGATATAATAATCATAGTTTCAAAAATTAAAATATCATAAATTAATAGATGGTAACGGTAAATTGTCGTGAAATTTCTACCAAGGTTATAGTGTTTGCAGAATCATTTTCACGAGACGTCTACGTGATGCAGAAAGAGTTTACTGATGCAATTATAGCTCTTCACTATATACGCGTGACCCAGTTGAGATGTCTGCGCGCGCGCAGTAAAATCTTCAATGTTTCTGAATACAAGATGCATTTTACATTCTCGATATAGCTATTCCGCGCGCGTTAGTCTATAGACTCATACTAAATATATTTGCTTATCGAATATTTGTATCTTTATATTTTCCCCGTATAACATTAAAATTGGATTATTGCATTGCCATAACAATAACTAACACTGGTCGAACGCACAAAAAATATGCAAGGAAGATCGGTATGTCGCGATTTTGTAAGTAAAATCATCTACATACGGATATCAATTACGTTTGCATCAATTTACAATCCTCAGGTGCCGGCAGCATGGACGTAGTCCGTCTGGTGGAAGAAATGAAGGACAGCCTGGACATCCACTTACAAAACACGGACGTGTTCATGGCGCCGGTTTTCATGGAACTAGTGAACTCGGCCATACTGGCAAAACGCGGGGCAAGTGCCAGTCAGAAGATCGCCTACGAGGCGGTTGTGGTCCGGGCGAACAACATGGACCTGAGCTTCCCGAGACAGCTGTTCGTCAACGGCAAGTTTATCAACGGTCGTGGAAAACCGATCGTCTCCGTCAATCCGCACGACGAGAGCGTCGTATGCTCGGTTGAAAGTGCCTCGGTCGAGGATGTCGACGAGGCGGTCAAGGCTGCCAAGAAGGCTTTTGAGGAGGGAGAGTGGAGCAAGATCAGCGCGAGAGAACGAGGTGCTCTGCTTTTCAAGTGAGTTGATTCATCGTGTTTTCGCTTTTTCAATTTGGATATAGTTTTATGTAAACTATATCTTTTCCATAATACCTCCAGACTAGCAGACCTGCTGGAGCAGCACAAAGAAGAGCTGGCCACCCTGGAGAGTCTCGACTCTGGGGCAGTTTACACCCTGGCGTTAAAAACCCACGTGGGCATGTCGATCGAGACGTGGCGCTACTTCGCCGGTTGGTGCGACAAGATCCAGGGGGCTACGATACCGATCTCTCATGCCCGACCCAACCGGAACTTGACGATGACGCGCAAGGAGCCGATCGGTGTCTGCGGCCTTGTCACACCCTGGAACTACCCCCTCATGATGCTCTCCTGGAAGATGGCTGCTTGTCTAGCCGCTGGAAATACCGTTGTCATGAAACCCGCTCAGACGTCACCCCTGACGGCGCTTAAGTTTGCCGAGCTCTCTGCCAAGGCTGGCATTCCACCAGGTATACAATTGTACTGGACATAATTATTGTGTAACAAAAAATTAGGTTTGAGTTTTAAAAACGCAATTTTTTGTGCATTTGTCGAGAGTTTGTGCTCGCATTTATACAGAAATCGAATAGCAACTGCGTAGAAGTCTAAACAATGACGGTTATTGTTTATTTATTACTATGCTATCTCTACGCTCCACATACTGCATTACAATTGATTCATCATTCAAATTGATAAGCTCATACGTAACAGACAAAAAAGTGTATACCGATTCGCTTGAATGAACTGATATACTGATACAAAGCTATTAACTACCGGTAGTAATAAAAAATCGTTATCTATACAAAAAAAAAATGCTCATTATTATAATATTTTGCAGGTGTGATAAACATCGTTCCCGGAAGTGGTTCCATCACCGGAAACGCCATCGTCAATCATCCCCTCGTGAGAAAACTCGGTTTCACAGGATCGACGGAAATCGGCCAGATGATAATGCGATCGTGCGCCGACAGTAATCTCAAGAAAGTCTCGCTCGAACTTGGCGGAAAGAGTCCACTGGTGATATTCGAAGACGCCGATATGCAGCAGGCCGTCAGACTCGCTATGAGCAGTGTCTTCTTCAATAAAGGAGAGAACTGCATCGCCGCCGGTAAGATCAACTCCCTTACCGATCACACCTACAAATTACCGATCTCTCTCCCACAAACTTGCACGTATTTCTAAATAACGAAAAATTCATTTCTCACTCCCATATACAGGCCGAATCTTCGTGGAAGAGCGCATCCTCGACGAGTTCCTGGATCGCGTGGTCGCCGAGACGAAGAAGATCCCGATCGGCGACCCCCTGAATCGCGGCACATCCCACGGACCCCAGAACCACAAGGCCCACCTGGTCAAACTCCTGGAATTCGTCGAAAAAGGCGTGAAAGAAGGCGCGCGTTTGGTGTACGGTGGCCGCAGACTCGACAGGCCCGGTTTCTACTTCGAGCCGACGATCTTCGCTGAGGTTCGCGATGGAAGCTTCCTCGCGACCGAGGAATCCTTCGGGCCCATCATGATCGTCTCGAGCTTCAGCTCTAACGACCTGGACAAGGTCATCGCCAGGGCTAACGCGACCGAGTACGGACTTGCCTCCGGAGTACTCACGAAGGATATCGGCAGAGCGTTGAGGTTCGCCGAGAAGATCGACGCTGGTACGGTGTTCGTCAATACCTATAACAAGACCGACGTGGCCGCGCCGTTCGGAGGATTCAAGAGGTCCGGTTTTGGAAAGGATCTGGGACAGGAGGCGCTCAACGAGTATCTGAAGACCAAGACTATCACTATTGAGTACTGATGTAACCATTTTATGAGCAAGAGATCTGAGCGAGTATGTAGGTTTATTTATGTTTTTTTTTTTTTTTTGTTCGAATAATAAGTGTTTGAGGGAAGCGATGTTTGTTGGATTTCATATCTTTAAATATGTGGCAGCTGTTGAAGTTAAATTGTTAGTTGGAGTAAGGAGAAGTATGTATTTTTATATTACATTTTAGATGAATCCGTATTATGATATTACGTTATAAATATGTGGAGATGTCACTATATATTGTATATATACATACCTCGGTGTTCATGTATGTTGCTGAAATTCGTGTGTACCACATTCACTAAACATACAGCAGGAGGTGGGCAATTTTTTGTATAACAAATGCGAAGTAGGCCGATTTTGACCGGAATCTCGTATGAACTATATTAAAAATATTGTATATTATGTACTCTAGACCTTCTAATCATATAGATATAATTGGTTGAGTAATTTATACATATTACTTTTAAAGTGTAATAATGTCGTTACCATTAAAATTATAATAGCGTATTAAATAAGAGATCTGAACATTTGTATTAATAAAGAAAAATTAATTTGGATATGTTGTTATTATTGTACGTTTTATTAAAGATACAAAATTTTAAATCTTTGCTGCTAATAAAGACTCCGAATGTTCTCATCTATAGTTTGCTGGTCTGCAGAAGGCAGGATGTGCAAATTTTAATCGTTCCATGGCGAGAACTTTATCGAAAACTTTGATAGCGGTTTACAAATTCTCAGCTAAATTCAATTTTCTTTCCTTGAAATTTTAACTTATTTATTGTATAGCTCATAATTAAAAAAAAAAACTTAACTCGAAATATCGACAGTACAATAATGACAATTATTTATCAACATACATTATAGCATTTATTTGTATCACTGATATTCAATAAACGACTAGTATGTACCTAAATACCCAAATTGTCTCACAGAACTTTATGCAATAACGAGATCATCGTCGCAGTCGATGTGCTTTAGTTTCGCTTTTTTCCACCGACGACAGCTCGTACTTTCGACCAAGTTTCACTCGATCAAAAATCCTTGAACTTAAAATGCTTCATCGATAATCACGATCCGTCTCTCACTCGAAAATACACACACGGTCCACTACATCCAGACAGCAAAAACAAATTCTTTTCATACATCGCATATACGTATACCCAGACTCGCGCGTACGTATATATGCACACGTATACAGATTCGATTTAGCATATTTATCGTCACGACAACGACGACGGCGTGGAAATGCAAATTTCACCGGCGGTTGGCCCTGGCATAGAGACGCGTCGCACGAATGTATGTATATACACGCCGCTTTCGGGCACTGTCCTTTGACCCCTTCGACGCTTATATATATATATACTTGCAGTGGGGAGAAATCAGAGCCCAAAATGGTCAGTTTTTTTATGTATAATAAGTCTGTTGTTGTTAAAGTCATGCGTTCGAGTTTGAGTGATTTGTTTTCGTGATTACATGTCGGTTTGAAGAATTTTGTCACTACTCGTCATGTCGAAAAATCAGTCGGAAAAAAATAATATTAAAGCGGTATTTTCGTATATAAGCAAATAATCTTCAAAACAGAGGGATGTATATATACAATACTCACGCAACAAGTTGAATTCCACACATACAGACAAGCCGGATCACCCTCTCTCCCTCTCTCTCGCCGCGATCATTCATTCCTGCGTCGTTTCACACACATATGCGAACGACGGCGGTCGCACGTGTTCTCCCTCTTGTCGTCTCTTTCGTTTTCATCTCGTGTAATATACATTCTCTATACTAGTGCTTCTCTTCCGTAACATTTCGAATATTATCCAATACGCGCAACTATGCCAATTTATTTATTCACTTATAAAACCGGCGTCTTTAAAAGAATTCACACGAGTTATAGCATATATATATATATATACAATGCGCGCAAGTGTCGATTTTCAAAGCCGGCGATCTCGTTTCACAATAAGAAGGCTCAGCGCCTCGGGACAATAAGCCGCATCGTAATTCATAGTCATATACAAAACAGTAGCCGAGAAATTCCGTTGCCACCTCGGCGCGTTTTGAAGTACATATTATGTACAATAATCCACACACGTATATCTATACAAACCCGGTGAACTTCGCGGTGACAAACATGTATATGTACGTGTGCGTGCAGCATACCTGCAGTGTGCGCTTAAGGAGGGAGGAAGTAAAATAACGTATTGTAGGGATGGACGGTATAACAAAGCTCGAGCACACGTGTGAGAAAAGGGAGGGAATAAGAGATGAAGCTGCAGATGCAGGTCTTTTTCGTATCATCTTGCGCCCGGGGACGTCGCGGGGAGGGGGTAATGTACGCCACACGAAAAACGCACTGGCGCTGCTTTGCTCGCTGCATTTCGCTTCGGAAATCCGTGAGTCGATCTCGAACTTCAGCGGGAACGCGAGCGCTTTTTCCGGGACTACGTAAGTGCGCGCCATGGAAGTTGAGTTTTCGAGTGGTTCTCGCGAGTTGCGCTGCATATTGCATCGACGTTGCTGCGTGGATTTTCGGCTTGAATATAATTATCGCGTATCTATCGCTAAAGTCTTGACGATATACGCGAGTAAACGGAGTCATCGTCGTTGATCGATTTAAGAAAACGAAAATTACGAATTTTAAAGACAAACGTTTCAACACTTGAATCGCTCTACATTATACACACAATCCATACGGGCTGATGCATCAGAGAAAGAGAGAGAGAGAGAGAGAGAGAGAGAGAGAGAGAGAGAGAGAGAGAGAACGAAAACAGCTCGAGCCCGCGATTCCATTATTCAAAACGGCGGAGCGAGCGCGTCACATCGCCGCCGAGTATAAATTTCAAAGTGAGATTAAGCTTTAATCGATGCGTCGTTCTCTCTCTCGAAAAGAAAACGAGCCGTGTACAGAGAAGCCAACTGCACCGCATCTTTGTCCCGCCTACACGAGAGCCCGAACGAGAGATGACGAGGAAGAAAAAGAAAAGAGGGTAAGTGCAACCGATGCAGCGGAACTGCATCGTCGGGGTTGTCGTGCCTAGCAGCGAACCGGTCGTATGGGAACCACGTGTCTGTTTGCCAACGTCCTCACCCTCGTATATACGCGCAACGGCACACAGTTAGAAAAGAATCAGAGGGTATACTTACGTATATTATGCATGTATATGGGTATGTCCGTGTATTGCGTATGTGCGCAAGTGCGAGAGGGTAACGGACTACGAGAAAGAGCGTGCGAAAGAAAATACATTTCGTGTGTAAGTATATGTTGAGAGGAGCGTATGAGTGTTTTAGTTTGAGTTTCCGTTTTGTTGTTTTGACGTTTGCTGCGTAGTCTATGCGATGATGGTTGCTTTCTTGGGCTAAAACTGACTGATACATCGTTGGAAAACGAACGTTGCTAGCTAAATTTATATAGCGTATGGTTTCTCTTAATTCCAGGCGAGTCAGTGAATTCCCGAAAATTACGTGTATCAGAAATAGAATTTGGCTAAAAATTTGTGAAAGAAGGTGATAAAAGAAATCAAAGGATGCTGTGAACGACACACAAAGAAATAAAAGTATTAACAGAGATAGCGTGAAAAGGAAATAGATAGGAAAAGAGTGAGATAGAAGGCTGGAACGGGTGAGAGACAGAGAGAGAAAGAGAAAATGCTGAAAGAGTCGGATAGGAATCATGACGGGTCGGTTTGGTTCGGCAAGTCGGCCGTGTCACTCGTGAGTGTTCAGTTTCTTGAATATGTAATTTTTTGTTCAGTGCTACTCGTATAAAGTCGCAAGTTATTTTTGATCTCGAACATTTTCACAAAAGTCGGTAAAACGTCGAATCGCGCATATCAGTACAAAGCTCTTGTACTTCGGAGTAAAATGTCCCTCGAATCTGTTCTGCGAGATATTACAAGCGTACATTGAAATTATTAACTTATTGCTTCAAAATTTTACTCGTAATTTCCAACGAATAGATTAAAAAATCACCAAAGTAATATAAAATATTTGAAAATATTTGAAAATATAACAAAATGAAATATTAAAAAAAAATTTCTCGAATATATCACAATATGCCCAGCCCCTTTCCTGTTTCCTTCGGCTAATCTTTAGCGCTCTGCGGGTCAGCATTGTGTGGGTGGATAGAGCGGAAAACAAATTCTCTCTCTTTAGTTGAGTTTTATTATATCTGTTTCAAACTTGACCCTGTCATCTGTTTGTGTGGACAACGTTCATTGCACGATGAAAAGGTTCGTCGACCTCGTAGCATATAGGGCTGATGTTTCCAAGTATATAGTTACTATTGATTTATGTTTTGCTTATTTGAGTTATGGCAGTAGTTGTTTTTCTTATATTTTTTATTTGCAATCGAAAGCTTTGTGGTGGACAAATAAAAGCCGCTTGGAAAATAATGAGCAAATTCAAAATTAACAGATCCTAATTTTTATTTATTTTTTTCTAGTACATTATCTCGTACTACAGTAAAAATTTTAGACTGCATTCAGTATTTCCACATATTAAACATCTATACAACATTAAAAATGTTGAATGAGAATAACCTTATGACTTTTTATGTACACGATTATGTTGAAATAAATAATGTCCAACGTTTGAAACATCACTATACAGTCATTTGATTGCGCCTCTAGCTTACGTATTCTTATAATGTAACTTATGCGTTGCATCGAATATTTTTTGATTTTCAGGTCACTAAATCGAAAGAACGATTGCTTAAGTTAGAACTACTTAATGAATTCGATTTTTCTCCAAAGAGATTTTCAAAGGACAGCAGAATTGTACGGTTACGGCGCGGCTCGTTAGAGGGCAACTTTGCTTACCTTAATTTGATCGCAAGCTGCGCCCTAATGGGCATCGCCGTGAACGAAATAAATCAACGGCCTGACAACTATATATACATGACATCCTTCGAGTTGAGAAAAATTAAGCATATTGTCAACATACATGCCAACGTCGTTGTACTGATTTTTTCTTTTCTTTCAGAACTGTGAACCAATAAGATAAGTTTATGAAGTTATGTATAATAAAAAAAATAAAAATAAACAAAATGCCAATGATTCAGTTTGAAATTGAACTTTATAAAATTTACCCATAATTAATTTTACATTCTTATGCTTTATAAAAGGTTTTTTTCTTTAATCTACACATATTCTTAATCAATGTAATTTATGTAACAATAGTAATGTCTTCTTTATTTTAAAGTCATAATTTATAACATTTGCATTCAAACATTCATTACATCGTTAGAAACGTATAGAGACTTCATAAGCAATTAACGCAATTATTTTTATCAATAGACTTTGCAATGCAGTCTCGCACTCGTGTCGGTAAAAAAGTTTCTTCATCTTTCGGGCAGTAATATTTTCGATTCTTCGACATTATTATTATTATTATCATTATTATTATTAGAATAATTATCATTATATATACAAAATATAGCGGTTATAGCAGCGAAGTTGCGAAATCGAAATTCAATTTCGCAGGATCTCTGCTATTCACCGCATATTTCATCAGTAAACAAGATAATAAAAACGTATGAGGATATCGAAAAATTAGTGTCCCAGAATAAAAAATGCTTGAAACGTATAATGAACACGAACGACATCAGAGCCCTGTTATTTGGTATTTACAATAACGATGTTGATTCTCTCGCAATGGTAACCCAATCAATTTTTCTTTTTCTTCTTGCGGTAGAAATACAATAAAGCTCATACATCGAATAGTTAAAACTGCATCGGTTGAGAATTACAATAAGAATGTATATAACATGTTACATGCGTCTCGAAAGAAGTAAAGTTCAACTAGGAACGTATGATTCGGCTACCTTGTGTCTCTGTGTGATAATATTTCCTACAGTAAAGCGTGATGACAAAATTTGAGATTTAACGATACTTCTTAAAATTCTTATTACTAAATTACAGTTGGACATCTTAAATTTATTAGAGAAAGATATCTAGTAATAAATTTTTAGTACACAATCAACATTTTTCTGTATTAATCAATGTTACAGATAAAACTAGTTTTTCACAGGATATTACTGTGCTAAAATATGAGTTACTCATTACTCGACTAGTCTCTTTTACTTAAAACAGCTGTTTATTTAATTTCAAAAAATGATTGTCTATGCTTTGAATTTAAATTTAATAAATAGACAGGCAAAAACACACGTCTATGACAACTAGGTAAATTTAGGTCTTTAACTATTAAAATTTAACATTGATGTTATTGTATCAATGTAGTTTATAGAAATGGAATCTAATCAAACATTAATTAAAATAACCTTTGTCCTAAAAATATAATCATCATTGATTACTTAAGTATTTGATCAATATAAAGCTGTACAGTTCTACGGACTAATCATGCATATGCAACTATACATCTAATACTAATACATTTGAACTACATGCAGTCGTAGAGCACAAGGTAAATTTGAAACATCATTTAGTTTTTCGACTCACTTGATAGCTCATAGTGATTGCCAATCAATATATTAAATTCATAAAACTACTACTTTGTCTTTATCTTTAATATTTTATGATTCATAGATTTTCAATAATCAAACAAATTTTTAAAAAGGTACGTTAAAAATCTTAATTTGCTATTCATTCTACAAACAAGAGAACTTGTAAAATGAATCAGATACATAAAACTAAATAGCCCTGAATAATTATTTTCATCCACTATTTCTAAAACTTTTAATAAATCAAACATGTATAGCATCTAGTTAATTATGGAAAATGAAAACTGACTCTTATAATAGTAATATTTGGAAAGGAACAAATCCTTTTACGTTCCATGCTTATTCTGCATTATTAAAAAAAAAACAGATTATTTTGCAATAACGAGCAACCAAAGATCTTTATCCAAATAATTAGAGATGTCCAACGTGTAGCTAAAACTTATATTTTTTTGGATGAAGAGGCATGATGTGCCATGTCTTCGCTCCAAAGGGTATACAAAACAAAGTATACTCTGCACAATGCTGCGCCCGATATGCACACATTAAAGCGTTTACATGACTCGCCAAAAGTAGAACAAGGAATGGGCTTTTCTTAATTATTTGGGACTGTGTGTCTAGGCCCAGACGAAAAAGAAGTTGGTGCTGACGCTGTTGCTACAGCCTGGTAATACTTTAGAGTAAGTTATTATAGCATTGTAGTGTAACATCTAAAGATAGCAGTATTTAGGGGGTGTATTGCGGCACTATAATTTATAGAATATTATACGAAATGCACAATTTTTCAGTATATCGCCAGACCATTGGTGGAATATATAGTTAGCATATTTATACTTAATTACTATTAGTGGAACGACAATACTGTAGATACGAAATTCAAAGTATATTTGAAACTATAGCGATATACTGCCAGGTGATATCGAATTATACTATCACATTCATCTACACTACTATGCTATAGTAGATCATTACAATACCGAATACTTCTTTTTCGTGAGGACTTTGAACGTCGTCGCAATGCGCCTTTATAACAATCTTTGTAATTTTCGATATTTCGTTCACTTTCTACCTAAGCAAGTCTCTTACCGAACACTCGCTGAATTACTTTTTAAATTGTCTTTAAATTTTCGCTAATTCATTCATTTACAATATAAAGTCACAGCGACTGATATACATATACAAAATTATTTGAAGTAATTAACGCAGTGCTTATCTCCGAATAATCGAGGCAGTAGTGCACGCATACAAATGTCACTTACCTTTAATTCTTATATAAAAAGTCAGTCTTACGTTTCCTAAATAACGACGCGATATTAAAACGAGCGGAGCGCGTCTTCGCTTCGACTTAGGAATTCTCAAAGTTTCTCAAACCAATTAAAAAAAATTTAAATGATGCTAGTTTATGGAAAAATTTTAAATTTCATTTAAACTACAATTTTTTTCGTTTGTTTATTTTTTAAATTTTGCATGTTATCCACTAGTGGGAAAACTGCGAGTGCATCTACTCTAAGACACACTGAGATAAAATTACTCTGCGTGTAATGCGCTTGATTTACGTGTCACCAAGTCGATCGACGAAAAATCTAAACATTACATTCAATAGTTCTGAAACAGTGTGATTACATCTATGATATTGCAACGTATTATTAAAATAACAAAAAAAAAGAATATGGTACTGCCTTTCAATATATATAATTTTCTCTCAGTATGCACTTATACCTTATTTAAATCGCAAGTCAATATAGTTAGAATTTAAATAAAAAATTATCATCTAGATAACGCTAACGATATTTTCCTCGTGCAAAGTTAATTTTTTATGGAGTAAAATTAATTTTAAACTTTCGATCGCCCAACCAACTGTCCGGCGTCGCATAATCGTTGACGTTGAAAACTGTTTTTCCAACACTCTACTTAATAAAGACATCGATTAATTCAACATGAAATATCAATCAAACATATAAAAATTCTGTAAGAATATATAAATTAAAAATTGCCGAAATCTAATCGTCTTTCATTTGGAAATATTCCAAGCGCGCACAATCACTTTCCTTTTTCTTTTTTTACATTTTTCAAATAGAGAAATATAGAAAAAAGGGGTCATTATAGAACGAGCGTCCTAATTTCACGGTAAAAAGTTTCGCTATAGGAGACGAGAATCGCGCGCCTCGATCATTCAAAGCTCAGTCAACTAAGAGTAAAAGGATAAATGTACATAACAATGGGTAAAACAATTCTCTATGAAACAAAAAAACATTGAAAAAAAAGAAAAATTTTGTGGTGAAATGAAAGGTATGGTCGCCGAAATCTTGCACATTATCCTAGATACGTATCCACTTCTCGCTGATTCTGTGGCTCTTTGCGATAAACTCCTTAGGTTCGACGGACGGACGCAGGCTGCAGCCAAGAGGAAAATGCCGTAAGTGTCACGGCGCGCGGCCGAGGAAGGGTGAGGATGATGTGTGATGAATCCACGCTGACTCCCCCACGTTGCCGCTCGCACTGTACCTCATTGCCACATTCGCGGAATTTCTGTGGATTAAAGTAGTTCGATAATCTTCGTGCATACGCAACTTATTAATAACGATGAGGAGTCAAACGAATTAACGATGCAAGACGTGAATTGAGAGACAGCAAGATTCTAAGTAGATATAAGGCCTGATTACTTGGACAATAACTTTACAGTATCGGCATTTCTTTTATCCAGTAGTTATAATAAAGTACAAAATATTTAAAAACTTTAAGTGACTTTTAACTCACAAGAAGTAAAATTACCCTAAAATAAAAGATAAACGGATTAACCGCCTAAACAAAAAGGTGCTATACTCACATCTCTAAATTAGTATCTCAAAGCGGCACAGAGGCAAAAGCCCGCTGCCGCTGCTGCAGTCCACCAGCCGGTCACCAGAAGTGCGGCTGCGCGTATCCACCCGGTGCATTCGCTCCCGCAGCAGCTCCGGCCGTCGCTCCCAATGGATTGAAACGATGTGGATGGAGTTTCTCCATGCGCACAGCACCAGGTCCACCGCCGAATCCGTGATGTCCTGCACCAGCACCTCCGCCTCGAGGACCACCGAAGCCGCCTCGACCTGCCAGCATCGGTCCACCCGCGGCTACGCCACCCAAGCCCATGCCGAGAGGTCCACCAGGAGGCGGTACTCCGCCGTAGCCACCGCCACCGCCACCGCCGCCTCGACCGCGACCGACGACGCCGCCGCCACCACCACCTGTAACTCGTCCTGGATACGTGCAAACGCGACGTTCTCTTTCTCCCTCTTTCTCTTGCTGATGTATGTTAATATAAGGGGGGTTAGGGAATTGAGGAAAAAGCTTTGAGGGTGTTAAGATTTAAAAAAAGGTTGGACTTCAACCCGATGTGTGAAATAGTTTTTGACAAATCATTGTTGTTGGATTTTCGTAGAGAGAAAACGTTTAGTTAATTTTACTGTTTGGTGCAATTATTTTTAATACCGATTTTTAATACTATTAACAAACGTGATAACGAAGTGCTTTAATCCAAGTTTAATGAGACATTTTTCCAAATTTTTGCGGGATTCATGAGTTTATTAAACGATCCATAATGCCCATTGGAAAGGGATGGAGAGCAAGAAAACTACGCTTACGTAAGACATTGAAATCGAAATACCCTTGACATTGATGTAACCTTTTGAAAGTTACGTGAGCATTCTTTTCAGTATCTTACAGAAAGTTGATCTGATTTGTAAGGTGACATACCTTAAATGCTTTGCTTAATCTTCGAAAACAAAATAAATTTTAGTAATTATGAATTGCTGAACCAACGGTGACGAGTAGTGAAATTAAAAAGGCATGTTTGAGCATCGTTATTTATTACTTTAATTATCCTATATATTTGAAATATATAACGAGTTTAAATTCGAAAATAGACTGATCAACAATTACATTTTTAATTACTGATATAACAGTTTGACGATTATTAGGTAGAGACAAAGAAAAGCGAATCACAGGAAGGAATTTTATGCTTTAAAGTGTTTGCTATGACACTTTTAGTACCGATATCAATGATTACATAATCTATTTCTATGACAGAATAACAATTATAGTTTTCTTCGTCTCGTACAATAAAAACTGCCTTATTATTAAATTTCAATTTCATTAAAAATTTAAAATATTTATATTTTAATTTATCTAAAAGTAGTTAACTTCGATAAAACTGTTATTTATAAAATTGTTCTGTCTATAAGATGTTTAAAATACTTGCATTTACGAAACGACTTCAATAAATGACTTTCTAGTGATAAACATGTTAGTTTTGTATACATATAATAAATGATGCACAATTCAACAATTGCTGTTATATTTGTTATACTTACAAGAAAGATCTTGATATTGCTTTTGATTAGTAGACTATCAGAGAATTGTATAAATATATCTACATACGTATTGCTTTGTAAAATATGAGTCGTTGATGAATCACAGATTGAATTTTTAACATTTCTTACAAAAGTAATTTTAAATGCAATCGATTGAAAAATGTTGAATACGAAAGCTTTACAAGCCTCATATAAATAAACAATTGAATATATAACGTATAATTTTGTTGAAATAAAGACACGTAATAAACAAGGTTGATTTCACGATAGTTTAGCAAATCTATGTAATATAATAATCTACTAAATATGAATTCAAAATTAGTTTATACGAATTTCTATACAAGTATTGTCCTTTTGTACATTAATACCGAAATCAATTTTGAGAAACCGGTGACCTCAAGAGTGGAAAAATATCATAATATCTCCACGTAATCCGAAATCAAAATTTTTCAATTAATATTTCGTCAATACAAAGTGTACATATGCGATGATTATATATTCGAGGAATTAAGGTTCATTAAACCTTTGAAAGGCGAATATTAACTCAGCTCTACAATACTCGACTATGGATTTAAAGTCCAGAATTCAGGGACGAGTCGATTGCTTTGGAATGAGATTGTCAACTACGTATCGCGATCAGCACGATTAATTTTATTAAGAAGATGCAGATTTTTAAGTTATATTAAAGAGCTTTATGTTAAGAAAAAGACAAAGAGAAAATAACGCCTCAAGAATATTTGAAGAACTTTCGAGAAACGTTTATCTAAACCTTCACACAGCCAAACTGGTAAATTGCTTTATAGGTCTACCTGTCCTAATCATAATTTTTATTTAAACCGTCGTATTACGTATTAATTAATCAAGTCCAGTAAAAACTCAAACTTAAAAAGTTTAGTTGAATAAATCAGGTATCATATCGAATGTATATCCAACCGAATTAAAAAAACTCGAATAAATTTTCGATAATTAAATAAACTTCATAGAAAAGGTTTCACAGTTAAGCACGTCGAAGCGATAAATCGATATACGAAACACGGAATAAATGCATATCCAAAGCCATTGTATTATTGGATTGACCGCAAGGTGTTTGCCTCGACTATAGGTATAGATACAATTTATGTATCCGCGCCCTGTTCGAACGTGATGTTAGAACGTCTCATTAACGGGAAACATCCCCTTGGTATACATAGGCATTCATCCATTTTCCGATATAGGATAAAAGAAGAAGGCAACTGAAACTCGCTCGGTTGCTCACTGTCCGCTAGAATGTATTCGCTTATTGGTTAGTGAAACCCGGGTAGTTATTGAACTTTTTTCTGGTCGCATACAGACACTCTCCTTCGTTGATTGGTAGGCATTAACAGAGTTAGAAAAAGAAAGAGACAGTTAAACTCGAGAATTTTGCTTTTTAGAAAACACTAAGAAATAGAGAAAGAGAGTGAAATATAAATATATTAAGGTAGTCCTAACAATCGATGATTTAATGACGTATGATTCTATCTCGAGAATATCAATGTACACGTAATAAGTATGTCACAGTCGTGGTTAAATTACTTAAGACGTTTTTTCATACAGGAATATCTTGCAATAAAACAACAATTGAGTTCAAACTGAATTGACAACGCGTCATTGAAACGGTTACACTGCTTGCTAAGGAATCTTAAGAAAGATTTATTGTTCTAAAAATAGTTTTATGATTTCTCGCTAACTTTGTGCTATAACATTAATTATGCTTATTACGCACCTCTCGTGTTTGAACTACCTTAATCGTTAAAATAAGTAAGAAAAAGAATATATAAACGAGTCTGAAAATGCTTACCGGTGGTTGTTATAAAAAAATGATAAATTACTCTTACATTTTTAAAGTAGAACTATAATTTGAGTTCAAAAACAATCTAAGATATTGAATTTACCAAAAATTTATAAAGAAGAATCAGGAATCGTAGAATACCTCTTTTTATAACAACCAACGCAAAAAACAAAACAAGAGTAAGCAAAAAGAAATCTGCGGAACAGCCATGCATTCGTCAATCAGCGAAGCGCGGATCGCACTATGCAGGCACAGCCAATGGGATTTAAATAGACCAACGAGAAAATCATAATTGATGCGCATCTCGAGTCAATTATCTCGCGTTTAAGCTATATCAACTGAGTTTATTGTATTTGTGTATTTTTAAATAACTGCGGGCAGTATATGTCGTATTTAGACACATCGTTTTTTCATTTGAATCGCGTTTAAAGCTTTCAATTGTATAGTCATAACCAAGTTGCTTATTTACCAAAACTAGTATATTTTATTAGATATAATTAATCAAAGATATTTAATAATCACCATAAAACAGTTTGTTAAGTAGTTGCGAGTATAGTGTTACGAAAAATAATTAAAAAAAAAAAGCAGTAGCAATAATTACCTGTGAAATGTTAGAAAATATAGGTTATACGACGTAAAAAATAGCATAACATAAGATAGTGCTGTAGGAAAGAATATAGCAATAAAAAAATAAAGTAAAAATAAAAAAAATAACTTCAGAGGAAATCAAAGGAAAGTAAAGCATTAGAAACAAGAAAGTAGAAATTATATTTCTCCGTTACAATATGGTTTACAGAGAAAAAAAAGTACAAAAAGGTACAAAACCGTCGCATAGAGAGTTACAGTCGGTCGACAAAAAAAAATCCCGCTACGTTGAGCAAAATCCTTCTCTAATTCAATCAATATTTCTCGATCTGTGCAAAAGATTTCAATTTGACTATCATGGAAAAAAACTTAAAGAAAATTCAAAGAAAAAACAATTTAATTGAAAAATGATAAAGAATTTTCAAGACAATGGACAGCTGCATCGAACAGATCGACCAAAAATATTCGTTGAATTTTTACGAAATTTTTCTATTTCTCAATCGTAGCTTAGTACAAAAAAATGTAAAGCGCGCCGCGAAGAATAAAACGACCAGTGTCGGCCGAACGCGGATAGAAACAATAAACTATAGACTTAACTCTCTTCCACTGATGTATAAATCGACGCTTTAATCTGAGCTCGCGTATCCTATACTTTTAGATTTCAATAAATAGACGTTATCTATAAATATAATAATTTAGCACACTACATAGATTTCACTGAAAAAAAATAACAAAAATTCTCTACGCTCAACCTAGGTGAATAATGAAAAAAAAAATCTAACAATTTACATTTATCCCTAACAAGCGAGCTCTCGTCGCGGAAAAATGCGCGATCATAATAAATATCTTTTGCGCCGCATATAAATGTCTTTAAACATGTTTTCTGAATAAAAAAAAATTACAAAAAATCGTTCAAAATTATAAGAGTAGACCCTTGCTATCTAGGGCTAGCGCGATAATTTCAATGCCAGACGTCGTAGAATGACGACTTTGACGAGGAGCCGGCAAAGTGATCTGTCATGAAAAAGATTGTCAGAAAAATAACAATTCGATCAACAATCTTTTTACTGTTCAAAAAAACAAGAACTCACTACTCCTCCTATGCGGTTTATTGATAGGGTGCTTCATCGGCTCTGACAACCTGAGTTCTCCGAGTTCGTCCTCGAGCATTGCTATGTTAATTTTCTTTTCGAGCAACGCTAACCGTTGGAACACAGCGTATTATCATTTATTTTGTTTAGCAAAGCAAAGCAAGAAAGAATTTTATATTATAAATCAGAAATACAAGAATAGGAGATTTTTTTTGGACTAGATCGGTTTTTCAGGGGAGGGTCTCATTCTGAGAGCATTCAAAATTCATTTTGTCTTGTGTATATATTGCAGACATATTTACTAGTACGGAAACACAGTGCAGCGTTTAAGTTCTTATATATACTGAAAGACTAATGAATTCTGATCGCTCTTAAACTATGACCTTCCTACTATTATTAAGGTTACAGTTACTTAAACAATTAAATGAGTAATAAGAAGAACTACTAAAAGCTACTAAAAATTTAACTATGAAATTTGAAAGATTCAACTGAATTTAGTGAAGGCTTTCGTGCGTGTCCTTTGACTAGTAAAACGTAAAGCAGAATGTGCCATATAAATAGAGAAATTAATTCACATTCTAATCCATATCTGTACAAGTCAAAATTTAACTTCAAATATAAATAAATGTAAATAATTTATGGGAAAAATCAAGAGATTATGTCAACCGATAGAGGAAAGTTTGTTGCTCCTTACCACGACTCTGGTTATAGCCGGCCTGCCATCCGGCATAGTAAGCTGCCTTTTGTTTGCCGTGCTCCTCGGCAATTTTGACACTAAGAGGCTCGGAGCCTCCTTCCGGTATCGTACCATGAAGTTGGTTTATTGCATCCTGAGCCTCTTCTCGTTTGTCGTACCTATTTAGAATATCAACCATTAGTACGCGAACTAAAAATAATTCGTATGCTTATGTTTATAATATTAATATTACTAACAAATGAGCCATTATGACATATATAAATGAAGCCGAGAAAATTTAGAAAACGTTGTAATCGCAAGAAAATTCCAAAAATATGCTTTGCGCAACTAATAAAAATATGTATATACCTCGTGCTTCTATTTATTAATATGAATATTATAAACTCAAACATTAAAAGTAATGGATAAGGTGTTATTTATGTAATAAGGTCAAGACCATTTTTGAAGCTATTAAATGGCATACAAAATCTATAGGGTGAGCTATAAATTTTATATTTAAAATAGGTCAGATTGGACTGCCTGGTAAAAGGATAGAAATACACTCTGGCAGCGAGCAAATGCGTAAATATAAGCGAAATAGCGCGGCATTGTAGTTGCATAATATTTTCTTCAATTCTCGCAGCTAACACCTGCCGGCTGCAGGTTGAATACGTTCCAACTTTATGCTACTTGTGAAAGATGAAGTGGTTATTTGAAATTTTAATGAGCACCCAAGAATGTGCTCGTTATTTTAACGCGCTAACTAGCGAGTATTAGCTTGTATTGTTTAAGTGAGTGAGCAGCTGAACTGATTATATTTAGGAAGCTCTGGAGAACAAAATTACCTCACAAAGGCTACTCCTCGTGGCAATCCAGTAAGTTTGTCTTTTAGTATGTTTTTCTGAACAATTTGACCAAATTTGCTGAAAATTTCCTCCACTTGTTTTTCTGTGATATTCCTAAAAATGACAAATCATGTTAACATTTATAAAGGTTCAATGACTCCATAAATAATCCAACAAAAACAATGTAGTAAAATCACTAACCTTGGTAAATTTGTGACATACAGATTTGTTTCTTTAATTTCTTCTCCGGAAGGTCGAGCAAAGGAAACCTTCAATCTCTTATTTTGTACTTGAAGACCATTTAATGTATTGATAGCTGTTAATGCGTCGTCAGCTTTTGTGTAGTTAACAAAGCCAAATCCATAGCTGTAACCAGTCTGTAACAAAAGTAAAAAATGTTTAGTAACAACGATCAATCCCATTAGTTCTAACATTAAACAAAAATTTTCATTAATATTCACTTAAAACGAATAATAACTAATAAACAAATTGATACAAAAACCTAGTATTAGGACAAAGATTACCTTATAATCCTTCATAACTCGACATGACTCAACCGGACCAATTGTCACAAACATACTGTAGAGTTCCTTCTCAGTCATACTCTGTGGCAAATAATTGATGATCAAATTTGTTCGATCATCATTCTTATTCTGTTGCACATGCTGCTGTTGCTGCTGCTGTTGTTGTTGCTGCTGTTGATCGTTCATTTTGCTATCTTCCTGAATACTTTTTTCTGCGTTTTGTTGGAAACTTGGTGTCAAAGTGGCGTTCCCTGATGTATTCACTGGCAGCGTCTGGTGAATGTACGAGCTTCCACTGTTTCCATTGACAATAACCATCCGTATGGTCGGCAAATACAAAAAATATAAACAAATGCATTACTACGGACACGGCCATGATTATCCAGGCAGCTTTCTTTCTAGTTTGGTTTTATCAAACGAAATATCAAAAAAAATAAAATAGAAAATAAATGTGATAACAAAATACGCGTTGTCAGACCTGTTTATCAGAAACAAACAAACAAAAGTGCGTGAGGATCAAGCTGGGCAAGAATATTTGCATGTAATAATAAAAAATAATTTGTTGGTACAACTTCTCACAAACGTAAACAAATATTCAGAATTACATAAAAATCAACGGAAACTTATTAGTAAAAATTGTACCAACTCTCAACAGCTTAATTGGATAAAACTTATCCACTTAAACTACTACATGCTTGCAGTCAAAACTTCAGAGGCAGGGGAACCAAGTTCGATTTCAATAGGTTCGATCTAATTGCATTTTGAATGCCAAACAATTGCACAGTCTAATTAGCTCCAGAGCAAGTCTCTGGCACTTTGACTGCTTGCATAGTTGACCTATCAAAACTAACACTATAGCCTACAAAGGAGTCCGTTTGAGAAAGTAGAGAATCATTCGCACAAAAGTTGCGATAAGTCAAGGTGCGCGAACATGCTTTACGACCAACTTTTTTTGCCAATCGACTCTTATTGCACTGCAGATAAACGCCCGATAAGACCCGAACCGCGAAATAAGTGCACGCAGTCAGATAACGAGAGAAAAAACGCGAGCGATATAATAACAATACCTGCTTTTGCGAGGGAAAAAAAGAAACTAGGTTAGGAGCGAATATAACAGGAGAAAATAAAGCCGCAGTGGGTGCTTCACAACACAGCGCCACTGCACGTCAAATTTGCACCGACGCACTCATGGGAGTCGATCGCACACATACAGCGCAAGAGTTGTAACCATCAGAAGAGAATCAAAGAGAGAAACCGAGAATATGAATGAAAAGAAAATCCACGACTCTCCGCGTAAATAAAAACAAATACCTGCGGAAGGTCGAATAGGATCACCTGACGGGCCAGATGTGCGAGAGACGAAATCAAGCGAGCGTATATGTATACATGTATAATACATAAATAGGTCCAAACTACGGCTTGTATATGTTTGTATACATAAATAGGCGGCAAGTTTTTGAAAGAGAAAAATCTGGGAAAGCAGCGTTGCAGTAACTTTTTGTGATATGCACCTCTGTATAAGTAAGTATACGAACCCGGGGAGATTGTGTATGCACGCGATGCACGGCGGTGCTGTATAGAAGAGGCAAAAACAGAAGAAGAGGGAGAGGCAAAGAGAGGGAGGGGCATTGAAATGCTGCTTTTACACTTGCGCCTGAGTAAGCAAAAGCATCTCTCTGTCTCACGCGCGCGCGCGCGAATGGATCTTGCTAATTTTAGGACATTTAATGAGAATCTAACGCTCGCTGTCTTTCTCTGTGTTTGTATTACTTTTCTTTTTTCAAGCTGCTGCAAGTGGAGTGTCGATGAGAAAAAAGTGAGCTGGCTGTGGATTCTATGATGGAATGTAGAATAGAGTACTTTTAGAGATTCTTTTTCCAGGGGAATGCACTGCAATCAACGGTTGGCTGAATGTCAGAAGCTGGAATTATGCGGCTGCTGGAGTGCCTGGCTTTGATTGTAAAATAGAATGCAAAATAGCTGATATTCATTTTTTGCTTGATTTAACAAAGGTAATTTTTTACCTTGGATGTAATGGTTTATAAATACATTGCACCGAATAGTTGCACGCTGATACACTAACTAATGAAACTAACACAGTGTACACAGTTCTGAGCTATCTGAATAATGGACTAATCTGTAAACAGTTTGTCCTAAATAAAAGGGTATTCAAATTATATTTTAGAATTATATAACACTGCATCATTGACCTTTAACGTTCAAATAAATTTTCTTTCAAATCTTTTATCAAGAATAGGAGGAATTTTGACTTTTATTAAGATACAAGTTTATAATTTTTTTTTCTCAATCAGTTAAGACATTCATGCATGAATCAACTTTGGTGCAGTCAGTTCTAAATTTACATAAAAATGAATCATGATAAATGAATTCTATGATATATTGGCATAGTTTTGGTGGAAAAGGATGCATTACAGTTAAATAATGATCTAAAAACAGATATAGCTAATTTCAATTATTTATTATTCATATACCGAAGAAAGAAAAACCATTATTGTTGTTGAAGAAATAAAAGCTTATAAAAAAAATATCTATTCAATGGTATACAACGGTTTGGAGTGACAGCACCAAAGACATTTGCATGCATTAGCACTGCATCTAGAGGAACACTATAAATTTTAACGAATGTTTTCCTCTGCTGTTTTTTTTAGAAAATTTTATAATCAAATATTTAACTTGAACCGATCGATTTCAAAAAATTCGATCAATGCAAAAAAAAACTGTACCCACAGCAGCTCCAGCAAACCGATAAGTTCCCCAGGAGAGTGTAAAAGCGGCGTAACCTGCACAGGTACTCTCGCAAAACTACCTCCACGGGAAGAAAAAAAATGCTCAAAGATAAAAACCAGGAATATACCTCATCCGTGCGTACGAGCGACCGCCACTCTGTCAGAGGACTACAAAATCTCTCTATACATACAAAACGTCCGTACGATAGTTAGGTAGGATAGGTATAGGTAGCTCTCTCGTAGAGCCCGCGCACGTCACTACACTGCGGAGAGCATATAACAGCGGATCTGGCCGCAGGGAGACGCAGCAGCCAAGCCAAGAGAGAGAGAGAGAGAGAGAGAGGGAAGGAGAGAGAGAGAGAGATATAGCTGCTGCTGCTGCTGCAGTGGCTGGGTATACGATATAAGTATACATGTATGTATACATATGTAGCCGAAAGCTGCGCGCGTTGTTATGTAAGGCACACAGAGGCAGAAAGAGCAAGAATCTACGGAGCTCCGCTCCTCTATATGCACCTGGCACACACTAGCGTAGATGCAGCGATTAGTCAACGCCGATGCCGCTCTGTATATGTACACGCGCAACGACGCGACGGGAGTTTTGATTTTGTCCCTCTTGCAGCGTTGATGCTAGCGCTCTCTCTCTCCCTCCCTCTCACTCTTTTCTTTCGCTGCTTTTTCGCGCTCTCCTGCATAGAAAACGAGAGATGTGTATGTGTGTGCGCGTATGTGCATATCAGCAGTACTTATATACATATACGTGCACACGGAAGATGGAGGCGAAGGCGAGGGAAAGCCACGGCGGCGCCGCTGTTTTTTTCGCGTGTACACGCACACACGCATACACACGCACGCCGTGAGAAAAAAGCGCGCACCGCCGTCGCCGGTCGCCGTCGTACACAGCACGTTTTTATATACGGTTTTATTATTATTGGTTATACTTAAGGCACAGTATATCACACTCACACTTGTCGAGGGAACAAACACTCGCGGAACTTATGATCAGAGACACAAAGAATGTTTAGATGTGGGTATGTAGAAACAAGGCCGTGTATTGTTTTACATACGCGTCTAATAAATTAACGAAACGGAGAACGGTTGACTATAAGTACCTGGCCACGACGAGCGCCAATGACGGAATGCGTCGAGGCTTAGGCTATGCTATGCTATGCGAGCGCGCGGCGGCGGCGGCGGCGGCGGTGGCTACTATTTCCTATCCCCCGCGTAGGTATATATATATATTTTTGCAACACATTGATATTGCGACTGCGTGCGCATGCGCTGGACCTTGGCGGGAATTTTTTATTTTTTTTTTCATTTTAGGAGCTTTAAAGAATTGTGATTTTTGGAATTGTATATTTCTTCTGCTCCGAGAATAATCGATAATTTTGACTTCAGCCAAAACATGAAATAATATACGCGTTTGGCACGAAAAGATCAAAATATATTTTATATAGACGTACTGTATAAACAATCGTAATATAGATTATGCGATGTTCTTGACGCGTTACGAAAATTCAAATTTGAGAAATATTTTTCTGAGAATAGCGACGAAAGACGAGCTCACATTCCCCATCTATCAAGAATAAGGAAAGAAGAACCCAGCGCGTATATGACGTTACAGAAAAGCCTCGTATATACCTATATATATTATCTAGTCTGGGAAAGCGTCGCAAACAAAGGAAAAATTCGGCCGGCGAATCTCGGACTTTTAGTATGAATTTCACGCGGATTCTTTTGTTCTCTTCGCAATTATTACGCGACGGAAAAAAGCTTCAGAACAGCGTCGCTCGTTCAATACCTCCAGCATATAAGATACTGAGAAATTTCGCAAAAGCACGGTTGCTTCATACATTTTTTGCAGCTTCCTTTATTCTCACTTCCTATTGCTGCGTGGCTGCGGTTTTATATCGAAATTCATTAAAAGCTTTGTCAATAATAGCTTTCGGAATTCGGATGTTATTTGAAAAGAAAAAAATGTGTAACTTTTGTATTACGTTTTTTAAAGAGAAACTGTGAAATTATGGAAAGTTTTAGCAAAGAATTTCAATGTAATAATTGAACTATAGAACGTTTGATTAAGAGGCTTACTATAAATGCAAAAAGTTTGACTTTTGAAATTGATGAATTTTTCACGTTAGCATTCGTATAACGTACAGCCTTTTTATAAAATATTCGAAGCTTTTTTAAGACACATCTTGCTCCATTTGAAAATTATACATTACAAACGTTTTAACCTTGATTTTGTATCAATGTCAAAGATCAAAATATTCAAGGTATACGTACCTGGAGTCGGAACTCCAAACCAAAAACATAGTTCGTGAAATCGGCCGACTCAGAAATTGCAAATCACATAGGAAAAACAACCTTTTCACAGAACTTCAAATTGGAATCTATATGAACCTGTGTTTACGTAGTAAAAAATTTCAAGAATCTGCAATCTTCGAATGACTTTGACGTTTTCCTGCTAATGAAAATTGGTTAGCAAACAAACGATAATTATCCTAAGCATTTCATTTGTTTTTGTTTTTTTTTTGTTCTGAAACGCGCTACGTGTAACACAACAAATTTCACTAATATAGGTATTATCCTATACAGTACTTTGATTTTTTAAATAAAAATTGGAGGACAAATATTTTACGGTGCACGCAATAAATTTCAGGTAAAGTGTATTTGTAAAAGAAAATCAACAATTATTTTTAGTACTTTATTCAGAGTACTCGTGCAGATACATATTGCTTAAAAAACCATGCTATATACTATAAAAGTACAAAAGTAGAAAAGGCAAGTTCGAAGAAAAATCGCGCACTGGTATAAAAAGCTATAGAATCACCCGATCCATCGAGATTCTTTATATTATATAACGTACCTATAAATCTTTCATTTGACTAATTATATTAATTTCTCAAATCCACTGGTATGTAGTACCGCATTCACAGCACTGCATAATATTTAGAATACGTTTTATTGATATGAGATTTTGATTAGTGCATGGCTTTATCGTTGTACGGAAAGCATAATAGAATGCTTTGTATTTCCTATGTATACTGGATATGTCTTGATAGACGAAGGACAGTCGAGATATGACAAAAATTACGCGGGAAGACGATAACCCAAAAAAAACTTAAGTAGAAATCTTATAAATATTCTATAAAAAACAGTCTTATAAGTTCTTAGAATATGACTGCAAGTCGATACGAAGAAAAAAAAAATAAATAAGAAATCAGCCGTCTAAATTCTAATGAGATTCGTTGCCTGAACGATGAACATTTCCAAATTCGATAATCGAAGCTGGATACTCCTATAGCGCAAAATAATTTTAACCTCCATAATTACAAATTGATTGACGCTTCAAATATCGGCGATCAACCTAAAGAGCTTTCCGTCTTAAGTAAGCAGCCATTCGCCATTTCTACATATAATTACATTAAATTTAAAAAACAAATACAGGAGTAGTCTGCCTATCTCAGAGCGCAGAATCCGTTGACTTTGGAGAAACGAAAAAGACGGTGACGTTTTTGCTCGTACATATCTTTGGAGGCAGTACTCGAGGGCGTAAAGTCGTTCTCCTTGTCCCAGGCGGTCCTCGGCGATTCAATACCAAATGGACTGTAAAGCTTAGTCGGCGTTCGTCCGAGCAAGTTTCGCGATCTCGATTGCGGCGTTTGAGTCTTGTAGGCACTGCTCGTGGGCGACTGCTGCTCCTCGAGACGCTGGCGTCGCCGAGTCGAGCTTTTGAATTTCTATAATTAGAGACGAAGACAATGGCATTAGAGAATGCGACAGGATTTGAAATAGTGTCTTTTCCGGAGAACGGAGGCGGACTTCAACGCTGTTTATTGCAGGTAGCGAGGTGTTAATGGTTATACGTCGGAGTTTCAAATGAGACCGAATAGTTCGTGCAATTTATCTTTCTTGTCATTCTGAAGCTTGGCTCTTTGAATAAAATGTTCCGGAGGCGAATTTTAACAGTACTTGAAAGATTTACTTTCAAATATCATAATTTTAATTACAAGATGTTGTAAGTAAACAGAGTCAGCCAAGAAGTGGATTTTCACATGCTGTTCGCAATAGGCAATTTGTCATTTTATTTTAGACTTAATAAACGTGCTTTACAAACAGTAAATTGAACGATTAATAATAATTACATATATACCTGTGATATAGAGCCAAATGTCGTTCTAACAGATGAGATGGTTTTGGAGATTTTGTCTGCTCCGTTTCGCAAGGCCCTTTTGGAGTCTGTAGAAACCTGCCCAAGACTCAGATTGTGCCATGGTCTTTCGGAGACTTCTTTATCTCCAGACTTGTCTCTAGATCTGTTTACTTGCTCCTTGTCAAATTTATCTTGCAGCCTTTGCCTAAAGTTTTTGGAGCCTCTACCATCTTCAGGGGTACTCCTTGCATTAATGCTGTCTCGGTGAAAGACAAACGATACGCTTCTTGAATCTGGAGGCATGTTGTCAATCTTTTTGTTTCTTTTTCGATGTGACCTGAAAAACAAAATAAAAAACTCATATTATATACAATCTATTACAAATAAATAATCTCTAATATTCTATGATATCTTTGAAGATTGTACATAGTTTAACTTTTAGATTTATGAAAGCAATTGCAAAATTAGTGTAAGTAGAAAACTGCAAGCACTGTGAGACAAGAAAGTACATATTACTACACTAATTGAATATATAGCATTAATCTCAATACTTGGTTTGAATAATTAAAAAGAATTGGAAACTAGAATGTTTAACATAGTTTATATAATTATATGAGATAATTTATGAGTTTGTAAAAACAGCCCTTTAACTTCCCAAAGGAAGTGAATAAAACAAAAATAAACCTTCCTTAATTCTACCAATCTGGAGACAACCTACTCAACAACCAGATTACGACAGAAACGGGAAGCTACGAGACGACGTCGACCCCCACGATATTACACAATATATGTATATTCCGCACTTCGCGACAAGTTAACCCCAATTCTCGCGTTTTAATGAAGTACACACACTTCCCGTGCCTACTACCTCATCAGTTTAAACCCGTCATCGGCACACATATTCACAGACACACAGTTAAACCTTGTACACAAAAACTATATACTTCTGCGTCGAGATATTTAAATCGCTTTATTTACAAACAAGCGCAGTGAATGAAGCCCTCGACTATACGCGACGCAACAGGATGTGTTTCCCTATATCTTCCGAATCCAAATTGAAGCCGCAGAGTAAGCTGCTGCTGATGCGACCTCGTTAACTGCACAGCGTATACATGTAAAATACATATATAATCGAGGCGGAAAAGAGAGGAAGCTGCAAAGAGGAATCCTTGAGAATCGATTAACCCAAATTCCGTTGGCGCGAGTTATAATCCTCGAAATTACCATATACACACACATGTACTCGATGACGTACTCACCTCTGTGAAATATCGTGAAAAACGAACGTTCGTCAGAGGTATTTCGGAGCAAACTGCATTAGCGGCGTCCGGAGAGGCCAACGGCTACACACCTGCCTTTCTCTCTCTCTCTCTCTCTCTCTCTCTCTCTCTCTCTCTCTCTCTCTCTCTCTCTCTCTCTCTCTCTCTCTCTCTCTCTCTCTCTATCTATCTCTCTCGCTTTTCTTCTTCTTTACCCCCGAAAAAGTAGAGAGCGCATTAACGGCGAGGGACGTCCAGTCTCGCGCCAACGACCACGCACGCTCGAGAAATTTTAAACTACTCTGCAGGCAGTTCCAACGACTTTCCCCCCTGCCGCTTGCGTCCCGGCGAATTCCTCCTCTCCTTTTTTCTTTTCCGATATTATATATATATATATATATGTATGTGCAGTTGCTCTCGCTCTGCCTCTCTCTTTTCTCTCAAAGTCGCTGACGTAGGCGGTTTTCAAGGTGGACGGATTACCTTCAGTCGTCCTCTCTCCAGCTGCGGCTTTTGATGAGGCAGTTTTTTCGATGCGAATGAATTCGTTGCTTTTACGCGCGCACGACTAACCGACGGACGACCGTTGGCCGTTGCGATTGATGATTTGTTCTGTCTTCTGTAGAAGCTGTGACGTCACGGGACGTTTACATATATATATATATATATATATATAATATAGGATTTTTCTCTCGCGGGACTTCTTTACGCGGTTTGCAACGTTGCCGATTGTCTTATTGTAAACATTGCTGCGTTTTTGTTGTGATTAAATGAATTAGTTGCTTTTCACTATCCTATTTGGAATTTTATAAATGAATTATTATTTTTCAATTGTGTCATAACCTACTTGTTAATGATAAAACAAATATTTTTCCATTTACGTATTTAACCCATGCGTTCATTAACCGTTTTATACGCACTATTCTTAACAACATTAATTTATTGTTTTACTAAAAACATATGCGGATAAAAATGAAATTATTCAACCACGTTTGAAAAAACCGCGTCGTCAGTCATATACGACGTTATGTGGCAACATCGCTCGAAGCATCCAGGAGCATCGTCCATCGGCCTAGAATTAGAATCAACCAGGGCTATACAATCCATAACCTCATTTCCCCACTTGAGATGTATCCTACTATTATTCCTTATAGTTGACGAACTGCAATATAAACAAACTGTTTTTTCGAATCCGGAAAATTGTTTGCCATGAATCGCTGGAAATTCTCCAAGGTACGAACTTTGATTGGAACGTTATTGGGCCCTAGAAGTCGTTTTTTATTTTAATTTAAAAGAGGTAATTATTACTCTATTATTGCACGTCTTTACTTGTTCAGTTTAGTCAATAATCGTCGATGATTTTTAATTAACTTTCATTTTGTCCAAAACGTCTCTCAGAGATTTAGAGATTGCAGCATTGCATTATTTTTTTCCAGAATAAGGTGATATTAAAATGAGTTACAACAAGAAGGTGTCGTACTTTTACAATCCTGATGTAGGAAATTTTCATTATGGGCCTGGGCACCCAATGAAACCGCACAGACTGTCAGTCATTCATAGTCTGGTCCTCAATTATGGACTCCACAAGAAAATGCAAATCTATCGACCATACAGAGCAAGTAGACATGATATGTGTCGCTTCCACTCAGATGAATATGTTGAATTTTTGCAAAGGGTGACCCCACAGAATTTACAAGGTTATACAAAGTACTTGTCCCATTTCAATGTTGGCGATGACTGTCCAGTTTTTGATGGTCTTTTTGACTTTTGTTCCATGTACACGGGAGCATCATTAGAAGGTATCAGCATCATTTTAGCGTTTTTTTGTTTCAGTTGGAATTTAGTAAAGCTTAGTATACAAATATTAGTAATCGTAATCATTAGCAGATCGTTAGATCTTTAACAAAATACTTATCTCATAAGAGAACAATCGACTGTAACTAAAATTCACTCATTGCTTGTCATTTGTTATGTTTCTCTTAAAAATATATTTATTAATTTAAGGTGCCACGAAGCTAAACAACAAAAGCTGCGACATAGCGATAAACTGGAGTGGTGGTCTACATCACGCAAAGAAGTTCGAAGCCTCGGGCTTCTGCTATATCAACGACATCGTCATCGCGATCCTGGAGCTGCTCAAGTATCACGCGCGCGTGCTTTATATTGACATCGACGTGCACCACGGTGATGGTGTTCAGGAAGCTTTTTACTTGACCGACCGTGTGATGACGGTCTCTTTCCACAAATACGGCAACTACTTTTTCCCTGGTACTGGTGACATGTACGAGATCGGCGCCGAGAGTGGCAGGTATTACTCTGTCAACGTTCCTCTCAAAGAGGGCATCGACGATGCCTCCTACGTCCAGGTATTCAAGCCCTGCATCTCTCACGTGATGGAGTTCTTCCAGCCAACTGCGATAGTGTTGCAATGCGGGGCCGACTCTCTGGCGAACGACAGACTTGGTTGCTTCAGTCTCAGTACTAAGGGCCACGGTGAGTGTGTCAGGTTCGTCCGCGATCTTAACGTACCTCTCCTCACCGTAGGCGGTGGTGGTTACACTTTACGAAACGTCGCGCGTTGCTGGACCTACGAGACCTCGCTTCTCGTCGACGAACAGATCAGCAACGAACTGCCTCTCACCGAGTACATCGAATACTTCGGGCCGGATTTCACTCTACATCCGGAGGTTGTCACCAGGCAGGACAACGCCAATAGTAAGCAGTACCTGGAGGCAATCACACGACATGTCTACGACAACTTGAAGATGATTCAACACTCGCCCAGCGTGCAGATGCACGACGTCCCCTGCGATGCTTTACCTCCGGAAGATGAGAGGCAACCCGAACCAGATCCAGATTCCAGGCAGAATCCTCAGGACTTAGACAGGGTGGTCGAGCCGGCCAATGAATATTACTCTGGAGACAAGGACCAGGATAAAATGGACACCGGCGATTCATAATTTTGCGGAACTCTTCTTCTGTGCGTTCAGTGTTGTATAAATGATTATTTTTTAAGCGAGAAACTGAGTGAGAGCGTTGAAGAGAGATTGAATAGGGTATCAACAGCATTGTGTTATAAATTTTTATCGATGTCCTTTTTATTTAAAAATTGTGTTTGCATTTGTTTACTTTTATGGGGAAACTATCTGAAATCTGACGCTTCTTTTCGTAGCCATGAATATAATAATAATAATAATAATAATAATAATAATAATAATGTTGTAGTAATCTGTCTAAATCGACGACCCATTTACGTTGAAAAACATTCTTACTGATCAAGTAAATTAAATTAAAACTTGCTTTGGTATGAATTTTTAATTATTTTCATTTACGGAAGACCTTTAGCAAGGCTCGTGTAAAATACGAAAATTATTTTTCAAATTAGGTTTTAGGGAACTTCAATAAATTTCTGTATAAATCCTCGACTACTTTTTTACTCCAACTTTTGTTATGTACGCAATCATAACCGAAACGTTGACATTCAGCTAAATTGGATGGTCTCCTTGATTTGGCGTGTACATGAAAATCAGAGAAATGCATATTTTAGTTAGTTTATAAATTGGTTTTAATGCATTGAATGTATGTATGTTGTATAGAACAAATTACCTTTTAGTTGAATTACGACTTTTAATTATATTTATTTTAAAAAATCTGTGAAAAGGATAAAAATTTAGCAACACAATGATCTTGAATATGCTAAGACAGGAGGAACTGATAATTTGATCCTCACGTAGACTATATAATAAATATGCAAGTTGATGAAACTTAATGAATTGTAAATAGGAACAGGAATGGAGAGATATTTGCAAATGGTAAAATAAAGATTTGTACACATTCTATTACAACTTCAATTCATTGTCAAAGTCACGATTCCCACATAGATCTTTGTAGAATATTTATATGAAAATACAGATATATGAAAGCGCATTCCTAGCGTACTCTCGCCTTCTTAATATCAATATATGACCAATAGTGAAATATACTTTCAGACATCACAAGTAGTAAAAATTGTTATATTGATCTTTAGTAAAAAATTTCGGACGTTATAAAACTTTCTTATTTAAAAATTCGCATCATTAAAAATTCATTTGCGAGTTGCATACTGTAATAAACAGATATGCATATAAAAACAGCACCTTAAAATTAAAAAAAAATTAATTTTTCTTAAATACAGAGTAGTATAAAATCAACAATTGTTGGGATTAGCTAAATAACTAAAAAAGTAAGTATTGCACAAACGATTCTTACTTGAATTTTAAAAACGGTTACTACTTGTTAGAAATTACCAAAATAATAGTCAAAACGTTTTATGATGAAACAAAATTACTTTTTCAAAATCTTAAGGCGACAGTCTCCTAATAAAAAGAAAACAAATATTTGCGTGATATTTTGAAAGCAAAAAACAAATAGTTTCGACAGCAGTACATTGCCATGCAATCAGTCGGAGGTATATATTTAATTGTTAAAAATTTGAGTTTATTTTGGAGAGCATGATGGACTTTTTTTATTTCTACGCCACCAGGGCGAAGCAGCAACAAGAGTGAGAGATGCTAAACGCATGTACAGTGAGTGAAAAAAATTAATCAATGCGAATAATAATCGTAAACGCGTGTATCTCTGCTTCTGGGACTATCAATGCTATATCACAGAGAACTTAGCTTAAGCCATTGCTTACTTTTCCTTATTAGAATAATCTGCACGATCAATACAATAAATTAGGATTTCTTACAATTAAATGCGCTTCTCACACATTCCCTCACGTTCACGCAATCATCTTTCTCACCTGTACAAATATAGCGTGAGTGTAACTTTAATAATAAAAGAAAAAATAACACTTCAAAAAAAAGTAATACAAGTAAGTGAATACTTATGGTATGCTAAGAACATGCGACACAACTCACGATTCGCCATCATATCAATTCATTTGCTAGCAGTTAATTATAGAAAGAGCTTTTTCAATATAATATAATATATATATATATACGATGACTCGCAAACTATGCTTAATCTCTTAACTATATTAATGTTATCGGTCACACATCTTGCAGTTACTTTTTTAATCTTCACAACATTTATATATAAAAACATATACTGTATGAATATTTTTCAGTCTCATAATGTTAATTGAAGGAATCATACGTCGTCACGCCCTGAATTCACTTTCGTATTTCTTCAAGCATCGAGTGAAGAGTTTTTTCTGCTAATGCAAAACATTATAAAAAATAAAGGGCTCGATAGGCGATCTTTCAAGATTTCTTTTCCGTCGAATGAAAATATAAATATATACGAGCCCTGTGTCTATTTTACTCTGCGCAAACAATTATTATGTACTACTTTCTTTTTTTTCGAAGACTTTCGAGGAAGCAGCTCTTAGTTTCTCTCAGAAGTAAGATTATCACCCTCTGGTATTTAGTTGACTAGATGACGATGCTTTTCCTCGTTGTCAAGTTTGTTAGAACAAAAGAAAGATAAGTAAAGAAACGATAAACAGCAAGTTTCGTAAGCAAAATTAATTTTCGCATTTTCTGTTGTTTCAAATCAGGTCTCGAAGTGCTTGTAGATGCTCGTCACATAGGTCATAACTTGCTGCCAATCGGGTCGCTCGAGCTGACACATATCGCCAATATTCTGCAAGTTAAGATAGCTATTAACAATCAGATTAGATTAAGAGAGTTAAAAATTAATAACAAAAATTCCTACCAGAGTCGTCGGTATACCGACGCTTTCAGCAGCGGAGAAAGCTAACGAGAAGTTGCGCCTTTTCTCCGCGGGCGTGAGCGAGTCGTAGGGTATTTTATCGGGCAGGTATGTGTGGAGTATCGCGCATAGAGCCAGACCGTCATTCCATGAACTGCTGAAGTTTGTGATGTCGATATTTCGGTAGCCAATAGTTTTGTTCTGGCACCACTTCAGTAGGGCGTTTCGGCGAGAGCCACCGTTCTTTACTAGGCCACAGAGCGGATCTTTACGATCCGAAAGGTCGGTTACACTGTTACGCCTTACAAAGTCGATGGTCTTAGCATTTAAAGCTGCCGTGTCCAGTAGTTGGCCCGGGCTTAGCACGTTCGGGACAGTATTCTTTGTTTCTATATATGAACAATAATTGTTATTAGACATTTTTAAGTATGCCATAAATAAAAAAAAGTAAAATTAATTTTTACCCGAATAATTTTTCTTTGTATTGACAGTTTGTGTCTTGTTGTTATTGTTGGTGGTATTTGTCGTACATATAAGATTGTTGATCTGTTGATCTCTGAGAGGGGCTTTCAGAGAGATCACATCATTGGTACCGATAGAGTTGAGAGACGACGTTGAGCTACTGCGACTTCCGGGACCTAGAAAATATTAAATTTGATCATAAGAAATTAAAATGATTCTATACCTTGTTTTCAATGAGAAACAAATTGACAAAATCTCACCAGCTTTAGCTTGTTTCGTTGCGTTTTCGATGCTCTCTATAAGACATTTGACGGAAAGTCTCGAGTCCTGTCGTGTAATATTCGCCTTACGTCGTGCGGCCATCTCATTCTGAACGCTATTTATGACGGACTGTTGTGTTTCTGTCGGTGTCGTCGCTATTCTCGATGTTGGTGGCATAGTTTTTTGCGTTGCTGAAATAAAAAAAAAATTATTTAATATAGTAACAATGTTTAAATGACTTCTTCACAAAAGAATTCAGAAGAAGCAAAAAGCAAAAAATATATTAAATAAAACACAAAAAGAGAATGATTAAAAAAAAACTTTATAAAAATAACTAATGTTAAGGTTATACAATTTTTAGCTTTTTGAATTTATTTTTATAAAAGTTTGATAGTTTTATTTTTTGATGTATTATAATGGTGCTTAATTAATGAAAATGAAATAATCTTAAACCAGACATGGACGTAACGACTTGCTTTATCATATAGTGTCATAAAACGTGTATTATTTACTACGTTTTTAATTAATTGATTTTTCAATTTTATATTAACGTAAATATGTACCAAAATATATGATAAAGCAACAAATGGAATGATATAAAACCTGTCTGCCTATGTCTGTTTGAGGGTAAATACACACTGTACCAAATTCAAGGTAACACACATAAAGCGATCCACAATAAATACTGCCAATTATTTCCCCATTTAATACATAAGAAGAGTAAGCTTCATAAGTTGATTTCAGCTGGGAAAGTTGATAGCGATAATTCACTTAAAGGTCGAACACTGATTATTTGGATTAATTATAAAATTCAAAAGATATAACAGGATTGGCACACACAAGTTACATGAGTTCATCACACCACTTTGATATGCCAGTTCACTAGTGACCCGATATTAAAAAAGGTAACACAGAAATAGAGAAAACACACAAAAAGCCCCAATTTCAGGATCTTTGTAGCATGGACAGTCACAGGTTACAAATTCCGTTTTGGTAATCCACGCTGATTTTATGCATTTTTGTCTACTTTGATTCTGTTGCGACTTACTGCCGATCAAACGTCGAGGCAGAGGTTTGGGTTTCACGCTGACGGCGTCCTCGAAATTTCCGGCGAATCGTCGACGATTGACGCTATTTTGCCTCAAAAATGTGTTCTCGTCTTTGAGCCTCAAAGATGGCAAATCTTCAAACTTTTGGCGTATCGTGGAAACCAATTTCGGCGCCGTAGGAAATCTTGATGCGGCAGTGGGAGTAATCTCCAACGAATTCCGTGAAAACGTATTCCTACTGTTTTGGCATTTATTATTGATTCTCGAATTTTATTTGAAAATTTTTATGCTTTTTAAAATTCTCATCAATCTCTTCGTCTACATACCTAACAAATAAGGCATTCCAAATTGCGAACTGGTGTTATT
Organism: Muscidifurax raptorellus; assembly: GCA_020010945.3. NCBI lineage: Eukaryota > Metazoa > Arthropoda > Insecta > Hymenoptera > Pteromalidae > Muscidifurax > Muscidifurax raptorellus. The sequence goes on along the minus strand of CM052077.1, from coordinate 36,971,073 downwards.
TTGTACATTGAAAATAAAAAATTAGGTGGATCCTTTTCAGTTTGAAGATATTTACAGAAAAAATTCAGTATAGAATAAAAAGTATAATAGATTGCACCTAATCAAAATTTGAATCGCCTTTATTTCAAAGCATAAAAATTATCAAATAAAATTTGTTGAAAATCAATTGTTACAAATTTCTAATACCTTTTGAATGATAAACCTGTTGACTGTGTTTCATGTATAGAATTTCTCAGGAAATTTGATCTTGACAATTGCAAGTTCTCAGTCAATGGTCTTTTAATTCCACTTGAGGTTGTGTCTTTTGTTACTGACTCATTTTTTAAAGGCCTCCTTAATTCAACTTTACTAAGATATGAACTATCAGCCACTTTATCTTTCAATGGTATATCTTTTACAACTAATTCACTTAGCAAAGGTTTTCTTAATGTAACTGTACACAATTCTTTATTCTGGTTATCTTCGTTTCGAAAGTTTTTTTTTCCTACATCTTGAACAGTTTTAGGTTCTACTTTTGTATTTGGAATATCTGTACTCTTGTTAAGCTTTTTATCGTATTTAGATAAATTTTCATTAGCTACTGATTTTTTCAGTGTTTCGCTGATATCGGTTATACTTTTAGCCTTCTCCTCTAAACTTTTGCGTAATGCTTTGGTTATTTCAGGATCCACTTTAAAGCTTAGATCGTCCATAGAGTTTTCATAGTTCGTGTAAACGTAATTATTAGGTACGAAAAATCGACTGTTTGAGACATTGATGCTGTAAACATCTCGCCCGGCACTTTGAATACCCGTAATCTTCTCTGACAAATCGGTTTGTGAAATTTCTTTGAGATTCAAATTCGTAGGCTTACATGTTTCTTCTTTATTAACATAAAATTCCGAATTGGGAGTTGAAGAATCATTTATTGTTTGCCCATTACGAGTTTTAAGTGTTGAATCGATAATCTTTGGTACATGTTTCTCTTTGGGCGCTTGTGAATTTGAGTTTGAACGTTTAATTAAGCCTTCATTATAAGTAGAATTTGGATTTACAGAATTATTTACAGCATCTACCTGATCAATACTAAGTTTGGGAGTTGAATCGATTATCATTGGTACAGATTCTTCTTCAGATGAATGAGAAGTAATGTTTGAACGTTTATTTACCCTGTCATTGCTGATAGAAAAATCACTAGACTCTGATTCTCTACTGATATTGTGCTTGGGATCAACTATATCTTTGGAGATAGATTTAAAGCTAAAATCTACAGGTTCACTCAAATCAAACCAAACACTATTTCCTTGTTCATTATTTACACGATTTTTTAGAATACTTTTGATTCTAGGCACTTGATTTTTTAATATACCCTTTGTCCTTGGTAGGTCACATTTCACTATAGATTTCTTTGGTTCAAAACGTTTCTTTATAATTGTACGACCACGCTTTAATATTGTACTCCTTGGCTTATGGACGTCGTCGCCTGATGTGCAATTAAAATTAACAAAATAAAAAAAATTATTTGCCATGCGAAATGATAATTTTTACAACAGAAATTATTTACTTGCGACATACGAGTGCTTTTCGAAATATTGAAGATATCTATGTACAAGATAACTTTTCAAAAATTCATTAGAAACATAAAAAACATTTAGATAAAAATCATCGATATTTCGAAGTAATCAGCCAACTACATCGACAAAAATTACGACTCTACAACAACTAACATTGAACGAAAAATTAACAAGTACTTACTCATGTTGTTCAGCTTATCAAGCTGAGCCTCCAGTGCCCTGAGCTTGTCGCGTTGTGCCTTATTCTCAAGCACGACCCTTTCGAGTTCGCTCTGGGCCTCAGTTTTAAAATCGTTAGCGACGCGTACAGTCATGAGAAGATCCGTCTGGAACTGCTGCCACTCGGCGCTTTCCTCTTGCCTGAGCTTACGCTCTTCAGCCAGGGCGCATTCGAGCTCGTAAGTGCGGCTCTGGGCCTCACGCTCACGTCGTTGCAGTTCACTTAAAACGGCCTTCATTTCGCGCTTGTCCTCGAGATGACGCTGGCACTGAGACTGTAACTCGGCGAGCGAGTCGCGCACCAAAGTAAGCTCCGCGTTAACTGAAACGCGCTCTTCCTTCAGCTGGCCTAGTCGATACTCCAGGTCTTCTATCGCCGATTTCGCATTATTACGAGCAACCTGCAATCATAAGGATGGCAAATGTAATAACGAAAATCAGTCAATTATATTTCTTTGTACATACTATCGAAAAAACAAAATTATTCTTCGCCATTTTTAATAATCGTTTATATGTTTAAAAGGCTTGGAAATAATTGCCTATATACAAACTACCTTGTATATAGGCTTAATTTACTAGTATGAGACTATTATTTAGTTCACAGACCTTCTAAAAGTTTTCAAAACAAATTAGCGGAATCAGCATTTAGCTTTTTGGCATGCGAAGCAATTGGTCATTCCTAGAATTATCCCAATACTTTCCTCATGGAATCAAATATTTACTGCGCAACGCAACGTTGCAAAAAATCAAAGCGTTGCCAAATGTAATACTCATTTTAACTGAAAAATTGTCTCTCAAATTCCTTGTTCGTAAAATAAAACGATAATAAGCCAGTTGGCGAAAGAATTTAAAAAATATGTACCAACCTTGAATTCTTCTTGAAGCTGTGAGTACTGATCCTTCAGCCGGTCATGATCGCAGTGCGACCTCGCCAGCTGCTCCTGAAGCGCAGCAGCTTGTGTTTCGAGCGTGTCCTTCTCGCGCCTCGCGGCGTCGAGCATCTCGTCGGCCTCGCTTTTGGTTTCCAGTTGCCTGGATTGCTCGAGTTCCTCGATTTTGGCGCGTGCGTTGTCCAGCAGTGTAGCCAGACGGCTAATTTCAATGCTGCGGTTCGCGCCTTCCTGCTTCGACTCGGTGAGCTCCAAATCAAGGAGCTTGCGTTCGACATTGGCCGCGTCGATCGTCGACTCTAAGAAGTGCACGCGTTTCGTCAATCGCTCCACCTCGGCTGTGCTTGCATCCGCCGTCGCGCGAAGCGATTTCAGCTCAGAGGTCAGCTCCTCCTGCTTTCGGAGTAGGCTCTCACGCTCTTCTTGTGCGCTCTGTTAAGACGATCAGTCACGTTTATTCATACGTACTCTATTATTATATTGATTAATGTAAGGATACGTTACGTACTTTTAATAAATCGACAAGTTTCTGCTCCCTCTCGGTATTGTAACCTTTCGATTCTTGTGGCTGCTCGTCTCTCAGAAGCAGCCCTTGCAAAGTATCTACTTTAGATCTAGAGTCTTCCAGTTTTTCTGTTTGCCTACAAAGAGATTCTAGCAGTACTCCTTTTTCTTCTGCAAGCCTATCATTATCAGCTTGAAGTTCTGTAAGTTGTGCCTAAAAATGAAGAGAACGATTATTTATTTAGTGACTAACGTTTTTATATTTCGTTTCTTTTTAAATTTAAATAAAAACATTGTTCTCCATAGTAGATGCTTCACTAGCAAATAAGGAAATGCAATGCCTATTTTTATTTCTATGTAATCTATAATTATATTTAATAGCCTTTGGAATAATGAGCTTGATAATGAAGAGAGGATAACTAGCAATTAGGTATACACGAAATATATAATTAACTTTGCAAGTAGATAAGCCAGAATTGAATCTTCTAATAGGAAAGGAAGGTAGTGCAAAAAACTTGCTAAATTTAAATTTTGGCAAAAACACATAAGTTGAAGCCTTTGTAAACATTATCCCACTAATTTGAGCTTAGGTAATCACCTGTAAGTCACTGAGTTCTTGTATAGTGGCTTGCAGCTCTTCGTTAGTGGAGTAATGTGTCTCCTCCATTTGCAAAATTCTGTCCTGCAAACAGGCAACTGACACTTCCGAACTGGAGGATCGCTTGTCCCACTCAGGTGTAGCGCTCCTGGCATTTTCTTGTGTCATATTACCAGTTCCGGCGCAGCTATCCTCTTGCAGTACTGCAATGGAAGCTGGCGCCGAATTGTGCAGTCGTGATGCATCTAGAAGCTGCTGCTTTTCAGAGTCCGAGAGCGGTGAGTGGACAACATCACGCAGTCTGCTGCGCAGAGCCTCATTCTCTTTGGTAAGACGCTCCAGTTCTAAGCTATGCTGTTCCTGCAATGAGAGAAAGGATAAAAGAAGCATTAGCTTTAAGTAAAAACATAACGCTAAATGGCTGTAACAAAAGCAACAAGAGTATTAATATTGTGGTAATCTATGCTTGTTTAGCTCGATCGACATAGGTGTGTCGCAACGCTATGAAGTTTATGCAATCATGAAGGACGAGATGCAAACAGCCTTTAATGATCTGTTGTTAAGAATCGATCAATTCAACATTTACCCACTTTAAAGAGACATTGGAAGAATCTACTTGCGCAGTACAACAATGCATCAATATAAGAATCCATGCAAAAGAAATGCAATGAGGTTAGTTCGAGTCCTACTACTACACCAAACTCTCACTCGTAAGTACTCAACGAAGCCCCCAATGCCTACGACACCTAAGCTGCTCCAAAATGTATAGGTTCGCACACAGATACACTCTGCATTCCAACACCCACAGTCAGTCATACACCAGCAGGCATCGACCTCCAGCTCCAAAACAAACGTCTCCACTCCTCATTACCCTGTGTATCCACAACTTGGTAGCAGCAAACTACTCCTACGCACCGAAAGAGAGAGTAAGAGAAGAAAACGCTCGTGTTTACGTTGAGAGTCAGGACGCTGCGATGCAGTGCAGGTAATAATCTCTCGCTCGACGCAGCCAATGGCACGCGGAATCCTTATATAATTACGCTCTCCTGCGAGCGTCGCTGCAGCAGCGTTGCAGCAGCAGCAGCAGCAGCCGCGGCCTCGGAATTATCCATGTAAATCAATATAGCGAGAGAGCCCGGGGCGAGCCGCCACGCACTACTACCGTATACACTCTGCTGCAGTCGCTCTCTCTATACTCGTTCGTTCTCTCTCTTCTCTCTCTCACTCTTCTTCTGTCTGTGTGTATACGCGGAGGCACTTCGACGGGGAGAAAAAAGCGGGTTTAGTTCAAGGCGCGAGTATCGCGCGCCGCCGACCGTCTTCAAGGTTATGTAACGCCGAGAGGGCCCCCTCTCTCTCTCTCTCCCCCTATACCTATACCTATATACACTCTGGCAGGTATTCCGCGTATACGATGTTATTATACGTATATAGATATATATGTATATAGCAGGAGGAGAGGAGGCAAAGGTGTATTATATCCGTATACGCGCGTAAACACACGCTTGGCTTTTCGGACTGCTCGCGTTGTTTATTTACTTACTAATATACAAGCCCGAGAGGATACACGCAAAATATATTACGTACGCAGACACAAGAAGTAAGTGTGGTATATACCGTGGCTGGAGACAGCAAAGGTTGCCTAATCATATCGGGACGCTCCTCTCCTTCGCACTGATCTCTCTCTCTCTCTCTCTTCTATTTCTCTCGCGCGCGGCGTTCTACGCGCCGCCGCCGCTGTGTCCTGCGCGTAGGTATATATATAGACGCATAGCATAGGATACGTCGACTCTCGCTCGCTCTCTATATACGTGTGTGTGCGTCGGGGGAATTTCATGCCGCCGCGGCGCTTCGATGCCTATCGCCGTCTTTCTCTCTCTCTCTCTCTCTCTACTTTCATTCCTCCTGCAGCGCGCTCAACGACGGTCTCTTTCCCCTCCCCTTTTTTTTATTTTCACTCTTTGCTGCTGCAGCCGAGAGCTGACGGCCTTTTATTTTTCTTCCTGTCTTTTATTAGCCGGACGCGCGCTATATGTGTGCATCGGGAGATGCTCTTCGATCCAGGTGTTGTTTGAAGAGATAATATTATATAAATATACACACGCAGAAGGGGAGGGGGTATTGAGAGATGGATGCTAATTGCGCGACACTCGCGGTCTCCGTATGGTATATTTTGAAAATTCGATCGATTTGGAAATGTCCGTGTTCCCGAAATAATCGAAAGAGAAGGCAGACGGGTCGAATACCTATCGGCTGTCTCCAGAGCTCGAAGAATAAAACAAACGACAGCCAGGGTATGCGCGCGGTCGACCGCTGCTCTTTCCCTATTTATAGGACCTCCTTTATTTTAGAATTTTCGACTCTGTCTTCCTTCCTGTCTTTTATTAGTCCACTATTAGCTCGAGCGGACGCTCCGACGGGAGTCTCTCTATTTATTCGAATAGCCCGCCGCCGGCGCTGCGCACACACACACACACACACATTGCGAAAGCACCGTTAATCCGTTCTTTAAATAAATCGAGTGTGATGAGCTTTTCGATTTCGGCGAGTCATCGGCGCGAGAAACGATGTTTTTGTTTGAAAAACACCGGACTCTATACTCGCGATCGAGGCGTAAAAACGTGGATAAGTATAAACAAATAACCTAAGCGAAAGAGGCATCGTCTTATCTTGGAAGAGGGGGATTGATCGACGCTTATCGGCGCGTAATTGTTGGCGCCATGCAATTTTTTTTTTATTATTGACGATCGATTGCGCAACAGCACAGCGCGCGAGTTTTAATTGAGTTACGCTTAATTATGCGATTATTGCTGCGGCTTGTTGTTTCTGCTCTGTAGCTATATGTGCGAGAGGATTATTGAAGCTGAATGTCAATCTATTTTTGTGGGAGGCGCTGGAAAAACCTTGTGATTCACAGTGACGAAAGTATACTCTATATTTATGCATTCGACGACTTGATTGATGAATACAATGGTTTTTATATCGAAGATCTTTCTAACTGCATACAACGCGCATTATGTATATATAACGCTATTAATTTTTTTTTAATTCAAGCCGATATCTCTAGATTTTACACGCGGTTTCATGAAAGTTAATAAAAGATACGCGCGCGATTATTATACTCGTATATAATTCATTCGCAATTGAGAAATTAGAATTTCAAGTTTAAAATGTAATTACGAGACGGCGTTGTAGTGTAACAAGTAATTGAAAAAAGCCGCACGTCTTAGCCCAGTGAACTAAATAATTGCACCGAGAGCAAATAAGTTTTCTAAACGCGCTATCTTTTTAGTGTATTTTTAGAGAGAAAGAGAGTTTGCAGACTAATTATTTATTTTGCCAAGTAAAATATTTACCATCATAACAGGCTCGTCGCATTATAATTTCTCGAGGCAGCAGCAGCAGCAGCAACAGCATCGAGAGTTGAAAGTCACTTGGAAATTAGTTTCCATTAACGATTTATTAGTTCGACGAACGATTGATTTCTTTAAAATTGTAAATTAACGCTTTTTTACGCGGTCATTAAAACTGCTGATATTGATGTGCTCCACTCGGTTATTTAGTATAAATATTTTTTTTCTCTCCTCGAACCTATTTTCTGATGAAAGTCTATTTTTACGCGCGACTTTCACTACGCAAATTTTTGTCGCGAAATCGGCGAATTTTTTTGTCTATGCTTTAGGAAATAGTCGAAAATCGAAGACGAGTGTGTACCACTCGCGATTCCCACAATAGAATTTTAATAAAAACGGAGAGCATCGAGCGCTAAGCGCGAATACACCGTAAAAGTCTTCTCAAAGTGCTCTTAAACCTGTTTATTTCTCTTCTGAGTATAGCGATGGTGAGTCGGGGCACTTTTGATCAGAAATAGACTTAAAAATAATCCTCGTTCAACGTTCTCTTTTCTCACACTTTAAACTTGACTTTCAACAGTTGTCGGTCATTTCGAACCGAAAATTTAACAAAAATTTTTAAAATACGGACAAACTCATGGCATTCGTCAAATCGATCACGCGATACACCTCATCGATAATTGAATTCAAAGTCGAAATTTCAGCAGCCTCCCCAGTTACATACAGTAACCGAATAACCCCCCCGCAACGACGCATCAAACCTCGTACGACGAGAAAAATGACACCCCTCGCGCGCCGAGAGTCACGGAATCTCCCGCATGATCGTCATCGAGGCCCGCACACTCGAAACTCAATATACACAATAAAAGCAAGTAACAACAAGAAGAGCGATTATACAGAGAGCTGCACGCACTCTCGACGTGTAGGTAGGTAGCGGCTCAAGTGCACGACGGCTACTGCAGCAGCAGCCACGCCATAGGCTGCTCTCGAGTGGCCCTCGGCTTCAGCCACGCACTAGTCGTTCGCGCGCGCTCTATACACAGCTCGACTGCCTCCCATTATACTCCCTCTCTCTCGCTCTCTCTCTCTCTCTCTCTCTCCGAAGAGCGCGGGCTTTTTCGCGCAGCAGATGCGCCACGTGTTTTTCCCCGGATTCTCGCGCTCGACTGCGGCTCTCTGCTGATGTTCTTTCTTTTCTGCTCCGAATGTAATGCACGTGCGTGAAGAGAGACAACGGCTGACGGCGGTTTTGCCCCGCTGCAGGCTGCGGTGTAACTGTTTTCCTTTTTTTCTCCACTTCTTTTTTGAGAGGGGGTGTGGGAATTTGCGCGCGGTGTCGTCCCGCGGTGATTATGGATGGCTGCTGACGCTTTGATGGAGTGAAATGTAAAACGACACAGACTGCGATAATTATTTCGTGAAATAGAATTTTTCTACGTGCTCGAGAGAAAGCTATTTTGCGAGAAGTCGTATCTCGTACGCGCGTTATAGTCTCAATATTATCTAAAGATTTATAGAGAGAGATAAGAGTAATAAGTTTTATCTCTTTAAATTCTACTGCATTCTTGTTTTCTACGAAAAATATGAAGGCGAAGGAATATTTAAATTACGCGTATCGGTATGCCGCTCGACATTGTTAAAGCTAATTCCCCCTACATACATAATGGTTACGCTAAAACTACACGTAACAAAACGCACAGTGAAAATCTAAAATACAGTTAGACAGACGCAACTAAAATACGACCAAGACAGCCATTACATATATACCTATATAGCGATACACGTTCGTTTGCTTGCGCGCGAATTTCGAATCGCTCATTACAAATACAAACGTCGCGCTTAAAATCGACCTCATTCTCGAATATTATGCTCTCTTCGACGCTCGCTCGCGCTAATAAGAGCGAGAAGGAGGAGAACGCGAGAGCGTAACGAGGCTGACGGACGTTTATATACATGCACACGTACACGTATATGCACACACGCAGCAATGCTCTGTCTGTATTTACACATGAAAAAGCGGAAAAGGCTCCGGTGCAGAAAAATCGCGAGATGAGGGCATTGGAGCAGGGAAAAAATGCAGCTGTATGCTTTTTGCTGCTGCTGCCGTTGTCTTGAGAGCTTGTCTTGCGGTATAGTACTTTTGATGGAGTTTCGCCTTGTAATCGAATGAAATTGATTTGGAGCGGGGTTTCTCGCTGAGCCTGTTAGTAGCCGCGGTAATAGGCGAGCTTTGCGGAAATTGAGGTATGCTGATGCATGTAAGATACATGAAGATTTAGCCTACTTTTACTTTATACACGACTTTTTAATAAAGGTATAGGTCGTGTAATTTGAACTAATAAGAAAAAGTCGTACTGCGATTGGCTGAGCGCAGTAATAATACAAAAATGCTTCGATATTTTACTACTGCAGTGTAATCAAAGAAGATTATTACAATTTACGTATATTACAAACATTAACGCTGGTATGTTAATTGGGATAATATTATATACATACACGGAATAACGCGCACACACAATCGTCGGAAAAAATTCGAATGGTGCATCGAAATGAAGAACCAACCACAAGAAACAATTAGCGATTTCTAATTCCACTGGCACAGTATATATCTGTGATATCACAAGCTCTCGCACAGTACAGTATGACACACTGTATCATATACACAACTGTACGTACGTACGTACGTATATATACACAGTCAGCAGAGGCGTCGCTTATAAAACAAGCGCGAACAGCTTGTTATCCCGCAATAAATAACAATTTTCCTCCTCCCGCTCTTTGCTTCGATACACACTCGGTTCTGTATTGTACTGGCGATGGATTTCACTTTTTCAGAACTCGCACGCACCGCCGCTCGCGACGAACGTTATAATAATAATAAGCGCGCTGCTGTACTGCGCGCCCGGCAGAAGAACCGTTTTCCCTCCGATTATCGTTATACATGCATATATATAACCGAACTTCCCCTTCTTGTATGCACTATACGCTCACGGTTGCGGCTGTGTAAGGTTTCGCGTGCGCGCGAGCTACTCGACTTTGTGCTCGAGTGCGCCTTTTTACGGCTTCGCGCGCGATATAGACTCTTTCTCCCCTCTTCCGTCTTTCTCTTGCTTTTGGGAATCGTGTATAGAGGCGTGATTGATGGCGCTGAGTTTGCTCAACTTTAGTGCGCGCCTGCTTTTATGGAAGGTTTTTATATACGCGCTGACTCGAGAAAAACATAGCGAAATCAGAAGTTTCAAATCGGCGATTTTGCATATTTTAACATTGATTGTTCGTCGTCAAGAACATATAGCATTAACGTTTTTTACAAACTTATATATGCGGCACAGGTACAGTTATAGCGAAATTAAAATGTCTGCTAAATACCGTAAAAATAGGCCTCATTGATGCCTCTCCCATCCATAATTTCAAGTAACCGTTTATACCGTACAGTCGGATGCGTACTAACAGCGCACGCGAATCCAAAAGTATTCCACGCATTTTTTTTCCCGTTGCATGATGCGCTGCGTGCACCGCAATCATAACGCTCGGTGCACAGGAAGAGAAGAAGAGAAGGACAATAAGCGAGAATAGTGCTCGGCGACGAGGAGATAAACAGCGAGAGACCGTGGCAAGGTATAGATAGACGGTGCGCTGTGCCGAGGTGTCGTGTCGCGCCGTTTGAAAATAGTCATTACGTCGTTAAACAAACTGGCGATGATAATGGATGATTCTCTGCAGCGGCGTGAGGGTACCGTTTTTCGCGGAGCCGTTTTCCAATTGCCCCGTAAACTGTAGACTTGTATGTGTACAATAAGTACAGTCGGCTGTAACTGCGGCGCTCGTTTTGGGCTGCACTGCGAAAGACGTCGTGTGTCGAAACGAAGATTTGTTGCTCCCAGGGCGGTATTTTTCGTGCGAATTTTGCGGTTTTACGAGACGTTGCGCACCGAACGAACGCAAACAGAATCATTGTAGAATGTGCGTGATTTACAGAGACTGTTGGGCTGTATATAACTGGGCTATTTGCATATTCAAATATTTTCGTCGGCTGGAGAATAAAAAATCGACATAATTGAGTTATGAGCTTGTCGTACAACAAGTCTACTGCAATGTTTAACACATTCCTGGGTATTAGTATGATAATCGGAATGTTGAAAGACATAGTGAAATCGCTAAGTTGATTAAAATTCATACAGTTGTGTGTTGATATTAACGGGCTATAACTTGTGTCTTCTCCGTAATATAATCAACAAAACTTTCTGCACAACTGTAATGAAATAACAGTAATATAAGCGGGAAGAAGCAAGGAGGGGATGAAAGCTTACCTTGATATGAGCGATTTCCGCATGCTGCTCATCGTAGCGCCTGCTATCCGCGTTTCTGTAACTAGCCTCGAGTCTGACACGTTCCATCCTGAGAATCTCGTTCTCTCGTTCGAGTTCCTGCATCCGGGCGATGCACTCGGGCGGTATCATAGGCGTCACCGATGGTCTCGAACCAGTCGAGACCCTTGACGATGAGGTCGTCGTCGCGTTAGCCGTCGCAGCACCAGACGAGTTTAAACTCTGCAAATTGATATAAACTTTGAATGAGAGAGAGTTCGCTATTTTATTAAATAGATTGATATTGTTTAATTAACTTTGTTATTGCAGACTCAATTATACATGTAAGAGCGCATGTCAACTTTATTATTGATCGACTTATAAATTAATTCAGTGCTCATTAATATGACTTGATAAAAAGTAAATACTGGATGATCGACATTAATAATTGTGAAAGTATAAAATAAGAGTGATTGGTTTCATAATATTGTTTAAAGCTGATAAAAGAATGAAGAAATTGAAAAAGGTTTAAGTTTATTAATAATACTATATTTTATCATATGTTTCAACAATGCAAACAAACATTATTGGCACTATTTTAATATTGAATCAAAAGCTAAAATAAAGAAGTATTTCTTTACCTGTATATTTTCCCTATTTTTGTGTGGCACAGGGCCTTGTGGACCGTTGCTTCTGGTATCACAATACCCCAAAGACGTCGAAGAGGATGTGAGCCAGTCGTTACTAGACCTCCTATTTTTGCCTTCCGAGGCAGAAGCCTGCTGTTGGCTTTGATGTTGAGGAGCTGCCACCTGTTGCTGCTGCTGCTGACTGGTTCGCTGTCGATGCTGCTTCTGGTGGGACGAATGGCTCTGCTGTCCTCTTCGGAACAGGGATTTGAACTTCATCATGGTCACTCACTATGATGTAATCCTTGCGTCGAGCAGACAATGAGTTCATTAACTCCAAGAGTTAGTTTCTATCTTTCTCTGTCTCTCTCTTCTTCACACACAGACACATACACGCACTGCCTTCACGACTTGAGCTTCTGTTTGTCCTCGTTTGCTTGGTGATTACTCTTGATGGCTTGCCGCAACTGTTACTGCTTCTATAAATAGAAATGCAATGTTAAATCTGCTTCAACGTTTATGTAATTTGTTAGTGAGATTCTTTATTACTCAAGGGATGACATTTTGTAATATAAGTCTATTAAGACAAGCAAATATTGTGAGTAATGTGAGGCATCATTTTTTATGGCATATACAAAGTAAGTTTATGCTCAGAAGTTATGATTTTCTTTTACGATTGGTGAATTCATTAGAAAGATTTGTAAACTAAATGAATACCTTGATAGCTGGTAATTACAAATTCAAATCACATTGCTTCTTTATTTCGTTTCAGATTAGTGATGCAAACTTGTAATAATATCCTGATAGTTGCTTTTTAAAGACTTGAATAGTAGACTATATTTATCATGAATGAGTATGAATAATCTTTACACAAATATGCTTTTGAATATAATAGAAATGAATAGAAATCTTTCTTCATAGTACGATAAAAGATACAATAAAATTTTTAAAGGACTTTTCTATAACAATTATTTTATATCATAAACGATACTTTCAATTCTCAAGATGCTTAAATTAAGATGAGTGCTTCCAACTGCATTTTTAGTACGCAAATTCTTTGCAAATTACATTTTAATGAACACAACCAATAGTATATACCGTACCTTGTCTACCGAAAAATCGGAAAAGCGCAACGTGTTCAATCGCTTCAGAGTCAAGTTCACATTCCATCAGCGACGTCGTGAGTCTCAAAACCATCGATCAGCACCTCAGCACTACTCCTTATTGCTACTTGTTGTCTTCTTGCAATCGAGGTCCGATTAAAACTGTTCATGGTATCCGGCCGCCCTCAGCGTTTTTGCCCTCACAGCTGCTGCCGCTGCAAAGAAACACAACCGATACATGTAGCATAAGCGAGCATACTTATGTATACAAGCGAAAAGGGGCCCCCCTCGTGTGTAAAAAAAGAGGGCCTCTTTCTCTTCAACGTATCTTATATTATTGTACATTCGAACGCGTGTCAAACTATTCGGGAAAGAGGACTCGCATTGTCAATATAAGCATAACATACACGAAAAACTCGTTAAATTACGGTACTCGCACAAACTACACACGTATGCATTTTGTTTTTTTTCTCTTGCGCACAGATACTCATTCGAGGGGATGCATTATCGAGCGATCAACGGCGGCGGCGTAACGGACGCTCTGACCTGGCACATTTTCGCCGTGAATTATAAAATATAGTTCGGTAACGGTATTTAGTCCCTCGTTAATTCGTTCTCTAGCATTTCGACTCGGTTTTTCACTGTCTCGCATACTTATGACACTACACACACACACACACATCAGAGGACGAGGGCTGTATACGAAAGACCATAAGACGTGCTGCAATTCGTCGGGAGAAAGGAGAGTGTGGAGTTTACCTGCTGCTGCACCTCGGGGCCGCCCTTTCTAGGTTAAATCCTCCGAGCGTGATTTTTGCGTTACGGACGGGCACCAAAATGTTACACTATATTACACTAATATTCCCCGCATTCTCACTGATGTTTACACGGGGTATACTGTTGAATCCTCCAGAGATTCCTCGAGACTTTTCAAACGAGCTCGAGTCGAAAAATAGACGACGCGCACTTTTCGGCGTCACTAGGCGCAAGCGTCTATACGAGAATCCATTAAGTACAGTAGTGTCCAGTGCGAAAAACGTGGCCTTTTTAATGCCGCGCGATCGAGAGCAGACTGAAGAAGAAGAAGAAGACGACGCTCAGCACAGCGCGGCGCAGCATCGCCGTTACTTTGCGCCGCCGTGAAAGTCGCGCGCGCCCCATGTGCAACCGGTCGCCTCTCCTCTCTCTGTAGGTGAACGCTATAGGTATACACACTGTATATAAGTGCGGTCTCTCTCTCCCCTACTTCTTCGCTCTGTGTATAATGCTCCGAAAGTGTATACCTATATAGAAGCTACTTCACTCGGAGGCTGTTGCTGCTGCTGCTGCCACTTGTTGCCGCTGCTTTGCTGCGACGAGGAAGTGCACTGCACCTCTGTACGTTATGCCTTACTTTGATTGGTTCTTTCTGATCTGGAGAAGTTGTATCGTAATGTAGTGTATATATGTAGGCATATACCTAATGCTTGAGTCGATATGCGAAAGAGAAAGAGAGAAAACTTATTGAGACACTCGAAAGTTTCAGTGGAGGGGATTGACCCTTTGGTTTTTGCGGCGATGTATGTGCACGGTTTGGAGAGCTGTGCTGTGTTCTTTGGAAGTTTTTATTTTTAATAACGGTGTGTTGTTTTCATTTTGGCTTGTACGATGAGACCGATTGCTAGTATAAAGAAGAAGTTGATGACGTGAAAAAAATAACGTGCTATGCATTATTTTTTTTCAAGAGATAAGTTTTAGGTAAAGTTTTTTAATGTATGTAATAATAAAAAACCAGATTGAGATTTTATCTGCGAACCTTTGAGATGAAGGATTGGTTTAAGACAAGAGCTAACGAAGATCAAAAAGATGTATCGAATAGAAAATTATAAAGCAATCACAACAATATTGTAGTCATATTGTGTCTCGCAAGACGAACGGAAAACTATTATGTTTATTTAGAGCAATACCGCGAACAGTATCATAAACATTTTAAGAAAAAATTATATCAAAGATAAAAGAAATAACTAATTTCCGATAGAAAAAAGGCACTCTTGTCGGTAGTTATAATATGAATGACTCGAGTACAAGTTAAGAAGACAGTTTTAAAGAAACTAAAAAGAGCCGAAACGTTCAAGCGGTGCGAGGAATAAAGGCCAGTTAAAAATTGTTGCAGCGTTATACAACGACGGAATCTTAGGAATACCGATATTTTTTCTTCGTGCAAGTTGCATTCATACTTTTTATCGTATATTTAACCAAGAAATAGGTATTCAATTTTGTGATGTACATACATTTTTCATCATCGAGAGATATGCATCATTAGCATCACAAATAGTCTATATACGAAGCATAAAAAAATGTTAATACCTTCGCTCTTTTATTAAAAAATGCGATTTCCTTCAACCTTTAGAAATATGAAGCTGTAAAATATACCTTTTTTGGAACTTATAACCGCAGTGTTGTCTTTGTTATACAAAGTCTCGTTCTATATGCAAGCTCGAAGGGAAGAGCGTCGACATTCTCGACGAATTTTCTAAGAAAAATACTTATAATGTAAGTCGGCTCGAACACGCAACACTGACAAACGTGGACAATAATATAGAAAGCAGTTGAATCATTCATTAAACTAGTGGAATTTCATTACACTCGATTATGACATATCGCATTTATTTTTATAGTCGGCGCATATTTTAACAATTAACCGTTGACTTAATAATTACAATCTTGAATTATTTAATTTCATTTTTTTTAATTTTTTACGTCCACATCAAACTAAAACTCATCCCATTCCTCCAGCCTACATCAGGCGAAACAAAAAAAAAGGCTAATGAAGATTTTGCCAGTAGCATACACAAAATCTCCGAAAGAAAAAAAAACGAAGAAATCAAGCTTTTGCACACTTTAAAATCTCCGTCCGCACGCGACACGTCGGTTCGTGATTAGACTCGACAAAAGTGCTGTATGTGCAACCATCGTCGAATAAATTAATTCTCCTCTATATACACACACCGCTGTGCCAATAAATCTCCCAACGAAGCTTCGCCGTTGCGCAAACAATTAGAAAATATTCGCGGTCTTACGTGTCGAGATTCTGCGAGTAATTTTCTAATTGCACTAAGCCCCTCCGTGTATATATACACGCAGACGTTTCGATGTTTGCGTATTCCCTTCGCGCGATCGGTCTTTATATAGCCGTGCGTTTATGTGGTGCAGCGCGTCATTAGCATGATAATGACGATATATATATATATATATATATATATATATATATATATATATATATATATATATATATATATATCGGTATTGAGTATATATATGTATAATCAAATCGTCGTTGCCTTGAAGGGGATAGAAAAAAATCTCGCGCGTATGCGCGTTGTTGTTTTATCATAAACCGCCGGGTGTTCCTCTGTTCACACTCTATATCCGTATATACACTTGGCGACGATAAGTGTGTCCTTATAGCCGTTTATTTTGTGTGCGTATATATATAGTACACGCTAGGAGGAGATGACGCCGCGAAAGTCAATTTTAACGAGCTTCTAACGCTTTTTTCTCGCGGTTTAATTACAAGCTGCCGGGAGACTTGAATAATTATCACACGCGATGTTTGCACTGTTTTAGCCGGTTTTCAGACGCTCGTCAAACGTTCCGTGGTGTACTACATTATAATAAGATATTCTCGCATACACGCATACGCCGGAATTGAAGAATCTAAAAATATGTGACTCGCGTAATTCTTCTTTTTTCTGCCTCCGCTTCTTCGAAAGAAGCTATATTTACTAAAAAAAAAGGAAAAAAAACGGCGCGCATGACGCAACGCAAGTGTCAACTCGCGCGTGAGCGCGTCGCTATACAGCCGCTTGTATTATAGTTACGATCTTGATCTAAATTTTTAAAATCTCTTTTGTAATTCTCAAGCTAAACGAACGTGAATTCCGCTCGTCGTCATATATAGACTGCATCGGACGGACCACAATATATAGGAAATCCTGCGCACGGGAAATGTCTCATCGATACATATAATGTATCAGTGTCGAAATCGATCCACCGCCACATCGAAATCAAAGACTCGACTTACTCCCCGCCGAGATAACGCTACGCGCTTATCAGCTCCTCGCGCGCATACTTGACGCATACAGCAGTCACGTAGAGCATTTTTCGACACTTTTAGCACACCTCTTTCCAATATATATACGCGTATTTTTTATTCTCTCGACTGACGCTCGCGTGCAGCATCGGCTCGTCTCTGTCCTGTGCTATCCGTGCGGGCTTAATTAACGCGGCGTTTCTCGTTCTCCTCTCTTTAACGGCCCCTCGTAAAGTCCCGAGAATCGCGGTGTAAAATCACTTCTTTGCACGCTTATATACATATATATACAGCTCTCGCGCGCTTTTTGCTCCCGCGCCGCGCGAGAGTCCAGGGCACAAAGGGCAAGCTTACGTATAATGGTGCAAAAAGTTTTTCGAGATTGCTCGGTTTTCCTCTTAAATTACGTGTATGCCTATTATCATAAACAATTTCGATTTTTAATCTCGGCGCGGTATAAAGCAGTGTATATAGCGTATATATGTATATCTTATCTGAGTGGAATCGTCGAGCGATTGTCACACTTTTTCCGAGGGAAAATACTCGGCGTTGTTTTCTCCTTTAAATCGAGAAGATAGAGACAAAGGAAAATGGCTTCTCGCGCTAAATAAATACCCCTGTGTGACTTTTCGAACAATCCGCGCGTTTCGAATAGAAATTAGCATAGTTTCTTTATAATATATTCCTCCGGGAAAGTGTATATAGCGAGACTTTCACAACACGAGAAAACGCCGGAGTCACGATCTCTTTGCCGATTCGATGCTGTGTGTGTGTGTGTGTGTGTGTATACAAGTTTTCCTCGGGGTTTCTTCATTATTAATAGCGTTTTTCCATAATAATATGCGCCTTGTAGATTATATCTCGCGCACGACCTCTCGCAATCTTCCCATACAATCTTTCCAACTTTGGCCTATACAATCGCTCAATTTCAGTCACTTCTTTATTTTCTACGCGTATATCCTCCGAATGTCGCGGCTTATTTACAAACAATGTATATAAGCGGTGACGGAATAATTCAGGCGTCGGCGAGCAGAGAAATTACTCCGTTTTATACTCCAGAGAATTACATAAAAATTTTTCCTACAAAATCGAGAAAAATATGCTTCGGTTGCTCTGTGCATCAGGCCGATTTCG
Source organism: Muscidifurax raptorellus (assembly GCA_020010945.3). Classification (NCBI taxonomy): domain Eukaryota; kingdom Metazoa; phylum Arthropoda; class Insecta; order Hymenoptera; family Pteromalidae; genus Muscidifurax; species Muscidifurax raptorellus. The sequence continues at coordinate 36,952,711 of CM052077.1, read as the reverse complement.
TATATAAGATATCGTCGCTGCTGAAAAAAAATTCGAGCTATCCTCGACGAATAAGGATACGGGCGAGTGGAAGGTCATCGTCAGCTCTCGCAGCAATCGATCTATTAACTTTTTATGTATCGGTCGATCGATTAAGTAGTCCCACGCGGCGGATCGCACACCGTATAACACTTTATATATATATAGATACATACGTTCTCAAAATGGATTTATGCTGCAGTTTCCCCGGCGCGTCCACCTCCACGGTCGCATTAGTCAGCGTATAATTATCCTTTTGTAATAAGTCTCTCTCTTGGACTATGCGCTTGCATTGTATACAACAAAGCATTAGAATATTTACATACTAAATAACGTCGCGCCGTAATTAACGTCTCTCAATGCCCCTTTAAAACGTGGGCTTGGTTATATTATACTTTCGCAATTGAAAAAAAAACAATAATAATACACGATCATCCCTCCCCCGCAATGCTATTTAAAACTGTATACTCAACAAGGATAAAACCGCGACACTCACTTTCTTCGAGCATCGCCTCCTACAGCATCAGAACAGCACTCGGCATCTTGACTCACAACAATGCACTATATATCACCAACACCGAAAACGAGAACCAAAAAATATAACATATACATCCAAAGTGTATACGTATATGTACGTCCCAGAAGAGACTCTGTGACACACTGCAGCAGCCGCGACGGAGTGAAAGGCGCGCAGCCTAAGCTCCTCCGAAGACACGTAGGCACACACACGCGCGCGCGGCTATGTATATATGTATAAGTATACGTACACACAAGAAATATAAAAGAGAGAGAGAGAGAGAAAGAGAGATAAAAACGGGAGCACACACGGAGCTCGCGATAATCGGCCGCGGCGACTATCGCGACGGTGCATCGGCGACTGAGCGCCGAATATGCTCGCTGCGAAAGGAGGACCGAGGCGAGGCTCGTACTCGCGGGAATCCCCTACTACTATACCTCTTGACTCTGTATAGCGCGAGTTGTCTTTCTCCTGCGCCTGTGGCTGTGTACTGTGCCGTCTGGTATATACTATATGTATAAGAGGCCGAGCTATACCTTTTATATATATATTGGAGCCTGACACACCAACGCGACGATATGGCTCTTCGATGATATATGTATATACAGGGGAGGATGGATGACGAACGATATATGTGTGCGAGGGAGGAGTGACGATGATTGAGCAATTCTACGGACAGAGAGAGAGAGAAAGAGAGAGAGGATTACTTTTCGTATGTGGCTATTATGGATCGTTTGCTTAGAGACGAGCTTATTGGCTTTTTTCCAGAGGAGTTCAACGATCCAGTTTTTTAATTTAAAGAGAGTTTAGCGCGCTCGAAGAGCGTGACGATTGATTATTTTTTTCGTCAATTCTGATTGAGGACTTCGATGAGATTCCGAGTATAGCTGTTAAAACCGTCTGATTAAGACTGGTTCGGGGAATTAACTTGTAAAATGTTTGTTGCTAAGCATTGGATCGCGATAATTTTTGGTCGATGATTTGCTTTTTACGCGATGCTGAAATCAGAAGAGCTATGATGACAACATTGAAGCGCGAACCAATGCATACATATTAACAATATAAACTCAGGACTCATCTGCAGTTATAGCATGATAAGGCCAACAATGCAGCTTTAGCATAGATATGTGTTTATATTCCCTATGCGCCATCTATTTTTATGAACCAGAGACTAGAGAGCCAGACAGTTCAGCTGCCGTCCAAATATGTTTTGTTTTACGGATATTACGACTGATGATACTGCATGCTCACACGCCGTCAGACTGACCAGCTATTTTTTTCTTTTCCGTGCGCAGGTTTCGTAAGAAGGTATACGAGATAGCTCCATTTTTAAAAGTGTATTTAGTCAACAGTCTTGGACTATATTTTTAGCGGAAGAAAAGTGTCGAGGTATTTTTAGTATGTAATTTCAGCTTAAGCCGTTAGTAAGATTATTATTATTATTATTATTATTTCAGAACTTGAACAATTCACCATACGAGATATGAATAAATGGTGGAAATATTAAGGAGTTTTCTGAGATTTTTGCATCCTTTTGAATATGTAGCGAGTAATATGTAGCCCATTTTTTAAATAAAAGAGATAACGAAGACCTGATAAAACTTGAAAGCGTACGATTGCGCATATATAATGTAGATTGTAACTTTAGATAACGCGCTAAACAAAGCGTTGCAAATTATATTCAACGTAAATTTTTCACGAGGTAAGGTATACATGTTTTTATAATTTTAATTTAAATATTTGCATATTTAAGAGACAATAAACGCTGAAAAAAGAAAATAAGACGAAAAAAATGCCAAAAGTCTCAAATTTACACAGAGGGCAAAGACGTGTAATTAGATGAGTAGAAGTAATTCTATATGGCATATCCCATCTAAAGTAACCGAGATGAGTATAGAGCGGGAATGTATATTCACGTAGTTGTTATATTTTGGAAAATCAATAAGTCAAATTAATTATATGAAATTTATATTTATCAAACAACATCGTATAAAGATTAGTTTTAAAAAAAGCACGGTGAGCATTAGCAACAACACGCGCGCCGACCAAACGGAACGTGTTCCTTGACAGAAAAGAAAAGAAGAGCAAACTGACGTAACTCATTACACGGTATTTTACTTTATTATACTCGGCGGACAAAAACTTTACAACTGAACGTACACTGATGCAAACTACTTCCTACAAACACAATGCGCTGCACTTATACGTCTATATAAAAATGCATCAATCTACCAAGGTTGAAAAAATATTGTGCCCAACGGTGTAAACTAAAGTCCTTCGCATACTTCCTTTGCCAAAGCATTTTATTTTTTATTAGAGCGCATATGCGAGAGAATTATAGTATCGACGTCGATACTTAGCACGCCAAGAGCAATAACTGATTTCAATACATCTATTCTATTACAGACAATAGGTCTGCGTATCGTGTGATTCATTTATATAACCAAGTAGGTTAACTTCATAAGTCACTTTAACGATACACAGCTAAACACATTGTTCACGATGTCGATAGCGACAGTAAGCCCAGTATACGATCAACAGATGCTCCATAATATATTAGAAATATCTTCCACAATTTCTACTTGTATCAACGTGATGAGAAATAAAATTAAGATAAATCAACAATACTTTTTGCGCAAAGCACTTCCACTTAAAACCTTTTAAACATTACACAACAGCGCACGCTCACGCAAAAACAACGAGTGTAAAAAAAGCCCCCATCGGATAAGCACGAAAGAGAGACCGAAGAGGATCAGACTGAAAGACGAGAGCTACGCGCGAGGAAGCTCCGCGCTCGGCCGCAAAAGGGGGACGAGCACGCGACGTCGTTTTACTTCGGCGCGGCGCGAGTGTGTTGCTGGTTCGCCGGAATAAAGTCGAGGGCATCTGCAACGACGCGGAGACCGGCTTTCAGCTGCGTTCGCCTGCAGCAGCAGCAGCAACGCGAGATCTGTTCGCTGTTTACGAGGTCCCGATACTCTCTTTACGATGGTTTTTATGGGAGCAAACGCTGCCGCGGCGGTGACCGGCTCTCGAGATGAGAAGCGGGCGAGCGAATATTTTTCGATTACACAAAAAGGGAGAGAGAGAAAGAGGCCTTTTTACGGCCTTTCCGTGTAATCGTTTCTTTTATAGCACATATATACAGCGATGGGCTGCGCGCTGGAAAACTAATGTATATGATATATTGGATGTTATATGAGGATTGAGTTGTTTTACATTGAAAAGATTTTCACTCTCTTTCTGATTAAAAAACGGCGCTATTTTTCTTAAATTGCTAATATTGAATATTTACATAATTTCTAGTACACCAAGTTTCAAGATAAACAATAAAAATAAAAATATAAATGATCCTGATTAGTCAACAATTAAGTTGTTGGCAGAATTTTGCATATAAAAATCGACCAGATTTCCACTGTACAACTACGGACACTGTAAATAAGTATAATATTATAAAATCTGTACGAATAAATCAGAGCTAATAAACAAAAAATGGCGATCAAACTTCTTAAAACTTTATATCTACGTATATACGATAAATTAAATCAAACCTAATAAAGAGCACCAGGGAGACGTGCAAACGCGAACAAAAAGTTAATCTCTTTCAAAGGCTATTATACAGAGCAAATAGAAAAAATCAACGAAGACTCGTCGTCGACCCATTGACATAAGGTTGCTTCCAAATTGGTCTGTCTGTCTCTGTCCCCCTCTTGCTTTCTCATTCTATGTGTCTCGCGTATAGACTCTTCTTTAGATGGGACATGTAATGCGTTGGTGAGAGAGCAGACAGACGCGGGCGTGTTATCCTCATCGTTGTTGCGCGGCCTAGAAGTGGAGACATACTTTACACATGACGATGAGGTGGAATCTATCTATTTAGTATGAAGAAACTCGTCTGTGTATAAAACGATCCTACGACGAGCAGAATCGTGCTCCTTAGTAATAATGTTGGCTTATTGTATTAAAAAGTCTATATTGTACGAATTTACGAAAATTTTACTTTAAAAAAATCTACTGCAATTATACTAATTTATATTACAAAATCAACAAGATATTTAATCTTTATTTTTGTGAAGCTAAGGAGATGTATGGATAGTAAAACGCTAATGTTATTATATTATGCTTTCTTTCAAAGTTTAATAAACTATGGTATATAATTGCTTGGGGTGGGGCTTATAAGGTAAAAAATCTATTACTGGGACAATTTTAAACATAGAAATTGTAGTAATTATTGCAAAGTAATTACAATTACTCTGCAATTTTTATATTAAAATGTAGCTGACATATTTATGAGTAAATCCCATAAACTTCTTTATACATATATTTATTTTAAAAATAAAAAATAATGTTTTAATAAAATAATTAGAAACCCCATGAATGGAATAGGAGTTATGGGGTTAGTTAGTTAGACTACAATCAGTTTAGTTGTATTTTGTTTTAAATAAAAAATTATTTTTAATTTAAACATTTTACTATATAAATTTTAGTTTTATATTACATTTTTTTTCATTTTTTATTGTAATTTTCGTCTGCAAAGTTTGAATTTCATGATTTAGTAAATCATGTTCAGCTTCTTGTAGTTTTGTACTCAGAGTCTCTAATTGATCTTGCCATTCTAATTTATTTTCTTTATTATTTTTAGAACTCATAAGTTTTTTAAGATTAGTTATTTTAATTTTCAATTCTTTCTTTTCTTGAAATATTTTTTAAACAGCTTGCTCCTTTTCTTTTATGATTCTTATTTTTTCCCTTTCCTGTTTATGTTGTAAAATTTTCTGTTTTTTTAATTTTCTTTCATTCTTTTTTTTTCCAAGAATTTCCATTAAATCCTGTACAGTTGACACTATTGGAACATCGGGAAAATTCTTTTTTTTTTTCTTTTTTTGCAATAAAATTTGGCACAGGTAGAGAATTTTTTAACTCCGTGGAAGTACATAATTTCTCATGTAAATTATCGATAAATTTAGAATTTCCGTTATGTATGTCATCCTGCATAAATATTGCATTTTCTCCTTCTAAAATAATGTTCGTATGCTCATTATTGTTTAATAGTTCTGACGAATTATTGGCATAGTTTGTATCGTTGGATAAATTTGACAAATTGGTATTGGAGTTACCTAATAATAAATTAAGGATTTCATCTGCAAATTAAAAATTTGAATTTACTAATTTTAGAATGTACTTATAAATTATTAATAAAATGTGATTTTTCTACATACCATTGACATCATTTCAATTTTCTAAATTATTATTAAAAAAGTCTTGAGAAGCTTCATTACAATTTGGTAATACATTATTGACATTAACATTATTTGAAATTTCTAAATCTAAATTATTATTAAAAAAATCTTGAAAAGGTGTATATCAGAAATTTAATAATACGATGAACTTGGACAGCGAAGAGTAGCATCCATTGTTGTGGTAACTCCTGATATAAAAGTAAATCCCGATTTTTCACTAAATGTAGAAAAAGAAGTCGATATACCTGTTTTAAATAGTTCGCTGGAAGAAAAAAGTTATGAAATACCACAGATACGCAATCATGTATTATCAAATTCTGATCCCTGGTATATATCTTCTTGAAATATTTCTTGTTACTCCATATCATCTGTTTCTGTTAGTTGTCCATTATGTTCAATAGTTGATAAGTTATAACTCTTAAAAAGTTTCCGACTTTTACTTCCTAGAAATACTGGAAATATATAAATTAACTATAGAGGTTACTACTTTATTTTATAACAAATACTAATCTTAACAACTTAATACATATTAACTATTTTCAAATAATTCCATTTTTAAATAATTAAATAAAAAAAATATTACTCTCTGTAAATGCATGTGTCAATACAGCTATTTATGTTCAAAAACAACTCATCATCAAAGATCTACGTCTCCTGAGAGCTTGACAAAACTAAATTCAAAACCTATTATTTTTACATATCAAATTACGTCAATGCAAAACTAGTGAAGTTTTTGGGCTGAAATGTTCAGCTCCTATTAACAGTGCAAACAGCTTAAAAAATTCTTAATGGTATTAATTATTTAGCAATTGTAAAGACGACTATTTAATTATTTATTTTACCAGAGTATAGACACACGCAAGATCACATCGAATTATATAATTTATATATATATGAGAAGCTGGTATCCTATAGTGATAATCAAAGTTACCTCAACATAGGTCTGGAATAATGAAACTAAAACCTACAAACTATACTTAAAACTAGAATTAAGCCTTATAAAGCGACTCCACTTTTAATGTATACTGAAAAATATACATATCACTTTCATATTTGATGCTATAATTAATTCCTTAACCACTTAATAATTTCTTTTAAACTCACTTTATTTAGATTTAGAGTTTTAAAAAATTGAAAAGTCGAACTTTTGGGCGTATTACACATTTTGAAAGACAAGCATAGAAATGGACCTTATTGGGAGAGCAGGCGGATTAATGGGTTTTTAAGGAGGAATGGGAAAGAGACAGGAGTGGGATATCAAGGTAATAAATAAATACAAGTAAATACTTTTTTCTAGTATTAGTACTTTTGAAATTTATATATTGTAGTTGTAGATCCTATAGAGTAGTAAGCATTCGATTTCAAAAGAATCTTTAATTTTTTTATGAACTAGCTAAATCTTTATCCTTTTATAAGATCATTTTTAATCATCTACGTTGTGGAGATTTTAATAGACGTAATATATTATTATTACCACCAATTATAAGCACCACCCGACGCTATTATTCCATAGTTAGCGATACTGTAGAAAAATAAATAATATATTGTCAATAACGATTTCTGGTTCATAATTTTGAATAAGTTATTAAATATAAAAGTAAATATTTAAGTTTGTTAACAAAATTAATTTTTTGATATTTTGTTTATAACAATTTGCTAGTAATCTTGGTACAGGCGATAGTTTAGATATAACATGTGAAAATGATCTTTTTTCTATTCTAGTTGGTGATAATAAAAGTAATATCCACACACGTCTTTTACTTATCTGTTAACGAAAATATATCTGAATTTTACATTTGCATATAAATCAATAAAAATATTAGAAATATTGCATTTATAACTAAAATATTTAAAATTTGTCAAAAAATGAAAAAAGAATTTTCGAGGAGTAAATTGCGTATATACATATAAATTGACACAAAAATAAATTATAATAACAAAACGTCAGCCTTTCAGCACTTGTTATTTACAAAATGGCACTTACGTGTGCCTTCGTTGTAATGATTTCTGTTTACAATATCAAGAAACGATTACATAAGTCTCTATACAATGATATCAGATCACGATTGATGCTGTACTAGTAAAAAAAGAGCAGGACAAAGGCGAGGTTGCCTTTGCGTATGTTGCTTCGCTACGTATTTTCATAATTACACGAAACAAGCATACGACATACGACATACACACACTACCAACTAAGACCAAGACAGCAGCTCCAACGTGACCAAAACAATGGACCTTCGTACTCGCCTACAGCACTTTCTCGCGACAAACAAATTTTTTATATACGAAAAAAAGTGTCGTAAATTTAAGAAATTTGAGAAAGAGACTTTTACCCACGCGGCTCTTGAAAAGCCGCCTATTTATGACAGGATCGGGTTTATGACAGACGGACGGACTTCGGCGCACATGTGTGTTCAAGCTGCACTGTTTTTTCTATTACAGGCGTGACCATCAGACATTCGTCCTAACCAATTAACACCCTCGCTTTTCACTTTTCTTAACCAATCAGCATCCTCACTTTCCTTCCATCCTCAGCTAAAACTACCCTTTCCAGACAACAGGGAAGCATCCGAACGATCGACAAATCGAGACTATAAGACAGATTCCTTTGGACAATCGCGGAGTACAGTACACATATAGCTTCCTCCGTGACCCTTACATTTTTCAAATACACACAAGTCACTACACGTCACATTATATCTTGCACTCTGTATATCTACATTTCTCATCAAGTATTTTTTAAATAAAACATCAATTTTTTAAAGAATCATTCTATATTAATTTGGCGAATGATATAAGCGGAGAAAACCACATCTTGTGTCCTCGCAACAGCGTATATAAAAAAAAACTTGTGGCGCTTATATCTATAAGGATGCAAATTTTGTATTTACATGAGTATATAAATCGGTTTTTTCTGTTATCCTATTTACAATTGATCAAATGACATGAGCGAAATTTTAAGCGATTCTCGCTTTAAGTATTCTTATATTTTATTTATTATTTTTTTCAACAGATTCATGTCATATTTTTATGGAGCTGTGTAGAACTTAAGATTTGTTTTCCCTTGTGTATACATGCTTCTTTTCTTGCTATTGTGCCTCGATATATGGTAAATGACCGGTATGAGGTCTTCATTTATGATGACACCTTTGTTAAGTAATATATGTATACGTTCCGCTATGATATATCCTTTTTGGAGGCATTTTTTATTTACATTATTGTAGATGTTTTTTATCAGTGCGTTATTTACATTCCTAGCTTCATTCGCATACTGAAATAGTTTTATAATAAATATATTGCATCATACAATATTTGCGTATTTATAAAGTATAGCGTTACTAATTCTTTTTTTGTCTTCAGACGTATCTCCATATTTTTTTAAACAGATGTCTAGCATTTTCCTTTCAAACATTTTTAACTTTTCCATTTGGATCGTGCTGGTGTTAAACCAGAACGGGCACACCTAAGTGTACAAAGCCTAATGAGGCTTACGTACGTAATAATTTTTGCTTTTGTATCTAGCACCGAGTAGAATACATTGTTTAATTTCTTTGCAATCGCATCTGCTTTATTTGAAGATATCTCTACTTGCTTACTAAATCATAGGTCATCAATGATTACCCCTAAGTATTTTACCTCTCTCTTGTGTTCGATTGTTGTTTCCTTATCCCAGATTTTGAATGTCCTCCAGCTTTTTGTTAAACTAATTCTATACTATGTTCTTTTACGAGAACACTTAGGTCATTCGCAAAGGCTATCTATCACATGAGAGGAAGGGTTTGTCTCATTTAGAGCGAAAAGCTGTAGAACGCTACTATTGAATATATCAAAGAGAGTCGGCGAGCTTATCGTACTTTGCTGTAATCCTCTCGTGATTTTAAATGATGATATTGATGACGTATTGTTGATTGAGGCTATAAACTCTCTGTTGAAAATCATGTTGAAGATTAGTTTCAACAATGATTCCGGCATTTTTATTCCATTTAATTTATAAATAAGTGCTTTGAGCCAAACCGAATCAAAGGCCTTTTTTAAATCTATTAAGAAGGCACCTACAAATTCTCCTTTGTTTAGACTCTTCCTAACTATTGTTAACAGCAGGTTAATTGCATTAATCGTTGAGTATTTTTTTTAATCCGAATTTTGCAATAGACTTCTTGATTAATTTTACTAATTGTAGAGAAAAGACTTATCGGTCATGAATTTTTTTTTCTTTTTGATTATTATGAGTTTTTCTATTTTCCAATCGGTTGAATAATATTGTTTATTCAAGGCGTTGTTGAAAATTATTGTGTAGGTATAACATGTGAAAATTATCTTGCTGGCGACGATGAAAGTAATATTTCACACATGTCTTTTACTTCTCTGTTAACGAAAATATATATGAATTTTAAATTTGCGTATAAATCAATAAAAATATTAGAAATATTGCATTTATAGCTAAAATATTTAAAATTTGTCAAAAAATGAAAAAAGAACGCCCAACGTGGGGCTCGAACCCACGACCCTGAGATTAAGAGTCTCATGCTCTACCGACTGAGCTAGCCGGGCCTGGCAGTGCTTTTGCATTAGCTCCATAACCTTCAATGCGTACTATACTACAACGCAATACCAACTGTACATTTTCAATTAAACAAAATAAATAAATTTTGCAAGAAAACAAATTTGCTATACAAATGTATAATATTTTCAATAAATTAAATAAATAAAATGCAAGTCGATTAAATTAGTTTCTAAAAAATTATAAGCAGTTTAACTCTATAAATACCATTCTTTTGAAAATAATATAGAAAAACTGTAAAATTTTAGACGAGAGTTGTGAAAATTAAGTTTTATTTTTAGAATAACGGAAGAGTTGATGTGTGGAGACTTATTTTACGGTAGTCATAGAAATAATAAAGTTAAAATCATAAATTTCTAATTATAATAACGCTTATTTAATACCATTAGTTGCAACTTTTATAAAGAATACAATACGCAGCATTTTTATACTGAAAACAACAAAACTTCATTGAAAACGTATGCATTCATACATAATGTATTTTGAAGTGTTTTAATTTAGATCAAACTGAAAATATAAAAGATTATAATTATGTGAACAATCTAAGAATTGAATAAAATGTGAATATACAGTTATTCCTCCAATGTTGATACCTGCAGAGCATGTTTCACTTTCGTAGTCAAGCAAGTGGTGCCATCTATCTATCGTTTGAGTATACTTGATATATAAAGTTTTTGAAATTATATTAATCACAGGTAAATATATATCATTACGATGCATCTTATGTGTTTTAATTTAAGTTTAATGCTTATCAATTTAAAGAAATAAAATTTTGATAATAGCCTAAACTGGGTATAAATAGTACGCCCGACATTATCGATCGTTCGTTTTTTCTCTCGCGCTGTAATGCGCAAACGCGAAAAAAGCAACGGGCTGTTCCAAAATGGCTGCCACGTCATGCGCTTCTCTTTGCCCCGTCTACATGCTTCAAACATGGCGTCGCTTCAAGTTAATGCATTTTTCTTAGATATCTTACAATCAATCTTGTTTTCTATCTCGAAAAAACTTCCTCTATAGTGAAATATTTAAATTAATTCAGATAATCAACTTCAACCTTTTGTTTTAAGAGGTCTAATTTTAAATTTAGTATTCAAATTAAAACGTTATATTCTATAATAATAAGATAAATAAAACACCCAAAGTGCTTTAGCGTATCTTTATACTGCAATGAAAAAAGTAGGCTAATTTAAAATTTTATAAATCTATGATGCAAAAGCGCATAATTATAAATCTTTCTTCGATTTATAGTCGGATAAATCAAATTCACCAGACATGTTTATAATATGTATTGTATATGCGACCTAACTGTAAAGCTGTATTCACAATTTCATGTAGTGATAACATTATTTTTTTACATAGTTTATCTTCCATATCAATAATTGTTTCGAATAGCATAATAATAGCGTAAGCATGACTTATGCATCTGCAAAACTGTTATCTTAACAGCTGGCATTATCTCAGTCGGAAAAACATACAAGCACATCCTTTTAATGTTTTAGAAACGTTGTGATAGTAGCCCTAAGACGTAAGTGGAGAAACGGCATTTCTTTTGCATTCACTCCCACTCCAACGTCCGCTCTCTCGTTCCATATGGACAACACGAGATATATCGAGAGTTGGGAATTTTCCACAAGCGCAGCGTAGCGCCCGAATCGACACGAACCGTCCAACTTCATGCCTCTGCCAATGAAAACCGCATTTATGATTTCCTTAACCCGCCATTCCACTCTAACGGAAATTCACGCGCGAATACAAACGTCCTCTAATAGCAATAGGTATAAAACTTTTATTTCGGATCAATAATTTTTTGAAACATTGAAAGCCTGATCCTTGAATTAGAGCAAAGACAAGGTATTGTTGATCTGCAGAATGACATTGTTGTTCATTGACATTTATTTATACCGATGATTTCCCACAGGATCGTAACACGTTCAAAGCAACCTATACATAAAAGCTAATCTAACAAATAAAACAATGAATAACCGCAAAATTCCGAAGAAATACGCGACGATGTAGGCGGTTGCGGCAACAAGATCCACCTGGAGAAAGACTTTCGAGAGCGGTGTTTGCGTAATGAATAAAACCAGGAATAACTCCGGGGGTTTTTCGACGAGAAGATTCCTACACAAGCGCAAGGCTTTCGTGAAAGTTTCCACCGTAGTTGGCTGCTGCTATAGAGCAGAAGCGAAACGCACACGAGCGAGGGAGGGAGAGCACGAGAAGGGGGTCAACAGTAGGGAGATCCCGGAGGGGAAAGTAGCGACCGAAGTGCCGTTTCTTGTTACCGCGGTCGGTATACTTATACATATATTTGACTAAGCTCTGCGCGCGCCAACTCGCACTGCGCTTGCGCACTATCATACTCCCCACCCTTTTACGTCATCAGGTATATGTATACTGTACATACTGCTGCGTTCCCGTACTGCGTCAGCAGCACATTGCTGACACTGTACAATTTTCAAATCGAAATTCCCTCGTTTTTTCTCAACCTCCCACTTTCGTCATTTTTATCGGACGTGATTACCGGTAACTACGCCCCGTCTTGCTTCTTTCTCCAGACATGTTTTTGTGTGCACATACGATGTTTTTGTGCCCCTACTACGCGACGTGACTAATGCCGAGTTTCATTGATCTTGGAATTTCCTGTACTTTCCTTCGACCAAGACGGCGTACAAAAAGATTAGAGGGAAACACCCGCGCGCCCGATACTGTAACAACTACATATGTATATGCAAGAAAAAGGCGGTCAACGGTGCATTCTCCCCGCGTGACATTAGACCGCGCGCGCGCGAAAAGGAAGCACGTGGTCGAAGATAAGAAGGGAGGAAGGAAATTCGTGTTTGAAATGCGTAACCGGTGATTTCGCTATTGTCCTGGACTTAATGCGATACAACGTATAAAAGTTTATGTTCTTTCTTAAATGGCGTCGAATAGCGAAAAAAAATTTCCGTACACAATACATTCTCTGAATCGATTAGTTAATTATTTTTTTTACGTCCGTACCACCAAAATCGAAAATTCGACCGTTTTCTTCTTTATTATTTGGACAAACACATAAAAGTTTTCGGCTAACTCGGCAAACTTTTGCACCTACGTGCTTTGTTGAAAAACATCGTCATGCGACCAGACAAAAAAACATCCTCGGAAAAAAAAAGAGCAGACACAACATAGAACGCGGGAGGGAGTGAGCGCTGCGCGCCCAAAATCCACCTGTTTCGCACCGCCGAAAGTACACAATGCGGCACTAGTTCCGAGATTCGCAGACCCTGTATACCTGTAAGTGTGCGAGAAGGAAAGGGAAGTCGTAAACGAAGAGAGAGAGAGGCGCTGACCTCCTTCCTCTACCTATAGGTATATACAGCGCCGTCTCTCTCGGTGTCTCCCGTAACGTTCGCTTTTGAATTTTTCGAAAAGCATCAGCTAACCATTCCTTTGTCATGATACAAAGCCTCTCGAAGGCGTGAGTTTTCGCGGGGATTACGAAGGGTTTCGCGCGTGGAAGCCGAGTTTTCAAGCACAGCCCCATATCAGCTTTTCGATGAATTTTCTCCAATGCGTCTTAACTCGCGCGTTTTTCCCTGTGTATGTACTCGCGGTATCAGCTACATTATGCCTCGCTGACAAACTAGCCGAGCAGCCCGTCGCCGCCGACGCTTACCGCGAATTATCTCGCCTGTTCTTTATGAAACACCGGGTGATTTCGCACTCGAACAATAGCCGAGAACCTGCCCCGCATAATGGTAACCCTAACACTTACCGGATCATCGTCGCCAAATCGTAGATCTTCATCATCGTCAAACAGAGAAGCCTCCGCCCGGTTCGGTGGAGAACAATCAAAAGCCATGACGGAGGATTCCGCACTTTACTGCCTCTCTTCTCTCTCTCTCTCTCTCCTGCCCCTCCCCCACTGTAGTGCGCGCGCACACGGACGAGCGCGAGCGAAGTGGGCGCTGCTGCCGTCGCGGCGCCAGTTAACGCGAGGCTTCCGTCGAGACCCGAGTTAAAAAGATAGGGCGTTGGTGCTGCCGTCGTTGGCGCTCTACTGCATATGTCTCTACTCCCTGTGTGCGAGCTGCGCAATCTATATGCACGTCGACGGGAGCAGGAGAGAAAATCTTACAAGGTCCAGTATAACGGAGCACTGCGTCGACCGACAGCGGATATCGCTGCTGCTGGTAGAGTTTGTCGTGTACACGACAAGTAGTCTGCGTGAGGTGTAGTACTTATAGTTTGAGCGCGCGCGCGAGCGCGTGTGCGAGTGTCTCTCTGTGTGTGTGTGTGTGCGTCTGTGTACATAGGATAGGTACATAGTGTACAGACGAGCACGAGAGAAGAATCGAAGATGCCGCTTAGCATCGGGGTGAATCTCCGGGTTACGGGCCACTGTAACCAGGGTGGTCGCAAGTACATGGAGGACATGTTCAGTGTGGCGTATCAGCAGTCCTCGAACGATCGCGAATTGGAGTATGCCTTCTTCGGGATATTCGATGGACATGGAGGCGGCGAGGCCGCGACCTTCGCCAAGGAGAACCTCATGGACATAATCGTTAAGCAGAAGAACTTCTGGAGCGACAACGACGAGGACGTACTCAAAGCCATTCGCGATGGATACGTCAACACGCATTACGCGATGTGGCGCGAGCTAGGTGGGTAGACCTCCCTGTATTTCGTATCTCTACCTGTCTCGGCGCTGCGTGTGTTCGAACATCATTGTTATTGTTGTTGTTATTGTTGTGTCTCGACACGAAAATGCAAGGGCTAGAGGGAAAAACGGACGGGTCCCGCGTATTTTCTCTCTCTCTCTTTCTATCCCCACCATCAGTGAGGATGACGAGCTCGGTTATATGTGTGTATGTGCGTTGGTGCGAGACTATTTCGGAGTTGGGCTCTCTCTCTCTCTGGTCAACGTGTTGCGCGCGGCTCTGTCTTCGTTGCTGCTGGGGCTATTGTATGTGGCTAAAACGGCGCAAGAGAGAGAGACAGGAAGCGCGGAGCTACGGAGAGAGAGAGAAAGGCCGAGGTTACGAATATTTAGGTTATGTAACGCCCGACATGGCCGAGCGGGAGCAATACTGGCGCTCTTTTCGTCTGAGCTGCGCGCGGGAGATTTGAATTTCGAATTGGTTCAACTCTATTGCTTATCGTTACTTTTGTGAGAAAGATCCTTCGTTGGTATTAGACAACAATGTGTGCACAGTTTTGAGATATGTGTGCCGGTGAATTAGTTAATAGGTGGAGCTTCATTACTTTTACAGTAACTTATTAAATTTGGCAATTTACGGAGTTAGCGATACTTACAGAATTTACAGTGGATGCTTGTTGATGGAACAATTTGTTGGAGTTTTCAAACTCCGTGTTTATAGTTAATGTTAATGTTGAATAGATGGCAAAATTTTAAAATTATTACCATCTGTTCTTGAGCACTGGCTTTTTTGCATTTCTATTGTAAGAGTATTTTTTCTGCTATTTATTTAAAAGATTTAGATACTAATATAAATATATTTGCTCTGTATGTTATGCAGATAAATGGCCTAGAACAGCATCTGGTTTACCATCAACAGCTGGTACAACTGCCAGTATTGCCTTTATTCGCAAGGGAAAGATCTATATCGGCCATGTTGGAGATTCCGCCATAATTTTGGGTTACCAAGAAAAGGGAGATCCTCTATGGAAATCAAAGCCTCTGACTAAAGATCACAAACCTGAGTGTTGCGCAGAGATGATAAGAATTCAAGAATCTGGCGGAAAGGTTGTCAGTAAATCCGGTGTTCCCAGAGTTGTATGGAATAGGCCACGATTAGGCCATAAGGGTCCAGTTCGTAGGTCAACGCATATAGATGAAATTCCTTTTTTGGCTGTTGCTAGATCTTTAGGTAAATGAAATAACTTGTGACTAGGATTATTATTTGTAACTAGGATTATTACTTTAATAATTCATGTTTTTTTTTCAATCAGGTGATCTATGGAGTTACAATTCAGAGTTGGATACATTTGTTGTTTCACCTGAACCAGATGTTAAAGTAGTAAAGATTGATGTTAAATCACATAGGTGTCTTATATTTGGAACTGATGGCTTATGGAATATGCTTAGTGCCCAAGCTGCAGTAGCTATAGTTCAAGCTGCTGAAAAGCACAATGAGAAACATCTGATTGCTTCGCAGCAAACTGGACATGGGGTATGTTGATTACAGATCTTGTTAGTTTGATTTCTTTGGCCAGTATTATTCTTGACTAAAAGTAACATCACATTTAAATATGTATATATCGATTGTGAATTAATAAAATAATTTAATTTATAGCAAAATGATGCACAAATGTGGATTAATCCTTCAAAAAGCCTAGTTGATAGAGCACTTGACAGGTGGTCTTCAACACGATTGAGAGCAGATAATACTAGTGTAGTGACACTAATGCTTGATCCACCTGGACCTACACACAGCGAGGTAATGTATTATAGAAATTTCACTTAGTTAAATTACTCATAGGAGTTCATCATAATTAATTCTTTATCTTGTGCTTTTATTTCTAGATTCTTCTGAGCCAAAAACGCGATGGAGTTCGACCACCGGCTCCCGTAGTAGTGCCCGAGATGGTTCACAACGCGTTCCCATCCCCTGATGTCAGGTCATTTTTTGCCAAACCAGAACCGGAGATCTATAATCCGTTTCCGAGGTCTCCCATGACCGCGACTAAGCTGCCGAGCTACTCTGAACTTCAGAAACACCCCGACTCTTCGAATCACCTATTTGAAAATAGTACTGCCAGCACACATCTCACGAATCTCGAAAGCACGAGTAGTGGCTGCAGTAAATACGCAGCCTATCTGTCCAAAGAGGAGCCCAGCACTAGTAACGTTAATCCCAATGAAGGCTTAGTGGAGACGCCGCAGTTAGAAGAAAGCATCCAAGTAGCTGAGATATCTTCCAGCAACTTTTCCGATGAGCACAGCAGTACCACTACTGTTACCGTCAATGTAGAAGAAACTACCACATTAGTTTCGGAGACAGAAGAGACGGTTCTTGAAAATAGTTTGTGTACGGAAGAAACGCGAACTACGGTAGGATCCGTCATTGCAGAGGATATTGATGTGGCCTTGGAGATGGCAGAGACGGAGTTCCTACTCGAAAGGGAGAGCTGGTTGCAAAAGGTCCCTGAAGCTGAAAAATTTACGGGTGAGGTTGAGAACGCAGACCTACAACCGATCAAATTCAGCGAGCCCCCGTCAGGACCGCGGCTCAGACGAGGCGTCCATGAGCCCAGTGGTAACAGCACCAAGAGTACGACCACCACCATCACCCCTACAACTGGTCCTGCTCTTACGACGAGGCGAATGGGGGGTGCGGCACCGATGAGCGGCATCATTATTCGCCAAACGCAAAACAGTAGGAGACGTCATAGCACTGGTGCACCACCTAACAATCAACGGCAACAGCAGAGGCAAAGGAGGTCTCTGACACCCAAGTCGTCGACTGCAGCGTCGACGTATCTTGCCTCGTCAGCTTGTACTGCCAGCAACAGGCTAAAAAGAGGCTCAAAGGTGCTTTTGATTGGCGAAAGTGGGTTTGACGAACCAAGAGTTGGTGTCGGTACGAAAAACGCTGCCGAGTGCAAATATGAGGCCAAAGATAACAGTGGTAATGGTGACAGTGGGGAACCGTGCTTGAAGAGGAGAACAAGATCGGAAGATGTTAGAAAGATGCAAGATGAAAACGATCCGGCAAACCAGAAAGTCGAGCAACAACACAGTAGACTTAGATGGCCTGGCAATGAGACGTCGATTTCGAGAACCAGTAAGTTATATTCAATAAACATAAACACATGTGTCCTTTTATCGTTCGGCCCCACAACACCTCGGTCCACGACATATAACATCTTGACTGACACTTTTCTCCTGCGCCTTCTCTTTTAATTTACATTCATGTTCTGACGATGTATACGTACGGATATCAACAAAAAAACATGGAATTTCAGGCCTACATAAGGGAGGATTACGCCTCCGAAAAGTCGGCCAAAAATATAAAATTTGTGACTACTCGTGAAGATTATTTCCTTCCCAATTTAAACAATAGACGACTAATAGAGTCGACATTCTGAATTAATTTAGAGTTATACTAAGTAAATTACAAGCGAAATTCTAAAACGTATCAAAATTTCCAGATGGAGTGCTGAACTCGAGTACGGGAAGTATCCAGGAGAGGCGGCTTTCTTCACCAAACTCGTTCAAGCGTCGGAATTTGGAGAAGAAAGTGACACCGGTAAAGACGATCCGCAGGCCATCGATCAACCGGTCGACGAACCGTATTCAGATGCGGGAAAGCTTCTGGGAGCAGCAGGGACGTGCCAGTCGGACCGGAGCTAGCTGTTCGTCTAATCGTCGTCAGACAGTCGTTGGTATCATCAGCTCAATTCCCGAATCCGTATCCGCTTCGACGTCGACCTCGTCGTCTTCCTCAGCGCCCAAACGCTGGCTCAGATCAGACACAATTGCTGCGACGCCAATCAAGACACTAAGGTCGAGAAATGTCGATATCGCAGGGCATACGGTGCCGGCCCAAGTGGCCCACCAGCACGGCACCGTTAAGACAAGTAGGATCATTGAGCACACGACCAAATTAAAACAGACGACACCAGCATCGACAATAGGTGCGGCAGGATCTCTGGGAACTCATAGCACTCCACAAACTCCAGGTCAGTGTTTTTTTCGTTTACAAAATTTAACGACTTCGAGCTTTAGGCTATCGTATATCGTGATTATTACTATACGATTGTTAAAAATTTAATTCGATGTTATTTTATGTTACAGCTGTAGCGAAGGTAAAACCTGCAAATTGCGTATCTACGCCCGTATCGATAGCTACGCCAAACAGGACGAAACAGAGCTGTAGTGTATCACCCGTTGGAGGTAATTCCACCTCGTGCGCTAGCACAGGTGGTACTTCTACGACACCCAGCACGACGACGACATCCACGGTGCTGATATCGAAACGTGCTAAGACACCGTACAATCCAAGCGCGATATCGCTCTCAACAAGATCGCGTATCAAGCGTTTCAGCAAGTGAATGACGCTCAGTGGTCCCTACACAAGCGTCGACTTACGTACTTTTGTAGATAGAGTAACTTAATTAGGGATTTACGGAGTTGATAGTCATATTATATTATATCGTGCTGAAAAATGGCCTATTGAATTCTAATGTGCATTGTCAATCTAATACTTTTCGAGCACAAATCTGTTTGAGAGTCATAACGTATGTTTATGGGTGTGAGATGTAATTTATTTGACTTTGATGAAACTTGAATCGACGAGCGTTCGGTACTTTCTAATTGATTAAGCGTCCAAGAATATTGAAATTGGTGTTCATTTGAATTTAATATGCTATTCTTTCAGTAAATCATTTCATTTCGCGCGGAAATACATAATTCAACGCTCTGCTAGCTTTCCTTTCTTATCTCATTTTGATTTGTACGCATCGGACGGGCAAGATTTATTACTCTCCTGAGTATCAGTGAAATATAATTCTTGAATTCTATTTCACATTTTTACTGGGGTCTGATAGTATAATAATATCAATTTAAAGATGCTCTATTGAAAGGTCTCAAGTTCTCGTATCTTCTTAGACCATTTAAAGAGTTTAAATTTACTCAATAACTAGTCGATTAAGAAATTTCGTAATGTCTCCAAAATATTCTTTCTCATTAGAACTGTAATTCTTTTTACATTATATTTTTCCAACTAAAGTTCTAAAGTTGAGTTTATTAGAAATTTCGTAAATAATGTTTATTGCTGTAAATTAATGTCAATAAAATCAATAACTTTACTATTATTTTATAAAGTTTTGTCGTCTAAAATCATTATTTTATTAATTTTGAAATATTTTTTCGCGTAATTTACTAAACAATTATTACGTGTAAAATATGTTTTTAAATTAAATTATTTATGATAATTTATTAAGTTTGTGATAATTTTTTGATAATTTACAAATTTAATGCGAGAGATCCTAATGTTTTAGAGACTACGAAAAATCTAATCTTTTTAACACTACAAAAAATTAATTGATACAACTTTTGATAAAATTTAATTTCATATCATTATCGATTTCATCCAATTTCATATGTATAATAATGCGGCTATAGTTATAAAAACTTACATTTTTATATCATTTAACGAGATCAACTAGCACTCTTTTACTTGTCAGTAAAGTGACCCTATGCATTGGAGTCACTTTAATTTTCCAGTAGAGTAAAATAATTGGCATATACTTTTATGTGAATCTTTTCAAACTGACAAAGAATCTTATATTTTTTAGTTCATATATCAGACATTTTGTAATTATAAAGCAAGTAAACGACAAATTTACCTTTGAAAAAAAATGAAAATGACTTTCTAAGGTTTGAAAAGACTGTCTCACTAAAAGTATCTTAAAATGGGTAACTAATTTTGTAAGTAAAGAAGCTATCTATGATAACTTGAAACAGGACACGCCACTCTTACTTAAATTTTTAGATATATATGCGTTAAATATATACATTTACTTATTAATATGTGCGTGATGAACAAGGAAAAAATAAAGTAGTGCGATACAGTAAAACAAAAATAAGATACTTCTTTACTTTAGGCGCTAGTTCTAATTTTAGGTACTATATAATTTTGTTTCCAATTGACAGCGAAGTCTAGAAATACTACTTCTTTATGCGTGTGATAAAGTACATCGTTACTCTTAGATAAAAAAGTAAACAATGCGATTGTCAGCGAGCCCGAAAGCTATTTGAATGATAAAGGAGCATTTATATATCGACATGAAATGATTGTATCTTAGCTCGTGTGAACCTTCGTGCACTTGTATGTGATACACATAATATTTCCGTATAAAGATATATATCCGATGCGTACGCAAAAAAAGAAGATTTTTCGTGCATTATGAAAACAAAGGAATAAAGAAAAGATATATTATATATAAATATTATATAATAGCAAATTAAGTTAAGGATAAATAAAATTTTCATATGTCTTAAATCTTGATCAATGCAGATGAGCTGTTGGAAGTTCTTATTGTGAGGGGCAACAAAGCTCCATATATAGTTTATTCGTGTAAAAAATCGTGAAGTAAGAAATATTGTATGTGAAATGGCGATTGAAATGGGAAAAATAATACTTAGAGCAGGGGTCGTAAGAGTATTTTTTTAAAGAAAGCTTAGTTTAACCGCGCGAATTGATCGTATATAAAGAATAATGGTAATTATAAGTAGAGCAATAGCTATGAGAAACGGAAGTGAGAGAGAAGTGCGTTATAGGTAAAAAATGAAGCAACAAAATAAATGGGTTGGCGGTGGCGAACACGAAATAAAAATGTGTGATCAACTGTTTGACTTGCATACTGTATATTTTAATAAAAAATAAACTACATCGAAAAACAAGGAAAGGGAATTTTTCACCTTATTAATTTGTGTAAATCGTCCATTTTGATTAGAACTACATTAGTACAGACTTCATTGTTCTTTTTCCTTGATTTTTTTCGTTGATACTTACAGATAGAGATACATTTTTTTTCCTTATTAGTATTCCAGTAAGTAGAAAAATATTCATTTCAAGAGCATATTATGAATTTGAAATCGTGGTTTCCCCCAAAAGTCTTTGTTCAGGTGATGCTGAATTGAATAACAACTCGTTTGTACTATGTATGTGTTCATGAAGTAGTCATCATGTTTCAATGAAACACGATAGTTGTAAAAAATATAGACGTGTTCCAAGAGTCAAGCCAAGAAAGTTTCAATGTAAAGAAAGGAATACAGATGTTTAAATTTTCAAAAAGAGTTTTGCTCAATGTCCGTTCTTTCAACTTGAGCTTTCATATTTATACATGTACTTGCCCGTTGGACAAAATGAGAAATATTTCAAAACTAAATGGATATCATACATTGTAATAAATGCAGAATTTCATTTTACGTCTTTATTGCACACATGATATACTATTATGAAACTACACACTGAATCAAAAGGTTGCAATCAGTAAATTTGAAATTGAATAACAATGACAGAAAGCATTTCAAACAATATTTGAACATTAAATATATGTTATATTTTAAAAGTCAACAAACGAATTCGCTTAGTTACTCAATATAATAACTTCACAATTTCAAGATAAGACCCTAAAGATAAGGCGGTGGCGGTGATATAAAAGTGTATATCGCATCAACTTAAATCTATTATCTTATAAACTTCCTCGAGACCACGTATAGTCTGGTCTGTTTTTGAGTGAACGACTGATCTTCAGTGTCCGTTTGAGCCTCGGATTCGCAGTAGCCTTCTTCAATACGTATATATAAACCTCCGAAATCGTTTGTAAGTGATACTATCAAAGCACATACGTCGTGAAGTATAATATTATCAAGCTCAAGGATTGTGTTGAAGTTGTGATTACATTATCTTGTTGCTGTTTTTTCTGAGGTTAAAGCATGGATGTTGGTTAACGTTATTTTATTGAGGCACGTCAGCTTTGACAGGAATTAGCTGTACGTAGAATGGACTAATGTTAATGACAATTGTGGCAGAAAAAAAAACGTTTCATAGTGTTTCTCGAGAAAAAATTTGACGGCTGGGCTGTTCGTACAATCTAATTGTAAGTAGAGATGTTGAATATTGTTAGATTTTAACTATTGTGTCTGATATCTTATCGTCATGTTATTCCTCAAGATCAATTTGGTGTTGTGACAATAAAATTTACAATTTTAATACGAATGTTAGCAGTAGAGTAAAATTCTTAAAATGGAATCTATTCTATTTTATAAGTATTATTTGAAAATGACCTTAAAACTGATCTAAATTCGCGCTTCCTTGAGTTGTTTTGTTTTAGAGCTTGAAATAAAAACTGCAGAGTAAAAATGGACTCATTGAGCAAATTAACGTTGATAACATTAGCATGTTTACTTTATGCTTCTCACTGTAATTCGTTATCACTGAAGGAAACGAGTGGATCCTTCGAACTCTCAATCATTCATTTTAGCGATTTCCATGCAAGGTGAGAGAATGAGTGTAAATTTTATTTATACTTTTTTTTATAAATCCATGACGGTGTATATGCATGTATTATGAATTTGACTTGTCCATTGGTAACTATTTTCGACAATATTCCATTTCTTCAGATACCTTCCAATTTCTCCATCTGGCGGTCTTTGCTATGATAAAGCAAAATGTGTTGGTGGCATTGCAAGAGTTGCAAGCATCGTACATCGCCTCAAGCAAATTCGTCCAAACGCAATATTTCTAAACGCCGGAGACTGCTTTCAGGGAACTTTGTACTACGACATCCATCGCGGCAATATTACTGCTTATTTTATGAATAAATTGCCTCACGATGCAATCGTACGTATATATGTTATTTAAGGGATTTTGTCTCACGAACTACTAAATAACTTTAGTATTGATCGCTAGACTATTGGAAACCATGACTTTGACGACGAAATATCGGGTCTAGCTTCGTACATAAAACAACTTCAAGCTCCCGTTGTGGTCACCAACATCGATCAAAGCAACGAACCTTCATTGCGGGTTTGTCTGTTGATTATTAATGTATTATTTAACAGAGATTACAATAATTGAAACCGTTGTTCTGTATCCAGAATCTGTATACCAACAGTACAATCATTCGAAAAGGTGACAAAGATATTGGTATCATTGGTGTTATTTTCTCCGATACTGACGTAAGATATACAAAAGCACAAGTTTTTGTGATTTTTTAATATGATTTTCGGTATCTAATAACGCAAAAAATATTTCAGAAAATATCATCACACACCGGAAGAGTGAAATTTTTGAACGAAGTCGAAACTATAAACTTAGAAGCCAAGAAACTGAAAGCTCGAGGTGTCAATATTATCGTTGTCTTAAGCCACTGCGGTATTGATCACGATAAAATCATAGCCAACAATTGTCCTGACGTGGATGTAATCGTCGGAGGACATTCGCACATTCTGCTTTATAATGGTATTATTATCTCAATTATGAATAGTACTTTTTCAATTGTGTCTACAAACATTTTTACATCGCAGGTATAGCACCGTCGGGTGATATCGTTTACGATAAGTATCCGGTAGTAGTATCTCAGAGAGGCAGTAACAGAAAAGTTCTGATTGTACACGCGAGTGCATTCACAAAGTAAGATTATAGCTTTACAATAATATATACAGAGAATGTGTAAAGATGTGTTTTATTTTGAAGAATTTTTTAATTACAGATATATGGGCGACATCAGAATTATTTTTGATGGAAATGACGAAGTAGCCTATTGGAAGGGTAATCCAGTATATTTGGACAAATATGTGAAACAAGGCAAGTAGTATATTGACATATACAAATGTGCTAAATTAAATAAATAACCGTTAAGAGGATATTAAAAATTTTTAATACGATTTCTCTTTCTTTAGATCAATCAATTATCGACGAATTGCGACCATGGTCTGTACCAGTCGATAAAATCGGCAAAAGAGTCATTGGAAAAACTAGAGTATTTTTAAATGGCGCTTGCCTCTCCGGCGAATGTAATCTAGCTAATTTGATTACGAATGCCTTTGTTGACATGGTCATTTTATAATCTGCAAAAACTATTAAATTTAAGTCTTTCTAAGTGAATAATGTAATTACTTTTTCAACAGTATGCCGCCAACTCAACTATCGGCATAATCGCTGCTATTAGTATACAAAATAGTATTCCCATTGGCCAGATTTTATATGAAGATTTATACATGGCATTGCCCTATAATAGCACATGGGATTTGATTGATCTCCAAGGAAAGGATCTACTGCAGGTATATCATTCATATTCAATGTTGAAGAATAAATTTTAAAGAAATTTCCACAAATTTCAAGTGATTGTTTGTTATCAGAATCTTGCGAGATGATAGACTATGAAATGTTATTAATTAATTATGATAATTATTAATCTATAATGGAAATAATATTTCTACGATGTGTTAAAAATATAACAGCCAATAATATGATCAACTATTTATTTTACATTTATTAGAAAATCAATTGTACCTCTCGTATACTTATATATTTAACTACTGGTATTTAGCAACTTCAAAATTCTCATCTCGGAGAGAGTCATATGACTAGTCAGACCTGATCTCAGCCAAATATATAAAAATATTCTAAATATATTTTCAGGTCCTTGAAAATAATGTAGTTGTTAACACAACCAGTTTAAGCTTCAGCAATTCATTACAATGGTCAGGTCTAGAAGTTATTTATAATCTGAGTAATCCAATGTCGAAGCTTGTCAGCGCCAAAGTTAGGTAACTATATTGTTATGAACGTAAACATGTAAAATCTAATGCACATATACGACGTACTTACCATTGTATTTTTACGCTATTCAAGATGCTTCGGGTCCAAAGATAAATTTGAAGATATAGATGTCAACAAGTGGTACCGCATAGTCGTCGATTCGTATCTCGTCACGGACGCTTTCAAAATCATCAAAGAAAATCACCGAAACCACGTTCCCGGATTTACGAGTGACGTTCAAAACCTAGTAAATTACGTTAAGAAAATTAAAACTGTGGACATAAAAACCGAAGGAAGAATGATCTTCATTTAATTACTCGTTACTTAATTATGCGTCAATAATAGAATTTGCGTACACTTATATACTTATGATTATATGATATCCCGTAGCTTTTACTTGTGATTAATATAAACTTTGACAGGCCATAATATATGTACTCTGTTTCATTCGATATATTAATAATGTTATAGCAACTAAAATAAAATTTCATCACTGAACTATCCGGTACCAGCTTTTGAAAACACACAAGTGTTCGGTAAAACAAAAATACTGAAACCAGTCATTCGCTTCTTCTCTTGACAGCGAAATATCGTTATATTGGCTAGGCCATATATTGCACAGCATTATATATATATTTATATAAGATAAACGAAACGCTAGAATGCACGCTTACGTCAACCAGAAAAGATATAAAAAGCGCGTAAATGAGGGAAATGGATTTCTACAGAATAAACACTGCGCACCTATATGTTACACGCTGGTATATATACGTTTTTATATTGTAATTGGATTTCGAGCAATAAATATATAGACAACTACAACTATAAATAGTCGCTTGACTTATTAACACATTTTATGCACGTATAAACGTTCGCGTATAAACGAAGGATTAGGAGAAAAGTGGAGCATGAGTGATTCGGTTGATCCAATAAACATTTAACGGGTCACGGAGGGTGTGTAGGTGCGTATATGTTCGTGTATAACTAAGATAAAATAAAACCATAGTTTCATTATACGTACAAAATAGATAAGAAGTCTTACACTTGTTTTATCCATGGAAACAACGTACGATTGGAAGACTGAAAAGTTATATATTTATGTATTATAGAAATACTTGGATAATTTTTAGTAATACTATTGCATTATAATGAAGTACATACGAAACAATATATTCAGTTCATATTTTTTTTATATATATATTAGAACTACTACTCAGTAACATTGCTTTACAGTCAAGCCATTATCACATTTTTTTATGTTTAACTATAAAATTACGAAGTTTTTATATTTTACGAATGCATATATACTCGCTGTTGTTACAAAACTGTCGCATTTAGAAGTATCCAAACGAAAGGCGATGTAAGTAATAAGTGCTACGAGGCAAAATGATGCTTATTAAAGTAAATCGAAGATATAGTATCTGATATTTTGACTTACATTGTGTAATTAAACTGATACATGGGCAACAAAATTTTGTACAAAAATATATAGAGCCCTTTTCAATATTCGCGCTCTTCGACTGTTATGCAACTATTAGATTGCTAAATGCGTGAACGACTTATTTGCAAATAAAATTTTCAGTCTACTTCATTCTTTGTTTCAGACGGACGACATTCGCCATCTCTTTTACTGCAAGTTAAATAAAGATCAAGTGTGTTTATATAAATTATTGCGTAAATACAGCAACTAAAAATATATAGTTTATTGAAGTCGACAAAATTCAATATAAAGATCTCTAATTTAATTAAATGGTAAGTCTGAATAATGTTTTTCGCATTTTATCTCGATTAAATCGATAGCTACTATAAACAACAATTAAAATCGTTAGAGCTTTCTATACACTTTTATTGACTTTAACTAATTCTCTGGAATATCTTCTGTGGTTTTCCGAAACAAGCGCCTAAGTCCTGTGTTGTCTCAAATTAATTTAGGACCGGTTTTCGTATTTTAAATCATGTACTTTTCATCTAAAAATAGCAAAACCAACCAAGACGTACTAATACTCGTGGCCGCCTAAGTCCGCCTGCCTGAAATCCATAAGTCTACTTAGATTCCATAAGAATAAAGTGTCCTACGCGTGATTTCTATTGTTCATCGTCGATTTTCGCCACTTTTAGGCATATATGGAACAACGTAGAAAAAGGTCCCGAAGTCGAAAACAAAAATAAAAATTTCAAGATTCTTCATACGCCTATGTCCAAAGATTCCGGAATAACCGCCCTATATCAAGGGTTTGCGGTGATTGCCGAAAAAGCGAAACGAATTTCAGAGCCTTGCCTGCATGGTTGATGATCTTTAGGATAGCTGATTGAACGCCTCCATTCTGTAGCTCCGATTTTGGAAGCCTCGGCGAACATTAAAGTCGCATTTTCTAGAAACATGAAAAATAAACTTAGGCGGTTGTTTCAGGAAGATATATATTTGAGTTATTGTTAAATGTGATTCAGATTTATGTGTCATTCAATTTGATAATAAGTTTATAATATCGATTTTATATAATTATGCCTGCTAATTATTAGCAGGGAATTTACTCGACATATTCTGCTCAAAAGCACAAAAGGTTTTCTAAAACATAATCTTTTTCAGAAGACGGTTTGTACCACAAATAAAATGAAAAATAATTGCACGAAAATAAGTTGGACACGCCACGTGACATTGACGCTACTGCTATGCGCGACTTACGCTTCTTTCTGCCGTTCATTGCCGTTAAAAGAAGCTAGCAGATCTTTTCAACTTTCAATCATCCATTTTAGTGATTTTCATGCCAGGTAAGAGAATTTTTAAGCGAGCAAGGGGTACAAATGTTATATAACGTGTACATTCTCCAGTCTTGCGCTACATCGAGATGTTTAAAAATAATATACTAACTATATAAAAAGAAAGGTTCATCTTTCTAATTCCGATAAAGATTTTCGATTTAATCTCACAGATTTCTTCCTGTTTCGGAGTCTGGTGGGCTTTGCTACGATAAAGAAAAATGCATCGGGGGTATTGCCAGAGTCGCAAGCGTCGTCCATCACCTCAAGGAAATTCGTCCAAACGCAATATTCCTAAACGCCGGAGACTGCTTTCAGGGAACTCTGTACTACGAGGTTCATCGCGGCAATATCACTGCTCATTTTATGAATAAATTACCTCACGATGCAATCGTACGTATTATATATACATATATGTGCAGTTTGCTCTGGATTTCGACTCGCGAACTTTTAAAAGTAACATGTCGGTTATTGCTTGCTTTATCTCCAGACTATTGGGAACCATGACTTTGATGACGACGTACCGGGTTTAGCTTCGTACGTGAAACAACTCCAGGCCCCCGTTGTGCTCGCCAATATTGATCAAAGCGAGGAGCCTTTATTACAGGTGACATGTAAACGCGAACTTAAATGTTCTTAAAGTCAAACAAACATTAACGACTCTGCTATATACTATATTAATACGTGTTTCAGAATATTTATACAAACAATACGATCATTCAAAAGGATGGCAAAGATATCGGTATCATAGGCGTTACTTTCACCAGCACTGATGTGATTATATGCAATATTACATAAAAGCACATTTTATATTTCGTATACTGAATATATATTATACAATCTGCAAAATTGATTTCAGAAAATATCATCCCACACCGGAAAAGTGAAATTCTTGAATGAAGTCGAAACTATAAACTCAGAAGCCAAGAAACTGAAAGCTCGAGGTGTCAACATTATCATCGTCCTCAGTCACTGTGGAATTGAGCCGGATAAAAATATAGCTACCAACTGTCCGGACGTCGATGTAGTTGTCGGAGGACATTCACACGTTTTACTATATGACGGTATACACATAATTATGCATGATAATTTTTTTATGTTAAATCGATTAGTGAATTAACAAGATTTAGAGGAGTAGATATACAATGTTTTATATTCCCTCAGGTAAAGCACCGTCGAGTGATGTTCCTTACGATAAATATCCAATCGTGATTTCTCAGAAGGATAGCAATAGAAAAGTTCTAGTCGTCCATGCTAGTGCTTTCACAAAGTAAGCTTCTTACACAAATATGTAAAAAATTTAGACACGCGATTTTCTACACACATTCTTCAAATATGTGCAGGTACATGGGTGATATTAGAATTATTTTTGACCAAAACGATGAAGTAGCCTACTGGGAAGGTAATCCCATCTATTTGGACGCTTCTATTGAAGAGGGTAAGCATATATATTGTTTTTGTTGTGCAAATTTTGCTCGTCAATGATTTTTTTTTTAAAAGAAGCTGGGTTTCTATTAAGATCAATCGATAGTGAGGGAAATCAAAAAGTGGTCAGTCGATGTTGACAAGATCGGCAAAAGAGTAGTCGGAGAAACTAAAATAGCTTTAAATAAAAACACTTGCTATACTGGTGAATGCGCATTTGCGAATCTGATAACGGACGCCATGGTAGATTTGGTAATTTCGATTGAATCTTATAAACATGAATATAAAAATCTAGCGTATATTTACATTGCACGTATCAATATAATCGATGTTCTTTTGTAGTATGCTGCTAATACATCCATCGGCCTGACTTTTGCTTTTACTATTCAAAATAGCATTCCTGTTGGTCCTATTTTATTCGAAGATCTGTACACAACATTGGCTTACAATAATACTTGGGATCTGATCGAACTTCAAGGAAAAGATCTATTGAAGGTATTCTATATAAATTGTCGTACGATTATTATATACGCCTACTGTTGATGTAAAAAAAGCAATTTCATTTTATTTAATCATAATCTATTTCATTTTTAATAATACAGGCTCTCGAAGATAACGTAGCCCGCGGCCAAGGCAATTCGAGCTTTAGAGATCCCGAGTTACTTCACTGGTCTGGTCTAAGAGTCAAGTATAATTTAAGCAATCCAGTATCAAACCTAGTCAGTGCTAAAGCCAGGTAGATATTTATCAATTGCCGTTATAGTATATATGAAACTATTTTTAACATACATCTGCTCAATTTGTTCAAAAAGGTGCCACGGGTGCTACACGGATCGGTTTGAAGATATTGATGCCAACAAGTGGTACCGAATCGTTGTGTCCAGTTATGTCGTTACAACGGGTATTTCTAAGACCATCCAAGAAAAACACCGTAACTACGTCCGCGGGCTCACTCCGGACTTGGAGAATCTGGTTAATTACGTTGAAAAAAAGAAGACTATCAACATAAAATCCGATGGGAGACTGATCTTTGTGTAACTCATTCAATCAAACAAATAAATCGCGTTTTATCAAACTGT
Organism: Muscidifurax raptorellus; assembly: GCA_020010945.3. Lineage (NCBI taxonomy): Eukaryota > Metazoa > Arthropoda > Insecta > Hymenoptera > Pteromalidae > Muscidifurax > Muscidifurax raptorellus. The sequence continues at coordinate 36,921,833 of CM052077.1, read as the reverse complement.
TCTAACTACTTTATCCTTATATACCCTCAACGGTTGCAATGATTTGAATAAATATGAAAATGTTTAGCAACATTCAGATAAATCCCAAGCTTGTCATCGCTCATGCGATCGATGCTCAAGTGTCTCTGCTCAATCTAAATAACAATTTAAATAATGTTTCATTTGCTAGTTACTTAACCGAATATGATCGGAGGACAAGTGGAACGTGAGTGACTAACAGTTGATTCAAACATTCAACGTGTCACGGTGGTTGTAGAGAAGCTAGGGCCTAATGGTGTTTACTTTCCGAATACATCCTTTGATAAAAATATATATTTTTGTATTTGCACAGTTAGTCAGAAACAGTAATTTTATTTTTCAGTATTTATCAAATTTTGGATGCTTAACTAAAATTACGACCTTTTTATATTTAGCTACATATTCGTTGTCTTGATGCTCGCTGTCATTTCAAAAACTCTCAACGTATAATATCACAAGAAAAAATATTTTTGAATCTGTCACATAACACGAACATGCTTCATTTTGAAATTTGGATATTATTCAATAAGTTAAGGAGATATTATCTGAGACTTCAAATTTCACTTATAGTAATTAAATGGAGATATATTATAGGCGTTTCAAAGAGAAAAATCGCAACTCCTCATGAACTCACGTCCAACAACAAGGAATCAATAAACTTGTAAATTGCACCAAGTTCAAGCTTGTTTCGAACATTTATTTGCGCATTCAGAATAGGACACATTTTTTTACCGTTTTAGTAATACTTTATAGGTTTTGAGAAAACTGCAAAGACAGGACATGGCGCGTGGTGGCCGCGCCCAGTATATAGAAAACAAAGTTCCAACAAGCGTTTTTCGGTGATATCCATTTTATTTCAGATGGCAAAAATTAATTTTCTTTTATCTTCGTAAGATATTTTTACGAACACATCGTGTACAAATTAATTTTTACTATATTATGTTATAAATAAAGATTTTTTATTAATTGATTAACTACACATTTTAAAATTAAGATTATTATTTGTGGTTTATTATTCATTACATTCTTTTATAATATAATTATGATTATCACAAAACAATCTTGTACATACCTTTTCCATTACAATTATTTAACCATTTTATACAATGGATTAATTAAGCATGCGATATTAAATGCATGCATAGTAAAGAATTAAATAATGATTTAGAATTTGCACTGTGTAAAAACAAAATTCTTAAATTTAAAAAATATATATATAACGTATGTACACGTTGGTTTAACGTGTATGTAAATACATATAAAAGCTATTATAATATGGTTTCAATGATCAGCCCATAGGGTAGTAACGTAGTAAGTTTACTAGATTAATCAATAATTTGATTCTAAAGCTTACGTCCCAAGACTTAAACACATTTCCTCTGAACGAAAATTTATATCGTCTTGTTAATTCCACATTAACAATGTCACGTCCTTCAAAAATCACACATAAAACAATTTAATTAAATATCACAAAAATCTTTCCTATATTATAACAATCCAGCTTTAAGATGCTTATATAAGCATTGTTAACAATTGTTTTAATTTCATTCATGAAGTGAAGTGTGCACTTCAATATTAAAAAAGATTATTTTTAAAAACTACATATTATATTAATAAAGCTCTACATTTCTGCAAATGTATAAAAGATTAATTCGAAAGTTAATTTGCATTGAAAAGCAATTAAATTGATCAAAAATTCGAATTCTTTGCGATGTGCAATATTTACAAATTGAATATTATAATATAAATGTCTAAAAGTAAGTAAATGTCTAAAACCATCAGCTTTCTTATTGTAATGCTTCTAATTTACAAATATAGTTATCGAAAGGAGATTTTGCTTTAATACACAGTATAGGCTTCTGCTCGAGTTCTGAAATAAATACAAATTTCATGTATGTTCTTCGACAAACTGAGTTAAACTATACACTACAAAATATCCTACTATTTATTACGCGTGTTAACAGATACAAAAAAAATGAATACTCACCAAACAAATATTTTAAATATCTTAAAACTTCAAATATTGACATTTTCTCTTTTATAAACACATCATCAAACGACAATCTCGGCGGTTTCCCAAATTCTATCATAACTGCCCACAATTTTTGCAAAAGTTCATGAAATTCATCCTGTGTTATAAATATTTCACATAGAGATTGCGAATCAGCATCCCTGCTTAAAAAAATGATCTTATGAATGGATATGTAATATTTTAATTATTGTCTTTTAATTTTCCGTGTAAAAATGTGCTTTAATCGATTGACGTAAACAGTTTTAAATAAAATAAATTGTCTTGAAAATTTTGAAAGATATTATTATTAGTAAGAAACAAAAGTTACCGTTGAATATTGTATTTTTTTCATTTTGATATTTAATTTATATCTTCATAAAACTCACTCGGTTTCATTTTGTGCTATTTCGGCTGTCCTCTGCCAACGAACTCCGGCAAGGAAACTCTCATCCGACATTGCTACAATTGATGACGGTGGTTCAGTTCGTACTTCCGTCTCAGATATATGCACCCGCTCGTTGATTTGCATTGGCATGTCTGGTTGTATATTTGCTTCGACAATTCCTTGGACAGCTTCAGGAGGATCATCTGTAGGCAGTGCTGCTTCGGCCGGCGGCAAGTCAGCTGGGTCATCGTGTTCGATAGCCAATGGCTGGTTGCGTTGCCTAGCCTGTCTGGGTGATTCTGCCAACCCTGATGGTTCTATCAACTCAGGAAACCCCCTGTTTTCAATAGAAAAAATGAATTAGAATAGGTATGTGTATATATGATTATGAATTTAGTTATATATGAAATAAATCATCTAATTGTTAGTATATGATATACGATATATCTGCTTTTTACATATAAACTTGAATTATAAATTAAACATTCATCTGGTATAATATTTCGTTGATGAGCTTAAGATAGAGTATAATAATCATTATAGCATCGCATAAATAAAATGTATAAAACCTTGATGGACGGGTCGAATGATGCTCATAGCTGTGTACTACTGAGACAGGCACAGACGGAGGTGGCATAAGCTGCTGATCGATCTGCATCTCTGAGTGCGAGGGACTATGTAAAATAGGCACCGCTGATTTCGATCTCGATTGAACAGTAGAGCTTTCCCTGCGCTGAATCATAGAACGTCGTCGCCTTTTATTGACAAAATCGTCTCTTTGAGCTAGTTGATCGAGATCTAAAAAAAGGAATACATATATATAATTATGAATTTAGTTATATATGTAAACAATCAAGGCAATCTATAATAATGAACGGGATAAAATATAACTTACTGAATTCACTAGCATAGGATGTTGTTGTGGTGTTCATAAATTGGTCGCGTAATTTCGCCACCCAAAAACAGTTCAATTTATCTTTTCGCCATTCAACATTCATTCTAATGGATGGCAATGACATTAACGAACTGGCTGGAATTTTGCCATGAACATCGGGTAGGCAGGATTTCAACGTCTAGGATAAGCATAAATCGCAAAATGCAAACATTATTAAAACTTTGTTATAATGAATGAATTATAAAACATACCCTTGTGTATATGTTATCTAAAGCATTTGAGGCAGATCTATATTTAATTTTAATTTGTTTGTTTGTATCCTGAAAAACCCGTAATTTTCGTTTGGATGGTGATGAAATTACGGAAGCTTTGTTAATTTGTGGTAAAACAAATTCAGACTCTTGACCTGCATCTGTCTGTTGAATTAGCGCCACGTTTCTAAATTGTAAATTCAAGAATTGGCATAACGTTAATATTATAAATTGTTTATTATATTTAAAACACACTTAGAAACTTATGTTAATTGTTCATTATCTTACCTTTGATCTTCAGGAGCAATAGATGTGGGTTTTTGAGATCTTGGTAAATTCATCAGCTGTTCAGGTCTCAGAAATTCACCTGATGGATGGTTCACAGATTCGTCAGCTGTAATTGTAGAGAGTTCTGGCACTTCTATTATTGGGTTTACTACAACTTCATCTATGTTTCCTCTGTTAGGCATTTGAGCAGTTCCTGTGCTCTCTGTCGGAGGTGAAAATCTCTGGTTGTTATCAGGCACTAAAAAGAATGTTTAAAATTAGAAAATATAGTTATTTGTAAAATTAATAGCATAAACGTACATACTTTGTGCTTGTTGAGGGCTTTCATTCAAAGGTATATCTAAATTGTTTGTATGTGCAGTATTTGCTTCAATAGATTCCGGTATCAACCTGTTAATGAGTGACTGGCGCACAGAATGATGGGAAGCAGGACTTCTTGGTGAGTCTGCTATTAAAATCTGAGAAAGTTAGAAAATATTTATTAATTTATTTAAATAATTTATTAATTTATTTAAGTAGTAAAAATAAAGAAAACATGCAAAAAGTTAAAAAATATCTTACACGATTTCTTTTTTTTGGTGTTTCGTCATGTTCCCTGCGAGATTTCCTTTTTGGCGTAACTGGATGTTCATTATCCCCTGCTGAATACTCAGTGGGAGCTCTCTGTTCTATATCATCTCCTGCTTCAATATTAGCAAGTAGAATTATAAAATATTTGAATAATTATAAATTTTACAAGTATGGTTACCAATAGGTGTATGTTGCACTGTCGGAAAATTAGCGATAAACTCTCCTATATCTGTTCCAGGAGGAAGAGTTGGAAACCTGTAAAGTAAACCATAATAACAATTAAACGAATATAATTTATAAAAAATACATCAAGACAGCCACAATACTCACCGGTCAATCATATCCAAAGATGGTAATCTGAACGGCTTATTTACCTAAATTATGAAATTCATGTACATATGTAGTTTAGTTTTTAGAAATGAATACCTCTAATAACATATTTTTTAATTAAACCCTTACCTCATATTCATCTGTTTCCTTGAGCTGGTTTCTGTCCATTTGTTCCAAAACTGGAAACAATTTTTCGATGTCGAAAGTTGGTATTTCAGTATCCAAAAGATGCTGGGCTTTATCGTCTTTACTTTGATCAATGTTTAAGTTTTCAAGCTTGTCACCTTTCTGTGGATCAGCAACTTTGATTCTTTTGCTGCAAGCATTATACAAAAATTAATTGGTATTTATTTAGACTTCAGAAATATTATACATGTAATTATAAACCTTTTTTTCTTTGGAAGTCTTGGTATTGTTAACAATTTTAAAGTTTCTTCTGTTAGAAAATACAATACTTTGTTAGTTTAAGGTTAATTAAAAAAAACAAATATATTAGAATGAAATACCATATAAGTTATTCACTTGACACTGAAAAATCTTTACGGCTCCAAACGATAGTTGTGCTGACAGGTATAGGCTCAAACGTGGTTTTCCCTCATGCCCTATTAGACCTTCTATGATATCTTCACTGCAATTGGTTTATAAAAAAACATCAGAAGATTTGCAATGGTGTAAATATTCTAAAATCTAAGTTAAAAAATCTCACCATGCACAATCAACTTCAACACTGTTGATTTCTTTTTTGGACAATCGACTGAGGTAACTCTTTATTGTAGCTGCAAGCCAACATCGTGGTAGTCGACCTTTCTTGTTTTTTCGCAGACATAACAGTTCTGCTGCATAAAACATCTAAAAAGTGATCATATATTTATAGTGTGTTGCATTAATATGTAACATCATTCATATGGTTCCAAATATGTCAAAGATGAATCTCTACAAATTGGTCAATGTAGCAATTAAGTGATAAAAACTGCTGAATTTTTTAAATAGTGATTAGTATTCTCGTTCTTTTTAGATAGAGTTAATGTTATTACACCGCGACAAAGGAGAAGAAGTACTTATAAAAGATACCAAGAACTTTTCGGAGTCAAGTCCTGACACCGCGGATTGGGCAAGGCGGAGACGATTTTTGGGAAAATTAGTTGTCGGATTACAAGGTGGTTCGCGAGGTTCACATTCTTATACCCTTTTGTGTATATCAAGATAAATAATTCTCCTAATGAAGTAAAGAGTGAATGAATTTTGGAAAACTATCCGAAACAAGCCTGCAAAGTCGATCGGATATTTTATATTTTACGAGTTCATTTCCTTTTGTTACGAGAGTAGAGAATGACATATAGGAACTGCTCAAAAGCCATCATCTATAATAATTTTTTATTATTATACCTGATACGTACCTGTACCGATTCGAAGAGAAAATAAATAGCTCTATAACCGCGACGCTTCAAAATGAACTTGACACTCAGACCTCAACTCTCAACCGCCTCCGCTGACAGTGATTGGAATACTGAGCAAAAAAGAATAGGTGGTACGTTTTTAATAATATAACGCGCTCTCGGATTGGCTACATTTTTTCAACCTCATAACGAACTTTTTGAAAACGTTCCAACGCATAAGTAATAGGTGTTATTAACTTCTTGCATTGTGCGATTCTGCTTTTTATTCAATATAATACTTATAGAAGCATCGCTCTAAATGATGTTTTAGAATTTGCACTGTGTAAACACAAAATTCTTAAATTTAAAAAATATATATAAAACGTATGTACACGTTGGTTTAACGTGTATGTACATACATATAAGAGCTATTATAATATGGTTTCAATGATCAGCCCATATAGGGTAGTAACGTAGTAAGTTTACTAGATTAATCAATAATTTGATTCTAAAGCTTATGTCCCAAGACTTAAAGACATTTCCTCTGAACGAAAATTTATATCGTCTTGTTAATTCCGCATTAACAATGTCACGTCCTTCAAAAATCACACATAAAACACACAAACGCTCTAAATGATGATGAAAATGTAACCAATCTCACACGCGAGATAATGTCATAATAGCAAAGTCGCGTGTCATTCGATGCATTCTCAGATTCCTGTACAAGTAATAGCGAGAATATAATGTAATATGTGGTTCTATCATATGCCTTCTCCGACGTTGTGTTGCTGCTCACATGAAAATATTGCGAGCTAGAGTAAATCGCCTCGTAGGGAAAATGCGCATAAGTCACGAGACTCCCCCGTGCATGGACACGAGACACAAGACTTCTGTACGAAGCGCACGCGAATTTTAGAGCTATGTATATTTACTCACAAATGCGCTATATATACATACATATGTACGTGATACGTCGTAAACTACTGAAACGGGTATTTTAAGGGGATTAGAAAGTCAATGAAAAACTTGAATCTTGCGCCACAAAATAGCGGATGAAAAAACAATTAATTTACTTATATATAAGAATTGATAAGAGAAATATTACGAAAAACCAAGAGTTAGTTGCCCTCCGTTATGTATAAATCTATAATTTTACAAAGTTTTAAGTTATCATAACAATGTGTCGCCGAGAAAACGTAAAAAATGCGGTTTTTAAATATTTTTCAAAATATCCTCGCCGACATATTGTTGTAATAACTTGAAACTTTGGAAAACGATTGATATATAGTTACATAACGGATGGCAACTAACTCTTAGTAATTTTGTTTTTATATATTGTTATAAATAAATTAATTGTTTTTTCGTCTTTATACATATCCGACTTTACAGTTACAGAATTAAGGGATTCATATATTTATCAAGTCACAAATCACATTATATGTATGTACTAAAACAGGAGCTTATGAATATATTTAAACACGCATAAATCTCCTAATTATATATAGTTGGATGAACCGTTTGAAATAATTCCGAAAAATAATTGTTGAACAATACTGATTTTATCAAACATGCTCAGATAATTTATATATTTTGCCTCTCTGGCTCAGACAGGCTCAGAAAGAGCAAATCGGTAAAAGGCGAGAAAACAAAATTGTTGGAGAACATAGCAATGAACTACATATTCTGCATTGTATCCGAGTGTTTTATCCCAGTTTTGTCACGCGGGTGACGCAGATTCTGATGATGGAAGTATATTTCCGATAGGAAACATGTCTATATGTGCCGCCCGCCTTCGCTTAATAGCACATAGTCGGAAAGTTGAAGCTTTGCAGGGAAGGCCAGTCCAAAACTATTACGGCTGATTCCGCATACTCGCACTCGCACACCGCTAGAGTGCCGGATCTTGTTTTTCTGTGAAATTCATATCTATTGAAAATTATTCCAATTTTAGTTACATACATTTAGATCGTATAAACTTATTATTTTTCTACGATAAATAAGACAATGACATAGATTTATTTTCCATTCTTTATTTTGTTTATTTATTTATTTTTTGTTTTTTAAAATACTCGTAAACTTGTACAAGTGAATTCATACATAAGGGGTTCATTTCTGCCGTGTCGACGAGACTCTCGAGTGTGGCACATCGATAAGAGCACGTATACAATAAAAAAATTAAGTCTACCACAACGCGCAGTGATTCCAACCCTATATGCTATGCTTTTTATTCGTCTTCCATCGCGGTATTCCTTTTACTTTTTTATGTATATACTGGTCAGTCGATAGACATTTACAGAGCTTACATACGTATATATTACAGTAGACGAGGAAAACAGTCAGGATTCAATCATTTCATTAAGAATATTTGCTTGAGGATAATTACTTTGTTTGGCATACGTGATAATACAAATATTTTAATATTATTATTGTTTGACTGTATTTTAATTACGCGATGATCGAAATAAGATAAACTTATTTGATCATTTCGAGGTAAGAAATAATCTACATGACCAAAGTCTAAATTACACAGTGAATTGAATAAGACTTCGATAAAACTAGATCGTTAAATTGATATAGATTAGGTTTATTTTTATTGTAGTTTGGCAAAATTTTTGCATCCTGATTGTTTTCTTTTAAGTTCATATTTCATTACATAGCTTAAAACCATAAAAAATGAATGGTTGACTACTTTGGCAAAAAGATTTCTCGAAAATCCGATCAATTAGATTCATAGTTAGTACATTTCAGTATATTTGCATGCTGCGAACATTCGTAATTATTTAAAAAGAATCTTTCAATTAATTTTCAGAGAAATCTTTGTCTGAGGTACAGTAAATGGCAAATTATGCAGAAATACTTGTCAAATATATACTAAGATAATAACAGAGAAAAAAAATTAATTTTCGTTTGTAAAACTAATTATTAACATCGCACAATAATTCACGAGTGAAATAAATAATAAAATATAAATTAAAAGATTATGTCAAAATTATCAGTGTTTCTTTGCAAAGACTTGGAACATTAAATAAAATCAAACTGATTGCTTTCATTAATAGAATTATAATTTGATGACCTTATCAAAAGCATCTGATGATAAACATTGAAAATTACAAACAAATCGAGTTAAGTAACGTGATGCGTACACATATTCAAAGCATTGTTCAAATATAAGTTCGCATTTTTCGGCAATGAGTTTCGCAAGTAATTATTAATTGTATGTATTTATATATTTACATTTCGTATTCCTTACAAATCTAGTAATGCTCTATAAGGAAATTTTTTCAAGTAATATGATTATAAATGCGATTCCTGCACTTCTTTACTTAGAGACATTTCTCTCTTACTCCTACTGAAATATATATATATATATATATATATATATATATATATATATATATATATATATATATATATATATATATGTATATATATTTAAGTGGGATTTTCGTGTAATTTTGTTGATTTTTACGTAAATTATCTTTTGTTTTTAAAATACAAAAAATCATATTATGCATTAAATTAAATTTATCATTAAAAATAACACCACCCCAATAATACAGCTTTTTACTATCATTTAAGAATTCGTTGATTTTGCTTAATTTTGCAGTAAAAATGTCAATGACGATAATGAAAGTTAATGATTATCCATAAAAATTATCGATTAATATTATGACAAGTTAAACGCAGGTGATAATTTTATTATAAACCTTTGAATTATTCAAAGTTATAGTCTTATCTCCAATATTCCCATACAAAGCAATTCAGAAACTAGGAATGTCTAATATAAAACATATAATAAGTGTATAATTAAAATACTAAATAAAGTCACACTGATTAAAATTCTCATTTCCTTGAGCATCTTTAAAAACATACAAATCATCTTTGACTCCGAATATTTTCAAAATACAAGTAGCCGATCAAAGGTGTAATTTATGCAACTGCAAAAGAAATTGATAATACACATACTTTCGACTACCTCGAGCATCTGCACGACGTAGGAAATGTCTCGGAAGCTGAGATTTGTTCTCTTGTAAGGCACGGGGTATTTACATATGAGATACGTCACTCGTAATATCTCTTATATCTTTTTCTTTTATACATAATTGTCTCTTAGACCTTCTGTAGTTCATATAGCTCGCGCACAAAATTGCACAGCCCATTGGGGAATTAACGAACAAGGAAATTCACTAGGAACTCGCAATGCAATCACGTCGAAGGTCATCGAATCAATCATATTTTCTAGTGGAAAAATATATCAATGAAATTTTTGCCCAATACCATAGGAATACTGAGTTTAGTCATTTTTGTTTATTTTTCAATGAATTAAAATGATTGAAGTAAATAGTTCGTTTAAGCAACTTTAATTTTATTTTTCCACTTCTGAACCAATAATGAATCAGAGAAATGAACTACCATTGCTCGTAGGATCAACACGTTTCGTAACAGTGCGACTGATAAACAAAGTTTAATCATAAAAAAAGGCAAACTTTACTTCGTCAGATTAAAATTCCTAACAAACGCACTATTAAAAAATAAGACAAACAGTTTAATTTATTCATAAAAAGTCAATCTCTTGGATTGTTCTCGGTAATCATTAATTAAAATGGTATTCCCATCCCCTTCGCAATACGGGTAGATTCGATAATAAAAAATCGCACCGAATTCGGCGAGACTACCTCCCATGTTTATACGTTTATAACAATTATTTTTTATTCTTTTTAAATAATCGCATCGCCACCTTGAGTTTTCTTGCCACACGCTCGTATAAAAAAATATTTATAGGTTTATATGATACAACGCTATGACTATTCCTGCGTCACAGACGCGCACTTTTTTGTTAATTACAACCTGAAGCGCATTTTCAATGCGCGCGCGATTTTTAATTTTATTTATCACTCTTTTTCTCTTTGTTTGCTTCACATGAGTTCGGTATATGCTTGATCACTTATTTAACCTTTTCTACAATAAACGACTACGTGTTCTATTGTTCATACTGCAGGCAAACGTCCTTAACTTCGATTATTCGACATAGCACTGGCAATTGGTTAATCACAAAAGAGACAACGTGAGTGTCGATGGGTCAAACGAGACGAATTAATAGCTTTACAATTCATCGAAGAAAAACTTGAATGCTTTTCTCAGCGGTGGAATCCTTTTGCAATTGTTTTTACTTTATACACTGTATATACCAGCAGGTCGAGATTCGCCATGATCTTACGGGTTTAACAGAAAATCACGTGGTTCACGGGCAAAAAACCAAATTGCCAGCACATGATCGAATAAATCCAACTAGAGGAGTAATAGAGGTACTTAACTGTAATATACGTAGTATACAATGCGACGACTTTATGTATGTATATGCGTCTCTGCCTCTACCTATCTCTACCTATGTATATATGTATAACGCTGAAAGTGGAAAGTGCCGGGAGAGGCCGTCTCCCGGGAAAAATTCATCTGACTCGCGCTCGGCGCATTGTACCGCAAGTCGCACATGGTTTCTATGTTTCTCACACATACACACTTTTGTCTATGCGCAGCGCCAGTGCGCGAATCTCGTCATCGAAACGTAAATCGAATGGCATCGTGCAATAGTTTCTCCTCGTTCCACCGATCCTCACCTTCCTGTCGTGGATAGAAAAATATTTTCTCCTCGCACCTGCGTCTATTAGCGCGTCTTTATAAGTCACTAAACTCATCATTCTCTCTCCCCTACGTCACCGCGCAAACGATTAAGCACCTTGTACCGCTGTGTGATTTTTTAAAAAATAACTATTCTTCGACGAGGGTAGAGAATCCGCTGGTCGTTAGAGAAAGACACAGCGACGAGTTGATACGGTTTTTGGCACTTTGAGGCCCCGCGGCGGACGGGCCGGCGCGGCCGCGTAGCACTAGACGGCACAACCCTTCCTCGTGCCGTAGAGCACTTTCAGCTCCGGGACGATAATCTTCTTGATGAGCACGTTGGTCTTGGCCGTGAGCGTATCTCGGTAGTTGTCCTTCTTGAAGACCTTGATTCCCGGCCGATGCACCAGGAATGCGTTGTCGACGATCAAGAAGTCGTAGTCTAGCACGCACAGCGCGTAACCCTAAAATAGGATTTTTATAACTTTTTATAACATTTTTAATGCGTGTATATGCTGTCTAATAGAGGTTTTACATAACACGATTGAAATCGTTTTTGTTTAAAGTTATTTCAAAGTTTTCATCCTTCTTTTTGAACTTAATTCACTTATGTTAATCAGGAGTTGTATTTCGCCATGCTAAACGAACGATCCAAATCGATTTTGCAGTTAAGTTCCATAGACAGATTACATTCTACATTTTTACACCGATTCGTTAACTAACAAGTTTTAAAAGTAGAAATTTACTTCAAGATACTCATGAGTTTTATCAAATATAATAATAATAAGAAGAAGAAGAAAACGGATAGAATACCTGTGTCATCTTGTCACTTTTACCCTCCCAGCTGAGCCGCTCATCGTAGAGCGGGTCGTCGTTGGTGCCAATGTAGATTGGCTCCCAGTGTATGAAGCTGCCGGTGCGTTTACCGGTGTGGAATATGTGTAGACCCGTCGTCTCTGGAGCTTCCTGCCACTCTTTGCTACGCGGCACGTTGTGGCAGCCAGCGCACAGCTTCTTATGGAATGGTATAGCTGTCCCTGCCTTCAGCATTTGCATCTGAAAATATAAATTTAGGTGAATTAGCACAGATTATGACATTAACTTTTCTTAGTCTTGAATGACGATGTATTAATTTTAGCCCGACAAAAGGGGTGTATATAAATTTTGAAAACTATTCTAATGACAAGTTTAGCAACTGTGAGCCGATATTGTGCGAACATTACTTTATATAATGTCTTTATATAATGGAACATTCCTTAGAATCATTTAACGGTTCATTAAAACTAGTTAAAATGCGAATTTGGGTTTACGGCCACTAAAACGTTGCAGCAATTTGTATGTTTTTCACTGAAAACTTTTGTCACTCTGCAGTGTCGAAGTCATTAAAACTTGCGAATAATAATTTAGTATCTTAGTCGTAGCTTTGCTACAATATTTGAATGATGCAATATATGCAATTTTGCTGTCCAAGTTATGTTGTTCGTTAAATTTTAAAGTAAACAAGAATTATTAGAGCAGAATTTAGAGGATTATATAAATCAACTATTCCTCGTTAATTATGAATTTCAGCTACTTTGTACAGTGTTGAGTAATGCTTTGATTGTAGAATCATAATTGTGGTACTAAAAATTACAGGTGTATAGTAACCAATATATTTAATAGGACAAGAACTTAAGTTTACGATCCTTTGTAATATCTCTAAAACAGTTTAAATATTCTATTTTAAGTGTATTGATTTATTTTCAATTGGCAAATGATTGAGCAATGCTTACATACACTGTTAGAAAATTGGCAGATTGTGTGTTGGGCATTAAATGTAATGCGTTAATCGAATAGTGACTCCAAATACTTTAGCAATTTACAACCATTTTTAAAAATATTTTAAAATGACGCATCAAATGTTAAAACAAAACTTAATTTAATAAATTATAAACAACCAACCAGTCTCGTCTTATTGGCGGGTGGCTGACTCTTCTCGTCGACCTCGAATATCGACAGAACGAAGACCTTGGGATTAGGCTTGAGCAGAGCTGGTTGATCGTTGCGCCTGATCATCTCGAGAAACTTGGCCGGCAGATCCGGGCTGGGGTAGAGCTCGATGTCACTGGCCAGGACGTACTTCGTTGGCGCAGACTCACGCGCCACATTGCGTCCGACGTTCACCGGGTACAGAAGCTTGCGATAGTTCTTGTACATACTGGCGGAGTTGACGTTCACCCAGGGCGCTGGCTTGCTGCAGTTTGCTCGTTCCGAGGCAACCTTTTCACCCGATGGAATCTGTGCAGTTTTGGAATTAAATTTTTAATTTTTTTGGATGAACTAATTGAACCGATTGATTTTCGTTAGAGATATCATCATTTAAAATTGTATATAATTATTATTATTAGTATGTTGAAACAAGAACTTGGAATAAATAGTATTTATTAATTTCCTACCAAGCATTGTCCAACATAATATAGACATTATACGCTAATTATTTTAACTTCAAATATATACGATATGATTACTATCAAACATTCGTTTGAAAGTCGGAGGAGTAAATTTTGCGAAAATTATGACTTGGCATATTTTATATACATATAAACATAGATACGAGTCTATCTATAATTAAATCAATACATTTCGGTGTTCTGCTATTGACGAGAGAAAATGAAAAAAATACAAAAGCTCATCAAGCGATCGATAAAATCATGTTCTTTTTTATTATTAAAAGTTTCTTGTGTAGCTATAAGCTGCACAAGATATTTTGTGATAGCTTGAACTTTCCTTAATGACGTGAAATGAGAAAGAAGATAAGAGAAAATTGCCGTCATTCCAACTATTTCAAAAACTCGGCCAACTTTGGCTTTGATAGTAATGCTTAGAACTTCCAATATGTTTAGCTTTCCCTTTGTCAAGGTATTTTGAAACCAACCAACTTTTCTATACCGCGGAAACTTTTAGACCATTATATTTTTATTTCACCTTCAATCTAACTGCGTTGCCTTGCTTTTTTTTTGTTTAACAAACTAAAGAAAGTATTAATATAAATACTTGAATCGAATACATCAAGTATAAAATAGTAGACTTAAAACGACGGTTTAAAAATAAAAATATAAACTTATCGCTCTTTTATTCAAATGTTGTTCCGCTTTTCATAAGAAGAAAGCTATTTTTAGTATTTCCAAAAATAAATCTGTGCTGAACTAAGAGACCACATATTTGTTCAGCAAAACAACATATTTATGTTGCAATCTACAAATAATAATAGCAATACACGCCATATCGCGTACTCCGCCACGGTTAAGAGATTTTTCCCAATCTCACGTCCTTATCGCTCATATCTCAGTTAAACAAGATAAAACCGGCAATACATTTTATGAATCAAACGAGTGGGAGTCATAATCTAAATATCATGTCAAAAAATGTTTATATCGGAAGAGTACACTAGTGACATATGGCGTGAGAACTATAAGGACTGTTGATAAAGTGCTTTTTTAAAAGTTACATTTTACCAGCATCGAAAAAAGCTCCAGTCATTAATAATCAACGAAGAAGTCTAGATAACATATAACTTTCACTTGAGCTAAGTGCACCTCATTATTCAGTCAATCCGCAACAAATATAAACAATCCTATTATACAGCTAAAATGCCGTTGTATGAAAATAGCTTCGGTTGGCACGATTGTCACCGCTGTTCGGTCGCGGTATTGTGCATATTTTATAAAAGTACTTGACGTCATTCGAAGCTTATAGCGCCACTAAGTAGATAGGGTCTGACCACGATAAGACGTCCCTTTGTTTTCCGTTTTACAGCCGCAAATCAGTCGATTTTCAAAGCGATTGTTTTCGCTGTATACTGTAAGTAAGCCATGTAAGCGGGAATCGCGTATACGTCCGTCAATCACTCAATTTTTAAACTTGTTGTTCGCTATTTCTCCTCGAGCTATAAGTTTTGACCTGCGCTTCGCCCACTCCTTTAAAAATAGTCTGGAAGTAAGAAACGTTATAACAAACTGCACTACACGACGCGTTTCTCTTATTTTCAAATGAAAACTCGATGCAAGCGTTTTTACAACTCGCCCAGCTATAGCGTCTATGAAGAGTATTAACTTTTTATTAATATTAAAGGCATAAAGTAGTGATGAATTCGTTTGATAGTCGGTTACGCAGCGCTTTATACATGACAATAGGAAGTCGTAAAGCCTATAAGGTTAAATCAATCCGGCGAATATTAAAGATAATGGCTTCGCTCTTGTATTTACTTTCGACGACAGCGCGTAAACCGCCGTTCTCTTTATATAGCAAAAGTAAAATAGGGAAACGAATAATTTCCATTTGCTATAGATATACGAGCTACATTGCTATAGATATACTCACACACAATACAAGCTTGCAGCTCTTGTGCAGTATATCGGAGATTACCAGGTAGCGATGTTGCGTTATATAATAACGTCATTTCGATTTGAAGCCCATTCATTTATTACATTATTATATCGACGTTTCTCAATGGACGATAATGACACTACGGAAAATGTCGTCGTCGTCGTCGTCGTCGTTTGCTACACGCAGTCGTAGTAGGTCAATTTTCGCCGAGACAAGGATTGCTGCAGCAGCGACTATAGACAATTTGCGTTTCGTTGGCTGATTTCGCTGATGCAATTTAATAATTGACTACCTCCCTGCGCCGTGCTTGATTATTTCTGTTTCGCGAGTTGCTATATGTATATATATAGTAAATACTTCTCGGTTGGGAAACTTGTACAGATGCGCTGTGCTCGTGAAGTAAAGTATTCATGTTCACAAAGAACGCGAGGAAAAGCTATAGGTTTTAATCTTCCTTTTTGATGAGCTTTCGCTGCGGAGAGTGATTTGATTGTGCGACTGCAGATGGATTGAATTAGTTGAATCGCAGATTGAAATTGTGTATTAATTAGTCTGTTTGATTAGTCGTTGTGTCGTATAGCTCGCTCTCGTATTGACTGAAAAGTTTATACTTGTATTAAAAAGATCTAAAATGAAAAAAAAACAAGTGCACGTATAAGAAGACGCGAAACAATTAATCAATATTAATAATTGCATATTATTCTTCGATCAGAGAATAAGCTTCTCTCGATTTCGATAAGTACTCTTTAATAAGGAAATTAAACTCGCGTTTCCTTTCGGTACCTATACTTTTCATCTACACAATTAATCGATAAATCATGTTGTGCTATTTCAACGCAGTCTCGTGTGCATTAAAAGAAGCAAACAAAACGCGAATATCGTCGAGCTGGTTCGGCAACATTTCTTCCGATGTGCGCACAAAATAGGTATATACTATCCCGGATGCAGAAAAATGAAAACACGCTGGTCGGGTAGCTTCAAGAGAAGTGCGGATTTCGCAAAAGTGAGAGTAGCGCTGCGACGACTGTGTGCGTAATTAGCAATGAACCAAAACTTCCATATTCCATTTCAACATCCGCTATGCGGTCGCATTCCATATCCATGGCAAGAGTTAACTTTGGAATATAGTATACGTATATATACCCGATGGCAGGCTTTCGTTATCGTATAATTTCCACGCACCGGAAACCTCTGGAACAATCGAGCGCGACACACTTACGGCTTTTAAAGACCGAAGAGCGAACCGTGAGGAAATTGAAAAAAAAATCAGCGATTCGTGGAAACAGTTTTATAGCCGCGCGTGCTAATCGCCGCGTTCTACGGGATAATCTTGTCGAAAGGTATTTAGACTAAAGTATGTATAAAAGTGACGCACGGAGACAATTCGTTATAGGTGAGCCGGACGATATAATTTTATTCTTTTACTAAACTAATTAGCGGTATTTTGTTCGCTCTATACCTATGCACGATTTGTTAAGCGTTTGCTTAGCAACTTTATACATGGCGTTCTGACTCCATTGACAACTCGAACAACACAATCCTCGAAACCCAGATCCCTCAACCTAAAAAGGACACGACCAATATAGCTACATCTCGTACACCTCGATTCTCACAAACAGCCAAGCCTCTTCTAATTACGATCTCGCATCGAGAAACGAGATCATCTCCTATAGCAAAGGATGAGCAATCCGCGCGGTGCGA
Source organism: Muscidifurax raptorellus (assembly GCA_020010945.3). Taxonomy (NCBI): domain Eukaryota; kingdom Metazoa; phylum Arthropoda; class Insecta; order Hymenoptera; family Pteromalidae; genus Muscidifurax; species Muscidifurax raptorellus. The sequence continues at coordinate 36,904,021 of CM052077.1, read as the reverse complement.
ATGGGTGACGCACGTACGCGAGATAAAAGTCGCTGATGCTACTGTTTTTTCCATCTCTTTCTCCAACTGCTGCAGCTTCTCTCGGTGATCGATCGAGGTCATGGAAATCGCGCGCGCGGCACGAATTTTGCGCACCGGAGTTTTTTTTCCTCGCGCTCTTACGGGCTCGTCGCGCGCCGAGGTATGTGTGTGTTTGTGGCTGTGGCTGTGACGAGTAGATATATAAGGAGGAATCTTACTGTAGAGGCGTTCGCGGAATTTGTTGATGATGGGAATCCTCGTCGTCGTTGTTCGAATGGAATTGGAATTTGATTTGATAGATTTAGAGGATTGCTTTGCGATGTTTGCATAGATATCTTGACGATAACGCAGTTTTAGCGTCCGTTTTTCTTTTATTAAATGGATTCAACGAATTCCGCAATTTCTTTCTAAACAGCGCAAAAAAACCTTCCACTGCCTCGTTTTCTCTCCTGTATACAGCGATGTCACGCGCACAGCTCCTCGTGGCTGATTGAATCGAAGAGTTATACGCTCACGCGGGTGGAAATTACGCGGACGTCAGACGCGGAAGTTGAATCGTAAAGGACTAGCTTTTTTCCTTCTCTCAATGCTAAACGTTTCCATCGAACAATCTCGCTCTCCACTCTCTTATAATACACTTGAAATACCGTCGCGTCGAGAAGACACAATTAAGCGAGGCTGATCATCACTTTGCGGCTGATAATGCATCGGTTTAACAGTTCCTGATGATCGCATTAATTGCGAGCAATTAGACATCCCCTCCGCGATGACTGATATCTGTATCAAAGTCATAATTACGGCGATTCTATCCCGCGGAGAGCTCAAGTATCGTGTGCCCAAGCTGCCGGATATAATGCATATAAAATTTAATGAACGTGCGGCTATAGTGGCTCTAATTCTCTCCTTATTAATTTATTCCCGGCTGTTATATACGCCGAAAAGTAATCGCTCGTGCGTCGGAGAAAAATGCTTGCTCGCTTGTATAGATTCGCGTGTAGTTGCTGGCACAATTTATGAGTGACGACTTTAATGCTTAAATCGAGATAACGTAGGATACAAGTCGAGTAAGTTATCCCCCTTAATTAAGCCAGAAGTGATGGAAATTCATAATTCAATGAAGTCACGTGGAAGGCTTATATCAGATCAGGTGTGGGGGCGTCTGATTAGACCCTGGTTATTTCTACTTCGAAACAGCGCGTGCTGCGCAAGTTTCTAATTAATCATTCCAATTTCCACTACAATATCTGCAATGATGCGTGTAAAGTCAATTTCGTCGCACTGGACACGAGAAAAAAACTATCTCTCCAACCTCTCCACGCCAAAGAGTATATAACTCCCCGCCGAGCAAAAACAATGTTCTCTCCTTCTGATCAATCACGTGTGATTACATTTGTGTGTAACTTATAGCCTATAGAGGCACATACCATTTTTGGCACGTGCTTGCTGCTGAAGTAGACGTGGAAGGTGACGAGCTGGGCGACGAGAGGACTGCCACAGCTACGTGCGTACTTGATGGCTTCGATCGTAGGCGGAAAATCGGCTCCGGGCGCGTGCAGGGCTATGGAGATGGGAGCCCGCCACCTGTCCAGTAGCGGTCCCAGATTGTCCAGGAACGTGTAGTCCGCGTGCGTTGTGTAGGTCACGCTCTCCCAGCAGTGTACCTGTGGTCAGTTATCATTATTATTAATTAAGCAATTATTAATTTATTGGACGTTAAACGATCGATGACTTAAAAGTATTTCATAACTGGCTTTTTCGACATCATCATAATATTAGGATCGTATACATAATCGATTAAAATTTACTGCCAAAAAAGACTACTAAATTCTCGAATTTCGCTTAAAATAATATTCCCTCTAAACTGGTAATAAACGAAGAAAAAAAAACAATTCACACACTGACCTTCATGCTCATAGGCACATAATTATAAAGCACCCAGTAGTCACCACGCTGTGCGGTTTTCGGCTCGGAGGACTTGTCGTTGCAGAGTATCGCTTCCTGCAGCGTCAGTTCTTTCTTCGCGTTGTTCTGATTCACCTGCTGCGAGTAATCACGATTAATTATTACTTAGTCTCTCTGGAATCTCAACGTTGGCGCTCGCGCGCATCGAATCGCCGTAATGCTCTAATAATAGATCCTGTCAACATTATATGTATACGCGAAAGAGCCGATTTGAATATACGCGAATGAGTCGTTCAATTTAAATGAATGACCTGCTGTCTGATTGGAGTATACGCGCACGCAAACACTATACACGACTGGGTTCAACTAACCTTCGGCGTTTGTGTATTTACTATAGATAGAGAATTCGACTGTGTGTGTTTTAGGTATACACGCACCTCTTGTTTTTGAGTTAAAGAAGACGTTTATTTATCGACGTCGACACACGATATGAAGAATTTAATTTTCATTATATTTAACTCTGCTGCGTAAGTTAATCCGCAGCTTCATCCCGGGCGTTGTGTTCGTGTTATTGACTTTTCATTTCTCCGTCACAATATATATATATAATCAGGGGATCAAACCGCGGCAAAGTGGAAACTCAATTTTAACTTCACACATCGCCCCAGAGTTTTTACTTCTATACGTGTTAACTGTAATTCATCCATTTCCACCGCATATATACACGTTTCATCCGCGCAGGAAATCAGTTCGTATGTAATATACCAGAGCACTTTTTCCAATTGGTTTGAATTACAAAAATTTCATCGCATAAAATTCAATGCCAGAATCATCGAGAGTTGAAAAAATTACTGCGTTTAGACCTTGGCGCATCCGCGGACAGAAAAAAAACAAGCAAATTCCCAGTACATAACTGGGTCTCCCGCAGCAGCATCAGCAAACTAATAGACTCGACAGTGACTAAACTGTTGTGTTATCAACTTAGCAGCGCGACGAAAATTTAATTTCGCGCTATACCAGAGGGAAATCCACGCGCTCATGCGAGCAACTTGCAATGATAGCCCGAACACACGTTGCAACGCGCGTAGGCCAATTCCGAACGCGTTAGCGGGTTACGTTCTAATTACGCGATGCTGATTGCACTTTCAATATTTATCGGTTCGCCGCTCAACCGTCGGAGGAAATTCTGTCACGGGAAGCACACGAGATTCGGAATGTGCATGTTTATATACCGGAGCGTGAGTTACGCGCGCATTGTCCGGATTGTTTTTGATTTTGGTCGGTGATTAATCTTTGCGGCGAGTTAATTTTCTGAAACAGGAACTGTATGTGAATTTCAAGTGAACAGGTTAATGAAGATCTGCTTATCGTACGCGAGCCTATTTACATTTTTCTTCCGCTATAACTGCACTTTACTGATACTTAATACACGAAATATGCGATAAACTGGTTCTTACAAGTATAACAGACAATTTAAACCGAAAGAAATCATGAAAAGCACCAACCGTCAGATTAACCTTCTTGTCCTCAACAACGTTCGCGTCGACGAGCTTGGTCTCGTTGGCCTTAAAATCGACGGCCGTCTTCTCGGGCTTCGCCTCGAGCTTCCCCTCGACCTGAGCAGCCGCAGTCTTGACTTCTCCAGATCCAGCGGCAGTCGACGTCGAGGTAGCCGTCGAGTTGGCTCTCGGCTGGGTTCCTTCCTGCTGCAAAAGCTGGGCATCCTGGGCCGAGGAGGCGGAGATGGAGTTCGGATTGGCGGCCCAATTGCTGGCCCCTGCGGCAGCGCCCTCTTCGATCCAAGGCCCCGAGACGGCCCCGAAGTGCGCGCACACGTAGAGCAGCACGCAGACGTTCAGCACGATCGAGAGCCTTAGGGCCCAGTTGCGCCGGCAGATCACGCCGAACATCCTGCTGCTGCAGCCGCGCACTACCTCGTCTCCTCGTCACGAACGCCGCCCTGGAGAGATTTTTTAGAGAAATCGTGGTTAATGAGATGAGATTGTAGTTGTTTGGATGAAGAGAAAAAATTTTTTTAAGGGTGTCTATATAGTACGATTCAAAATATAGGCCTATCTTAAATCTTCGTTTCGAATGCCTCTGAGTAATATCCAGGTTATCGTGAACTTTATGCGGAGGCTTTTTTCAATCGTGCTATAATATGCGTCTTCGCAGGAAGCGACGATATAATCAAATTATTAATAATCTTATACGCGAAATTTCCACCAACGCTTTGCGGAATGGTATATAACAAAGTCAAATGTCGATGTATCAACGGTATGTCGATCCGCACCGTGTCATATGCCCCTACTGTAATACTATAATCGAAATTAGAACATGACAAATTTCATTCCAGTAATTTTCATTAAATTGATACATCAACTTGAAATTTCGAACAACCAGACCATAACGTCATTACGAATGGAATATGAGTTTGCATTTTGAACGTAATAACGTAATTTAATAATCAACAAATACGCGGTCACTCCGTACACGATCGATAAAACAGATTATACGCGGAACCGGCTTTGAAGCATCGAATATCAAGCTGATGCAAGCCCTCATTATTCTAAAATCCTAGAAAAAGGTATACGGCTGACGGTGACGTAATAATAGGGGACGTTCGAGAAGATAGTTGAAAGCGATGTGGCAACCTTCGTTCGCTAACTTAAAGCAAGGACGAAATACGCGGAATCGAAATTAAAGGACTTGCAGAAGAGAATAGGAAGAGCAGGGAGTAGGAAAGCGGAGAGAATCTAATTTCGATTCCACGTAGTCGTCCTTAGTTCGAGTTAGACGACCAAGAGCTTGTCTTGCGGCTTCGTGTACCATCTTCTCCGTAGCCCTTTGTTCCTTTCGCACTCTATTACTTATCTAATACGTGCTCGAGGTTTCTAAGTGCATCTGCGCGTAGCACATCTATTGTTATTTGTTAGTTTGAATACTCAGACGATTGGGATTAATTTCGATTATATAGGTTCTGGCTATACTTCGATCCAATAAAGTTATATCATGATTGCACGACAGCTATGTGTATTGTCAACGTCGTCTTTTCAGAATGAAATAGACCAGCTGTGTATATAAATATGAGAAATAAATTTAAAAAAAAAATTTTCTGTAGTACTACATGAGTATATATACTGGGTTGAAATTTAAAAATAGTATTATATAACATTCGAACCCCAATACTACGCGAGTGCTTCTACGGTCCGAAGTAGACAAAAAAATTATATATACAGAAAAGTCATTTAAAACCAAATTAAACTCGTTCCGCGATAAGCGAGCCGTAAGTATAAGTAAAGGAGGGTACGGTGAAATTTACATAATAGATGAAAACACGGGCAAAAGAAAGAAAGCGAATTTTCACGCACAATGCATATGCTTTATCCTTAATGAATATCGTTACTTTACAATACGTATATACAAAAGAGCTGTGGTATAAAAATATGGTCTCTCTATAACGTCGTCTATTTATTTATCCGTATCGTGTATTCCACCCTGTTATGAACGAGCATTGGCTCCGTTAACTCGGTAAATTCAAACGTTCAAAAAGAAAGAATAACTTGAAATTAAAAAAAAATACTACACACAAAAGCTGACAACATGCAGTTCACACAAACCAAAATCGTTGTCGAGGCGTCGCCTCCGTCGTTTCCTCCGCCACCAGCGCGTGGTCTTTGGGGTGGCGGTGCGCCGGGGCCTCGCGGCGGCGGCTCCGGTCCCCAAGCTGTCCACGACTCCTGCGTCTTCGTCGACGCGGCCCCGCAGGCCTCCACGTTTGTCCTACGAATTTCCTCTCGCCACTGCTGCGACTACTCTACGAACCTGCGATGCCACCTTTCTTCGACCCGATCAAGAGTCGATCATCGCCGCGCTGCTGACAGGTGTGATCTCGATCGTTTTCTCGAGATCTGTAACACAGGTAAAGAGATTTATCGATCAGTGATTTGTTTTTTATCAATAATTTTTGGTATTATCAAAAGACTATTTGCAACTCCAAAATTAATTTTCTATCGCAGTGTAAAAAGATTGCATCAGCACTAATCCTAGAGAACCCATTCATCGAAAAGGAATCTTCAATTTTTTTCTTCTTCAAAGCCATTACACGATCCCACTTCATTTCCGCAATCATCGGCGGCTGTTATACACACAGAACCATCGGAGGAATTCGAAAGTACCATCATCATCGAAAAAGCAGAAATAATGTGACCTTTTCTCTCTCTCTCTCTCTCACTTCATCGCGGAAGCATCGCCTCAGCTCTTACATGACTTATCGCACTTGCGCAACGACCGATCACTCGAATCTCCCGCCATCGGACAAAAAAAAAAGAATTTCTAATCCCACAAAGAAGAAGTTAAATGCTTAGTCATAAAGAGTATAATAAACCGCCGCACCGACACCGTCGTTCCTTCCGCAAAGCTATCCCCGCATCATTATTATTATCTGGCTTTTACGACACCGATAAACTTTTAGTCACGTCCAATTAGAGTCTAATATTTGCGCTGAGCTATACACTCCCTCTGGAAAATCGAGACGAAGCAAATACGGACACAGCTCGTTATAAAAGTGTATAACAACAGGCGCAAACGAACTTCCATTACACACGACGTCGACGAGTCGCCGAAAAGATAGGCGAGCCGCGCGTGAAAAAAGAGAAAAAATTATAATCGCGCCCCAGTCGCACATTAGCCTCTATCGATTGACCTACGAAGGCCTTTTCGGCTCTCCACTGTCGAGGTGCGGCATATCAGAGGGTAATTCGTGTCCGTCACACGCCCTTGATTAAGATACGTATTTGGGGGGCGTGTGTACAGAATTACACGCGCTGTGTGTATAATACTATGATGCCGTCGCCGTGCGCACATTCGTGTGTGAAAGCTTTGTGCGGGGCGTCTATTTTCGTGATGCATTGGTTATACCCGAGCTTGCAGCGCTTTGACGCGGTGGTTTAATTGACGCGTGGAAATTGTTGATTCTTGTAAAACGTGTTCTACGTAATGAGCTAGAGTAATTATGGACTTTAGTAGGGCGTCTGTAATTTTTTAGTTATTTTTCTCGCTGAATTTCATACGTCGTTATACGATTAAAGCCCGATTGATAAAATTGAATTTGTAGAGAGCGCGCCGATCGCTGAAAATGTTAAAGTACGCATGGACGTTTTAAAAACGGATTCCTCTTTTAGTAGGACAGTACAGCTATTTACAACGAAACGACAATAAGCTGCATTCCACATGTTTCGATGCGAAAGTCTGACGTTAGCCAACACCCTCTCGGCAAATAATAGCCGCGTCGATATCTCTCCGGTCCAAGAAAAAACCTCCGTATATACGACTATTCCCGGCGGAGTAAAATGGAGCAAGTTAAGGGCAGGAGTTGTCTGCTGTGTGGCATATATTTTTTTTGCTGCTGCACCGCAAGGACAATCAATTTTTTTTAGCGCCGAGCTAATAGTCCGCTGTACTATGTAACGACGACGTGGAACTTTTATATATTCTATTTTCTAGATCTTGATAAATATTTGATTTATTCAAAAATATCATGTTGGTATATATGGCATAGCTTTTTTCTACGAGAAACAAAGCGAGTGGGATCAGTTTTATCAGGTAATTTATGAATCGTGCAGCATGCAACCGACACCTTTTCCTAGAAGTTTAATAAAGTTGAAAAAAAAGGATGTTTAAAAAGTAATCTTTCATGGAATCTATACGATGAAGTTACTTCCTTCTTTGTTCAAAAAAATATTTAAACCAATAAGTATTCCGCCTTAAGTAGACTACAGTATAACATAGAAAGTTGTCTTTAAAAGAAAAAAGAGAAGCGCGCTTGACGTCACGAAAGCTCAGGGTAGGGCTCTCGTTGCACGTGTAAAGCTTCTTCCGTACAAGTGTCTGCAGCGATTCTTTAAGTCGGTTAAATCTGATTAATAATCCTTGCTGTATATATGCATTAATATTTAAAGAAGACAGCTATATTCGATTATTCGACGGACACTGTCGGAATGTTCGCGTGTGCATATTGATTTATTCGCTGATTAGAGCTCGAATAATTATTTATATTCGTCCTTCATTTTCATTTCGTAATAATGTAGCTGCAGTACGAGTAAAGACCTGCGTTGTATATTCGGATAATATTTTTAATAAATACACGGCAATATATTGGCTTCTATATTATTATGCATCGAGTATGCAGGCAGTATCGAACACTGGATTTTTAACAAATAAAATATTCATGAGTCAGCATAACAGAATAAACAGCTCGAGAGAAAAAGTGAATAAATTATAAAAAGAAAATTTCTTTGCCAAACGCGAATTTCTAGTTTCTTAATTGACGACAAACAAATCGTTTAAGCACAAACAAACGCACACTCGATCAAAAACTCTCCCGAAAACAAGAATTTCCCAGAGATTCCTATCCACTACATCTGTCTAATCGCCACGCGACAAAGGAAAAAATAATACCACGTAACGATATATATATACACGTCGGCCACCCTCGACGAATAATAGCCCTCGGAGACGCAGAGAAAAAAGGGCCAACTATCTATAATGACGTGTATATATATATATATATATATATATATATATATACACATCCTGCAGCGAAATAATAAAATCGAATAAAGTCGATTCGTATCGCGATCGCGTATATACGTGTGGTCGTTGGCCCAATTACCGATATATCTAGAGTATGGGTTCTCTGCGTCGTATATATATGCGACTATTTGTTCGATTTTGATGGGCGTAGAATTTTGTGCGAGGCTATTTTCTCTTCTATAGACGTAATAGGGAATTTTAGTTTTATCGCGGCGAGAACGACGAAAGTGGTGGACGTTGTCGTGTAATTATATATGTCATATTATGTAACTATTATCAGTTTGAAAAGTTTTTTAACAATAGGCCGGTGTGAAATGTACACGGAGAGAAATTACGTCCCCGATTAGACCGGATTCTTTATCTAAAGTGCGTCACTCGACGGTTATAGAAAGCATCATAGCACTGCAATATCAGACAAGTTTGCGAAACTAAACGAGTATTGTACAGGTGAAAAATGTAATTCTGATGGCTAATTATATATAATACTGTGTCCAATAATTAAGGGAAAGAAATAACAAAACGTTTGCACAGTGGCATTTTTTAAGAATATAGCAAAAACTATCCTCCTACACAGGTATATCGAATTCCATTTGCAGTAAATCTAGACATATCGAACCACCTATATAATACAGTAGCCGCACCGATATACCTTTGTATAGCGAATAGATGCGCACTCGAGCTAACCAAATCTCAAATCAATCGATATGTTAGTGTACGTATGTATATATGTGTGGTGTCTAGTGATATGCGTTAGATTGATTTTGACTGTTTATGACTGTCGAACCATTTCGGAATTTGCCTTTATCGGATGTCTCGATCGCTTTGAAGGCGGAAATAGAGCAAGCCTTGAAAAGCCTGAAAACCCACACCTACACAAATTCCAGTTTGATAATATTTCATTCCACAATCAACGCGAAAATCGAATTTAATAAAACAACATATATCGCACTACACAATTCCCACATCCTCGAGAACAATCAACTCCCCTCGTCCCAAATCCACACCCTTGATCCATCAATTCGCATGAAAGAAGAAAAAAATCTCTCTTCTCCAGTCTACACCACATGCGTATACATAGCACAGCATCTCACGCAGGGAGACAGAGTAGCGGATACACGCGGCTGTCCTTCCGGCAATAGTATACCAAGCGACTTCCGCACGAATCAGTATACAGTGTCCGGAAGCGTAGGCGGCTGGTCGGTTCCCTTATCCAAACCGCTCGTGCGCGGACTGGTATACGCTCTTAATTGCGTTTGCGTCGCGTCGTGTGTGTATATATGTCTATATGGACTATTTGCTGCGCACGTGCCTCCTGCGCGCACCTTTGAACAAAAAAATGCTAACCGCGACCGTCTGCTTGCAACAGAAGTATAGGGGATAGCGTTTGGGAGTTGTTGAATTAGATTCTGCAGTATTAGTTTCTGTGTACACAGAAATGTTGTCCGAGGTTGGATCAAAGACGCCGGAAATAAGTTATCTTTAGAAGAACCGGTGCGGAGGTGTATATATATATTAGCATCGCGCGAGCGAGTTACGTTAATCAGGGTGCTTGGGGTGGTCGGTTTATTGGACGTGTGTTGGAGTCCGATGCCGTAAGTTGTAATTAGCGGAGAACTATGTAGTAGTTGCGGAGGATCGATGATGTTTAAATTTCGATTGGAGTTTGTGTTTCGTTGTTAAATATTTGACTTGTGTAGCTTTTGAATGTAAATTACTCCGTTCGACGTGGATCGTTGGAGCAAAAGCGTTTCTCATCCATGCATCTATATATTTTCGCTGGAGAAAAGTATAGACCGATGACATATTAGTCAATATTTGATCAGTTGCATATATGCTATCGCGAGTGTTTATATAACGTATATATAGGCTCTACTGTGTTTGAACAAATCTGTTTTACATCACGATCGACTTTTTCCCCTGATAACAGCTAATATATATATATATATATATATATATATATATATATATATATATATATATATATATATATATTGATTCGTTCGAGAATGAGCTAAAAAATAAATTAATTAACTATAAAACACCGAAAATATGCGAATGCGGACGTACTACGGTATAGCAGTCCTCACGCAAGACACATACTGGCCAACTTTATTTTCGACGGTCGTTGACCGTGGGAGGCATATTTTTTTATTCTTCTTATCGCACCGCGTAGCGCCTGACAAGAAACGATAAGGTTAGTCGGTCACGTATGTGTCGTCTCCGACAGCACACATCCCCTATATATACTGTACTACCACAAGGTTTATTACACAACAGCTCTCGAGATGAGCTTCTCTTTTTTCTTCCTTAAATTATGTATTATCGCATGGAATTTACAACTCACTAATTTTATCTCTTTCGCTTTTTTTTCTTCTTCGATTGTACGATATTTATACGCTTCGTCGCATAACTATACTCCAACTATATATAAATATATATATTACGTATATAGTACCGCGTAAACGGGAAATAAATTTGTCAGTTTTGAAAACAGTCTAGTGAGTTTAATGAAGCTGTTGTGTTATGCGCGGCTGCATTGAGATGAAAGCACCGGATCGTATATATAGTGTCTATTATATATACATATATCGGTCAACGTTTAATCGTTGTATGCTATATACGACAAGTTATACACAGATGTATATTGTATATAATGTATATATATATATATATATATATATATATATATATATATATATATATATATATATATATATATATATATATATATATATATATATATATATATATATATATATATATATATATATATATATATAAAACAAAAGCAGATGCTACTATTGTTATTACTATTATTATTATTTTCACACGTTTCGGGAAAGAAAATAAAGGGTAGCCGGTTATAAAAGCGCAATACTTCGGGCGAGAAATTCTCAAAATTTTACGAAGCGCATACAACTGGGTCAGCAAATAAAATATTATTAAAAACACGCATTAATCAGTAAAAGCCTTTCATCGCCGCTGTAAATCAACTCGCTCGTGTAGAGGATTTTTTTTTCTTTTAAACGGAGCATAATAACGCACTCGAGAGAAAGAGAGAGAGAGAGAGAAGCCGAGGGATTTTCACGTTAATTAAAGAGCAGCTGATGGAATATCATACTGCATAGAGCAGCAGCGCGATAGGAAGCTAAATCGAACGGCAATTCAGTCGTGGTGGAGAAAAAGAAGGAGGAAAGAAAGGGCTTTGATTGCGAGAGATGAAATGACGTCGTAGGTGGCTACCAGCAGCACTTGTCGATGACTTTATATATATACCGTGGTGAAGGAGAGGAAATTAAAGAATCGGAATTGCGCGCGGGCCTTTATTGTCGCGGTATGGAAGAGACAGTGAGCAGCTGAATTGATAAGGAAATTTGCATGTCGGAGAGTGCAGGCCTGAGTTTAATTGAAACTTTGGGTGCGAGTGTCTGTTTGTTGAAAAAATTTGTTTTCCAGAAGCGGAAGAAATTCTCTCCTCATCGGCGGGGTTCTGTATTATAACGAGGAAATTTTAATGCGGATCTTTAATTTCAAGTTGGCCAGCGCTCAAGTGGAGTGTACTTTCGTTATTGTTCCGCGAGTTCATTACGGAAAGTTCAAAAAAATGAACAAACGAAAAGTGGGATCGGACTTTTTAAAATGAAAACCTCAAGCTTATATGCTATCAAAAACACTGTTATCATTAAAGCCCGTTGCGAGCTTGACCTATATAATCGTATACGTGCGCAAATTGAAATTAAGTTGGTCTGGCAACGATTCCAAATAAAAATTTTGATTAATAATTGCTATAAAAATGAAAAACGTCTCTCCTTATAATCTAGCGTTTTATCATCGTAAAACGAACCTCGCACCTCAAACAAAAAGCAGCCTTGCCGCGCGCTGCTTTTATCCTCAGAAACAAATAACCCATCGTACACAGCAGCGACCTCTTTTCCATCAACCTCCCCCTAATCCCAAAAGCGAAACTCATCCGGAAAGTTATCACTCGCCACTACGAAGATTCAATATAACAACAGCAGTCCAACCGCATCTCGTCCTTCCAACAGCAGCGGAGCAGGGGAAAAGCGCAATTTCCCCCCAAGAGCTAAAAGAACCACCGACGACGACGCCATCAGCAGCTATACGTGTCGCAAGAATTAATTGAACAGAACACGGGATGCTTTCGTCGTCGTCGCGTGTCGTAGAAAGAAGAGAAAAAACAATAGGAAGTAAAAGGCTTTGATTATTCTCGCAAAAGAGAAAATCCTGTCATAAAGAGAGCCGCTCGACCGGTAGTTATAAGACTCAGACACAGCTCTCGTACAGAAGAACGACAGTCAATTAAACCGACGGAGCAAATGGATTCGTGTCGTCGTGCCGCTGCCGCCGCCGATATCATCGGAGATGACGACCGATGCAGACACGCTCATCATCCTCTGATTGTGATTGCGAGAGTAAAAGAGAGACTCAGAAAGCTTTACGCTCGCCAGGGATATATACATATATATCTCGTGGAGAGCTGGTTCGCGGCTCGTCTGTATATATACGCTCCTTTTGTTCGCGTACGAGGTGAGATTCTTGTGTGGAAAGTGGCGAAGTGTGTTTCGGATTTTACAGTGCTGCTATTGCTTTGTTGTTGTCTTTCCACTATGTGAGTGTGTACCATAGGTGCCGGAACAAAAGCCTTTTTGTGCTCTATATACTAGGCGAGCTGGTATATCGAATCTGCTATACTGGCCTGGATGCAGTGGAGGATTATTTTTGTTTTCAAGCTAATGTGGAGAGAGAAATGGAATACGACAGTTTTCATCCGACGTCTCGATGATAATTTTGCTGTGTATACTGTGTCTCTCAGCGAACGATAGACAATATCGAAATAATACTTGCGCAGACGAAGTTGATGAGAGAAATGGAAAAGCGTACATGCGCCACCTATCGGTGGTACCCGAATTCACTGTACATCGCGGTACACTATAGGTTGTACGAAAACTTAAATTATGGCTATAAAAATGTATAAGTATATGTATAATAAAAATAAAAAATTTGCATCTATTTTACTCGTGTTGATGACAATGATGAGATTTTTCTTACTTTAACCGAGATATACGCGCGAATGAGATTAAACATACACGAAAAGATAAACATCTATCTATACGAATTTTGTTTTTTAAAACAAGTTTTTAGTTCTTAGAGAAGTACATCTTGTGTGTAAAAAATTAAAATAGATATGTACATCCTCTACAAAAGTTTAAATAAGCTTATTCAACCATCCATTACAATCTCCTACCCGATAACGCTACTTAAAAAAAAGAAGAAAAAAAAACGCATATATTATATTTCAATCAACGAATCTCCCAACACACTTTATCTCAACAACTTAGCCGCGTCAGTGCAAACTAAGCGATATGAAAAGCGCGTGTTTTCACAGCTCGCAGTTTTACGGCTTACTCTCAGAAATCAGCACCATTAGCGAACCGCTATCGCCTCGACTGTTAGTAAACAAGCTCGACGATTATTGCCAAACGAAATGCTGCGCTCGTAAAGCGTTCAAGAGCCTCTCTCTCTCTCTCGCTTTCGAATTATCCTGATTGCATTGCACTAGTTAACGGCGGGTCCAAGGTATACAGGAGCTTGCTGCAAGCTCATCGTGCCGATTAAGCCGTCAGATCACGAAACAGCTCTAAAGTATACAAACGAATAAAAAAAAGCAGCATCGTGTGTATATATTAGTACACTGCACACTGCGATCGATGCGGCGGCTCTCCTCTGATGTAAATCTACAACTCTGCGCAAAGAAAAGCAGCGAGCATATGACACAACACACACAGCACACTGGGAGCTTTCCAAGTTTCCACAAAGCCTATAGCGGCATTTACGTTAGCTCGGGTGTCCTATACGTAACGTCGATACATATATACACGTAGGTACAGCACAACAAGCTATAGGTGCATCGACGAGCCGCCGCTACCGGCGTATTTCCATACAAACACGCGTCTCCAATGGCATATCCCCAGTCGGAGCTGGTGCAGGTGCAGCAGCTTGCGTTTATCGCTGACGTTAATGGACGTCGACGCACATACACACACGCTGTGCAGGCCGATCGAAAATCTGGTGTGTACGATAAACTTGCCGGTGATATGGATGCATTGTGCTGTTTGCCGTTTCGGTGAGGACGCCGCCGACGTCGTTGCTCTTGTTCTCTCTGATGTTGATCATTACATATATATATATATATGTATACGGTTGTATTTGTATTCGCTGATCGGCTGGTATATAGGTGTGTGTATATGGAAAGAGCCAGAGTTCATGAAGATGACGGATGAATCGTGTCAGGGGGTGATGAAACGCTGCGTGTATATGTGCGGCGGCTGGTGCAGAGGTGTCGTGGTGGTTATAGGGAGAGAGAGATAAGGAGGATCGGTTTTGACGTGTGATGTTGCGAGGGTCAATGGGTGACGATTCGTTTGACGGTGAGTGTAATGCTTGTGAACTGATAAGATTTGATGGGGCTGAATATAGAGGTAGATCTATACATAGCAAGCTCAATCTGAGTGGATTTTTTGCGTGAATTTTTATTCTATGAGAAAAGGCGCAAAATTATATCTTTTGTGAATAATAATTATTGAATTATTACTGCGTTATGAACTTTAATTAATACGGAGCAAAATAAAAGGTTATTAAAGCCTGGATTTTTCAGAAATTTTTTGCATCGTTACAAAAACGTATATCGTTTTGCATGTATGCCTTTGAAGTCTATACTTTATGGAGATAGTACGATGTTATCAAAGCAGCTTATAAAAGCTAAAAGTCTGATATAAATATTGCTTCTCTAAAAAAAAATTCCTGAACTAAAAAAGGATTCATATACACCATGACATATACATACAGTACAACCTCAATATCGTGTGTCACGGCATATTCCATTTTAATTAGTCTCAAAAACGTTTCTACACATATGTGCACCCGTAGAACTTTCAAATCTGTTTTTGATTAATATATATATATATCCATTTTAAAAATGAAAAGCTACTATACACGTTTTAAAACGATATAGAGAGAAAAAGGCATATTTCTTTTTATACGCCATATAAGGGACGACGACATGAGTATGACGTTGACGACAAAACGTGCAATTAGTATAACTAGAAATAGTCGACTTCGCAATTGAAATGTATTCACAGCGAATGACCAGACATTTTTCACAGTCCCATATCTGTCATTGACACTGTCACATCATTGCATATTAACGTGACAAACGTCAGAGGAACAAAGTAGGCATATTATGTACTCAACCAATTACGGACTGTCCTAATATATAATCGACCCGAAAAACACCTGTATACGACACAATCGCTTCTATTCAAAGTAAACCGCGTAATTTTCCAACCATTTCTAACGACCGTCTTAATCAAGCCAACCGCACAATTACAGTAAACCCATCGCGCCGACAAAGCAAAAAAAGAAAAAGAAACTCCTTATACAAAGGAAATACACTCTTTTCCCAGCATCGCCTGGAGCATCGATAATTGTGATCAAGAAGACGAAGAAGAAGAGGGAAAAAAAATTGACAGGTCAAATCCCGCAATCTCGCGAAAAAACACAGCCTATTATCCACAGTGCGCGAGGTGCAACGGCGCGTTAAGAGACTCAGCGGCGCACGACGTGTATTAAAAAAGAAAATGCTGCCACTTGACTATATATACACTCAACGCGATGAGAGATACTTGTACGATGATTTTACACGCAAGTGTGTGTGTGAGTCACGTCGCTCGCGCAAATGAGGGGTTTCAGGTGAGAAGTCGTCGTCGTTGCAACGAAAGTCATTGTGTAGTTAGCGCGAAAATTCTCTGATGCGCAAGAGCTTGTATATGCGTGTTTTAATGCGAGAGCATTGCTGTGACAACTGGCTATTAACCGCTGGATGCGAGTACACAGTGTGGGTGGAGGGGACAATGCTGGCTTTTGTTTTTTGCCGGATGATTTTTTTTTCACTCGCTGGACTCGTTTGCAATGAGTGTCCTTTTATGCGAGTGTTATGTATACGGAGGTGCGAATTTTTTTTTTAACTCTGGCACTTGCGTTATGTGCTATATTTATTGAGGATAGAAAGAGTCGGTTGTCTGAAGGAGCTATAATAAGTGGTTTTGAAAGAGTAGCGGAAATTTAATTTTAGAAATGAGATTATGTATGTAGTGATTAAAATTGAAGCAGTGCACAACAGGAATATTTTTTGATTGACCGTGTGAGTGAAAAGGTCAAGATATCGTTTATTAAATTCGATTACACGTTATTACTCGAAAACATTCGATTAAATCTGTAATCACGCCTGTATATCTTTAAATCAGAATGACATATCGATTTGAAGAATGGTTCTCAAATGAAAATAAAAATGTCCATACTTTAGCTAACATCGATCGAATTTACGAGCAAATACCAAAATTATAGACCACACTATGTGTTTTACAGCGTTCAAAGCCCGTCAAATACTCCCGAACTAACCAAAGAAACCTCTCGACCCAAAAACACACCCAAACTCGTTGAACCGTGCGCCAGTCCTTTACAAATTACAATACCCAAATCATCCGAGTCCACGCACAGAGCTTTTATAACAATAGGCCGGAAAACAGGCCTCAGCCCCTGGGATCAACAACAAAGCTCTACCGAAAAAATAGGAGCAACAGTCGATAGAGCTTTGCATTCGGCATCAACAAAGCGAACAAAATCTCACTACGCAGCACAAAAAAAACGAAATGAGTCAAGAGGTCAAACGTCTTTGCACGCATGATATATATATATATATATGCGTTCTAATTTCGTCGCGACACGCTGCGTCTGATCCAAAGAGCTTAAACTGTTCCATATGTGCTATATAAAGTATATATACCAGCATGAGCGGAACTGACTGGTGTATGTATATAGATATATATATTGCCCTTTTTGGCCGTCGATAGAACGGCGCGTGCGCGAGGTATACGTTTGTATTTGCGGAAGAAATTTTGAAGGCTCGACTCACGTGGCCTAGATTCGAAAATACCTGATCAGACGGATTCGGCGGTTGGTCATATATTAATATAGAGGGAGACAATTGAAGATGATGTAGTTGCTTGGGTAGAGAACGTTTTGTGAGTTGGATTTATTTTTTTGGAGGGAGCATGCGGTGATTAATGATTTTGGAACTCAATTGGTGGGTAGGCATGGTTTGTTGTGACGAGAGTGAATGAGTTGTCACCGGAATTGTTTGAATTAAGTTAGACAAATTGTTTCGTCGGTAGATTAATTGACAATGTCGAGGATTCGAATAGATCGTGACAATTTTCAGGAGATAATTCAATTCACACCATTTATCACTGTTTCAGCAAAATTTTCGAACGAATGCCACGAGGTTGTTTGAAATTATAAAACGTACGTCTACTTTTGGATTTTTCTTTCGTCAATATGCTTGACGAGCCGTTGTTCGAATGAGACCTAATTAAAGATAGACAATTATTTTTGACACCGATCCAGCTTTATCGAATTCGAGAATACATTTATTTTTTCACACTCTCAAGAAGCTCGAGCCCAGAATCCAATAAACTACGCTCAATATGCAGATGAGCATTAGTAATATTTTATACAGACTCCTTGGAATTGCATGAAGAGAAAATTATCAAACCAAGATAAACCACATTACCACTCACCCGTGCCCACAAAAACTCAAAAGAACAACGTGCTTTCAAGGCTAATTCAACTGGCGCAGAAGCGGTGTATTTCCGTCACGTATGCACAACTCTCCGAAATACAGAGCATCATCCCGCGTTCGCGAAACAATTAAAACGCGCAGAAGCCTCTCACAACACAGCAGCAGCAGTAGAATATGTTCCTCCATTATTCATCAGCGAAAGAAAACTAGTTACCCAAAGCCCATTACGCGATTTTGCCAACTAATTAAACATTATAACAAAAATTATTCAGTTCGACCTCCACTGCTATACAACAATTCCCTCCCGAAAATCCTCATTTTCTGTTCCATATATATATATAAAGTCGTCGTCGCGTAGCTATCAGCGTAATTGCTCTCGGCGCGTTAAAACGATTTTTTCTCCTTCTCTTTTTTTAGAAAGCAGTCGCGCGCGAAGTAATGGGTATACATTGTTGTACTTCCATGTGCGACTGTGCTGAGAGCTGCATGCATGCGTTTTATTTATTTTTTTTAGCGCAAGGTGCAAAAAGAGCGTCTTTGGGATTATACACCGCATAGCTCGCTTTTTTCCGAGTTATGTTTATGGAAAACACTGTGTTTTCACACAGCTTGAGTCTCTCACGTCGTCGTTGTTTTTTCGTGGCGAGTGTCCAGAGGATAAGTTAAAAAAATTTCTCTCTTTCTGGGGAAGACACGTGTCCTCTGCACGAGACGAGAGAATAATAATTACACACAATGCAAGCCGGTGTATAATTTCTGTAATAAAGACGTTAGCTCGCGCGAAGCGTCCAATAGAGTTACGTGGATAATTAGCTCGTGAAAGTGTAGAACTTCCTCTGCATTTACATAATTCAATCTGAATTCTATATACATAATGATGTAAGCGCAGTTGTAGCTTAAAAAAAACGAAATAACCGATCAATTTCTCGTCAGCAGCTGCGGCGAAAAACGAAAAAAGCGCAATCTCCAACGCGATCGTGACGACGGGGAATTCGGTGCGTTGTGTATATATCGAATTACAGGCCCGAGCGACTTTTGCACACACGCATACATATATACTCCACTCTTGGCATCGAAAACTGATAGATCGGAGATTTACGATCGAGATAAGCCTTTCGCGGGCGCATATATATATAGGGATTGTTTTTTACGATTGCGGCATAATAAAAAAATGCTTTACGACGGAGATTGCAACAACGAGGAGAATGATCCGCGTGAATTATTATCGAGCGTTGTCGTGCTCGTGTAATTGCTGAGCTCGACCCTTTACGACGCTTGTACGACGATGTGGCGATTTGTGCGAATGTTAATGTTGTTTTGAGAATTGAACTTTGTAAAGAAGCGCGAGAAAAATGAGCGGTTTCGTAAACCCGTCCGTTGTTAACGAATTTCGCGATGTATTAATATTCATGGAGAGGAGCGAAAGAGCTGCGAATTCGATCGATCACGAGAATAATGAAGCCAGTGGCGCATGAAAAAAAACCATCACGAAACATAATACAAAAGCCGGCTCTGAATTTCAAATCTTCATCAATTGTCGGCTGTTTACACCACACGGCGTCAGCGGCAAAAACCGGCGAATTTCCCATTAAGTTCTCTCGGAGGGTTGGAAACAGCTATTTCGGCGAACCCAATTTCCTCTCGCACCTACATATATATATAAAACAAAAAAAACTCGCCTATTCACCTACGACTCCATTCACCTGTATACACATAGGAAGAAGCGTAGGCGCATCGATCATCATCACACATTCAACATATCCGCCTTTCAAAACCTCGGCAGCCAATTCAGGGCTGCATATCCGCTCTACAAAACTCCGACGCCCACGTTGAGACGGCAAGGAAGTTTCCGCGCCGACACGAAGGCGAAAATTGAAATACGTAACGTATAGGGAGAGGCGCCAAGAGTGGGTTACATTAGGAGAATTTTTTCGTTGCTTTGTTACGGGGTTAATCGACTGGCGGGATGAGCAAAAAAGTTTTGTTAGGGGAAGGCTGATGGATTATAGTTCTGGTTTTTGTTTATCATTGCTGCGGGGCAACGTGGTTTCTTATATATAAGGCTCTCGAAGATGTACATTTAAACAATAACCATTTGATTATTATTAAAACCGGTGGGACTGATTACTGAGCCGGGTGCTTTATAGTAGCGATGGTCCGTTGATGAAGAACGATAAACTTGAAATCGTAATACATATGGCTACAATTCCAAAGGAACCAAAACTGAAGGGTTGCCATCTGACCAACAAAAGGCATCTACTTTCGATAAAATACTCTCTGAGAGAAGTGTTTTGTTTGTACACATTAAGAGAGGCATAAGGAGTTCAACTGTCATAACAACTTATACTTTTCTATATGCAGGCGACCTTTAAAAAGGAGAAATCTCCCCATAAATTCCAATCCAAACTTCACCTGATAAACATCATTCCGCGAAGATTCTGTTTTCCATACACAGAGCGCCCAGTCGAAAGCACACACTCTCCCCTCCTCAACTGAACTATTCAAGTCCGACGACAATCCAACTTTCCTCGATACTTAATATTCCCAGCAACTTCCACTCACTCTCTCTGTCTCTCTCTCTCATTCGCTCTTCGCGAAAACTTCTCGCACCTCTGCACCAGATGCACGTACGCTCGCACACTGATATATGTATATATTTAGACCTCCCGGTCAAAGTGCCAAGCAGAGCGCAATGTAATCGATGGGTCCGCCGGTATACGTACCCTACGACCCTCTCACCTCGTGAGCCAGCTCTTTCAGTCGAATTAAGGTTTGTGCACACGCGAGTATAGTAGTCTCCATAGAGACGGCGCTTTATTTACGCGCGCGGGCCGTTGTAGTACGGCGAACGCGCCTAATTCTTGGGATTAGTACGAGGTGTATTATACATCGCGTACACACTGCATATATAGCGAATATTATAGCAGCCTTTTATCACGTCTCTTAATTCCCTTTCGTGTCGGTTTCTCTGCGAGATATAAGCTGGATAGTTTGAAGAAGAGAACCGGTATATTTATACTGGTCTTGCGTATTATAATTGGACGTGATAATTACTTAGAGAGGCTATTTAGAGAATACTCGTCGGCGCTGACGATCTGCCGCGATTAATGACTCACACACCTGGAGTTGAGCAAGCGTGTATTATTTTCCGAATAGAGCGAGAAAATAAAATTGATGCAAGTCCGCGGGAACTCGAAGTGCAACTTCGCATATGTATACAGCTATTTTAATAGGAGAGACATCGGGAGACTCAGACAGAATACTATAAGCTATATACAAGGCACATTGGTCTACTGCGTTACATATTTTATGCGGAGATCCTATACTGCCGCGCGCGCGACGTCGATGTCAGCGGTCTACAGGGATATCGTGTCTCTCTCTCTCTCTCTCTCTCTCTCTCTCTCTCTCTCTCTCTCTCTCTCTCTCTCTCTCCCTCCCTCCTCTCTCTCTCTCTCTTAATATTTTATTCAATAGTTTCTCTTTCTGTTTCTCTCCGCGAGACGTTCCCCAATTGTAAAGTTAAATTTGTCAACTTTATAAATATATGACTTTTTCGAGTCGTGCCAGGTCACACTCATGAATGAGTTCTTGAACGTTCCGCCTTCCGTGCTTTGACAGTTGTAAATGTTGTATAAGAGCTGTACGCCGTATACGCGGCTTCGATGAAAAATTGAGCACGATATACTATATATCTGTTTTTTCCGCGAATTTTCGGATGTATTGTGCCTGAACAGATTTCGAAAATGTATTATAGTATAATATATTATGGAGTATAATTTATACTTATAATGTACATACACAGAGAGAAAACTGAGAGGTAGTTGTATATACTTTACATATAGACGCGCAAAGGCGAATAGAATACGAAATGACTCATGGATATGATATTTGGAGCTTCGCTGCTGACACCGAGAGCAGCGACTTTTAACAAGTCCTGATGTCAAAATTGGTGCTCCGAAGGTTTGATCGCAAATGTAACCTAGAAACTAGTACTACTGCTGCTGCTGCTGCTGCTTGTGCAGCCTAATGAATAAGTCATTTATATCGATAAGGAAAACGCTTTGAATCATTACGCGCTTGTCGTGTGCAGCAGTTTGATTAGCCTGAAAGCTCTGGGAATTGCAAATGCGAGAGAAGTCGACGAAGCTGCTGCTGCTATCTCTCTCTCTCTCTCTCTCTCTCTCTTTGGCTCTCGGTGGTAAGTTTGAACTTTTGCTCTGTTGGTTCGCGGAATTTACTTTGGTCGTCGTAGTCATATATACATATAGGCTCGCCCCGAGGGTCGGTCTTTATATAAAATGAAGAGAGTATTATTTTAACTTTCGATAAGATTGGTCAGACGCATGCGCGGATGAAATTAGTTGCGTAGTGCGTAATTATAATGTTCGAAAACTTATTAAATTATTGTGTCATTGTACACCAAATTTGTATTCGAACAGACGCAGAGGAGGCAGTTTATTTCATCGTATATAAAATGAAATAAAAATAAAACATATCCACGAAAGACGGTTAATCCATACAAAAAGCCGTAAAGGCTAATCTTATCAGCTCTGCAGGCTTGCATAAACGCGACACCTCGGAAGTCCAGGAGAGAGAGAGAACCTCGTGTGACATTAACGACGCTCCCGGTATTCTAGACGCGCGTGAATAGGCATATAACAACAAAAAGAGAAAGAGCATCTCGGCGCCACAACCGGAAAATCATCTCTTTCGCAAGCCTATACACATACGACGACCCAACTCAACACACACAGAAACGCGGATAACACGCGTTAAATACAATATGCATACGTAAGGACGCGTCGGGCTAAGCGGCGCCGTATATACATATATACTGCCGCGGGGTGGCTCTTGCGTCTTGAATTCGTAATGCGATAAAGGCTGCCACCGCCGCCGGCTTTTCAGGGACGTATCGCAGTAGTCTCGTAGAGGCCGTCGGACGAGTGACACTGCACCTCGTGTGGATTCACCAGACGTCACGTATATATAGCTACACTGGCTATATATATTCGCATGTATATATTGGGCTAAAAAGTGGGAAAAACGAAACTAAGAAAAGTTCAATCAGTTATGGCTGCACATTCCTTATATATATTCTTATTCCCCCCCGATGAGGGGGGAAATAAGAAAGTATATATATGCGCCACTGCGGGGAAAAGTGGTTGGTTATGGTAACCTCAAGTGAAACTTAGTTAATTGAGAATTGGTCGTGTACTTTATCAAATGTACTAACGTAACTTTGTTGCATTGACAACTTTGCGCTATATATATATATAGTCAAATTTCAAGGTCATTTAGCAAAAGTTACCAATAATAAGTATGTATATAGTTCGTACGAATTTTTTAAAGAAACTCGATGGTTATCACAACCATGTAACCATTGTTTTACACAGAGAGTCGGAAAGTTCAAGCGGTAGGGTAAAAGCCAATGAAAAACTATTTTTTTTATACACGGCTATTCGAGCTTGCTGCTATACTAATATACAACTGCAATTCCGCATGCTCGCACACTGCTTCTAGCGTTACTTTTTTCTCCGTGTAAACAGGCGCCTGTATAAGAATATCTGCGTGCGCGAGCTTGCTTTACGAGCTTTTTATGCTTTCAGCATTATTGTTACAGCACGAATGACAAAAGGATTACTAAAATGTTTATTATGAATATATAAGTCTCGCGCTATAAAGCATATATCTCACCGCATTCGCCTTTGTCTCGACGCATTTCGCTGCTGTGCTGAAAATGTTTACGCGGATCCGGCTATATAATTCTATAAGGGGGAAATTACTTATCCCGGATAGTAAAGAAGTTGCACTTTTTCAAAATTTTTCCTTAAAATTAAAATACTTACGTAAAGGCTAAATAGATTTCTTTTCGTCAAGTGCGCTGTCCTATATAGCTCGCGGATTCTTGTTATACCAGTGCGCGCGTGTCATAAAAGTTTTTAACGCTACATAAAATGCATATCTAACTACGGGCTTCCCATGTATAAATTACGGACCCTATATAATCGCGAACGCGCTCGCGTACGCCTCCCATTAATACTTTCCAGAGACTACGCGCGCATATTCAGCTACAAATACACTTGGAATCGTTAAAATCAAGACCAAAAATACATAATAATATCCTCACACTTTTGAATCACCCGGATTGCGGCGCCCTACTTTTGTATAAAAATTCCCTCGTTTAATGAATATATTATATATACAGATTGAAGATTCTGCGATGTGAAATGATACCTGACTGTGGTCTGGTTGGGATTCAAACAGTTTTTAAATTTAAACGTAGATGCTTAAAAAATTATCAAGATTCCGTTATTTAATTATAAAAGAAAAAAATTATTGACAAACTGAATAGGATCTTTTCGCGCGCGCATACCGCAGAAACACAAATTGTCGCTATACATCACGAACCGCACAAGAACCTATATATAATATACTGCGCGCCTTTTCATAAATCCGTATGAATAGCATCGCAACGAAAACCTGCTTACATCAAGCGTAATTGAAGCCGATTACAAGATACCTCTCGTTCTTTTCTCCTCTTTCTCTTACTCACTCGCAGCATCCTCCAATTTCCATAAATAAACCCTGCCGCGCATAGCGCAAAAACCTCCTCTTCACTTCTCTCTCTCTCTCTCTCTCTCTCTCTCTCTCTCTCTCTCTCTCTCTCTCTCTCTCTCTCTCTCTCTCTCTCTCTCTCTCTCTCTCTCTCTCTCTCTCTCTCTCTCTCTCTCTCTCTCTCTCTCTCTCTCTCTCTCTCTCCTCTCTCTCTCTCTCTCTCTCTCTCTCTCTCTCTCTCTCTCTCTCTCTCTCTCTCTCTCTCTCTCTCTCCTCTCTCTCTCTCTCTCTCTCTCTCTCTCTCTCTCTCTCTCTCTCTCTCTCTCTCTCTCTCTCTCCTCTCTCTCTCTCTCTCTCTCTCTCTCTCTCTCTCTCTCTCTCTCTCTCTCTCTCTCTCTCTCTCTCTCTCTCTCTCTCTCTCTCTCTCTCTCTCTCTCTCTCTCTCTCTCTCTCTCTCTCTCTCTCTCTCTCTCTCTCTCTCTCTCTCTCTCTCTCTCTCTCTCTCTCTCTCTCTCTCTCTCTTATACAGAAGAAAATCTCCCCAGGTTGCGCAGCACCGGCCATATCCCCATAAATTATTACCCTATACGAACATACACATACACGTTCGTGCGCAGTGCGCGCTCTAAAACAATTTTCATCCGATAATAATAGAAGCTGCGAAAGCGGAGCCTGTAATCTTTTTCCCAGTACACATACTACACGCATATAGAGGAATCCCGTCGTCGTCATCATCATCATCATCATCATCATCTCGCCGCCTGTACGAACAAAAATGAAAGTGCGCACGCGTGTGTGTAGTGCGTCATATCTCTCGAGATGATAGTGAGGCTCGTTCTGGAGTGGCGACGGAAGCGAGAATATGAGAACGAGTTCAAGCGAAGCCATTAGGCGTATATTTTTTGGAGGGGGATGAAGTAGGGATTCGAGCAAAGTCAGAGTTCTGCCTACTGTTTAATTAGACCAAGTGAAATATTTGAGGTCTCAACGTCGTTGCTGCTGCGCTACTGCTGTTGTATAGTAAAGAGAAAGAGAGAATCTTGAGGGAACAGCCGTATGTTCGCAGGTGAGCTCTGATGGGCTAATTTTTGAACAAAGGACGGGAGCAAGAAGTTTGAATTTTAAAGCGTGAGTTTCTCAGCTCTGAGAACTTTGTGGTAACGTATGAGAGAGCTCTGCTGGAGTTTGAAGGTTTCAGAGCTATGATTTCTTTCACTATTAATGAAGGCTGTATATTTAGAGTTCTATAAGTAGATGCGCGGATGTAAAAGTGTATATGGGATATAATGAAAACTGAAGGATAAATATACTTGTACTCGCAGTGAATCAGTGTCTGTAACGATGATAAAAAAGTGTTTCATGGCATTTCATGAGTAAATTAATTAAAACAACGTCGATAAGGTACACCATAATTTTAATTTCATGACTGTAACATACGTAAAAACACAAGCAAAGAAACGTAAAAACGCTCTTGATTATAACAGTATAATAAACTTCTCTAGAAATATGCCCATATCAGTTTCAAAGAAAAATACACAGCCGCCATTTAAGAAGATACCCGCAAGTTACAAAATTGATGACATAGGAGGAATCATCTCAGAGATTAAAGACAAAACTCTCCGGTGATCCTTCAAGCTCCACGCATAATCCCCTTAAAAATTTCCACAAATCCATCAGACCGTTGTAGAATCAACCTGATGCTTACCACTCAACCACCGCAGACCCGCAGGCGTCCACCTCCCATCATCTTCTACACACGCGGTATCGAATTTCTTTGCATCGCTGCTTCGCGATCGTGAGCTCTATAAGTGCGCAGCACGTTTGTTTTCGTTCGTCGTTTCGCGCAATTTTCGCAAATTATACGATTCGTCGTACATATACTGAGATTTTTACCTGCTGGTACGGGAAGATGCTTCCGCGCATCGACATTGATTTTTTCTTTTGGCACGTGTATGTTTATCTGCGCGTGTTTTGATATAAAAGAAGAAAGAGGAAACGAGTGAAAAAAGATTTTTTTCAAACATTCGTCGAAAGCATCAAACGCACGTTTGAAACAGCCCGATAAATCTCCGTCAGGACTAGCGAAAACCGAAACGCGTTTCAAACCTTTATACTACAAGCCAGAGTGACGTAAAAAAGTACACGCACTCGGCAATAAAATCTCAGGGTCGAAATACTCGAAAAAAGGCAGCGTAAACCTCTTCCGAAAATCCACGCGTTGTAGGAAAGACCGAAAAGCCGAGATCAAGCGGCCATAAAGCTCGAAATCGTTTGACGAAAGAACGCTGTGGAAGTCGCTCTGATTTTACTCGTTATTTTTCTTATCTATACCTGTGTGTACTTGTGCACAAACGAGTTTGCATGCGATGACGATGTTTGCTCTCTGTACTGCATCGTCGTCGCGACGTCAAATTTGTGCAAATCAAGTTCTGACGGTATATACATACATACGTTTACAAGCGATAAGCGTCCTTTTTCCAAACTGTTTTTTTTAGAGATACATCAATTGATCAATGGCTAATTGCATGAAATTGCCTCGTGATAAAAGCATATACGGCTGCAACGTTGCGAAAATAAGGTTGATCATTATTTTTTTCGCCTCGCTGAGCTGACTCTGTATATTAGCATCGCTAATTTCGATGCGCCGCGCAGTCGTCGCTGTATATTCGTTCCACTCTCTAAAGATCAATTAGCGAAATT
This sequence comes from Muscidifurax raptorellus, assembly GCA_020010945.3. NCBI lineage: Eukaryota > Metazoa > Arthropoda > Insecta > Hymenoptera > Pteromalidae > Muscidifurax > Muscidifurax raptorellus. The sequence goes on along the minus strand of CM052077.1, from coordinate 36,876,591 downwards.
TCACCTCAATTAGGGGATACTCGCTAATTCGAAATTACAAGTCCCGTGCATCGCCGATGCGGCTCTAATTTTCTTCTTCTGGAAAGCGCGAGGATGTTTTTTACAACAGGAAATCTTTCTTGTGATAATTGCGAGATCAAAATGTGTTATTAATAAGAGGACAGTAGACTGAATTTTCTACGAAAAAAATGCTAAAAATTATGTTTCTTGGTATATAAAAACTGAAATTTGCTCAATGCACGTACTCTATTGGACTTCACATCAGGAAGCTTACATTTTCGGATTATGTATTTGGTTAAAACTGTAGAAAAGGAGTTCTTGTCAAAAAAACAGGCTTCTTGTTTCAGCGTTTTGTCTCATAGGTCCTATTTATCGACAAATAGAGACTTGACAGCATGCATATAGACTATAGAGTATATCTATATTCATATATCTTCCACAAAAAATGTATATGGCTTTGTACGTCGGTAGGCCTATATCTCGATAAATAGGACCCGTGAGACAAAACACTGAAAGATGACCTCCATTTTACTGGCCGATAACTCGTATTCTGCGCAGTTTTATCCAAATCCATGATCTGAAGTGAGTGGATCTCCTTTTTATTTTTGACCATTGTATCTGCGTTAAGAACAATATTATTGAATATATTTATATTCAATAAATAGAACATGTAATATTTTTTAATTGCTATTTTTCTTTATCAATGTATCTTTTTATCATATTTAGATACAAAATTTAGTATAATCTATTTCTGTAGACAAATATATGCAAATCTAAAAAGTTTGAAATTTTAGTGTGTGCAATAGGTGAACTGTGTGTCCAAATAAATTATATTTTGTAGAAAGAAGTTTGTTCGAGTTATTTGTAATTAATAAATGAAGAGGTATTATGAGGAGTGAATTATTGAGCGAAGAATTATGAACAAAACTGTGTGCGTGGCTTATCATGAATTTAACAACGCTTATATTTAACAAATTCATGACCTGACTAGAAACACAGAACGTACATTCTCGAACGACCCGAAATTCAATAAAAATCCTACACTTCCAATACATTTCTCCGACAGACCCATGCCACTCACATATTCCAAACTCAGAAGATAAAATCCTCGAAGCCGACAGACGAATCGCCTAATATCATCCACGTGTACTAGCAGCAGAAGAGAAGAGGAGCAGAGAGATATTGTAAAAATGCTCCTTTGTAGGTAGCATCTCTCTCTCTCACTCTCTCTCTCTCTCTCTCTGGCTCTCCTTCAGCCATGCTCTTTTTTCTCTCTCAACGCTCGCTCGGGTGAAGCGAGGCTGCTGAACTCTCTCCCGGAGATTTCGGGAGTATACGCGGTCCACCTTTTTTACCTTCTTTTCGTCGATGCTGCGACGAGGTATATCGGCAATTCTTTCGCGCTGAGTCACTCAGTGTAAAAAATCGGAGTAGAGTTTTGCATTATGTTGTATGATGGAAAAACGTGACTCATCTTTGCAAACTATTAGGAAACTAATGAAATTTCGAACGTAGATAAGGGAGGGGAGCAAGTTCTTTAGCACATAATTGATCGGCGAATTGATTGAAGCTCCGTAAGCGAAATTCGGTGAGTAAACATTTTGGTACAATATTGATTTTCAAGGTGAGGGAGGAATTCCGCAGCTAAAATAATCACTCATTCATAAACACGAGTTAACTCGTTTAAAAATAAACAGAGATAATTTCGCTTAGCTGTCTGAACGACTGCATATGCCTACTATATAAGTTTTAATGACCTGACGTTCGATTTTCTTACTTTTTCTGAATATATTCTACGTTGGGACTTTAGCAGATTATATCTGCTCTAATGCAAAAAGAATACACATGATGTGTATATGCAGCTTCTTTTGATTTTATTTTTAAATTAAAAATCTATGTATTGCGAATTGAGATATAGCAAATTAGATAGAAGAATGAGATTTGATATAGATCAAACATTGATTCAGGCAAGTATAACTAAACTTCATATGTACGTTAAGGGAAACAGCAAAGTGCCAATCCAAAACTGTTTTGTTGTACGGCTACCATTCCTTGGCACTACTGCGGCTATTTCCACATGTTCCAATACCGAAAGAAGAAGGATTTTTACTTTTCCAGGTGAAGGTCGTACTCGTGCAGCTTATACGGTTTTAAAATTTTTTACAGGACTACTTTTAAGAAAGATACGAAACATAGAATTATTCACTATAAAAACTTAATGTACAAAATAGAATCAAATTTTTTTATTCCTCTATAATCCCGTTATAAATATTAATAAAATTGGAAAATTGATTAGACACTTTTTCTTTGAACACACGAAGGTCGAATACTTATATGCCTATACCTTGTGCTCGCCATTAGGATTTCATTTATTCATCAGCGCAAATCTTTATTGAAGGAAAAGTTTTTTTAAGTTTACGCTAGGAATTACCGATTGTTGGGAACAAAAACAGAACTTGAATAAAACATTAATTGCTTTTTCCTTGGCTACTGTATCAGGATTTTCGAATTGCAATCACGAATTTCAGAAGAATGCTTTTTAGCAAAGCTTTATTAATTTATTTCCGAATAAAAATGAAAACACACTAAGTGCATGCAGCAATTTGGATTCGCAAGCAGAGCAATCAGCACGAATTATAGAGGGTTTTCCCATATAGGCATCACCGCACGAGCGCATATATATCCACTATATAAAGATGCTTGTTAAAAAATACAACAACAAATTTATTATTTTGTTGAATTTTCTAAACCAAATTTTTCATCAGAGATCCCGTATCGTACTTTACTGGGTTGTTGATTATTATTGCTTTCGCTATTTGTAATTTAATAAGCTGCTTTGTGCTATATTGATAAGAGGTACTTTATTACATGCTCGAATTTCTGAAATTTGGCCAGTACAAGTCTGCATTCCAAAAATGTATTGTTCACTTTTTATAAACTTTTATGAAAATAATTATAATAATAGTATCACACATCTGCACATCGGATGATTGGTAAAAAATAGTACATATCTACTATATCATTTTTCAAGATTAGGAATGTGTGATTGTACCGATTAAACGATCAAGAAATTCTTTTCATTTGTACGTATAGACATGACTGGACCACGTTTACAGTAATGTGTACCGTATTGTCTCATGCGAAACCTGTCATTGTTTCGTGGAAACTCATGTGAGTGATCGACGGCGTACACTGACTCAAATGAAATGTACCCGTCTAAAGAGAATTGCGATATAGCACCCGAAACTTTTTCGATATGTTAAAAAAGCGAATTTATTTCACAAAAAGAGAAGCTATAGGCGCTGAGTTTAGAGGTCTTCCTTTCACACTGGAGATATTTATGTTTTCATAAAACGGTAACTTTTTCTATTCAAAATTGGTGCAATAGATGAAATGCCTCGCGTTAATTTCAATGTAAGATTTTTTTGCTCCTCACTTTTGAAATAGGCTAAGGCTAACGAAGTTGCGGAATCGTATAAGACAGCAATTTCATTTCGCGATGCTTTGTACAATAATTCTCTATCTCTCTCTCTCTCTCTCTCTCTCTCTCTCTCTCTCTGTTCGTCATACTTCACTCGTTCCAATAAGCATTATCCTTTGACACAACAATCTCGTACACACAATAAATTAATGACGCTTTTTGCCTCGAAAATATTATGGTCGGAAAGAAAATACGTCGCAAACTTCTAGAGCCATCATTGGGAGAGCCAAGGGTTTTCACCAAAGTAATCTTGGCTGCCCCGCACTTGATCTTGTTCTAAAAGAGACAAACAAAGCCCCCTTTTGAGAAAGCTAAAGAAGTCGCCTTTGAAGTTTTTCTCCTTATTTAAAACAAGCCGTACCTCCAAAGGAGAGAATGCTTTTATCAAAGGTATTATTATACGTAAATCAATGCGTGCAGTAGACTCTGATGTTTTCGTTTACGAGGCGCTTAATAAATTTCAAAAAAGACGGTTTAATAAATGGTTTTGCCCCCTTTGGAGAATAACTAATATTTCACGCTTCTTTTGCGGATATTAAAAGAGCCGCGGAAGTCAGGAGCATGATGGTATTTTTTCTCGCGTAATTCAATAAAGAAACGAATCGTCGTATACACTGTAAAGGGGCTCTCCAAATTTGATTTACCTTTTCCACAGTACCGTCTGTATCCAGAGGATTTCGCTTTTGAAAAGTGCAAATGGAAAAATTGTAGAAAAAAATTTTTTCTGCAAAATAGCGGCGAAAAAAATTGGCTCAGTTATATTTATAAATTGATATGCATTCTGTGCGCAAGAGTTGAAGCGGAATACTAAAAATTGTTGCAGAAATTCGGTTCCGGGACATCGCGCGCACATGTGAATAGATGGCTGAAAATCCCGGGAAAATTCCGTCTACGTCGCACTGTTGCAAAAAGTATTATTGCATTTTCCGCGCGCAATCCGGCGCATAACATTCACAAATGTTTTGTATCAAAAAGAGAGTACGAAAATGAGTGGACTCGATATACATATCCGGAAATAATGTTATTTTGATAACGATGCTATATATAGAAGTTTGGACTTTATTTTCGGAAACGGCGAATAGTTTGAAGGCATTATAGTTCGAATATTGTAATTTTAGGAGCGATAGAGAGTGAGAGAGGGATATATTTATTTCAAAACGAGAGAGACGGTGAAATTGATTCATTTATATATATATATATATATATATATATATATATATATATATATATATATATATATATATATATATATATATATATATATATATATATATGCATCCCCGACGTCAGCCTCGTGTACATATGTGTATATATACCTATATGCATGTTGGAGAGATGCGTTTATATATTCTCGGGGGAAGGAAATTCGCGTGGAACAATCAACTGTCAGAGGGTATATATAGTTATACAGCTGGGCATTTATACTTTGCGGCTTGAATTCGAACGTATTCCACGAGAGAGAATTTTTCTCTGAATTGTAAGCGCATAGATATCAGCGGTACAAAGTTAAACTTTTGAAACTCTGCATATTTCCGAAATCGACGCACGCACATATTGCTTTTCAAACCATATCATTTTAGTCTTAAGAAGAAATATCTTATTTACATGTATTATCGGAAAGACAAAGTTTTACAACGCAAAGCATGGATTATAGTATCGATTTCAAGCTCCTCTCTCTTTCCTCCGAAAGCTTCGCACGAATTTCGCGTTTACTCCAAATTCCACGAACGCATCCCAGAACGATATCTACAATGCGGCATCAGCAATAAGTTAGTGTAATCCCCCTCGAATTACACATTCATATCCGAAAAATCTACCTAACAAAACAGTGGTGTAGAAGAAGTCCCCGTGTGGACTTAGGCAAATTTACCAATGTTCCACAGACAGCTTATATATTATTCAATCCCAGAGCGCACCCTCTCTTTTCGGAATAAAAATCAGCACTTTTTCAATCAGCAGCTAAGACACAGCGGCTATGAATTATAACTATACAGTATCGAATAACGTCAAAGGGCCGCGCGTAAACACAGTACAAGTATATAGGAAAATAGCCATCCGGACAGAGAGCCATCAGCCAGACAGTCGACGAGCTGCGTATATCAACTCTCTCTCTCTTTCTCCCTCCCACTCGTGGTACATACCTCGGAGAGCTGAGCACAGTAGTATGCTGGGTCGGATCGATCCGCACCGCCTCTCGGCGCCGCTCCTTCCTCGTGCAGCGCGACACTTTTTCTACACCAGCTGTGGCTCTGTATACATATATTTAAGTAGTTGTACAGGAGGTAAGTACTCTCAGCTTCCGAATTGCGCGACACTCGCGATGGTAAGTATGATTTCCCGAGGACAGATGAATATACAATAAGACAGAGTCACTCGCGCATATATACACGCGTCGTCCGTGTCCCGTTAGCTCGGCCGGGATGATACTGCAGCCGGCGGCGGCCTCGAGGACATCCTCTCCGGGGGCGGTTCAGCGGCGGCAGTTATATATTCCACTGTACTGTCGCCGCGACACATGCGTATTCAGCTCTCGCGGAACACGGTTATGTTGTCTTCTTCGCCCACTCTCTTTCGGTATATATTATACACAGACTGCAGTGGGAGATGCGTATTATAACCTATCGCTAGACTTCGTATATCATAGCCCAGCCAAGAGTGTGTAAGTACACACGAGATCGTGTGCAATTAATACAAGCGAGTTCGAAGAAGAAAAGTAAAAGGATGAAATCGCGCGCGAGCGCGACACGAGATCTCGGTCGGCTGCCGTCAGCGGCGAGACTGGCCGCCGTAAGTGCGTTCGTTCGTTCGGTGCTGCTGTGCTCTGCTTCTCCCTCCCTCCCTCCCTCCCTCTATATACCTACTATCGTGCGCCAGTAGTGCGCGCGGGTTCGTTTCTCGCGCCGCTGCTGCTCCTGCTATAAGTATATCTATATGTATATACCGAACTGTGGATATTCTTGAAAGTATATTAGATATATATATATAGCGGCTTTGGACGTGCCCGCGAACGCGTCTGACTGCGCGGTTGTGTTGGTGCAGTATATGATATGCACTGTGTGGACCTGGGCTTATTAAGGCTTTTTTTTAATTAGTTTTCGGGGCTGTTATACCGGGAAATTCCGGACTGTCGGTGTGGTTTTTACGTTTTATTACAAAATTAGCTCATATAGTGTATATTATACTCCGAAACCATAATTCCAAGTGGTTGTACAGTAGCCTAATTAAACTCGAGCCAATATATACGTTTTAGTTTATAGTTTCGAACTCAAACAGCCCCGCAACAAACCGCTATATGTATATAGCGTATATATATATATAAACGTCGACAATTCAAACGTATACAGTCCCACACCCCATATTGGCGCTATAACTTCTAACTCCCGCGCTTTCCATATGAATTTTCAAACATCTATAGCTACTACTATACGCGTAGATTATAATTCTATATCCATCTCGCTCTATCCCCCGGAGACTTTGTCGTCGTCGTATTCCCCCGTTGCAGCACGAAAAGTGGTTCTCATCTCGCGGCAGCGCACATCACCGTAACTGTGTGTATATACGTATATATACGATATGGGCTCTTATCGCTGTGCGATGTTTGAGTTTGCGCGCGTGAGTTTTTCCCGATGATATATAGATATCGGCGACGGATAAGCCGCGTATTGTTATGCTTATTAATATCGACGCGAATTTCCGGGCGTCGTGCGTTCGTGCGCGCGGCTGCAAACAATATACGTATATACATGATTTTTCGGGAGAGGTACAGCTACATATACTGAGGATTTTAGAAATTTGTTGATATTGTGTCTACTAATATTTTGCTATTCCTTATTTACTTTGCGGGAAGCTATCCATGCGTATTGTTCTGAAAAGAATACATCGTTAAGTATAATGCACGTATTGACTTGAAAATAAAGTATCGGAAGTCTCCAGCCTAAATTATGTTGCATTAATAAAATACAATCGAAATCACGTAACGGTATATCAGAAACATCAATCAGAATTCGGTGTGCGCGAGTCTGGCGCGCAGATAACGAAGTTGAGAATAAATTCCGTTGATCGTCGATATAAGTATATGTATAAAAATAACGTAAGGGAATCTAATGTAATGTATAAACGTACGAGAACCATCGACGTTCAACGGAAGTCGATTCGATTGTTCGAGATTACATCTGACTGTGTGTATATATAAGGGAAAAAATAGTCGGTTATTTATTTACTTGGAAGCATAGTGAGGAAAATAAGAAAAAGTTTGTATGTATACGCCGGCCTGTGATTCACGCGGGTTTCGCAATCGTCGACGTTTTTCTTAGGTATTGATGTTTATTATACACTTCTTTCTCGCAAGCGTCTGTTTGATTCTTGAAAGCGAACGTGTATTACACACAAACTATCTTCGTTTTGTTTTTAAGAATTTACTTATTTTACAGAACGGCATAAATATATGCATCGGAATATTGTATATAATATTAAGCGAAAATTGATTCCGCAAATTTGATATATACATTATGTAACATCTTGGTCAGTAAATATATAATAACGACGAGAGAGATCGATATATTCATATATAGCGTAGTTGGCTATATGCGCAACATTAGAAATGTCACAACTTGCGCGGGGTATACCACACTCTGCGAAAGTTCAATAGCTGCACTTTTTTCTTAAACTATTCAAACAATCTCTAATATCTATGAATATACTTTATAGATGCCTTAGAGTTTGATTGATCGACTGTATGAAATTTTAAAGCATCGATTACGTAGCTATAAAAATTATACATTCTCGAATGTGATGGACACTTCGTGCGTCCCATTTATCTAATCTCGTATCGGGAAACTAAATTTGATGCAATCTGAAATATATGATATATGAAAAAGTGATGAACTCACCTCTACGTGCATATGCAATATATGTCTAATTGTTTTTCGTAAGTTCTATGCCCATTAATATAATCTATATACGGATTATAACGTACAAAAAAAGGCAGTTGCATCACGCAGCTTATATATTATGCGGGTATCGAGCGTAATTTATATAGTTTTTTCACAACTTTTGTATAACGTTTTTAAAAAACTCAGTTTGAATTTAAAAAACCTTGAAAAAATGTCCTATCCCGATCAAATTATCGGCTCAATTTATTATTACAAAAACATAAGCATTAGATCGGTAATATTCAATCGCCTGTAATTCCACGACAGATAAAACAGTCAAAACAATCGCATATAAACGATCAATAATAATATAACGATATATACAATCATCCACAGTCAGCCTTACCAACGAAGGCCGACAATGTAGGTTCCCTCCATCGACAAAAACCCGTTTCTCTCACTCTCTAAACTCTCCTCCCGAAAGCTGCGACGGTAAATTCCTCACTTCCCCCACTATTAATAAATCCGCGGAAAGTCCGTCACTAAAAAACGCACCCCCCCACCCCCCACCCCCAACACACATCGTCGCGCACGAGTCAGTGTCTACTCGGACCAGCTGCAGGCTGCAGTCCATGTGTGCGCGCTATCGAGCTCGGACTGATGCGGCTGGTGGAAAAAAGTCGCGGCTCTATACGAGCATGATGTGTGTATATCAACAAATGCGGTCTGGTGTATAAATGTTAACGTATAGATAGAATGACGGTTGACCGATGGAATATCAAGCACAGTAACATCGATCCGGAGTGTCGTGACTGCGAAATTCTTCTTCGGGCCGCTGCATAGACGCGTATATACCTATAGGTATACATCTGCGAATTTAATCATCAACACAGCCGCGAAAAATCGAAGAGAGTTGATACGCTACTTTCCCTCGATAGAAAGCGGCTGCCTGCGTATATAGTCACGGGCGGAAGCTATAATACACAGAGCTGCGTGTTTGCGCAGCCCTTCTTCCGCGAATTATCCCATCTTCGTATGCTTGTTCGGGGAAGCGAGAGTCTTACGGACACATGTGCTCCAGCCGCCGCCTAAGGTTAACCTTAAAGCTGTCGCTGGTATTGCAAGGTTCGTCGATCGGAAGTTATAAGTAGACTGGTATATACTGGCTGTTTTTTGCGATAATATATAGACATGTCAGCGCATTGTTGATGCATGTACGCGTGGGAACGGCACTGCAGACGACGAGTATGTGTGTCGTTTTTTCGTCTGCTAGATGCTATCGTTATTGCTGTATACATATATATGCAAGCCTGTGAGAGTGATGTGTTGTATGGATTATTTTTCCGGGTTGGATCAGAGAGAAGTTTTAGAGGCTGCGTATTTGTTGACAGTCAAGGTGTTTGCCGTCGATTATTTAAAGTCGCGGACTAATTGGATTAACCTTTGTTAGCGACTCGGAACAATAAATGTCGTTTGGGATTGTTTGTTCACGGCCACGAGTGAATTCATTGCCTTTGATTAGCTTCTCGTTCATTAGTCTTGGGGGTCAATTGAGTATTCTCTGCACTTGGTTGCTAGATTGGTTGTACATTTTTATTAATTATATATATTTTTACTGTGTTGCTTCGGCTTGCTAAATTTTATTCACAAGATTTCCTTATCTTTACTAGCACTACATTAAATTTAATATGTTTCTTGCTGCCTGCGCATGTTATAATCATTTCAAACTAGTTATAATTTAATCTTAAGTGGACTTTTTCATATTTATGTTACAGATTGCAGTGAAAATGCATTCACTTGTGCATTCTCACAGAACAAATTACTGTGTGAAGAGAATTCATTCGTAGCGATTAAACAAATGCGACCAAGGGAATGGAATTCAAATGTGAATTGATGTATTTTTAAGATAGTTTAAGATAATCAATTTAACCATGACAAAGGTACTACAATTTTAAGAATGTAAACAGATGTACGAAAATTGATAAGCAATACATAGATTTGAAGAAAATGGATCTGATTCAATCGTACTATTCAACTGGAAGCAGATCTCAAAGAAAATTTTAATAAGTATAAAATAGATTTTAAGGTGACATATTGATTAGATAATGACAACAGTACTAGAATTTAAATGATGTAAAAAAGTTGGGAGAAAATTGATAAGCAATATATAGATCTGATATAATGGATCTGATTCACATGTATTCAACTGGAAGCAGATCTCGAAGAAAATTTCAATAAGTATAGGATACTTTTTAAGGTAACGTATTGTTTGAATACGAGTGATAAAATCAAGCATATTGAAGTATATTAATAATGCATTCTTAATATTGCTTATTACAGATGCCAGACTGGCAGAGTTATATGACAAGTGCGAATCTCTGTATATAACTAGAACCGTGAGTACTCTTCATGCTGTGTATCTACCCACATAATTTAATCTCCAATAAATAAGATATCCTTGCATATAATTTGACAGTTGTTTACTATTCTTATCTATTTAAGCACGTAAATTAGCATATCAGCTTCTTGATTTACACTTTTTTTTTCTCCACAAAGCCTCTAGTTCCGTTGAGCATTTGACGTCCTTATCAGTTCTATGCCCATACATCTGAGATGATAAGTCATTTTGAATACAGTTGCCTGAAGTTGAAGTGACGAATAATGATTCAGAGTAAAATCATAACTAATACCCTCGCAGCTGTCATCCTGTTAGGATATTTTTGTTACTCATCGACCGAAATATGTATATAGAGCAAGCAAACAACATAAATAAACGTTTCATCGTTTCAGGTCCGAAAATGTCAAGAAGACTAAGCTTCTACTGTCTCATCCTGCTGGCGACCATCTGCATATTCATCTTGGCGTTGAACCAGCGCTACAGCAACTACATCGAGCATCGTCTCCAGCCAATTATTTCGGTCAGTAGAAACGCAGTAGCAGCACGCGAAAGTGGAAAATTGCTCTCCCTCGCTCGTGGGCGCGCAGCGCGAATTGCGTTAGCCGCGATTAGATTCGTCCCCAAAAGAGATCACATAACGCACAGTCTCGCACATATATACACACGTACTCACGCTGTATACACTATTTGGCTTCTATTGAGTAGAAGAACGATTCCAGCGAACCGACAATTCAGAGTAGCCACTACTCTCTCACTAATGCAATGGAAGTATATATAGACACGCGGATGGTTTTGTATTTTATATCGTGTGTTCAGCAGATAATAGCAAACGAGCACCGCTATTATAGACAAGATGAAGAGTTGATTATTCTTTTTTTTTGTTATTTTGTTTGGTTTGTAGTCAAGCTGTGGATCGTTCGCACAAAAAGCCGTCGCCTTTTAACGATTGCGTAAAACGGATTTTCCGCATCGAGGTCGTGTAATACGATGAGTTCTGTAAACACGAATGTTTTAAACCTCGTAACGATGAGCACGCGTGTCTTTATTGTTCTTTTGCGACGGACACAAAAATGTTTATAATCACAATAAGCGCCAAAGTATGACAAACTGGTCGCCGTTTCTCAAGAGTACTTGGTGTGTTAAATTTGAAATTTTAATTGAGAATGAAACGGCGGAGAAAATTCTATTCGTTTCACGATTCACAAGTTGAGACTGTGTGTGTTTATACCGCAAAAAAACGTTGACCCCCGAAATTCAATTTCGATCTGACCTCCTTTGACGGGAAAAAGGGAAACGGAAAAAAAAGAATAGATATGTGGGTACCGTTTTTATCAGCAAAGATAGACATAAATAGGACATTTCCATATAGAGAAAGTATATGTAAGAGTGAGCCATCGGTGGAACGAGTTTTTTTCTTTCGAATCATGACCGCTCGTTTTTAACGTACGTATACCCTATATATACGAGCATCGTTACACGTGGAACTTTCAAACTAGACTTATACACTCGTCGTTATCGATTTGGAGAACGATATGCAACGCATAGCTGTTTTAAAATAATACGTGACGCGCTTGCCGACGGTGCTAAAAATTCAAGTCGCTCGGCGATAATGTCCACTAATAAAAAAAGCAATCAGCCTATTACGTGACGCCGGTAGTAAACATTTAACGTGTCGTGCACTATCAATAAACTTATATTATATGCGGATCGAATTTTCATTATTTCATTTATAGGATCTAAATATTTCGTACACCTATGTGTGTGCGTGTGTCGTTTATGTATTTACACACCCGTACACGATGTCAGTGATTTTTCCGACAATGTGCGTTTGTTACTGTTTTTCTGTGTTCCTTGATTAGGAAGCGGAATTAAGATCCCGAATGAAGTACCAAGAGGCTCCAGAGCCATTTGCGGTACCGACGGTCAAATATGACGATCCTTTCATGGTAAGTCGTATGTGTGCAAAGAGTCGCTTTGCATACAATCGTTACTGCGACGGTTGTTATAATGTGGCATGCTTCGATGAAAATATCTGTATACGAGTTTTAATACGCATGCTTGATTGTAATCCGGCTCGAAAATTTCATGGCGCGATGAGTTGTTTGAATCGAAGGATCGATTTTTTTTCAAGGGTTTAAGGTACAGCACTTTTGAGCTTCGTCGTAGTATATCGTTGTGTAGAATTATTGTATGCACATTTTTCGCTTATTGCACTGCATAGCTTATGTTCTGGAATAACGTTGTAAAATACAATTTATTTTACACGTCTCATTCATGAATAACGTTTTCGATACTACGGATACTTTATAGCTCGCGTAAAGTATAATGATGCTTGCGCTCATTGACGAGTTTGTGTAATAATAAGGTATTGTGTGTACATCCACAGCATCGGAGGTTCAAAGATTTCAGGCACATCGCGATAACGCAAGATTTCGATGGAGGAACGTATCGCTGTTATTATGATAATTTTACATATTAGGATATATTATATGTGTAATATAGCGTTAGAGAATTACACAGCGTATAATATCGATGTATTTTTCGATCCGCTTTTCCTCCTATTCTCCGATAAATTTTTGTGAAAGACCTCCAGCGTGATTGATCAATAGTTTCCAACCGCGCGTTATATGCAATTAATCATGTCTGATAAAGCTATATATACATAATATGATAAATATTGGAAACTAATTCCGATTAATATTCTCGAACACATCGGAATTCCGCGAGACAAGGCTTGTTTACATCCCAAAGAAATATTTTCTTCGTATTTCTTACTATACACAACCTATACTGAACTAATAGTAATTTATGTAAAAGTCGTGTCCTCTGTTGGTTTTACCTCTGGAAAATCTTGATCGTCTGACCACACAATACCAATAAATTTACCCGAAGCTCTTTCATCAAAACAGACGTATGTACGTCAAAGGCTTCGATCGCACGCACGAACAGGCGCATATATATATATACTAATTTTCACATCGTCCTAAAACGCTACCAGCATCGACTTCGATCTCGAGATCGGATAAAGCTTGAACTTACTGGATGAGGACACGCGAGCTACTCGTGTATGTAACACTGCATGATGCATCTTGATCTAGCAGCGATAAGAGTGTAACGGCTATAAAATAATTCTTGCATAGTTGATGCTTGTAAAACTGTCGTATAGAATTGTTGAATTTTATTTTTATTTCGCGTAGTTACCTGAGTGGCGTGGAAGAGATGTTTGCATAAAATTATCGAATAATTGAATAATTGCATTCTGCTGTCTTAATAAAATTCACAGTGTGGTTTGCAATGAAATTTTTAACGACGGTTAATTACATAGAGACGCGTCGACGCTTTATTTCTCTCTGCGTGATATTTCAAAAATAAATCACAGCAAAGGTAAGCTAATAAAAAAAAAAGTATTCGCGATAGGCATCTCTTCCAGCGCAAACTCTCGCTTACACTCGCGCGCGTGACTCTCCCTCGCGGCTCATTTCTTCTATTCTCTCTCTTTCTATATATTACTCGTACAATAACCGATGCGCGAATGTGGCACAAGTCCAAGAAATCAATGTCAAGCACCGGAGCGTCGAGGTGAGGATATAGAGAGAAAAAGAACAACGGCCGCATGAATGTTTGAGAAGAGAGTCACGCCGCTGTATATCTCGTATCGATCGAATGTACATAAGCGGGAAAATTTTTTAATGGAAGTAAGCGCTGTCATTTTTCTATTGCAGAACTACATGAGATCCGGAATGTACAGCCTGGAGAATCTGACACTCACGGAGATCGCTGAAGTGGTCGAGCTGCAGAGACGCATTATAGAGAAGGAAATGGAGGATTACGTCTATCCGGACGGGAAGTATGGAGTCTATGCCAAGTGAGAGACAGTTTTATGCAGGCTTAGTATCTGTTTTCCCTGCGCGCGAATGTATATGTATGGCGGATTTTTCCACGCGGGGGATACAGTTTGAACTGGTGGCTGTGAGGTGTGGAGGAGATGGCGACGTTGAAGGGGATTTTATGAGATGGGTAGAATTTCGTGATTCGAGAGTTAATATGCTATTAGCAAAACTTAGAACGGTTGATATTATCGGTCTTTGCAAACGTTTTCGCATAAGCTTGAGAAGTAGAGGAATAATAAGGTTTTCAGTGCTTAAAATTTGCATAGAGTTGCAATTCATTTTAATCGATCTTTTTTTAACTTTATATTATTTTAATGTTATTATATTTATATCTTGCGCATTTACGTGCTGAGGCATCGAGGCATTTCTCATTCGTTTCAATATGATTAAATTAAATTATAATTAATTATTTTATCATATCTGCGTGAATAATTCATTCGGCTTTTTTTACTTCAAGACATTGGAATTTTCGCGGTCGATATAGTGGAATTCGTGACAAATAATATATCGATTCGGCAATTTACTATCTGAATGAAATAAACTTTTATGGTAAAAACGGGTTATCGCGTGTTTGTAATGCTGAAAAGATTATTACAATAGTTTTTAGCCTACCTCAGTTTCATGAAAAGTATTAGTACGCAGAACTTGTATAACCTGATCGCGCTATTATAACGATATTCTTGAGAATGAAAAAAAACCGTCCAGTATAATGACAGCCTTGATCTAAAAAAAAAAATTCGTTAGAAACCGTGAGTTGAATTTCGAGGCTTAACAAAAGTGTTAACTATTATCCAATAAAGATTTTTCGCGCTAAGAAACACGAAATTATCCCGAATCGCGTAAAAGAAGCATTTTTACAGTTATGGATGGATAATAATAGGCTCGGCCACTTGTAATTAACATTTGAAAAATTGTTTATCGATTCTTCTAACGGTATGTTTCCCACACAGTACTGTAAGTATAAGCGACTTTAAAATACCACAGAATGAATGTTTACCTCTGCCTTGTGAATATTCTCCTGTAAATCGGAAAGTTAAATAAATCATGCGATTATTCTATCGAGAAAAACTACACGTTTTTCTCTAACACTAATAAATATGTAGTGCACGTTTCTAGAACCGCGCGCGTTATCTCTAATGAATTATTAACTCCAATCCCCATCGTCGCTAATTAACAAAACTTCGACAGTATAATAATCAATCGAAAAACATCGTTGATCATATATTGATTTGTTGAAAAACCTTCATTTCTTCGTTAAACCAATCGATTTATTCAACAGCAAACTCGATGACCTCGTGATAGAGAAGGGAGGCAACCCCGTGCGAAGTGTCATACTGACGACGTGGCGCAGTGGGAGCACTTTCCTCGGGGACATTCTGAATTCGCACCCAGCCAACTTCTACCACTACGAGCCGCTCCTACACTTCGGCATCATCCAGATCCGTGAGCCACCCCTCTCCGACGAGGCCTTAGAAAACTTGGAGTCGATGTTCAAGTGCGACTACTCCACCCTGGGTATACATTTATATTATCCTCTAAAATTTTAATTGCATCGGAAGAATCCTGCCAGTGCCTCCGGATATATACGGGTTATAGAGGCGGCATTGCGTAATTCAAAAGGATCGCCGTGTGTATAGTGTGCATTGCATAGTTTTGTAATCGATCGCTTGTTTTCGACAGAGCGGTACTTGGGCTTCGGAAAAAACGCGCATCCCTGGGTGTTCAATCACAACACGCATCTCTGGAAACAGTGTCTGCTTCACAAGAGGATATGCTGGGATCAGCGCTTCGTCACCAAGTTTTGCAAGCTCTTTCCATTTCAGTCGATGAAAATCGTCCGGATGAGGCTGCAGCCAATGGAGAAGTTTTTGCAGCAGAATGAGTACGTTTGATATCATACGATGAGTCGACTCGTCGTTATGTAAATGAAATTTATTCGGATTCTTAAAAATCACGACGACCATTTCGTGCCAGCAGATTGGGCGTAAGAATAGTACTGCTGATTCGAGACCCACGAGGAGTTTTGCAATCGCGTAAGCACCGGGACTGGTGTCCCAGCGAACCCGACTGCTTCGATCCAGCTGCTCTGTGCACCGACATGGTCTCGGATTACAACGCCGCCGTTAGATTTTCTAAGCTCTATCCTGACACTTTCAAGTACGTATCGATACGCGAAGCTATATGCGCTTGACAATAAAAATTCCTTCGTCGAGTGCTAATAGTCAGAAAATTATGAAACATTGCGGTATGAGGATAGGCGTATAGAAAAAGATGGAGGAAATTTTTATTGGATAAACTTTATTGAGAGGCTTATGTAATCATTGATTCTCATTGCGTCAAGCATATTTCTCGAATTCCTTCGCATAGTGGGCTTTTTTTAAAAACGATTTAGTCCTATTCCGTAGGAATTCGTTAAAAGGCTTGAAAGAGTAAACCCTCTTAATTCTAAGTTCAGCTCACGGAATTCACTCCACTCGACTGATTAAATCATTAAACCGTCTTGAAAAAGAAAGCGTTAAAAATTCAACCTTCCACTTCCAGAGTAATTCGCTACGAAGACCTGTCGCTCGACCCGTACGGCCACACGGAAAAGCTCTTCAAATTTTACGGTCTATACTTTCACGAGGACGTGCAACACTTCCTGGACACCCACACCAAGACTGACATCGGCGGTTTGTCGAGCACTTTCCGCAACTCCAAAGTAGCGCCGTTTCACTGGCGCAGCGACCTCGACTTCGAAGAGGTCGAAGAGATCCAGCAAGAGTGTAATCTCGCGATGCGCCTCTGGGGCTACAATTTCGCTGTGAACGCGACCCACCAGAAATACTTTGATGCCGTCACGAATTACAGTCTGCGCAGCAACGAGCTATGACCGGTGCTTTCATCCTCCGACGCCTTGTTGTTTTGTGGATTGAGTCTTGTGGACTGTCTGTAAATGTATAGAGGAGAGTTTTACTTTCTACGACGAATGATATATATACATACGATATACTCGCTTTTAAACCGATGTTGTACATATACACACATATCGTAACGACGAATCTCTTGTCCGATTTTTAGAATTTCAAAAAAGGATCTTTTACTAGCGTATGACTTTTAGTTAGGTGAATTTCCTCTCAACGCTATTGATAATACAGGTGGAAACTCATCACGTTATAGTTTTATATAATTTTGTATAGTACAAAAACTTTTTGAGCTGCCATATTACTTATACTACTTGTATACCTGACTCGCGCGTGTCTCCGCTCGTGATTCAAGGTGGAACTGGCCTCGTATCCTCACTTTTGCGAAGAGGAACATAAGCTATACTTACTAATAAATTAATTGTACATAGAATTTAGATAGCACTTTAAAGAATTGCCTCGCGAGCTGAACGAACGAACCATGATTTCTTAGGCGCATTTTTTCTATACATATAACGAATCGTGATGAATCATATCGCTTCTGTATCAGACGCGTAATTTTTTTTATTGTATCGATGTATATTCGTGATTTTTAGTGATCGATAGAAGAAAGGAGTAGCTTGCAATTAAATTTATATACGTGTGGACACGCGCTTTAGAAACAAAAATATATATAAATGTCGATTCACGTATGTATTTGTAAATATTTACTGTAGGATAATTTTATTAAGTACATACTGTCTGTGATAGAAACATAACAGTTTCTATACAAAAATGCGAATCTCATACGAACAGTACTCGGCACAAGATTTTTATCATATAACTAAAGCGCATATAAATGTAAATCAAATTTTGATCAAGCACCCTTTTTACGTCACAAAGCTCTCAAATTTTATATAGCGTAAAGTCTTGACATGAAAATTACCCGATTACTACACTGAGAAATATACATTGTAAAATCAAAATTGTAAATGCTCATTGTAATTCCGAATCGTAATCTTTAAATCATGTAATGTATGGATATATTAATTTTAACGAATTCTGATATTTATACGTAGATTTTTATAATTCGAAACGACGTCTGTTACTTTTTCTCAGTGCAAGCACGAATTCTCGAAAGTTTAGTAAAAATTGTAATATAAATCTTAATAAATTTTACATACTATTGAAATAGCTGTAATTTTCATTCTTACATATCAACCTGAAATTTTCATTGTCATGTATACGAATTTTTTTTTCTTATGTATCTATTTTTTATAGAATATCTTATAAGATTACCTTTTTCATGGATTTTTTATACCCCATAAAGAATACATTAAAAAAGTATTTCATATTACGAGTAACGGTCGAACATGGATTGAGCCAGTATACTGGCCTTTCGGTCCTCTAAAGGTTAATGAAGAAATGATAAGTTAATTGTACTGGCTTTAGCATTGTTTTATTTATTTTTTACTTGAATATATAAATTAAATATTTTTATATGTTTGATTGTAGGGAAATTGGTAATTGATTCTTCTATTGAACTACTTTATGATGATTTCGACATCGAACAAATCCAATCTGAAAGGAATAATCATAAGTAACATTTATATATTTTTGACTACATAATATATATTTTAAAGATACTGTTCAGTATTAGTTTGATTTCATTAAATATCGTAGCGTATATTAAGCCATCATTACAGTATCTTCCAAAAATTTAATATTTTGTATTTTTAACTTACACCTTAATCAAAAGCAATATTCAAAGATATTTTCATCAGAATAGATTGGTCTCGAGCTCAAATGCTTCTCAAAGATAAGTAAAGTAACCAGTCTGAAACATAAAAAGTAATGTATAAATACCAATTTTCAAATGCTTTGATCAAATGTATAGTTATAATTTTTATTCTCAGTGAGGGCAAGTACTAATCATTTAAATTTTATCATAATAGCGTATATGTTTTGATCATCATCGTTAAATTTAATTATTTTATTTCTATTATTAAATAGAAAGAAACTTACATATCAATAATTTGCAACTGCTTTCCCAGAACCACAGTCACGATATCGTGTGTTTCAAAATCTGTAAAGTAAATGATTTCTTATTTTTTTAAATGCTTATTATAGGTTTGTTATAGCAATATTTTTTTTTTATTTTATCAGTGAATAAAAATGACATCAAAAGTAATCAGTCATATGCTTGTCAATTAAATGCATCATCTAAATTAAAAAAAGGTATTGGGTTATTGGGTTGTTTTTTATTTTTAAACTTACCATTTGGATGATTGTAAGTCCATAACCAGAAGCATAAAGATGTAGTCTTAACGTGCAAAGTGTGTTGGCTGGCCAAATGTTTTCTGCATCAAATAAAATATTGTAAATTAGCAAAGATATATATTTTTTTTTCATAATTGTTTTTTTTTTTTTTTTTTCAGCATAGTGTTCTCACCACGTTTTTGTAAGACAGGGATAACTAATAACTCATCATTGAAATATTCTTATTTTCTAGTTATTAAAAGCAAAACTATGTAAAAAAATTACCTTATGGTTTAAATTGGATGAGTAGAGGTAATTAATTTTATCCATGACAGGAATCTTACACAGGAAAGTTAAATTTTGGTCTAACTTTAGACTTCAAGCAACATTTTCCAATATCTGAAATAATAAACAATACAGTTAATTAATTATCATAGAAGAATTATGATGCAATGTAGGATTTATAATAAGCAATATCAGAAACAACAGTCGTCACTGATCATTCTGTTTGACTGGAGCGTTGATGGTACTCATCATGCAATGATTTTATGATTTGTTTCAATGACTAATATGAAAATTAAATAAAATAAGACTCACTTTTGTTAATGATGGTAGAAGGCTAACAGCAATTAAATAAGTCTCCATCAACAGAGGCTTGCAGATTATTCTACGTAGAATCCAGAAGTAACTGTAATTAATAAAAAAAAAAAGGTTATGTTATACTCACAGAAAAATACTAAAATTAAATAGTTTTTATAATATTTTTCGTCAGTAATCCGAATCAGTCACAGAACTCAGACTGGGGCGGTATAGATATCATCATTTGAAATATAATTTTACATCGCGTTGTATTATTTTCACGCGAGAACACGTGGATGCATGAAAATCAAATGTACCACGTGATTCCGCTGAATAGTTCTCTCAAAAAATTTCGTACTCGTCAATTAAAATTTGTATTTGATACTATTTTACATAAAAGATTTAGATATTTACCTAACTCCTCTCTTGAGAGTAAGTGCAGTCATGTTGAATTGTAGGTCCATCATGGCCGTATGACCATGTTTTTAGAAATCTTCAACCCATAATTTACTTGAAAAACTATAGACAAATATATATATATTTTTGAAAAAAATATATATATATTTTTGAAAAAATTTATCCATGTTCGCAAGATGCTTTATCCAAACAGTCAAACCGCCTGTATTTTAATCTTGTAGTGGAATCCATTTTTACACTCTGTAACGAAAAAGTAAATTTTGCAATTTTTTACATAAGCTAAATTAACAAATAGTTACTTTTTTATCATAGATTCAGTGGTATTGATAGTTGTAATCATGAAATCATACGAACGAGACTACTTGGTATCATCATTAGTAACTCCTATTGCTTATTCAATGCTAAATAACGTTAAAATTGATAAATTTCAAAGAATAATTGTACTTTACCATAAAACATTGCCACCGAACAGGATTATATTGGGTACTGCAAACACGTGCTCACGGTTTTTCGAAAAATATTATCACGGCTATTTATTGAAACGAAAAGCAACACAAGCATATTTACATTCTAAAAATTATAACATTACAAAACGGCACTAATTGGTTCAAAACTCATATCCGGAGGACGCTATCGAACATTGGAACAAAGAACAAATTTACCGTTTCAAAAATGGAATGTCGCAAAAATAAAAGCGGTAATTGACTCCCCATACTTTAATAAACGAGAATCAAAGCAACTCTAATGCATAGAAGGTATAAACAAATGGATGCAGTCGGATTTCGTTTTAATGAAAAATAACGTGGCGTATTCTTACCGAAACAGACTCCGAGGAACTGCAGCTGAAGAACGTCCAAGCAACTCGGGAGTCGGCAGGAAAATGGAAGAAGCGTCGGTTGAATATCCGCGAGAGTAATTTTAACTTAGATGGCGCTACGATCAGTAACGATGGCGCAGCCAAATGAAATTCGCTTTGTCACGAGATTTAAATATTGAGTTTATACATTTGTCCGTAATCATAACTTGTCTACTCTCTTGAATTAAATAATTGATTAAAAACGCATTTTTTTACGACTATTATTTTAATATAAGAGCGAGTAAATTTATCTTTTACAGAGCAAACGACAATATATTCCAGCTACCCTCGAAATAACAGCAGGATGGCAACATTGTCACGACTGCGCACTCGAATCGCTGAAAATTCTTCGTCACCTTCCCGTAAAATCCAGCGTCAAAAATCTAAAGATCCTCATTAATGCCACAATCGGCAAAAACCGCAATCTTCCGCGACGGTCCGCTGACGCATCATCAACCCCCGCGACATCAAAGCCGCGAGCGACTTCGCGAAAAATCTTCGCGCACTTCGCGACTCGCAGCTAAACGCAGAGATCAAGCAGCAGCTGCTGCGACCGCTACGAAGGAGATCAGTAGTATATAGCGCGTATAATACGGGCAGACGTCGTTGTTCTAATATATATATATATGTATTCTGGAGCGAGCGGTTATGCCGCAAAATTTTTATTTTGATAATATTAAACATCATCTGTAGTTTAGTTGAGAGAGAAAGATTCCTTTGAGTGCGTGTATTTTATATATATACATATATACGTGTACCTACTTTTGTGTATATACCAAGGAAAACTGAGAGACAACATCAGCGAACACAATGGGAGTACCAAAGTTTTTTAGATACATTAGCGAAAGGTACCCTTGCCTCAGCGAGAAACTCAAGGAATATCAGGTAGGCCTGTGCTGTACTCGCTATTTTTCCACGACGAGATGGATGATTGCGTGCGAAACAGATTTGAGAGGGTGAACGCAAGGACAGTGGCATCATATAAGACCGCTTTGACTCCGTTTGTTCGGTTTTGTGCATGACAACGCGTCTTATTGCATATTTCAAAGTAAACAGGACTCGTCCTTTGTTCACCTTTTGGCTGCTGAAGCGACAAGGGTTTGACCCTGTGTTTTCTACGGACTACCCACATCACGACATAACCTGCTATGCTTATGCTTTGTTTATACCTTTTTTTTCAGTCAACACACATTTTACTCCTAAAAATGCTTGTCTTTTCTGTTCTTTTTTTCTTGAGAATGAAAGAGCCTGATGCTCTCAAGTGGTTTGGACATGAGCAGGGGATCGAGGCATTTATTCGTGCTCTTGTTGTATACTTTGTCAACTGTTTTTTATGTTGAAATAGTGCCCATTGAGCAATAAACTGTACACACTAGCTCCTGTTGATATTTTTATATACTTCTTGTTCAATACTTTTGCTAGCTTAATTAATTTGTTACATAAATGGAAATGTCGGTCGAGACCTTATGTTTCTTATGCTTTGTTATACTTTTATTTTAAAAACTCTCTTGCAACAATGATTATCCAAGGTTAATAGATAATCTTATCTGTATAATGCTTCTATTTGTATATTTAATGTCTTTCTCTACATTGTATGTACTTTTACTCTAAATTCTAAAATTCTTAACAAAAATATTGTTTCTATTTTCAGATTCCTGAGTTTGATAACTTATATTTAGATATGAATGGTATCATACATAACTGCTCTCACCCCAATGATGCAGATGCTACTTTTCGTATCACAGAGGAAACCATATTTAAAAACATATTTCATTATATAGAAATATTGTTCCGCATTATACAGCCCCAGAAGCTGTTTTTTATGGCTGTGGATGGTGTGGCACCACGAGCCAAAATCAATCAGCAGAGGGGACGCCGTTTCAGAGCTGCTAAAGAGGCTGAAGTACTAGAGGCCAAGGCACGAGCTAAGGGTCAAGAAATTCCTAAAGAAGCAAGATTTGACTCTAACTGCATTACACCAGGAACAGTATTTATGTCAAAACTTAATGAACAATTAAAGTATTTTATTACATATAAAATATCCACTGATAAGTTGTGGCAGAAATGTAAAATTATTCTCAGTGGATCTGAGGTAAACATGTGTATCATAACATTTTATAGTATTCAAATGATTATAAGATAATAAATTAAAATAATTTCATTTTCTGCACAGGTACCTGGCGAGGGTGAACACAAAATAATGGATTACATTAGGTATATGAAAGCCCAGCCAGACTATGATGGAAATACTCGTCATTGTTTGTATGGCTTGGATGCAGATCTCATAATGCTGGGTTTGTGTTCGCATGAACCTCACTTTTCCTTACTTCGTGAAGAAGTCAAGTTTGGCAAAGCTCAAAAGAAAATTTTGACTCCTGAGGAGACAAACTTTTGTCTTTTACATCTATCTCTGATGAGAGAATATTTGGAGCATGAGTTTTCTCCTATAAAAGACAAATTAAAATTCAAGTTTGATATTGAAAAAATAATCGACGACTGGGTTTTAATGGGATTTTTGGTGGGAAACGATTTCATCCCACATTTACCTAATTTACACATTGAAAATGGTGCACTGCCACTTTTATACAATGCTTATATGGAAGTATTACCGACCTTAGATGGTATGAACATGAAATATTTTTAAGGTTTTTATTCCAAGTTAGATCTGTTTGTATTTCGTAACGATTTCATTGCAGGATACATTAACGAAGCTGGTACTCTGAATCTCGAACGTTTTGAGAAATTTATGGAAAAATTGGGTAAATATGACTTGGAACAGTTTGATGAAATCTACGCCGACCTGAAGTTTTTTGAAGCAAAAACAGGTCGACGGTTAAATGAGAATGATAGAAATAGTAAAAGTTCTCCAGATGAAAATGCATCTCCAAAGAGAAATAATAAAGCTTTAAATGCTTTAATAATGGCAACAGAAAATGAGGTAAACAAGTGGTTAATCCCATAGCAATACTTTTAGCATAATAACGGTATATTATTTCATGATATTTGTTCTATGTATTTAGTTAGGAGCTTCTGATGAAGATCTCGAAGATGAAAGTGATTCAGATAATGATATGCACCTTGAATTTGTACAACACAAGCGCGATTATTACATGAATAAAATGGAATATGCAAATGTTGACGCGTAAGTTTAGTAACGATTTTTCTTTATAAAAAATACAAACGAATCTTAGATGATATTTTGATATTTCAGAGAAACAATGCGATCTCAAGCAGAAGGTTACATTAGAGCTATACAATGGAACCTACATTATTATTACAATGGATGTTGCAGTTGGTCTTGGTACTATCCACACCATTATGCACCCTTCATCTCAGACATAAAAAATTTCAAAGATTTAAAACTAGAATTCGACTTGGGAGAACCCTTCAAACCATTTGAACAGTTGTTAGCAGTTCTTCCAGCTGCCAGTAAAAGCTTGTTACCAGAAGCTTATCATGGACTTATGACTGAAGAGAATTCTCCAATTATTAAGTATTATCCTTTAGATTTTAAAACTGACTTAAATGGAAAGAAGCAAGAGTGGGAGGCAGTTGTTTTGATTCCTCTGATTGACGAAAAAAGTCTATTAAAAGGTCAGTAGTTTTCAAGTTTGATTACATCATTGATTAAAATGCATATCTGAAGTAAACTTTATCTCTTAAAGCTATGGAGCCATGCAATGCAAAGTTAACACCTGAAGAAAGAAAACGGAATTCCCATGGACCAATGTCTATATTTACTTTCACTGAAAAAGAGCAAGGAATTTACGAGGCTCCCGAATACTTCCCTAGCATACGAAGTTATGCACGAATGACACTACTTAATAGGGATGATATTTTAGTGCCATTAGATAAACTAGTAAAAGGATTATGTAAAGGAGTGCAACTCAATGTTTATTATCCTGGATTTCCCACCTTACAACACATTCCGCATACAGCATGCTTAGCAAAAGCAAAGGTATATAATTTGTATTTTAAATATTTAATTACTTCAAAAGGGCGATTAAATGTAAGTCGTTTCTCTTTCCAGGTAAAAGTATTCGAACAGCCTTCCAGACGCGAAAACATGATTCTCACTGTCCTGCCAAAAGAAGTGCCACCTGTACACGAGTTCGCTCGAAAGTGGCTTGGCCATACTGTGTTTATTGCTTGGCCGCATTTGGTGGAAGCATTAGTCGTGGAAGTAACTGATTCAAAGACCAAAGTTAGTATCGGGTACCCTTATCACACATATGCATCTGATGGAAGCCCGAATATGCAAACAGAACCAATGAACGACACACTTCTATCAACATTCAACGTAGAAAGAAAATCGATAATAGAAAAGTAAGACTTAACTTTCAATAAATAATATAAAAAACTTTCGGTGTTATTTTTAAAGTCTTTAAAAAGTATCCTTTTGTGTACCGTTGCATAGAAAAATAATTTTAATACTCAAATCAATTAGCAAATTTTTGTAAGAATAGATATTTGTAAAATCTTAAAAAGACTACAACTATGAACTTTCATTTACTTCCTAGCTACAAAACCCGACTAGGTATTGATGTGGGCAATATTGAAATGCTAATTCACGCTGCCCCGATCATAGGGCGGCAGTACGTATATGCTGCACAGGGAAAAATGACTCTTGAAAAACAATGGAGTATCACACCACAAGCGTACGCGTATCAGGTTGTTGTCCAAGATATTTCGGTACATAACCAAGATTTCATTCAATTTAAATCGATAACCGATGTATTTAAAGTGAAATCCGTCTGCTTCATGCTAGGCCATCCGCATTATGGTGCGATGGGTGAGGTTGGTAGTCTTTTCTTTGTATCTTTTTTGCATCTACAAATGTTTATTAATTTAAACCATTATTAACGATGTTTTCTTTTCTTCTATAGGTCACAGATGGTGGAGTAGATTTAAAAACGAGCAGAGTTAAAGTGGCAATGAGAGTAACACCAGAACCCAACTTTGACAGAGTCAAGAAGTTACAAGCAGATACAAAAATGAGATATATGCCTTGCAATGTAGCTGCCCAGCGTCTGGCGATAAGCAGTCATCTTCTTAGTAGAATAACAGGAACTATTTTTGTGATAAACGGGGAAGGCGTGGATCCCGCGCATGCTAGCAAGCATAACTTGGGGTTAAATTTAAAATTTAATAAGAAGAACGAAGAAGTAAGTAAACAAATCAGAAAAATTTCAACTTATACTGCAATTTTGAATAGTTTCGCATTAAAATGACTATGTATTATAGGTACCTGGATATACGAAAAAAGAGAAAAACGGAGCGTGGTTATACAGCGTTAAAGCCGTGGATTTTGTAAACGATTACATACAAAAGTTCCCTGAATTGTTTGAACGTTTGGAGGCAAATCTCGCATCGTCCGATATGTTCCTGAGGGAAAGTCTTTTCCCAGGAACAGGGTAATTATTGTTACTATACGCACCTTGTTGAAAAATTTGAAATATGAATAGAAAATGAAAATAATCATATTATATCTTTTTTTGAAGAGCTGAAGGTGTTGACGCAGTAGTTACCTGGCTTAAAGAACAGCAGAAAATCCGCGGTACAACGGCTCGCGCCTGCGGTACTAAGGAACTAGAGTGCGAAGTCGTACAGGCAATCGAACAAGCCGTCGACGAAAGTCTTGAGACCCACCGTCACGCTGGTAAGAGCGTTCTTATGCAGGTTAAACCCCACTTGCTCTACAAGCCAGGTTTGAATTTGGGGAGCATGCAACCTGATCCCAAGGGCCGACATCGTTTGCTTAATCGAATTGTATGTGTTAGAGATAGTTTTACGGTACCGCTTGGATATAAGGGTACCATAATCGGAGTGCAGAAAAATGAAAACCCAGCTCTCAACATGTACGAAGTTCTCTTTGATAAAGCTTTTGCAGGTAAATTATTATTAGTTATTAGAGATTTGTAATACTTAATTACTTGAGTTAATTAGTTTAGCAAATCGAAATATTAAGATTCATATAAACTTCATACAAACAATTATTTTACTTTATAATTAATTCTCAATCATTTTTAGGTGGCCTCATAATCCATGGATGTTCTCCAAACCGAAGTTATAGATTAACAGCCGCAGACTTCATCAACATAAGCTGTGGACTATTTATGGAAACCTCAAAGGTTACCCTAACCACGCCCAATTGGCGTACACCGCCGCTACAGCAAAATTCTTCCCCTTGTGGTTCAGATTCTCGTCGTCAGGGTCAACCTAAGCAACAACAAACTCCTCACCCACCTGACCCCACGATCCTTGACTGTTTCTACCCGGGGTATATAACGAATGTTCAGGACATGAACAAACAGCAGCAACAGAACCAAGGAAGGTATCAAGATGGTAACAAGGCTGGTTTTAATGACGCACCGAATCACGTTAGAAAACAGAATTCGGAGCAGCAATCACAGTTCCCGCTGCCACTGACTTTGCTACAACGTCTCCAAGAGCCAGGAAAAATTCCTCAACCACCGATGCAAAATATTCAGCCAAAACAGCAGCAGCTACCTAAAAGTCAAGGACCTTCTGAGTTTCAAACTTTGTGGAATGAATTGCACAAGATACAGGTAAACCATATCTATTTTGTTTTTATTATGTATATTATATTATTTATTATATATTCGCGATGTGCGAGCATGCTGCGCGAAACAGCAGATATAGTAGTATGAGGCGCTTCCATTACAATGCTTATTACAATTATTACACTATTACAATCAAAAATATTGTTTTAACTGATTTGAATGAATAAACATTTATTGTCAAATATTGATTTATAGCCGAACATTTAATATCACATATATATTTTGTCTTTGACCCAGCAACCGATGGGTTCGCCGAGAAGACAAACACCGGCCCCAGCTCCAGCGAAGGAGAAGCCAAGTCCCTCGATGAGTACCGGCACAGATTCGGTAAGTTGTATAAAATGTTCTTGCCAAGTTCATTCACATCGCATTATTTCTCCGATAATTTTATTGCTCAAAATTGTTCTCTTTAACTACTTCACATCAAATCGGGTTAGTCTAATATTCGGTCAAATTTCTATTATTCTGTAGTAAAAATTTATATAAATGATTGGTAATAGCAATATGATATAAACCTATTATAACTTATCATCAATGCATAAAAATGTTTCACGTAAATATATTAATTACATTGAACGTGTAACACTAACAAAAGATCGTCTTTTTTACAAGCAATCGTGGAAAAATCAGGCATGGGTAAATGAGAATTTGTTGAAGTATAGCATGCAAACTTTTTAAATATCTATAGTTTTTTTAGTACCTTTTCCTTAACTATTGGAATTTTCCATTGTATTTAGATCTATGCGGTAGTTTTAAAAATATTATTTAGGTTTATTAGACACTATCTTTTTCTTTTTTTACCCTGTAATTAGCAAGAATTTTTTCATTGTATACGTTTTTGTACCTGTTTAGACCAATGCGATACCTAGTAATAGTATTTGCATGTAAGTAGTCAAGAGACTTTTCAAGTTCTCTGATCGACGTGTTTAATTTTTTAAAATTATTTTTCATAGTTTGTATCTCCAATCTCTTCAGATCAATATCTGTGTTTGCTATCACTTGTATTTTTCAGTATCAGTAGACTGCCGTCTAGAAGAGCAGCTCTAGGTTGACTCTCATTTGTTTTCTATTTATATGTTTATGTATAGTATTGATAAACTTGAATATGAATTTTTTAACGAAAAAATATGAATTGGAAACTCTCGCAGCCTCAAGATCCGAGTGCTTTCTTGAAAGCAATGTTGAAAATTTCCGACGAAAATACGCAAAGCCAGATCCCGTCCTCCTCAACTGCGGCGCCGCCGGCAAACAAACCTTTAGCATTTCCGCAAACGCCAAAAACGACCGACACTCCGGCCTTGGTGCAACAATTGTTCGATGTACGTTGCAAATGTCATTTTTTGGGTTCCTAAGCACTTATTATATCTATCTTATTATGTAGTTTGTAGCAACGGCGACTGTTATGAGATCGTTCGTCTACTACTTTTTTTAGCTTTATTAATGTGGGATACGCATATTTGATCGTATTAAAAGATCAGTCGAATTTCAATTATGCAAGGAATTCAGTCCCAAGACATTTGCTTTCGCTTCATTGCATATAGCGTTGTTAAAATTTTTGGTTAAAATAAATTATTGTTAAATATATAGTATAGAATATTTATTTGTAAATGAAGTGACCATAAAAATTTTAGCAATTATATGTTCATTCATTATTGCTTGCTAGCCAAATTTCAATTTTGCCGATCAAAGTAGTAACGATTAAATCAATCTTAAATTTCGTTTACAGCATGCGCGACAGACGGAAATGAAGAGTGGCAAGAGCATCTGGTACTGCGGGCAACTGTTGTCGTACTTTCGGATAAACGGTCATAACTTTCCTGGATATGTATACCACAAGAGCAAAGATAATCTGGTCTGCGCTCAAGTGACACTGCCAGATATGGGGGTTTTCTGTGGTGAATTCTGTCGCACGGAATCCGAGGCTGCAGAGAACACTGCCAAGAAGATTTATGAGGTATGTCCATTTCATATTACAAGAAGCAAAATTTTTATTTTGAGTATTTTTTGTAGGTACCTAAACATGCTTTAATTATATCGATAAGCTAGGATACCATCAATCTATGTTTCTTTTTTTCGTCAAGTTTAGATTTTAAGTTTTAGACATTGAATTACAAAATTTGATTTGTCATCGTAGGAACTAAGACTTGATAGATATCCGGTTGCAGTTCGACCGAAACCCTTGTGTCCTCCACCGCAACAATGGTTTAACAACCGTATGAACAATGTGCGACCACCAATGCCTCCGCAGCCGAACGTTAAACCCATGCTACCGGCAGCTTTCCCGCAGGTGCCACTAATGCAGCTTCCAATGCCTAAGTGGAACCCGATGGTTCAACAGAATCCTGGCTTCACCAACATGATGCATCCTGGTCAACCGCATCCTATTCAACAGCAACAACATCAACAACACAATAGGCCACCACCACAACAACAACAACAACACAATAGGCCACCACCACCACCACAACAACAACAACAACACAATAGGCCACCACCACCACAACAACAGCAGCAACAACAACAACAACAACAACAACAACAACAACAACAACAACATCAGCAGGGTAGATTTCCACAACCACCGCTTATTCATAATGTAGATAATAGATCAAACAGGCAGAATCAGCAAAGAAAGGTGACGCCGTTTGTACCGTTGCAAGCACAGAAGAAGACAAGAAATGTGGTCAATAAACAGTCAAGCAATGAAGATCAGCAGCAAAAACAACAGCAGCAGCAGTTGCAACTGCACGAAAAAAAAGAGGTTTATAAGAATACGGCAGATCAGAAGCCTAAGGAAAATAGTGGGAAGGTAGTATTTTTTTACATTATTTTTAATGTAATCAATGTTAACGCTTTTTCTAAAATGTCTATTTCTTTCAGGACATTAAGCAGGAAAATGTTAGCAGCAATAACAAAACTTCGGAAAATACTGTACAAAACAATCAAGCGCAAAATTTACAAAAGGGTCAGAGATCTGTAAAACAGAGACGATCGAGAGTCGCCGCCAAATTTCAGTCAGATCCAATGGCCAATGGTGGAGACCGGCAGTGAGCAATCAATGATATACCAGGAGTCAAGAACTCGTAACACATGCACAGCCAACATGGAAAATAAAAATATTTCCAGCAAAAGTGATGATACATTAAAGACGATCCTTTCTTAACTCCTCCGAGGAGAAAGATCAATTTGTTAATATCGCTTCAATTCGATAGTGCGTAAATAATTTTAAGGTAGCTTTTTTTTTATGTACGACGTAACTGTCAACTGAGATTAATAATTTTAGTAGAGAGTACGTGTTCTTGATTAGATTGTAATAAGATTTAAAAAAAGTAAGAAAAAAATGAATTTTATTTTTGTAAAGAATGGATCTATTCAAAGTATTGTAAATCATTGAGTGCTTTTTATACAGAGAATGTGAAAGTGATCGTTTGTACAGCAGATATTCAATTATAAAGTTTAATTAATTTTAACATAATCTATAAAAATTCGATTTTGTTGAATGATTCGACCGCATACGATTTACAAGCATACTTATGTGATGGAAACTTACCAAATTTTTATGACAGAATGTTTATACAATGCACTCAAATATCAATCTTTTCAATATATATATATATATATATATATATATATATATATATATATATATATATATTGTACACAAAGTGATTTTTAAAGTTATTGTCAGTTTTGAAATTATGATTACAAAGGACGACAAAAATAAATACAATAAATGGCTTCTGTAAATTCGCAAAATACATTTCTTAGATACAAATAAATAATTAAAAATCATACCGCTTTTTTTTGTTGCCATCTACTCCGGATCCTCGCAAAAAAGTTTTAATTTAGTAAGATACAGTAATGCACGCATATCTGCTTTATAATCGTAAAATTTAAAAGGAAAATGAGAAATAAACGAATTTCATTTTTGTAAAAATGATCTATTTAAAGTATTGCATTATCGCTTTCCATTACAATTGTTTATCTCAAAAGTAGCGTGGGTTTTATTCTCGCTTCTGTTATAATCATAAAATTATTGATAACAACAATAATAATTATAATATATGCAAAAATCGCGGTTGAAAATTGAGAGGAAGCCAATTTATAAGCCGACCGTCGCAGTTTGCCGGCACAGTAGGCTGAACTCGCTGAGCTTGTCACAAAGCCGACGCTTGTTGAAGTTTTCGCGTAAAACTGCTTGTATAAAGCTTTCCTTCTGGGATTGGGGCACAACCGGAGCGCTACTGTCTGCCAGAGCCAGTCGCAACCATTGGGCCGTCCATTCCGGACAGACTTTGTTCAGGACCAGTAGGACCTCAGCATGAGGTTCTAAACTATTTCGTGGCACAACACCTCCTGTAAAATCGCGTTTAAAAATTATTTTTCCAAATCGTTATTTCAATTTTTATAGTACTCTTATTTTAGGAAATATTCTACTCTATTGACTCACCTACACATTGTAGAATAACACAGACTAATTCTTGGCCGATAGGTTGGATGAAAGTTTGCGTATGTGGACTTTGCCTTATCGCGTTAGTTAAAAAACACCCGGCTGCCTTTACCGTACCAGTTTCGGGAAGAATTAAGCAAGCGATTCCTAAAACAAAATTTGATCATATTAAAATGATTAATTTTGTTCATTAAACGAAAGTTTTAACAGCCAATGTTACTGAGTAACATTATAATAAATTGCAATAAAAGTGATTTTGATTTCAATTAGCTATGAGATTGGTTACCTTTAATTAGACACGACCGCGGTACGCAAAATGCCTTTTTTTTTATTATGTTCGTTTGTATTTTTAAGTTTTATTTGCATATTGGCAAATTGCTAATTATCTGTTTTTATATAAAACGCTACTAGTTATGTAAAAAATATGTACATGCTTAAAGCTACTCTATTATCTTTTCCGTAATTAACTATTCTCAATTTTTAAATCCTTAAGCTGTCCTATCATCTTCATCTCGTTTTTCTTAACTTGGCTGAACTTTTTTTTCAGATTCTCAATAACCGATAGGTTATTCAACAAAATATTGTTATAAAACGACTTGAGCTCCCCGAAGGCTTCTGCATGTTCTTTTATCAACTTGCTCGCATGTTCGTTCTTCCTCTCCTCGACTTCCATCATCTCGATGTTGTGTTTCAAAGAGAACTGCTTGTGATATGTCATGATCTTATCGTCGTACTTATTCTGAATCTCGACAAAGTCTTGCTTGAACTCGTTCTTCATATTTTCTACGACCTTTCTGTGCTCTAATTTCAGCGCGTGACTCTGATTCAGATTTGCCAAGTTTACCTCGTTTTCGATTTTCAAGTTGTTGTTATTGTTGGTGATGATCTCCGTTTTCTTCTGAAGAAACTGGTTCTGGAATTTCTTGAGAGCAACCAGATGATCAATGTTGATGTTGGCTGCTTCATTTTGGTAGGTATGCACCAGGTGAGCCAGTTTTTTACGACTCTGAAGGGTTTCTTCCTCGAACGTTTTGGCGAAATCTTGTTGCTCCTTACGCAGGACTCGGTTCGTTATTCTAGATTCGTGCAGTTGTTGCCTCGTTATGTCCCAGAAAGTTTGAATATTATCTCTTTCAATTTGGAAGAAATTTCTTTCTTCTCTTTCTCGTTCCATTTCCTCCAGCAATTTTGCAGAATATACCTCTAACTGCTCTTTACTCATTTTTGAGATGTCGATGATATTCTGGGAGTTACCCGCGTTTCCTCCCGGTTTATTTGGCATTTTGAAAGTTTTTTTTAATTGTTCAGCTTAATTTTATTTTAAAAAATGGAGCTGAGTGCGAGTTAGTCTACTTTTGAGGTACAATGATTTTGACACTAAACAGATACGAGTAATTTATCGATTCATCAACCGGCTAAACACACGCGTCGAAGTTGCTTGGTTACAGAATCAACAAATTTACCGGTGCTGTCAGATTACTTGAACAACAGTTAGTCAAGTGGGGGAGTCGGAAATTGAAGTTCAACGTAAACTGCAGTACATCGGCTATTACAAATGAAACTTTAAAACAATACTCAGACAAAACAAACTCAGGATCAACAAAACAATATAAAATATATCTTTTCACTTAAATTATACGCTTTTAACCCTAACAACACTAACATTGCACTCACCGCAACGCAGCATCTGAGGCACTTGATCGGGTATTTGTAGCAGTAGCCTAGCGTTCTTTTTGGAGATCTGGGCTAGCAACTGTAGGTAGGCCTCGAGCAGGTCAGACAATTCGGATAAATTTCCATTGGCCTGTTGGCAAGAGGCAATCCCACGAAGCGTCAGGCCGCTGATCTCGCCGAAGACGCGGATAAGCTCGTCACTAATGTTGGAATTGCGACCGAGATACAGCATTAACTGTTTTAGGAAAGATAAAGCTGCAGGGTGAGGGTGAGTCTTATACGAAGTGTTTAGTATACGAAGGAGAGATGTGCCCTCGCCTTCCGTTAAGGTGAGCGCGTAGAGAGACTTTTGCGCGCAGTTGTACATCGCTTCCAATGTTGGGTCATCTCTGCTCCACTGGGGGTGGTTCACTATCTATTATAGCAGACATAAAGAGTTGAAAGTATTTTGTTTTAAGAATTAACCTTATTAATTGAAAAAACACGTTGAATTCGGACAGACGAGAGAAAATTTTAAAAATTACGTACCCCTTCGAAAATAGGTAAAAGTGCTTCAAACACAGCGTTACAAATAGAGCCCTCGAGAGTACTGAAGAACATTGTGATCATTTTCAGTTGATTCGTCACAGCAACCTGAGCTTCGTTCACTGGTAACTGCAGCAACTCTCTCAGTCTCATGACACACAATCCCAACGTCGCTTCGAGGTGCGACATTTGTTCTTCGGTTGTCCTCAGCGATTTTAGTAACTTGCCCGCTGCGTACATAAGCCTGAGTCCCTCGCCACCGCCGGGTGTCACATTGGGGAGAGTCCGACCGATGGTTTCGAGAATCGAAGGCGCGAGCGGCGCCAGGTGTTCACCACATTCGCGAGCTATGTCCTTCAGGGCCATACTCGCCGCCGGCGACGTTATAGGTCCGTGAGTTAGGCCGAGGCCTATTAACTGGAGAGAACGTTCCAGCCAAGGCTCGGGATTCTCTGCGATCCAATCGGCATAGGCACCTACTGCGGAGCATGCAGAGCATAGTACCTGGAGAAAAAAATACATTTTTATTAAGAATGCTTTGACTTCATGGGAATATAATGACAGAGATTTATCATGAGTGAAAACTGACTTCTCTGGGGTACATGCCATAAGGAATATGAGACAAGATCAGATCCATTATCGCAGCCACATAGTGCCACTCTTTACGATTTAGATTATCACATAACGCTTTGAAAGCATGAATAGTTGATTCAACTTCTGTCCATTTTGAAACGTCATCGTGCGATTGACTCAGTCTCTGACCTAACAGTATAAGCAGATCATGTCTGATGACGTTGTAACAGTAGATTAAAGTATCCGCGGCATCTTGTCTGTTAATAAAACAAAAATTGTACGTTAAAATAATTAAAAAAGTAAAAGAGTATCTCACTTCGCGTACCTGTAACACCTGAGCAATTCTATCTCATCAGGTGTACCTGCTTCGCTAGGAGATGCAGGAAGCGTCGTCTTTTTCAATAGTGCCTTAGCCAACCTCGAATAAATGGGCTTGAGAGCCAAGATGGCTTGCTGTTCGTCAGCGACGTCCAGCGTGCTTAAATCATCCTGCAGTGCATACCAAAACCCGAGGGGTACACAGCTACGTCTTTCATCCACGGGATATCTACCCTCTTGTTCAGAGCACTCGAGTAGGAACTCAATCAGCTGCTCTGCTATCCACTTTTGCTGATCACCCCACTTTATCTGCTCGGCTGTCCACTTCTGGCCCTGGGTGTTAGGTCCGATCATCGCCAGAGCCAAGAGAAAGGTGCGGCTGTGGGCTTCGCCGAAAGTCGTCAGAATCTCATAGTAGTATTTGGCACCATGCTCTTTTACCATGCAGATCAAGCTATTGGCCCATTCCCAAAAAAGCTGCGGTCGCTTGTACAGCTCTGTGTGGGTCACTACCATTGTTAGGCACTCTTGGACTACTTCCCAACCGCGCGAGTTATCATCTTCCATGTTGTCCCTTATTTGATAATTTTAATATCTAGAGATTGTTTTGATAATCGAGATGATAGTTCAGTACTATTATTACCTGTTAGGTATGTAACGGGCTGCTGCAAGCAGTAGGTGAGGGTATATCTGCGCTATTGTGTCGAGGGGTAATTGACCGAGTTTCAACCATGAAAGTGTGCATTCTATACCCAAAAGAAATAAGGCATCGCTATTGTTATCATTCGTCTGGGTGCAGGAGGAAAAGATCTGTTGAAGAATCCATGCAGCCTTGCACCAATTATTTAGAATGCTTTCTCGTTGCTTTAATTGCTTTACACCTTGTCGCGTATCAAACTGGAGAAATCAATGATTAATCATAAGTTATCAATACAAGCAAGGTTTCATTATAGGTGTAAATTCGATTTTCAATAGAAAATCATGCATAATAATTATAGTGCAGTTATATAGGTATGAAAATATGCGAAAATTTACTTCTCTTGGAATTGCTTCAAGAACTTTTAAAAACAAACCCATGGTTGTGGGTGAGTTATACGGTAATATTTCTGTCAATTCTTCTACCATACATTTTTCACTATTTTCCAACTGAGACATACTATAATTAGCCATAAAAGAAGCCATCTAAAATTCAGAATAGTAAAACTATGATTATAAATCTTTTTTGGATTTAGAAGCATTTTGTAATTAAGTTGATTTAATTTACCGCTTGACACAGCCTTGTGAATACAATCTTTGAAGTTCCTGGATGCTTGAGAACTTCAAGTATACGCACTCTTAAACCTAAGTATTCTGTAGTTGGCACTTCTTCCCATTGTTTTGAGATTTTAGCATGCAGTGTTGTCACAGCAAAGAATTGCACTTCTCCCGGCTAGAACAAATATTAGAAAAAGTGTTATAAATAATGATAGTTGTAAGTTTAGTCTCATTCTATAAATAAATACTTTCGATGACATCTTACAACGGCATTCAAATATTAGAAAATTAAAACTTTTCAAAATCATTCAAGGAACAGATTCACGGAAAATCACTTCAATTACTAACTGTATTTAAAATTATACCTTCGATGAGTCCAATAATTGCCATACAAAAGTCCAGGCTTCCGGCGATGCCTGGGCCTGCAAAAGCCAGGCATGAGTATCATTGTCACCTGTGGCATAAAATCTTTTTACTGCATTTTCCACGGCTGTTGCATGATCCATCACCCGTTGCTCTTTCAAATCTCTTAGTTCTGATTACTGTTTAGGTCTAATTACCTATATACTCTGAAACATAAAAAGTATGTTTATTATATACGTTTTTCAATATTAAAAGCCGTAATAAGAAACAATAAAAGGCAAATTTAAAATTATTCTAATCGACAAAATAATAAACTGATCATATTTGTAGTAGATAAATAACACACACTACCAGAGTTTAGGCAAATTTTATGGGATTTTCGTGGAGCATTTTCATTTTTTGTGCACTACAAGGTCGAAAATATTTTCTCAAACATCTGTATACAGGGACGAAATCCGTGGAAAATCACAAAAGTATATAGCATATAACGTTTAAATAACATACACACAAAAACTTGGCAAACACATATATTTACACAGTACTTAGGCAGAAAATTTGAAAAAAATATTTATAAATAAAGTGTGTACGAGTATAGTGTGAATCTGCGATGTCGCCGATTTCACATATAGTAATGCTGTAATTGACGTTGACGTCTTTGCGAACGCAAATATGTCGACACAAAGCGGGATCTTTGATTATATTCGAACGCTCATATAGCAAACTATTATTCGTGAAATATATTATCAGATGTCTATACTATATATTTATACATAAATTTTAGGTTAAACATCGAATAAGCTATTTAGTATATATATTATATTCAAATTACACATGATCTATAGTAAATATACTAACAACGAATTATGAGAGATTAAGAAAAGAACCGAAGAAATAGGATTATTCGTCTGCTATTAAGTAATAGCGCTATTGGAAATATAATACTTGTATATATATATTATATACTAGAAAAATCCAGCGCGCTTCGCGCGCTCAATTTTATTCGTCGTCTCTTAACCCTCAAAAACATAATAAAACTATATATTCAAAACAACAGAGATTACAATGTATTCTTGCATTCCTGAATTCTTAAACCAGGCGATCAAACAGGGCATTAAATGCTTCACAACAAAGGCCATCACTTTTTCAAGAGAGAGAAGAGAAGAGAAGAGAAGAGAGGAGAATGGCGTCCATCTTGGTTTCAATATATACAATTTACAATTCCATGTTCAGTACTAGCACTCGTTGTTAGAGGGCACTTTACGACTTTAAAGGTGTAATTTCATGGGCCGCTCCTTTTCATAGCGTCAGCGTCAAGAATTCTAGTTTTATCATTGCGCATGCGCGTGGTCTGACGCTAGTTTTTGACTTTGACGCTGCTTTTCAAAAGAAGCTCAACATTTTGGGCTTTTTCAATCGAAAATAGCATCACGAGTAAGCAGTTTTCTTTAAATTGTTAAATAAAATTATTTTGATACAAATAAGTTGTTGCCATGGAAGTTTTTTTGTATAATTTCTTTTTCTTAACATCTCTATCTCATAAGCAGCAAGAAAAGCTAATACGGATTTAAGCTTACGTGTTTTTCTTCCCTTTGTCTCTTGAATTAATAATTCGCATTCGTAATACCATTTCCTTTTCTCGTAAAGAAACATTTTCAATTTAACGCTACCGCTTGACGCAAAAATAATTCAGAATTTCGAATTTCCCGCGCTCTTATATGACGCTGACGCTGACGCTAGAAAAGAGCGTCCCATGAAATCACACCTTTAAGGTTATATATTGTGTAGTGTGCATGCGTCTCGCATACTGTCAAAACAAAATATCAGTAGACTAGATTATATATAGCGTGATCTTTAATTGTTATACATTTGTATCTTATTGTTGCCATCAAGTGATAAAACTATTGCAATACGCAGTGTGCGAGTCATCGTATCTTATGTAATTCTATTAAATATAAATGATAGTATTAAACGCATCTTAAGGTTAAGATTCTTCATTCTGGCTTTCATATTCTGATTTTCATTCAAATTGTAATGAGATTTTAAAGAACATTTAATTAATGGTATTTCAATGCTTGAAACGTCCACGAAGCATATCAGAAATGGACACTGTTGACTGCTCTCCAAGCAAAGGTAAATTGCTACAACGACTGCATTGCGAGTCATCATTTAATATTTGTATTAGCTATTGTCTGGTGAAAATCAGAAAATATTAATTGTACGATACTAAGAAACATATTTTTTTTCTTAGTTCCTGTAGTAGAAAGGAATGTTGCACCGCAAGGGGTCCCGCTTGTTGCTCCAAAAGCTGTGGC
Organism: Muscidifurax raptorellus; assembly: GCA_020010945.3. NCBI lineage: Eukaryota > Metazoa > Arthropoda > Insecta > Hymenoptera > Pteromalidae > Muscidifurax > Muscidifurax raptorellus. Next base: position 36,836,905 of record CM052077.1, on the reverse strand, counting down.
TAAAAAAGCTCCTAATGACTTGGTAGAGCTTGCCAAGGAAATTCAAAAAGTACTTGTTCATCTTTATTAACCTATAAAATTGAACAATATAGTGAGAGATTTTATGATTATATATTATTTTACAGGCTGATAGTTTTGTAAAAGCAAATGCTTGTAACAAATTACAAATGATCGCAGAGCAAGTGCGATTTTTACATCAACAGGCAGAACAAATACTGACAGAGGCTAAGCAAAACACATTGTTGCATCATGTAGCATGTAACTTTGTCAAACACCCAGGACACATTTATCATCTTTATCAACGAGAGTCTGGACAAATATACTTTTCTATGCTCAGTCCACAGGTTATTTTTTTTTTAAATCTTACAATTCTACAATTTACAAGAACTATATATGATTTGTGATCAATTATGTTTTATTGAGAAGAAATAACAAGTAGAGTATATGTTATGGATGATTCAGTTTATTTAATAATGGCAAAAATATTTTGTTGTTTTAGGAATGGGGTGAATCAGCACCACAGCAGGTCTATAAAGGTTCTTTTAGACTAGAACATGATCACTCATGGACTCCCCTACCCAACATTAATATTAGGGATAAAGAATTCGCCGTATTAAACAAACTATATCAAAGAGTGGAAATTCAACAATTACTTCGCTAAACCTGTACACAAGTATCGATTATAGTTGACCACATTCTTTATCTTTAACTATTTTTTCCTTACAGTGATTCTGAAAGTAATTATATCTGAGACAACAATCTACATCAGGTAGAACACCTAGAGATAGGATGGTGTCCATTAAAAGCAGATGTTTTATTATTACATCTTGAGAAAATATATTTAATGTTTGCATTCGTTTTTTCATTAGTTATATACCTTGTGTTATCGTGTTTTTTTGTTTAGTTACTTTTCCTTTTACAATACAATTGGTACAATATGTGTTACAACTGATTTTGTCGTTACAAATATGATTTTTTAACTGAAGTGAAAAAAGAATTGTAACATAATTTCAAACTATCGCATTGTGAAAAAGCTTTTTGATTATATTTTAAAGTAATGATTTTATAGAGTTTAGTATGCTTAAGGTTCAGTATGATTTCGATGGTACATCAATAATTACTTTTATTAAGCAAATGTATTCCATTTTTCTATTGTCTATATAACATGAGCTACAATTCACGTTCTTGCATGATGTAGCAATAGTTATGGCTGACTTGGATTACTTTGGCCTGCTTTGAGCAGAGCATTCCATGTTAGTGTACAATACATTAAATCTTATTTTAGATGAACAGACAATTTTTCTTTTTACACAATTACGGCTATGTTACATTTTTTTTTGAAGCTTGGAAGTATAGATCGATATGTATGAAAACAAATCGATCAAAAATTCACATTTTTTCGTCATGCATACAAATATTTTTCGTTATCATAATAAAATACTTTACTTTTTGTTTTTAATATTGTAGTTCAATATGTATATTTGAAAGTTTGCATCGTCTTATTATGCATTCAATATCAGATAATTAATTTAATAGTAGCTTTCGTCATAGTACGCGTAAAATACAAGAAAAAATCCATTCATGTTTGACGAGTCTTAAATCTAAAGTTTAAGTTTAAGGTCCGCAAAACATGAATCAAACTGTTTCTTAATTTACACCTGCTGTGACAAGCAATATTCTTCGTCACATAGGCGTCCACCTTAGACTCCGCGTACGATAGCGCAACTATCGGGCAAACTGCGTTGCGCCGGACGACGTGCGCGATGATCGTCACTCGTGGCCTAAAACCATACTTTACACCCTTGTTAGGAAAAATTGCTTATCATACATGCGTAATTTTGTGCAATTTAATTGAGAAAATTAAGAGATTTAAAATCATAATTTTGTCATGAAGCCAAACTTTTTTTACTATTATTTATCATTCGTTCAATAAACTAGGAAAAACAATTATCATTTAGAAATTTAATCTTCAAGGGATTTGACACATCATTATAAAATAGATTATATTTAACTCGATAGAATCACTCTTGGTAGCTCAGGAGTGAAACAGTATCTTGTGTCATTAATATAAATCATTACCACAATTATTTTCCCAAACATTATTCTATCGGCAGCTATTATAATTGAAAAGTATCTGTACTATTGAAGTAATATAATCAACGTTCATCAACAGCTGTTTTTTGTTTTGGGAATTTATAGTTTAGTAAAAAGCTAATTAGAGTCACTGTAATTGGATTTCATTACACGTAAACCAAGCTATCGCTGCGACCCTTGGTTTCACGGGTGGGACGTCTGCGTCATGTAGTATTTACGCGATGAGCTGAAAATTATATGATAAATTTTAAAACCCATCACCATTAAATATTTTTTAGAAGAAATATACAATTGTTAAAATACTCAAGCTGCTTAGAACACAATAAATTATTTGAGTACAAAACATAAATATTAAAATCCTTGCGCAATTTGAGTACATTATTTTTGCATATTTCAAAGTACTAGCTGCTTATAACACTTATTAATTTTCTACACTATGAAATTTTTTTAGAAATTTGTATTTCAACGTAACAGAAACAGATTTTTTAATTACTAACATGGTTTTGGTATCCTCAAAGGTTCGGTATCTTTTATCAGACACTCGTGTGTCTGCATGTGGAACAAATATTGCAAGAGCAGTTGCTTATCTTCTCCAACACACGGGTCATAGAATCCAGGCAATTGACTCTGTAAGAAGAGAATTACATTACCAAGCTGTTAAGAGCAAGGTATATTAAATATTTCAAAATCCCTCACCTTAGAGGCGTTGTGTAGTACCAGTTTCGAATCCTTGACAAGACACTGCAGGGGAATGGTAACGTCGATGATCTCATCCCTTTGTCCGCCTACCGTTTCCTCCCCGCCACTAGTCTGGTCCTGTGGATATACAAATCGCCCGTAAAGTGCTTTGGTGATGATCAATCCTCGTTTGGCCTCTTCCTCGGCGCGTATCCTACTAAAGGTAGCCTTCATGAGGTCGACCGCGGCTTTGGCCTCTTTTTGCTTCTCTAGTTTCATGCGCTTGTTAGCTTCCCGCTGCTTATCCTTGTCGCGTTGCTTACGTTCCCGGACGATCGGGTCGACGACGAAATTTTTAAGTAGTATCCAGCTGATGAGCGGCGCAACCGTGGCGTAAAATACCGGTGCCGGGAAGATTTCATCACATAGACGGATAGGGAACGTGTAAGTCTGGTAAGCACGTTTCAGCTTTACGCGAAGACTGACGCCCGTTGGTGTGCCTACGTGAACCATCGCTGAGACCGAGGTGTGCTTTGACAACTTCTTCTCGGCGCCGTACTCGACGAACCAGCCAAACGTTCCTAGTCTGAAAAACGAAAGAGGATTTCAACATTGACTTTGGTTTTTTGTTATAAAGTATAGTCAACAGAATGTCTTGTTGATGAAAGTACTTACTTCACGTAGCCCTTCAATTCCATTTGACGTTCTTCTAATTTATGAGTATAACTCAAACTAACAAATGACCGTAACAAAGCGAAATCTATGGAAAAGGCAGTATATGAATGTGGAGTGCTCCTTACAACCGTGGTATTCATACCACTTTGGATTCCAACCCTGTATGTGAGGTAACCAATGGTATGTGTGTCCAACTGCATCACCAGAGCTATTGATAAACAAAAGTATGAAAAAATCAGTTATGTTCGAAGAATAAAAATAAAAAGTTATATGACTTTTTAAACTTACTTCCAACTAAACCAGGCCTAATTTCATTTGGATTGAATTGTAGTACAGTACCACCATTAAAGAAAATTCTTTTGGTCAGTGATCTGTAACCTCTAAATCCTAACATTGGACCATTACCGGCTCCAGCTTGTACTTCAAACCAACCCCTGGGTGATACAAGGCGCCTTACAGAAAAGTTGATGGAGCCCGAACCTACGCCATTCTTGATTCCCAACTCTCCTCCTAACAGGGCTGTATCTTTTAGTGTCAGTGGTGCCTCTATGGATTGTGTGAACGACATACCACTGACTTCTACAGATGAAAACAAACTGTTTCTACAAATTAATATAATAATTAATAAAATGATCTTTTGTGAGTTAAAAAAAAATTTAATAACATGGTCAAAGCGAACCTAGCTTTTCCCGTCCTATTGCATGTAGCAATTAAAGAGTAAAGAAGGTTTTTTAGTAATTATTAAGAAGTATTATAAAGATGAATTGTGCTCTATATGTAATAACTAAATTAACTTTAACAAATCCATATTAAATATTTTGCATATTGAACTAAAATCTACAGTTATACTCATAAACAAATTTTGAAAATGAAGAAATAAACGACTTACCCAACATCACTGTAAACATCATTATAATCATCTGAATATCTGTTAAACAGGTCAGTAGCATTAATGTTAACAGTAACATTGCCTTTGGGATTAGTACGCATCAAGAGCCTTCTTTCCTCTTCTTCTTTAGCAAGCCGCTCATATTCATCTCTTAACTCTTGGGGAGTTTTTGTACGCAACACAATTTCCCATCCTTCTGTTTCTAATCCTCGGACACCCAAGGAATCATATATTGCCCTTTTGTGAGGGTCGCTTAATACTATGGAAAAAAGTTTATATCACGTAAGTTATTTATATTCATTCAGTCAAAAAATGGTCATTAATTATGTTTATACAATACCTTCATAAGCTTTATTTGTACGATTGAAGAGCACTTCAGCATCCTTCTTGAGGGCAGGATCTGTATGCTTATCAGGATGATAACATTTGCTAAGTCTTCTGTAAGCATTGCTGATTTCATCAGCACTTGCCTGAAAGAAAAATCAATTTTTAATTGTCAAAATAATGTAATTGAAAATTATGATAGAGGTATAAGAATATTTATTTAATGACTTAAAAATTATGATAGATTTGATCTTGAATTTTAATAAGTTAAAACTTTGTTTCTATCGATAAGGAGATAGGCAGTAATTAAAATGTTGCTTTGATGCTTGCGGTATCTTGTTATTTATGTAACATTTAAAATAATTTCATAAGTCCGAAAATCACATATCTAGTTTACATTAACAAAAAAAAAAGCTTTCTTCCATAAATGGCTATAATAGTGAAATGGATAAAGAACAGTTGTTTACTATAGTAGAATTGAATCTTATATTTTTCTTTCCATTAATGGCCGAGGGTTTAAATAAAACACAGATATACCACAAAGCAAAATCTTATATTCAATTTGATAAACAACATAAAATGCTGTATTCATACTGCATCTAGTCAAAGCACAAAAGGCAATGAATGCGAAAAATCTTTCTAATGGCTCTTTTCAATGTTCGGGAAAACAATTTAGAAAACAGATACCAAAAATCCTCACAAAACAGTAGTAAATCTACCCCAAGGCTAATGAATCCCTGGGTCAAAAGCATAACTCATTATTCCAAGACTTGCTCTATAGCATTCATCACAGTAACCTACATAATTCCAGTCATCCCCAGCACATCTGGGCTTTCCTCTCATCCCTCGAAATTCTCATTTTCCAATCGACCCTTTCCTCATAAAACGATAAAATAAAAAACATAATCAAGCCGGTAATAAGTATCGCGGAGCAGCATCGAAGCCCGTTGTTACGTCAGCATCTCTGCACAGGGGCAACGAGGCAAAAGGGACAACTCGCGCGGAGGGAGTCACGTGGAGTAAGAAAGATCGATAACGACGAGCTATAAGAGGATGAACGAACCAAATGACAAATTGTTCATTAAATAACTCACGTTTCTCGGGATGTTGAGGAAGGTGTAGTAGTCCTCCTCGAAATGGGCACCACCACTGCTACCCTCTCGTTCCTCCTCGTCCATGTCGTCGTCCTGGCGAGGGAGATAAGAGTCCGCTAAGAGTGGCCTCGATTAACCGATGGCAATCACTTGCTCGACCTTGTCTTTGACAATATCCTGCAGAATGACCACTAGCACCAGGATTTCGCCAGACGGTGCACGAGACGCCGGCGGAAAACACGCGACACGAGTCGTCCTTTAACAGTGGAGGAGCTGATCGCAGAGCTGCTCTGCTGCTCGTCTGCTCCGATCAGCAGGCGCATGTGTGCGATCTCTTTAGTCGCCCGTGTGTGCGCGTGTGGGTGAGAATTTTGCAGGTTAGTTTATAATAGCGAGACATATGTATATATATATAGTGTGTGTGTGTGTACGCGTTACGAAATACCTACTGCGGCCCGGCGCGGTTTGGCGAGAGTCGACGGATGGCAGCACCAGTACTTACCGCGACTCGCGAGTATTTTATAACGCGTATACAGCGGTGGTATATATACTATTGTTATATATGTTTTTTGGATTTTCGGGGAAAGGCCGGTGAGGGGCGGATGCACTCATGCATCAGTGCTCTTATGGTTCTTGGAAGCGACGTAGATCGAAGCGTCGAAGCCTTCGCTGTGCGGCGGAAGTTTGTGTGAGCTATTTGAAACAATGTAAGTTGACAAATGGTTTATAATACAAAAGATATGTATACAAAAGTTAATAGAGCATCAGTAATATATAGAATAACATTGTAAGAAAATATAGTAAATATCATATGGTCGCAGATAAAAAAATAGGAAAAATTTACTTGTCCCCACACCTGAGCCTTACAAAAGTATTACACGCATTTCTTTCCAGATCATAGATACGAAAACAATATGATACACAGTATTGCATATTTCAATTTTCTTTCTGGTCGTTTTGTTTCTCTTGAAGTAAAAAATCCGGCTTTGTTGTGGCTTCAAGGTCATTTGAAAAGTCACATACTCAGAACTTTCTTATCACGATAAAGACGTATTTTTTTAGTTCAGATATAAATATATAGGTGTATGGTGTATATACTTACATGAAGCGAATTTTTTTTGTGCAGATGGCTGATTTCTTCGCGGAAAATTTACGATTTCGTAAAAATGTAGAAAAAACGCCATTACAAACATGCTGGTGCGCGGCAACGATTAAAAAATTTTCAACCAGTGCTAGCAAGGAAATCAATTTGGTGGATGTTGCCGCCGTATGGTATACTATATATAATATGATAATACATGTTTCTTTTGCAATCGGATGAAAATACAAATAATTTTTCAGCGATGACATGAAAAATAAATTTTTGGAAACGCCACACGGTAAATCCCGGTGCTCGCTGTATTTAGCTTCACAGTTGATGTTTGGCGTTGTCAAAGTATTTCAGGCACAAACGGATTCATGCTTAAGTAATAATAATTGAGAAACAAACATATAAACGTGTGTATTTCTCGAATGCATGATTATTATTAATATATATTAATCGTTTGTATTGTAGACGCCTGTCAAAATCTTTGTGTATCCATTAGTCCACGGACCAAGATAATAAAGAAGAAAGCAATGAAGAAAAAGTTTGTATTTTATGGGTGTTTCGTTTGAATCAATTATTTCTATTTTCGGCAAATGTTTTTATATATTTTAATATTAATTATTTTAATATTATTCCCTTTAGCAAACCTAACAGTCTTGTCGAAGCAAGTCCCACAATTCCGGAAATTTCAATGGTCGATATTTTTAGTCTACTAGAGAAAAATTCGGCAGAAGACGTCAATCTCATTGAGGAAGTCGAATTTCCCCCTGATCAAACGGTATATTTATAAATATGTATATTTTTTCAAAGAAAAAAAGTTGAATATATTCCTGACTAATTTATTTATTTATTGATTTATCTAATAGAACGATTTATCCTTCCAATTTTCTAACGATGCCGAATGTGACGACACAGCGATGGAGGAAGAGTTAAGCCGTGAACTGCAACGAATACTGAGGTAAATATCAATCACACGAAAAAAATAAGATCCGCCACCTCTGACAAGCCTTGCCTCGTCGGCGTATATATCCGAGCATGCGAAATCAGCCGTATAGTATCGTCAAGCCCGACTAACCATAAAACAACCATAAATACAAAATAGTTTTAGACTGGTCTTGATTCTCTTGAATCATGCATATTTACATATTATATTATTACAAAATTAAACTTACTAAGAAGTCGGTACATTTAATAGGCATGAAAAGGATATACCGCCTAGGCCTTCAACAAATTCTTTCCTATATGAAGAAGCACCATCTATTAATAATGTGCAATCGCCTCACATCCCTGGTTCGTTTGATCGATTTTCATTTTCTTTTTTTTATTATAATTTTTCGTATCGAACATAAGTAAGTTTTACATCATTTTGTAATATATTTGATTCCAGATAACGAAAATGTCATGGATCAGGACCAAATGTCCTTAAATCAAAATCATATACACGATATGCGACAAAAATTACAGACAACGCCGATAAGAGCGCGCTCAAAATTGGTAAATATTTACATATTGCTACACACATTTTATACGATTTACAAAAACTGGAGTTGTAAATTTAGAATAACATAAACGAGTCCACGCGTGCAAGTGCGCACAACGTTTTCTCCCCACTGGCATCAGAAGCTTTATCACTTCCTCAATCTCCACCATTCGCCATGATGTCACCGTTGTTCGGGAAACGAAAAAGACGGACAATGGGCCGAGATGTTACTATTATGGAACCAATAACGGAAGCTGGTTTACCTACTGATTCGCCGCAGCAGTCAAAACTACCTATGGAATGCGCTACACCTCCACAACTGTTTTCAACAAGTTTAGAAGGTATATGCTTTTTTATTTGATATGATTTATCGTATTGTTCCCTTTTTTTAAAAGCCATTGATAGAACTCAAACATGCATATTAATTTATTTCAATTGTAAAATACTTAAGAGCATTCGTACAAGTCGCCGCCCGATAACCACGAACTACCTGAAAAGCAATTCAATATCCCGTCTGAAAAAGAAAAGGAGTCTGCATTAGAAAACGTCAATGCTGTTAAATCTACATCTGAAAATAAAGATGCCTCATTGCCCGTAGAAGATCAAGACAGCGTTGAATCCTTGTCACATGGGATAGCCAGGAGTCAAAGAGTTATAGAAATAAAGTCCGCAGATTACAATGCCAATGAACATCGAGCCGAAAAGAGAAACATCGAGGATTCAGAGATGATGCTGGATTATAACAATTTTGCGAAAAGGCTAAGGAATCCCAATTATTTAGTTAAAGTAATTTTTGTATCCTTTATTGATATGCACACGTACATAGATAATAATGTAACAAATATATTTCATCACAGAAAAAGGAAAAGGCACTGATTATATCGACTATTTCTTCACAATCACCGGCTATGTCTTTGCTTACATTACCGTGTGTACTGCAGAAACATACTAGCATTTCAAATCGTCTTATGCAGTCATACAAACAGGAGATTAAAGTGCTTAAAAAATCAGGTATTCTTAATTTTGTTTAAAAAATTCAAAAGATTACTAACAGTGATTTTGTATTTGTTTTTATTCATTCAACAGATACAAAAGGTCTTGCACTATTATATCAATTTTTGCATTGCGAGTATTGCTTTAATAAAAGTAACATTCTTACATTTTTATGAAATATTTCTGAGTGTCTTTATAGTCTAGTATTTTGTATTGATAATGAGATATAGTCAAGATAAATTAAATGTCGATAAATCCATTTATAGCTAAACAAACATTTTGGTTTCAACATTCAACTCAGCATTCGGAAAATCAAAGTTATGATGAAGGAGGAATCCGTCACCAATCAACGGCTGGAACAGCCGTGGAAGAGAACATGGAGTCACAGCAAATTAACCAACATTTTGAAAATGATGATATGATGCCACAAGACAATGGATTAAATGAACAGCGTTTGCAAGTACCAACTCAGGTACAAACGAACTCTAGTGACGAAGATGAATTCCAAGATAATATATTAATTGCTACAGTTTCCAATTCATCCATACTAGAGCGAGTAAACTCTAGTGAAGCAACAGTAGGAGCCTCGGTTACTGGAACTGCACAACTGAGTGCATCACGCAATAAAGAAAAAGAGCCAGGATTCCATAGTACAGCCTCGATTTCATGTATACCGATTCAGTTAAATGAAAATCCTAGTCAATTATTAGACACATCGCAAACTGCACGAATCAATGAAGTATCTGAAGAGATCGACGATCGACAGCAAGAAAAAAACCAAGCGTTTCATAAAGTTAAGAGATTTAAAGTAGGAGGGACTGAACTTGGAACAGATTTTACGTGAGTGTACATTTGTCAAATTTTGATTAAATCTATAAGTTGTCACAGTAACATATTATTTAGATATGAAGACAATTTGTTAATTTCATTTTTGTATTGATATTTTTATAATAACAACTGTATTTACAGAGATCAGAATATGAAAACAATCTCCTTCTTATCGCTTTCCGATTTCTATGCAAGAGTCGAAATGTTTTGGAGCAAAGCAGAGAAATTAAATCGGAGATTAGACGGAAAACTTATAGCTGTCTTCCAAGAGGTGGTATCTCCAGAATGTAGCCACTTGTACGAAGTTTTGAAATATTTAATATATTGCTTCAGTACGTATTAAAATGAATGTTATTATTAATGCTCATATTGAAGGCTTTGACGTGTACATTTTTCTAAAGACATTTTTAATGTTTTTTATTATAGCGTTGGAACTACACAGAAAAATGGACTTGCATCAAGAGAAACCATGGTATCCTTTGTATATTCTTACTAGAAAGTAATTCAAATATTTCAGAATATTTATTTGCGGTTTCAAACAATGTGGTATGCAATTATAGATTTTTTTTGTATAACCATTTCGATGAGTAGGAAATCATGAATTGTATACATTTTTTTATAAGCATACAAATCGAATCTTTGTAAATCTAAATTATTGTTTTTGGTATTTGAAAAAGTTTAAAAAATAATGTTAAAATAATTGTAATTTTATATGAAAAATGGCAGAACTTTTTTTTTGTTAACATATTTATTCAAAGTTTTTTGTTGTATTTTTGTCATGAATTATATGACTGTTCATGTTACTTATTTGTTATTTGAGAGGGTGGATTATGCAATAATATATACAAATCTGTATGATGGTTAGTCTTTTTTTTAAAATGCAAACAGGAGGAGGTTTTCCATTCTAGATTTTAGTTCTCTGCATAAATTAACGTTGTGCGCCAAACCAGACATACGAGCGTTTATAGTGATTCACAATAGCCTAAAATCAGCTAGAAATTGTTGAAAATTCGGCGACACGCTATTGCGACGAAGAACCTCAACTCAAGCGGCAAACTTTTGTTTATGATTTGCCTTTAATATTATCTGTGAACAATATCTCTTTGGTAAAACATTGATATCATTCGATATACGATGGGAGAGTATAATCGAGCTCATACAACATATAATGTTCTAACCGCGGACGCGGCACGCGACAAATATATTATCCTCCAAAGCTCAAAAATACGGCAAACATTTACGTTACGCTCTTGGGAGCGTATCATTGCCGAGAGAAAAAAAGAAAAGAACAACAACGCAGCCATTATATAGTGAAAACGGAGCTTTTTGACTATATAGGTATACCTATACTCATTATGACGTATATAGGCATATACTGTGCTGGAGAGATGCGGTCGCTGAACACACGGCCAGGATTGTTAGGCTCTCGACTCTTTTTTTTATGACCTGCGCCAGAGTATAAAGAATTATTAATGGACCGCCGTCTGTGCGAGGGTTTGGGTCTTTTCGTTATTTCTGACTTGTGCGATGATGCTTTTGTAGAATACTTATAAAAATGTAATATAATTATTTTTATATTTTTATTTTGTTGTTACTGATAGTTTGTTGATTTTCTCTGGTTTACAGTGAACTATCGAGAGCAATAGATAACGCACAGCATATTATTGATTTAAAACCAAAAAAAGAAAAATCTATTTATACATAATTTATGAACAGTACAATAATGAATACTTGCATTACGATATATATATAGACGCGCGGAAAGCTTACAGCGCTCAGTTGTAACAATTGTGCGGACGATTGTTGTCAAACAGGGCCATTGTGCTGGCCCAACAATACCCTGGTTAGCTTGGCGTGTGTTGTGTTTTTCGAGACGGGGAGACAGACCCTCGTTGTTGAAAAATATATCGGTCAGCTTGTCGGTCTGCATGCGACTATAGTCGTTGTATAATACATATAACATATAGCTTATATGCCTGTCTTCGATTTGAATTATGTTGCAGCTCCTGCTTTTTTTGCACTTTTGTTGAATTCTAAAAATGATTGCAAAGATTTTTGCAGTGATGGCATTGTTAACTGTTATGTGAATAAGGAGTTAAATGTATATATATGTATTAAAGTCATCTCGAAAGTATATATATTTTTAATTGTTCCTACAATTATTTAGGTTGGCAAAAATAATTTAGTATAAACGTTTACAGCAAATATTATAGTTATATAAATGCGTGTATACTACAACAAATAATTATAATCAGCAAAAATTCTGCCTGCCGCTTATCAGTGAGGAATTTTTCGGCTATAAGAACGTCACCCAATACATCTCGACGTTAAATCAGCCATATAGACTTCACGGTCATCGTGGCCCTCAGCGTATAGTGTAGAGGTAATTTGAGAAGTGAACGCGTTACGTCATACTTGTGCACAAGTATAGACCTTACGCACACACGCCTACCTCTACGAAAAAAAGAAACATATATATATACGATCGATATTATATTATATATAGCGTGATTATCGGTTGACGAGTTGCGATAAAGGAAAAATTGAGACTTGGACAAAATTACTTTCTGCCACATCGGTCAGTACCGATTCCGAGAAATATTTCTCAATTGTCGGAGATCCTGATTAATGCGCGTGGGGAGTCTTTATTACTACTATCGAATATAATTCATGATTTGTTTCGAATATAAAACATATAACAAACATTAGACGTTTTGCAATATTTCATATGAAAATATTGAGTTATACGCGCACATATTAAATATTATTCGTACAAGGTTATTTCGTCTTTTGCAATGTAACAAGTTGGACTTTGAAAAAAAGAAATCCGAGTCTATTATCAGTCAAAAATGAATGCAACGCAGCAGGGAGTACGTGGCTTATTTATCGGTCGTGCTTTGCACCGTATTACACGGATTCACAGCCGTTGACAATATTTGTATTATGACTGCAGTTTACGGAGTCTGTAGATTTGTGTATAGAAAATACGCACAATATTGCACCGAGATTCAAATTATTTTTAGTGCTGGCGTTGCTGTTTGTAAACCATTGAATTATCTTCTAAAATATTTAGCTTCGGCCGTGAGTATAGTTGGATAGCCGGCACGATATTATATGTTTTGCGGGAATTCGAAAATATTACGATCGACTGGATTAAACGCCGAGAAACACACATTTTTCTCGTTTTTACATGTACGAGTGCGTTGGTTCTTACGATATTGTTATGTTTATTGAATTATTCGAAGCTAATTATAAGAAAGTGATTCCTGCCGTACTGCCATGCAGAAACGTGTCATATGGTAACTCACTTTGCGGAGAAGTGAGCTATATAGATATGTTTTGGAGAAAAAATATTTGAAAGTGCCTTATCTCAAACAGCGAATTCACGGTTAGATCAGATCAGCCAATTGAAGTAAAATATTTTTTTTTTCTTCAGGATCCGATTACGAATGCTATAATGCGATTTAATGATATAGAGCTCGTTGTCGCGCGAAGGTATTGGCAAAAAGTGTAATTTGTAATTTTTTGAGAGATAAAAAAATAGAGCTGACTTGCTATAGTCGTAAGTATTATTAAAAAGTGCGAGACCTTTGCATACTCATCTGATATATCTTTACAAATTACGACATGTCGAGTTTATATTTTGCTGTCGAAAAGGTTTAAAAACTCAAAAATATGCAAGTTTAACGACAGGTTGATTATTTATGTCTAAAAACAATAACAAATTAATCAAGTTGATATCGGACATTGAAAATCATAAAATATTCTAATGTTCATTCATTACTTCTATCAACTCGAATGAAAAACAGCATACTTACCCATACATCCGTAAAATATGGACAAATAATATCGCATTAATTTATAAATGTTATAATAAAATTGACAATATTTTCGTACGCGACACGGCTAATTAGACCCTTTATTATATAAAGCTCATTATATCGCACTTAACAGCACGATATACTGGTGGCGAGGGAGTGACAGTCGATATATAATATACAAGAGCGAGCGAAATCGGAATCGTGCGCCCGTTGGCCCAGCTATATCCTGGCGTACCCAATCCGCGCTGCGCCGCGCCCAGTCATGGCGACTCTGCCGCACATCGTCCCCACTGCGCTTCTTATTCGCCCCCCTGAGAGTAGGTGACTGTATACCTATATATGTATATACACCTATATATGTAACCGCGTACTGATGCGGATCCTCGCTTTTTCTGTGATGATTCTCTGTTTATATGTATATGCATCAGTGCATGTTTTCTATATATCCTGACATTTTGATTTGGGTTTTTAATTTATTGTTGGGAAAAAATAATGGGTTTGAGAGAAAATACTTTTAATTGTTGGATGCTTATATTATCAATTTAGAAACGGTGCGAATTCGCGTTCTCTCGCTAAGCGGTAAATTGAAGTTCATTGCGGGAAACGTGTTATTATATTACAAAATACTTGATCATTATTTAAAAAAGTAACATTTCAGCGTTTCAAAGACTCTCTCTCTCATTCGTGACCCAAGTATAGGCCCAAAATTACACTCGCATACACCTTCTTTCGTAGTCATTGATCTTGATTATATATTTTTATTTATACGCATTAAAATAATGCGCAATTGCCAAATCTATACTATGCTAAAACTTTACATAAGAATAAAAAAAAATATAATCGCATATCGGATCCCCAGGCGAAAAACAATGACTTTCTCAACGCGACCTCGACCGGACGATTCTCTTGCTCCTTCCTTTCCCGAAGATCTGCGTCGTCTTCCCCGACGAAACTTCTGCGCTTGTTGTTCAAACAATAATCGCGCTTCGGTTTTATACCGAGCGATCGTTCGGTGCAATTTAAACATCAGCAATTGAAAAGCCCGTTTCGACGACCGAGTCACGTGTCGAAAGGCTGCACGGATATATGAACGCGTATGTCCCTCTGACGTAAGTATATATACATATATGTAGCTATATGGGTACATATAAGTGAAAACCCGGCATCAGCACTTTTTCGCGACACGAAAAATTTTTGCACGCCTGCGGGTGATCGTGACCTCGATTACTTGTATTTTATGTATAGCGCGAGAGAGGAAGATTCGTTTTGCGCGACGTGCGGGTTATACACACACACACACACACACATGTATATATATATATATTGCTCAATTCATCGAGTTTGACGGAATGCACTGACTGTGTTCCAGTTGCATAAAGAGCTGCAGGTTATATTGTATTGGAAGTATATAATGGGGACGATCAAAGAAAGATTTTGTTGGTGTTATGTAACGTGGATTATTATACGATGGCTGATTATGTAGGTGACGATTAGGATTTGCTAAATATAAGACAATTTGTTATTTGATTTATTTATTTCACCTGGAAAATTCTCCACTATTTATAGACGGGAATTTCGCAGTTGATCTATTAAAACACGTGTGCGTATACACATAAATAAAAGGTTGAAATATTATATATGAATAAATAAACATCGTTTTTCTCGCAGTATTTTCAAAAGTAAATATCGACCAATGGTGAAAATCAATAAATCAATCAATTTGAGCGTTTACTTGACTAATCACTTGTAACGTATGTTCAGGCTAACAAACAAAACTCTGCATCACAAGGTTTTTGCAAAATAGTAACACGTGAGAGACCGTTCACTCGAAGACTCGCACTACAGTTATGTCCAACAAGGTGATTTTGCGAAAGGTTCCGAACCGTCTATAAGTATAGGTTATAAACATCGGACTCTCTTTCACGAGATAACACGAAAAATAGCAAACTCACTTTTCCCACATCCTACATAGTACATATACCTATCTCAGTATCAGCTCTCCACACTGAAGAAAAAAACTTCCCGCAAAAAAGTCCCAAATACCAAGTAAGTACCAACGCACGCACGCCTAACAAAAGATAGGCGGTTCTCTCAACGCACAACACTAAGCTCCGCCCTCTCTCTCTATATACGTATATGCCAGGATAGAGCGACTCGCGCGAGAGAAGGAGAAAACGCACGAAGTTTGCCGCCGCCGCCGCGCGCGACGCGGCGAAGCTCAATCTAGACTCGGTATCGAAGGTGGTGGCACCGCCGGCCTCGTTGACGTCGCGCGAGAGACTCGCCGTTTTATACATCGCAGTGTCGATCGTCGTTTCGCGTCGTAAGGACTGTGTGTGCGCGGCTGCCGCTTTTCGGGGAATGCGAGGAACCGATGCTTTTTGTGCTCGGGAAGAGAGATATTTTCAACTGACCACGCTGCGATTGTGCGACTGCGGAGAGTTCGTTGTTGTGAGAGTGCGAGGTGGACGAGTTTTTCTTTGTTCGCTCATGGGGATTCTGTTTGGACTTTGCGGTGAGTAGATTGACTCTGTTACGTTAGGTAGTATAGTGTGTAAAAAGGCGCGGCGTTGATTGATGTTGATTTTTGTTTATGTTTGACTTGGAAAGGTTAGTGCATCTCCTTTACGTTCTGAACAGGAGCGATGCGAGTATACTTCTGAGAAAATGCAAGATTATGGAATGTGCTATCCAAATGGTATATTTTAACAGGACGTGTGCGTAGCTTCATTTAGCATACGCCTTTTTAACGCAACGTGTGCGAAACCGCGTTTCGCGCATAGAATGTCAAAAGAAAGTACGTATGCTCTCTTGTACAAGGAGTTTCGTGCACGACGCTGGTGATTAATTTCAGATTGAATTGGCACGTAATGAAGATAAAACGATAATTTTTTCTCAGTTCAAATAAAAACTATCTTCATGGGCACTCTTCAAATTGTTTCGAAGCATTATGTAACAATGATCGATAACACCCTGGCACATCGAAGCGAGAAAATTAACGAGTCAGCGCATTCGAGCAGTGCGCGAAAAATGCGATCGCGCACCGTTCCACTTTAATTTTTGCAACATTTCTCACTTTGACCGCGTTAAAATTATTCAATCGCGTAAGTATAACCTACTTCGAATATTGTGAATACGCTTCGTCGACGAAATAAATAATATTCAATCGTGAGTAACGAGTTGAAATTCTGCACTCGTATATATATACATACGCATCGCTTTATCTAACTAATATACGCGTATACAACATTTTTTCAAGCTCTTAATGTTACGTAATTTTTTTTGCGTCTCCCGGGAGGTTGCTGCAATATCGTCGGAATAATGAAGCAGTCTACTTACTTACGTAGACGGCAACTTTATCATTCTCCTCGACGATGCAATTATTATAGCGCAGTGATGTGTACGACTTTACGGCTATACGTGTTTGTTTTACCCTACCGTTGGCTTTTGTATTTTGTGTCTTAATTTATGGTTATTTTCGTCTACAAACTCATTACTAAAGTTTCTATAGCGTACAAGCTCTTTGTTAATATTAAAAATTCTGTATGCTTAAAAAAGCTTCAAACAAATTTCTCTCTTTTCATGCTCAATATAATACACTGCACTCCCCGAGATACACCTCGCACGCGACGCTATTTAGGCAAAAGAAGATCGTGTAAAAAAGAGGATGAATTAATTGCTCGCTTCGAATTTACGTTCTAAGCGGCACCGGATGTCCTGATGAGTCTCACGGGACACGATCTCTTTATACATATACCGACTCGAAGCGCCGGCTCTTTTTAAAAGAAAGCTGCGGGATTTAAATATATACCTTCTGGCGCACGTGGCGCAAGGACGTTCAGAGGGTTGTTTTGGAGAAAAAAGTTAATTATTGCGTGATGGATTGGATGCTCTGTATGTTTTTATTACTTTTTATGCTCCCACTTGCTTTTTAAGCCTTTATATAAATATCTCATTATAGTGTATGAATCGGTTAACTCGTGTAAGTGTGTATTGCAGCGTAGATTTTATTTCTGTGGATAAACAATAAGCGAGAATAACAAAACCCATGCCTGTTGAGCTTACAGTTTTAAAGTTCAAAAATATTTGACAAACGAAAATAAAAAAGCAACACTGTTTTATGATAGTAACAACGTATGTAGTTGCATTTTACAACAACAAAAAAATCAAAATAAGCCAGGTCTTTAATGATACACTATTTTTACCACCCAAATCGTTTTAAGCTGCGAAATCCACCGCAGTTTTTAAATTAAAATACAGCGTCGGATATATAGTGTGTGTCACTCGCTGACAAAAAAGCGACTCTCGCATATTACTTATGGTGTAAATTTAGTGGGCGCATCTACACACATCAGGCTGTTTTTTTTTTGCTTCGAATCTTTTTTTCTTCGCTGCTCATCCGCGCTCGTGGGTTAACGGATTTTTACGAGCGACGGAGGTTTTTGATGTCGCGAGAGTGCGTATACACTAAAGTTGGAAGAAATTATCGTAATTTTGTTGGTGCTGTCTTTGAAGTTGATTTTTCATACGCGGAGAAAAAACAGATCAGACTTGCTGACGCCGAGCCCGAGTATAGCTGAGTATTCAAAACAAAACATTTTTGGTCTGGCCTTTCAACCACCGCCTGAACTTTTCGGCTCTTCTATAATATGGTTACTGGCTAGCGAAGATGTAAATGATGCATGATATAGAAAACGCAATTTCGATCATCAGAACAGCAGTAAAATCTATACATCTTAGAGGCGTAAACACTTTTTTTGTTATATATGACACTCTTCGCGTGGTCGTTCGGTTCTGATTTTATTTTGGCATTTCGAACGGCCGAATTGACTTTACTATTTATACAAGTTTGTAAATCTAGTCGGAAAACTCGTGCCTTTATTATCCTGTTTGTTTGTTCGGGGATAATTTATTTATACGGTTACACTACTCACCCGTTCAAGAGATGGGACGTAACTCATCGTGCGGCGAGCCATATTTCTTTTTTTATTTTCCTATACATTTTATGCAGATTCTATTAATACAGTTTTTTTATACTTCACCAGCGTATATTTAAAAATGCCTCGCAACGTTTTATTTCTTTCTTCTAGTACACGCACATAAAAACGCCATATTTAAAGCAATGATAAAAGACAAAAAAAAAATAATTGCTAGACGTATCAACGCGGAGTAACGTTTTAAAAATAAGCAAGCTGCTTCTCGTCTTACCCCGCGACATCCCAAAAGCCCTAGATCTACACGCCGCCGTCGCGTCGATCGGTCAATTTATAAACGTGTTCCAGAGAGTCCCTCTCTCTCCACTTTTCCCAGCTCTCGGGGAAAAAGAAGACGAGGCAATTCTCGACGGAACTAAGTCGAGAGACGGAGAGTCGAAAAACCGAGCGAGAAGTGCTAAGTGCCCCGGCAGCTGTCGGTGACTTGTCACCGCTGCCGTCGCTCTCTTTCTTCGCCTCTATCTCCTTCTCGCTTT
Organism: Muscidifurax raptorellus; assembly: GCA_020010945.3. Classification (NCBI taxonomy): domain Eukaryota; kingdom Metazoa; phylum Arthropoda; class Insecta; order Hymenoptera; family Pteromalidae; genus Muscidifurax; species Muscidifurax raptorellus. The sequence continues at coordinate 36,817,472 of CM052077.1, read as the reverse complement.
CTTTTTTTTACTGCGATGCAGGGTGTCGTTTTCTGGATATCTGTGTATTGTGTGCTTTATTCTTTAAAATAATAAATTTAAGAGTTTTTTTTACCGACGGCTATATCAGCGGCGCTGCGCGTGAAGGATGATCGAGTGCTTGTTTTATTTGGTATTGTGTAAACGATATTAGCACTGAGATTTACGATCTATTTATAATTGAGGGGCTCAGTACGAGACAATAAATTTTGTAAAATAATTGGAGCGTGATCATAGAGCGATGTGGAAATGATGCAGTTATTAAGAAAATTCATGTACAACACATGTTTACAGTGTGTATAAAAATCTATGTATAATTTGCCGCTATAATTTCCAATTTTCTCATGACTTTCGCCGGCGCTAAGGCGACGAGTTTCCTCTTCTGCCCGCTGCTTGACTTTGTGTTTGTCGCATTTGGCTGCTGCTGGTAACACTGTCGTTCCGGCTCGTCGACTCCTTCAGATGTCGCGTGTCGTCGGTTAGTTAGCCTTCAAAGGGGTGACGTCTTGATTAGCACTTAACGTCATCTTGAATAATCAGTTTAAAGGAAATTATTTATTAAAAATTTCAAATAACTATACGATTACATAAAATATATGACAGATTCTTTCTTTCGATTACAGGCTCGCTCCAGCAAAACATGTAAAGATCTCCTGACGACTGAATCTCGATAAAAAGTGAAGTGCAGCGGAAACCAGCGCAAAGCCCAGAGTGTGAACAAAAGCAAAAAAAAAAACAATCAAACATCGATTCGATCAATTAAACTCGGAACATAATAAATTCGCGGTCCAGGAGGCGGCTGTTCGCCACCGCCGGGCAGTTCGCGAAAAAGTGGAGGGTTCGCCGGCGTTTCTGGAGGACCTGATCGCGGGCCAGCGAAGCGCCAATGCCGCTGCAGCAGCCGCGGCATTTATGAACAACTACGCCGCCGCGGCAGCAGCAGCCGACAGGAGCAACAGGATGGTGTCGCACGTTATTCCCGTGTCGGGAGTGAGCTCCTCCTTTTCTTCACCTATGAATATTCACAATGATCTCTATCACCATTACGTGAGTTTTTTTTTAACAAAGTTTGCTGAACTAGTTTTCTTATGTATAATACACTCGCAATAGAAGATAGTTATTAGAATATACGCCAAATTTCCTTATTTTGTACATGATTCTCTTTCACAGCGTATAGTCCATATTATCAGGAAATTCTCGAAGACGTCATCGTCGTGCATTTTTTTTGCATCCGCGCATGATCTCGGCCGAGTGTGAGCGATAGATCGTATATTTATCTTGGAATTACAATAAAAACTCCTCGTCTCTTTCCCCCGAATTAACGCTCTCTTTCTCTCTCTTTCTCTGCGACAAATCGAGACTGTGTATACAACATATATTGTCTACAATTTACGTATATATTTTAAAACTCAATCGCAATATTGTTTGTATTATTTATTCACGGCCGATAAGATAAGCGACAAAATATTGGTAAACATTGAGCAAATTTTTGCACGATAGTGTGGCGCTCCCGCATTTATCAACTCACTCCGCCCGATCGAACATACAACAATTAAAGTCCCATTACTTATTGCGCCTCTTGCATAACAACAAACTCCCACATAATATAATTGCACTGCTATCTTATATACTCGTAACGCCGATTGATTTTCGCACTTGTATTATATACTCGTGTCGTCGTTGTACACAACACGTGTCTTTGAGATCGAATTTTTTCACATTATTAATGTATAGCACGTATCTGGAAGACAAAAAAGACCGAGTTCTTCGCCCTCCGTTAGTGTATATCTTCAGGCCGAAATTCTCGCGTGCGTCACGAGTGTTATCATAGCTAGTGATAAGGCCGTGTAGTGAGATGAGCGCGAAAAGTCGGGGTGATAAATATATATATATATACACGTATATACATACATGTATATGAGTATAATGTAGTGAGCGACAGGGCGATCTTCTTCCGTCGAGGTCGCGCCCTCCGAGTAAATTTCACAACTATATATGCGAGTACGATGACGGGATGGAAGAGAACTGCGCTGTTGATTATTGTGCTCTTAGAATATAACATCTTCGGTCTTTATGAACATTTCTTTTTTAATAAAGGACTTTTTACTGTATAGAAGGGTTTTAGTAGTTTCGTTATGTTACAAAGATCACTGACAAAAAGATCGTTAAATTAAAAATGTATTGTAAAAAAAAATTGTGCCTCGTAATACCTAGCATAATGCTATACATATTGATAGCGATTGTGTGTCAAGTTTAAGCTTCTAACTCGAGTAGACCCATATACGAGAAGTTATTCGATAACATCATTTCGTTTCTGCGGAATCTATAACAGTCACAAAAATACCAGAAAATAAAACGCCATCTCAGCCTTTCTACGTCGATTTCATCTTGAATTGCGCGTTATTTTGAAGTCCGCTGAGAGAACGATTCTAAAATGCACACACAGAGGCTCGACCAAGATCATCCTCGATGAGCCGATATCGCAGGCTTTAAATAAGTCGAAATATATATCATTGATAAAAAAATATATAAACTCATTTTTATTATTTTTGGAATGTATCCGCCCATTTACGATATGCATTATAATTTTGTTGAAAATTCGCTTAATCGAGAACAAGCAACATTAGCGCGGTCGATCCGCCGCTGTGTTAATGATTTTTCAAAAGTAAACTAAAATTTCGCAGTTTTTAACATGCGTTTTCTCGGAGTACACATGTAAACAGTGATTCTACCGATTTAAATTTATACCGTCTACATAATATGTATATATCTTACGAATGGAAGAACCCCAAAATAGCAGCGTATTACATAATTACACGCTCAAAAAAAAAAAAATTAATTTCCACTTCCATGATTAAAAAATTGTACGTAGATTTCTCTCCATTAATGATCGGCAGACAGAATGAGATGCGGTAGGGTAGCGTTTTTTTGAATGAGCTCGTACACTGATAAGTGGGTTATCGGCCGGTTTTATCATTAGCCAAGGTCATTTGATGGATGTGAGCGCGCATCAGAAGTAGTGCTACGTGCGCATATCGAGGCGTCGTTAGAAAAATCAATGTCAGACTCGCGTTGCATTGATGCCTTCGATTTTCTGTAGCGAATGTGTTTGAGAGAGACGATTGAAGAGTCGCTACATAGGCTGTTTGCGCAGATATATTACAATATAATGGAACTTGCGTAAGATTCTCGCAAGGGAGGAAGCACGCGATGATTCGTAAATATTTAATTTCATTTAAAAAATAGATAATGTAATAATCATTTTGAATAAGTTACAGTTGAAAACAATCATCACGGATCACATTATTCAAAAGAGAATATGTCAAAATCGTGTGCTTCTAAAATCTCTCAAAACTCCGCGGACCTTCTCGCGATGACACATTATATGAAAAATCATCGTTCCACCCTCGTTTCGCACCTGACACGCGACGACGAAAATAATCTCACTCTCTCGGCCCTCATCAATTGTTCGTCGCGAAAACGAGGTAATATCTCCGCGGCTAATCGTGATTTCTCAAAAGCTCATCACTCGTAGAAACGCGGGGCGCTACACGAGCCATTACCACGAAGGCGTCGCGCGATTTCTCAATGTCGTCCAGCTGATGCACTTGTGCAGTAAGCCATTCTAAATCTTAGCTCGAGGTGACATCAGTCGCGACTTTCCGGAGACGGGGCTTGTGTTGCTTGTTTATTAGCGTCGGCGGTATACGGCTGTATTATATATAAGACGAAAATTTCGAGGTGAATGAAGCAGTAGTTTATGGCTTTGGGGCTGGTTTTGTGAATTAAGCTTTGTGTGGGAGGAAAAATGTATAGTGTAGCGCCACACGTGCAGTTGTAAAATTGTATAACGAATTTGCTGTGTCATTGACTTTCTAAATTAGACGATGCTATATTGATTTACGGTGAACTCGTATATGTGCATTTTACGAAATTTTGGCTAACGTTATTGCGAATAATGTTATTGTTTTGCGAAACAATGTAGGTCCACAATTTCGCGTCGATTTATTTAAGTCGCGTCTACATAGATGAATTTTTATTTAATAATAACGATGGTTACCTAAATTTGAGTGCGCAACTATGTTATACCATGGCTTTATTGAAGAAAAACATGCCCTCCGCTACTTCATAAATTGTCAAATTTTGCTTGCATGAAAAAAAAAATTTGCTTGTCCTTTCCTTCACTTTTAACTTTCCGTCTCTGTCTAATCACTTAAGTAGTCACTTTCTCATCACTTGAAAAAATATTCTCTTTAAATAATGCTCGGAATAGCCAAGCTATCGTGCAAAAATCTATTTTAAAAGAAGATAAAATTTTAAGTTTCGAAAAATACGTGTATCACACACCAGACCGAGCCAACAATTAACCACTCTAAACCCCAATAACCTTATTTCTTCTATAATCACACATATATTATCGAATTTACGATCAAGATCCGATCGGCGACGAGCCAAGAAAGCAAAAGTATTATAAACCATAACCCACAGAGACTAGAGTAAAAAGAAAAGAAACAAAGACATTGAACAATAACAAAGGGTCTGTCTTTCTTTTGGGGGAACATAATGGAAAGCCTATAGCATAACACACAGAAAGAGAGCGCGAAGGTGGAGAGACGAAGGAAAGTGGATCGCAAATTAACGATCTAACAAGATCGTAAGTTTCGCCTGGTATAATACGGATGTCACAACAGCCGGCCGGTGTTTGTAAGCTTCCTGCGACGAGACTTCAAACATCGCGAGCTCAAAGAGCCAAAGGTCCTCTCGCGACCAAGCGAACTCTACCTCTCTTATTGCACTGCATACGTGTATTATTCCTGCTTTTCACGATTCGCCTCGTTTCTCAAAACGAGTGATGATTTTTCCGCTGGTGTATTGCGATTATAATAATAGAATTGAATCTTCCTAGGCATGTGTTCTTTTATCATCTCGGCTTTCGGTGGGAAATTAGATACAGTCGTAAGCTCCAGCTTTTAATGATTTCGTGTCCTCGTTCTAATTATATCTCTCTGTGAAATTAGGTTTCGTTTGAAAATAATTATTGCTAAAAATGAGAAATGTATGGAGAGATAAAGAGGACGTAAGTTTAATGAATATTTATTTCTGTTTTTTGCAGGAGCTTCAGCAAGGCAATGGAAGCCTCGGCAGTACAGGCCTGGGAAGTGTTCAGGATCCGGTTCACTCTTTAAAAATAAAACAAGAGCCTTTTCCATTCACACCCACGTCGTCGCTGCCTCCTATGCATCAAGGTAGGCCGCGATTTTCGTATAGTAGATATTTCTACACAAAATAAAATCAATCAATCGCGATACTATTCGCCAAGCGACTTTTCTGTTCTACCCGCCGCTGTTTGTTGTCGTTCTCTAATCGATTATCAGCTGCTTTCTTGTTATATTGCATAGGGTCGCGTCATTTTTTACAGCAGCAGATCTGTATCACGCACTCGGTGAAAACGAAGCTGTGTATTTTTCCAGGGACATGAGAGAAAACAAAATGGCACTCGTCTATTTTAAAATAAATAAAAATACGAGCCGATTCATCAGTGTCCGTGCAAACGAATGTTGTCGCGCGGGGGGGAAATATCGAGTGATTTTTCACTCCAGAAAAAATCTCCGATTCGCGGCTTTCGCCGATAATTCGGTCGGTTTCAAACAGAAAAGAAAAACCAACAAACATATCGCGCGCGTACATCAAAGAATTCCGAAACTCAACAAGTATTAATACGATCATTTTTCCAAACCACATAGCTACTATACTAATATAGTACATACAAACATTGACCCAAAAAACTCGGCACTAAACCGAAATCCCTCGCGACGCTTTCGCAAGCTCGAGAGCATCATCTCATCATCGCATCAGATATGAGAGGCAGAAAGAGAGAATCGAGTGTATAGTCACGATAATCTCTTCCAAAAAAGCGAGAGAGGCTCGTCTGCCGAGTATATAGCGTTTCTAATAATACGGTGGACCGAAGAAGAGGCGCTACTACAGTCTCGGAGAGTGACGCTGGTGCTGCGAAGAGAGAGAGAGAGAGAGAGAGAGAGAGAGAGAGAGAGAAAGCCGAGCCGAAACAAATGAGGGAGGCGTGCGTTTAGCGTGATATACCGTCCTGCTCTGTCCTCGAGCCGTTTAGTCACTTTGGCTCTTCCTCTTCTTGCTTTAGTTTCGTTGGAAGCTTCTTGTTCGGAGCTGCACGAATGCACCCGTGGAGCTTTTGAGGGAGCTTGTAAGGTGGTGAGAGCTTTCCTCTTCGGCGATGCCGCGGATTCTTTGCTTGCTGTGGTGGATCGTCGTTTCGTGGAAGGGATTGGAATTTTGATGCTTAGTGTGGTTGAATTTTTATTTTTGAGAGAATGTAGTGTTGTGTATGATGAGTTTGTGTAAGCTTGCAGACGAGCAAATATTTAATTTGGGTATTAGATCGTAATGACAGACTTGAATCGAAAAAATTTTAAATGGATTTATTAATTTGCACCGTGTGTTTGTAAACAACAATGAGAGCTAGCCGTATACTCTTCCATCAATTTTTCGATGACCCGTTGCATATAAAAATATTATAAACGCGCAATAGAGCGCAGCGTATTTTGAAAACACCGCACACCCCAGCTGCAGCTTTTTCCGCGTCCGCGGCAAATCGATCGAATTACATTTATAGTTTATTGTGTATTTAGCAAATTTTTATCGCCCTGATTCGTAAATATTATGTAAAATAAACAATTAGTAGCCGATACACGCTCGCTCTATCAACTGCTCTCTGTTTTTATTCAAATTTTTAAACAATCGTATATATATATAAGGCTGGGCGCATATACATATATACGAATCGTCGTAAAGCCTCATAATCGCGCGAAACAACATTTATGTGCGTATTTGTAAACGCATGGAAATAAATATTTACATATATATATATATATATATATATATAATACACAACTTGATTTTCTTTTACGCGTACGTGCATAATAGTTTTTCCACGCAGGGGATCTCGCATATACGGCGCGGGGCAATATAATCGTTTCGAATTTTTTCCTGCTCGGATCGTCTTTCCGCGTAAGTATATATTGCGAGAGTGTGGTATATCGTCCGACCAAGTATACAGGCTCTTGGCAATTAACGAGCCGCTGATTTGATAGCGGCGCGAACAAGTTCACAGTTTTTTCGCTTCAAGCTCGAGAGCATCACGCCATTCAGTATATAGCGATTGTACATAGCGTTCTGTGTCGTCTTATCGACCGATGTGTTATAAGAGAAATGTCACTGTCTGTGAGTGTGGATTTTCGGTTGAAGATATAATACGATTGAGAGGCAGCTTATAAGTAAACGCGCGGACTTTTCTTTTAAATAAAATTGTGCTATAATTAATCATAATTTTTTTTATGACGCGTCTGACCATCCTCAGATTTTTCTACTTGTGCAACAATAATTTAATAAGACTCGCATACGGTATATACGCTGGTTAGTTATAAACTTGTGCCGAATAACATAATAGTTGTATATAGGGGTAACAATCGAGGGAAAGAGAAAAAAATTGTATAGGAATATAATATAATAAAGATACACGACGCAGGCGAAACTCGACTCTCTCGGATTATGTCCTTCGCATCGATGCGTGGTAGCTCATCGTTTCCAGATAGAGCCGACGTAAAACATCTTCGTCGCCGCCGAAGAGCCCCGCGTATCGGGTGACTTTCTATACTGAGAAAGCGCGTATATACCGTCAAGAACAATAGCGAATAATATTTTTCCTTCTTTTTTTTTAATCGAATTATTCTATACCGGTTCGAATTAAGAAGAAGTTATATATAAGTACTCCAATAAAGAGACGATATTATCAGCTTTTTTCTACATGTTTGTGTCTTCGAGATTTACTACGTGTTTGTTTATGTCTTGAGATTCATCGTGATCGCGCGCGCGCGAGATGAGCTATTTGGGTTTATTAGTGAATTCCTTGACTTCACTAGATTATACATGAATATGTGTAGATTTCTAATACGCAGATGATTTATCAACCGCAAAAGATAACAGTTCAGCGCTACAAATGCCCGTATTATGTATACAATGTCATCCGGCGCGATTCAATATCTTGTAAACTATATAATAACATTTTATTTTTCTTTATATAATTGAAATTTACTGCCGCCGCTGCGATGCAGTGTTACATATATTAGAAATAGCATCAGTGGCTTTTAATTCTCAAGCGTAAATTCGGAACGGAGAAAATAAAAGTTCTCGTAACTTCGCGATTCTAAATAAAATGCGCGTAATTCGCGCGCTCGTATTATTCTTAGTTCCCGCACTATTTATTGCACAGCGCGCAAGAGAAACATATATATATATGAATTAGAAATTGAATTCGAAATAAAATGCAAAACGAGATTCGCCCGTCGATGGAAAAGAAAAGAGAAATAAACATCCTCTACACTCGCGCTCTTGTTTATAAATAGAAGATTGATTACCCAAAATCAAAAATACGCGAAGTAGTAGAAGAAGAAACCCCTTTCGCTTATATTTTCTCAGGCCGCGAGGGCGCGTGACTCCCTGGCTAAGTGTCTTCCCTTCTATATATGTATATGATTAAGCTCGATCAGGTGTCCGCTGCTACAGAGTCGGTAAATTATCGGGTCGCGCGTGAGATCGAAGGAAAAGTCGAGAGAGAGCCGTCGAGTGAAGATTTACGACCGGAGCCTGCGCGAAGGAAGAGAGCTCTGTATGACGCGTTAAGTAAGTCCGGAGAGGAGATACTTACTTCTGTTTTTCGAGAATGCGTTGTAAGAGGGGTGCAGTATATAAGAGAGAAGGTTGTGTTTTGACGGGGGTGAGGCTATAAATTCGGATGGATCCGCGTGGATTTTGGAGAAGGGGTTGAGATTGTAATCGAAGCATTGAATGTATACGCTACGAATAATTGTTGTTTTATACGAAAACTCGACATCCATAAGCGCAGCCTACTGATTTACCCATAAGCGTCTTCGTCTTTTTAATAGACACGAAGTTTTCGTTTCCGTCCCCCCGTGTGGAATTAAACGCGTCTTCAAATTTATACGTTAAAACATTTATATAGGAGAGTAGGCGCGCGAGTCGGATCTGTCGCGGGAAGGGTTGAATTATGAACTTCTTTATAATGGATCGCTTGTTTCGAAAATCCGAACACCATATCACCAACACCGAGACAAATTTTCGACCGCGCGCATCGCATCCTAATTTATTACTATTTAATTCACAGCCGAAATTGTTTATCAACATCACGCCAGCAGCCTAATAATAGGTAATAAAATTGTTGAACAAATTTCGAAAATTCTCTCTTCCCCCAGCGAATCTCGCAAGAATGTCCCAAAAAAAGCTCGAAAGCACGCAATGAGCGCCTAATACGCCGAGGCGCTTAACTCAACGCACGATTTGTTCCTCGACGCTGCAGCATAGCTTCTCTCTCTCTCTCTCTCTCTCTCTCTCTCTCTCTCTCTCTCTCTCTCTCTCTCTCTCTCGCCTCGTCGAGAATTATATTAGGGTGTTTAGTGCGCGGGTGAGTTACGGTGTCGCTAATCCTGGAGCCGCGGCTTTTCCCGGCCTGATTTATCGCCGCCGCTGTGGGCACAGATACACGCGCACACGTACTCTTCCGCTCGCCTTATATTCTTTTTTCGTGTCTTCGTCGCAGCGGCAAAATAGACGATTATAATTATATTGCTCGGAGGTTTATTTCGAACGACCAAGAGATTCGCGCGCGATGAACTTGAGACTACTCGAGGTTTTTTTGGGCGAGTGCGATTTGTCTGGATGCTTTTTTCGGTCGGTTTGGGTCTGCGGGGATCGAGTGCGAGGAACAACTAGGCGAGACATGGGAGATGACGGCTTAACACGGCTGAGGGCTATATCGATGCGGTTTTTGCTTTCGGTGTATGCGCTGTGTTCTGCGCGATTACATGGATGTGAGTGCGAAGAGTCGAGGGAGATGATTTAGCTGATTTTGTGCATAAATAGGAAGTGGAGTCTGGTGTCCAGATGGAGATGTTGAAGGGACCTGCTATAATTGATAATAATGTATGTATTATTAGCGGTGGATTCTGTGGACTATTTTCTGCTTAGTATAAAGTTGTTGACTCTGATTATGCAGATTATTTAATACTCTTTTGAGTGATGACACGTTTTAGACTAACATTATTAACAATTATTTATATAGTATAAACTAGAATACATTCGTATAAATAATAAGAGATTCGATTGCCATCGAAGACTAAGATTGATAGACACTCTTTATTAAATTATTATATATTATATTTTCGTCATATTTTAAAAATATCTCTGTATTCTTTGGAAAACAGACCAATTTGATCGCAAATGAAGGCATTCCAGACCCAACAAAAGGCAACATCAAACGAATAATAGAATGATTACCGTTGCTTTTACGAATTAAGATATTAAAAATAATCATGATGTCAATGACGTCTTCGGAGATTGCTAAAATCATAAAACGAAGATAAGCCAGTGAAAACTGCACAATTAGCAGATGCGATCTTTGCGTAATCCATACACACGACCTTGTTTATTTATTCTGAAATCGGGTCTCCGGTGTAATCTGTCCCGCAGTTGGTGCACACGCGCACAATACGCGAACGAGCCGGGCATCATCTTATTTATAGACTCGTAGTAAACAAGGGCAGCGCTGCATCATCATCATCATCAGTTGTCGTGTGTAGAACGCTTCATTCTCGGATGGCTTATGTGTGGTGTGTATTAGTTGCTATATATACATATATGTATTGTGTAGTCACCCATCAGAGGCACAAGATAAGCGCGCGAAGAAAAAAATTGGTGATTCGCGTGGGTATATTGGGATATGAGATGTGATATATTTACATGTCGTATGTGTAGGCTTTTTCCGAATTCTGGTAGAAAATTTTGCTGTAGTTTCGAAAAGCCTGAGATTGTAAACAAATTGTCTGATAATATTAACTATATTGCTTTATGTGTATACTGAATATATTTTTTAATTGACGCAGGGTAGTTCTTCGAAATATTACGATTCGCATGTAATCAACATTGGTTTTTCCGAGATGCGATTCACTTCTAAAATGCGTATATACACATGGAAGTATTCATTAGTCAAAAGTTTTGCGTATCAAACTAGCTAAGTAAGCCACCAGTTTACTTATCAATATAGATAATAAGTTATGTATGATTTAATGGAATAAAATCTTATTCTATATTTTCTATTATTTTTTTATTGCGTAGACGGTGATTTAAGAGTGAGCACTTGTGAAATAAAGATTGAAAAATAGTTCACCACTTCTGAGGAGGATGTGCGAGCATGCGGAATCAGCCGTAAAATAGCGCCGAGCACGAGTTCATACGTAAAACAAAATACTTTTCTGTTGGTCATTTCGTCAGCACTTAATAATTGCTGATGGAATCGACTTCATCAGCAATTATTAAGTGCTGATGATATTTTCAGTTCTTACATAGCACAACTCAAAAAGGCCTACTTTATATAATTTGCTATTTTTCGGGTATTATAGTAAATAAATTCGTCCACGACTTGATAAAGTATCCACATTATACATCAAGTTTATCAGGTTCTGTGTGAAATCATTTACTCTAAACATGACAAATTAAAATAGGCCTTCCTTTGCGCGTGTGTTCTCCAACAACCTAACGCCATCATCGATGTTTACGTACTGTATTTCTCTCTCTCTTTCTCTTTTCCTTTCATGAAGCTATAATGACCCCTTGTCCCAAGTCTGCGTGTCTGCTTTCCACGTTTGGTATATTTTATACAGGTATATACACGTATGTATCACTCATTGACTCATATAACAACATACATTATACGATCGAGATTTTCCTCGTAGCTCTTCCTGGTTGACGCGCGTTAATGTTGTTGAAAAACATTATTTCAATCTCGCGCTCGTATATATATAATCGAAACTGGACAAAAAGAGTGTACTTATACCCGCGTTCTTTCCTGATTTCCCGATGCGGACGCGGGTGATATGGACATACGACATTTTCGACTTGGTAAGGTTAATGCGCCATGTGTCATGTTTGTAATGAAATTAAACAATTTATAATCATACATGTTTTATTTAAGAGAGAATAAGGACGCGTATAATACAAGACGAAAGCACATGCGATTATAATAAGTTTCATGGATCTAATGTATTATATTATTAAGAAAAAATTTATCGTATTTGAATTCTTGAAAATACGCGATAAACTATTCTTTACACTATATTTCAACCAGAATTTGAGTTGCGTACATATACGATATTTTTTTTATAATTTTCGTATTTGTAACAACGACCGCGCGAAATGCCGATTTTCGTACATAAAGTCAAAACCTTTGTCACATTCGTGATTTCTGTTCGTATATACGATAACTTTACAGCTTCATTTTGAAATTGCAAAAGCTTCATAAAATACATCATTTTCTGTACTCAGAAAATAATACGTCGCAGTTACACATCTCTCCTCTCCTTACCACCTTCTCAATTATACCAAAAATCATGGCTACATCGAGACCTGCATCCAAACAGCAGGTCAAATTAACAGAGCACACATTATACACATACACACACGCACGCTACCATGCATTATTTGCCCTCCTGCAACCGCCTATGCGACGTGTTGGAGAGAGACCATGACTCTCTCTCTTGCTCTCGTATAGTCCAGTGTCGGATTACCGTAGCAAGGCAGTAAATTACCGCGAGTTCCGAGAGCTGCGCACGCGCCTCTTACTCATGTTATACCTATATAGCCCTACACACACACACACACACACACACACATATATATATGCGGAGCTCGAGTGTGCCGTTCTGCGTTAATGAATTTTAATATTTCTCTCAGTGGACTTTACAGGCCGATTGAATTATCGGTTCTTTAAGCAGGCGGGAAGTTACGCTTTCTTTTTGTTTCGAGCGCTAGGAATTTTTTTATGGTGTTAGAGCGGAGTGTGAAAAGAAAACGAAAATGGAGCGTGAAACGAGTGGGTGTGTACGTGAGCGCACTTCGCTTTATTTCGAAAAAAAATGTTATTAATCTGTATCTAAACGGCAAAATACTCGAGCACCTATGGTACAAGTAAAACAAGCTGTTTATAATTTCTATTGTTATACACACGAGATAAGATAGCCCGAGAGAATAAGAGGGAGAACGAATCGCGCGCGCGCGCGTAAAAGAGCAGATAGACATCAACCCGACACCAGAAGTGCGCATGGCGCATCTAATGCCTCGTGCGGCTAATTGTATATACTATATCTTTTCTCTGCGACGGAGGGCCAACCCCCTTCGAACATGATCCTCACGGCCGATTAGCCGTACCGCTGGAGCGGAAAATCGCTACCTGCCTGTTGAATCTCTAATGCGCGCGTGTGTGTGTGTGTGTGTATTTCGAATGTCGGCTAATTATTACGCTTTTAGTGCTGCGAGAGTTCGGCTTCAAGCGATATAGACTTACGACTGGATGATTTTAGACGATGTTTATTGGATGTTCATTTTATGTGCGGTTAAGTACCTGTATTGTTGATTTGATTATTCAAGGTGTGTAAACCATATCTCTTCATGAAAACGTTGACATGTAAAAACCATTTTTTTTTAAATCTTGCAGCCTTCGTCTGCAACAATGTGGGATTATATTAAAATTAAAAATCACATCACTCCTTGATTTATTCAACAAATCTACACATTCATCCACTACAAGTTCGAGTATTTCCCTGCGATATCATTCAAGCGAGATGTGTGTTTTAAAGTAACCTTTTCTCATCCCAATCACCCATTCATTCCAGCAAGTAGTCAGGTCCTAATTAGTCATCATCAAACTCTCAAGTCTGCGCGTACACGGGGATAATACTTGCGGCACGTGGTTCCACACCTATATATATACTTGATATCCTATATACACGCCTCGAATTAGCGTATCTTTCGTCTCGGTACGTGCTCTCCGCGACTGCGCTCGAGATAAGCTCGGTCACGCATATGCATATATATGTGCGCATAGTGTACCTATACATATATACACATATAACACACACAGACACCTGAGTGCAATCGGAGAGCGAGGAGAGACGCGACACCCCGTGAACACTACTGCGACGATGTGTTATGGGCTTTTTATTCTTTTATTTCGTTAAGAGAGCAGTGTGCGGGTGCAGCTACTCCGTATGGGCAAGCTGTGAGTCATCTCTGTTTGCTTGTATTGTCAGGAGATGTGAGGGAAAATCGGTTAGCATTTGTACGTAATTTGCTTTTCTGTAAAGGAATAATAATTCAATAATATGTTGTCATTTTGTTGTTTATAATCTAAAGTGAATTCGTTGAGAAACTTAGTATTATGAACTGCGGTTTAAAAATCTCTCAATACCATTTAATCGTTTCTAAGAGAGTCCAAAAGTTGTACGACAAGTATATTGTACTAAGTAATAACGAAATCGAACGCATGCATGCATAGATACTCGCAGCTTTACAAATCATTTCCACGTATATAATAACCGTTCATTCAGTTTAAAATTAGTTGTAAACTGCAAGGCGGTCAAGGTCCTCATAATAAGTATAGACTAAATGTCAACTGTGCTACTTATAAGCTTTCCAAACCAGCACACGATGTTTCTAAATCAATGAAACCTTGTCGATCAGCAAAATCAGAAGATATTTCATTACGAACGTTGTTATGCAATTTCATTATACACATCCTGTGTGTGCTACATTTGAAATAGATGCAACGGCAAAAGTTTATTTCAGTCTTGCACCGACCTAATTATCCTTTTGTATTATTAGGAAAACTCTTGTAGATAAATTTAAAAAATATACCTATAAAGGCAATGCGATATCTATACTTGGAAACTATTGTAATTCCATATTGTACACCAAATCTAGATTATAGTACAATACCTATAATTTACAATTCTGTTATACGTTAGCCACAGTCGAAACCATTTCTCCAAACTGGCAAGCACCACAATTAATATTTTATCAACAGCATAACACATAAAAAAACTACACCTCTTATAATCACGCAAAGCGCAGATACTTCGTCGTCGAATTAAAATGTGATTAATCATCATCAACTCTTGGCTCAGCGACACGATCGACACGTAGGTGCTCGAAAAGCAGCAGCAGCCGTTGAGGATCGAATAATCATGATGGAGAAATCGCGCACTGCTGCTGCGCTCATTTTTTTTTGCTCGAGTATGATTCGCGCTTGCGCGGGTGATGTCATTCGAGTATTGTATTTCGCTTATCGGGCGGTTCTCTCTCTCTTAATACGTTATAGTCCTCCGGCTGCAGGAGTAGGTAGAAGTTAATACGCCCTCCACTGGAGAGTTTCAGGAATGCGATGGATGTACGATTTTTCCGCGCGCGAGTGTCTTGTCTGGAGCTTTTTAGTTGGAGAGAAAATAGCGGTGTTTTTTTTTGTCAGGATACGATTGCATTTTGTGCCTGTACTGTAAAGTAGATTTTTAGAATTTAGAAAGAGACAAATTTTAATCATAAAGTATCAATGTGTTATAGTTGTATACATGGAGTAAAAAATATTTTTTATAAGAATTTTTTACATTAAAAATATTACAAAGTTTCTGCTTTGAAGTATATTAGTGACATGATAATCGACTATTTGGGACTTTTGATTATTGGTTATATTTTACAAAAATTTATAAGTCCTAAACTAATTAAAACGATATTTCTAAACAGGATAGAGAACTAGAAACGACGCGATATTTTCTGCGTCATCTTGTAATCGAGTGCATTACGATCCTTACAGGCGATCGTATTTAAGAAAACATCCTCTGCCTATATTATGACAATGTACAAGCAACAATTTGTACAACAACTGTATCGTACTATCCGCGTATTTTCAAAACACCTTCTTCAACTCCGATAGAAGAAACTGAACACTCTCTCTTTGCAGTACACTACATAATACTATATATACCTGCGCCTATGCGACGCATCTGCAGCAGCTCGATATAATGCACTTTCAATGAACGGCGTCGACTCGAATTATAACGATATACGCATTTCTAATCTAGTCATTCAGTGAAGGTTTGTCAATGAAGTCATGACTATTTTTAGACCTGGTGATATAGCGTTATAGTGTCTTATGACTAATTAGAGAGAAGTTTTAGAAAAAGAAAAATGCGTCTCATCATGTTTGTTTAAATATTTATTTGAAAAAGGGTAAATGTTTAAAAATACGTTTGATAAATTTACAAGCAGGTTCGTCTAACGTACGCGAGCTTTCATTTAATATCTTCTATATTTACCCACATCACAGACGGAAGAGAATATCACGTTGTGAGAAATGTATACATAATTATATATTTCAAAGACACATTATTTTGACTTGACGGTTTTTCTAATGCCATTGTAGAATTGTTCTTTCATAAATGGTACGGCAATTAAATTTTGACGCACAAGTCTCTCTCGTCCACGCGAAATAACAGATCCCAGCAAACACGAACGATCATCACCGATGCAAATGAAACAATAGTAGGCAGGACTCTATCTGTAAAGGAAAAATGCAGACAGCCGAGCCAGCTGTATGTATACCCGCGATAAAAGTATATATCAGACGGATTTCATCGACTCGGTACTGTAATATACACAGGCCAATGACTCCGGCAATAGATAACGATGTGCTACGGAATCTGCAGAAAAATTTTGCTACCTCGGATGTTTCGCGCTCTGTAATACGAGATGATCAATTGTAGTATCGTTGCTAGCATTCTGATAAGTTGCGGGCGACTCTAATCTTTTTATGCCGAGCGTTTTTTTCTCTTTCGTGTCCTTTTAGCTGGTATCGATTATTTGCAATTTCATTTTCATTCTTATATTAATACGCGAACTATATAAGCTGATATATATGAAAATAAATCGTTCACACAACTTTCCAGCTCACTGTTCTCTGGTTGGCCGAGATAGATGGCACATAGAAATTTTTAAAACTCATTCTATAATTGCACCTGAATATGTATATAATTAATTATAAACTTTAAAATTAGTTCGCTCAATCCTAAAAATCGTATAATATCATACAGATCTAATAACTTCCTTTTCCGTCGTAATTTCCCTTTCCGTACTATATATCCACAGGCGAATCCGTCGCAAGCTCGCGCGCTGCAGGGTAAATACACGCGAGTACATTATAAGTACAGCTTATATACCTATATATATACCGTGCGCGAGTTCCTCCTCGAGCTGCACGTACATATCGGCGTCGGGTTACCAGTTCCAGTTACACCCGCGCCTCCAGGCCTCTCCTGCACGCGCTTACTCACTCCCTCTATACTATACACATACACATATATACCTACTCCTTTACTTTTATTTCCGAGTAAATGCACACGCTCGCTTTTACGCCCTTTGTACTTTCCAGCGCGGAGCACGCGCCGACTGTTTTTTTTTTTTTTTACGGCGAGAGATGCAGTAGAGGAAAGTTGGTGTATATATGAATGATTTGCATTGTTCGATATAGTTTTCGGTGAGGGAGTATCCCTACCTTTCATTGTTTCGTTTGGAATGATTTTCTATAAAGCTCTGTGTGTGTGTGTCTAGTTGTATTGGGAAAAAGCTCGACTGGTTAAAAATTTAATGTATGAACCGACAATATAAATAGATAATTCATTGCTGTGTAATAAAAGCTCGTGTTTTGATTAAAATAATGTATAAAATCGTGATCACGTCGCAATTAAACCACGTACGAGTTGCGACAACCTGCTCTCTGTATTCCGACGATTTTCGATATCGCGCCGTGCGCAGTGTTCAATAAAGCGAAATAAATCCATGTCCGTGTATAACCGATAAAAAAAGACGGCTCGGCGCACGTGCTCCAGCGCCAAAACTGACTTATACCGTATGTATACCGATCATCCAAAAGTCGGCGGTGCGACGCATATATATATATATATATATGTATCGCTCAATACTGAGAAGTAAAATATATATAGTCCAGATATTCGATTTCGTCCTCGAGAGAGCGAGCGAGCGACGCACATGCAAAAATCGAAATTCGATCGTGACGTGATCGCGAAAGTAAATATACGCGAGTTGTGTCTGTGATAAATTTTCGTTTTTATAAATTAGTAAGTCTATAGCAATCTTTACATAGTATGTACTTGCATAAAATTAAAATACCATCTATAGGTGTGTAAAAATTAAAATTTACCTTATATTATGAATACCGTTTTAATATATATATATATGTTATAAGCAACGTGGTAATCGATATATTCGCTTATAATCAAAATTTATAAACATCCTCGGAGTATATCGCTACAGCCTAAATCGCTAAATAGTATAATACACATTCCTAATTTAATGTCTCGAGCGGTCCGCGCACGGAATTCGTCACCCTCTGTCTGAAATCAAGAACAGCTCTCGATATCTACTCCAGCATCTATATATACTTACTCTCTCGTATATATTTACGTTCGCCTCAGATACGCGCGTTATCGCGGTTATTATGGTGCTTAAAAAAAGGCACTGAGAGAGCCTCGAATTTCGAGGCGCGTATATGTATTATAGTTCCCGCTAAGGCGGCCAATTGTCGTCGCTTCGAGGAAGTCGACGATTCCGCGCTTTTCATCGAGTCGATCGGTTTCTTTGTTTTTCGCATTGTTCGATCGTCGGAATCGAACGTTGCGACACTTAGTGCGGGTGTTGATTTTTTTTTTCAAGTACGATCGGTATTGATAGTTTGGATCTTTATATTTGTGAATAAACGGCTGAGGAATAATCGTTTGAAATTGTACAAAGTGCGCGCGTTTTTGCATACACTGTTTTGTGACGTAAATTTAATAAAAAAGTTGTGTCTGTAAAATTTGTTTAGTATTTACGCGCGATAAAGTTTTGCATTCTGACACTTTTGATAATGATTCCTCGACAGTATTGAATTATTTACAAACAACCGGGCGAATTGTGTAACAAATTGCTAAAAACAGTTGATTTCACGCAATCGTGACCAAGATGACTATATACGAGGCAAAACCGTATAAATATTTATTATAATAGAAACAAATGATCTTTTCTTATTTCAGTAAGCAATTTCATACCGGACCAGTTGACGAGCAGCTGCATGTCCTCGAGCCCGAAGGATCTGAACGTCTCGGTGGGTAGTTTGTCGCGCGACTCTTCCGTCGTCGTCAGTTCGAGTCTTCACGACCATCCTCCTCTACATCATAGTCCCGACTCTGTAGTTTCCGGACCCACGAGTAGCAACGTTTCTTTGGGCTCCCATCATCAGCATCACAATCGTTCGGTGAGATTATTTTCTCTCAATGACAATAATAATTCTGATTATTTTTTAGTACTAATGCTGTATTGTATCGGGGAGAATCTTGTAGTATATCCACATCTAATTTGGGGGAAACTTTATATTTACGCAATAAAAGTTGACTCTTAAAAATTTTACATGTTTCTTGCTTTGTTATTTATCGTAGAAAAAACGTGAAATTTGCGTATACTAAATTCATATATAAAAAAGTTGAAGACTTTAGAGAGTAAAAATATTTTCACAGCTCGTAGGGCCCATAAAAAGAAAGAGCAACTCGCCCCTGGACACAGGACTCCTGGACACTCCGACGAGCAACACACATCCAAGCGACGGCACTACCGACATAACTGGTTCGGTCCAACTGGCCAGTAGCAGTAGCAGCAACAACCATCATAGATCGAGGTCCTCGCAAGACACCAACTCGAAATCGATGCGCGTCCCTTCGGTCGACGCGAGTACCAGCATCGCAGGGACCACCAACACCCCTAGCACTTCGAGCACCACCTCTGCCGAGGCGAGTAATTCCAAAGAGACGAAGCCACCCTACAGCTACGTTGCTCTCATAACTATGGCCATAAAGAGCAGTAAGATGCAGAGACTCACGCTCAGCGAGATTTATGCTTTCATCCTGGCAAACTTTCCGTATTTCAAGGAGAACAAGAAGGGATGGCAGAACTCCATCAGGCACAATTTGAGCTTGAACGAGTGCTTTGTCAAAGTGCCCAGAGAGGGTGGCGGTGAACGCAAGGGAAATTACTGGACTATTCGTGAGTTTTTTTTGCGAATTTTTTTCGTTACTTTCAGACTGTATCTAGATATTTGTTTGAAATATTCATTGCCATTTAAATATTGATTCTTGATCGTTCGTTTTGATAGATCCAGATGCAGGTGAGATGTTTGAGAACGGCAATTGGCGGCGGCGAAAGCGTATGAAGCGGACCTACCGCAATGCGCCCTATCCTAAGGGTTTGTACGGTGAGCCCTTCCAGTCTGCCCATGTGCATCTTGGGGCCGGAAGGACACTTTTCGCGCATTCGCCTCCAGCCTACTCTACCAACGCGTATCCTCGTTATGATACTGGGTACGTTTCTGTTATACTCGTGAATTTTATGTTATGCTTTTAAAAAAATTCTTGAAAAGTTAATTACACGAAAGTTCTAACCTTCTTGTTCTCCATTTTTCAGTGCATGGAGTTTACAGCAACAACCACTTTCCTCTTACAGTCACTGTCAGGTAAATTCAGCACAAAACCATATCAAGCGAACTTTCATACCTTTCATTAATATCCGCAGCATCAAAGGTTGCACGATTTGATCGTATTAAAATCTAATTGCAGCTTCAACAACAGCTGCCGATGCAGTCGATGCAGATCCCGACGATGAACGGCTACAGTCAAATCAGTTCGTCCTTAGGTGAGCCCTGGAATCTATACCATCCCCATTAATTCCGTCATTCACGCTAAAATCTCGAACGCCCCGTCCAAAGCCTTTCAAGGCAATTATCTCGATGTTCCAGGCAGTACGAGCGGTCCGACAGCCTCGATAAGCAGCAATACCTACGCCGGCGGTTTTGCCGCATGTGCCCGGAGGCACGATCCGGCGGCCATGTCTGTTAGCGAGGCAGTCTCCAGGTGTTCCTATTGGCCTGATAGTGAGTATTTCAAATTTTTTATATACTTATATTAACGATAAAGTTTATAAAACTGTCGCGCGCACGAATAATTTGAAATTATATTTTTAACTGTCATAATATTATTTTTCAAAATATGTATATGGCCAAAGAAAATAGATTAGAATTATATTAAAAAACTAAAGAAAAACTGGTAAACAAATCTAACCATACGAAACCATATTCGCAGTGGTGAAGGAAGATCCAAGTACCAGACCGGTATCGCCGAGCAGCGTAAGCACAGTCAGCGTTGCCTCTAACATGTACGGTTCGACGACGCACTCGGCCGTTTCACCGATCGGCTATTCGCCCGTCGACTTCGGCTTTTTGTCCGACAAAATGATGAGGGACCGTTAAAGCGAACAAGTTGTAAACAACCAATCATCGATGAGGATCAACATTTTCTATATTATGTAAAGCAACGATTTTTTTTAATTTTTTTTTTGTTCTTTTTTACGGTTTTAATTTTTGAAAACTTGTATAGATGTTCGTTCGTGGTTTCTACAAAAAAAGGTCAGCACCGATGAAACAGTTCATTTTTATGTTCTATGATACGTAACATGTAAGACGAAGCTTGAATACCAAACGAGAAGCGTCTTATTTCTGTATCGTTTTTTGCGAAGCGTTTTCATCTCGTTCATCGCTGAGATTGCGTATATGATATGTTTTTCGATCGCGTCGTTCGTGTGTTATTTAGCGCTATATTATGACTGTTGGACAGTATTCTACACGCCCGCTATATTAAGTGCGTTTTTTAAGCCCGAATCTCAGATGTGAGGATTCCAAACGAATCACTGCGATGTAAATTTTAAATGATTGTGCAAGAGTCTTCAGAATCTTATATATATACTGTTAATTATTGCAATGGTTTTGCTTTTCGAGAATGAAGCCTAAAGTATATGTGTGCGTATTTTTATGTTCTAAACATTATCAGTAATTTTTTTAAATTAATCGTCGACTGTTTTCTTATTATTTAGACTGAAGTTCTTAACTGATTCTATAGCTATCGAATATCAAGTTCTTTTTTTATTATCGGCGACTACTGAAATTGGTGGATTTTAATGTTTAACGAAAGTGTTATAAAATTGTTTCGATATAGTAAAAAAGCGACACTAGGTGCGTGTATGTAAATATTTTATATCCGTAGAGTATGCATTAAGGTCTTAGTTGTTTATTCTGTCGATTACAGGCACTTGCGAAAAATCTCACACGAGAACTTTATCGTTGTTCTGTTGTCAGACATCAGAATCACAAAACTTCCTCTTTTGCATTGCTATAATATGCGAGAATAAACAAAGAATTTATAATATATATTAATATAACCCCTTAAATGTGAGATATGATTTGCTTGTCTTTCGGAAAAAATTACGAAAACCTATCGGAGATAAGTGAGACATTCGCTGTTAATGAAAAACTAAATAATGTACTTAGAGCGATTAATAAAAAAAATAGTTTAATATAATTATATAGCGAGAGAATAATTAAATAGTCCTTATCATCGATGGAACATTAGCAATTTTTTCTACGTGCGACTTCGTTGCTCACGGTGTTCTCTTATATTTTCCATGTTTTCTGTTTGCTCTGTTGCAAAAGAAGTTATTGCGTGGGCGTTTATCCCTTAACGCGACTATGCGCAAACGTCGTGTTTAAGCGTATCGTTATTCTGTCAATGATGTTTATATAGTGAATTAAAAGGGTACTGAATAAAATTCTATTATTTATCATCCAGAGGTCTGTCGTTTGATTTCCTCGTAGCTATACGTCCAAACAATACTTACTATATATCATTAACCATAACAATATTTTATTTGTTGGTGTAAATTGTATATACATATATTACATTTCTTTATACGGATTCACAAAATGTTTGAAAATTGAAGAAAATAATTCTCCATCATCCCACCTACGAGATCCAAGGTATAATAGGTAAGTCAACACACAAGTCAAATCTCGACGTTTGGATCTCTATACGCATGCGTTAAAACGGTGGAAAATCATAGGTGAGAGATACGAGTCGTCAGAGTAGGGAGATCCGGTTCGGAGTTAAGCTCCGCCCTGTGTCAGTATACAGCAGCAATGTCGAGAGGAAGGGCCGAAGCGAAATCGTTATATCTCCTGTATTGCAGGCCAATGCGAAGTCTCCCGTTAAATTTTGCCGGTCAGGTGGGGGGACTATACTCCCACGCCGCCTACGCTTTTTGCCTATATATAGCTAGCATACTATTACTGTCGGCTATCGATACGGATCGATTACCGTACGTGCGCGTGTGCATCTGTACGTATATATATACTGAATTTCCGATGAAAATTGGATGGACGCTGACGGAAACTAGAGATTTTAGAGTCATTTCTAGATGGAGGATCGGTTTTTAGTGCTATGAACAAATATTCTGCGGATTCGTTGGGAGAGTGATACTTGGAATCATGCTTTTAGGCAGTTTTTTTTATAGATTGCTTTCGATGGGATATTATACTAATTGCAAAAAAGTTGCAATATAGCAATTTTCCTGTTTTTTCGTGCTTACGCCGTTCAATTTTTATATGCTGTAAAATACTCGTCTGAGTCCCGTGACGCCAGAATCTAAATCCCAGATGACTTTAACTTGTCCGTGTATCTTAGCGCGACGATTATAATGTTGTGAGCTTTTGTTATTAATTTTTTTCAGCAACTCGTTACGTTTTCTTTTCATTAAACAATGCTTGGAAATATATCAACCAATATATTAAAAAAAAAATTGTTGTATGGACTATCATATAATTCTATAATTTAAAACGTCGCCGCTTTCGCCGATAAGCTCGATCGCGCCTTCTGTATATAGTATAACAACGGGTAGTTTCATGTTTAACGACCGGATTCTCCGGATTCGATTATTCCCTAAACGACGTCTCTCCACTGGCTCGACTTCGAGAAAACGGAATTAGAACGAGCTGCGAGTATTAGAACCGGACACGAACGTTATATATGCCTCGAGTTGAATGACGGCCAACAGCTGAATGTTTCTCTACTGCTCGATGGCTCAGAATCTCTTTATATATTATACGCCCGAGCCTATTGACTTTTTCTTCGTTTTTTTTCGCTGGCGATTTATTTCAATTTTATCGATGTAGATATGTTATATATAATAGGTATATCGAGTTTGAGAAATGAGATGAGCAATGTTGTGCAAGATTTGTTAATAACCATTTACAATTTTGATAAATATAGCGAAGCTCTAATAGCAAAACTTTTCTTTAAATAGTAAAGTAATTTTCAGCTACTCGTTCTCCTGTAAACCTTCTCAGACATGCAAGATTCTTGAGTTAATAAAATCAGCCTCACTAATCCTAAGAAAGGACAGAATCTCCACGTGGCTGTCAAGTATGTCATATTTTTGTTTATTAGCGATGCAAATGTCGCGTACCCGCAAGTATAACAAGCTTGCGATGCGCATTGTTATACTGTCAGATAATTGAATACCTATTAATCTCTTTTATTATTGAAAAAGGCAAAAATAGCCATTATTTATGAGTAGGTATAGTATGAACAAGCAAAATTTATTAAAAATTACTAAAATCGAAGCATACAAATAATTGAATAAATAAGAAATAAAATTGTTTGATATTGAAAAAATGAGAGATTTTTTGCAATTTTCAATGATAATGGAGATAACTGTTCCAGAGAATTTGAATAGTCTAGAGGAAAATGTTCCGCGATTTTTTTTAAACTACATATTTTTTGTCGATTTCCTCATATACCAACGGCACATCGCTATATCTCATAAGTATAAATTTCCTTTCAACCTATTTAATGTAAGAAATAAAATGTAAGAAAAATACACGCAATCGTAAGACAAGCTTTAATTAGCACTCGATCAAGATTTAAGTAAAAGCGCGCGAAATTTTTTTACCGCGCGACCGTCCGTCGTCAATCGCGAGAGCGCTGGTGTCGTCTGTTTCTCCTATCAACACATGCAGTAGTACTTAGTTCACACCGCAACATTACCGTCGTTTCGCTGCTCGTATTATCGGAATTAATAAGATTCAGACTTCAGAGCCACAGTCGTCATTTTACCGCGTAAATATCTACATCGCAGTGCCGAAAGCAGTCCCGTTGACAAAAGAAAACAAACAACGCGTCGAGACCTGTGCAGCACGACAGAATATACCATCGAAAACAGACCGAGCGCTGCATCATCACTGTGCTGCGCCGCCGGTTTTTCTCGTGTGTGCATTATCGCAAGACTCGACAGTGTACATGTTACTTTAGTTGTGATAAGAACAGTTTTATGAGTGTGCATGTCTGCATATGTATATCCGCCGAAGAAGCATTTGTAGGTTAAGTCTAGGTTTTTGTGTTGTGTTCCAAAAGAGCTGCTGATCGAGGATTTTTTAAACAGGTAAATAAGAACGGCTTTTGTTCCGGAGAGACAGAGAGATGCGAGTATAGTACCCACGTCGTTCGAAAATAATTGCGTGCGTGCGTCATTTTCCGTTAACGTAATCGGCTATTCTGGGATAAATCGGTCGACGCTGCATAATTTAAAAAACGATTTGGTTCTACTGTGAGCATTTAACAACGAGTGTATTTTATAATTGACGCCGCAACGCCGTTATAATATTCTAGAATTTTTAACAAAAAAACTATAGAAATATCGTCTAAAAATCCAACTCGCTCATTTCTCGGAAACTACAGCGCGAAAAGTACGCGCCGCGTAAAAACACGTGCGCGCGAAGCTTTACCCGTCAATCCGGTACTTATACCGAGGGGAAAAAACGTAAACAAACGAAGGACATACCTTATACATTACTTAGTCGGCCGGTATTATTGATTCCAGAGAAAGTACGCCGAACGCACGATGCTTCCCAATGAAGCGGCGGTGACTGTCTTCGAGTGTTCCGAAGGATTCGAGGAAGTCGACAAGGACTTGATTGAGGAGATACAACTAGACGAAGATAATTCGAGCGAATTGAAGGTTCTGGTGGTCATCCCCGACGATGTCAATGGAGGTCAGGTTAAGCAGCTTCTTACGATCGAAGTGCCGTCCAGCAGTAACGAGATTCAGCAAATTGGAGAATGGGTACTCAAATATAATATTTAGTTTTCGTGTATAATTGTGTTTTGTGTTAATCAAAGGATAGCTTTGCTATATTTGTTTGCTACTTACTACTTATATACATCGATGCGTTGATATAAAGACATGCATTGAATGTGTTCCCCCTCATTTGTTTCTATTGTTGTGACGCTTACACTTCACGATAAATATGTACAGTTATACTTGATTATAACTTTTTATGTATGCAGTAATTATATTTAGACGATAAAATGCAAACAACATAATTAGTTTATATAAATATTAAATCTCAGTGTATACCGAAAATGAGATTTTACGATGCAGTTTTTTACGGTAGCATCAAACATAGTGATAAACTTATTACGTTACGTGTGCGTTTCCGTGAAAAAGTACTTTTTTACATGGTATAGCTTGCGGTTTAGGAATTTCTACTATTTAATAGGTATTATGTTTTATACAAATTTGCAATAAGTTGGAGTTCGAGGTAAGCGCAAATTATTTATGCAAATTCCAAGAATACTAAAGAAAATTATTTGCTGAAGTTGTTTTATTGAAATTGTAAATCGGGCTTAAGTTTTTCCACTACTGCTCTCATCAAAACGAGTTTTTGATAAAAGAGACCTTACAAAGTTGTAGGCGTTTACAATCGCGCGACTTTTCAATCGAAGAATGAAATTGGGTATATTTTGCAATGAATCGTTCGCTTATTCCTCCATTGTGATACTTTTATTTTTTAAACGTATCTCGATTATTTTATTTATTTTATATGTGAAGCATTCCGTCAAGTTTCATCTCATACTGTTTACATTCCGTTTAGGCGGTGAACCATTATGCAGCGGGTAAACCAAACCATAATGTCCGTGTCACGTCAGTTGGTATGCCAACTTACAACTTCAAATATCTCATTGAAATCTCGCCTCGAAAAATGCTGGAAAATCAATTGTGGAAAGAATGCAATAGTACGGTTGGTCCTAGTATCTTCAAAAATGACTTTAAATTAAAAATAATTGTTATTGCATAGAATTGGAAGTTAACTGAAATGTCAGTCCAGTGATAAATGTATAATATATAACACATCATTGTTTTGTATAACTTGTGTCAGTCGTTGTAGCTGTGTTGATAATTCACTGATAAGTCTTGTTTTGCTGGATATAAATCAATTGGATGTTATTTTTGGTAAATTTTGGTTTTCCAGCCTTATTGGTTTGAACTGAAAATGCATGTACTGTAATAATACCATATTATGTTGTTTGTGTCCCTAAAGGCAGTAACAAACTCGTATATCCGATGAGAAACGTAAAAAATAATCTAACCACGGGGTGTTGGACTCCCGATAAAAATTTGTTTGTCAAAAATTGCGGCGAAAGAAAAATATGCACGCAATGCCCGTTATTGTTAACTTTAGTTACAAAGTTGGACGAATTTCCAGCAATCGACTTCTTACGGCGTCCCGTTCGACGATGTAATCGAAGAAGTTATTGAAGAAGTACTAGACGTAGAAGAGGAAGAAAATTCACGAGGTTTCTTCGAGGAAGTGGAAGTATTGAGTAATGTTGATACAGAACGTGACGAAAACAATATCGAAGAAAAAAACATCGGAGGAGACGTTTCTATAGAGAACTTGAGAGAATGCAATGAGAATGTAGACATACAAAGTTACAATCTCTCTGGGCTAAATCTAACGTAAGTATATTTATTTTTCTCTGATCTTTCTCGATGCAAAACTTAATTACTATTTTCTGTTAAATCTTGTTGTTGCTAAAGAATATCTGATACTGATGATTATAATGACAATGATACCGAAAATCCGTCGCAAATGGAAATCGAAATAGAGGATAGTCCCGTGGTATGTAAACTATTTGCTTGTTTGCGTATTAATTTAAAAAAAAACTTTATTTTATTCAACTTTTTGATTTTTATAGTCTAATCCAAAAAGTACAAAGCACAAATCAAATAATGGAGTTGAAATGTAAGCTACTTTTATATCACTAATTATTCAATTTTAGCATAAGTAATGTATTTATTATAAAAATTTTTACGCTGTTAGCCTGATGATATACCCTTCACCACCTACAAAGGGCGGTATATCAGTGAATACTGAGGATTACAAGTGTCTAGGCGAGGACACCTACCTCAATGACGTTATAATCGATTTCTATCTTAAGTACGTATGGTTGGAGATGCTGTCGCCGGTTGATAGGGAAAGGACGCATATATTCAGCTCGCACTTTTTTACGCGACTGGCCAGGTCCTATACGATACACGACTGCATCGAGGATATGACTGAAGCTGAAAAGGGCCACTCTGGTGTGCAAAGGTGGACTAAGAACGTCAATATTTTTGAGAAGGATTTCATTGTTCTTCCAGTTAACGAACAGTAAGTACCTTGCAGATTAAAGTATATTGTGTTTTAGAGAAGAATAGTATTTTTAAATTATTTGAGAAAAATACAGTTTTGCTATAGTAATATCTAGTGTGTTTTTACTATAGATTTAATTAATGTTTCAAATATACAATTTTTATAGCTCCCATTGGTTTCTGGTTATTATATGCTTTGCAAATTTAGTTGGTGCTGTTGGCTCTCGGCAATCTGATTGTTTCATAAATGGAGAAGAGGCACAAAGGTAAACAATGAGTAATTGCAAATGCGTATATATTTTAAACTGTTAAATTTGTTTTAGTCCTTGTATCTTGATTTTCGATTCACTCGGTAACAAAGACAAATATCATGTGGTAGATACATTGCGGTCGTACTTGAGCGTTGAATATCGTACTAAAACGGGTAAAGAAAAACATTTTACTAAAGACACGTTGAAGACTGTGTATGTAAAAGTACCGCAACAAATGAACGCCACTGATTGCGGATTATATGTATTGCAATATGCAGAAAGCTTCTTTAAGGTAAGATGCAGGTAGCCACACACGCGCGCACGCACGCATATACACACACACACTTTGGTTTATGGTAAATCAATTAAAATAATGTTTATTTTCAGAATCCTATTCAAGATTTCACGCTACCATTTAAAGATTTGTCAAATTGGTTTGAGCATTGTCTGATCGTAGAAAAACGTAAGCAGATTGCTGAGCTTATTACTGATTTAGCAATAGACTTCAGTGAGGATAAAAGCGTTAATTTACCAGAAGTTAAATTTCCTAAATACTTCGAGGTAAATTCTTCAGATAACAAAGATGATTCGTGGTCATTAGGATATACATTGGTTTCACTCGATTATCCAAAAACTAAATTAACACTCTCTCAGCCAAGCGAAAATTCATATGAATTTGTAACAACACAAAAACCTTTAAAATACCAGCTTAAGAGAAGTTTAGTTGATACCAAACCTACTTATTATAAGCGTAATAGCACGTTAATTAATATAAAAAAGTCTTTTTCACATTTGAAAGGCATCTTCGATGATTCATCAGATGATGATTGTAAGCCTATAGAGTCTACGTCAGATTTAGAAATATTCGACGAAAATACGAAATCCCCAAATAATTCATCTTCCACTAGTGACAGTTGCTTTGTCGACGTTGAAAGTGAATCCACAATGTCCAAGCAGCGTGTACGCAAACCTGTGCCGAGAGCTACAGAGATACAAGAACAAGCAAGAAATTTTAAAGGGAGAAAACGTAATGAAGACTCTAGATTTCACAAAAAGAATTATGCGAAAACTGTTAGTCTAATTAATTCGCATACATCTACAAAGTTTCCTGGTAAAGGCAGAATTCTTGGCTCATCACCTTGGATGTCTAAATATAATGGCAGTTCCAGCAATTTTCCTTTTGCTTTAGGCATTTCATCAGAAAGGTTTTATGGTTGTCCAGTTACAAATGTTAGTAGGATTTCTTCAATGTAATAAATTTAAGTATACTGATTTAAAACTTGATGCGATATTTGTAATGCTGTATATATTTATAGGAAACAACAGTACCAAGTAACTTGAAATTCAAGAAATTAAAAAAAACTGGAGAGCATGGTGATTCGACGTAAAATTGTACACATAATCTTTTATTTGAGATGATAAGTTAAGCTTTTATATAATTCTACTGAAAACTTAAAAATATTACATATTAGGTACATTGATCCCGACACCTATTGAATTTTGTTTATTTTGTATATGTAATTCTGTTATTTTATAAAACTGAAGTTTATCATTGGTTTTTGTTGAATATAAAGTATTATTTTAAAATATTTAAAAGTAGTCAGATTTTATAAAAGTATGCATATGCATGCATGATAAATGCAAAGAAAAATGTGGTGATTTATTAACATAAAAAAGTAGGCATCAGTTAAAGTAAATCAGTTACAATAAAAATGTAAATATCAAGCCAATACATTTATTCTAAATTGTGTTTAATTGTAACAAATTATCAGTCTAACAAGCAAATAAAGAGTATTTTTTCTATATAAAAAAATTTTGTATTAAAACCCTCTAATGCCTGAATTCTATGCGTGCTTTTGCAAATAGCAAATTTTGTTATAAGCACTTCTCGATGGCCCTACTCCGCATCATAAAGAAGAGACATTTGTTTGCATCTTACAACATTGGGACTGACGGTCACATGTTTGTTATGAAAATTTAGGCGCGCGCATGGTTCGAGTGAACGCCTTTTATAATGCGGAAAAATTCCTAACGACGGTCCTTTCTCTCTATAGATCGACCTGCCGGCGCAGTTGAACAAGAAGCACCAACGTGTTCAGAGCTCATCGAAGGACATGGCGTCGTCGGAAGTTTCGAATTTAAAAGGCGATGTCCTACCGGATGATTGGAGAAGCAACAAGATAATTTACTTAGACGAATCGATGAGGATCGTAAATCCTCGGATCACTCCTATTGAACGGAATTCGAACGAGGAGCATATAAGAATTGTGATAGCACCCGAATTCGGAGCTCAGAAGTTCCTTGTATTTCAACTGCCAAAGAACGTAGAGTGTATGGTCGACGATCTCTTGCGTTTGGTAATGTTTATTTCAAATACTTTTTATTTGAAACTAAATCATTAATTAGAAAAAGAAATTTATTTTTTATATTAAAATTTTAGCTAAAAACGCAACTAAAAGGAGAAATTGAAGGTGTATATTTAACGCCTAATTCAGTTTGCAACGTAGATTATGTAGTGAAATCAAGTTGCAGAAAAGTAGCGAATATGAATAATTTGCACGGAAAAGCAAACAACACTACTACGATAGATCTGTAAGTTTTTCTTACTTAATGAAAAGAAATAATACTTATGCACACTGAATAGCCATACTTATATAGCCATCAATTTGAATTCATGTTTTTCAAGTGCAAAAGATAGTTCTACTACTTCAGGGTCGTTTTTTTCTCGTTGGAGAGAAAAAGGAAATGTACGTAATTCTTATTGCAGTGCGTTAGATGTTAAATTTTGTTATGTTTTTATTTGAGTTATAAAAGTAAATTAATCGACAATTTACGTATAGCTGTCCATCTAAAAATAAATCTTTAATAAATCATTTATTTATGGTAGGAAAACAATGAAAAGAAATTAACAGACATGCAACACTTAACTCTTTATTTACGAAGAAATGCGCAAATGTAAGTATAAACAATTATTTTTTTACATATAAAAATACATTTCAAATAAGAAACGTCTACTACACTATTTTATACTATTTGCAGAATTCTATTGTATCCTCTATCGCCTAGAAGAGGAAGTATAACGATTACAATTGACGATTTTAAATGCCTTAATAAAAATGAATATCTGAACGATGTAGTAGTTGATTTTTATCTAAAGTACTTAACTTTGGAAATACTTTCGCCAAAAGATCAAGAAAGAACTTATTTATTCAACACATATTTCTACACAAGACTGTCAAAGCCTATAGATAACCACGAGTTTCCGGCGGCATTTAATTACTCGGTAGTCAAGAGGTGGACTAAAAATGTCAATATATTTGAAAAAGATTTTATCATTGTTCCAGTTCATCAAAAGTGCGTAGAGTAAACATTTCGTTGTCATATATATTTTCTATCTAATATTAAGTTAACTCAAGCATATTGTAAACTTTTAGCGCACATTGGTTTCTAGTTATCATTTGTTATCCAGGATTGATTGGTACAAGTACTACGAGAAGTTTTTCAAGTTTACCAACAGAATTGCAATAGTAAGCTTTTCATCGTATTTAATATCTGACTTAATTTCTTTTTTGAACGTTCATTTAGAAAAGTGAAAAAACACTTAATTTCATCACACTCGAATGGAATAAAAATCGTGTAAATATACCCGATATGTTGTATATAATTCACGATATATAATTATTTGTTCAACATTCATGCATAAAAAAGTCCTGCATATAATAATTTTAAAAAACGTGTTAATTACAGTCCTTGCATTTTGGTATTTGACTCGTTGCCTACTTTATCATCAATAAAAAGGTCAGCGATTGTGCAAGATTTGAAAACGTACTTAAGGTGTGAATACGCCGAAAAAATGGGTCAAAACACAGTATTTGCGGAAGATGGTATAGTGGTTTTTTATCCTGATCTACCTTATCAATTGAACAGTACTGATTGTGGTCTATATTTGCTGCAGTATATGGAAAGTTTTTGCAAGGTAAAACAAGAGCTTTTTGGTTTACATTTACTTTCATTAAAAAAACTTTATAATTCTTTATTACAGGATTTCATTAAACCTAACAAGCTAAACTTCAATTTCATTGACTTAAAAAATTGGTTTGACAAGGAATTGATCAAAGACAAA
This sequence comes from Muscidifurax raptorellus, assembly GCA_020010945.3. Taxonomy (NCBI): domain Eukaryota; kingdom Metazoa; phylum Arthropoda; class Insecta; order Hymenoptera; family Pteromalidae; genus Muscidifurax; species Muscidifurax raptorellus. The sequence goes on along the minus strand of CM052077.1, from coordinate 36,784,742 downwards.
CGAGACCAGTTGAAAAAGTTAATAATTAGATTAGCTATAAGTTCATCTGTGAAGTAGATTGATTGTTGATTTATCAACATAGTTAGTATTACAGAATAAGGTGCTATGGTGTCATAGCAAAATAAGCTTTATGTTACTGATGAAAAATCAATTTTTTGCATAGTTTACAGAGTAAATAGTCACGCTGCAATTTTGTTGACATTTTGATTTTTATTCAATGACAAAGATTGTTGTATCTCCATGTCTTTATAACTGTTTAGAAATATTCTATGTAAGGACGACAATCTGAAAATATTTGATAGATTCCTAGAATATGTTACCGTTTATACATAAATGTCAGTATTAGTGCAGTACTATAACATTGATTTAAGTTAATATTAAATTTGTCATCAAAAACTCCTATTAAAGTGTAATATATAAAATGTCGTTTCTTGCATTTATCGAAATACTATTTTTATGATTTCAGCATCCTAAACAGAGGCGAAGAACGGATGCACTATGTAAATTATTAAAAAGCCGCGATGGCAGCAGTGGTAAAGCTTTCAAAAAGCTCTATAAAAAATAAATACGCGCGTGCGGGGATGTACATATAACGAGAAGAAGTCACGAGCCGCTCGATTAGTGTCGTTTTTCATGTTCTTTGAGCCGCCACGACTCTTAAATATAATAGTTTACGCATCCAGCAATACGAGCTTTAACATCTATTCGCGTCAGACCGAACGACGAGAAGTACTGCCGCGCGGCTTTTTCGCTTTCGTGCAGAGAGACAGAGAGGAAAAAAGTGGCTGAAAGTCGCAAGCAATGACGCGGCCAATTTGTAGCCAAGTGTCACGGAGTCTCTCAAGGGGAAGTGAAAGAGAGAAAGATGTTTCTATTTTGGTGAGGGAGTGATGCGGTGCTTGGCTCTCGCGCTTTCACGAGATTCCGTTTAATTCCCAAAGGGCATTTGGTTGTCATAAAAAAAGCTTTTTTTTCTGCATATGCTTTGTGAGCAGGCTCCAATGAGTATTAGTAGAGATTTTATTTAGTTTTTAATTTCGTAAAATTCTTGCATACTAAATAAACTACTTCGTGAGAGCTCGTTAGCTATCTATATTGGTTTAAATCATAGAACTTTTTAACACATTATATTAAATTCATAAAGCGCTTTTTAAATTAAAAGATAAGTTAAATCAGTTTATTATACATAGTATCAGCAAGCACTAGTTTAGAGCATGAGTAACAATCATTTTTACTGAAAAATTTGTCGATATTATATATAAGTCCAGAATTTTGCAGCTGAAATTAAACTTAACTTTTTCTTTATTACCTTATCGTCTCAAGACGTACATACATTATGTACCGGCCCACACTAATTCCAACCTCATGAGCTTTTGCTCCCGTTTTCTCCTCCGCACGTTATACTTATATACGCTCCCTTAAAGCCATACGAACCATCGGCTCGGTCCAATATTTTGCAGTTCGTCACGTAGCAGCTCGTGCTAAATGTCTGGTTTTCCACAGCGTACGTCGTCAACTTTGCGAAAGCTTGCTGTACCGTATCTTGCCTCGCTCATTATATATTCTAATTTGGACCTGACGATAATAATCATTTATAGCTGAAACGGGAAACTTTTGTTGTTCCCTCGCTAGAAAACCGTTTGAGGATAATCTATTCCGACTTTGAGGTCAGAGTTATTTGGTTCTATAGTCTAATTTTGTCTAAATTTTTAGATTCGTAAGTTGAAAAATTAAATAAAGTTTATCAGTTGCCAAAAAATCTTCTTTGGCCATATCACAGGAATAGAAAGTAGAAAATAATATAAACGCGAAAGAGGCTGGGAAAAACGGTTTGCTTCTAAATTGTCAGCATCTCTTACAAGATTATAAGAAAAAGCTACATAGATAAACAAGATCATGCTAAAAAATAAAAGAAGCATAAAATAAAAATACACCGAATAAATGAAAACAAAAAAGATATACATTAATAATTTTATTACATAACGACAAAAATATAATTCATAAAAATCACGATGTCAATTCTCAATTGAATTCGTGTTCACACTGCGTACATATAGAAATCGATTCAAAAAATAATATTTCACGTTATAACATTTGCATCTCTACAACATCCCACAAAATTATTAATCTACTATATATTTTAAAAAATCGCTAAAGCATGGAGGTACAAAATAATTTTGAATGACAGTAAGGAATCGTACAAGGATAGCATTTTTGTCCGTGGAATGAAAACAATGATAATAATAGAAACATTTACTTTTTTTACTTTTCATTAGAAAGGCGCGAAAAAGTTCCATCTCTCGCGCCTCCGTTTATTATAATATATATATGTATAATCATTATATTGAAATGTTTAAAGTAATAATAAATCGCGCGGCTTGCAAGGCGCAGCGCTGCGAATTTCTACCATGCACACACTGTGGTTGACATCGCATGGAACGAGCTTGAAAAAAGAAGAAACAAAGAGCAAAGTAGTTTCGCTCTCGTTTCAAACGTTCGCGAGTGTCGATAAATTTACAAATTCATTCGCGCAATTCAACGCTGTTGCCGCAATCCCAGGAGGAGAGGGCAAGAGGAAGTCGCACATTGTTTATCAAATTTTACATCCTTATCCATCGTGGTTGTGCTGCTTCATTTTGTCCGCGCGAGGAATGACTGTTGCGGTAAAAACGAATATCCTTAAAAAACGTAGGTGAGGTGCACTTTCTTCCTGTCTCCGCTCTTCGCTTCCTTTTATGTTGCTGCTGCTAAATGTTTGTTTTGTTTTGGTGTCGTTTCTTCTCAACATTCGACCAGAAAATCTTCATCCAAATTCACGTCCTAAAAGCAGAAGGTATAGTATTGGCGATTATATTGTTGTTTGTGAAAGCTGTAGGTGAAGTTTGTTAATATGCTGTTCAAGCAAGTCGTTATTTTCTGATTCTTTTTGTACTGTTTTAAAAACATTTGTGCGTACACAACTAAGTGTAAATTACGATATACAATCTTTTGAAAATGCTCGTTATAATAAAATATTTAGAGCTAGTTGTACTTCATTGTAAAACTTCACTACGTTACGCGGCTGTTGATTTTCAAGAACCATTTAGATGCTTGCCTAAAAAATTTTGTATTTAATTAAATATTTTTTAATTGTAATATAATAATATAGATATAATAAAAAATTGTGTAAGTTTTCCATTTTTGCGATATTATTTTTATCTATTACGAAAATAAATGTAAAACAAAGGACTATAAGTAAATCTCTATTATCCGCAATTAACAAACTCGTGAAAACTATTAAAAATGTGGAACATGAATAGACTGTGATAACTTTCTCTATATATTTATTCGTTAAATTAAAATTATCAAACAGAAATATTTTTGGAATGCAGCAAGCAAACAAAAAAAAGGAAAACACGTCGAGTTTCACCAGGACAGTATCTACGGTGTCGTTGTTTTTTGCTTTCTACTTTTTTCATCGCTGTTTACGTTGCATTAGTCAAGCTATATTTTGTTTGCGCAGTTGTTTCCATAACAATACGCTCCGGGCGGACTTTTCGAAATCCGTCATCTCGGACTTTTCGTGATTTCGCTTTATTCTATTTTTCGAACGTTTTCGCTACATCTCGCTTTACCCCGCACATTGGTTGATGTAATGGGATTTTGCCGTACTCTACTTTTACGTATAAAAATTATTTAAGAGTACTCTACACTTATGACGGAAGTTAGAATCTAGTGCAGGAAATCGCGGATAAAATCTATTAAAATGAAATTAAACTCGGCTGCAGCTTAAAATCTGAAATGAATCTTGACTAATTCTTTGTATATTATTACATTTTCCAAAACCTTACGTAATCATATTATCTATTACGGTCTTTGGGGAAAAAAAATGTTTTTTCTAGTGTTCATATGTTAAAACATGCAATCAAACGGCACGTATCGCAGACAACATTTGGCAGCAATTTTTTTTTCGACAGTCGTCTAAGCTTTTATTTACAATAACTTTTATGTATCAAAATCATTTTATAAATGCAAATTTCGTCGGACAAAATTAGTCAATTTTATTTTTGGCCTGATATTTCCTAGTTAAACGACGATCGAGGTGTAGAAATTTATTAATTTTCGTTCACATATTCTTATGCGTAGTTGAAATTACAAATTCTATAAAATGCAATAAATCTCTCTTTTTATATACTTATAAAAAACGATATTTTTACTACTCGTTTTGGGCCACACGACAAGAGAAGTCATTGTATTCGCTTTCGGAGCTCGACGCATGAAATTTCTAGTATTTTATTTGTGCCCGCGACGTTAGGCAAAGTACAGAAGTAAAACACAGTGTACGAGTCAAGTACCTGAAATCCCTAGACTGAGAGGCTGGTCTGTTTTGGTAATGCAATACCCTTCTAGAATTACGCGCGCCTCTCTGTATTTCCGAGCGCAGAAAGGGAGTTGTGCCCACCGGCCAATTAATTCACCTTTTTATTTTCGTCTTTGTCTTTAAGGTCACCGATAATAATCTACTATTTTCCCAAATCAGTAAGAAACTATTTGAGAAATGTAAGAATAAACGCTAGGCGTAATATGTTCACAAGAACTATACAGCCGTACAAAAAAAAACATTTATTTTCTAGGTAACTTTATCGCGGCCTACTTTTTTCTTAATTGGCGAGTTTAACGATACTGCAGCTGCGAAATGACATTGATAAAGCAGAATTGATATAAGAAAAAAGAGATCATAAATGCTACACAGGAAAAGAACCCGAATTCCAATGTTTGCGTATTAATATACTCTCAGCGTTGTTGTTTCGAAGCAAGTGGCGAACACGTGGTAGAATCTGATGCATGATCTCATGATAGTACATCAGTGTGATTCATAGCTTGGTAATGACTCCAAAGAAAAATATAAGAAATGCATGTGCACAAACTTTACAAATTAAACGGCTATTTTTAAAAAATCTTAAAAAATCATTATTCAAATCTACTATTTCAGATGGTATAGTAATCGAAACTATCAGTGCGGATCTAAGTAATACAAAATACAAATGCAAATTACAACTCATAAAAATAAAAAAAGATCTCGAAAAATTTAGAGAATCAAGAGAGAGCGAGAGAGAGAGAGAGAGAGAGAGAGAGAGAGAGAGAGAGAGAGAGAGAGAGAGAGAGAGAGAGAGAGAGAGACTCGCTTGCAATTAGCTTATGAGAGAGCGAAGCTGCTGCTGCTACGTGTTTTGACGGCTCTCGTTACTCGCGCAACAATCGGGTAATGGCCGTTTTAATGTGTTCTCTTTCTCTCCTTCCCGAGTTCTCTCGGCTTCTTGTTTTACAACGCTCCAGACTTGGAGTCGTGCGTCAACTACGGTGTATGCATACGAAGGGGCGCAGGACTCGTTGTTCGACTTACGGTTGTAGGCCTCAGCCTCTCCATGGCACCTGCGGAAGAGCGCAAGAACAAAAGCCAGCATGCGCAGATAAAAAAACAAATTTTTAACGCGTTGTCAAACAGTTGTGTTTGGAGGGCATTGATATTTCGATATTGTTTCCAGTTTCATGACACGTGATTTTCAACATAATACATTTATCGATTATCAGGTGCATTATTGTAGCATTGAATTTCGTTTATAAATAATTCAGGATCCTTTCAGCTACAAATAATTATAATAAGGATACAAAACTCAGAGCAAACATTTTCAGTTATTATATAAGTTAAAAATGCGAAAAGCAAAAACCGAATTGCAAGATATGCAGTCCGTAAGATGTTTTCAACAACTGGTTAGCGTGAAACAAATATTTGTAAAGATACAAGTACCACCATTTAAGCATGCTATTACCCGAAGGATTGATAACGTCATTTGACATACTAATTTTGAACTAACAAAGAATTTTGAATAACAATAGTTTCAGATATATGTAATTGACTAAACCGACAATCGCTCCTCGTTTTGTCCAAAGATCCAAAACCAATAAATAGTATATTTAACTTACACTCGTATCGATGTTAGCGTCTATCTCGAGGTCAAGGTCCAGGTCGTCGTCGTCGTCGTCGACGAGGAGGGGTCTGGACGTGCTGGACGCGTTGTGCGCACCAGCTTGCTTGGCCGCGGCAGCTGTTGGCGCCTCCGGTGCTTGCTTCGACTTTGTGATGTCGACGTCCATCAGTCTCTGCGTTACCGTCGCTACATCGTCGCCAACGGGTTTGCGCTCTTTCATCTCGTCCGGCTGCTGACTGGTCGACGCACCTTGGGCAGCCAGCCACTCCTCCCTTGCGTTTCTCTGGATTTTAGGCTGCGATTTCCAATAATATGGTTATCATGTCATTGAAGATTTAGAATTGAATAGAAAAAGATCAAATTGAATCATTGTATTCTGTCTGTTAAAATTAAAACAGCAAAGTATGGAAACAAGGATTAAACAGTTTGGAATATATGTCACATTCATTATCAACAAGTATGGCCGATTGCATTAATATTATTCATGCACCATTACAGCGTTAAATTCGTGCGAACGCATGATGAAACACGCGTGACATAAGATCGGCGCCGACAGCCTCGAATAATAATCACACCAATTGATTTTTCGCTGCACAAAAAAGCGTTCTCCATTTCGATTTTAACGATCGGGTCGCGCCGTTTGAAGAGGAAGAAGAACAATCGAAGTGGTAGGAGCAAGAGAAGGTGTTATTGTTATTAAATTTATTGGGCAGTGCCGAGTACCCGATTGGCTCACGACTAATGGATTAGCCTCGGCGTGAAGATTTGCGCAATATAAATAAAATATCGGTTCGCGCCGCTTGCGGTTGCGCAATCATCATAAAACTGAGCCGACGTGCCTATACGGCTTATGTTCCGGCAGGAGGAGGAACTTGCCAGACGTTGTACACACGTGCGTACGAGAAACTGTTGATGATTTGTGAATGAAGTAGGTGTGCATGATTTTATCTTATTTAGGGAACTGTTATGTTTAATTTTGTTTTTTAATACTATGCGTAATTATTATAATTTTAAATTTAAATTATAATGCACACAATCGTCGTAACTTTATAAAATATATATTGAAACGAAAAGAAAATCTTAAACTATATAGATTACTTTAAATTTTCTCACTGCTGGATATTCATTTTTTTAAATATTAATGAAATTTCCTTACTGTAATATTGCGATATTCGTGCGCCGGAATTTTCTTCTTATACTGTTCTCTCATGTACTTCTCGATCTCGAGCGATTCCCTGTAACCGGGGAAGAGATTTTCATACTGCTCAGGATCAGCCAGGCTCTGGCCGGCTTTTTCACTGACAGCTGAAAGTTTCTCCTTCCAAAGCTTAACGATTGGTGAGATTTTGCTGGGCGCATAGGTCCGTGCGAAGAAGGCAGCCTCGGGTATCCGATCGGTCTTGACAAGGATTTCAAGGCACTTGTCAATATCGCCGAGCAGGAAGTATGACAAGAAGGAGATGTTATTCTTGCCTGATTCATCGGAGCTTACGGCTAATAAGATAAAATGCAGATTTAGTAGGTAAATATTTTATGCAATGAAAAGTATTGTAGGAAAGAAATGAAATGTTTATTTACCCAGTTTCTGAACCATCTCAGCATCACCAGTGCTTGTGGCTATGAGGAGAAGACCGGCAGCGTCTTCGGCGTTGTGTAGGCACTCCTTGACCAAATCCAGTTGTCCTTGTTGCGTGGCAAGTGAGGCTAGCTGACGCCACTTTTGCTGGCTGTTGGCTTCCTTGGCCAGTTCGTGCGCTGTTTCTAAGTCTTCCAGTGATAGAGCCAACTCGAATCTATGCTCTGGGTCTGTTGATACCGCAAGAGCTTGCTTTTTGAAACCCTAAAATACACGATTACATAAGCATAACTTTAGTGAATTCAGTAAAAGAGTACCTTAAGTGGTAGTAACGTTTATACCTGTTTTTCTAAGAAGTGGGCAACTCTAGTACGATGCTCTTTTGGAACAGTTGGTAGCACCTTATTTGCAGTATCGAAGTCTTTTCTCATGACTGCAGTTTGATATTCTAATACAGATAATAGTAGCGAGTAGGAAACAACAGACAATTCCTTGTCGCACAAATACAACCTGTTGTCTTTTGGAACATAACCGAGCAAGTACATTGGTCTGTCCAAGTGCGAAACGGTTACGACTTCTCCACCCACGAAATAATTTACTCTGTTTACACTGTTTGTGTAGATGAAGCAGTCACCGACCCAGAGACCGGTTTTCACAGCTTCGCTCATCTCAGCAACCATCTGCAGAAATAATGTACTAGTGTTATTAATAAAGTTATATTTTAACTTTCTGAGCTTTCCTTTTGCAATAATATAATTATATAAATACCTCGAAAGCATCTTCAATGTCTTCAGCATTCTCGGGAGCGTTTTGGACGGCTTCGGTGCGATATTTAAGAATAAAATATTGGTCAGCTGTAGCAAGTGCGACCAGCGAGGCATTCTCCGCCCAGTAAACGTGAGTAGGTTGGATGTCGATTCGTCGCACCAGCTTCAACGTGTCCCAGTCGTAAAATGAGAGTCCTGAGCTGGAGTAGATACCGAGGAGGTATCCCCCAAAAATACCTAGAAACAAGATAATCATTTAGAATCTAGAATTAAAATGTCGAGTTGAAATTACACTGACAACAAACACTTACTATCAGCTCCAAAGTCAGGCTTGAAGCTTTTCTTTTCTTTGAAATTTTTAAATACTTTAACAGTAGTGGAACTCTCCCTCACTGCATACTGACTGGAATCAGCAGCCCACACAAATTCGAACGCCTGACCAAAGGCCTTATTCCTGAGTGCCATCGATGTGTAAATGATGTACTCTCCGTCACCACAAACCACCAAGAACCTTCCGTTCGGATTGTGCTGGATGGTCTGTGGGTAAATCTCACAAGCGCCCATGTCCTTTACGACCAACGGCAATTTCTCACCGTCTTGTGCCTCTTCGCCAAGCGCTTTAAGATTCACCTGTTGGATTTCGCTATGCTTGGCCCAGACAATTTTACCACCTACAATATTCATTTATTAATCATTTTTATTCATCTAAATTTGCGTGAGAAAATCTATTAACAATGAAAATACCTAAAGAGTCCATCGAAACGGCGGGTTCTTCGCGACCGACTTTAACAAGTACGCTACCCTCATCATAACCGATAGCGACATTATTTGAACCCTTCATGCACGCAATCGTCCAGACTCTTTCGAAACCATAATTCAACGGTGACTCGAGTCTGTAAGTACCCGCGTGCCAAATCCTCACGGTGTCATCCTCGGAACCAGTCAGCACTATGGGCAGCTCGGGATGGAAGCAAACAGCCGTGATATTCTGTGTATGGCCTTCCAGGGTCTGTACACAGGTCTTGTTCTGGTAGTCCCAGATTTTGACGTAACGATCGTCGGCACCAGAAATCAGGTAGGGCTTGTCACCTCCGTGATAGTAGTCCACACAGTTAACGCCCTTTTCGTGACCCTCAAGGGTGAAGTTGGCTGTGGAGGAGCCTAGCTGCCAGACCTTGACGGTTCTGTCGAGGGAGGCACTGGCAAAGGTATTGTTGTCTTTGGGGTTGAATACTATCTGCATGACATAGTGAGTATGACCTTCGAATACCTGCTGGCAAAGCCAGGATTTATCCCAATTCCATAGTTTTATCAGCATGTCATCTGAAAACCATTGTTACCCTTAGTTTTAATGAGAAAATTTAATTAAATAATGATTCGACAATGAGAGTCTGTTATAATCAAAATCCAACCCCACCTAGAATGATATCACAGAGGTTACATGTACAAACATTATTCAAGAAAAACAATTTTGAAACAAATGAATGTAAGTAATTGTTTTACTTATTAAATATTATACTATAACCTTGCACAAGACTTTAGACAAAAGTTTTACCTAAAAAAATATATAAATAAAAATAGTATACATACCACTGCTAGTAAGTATGAAGGGTTGTGTGGGATGAATTGCAATACATCTGACATAGTCACTATGTGCCTCAAAGGAATGAACACGCTCCAGGGTATTGTAATTGAATACTCTGATCTGCATGTCATCTGAACCTGTAACCACCCAGTTCTTTCTTGGAATAAACTTGGCAGATCTCACAGGCAGGTCGCAGACCTCGAAGGTCTTCACCAGTGTCTGAGACTCGTGGTTCCAAATGTTGACATTGCCCTGGTACAACGAGCAGAGCATCCATGGCTCCGTTGGGTGGAGGTCGACGCATTTCACTCTGTCTGACCTGGCTGTCAGCTTACGCTTGATATCCAATCTCAGCGGCTGAAAAAACACCACAAAATCAAACTAAAAAACTATTTACCCACAGTTTTTCCTCACTATCACACCAATTATGCGATTTTCAAGTAACCACGTTTCACACAACATAACCCAACAACTACCACAACGCAAGCCACATCAAAACAAACCATTTCTATATCAATATCTCGTCAATTCTTTTTTAATAACAAAAAGCTCTCGCTGATGAAATCGTTCGGTCGATCCGTCTACTCCGTACAGCGGTTCTAGCAACGTATAGCCGAAAAATAGGGAGCAGAAGGTAGGCAGAAGTCTGTTGACATGTCGGGCGCGATTGTCATCAGGTTAGTGCTGGTGGCCGAGTGGAGTCAAGTCGCGCCGATTGTTCAGTGAGCTCGCAAGCATATAGTTACATACCATGTTGTCCAGGAGTCCGTGATGACGTACACGCTCTCGAGTCCTGCAGCTAGTTGGTGATCTCTTCCCGGATCGGCCGTAAGGAAATTCACTGTAAACGCGCCGGACACAAACAAGGAGCCGCTACTGCTGCCATTCGCAAAGGAAAAAGCTGGACGTGTGAGTGCGATAGAAAGATATGATGCAGTGGAGACGTGGCGGCTGATCGCGTGGGGGAGGTGGGGGAACATATTATGTATATACCTATTATATGTGTGTGTAGATGATGCAAATTTGCCGCGGGCTTTTTTTACAACAAGATTTTCATCTTGTTAGGTCTAATCTTTTGTTTCTGAAGGATTGAAAATGCGTTTGTTATAATCAAAGAGTCGTTGGCTTTCTATATATGCATAGATATATTTGCCTAAATAAGAAATGGTAAATTTGTATACACTCAACGTTTGTTGTAATGTTTTGTTTTTATTTATTTATTTGTGTATATATAGGTATATCGACATATATACATACATACATATAGGTAATTTATATTTACAAAAATAATTAAAAATATAGGTTTGTTCTTTATATATTCATTATAATCAGTCATATAATGTCTATATGGTCATTAAATAGTAAAGTTACGACATAAAAATATTACTTTCTATTTTTCAATACATGTGTTGTAAAGACACTCACGATTCTGCATTTTTTTAAAAATAATAATAATTATACTTTTAAAAAGGATGAAAATTAGTATGTTATTGGCTCTCTTGAGCAACTTCAGATTCACAGGACAATCCAAATATAATCTTCGAAGTTTTGTGACGGTGACCCTATTACCTATATCAGTTGGAGTTGCGTTGATTGGTCGCTGCCATTTTTGTACCTCATAATACCCATCATATACTAGCTTAGTAGCCCCAGAGCAAGACAAACCACTAGCTTTTTATCATTCGTCTGATTTGGGAAGATTTTGATTTGACCTAAGGATTTGACTGTAAAACAGTGTATCAACACAAAACAACAACAAATCGGAAACACTTGTTATTTTAAAGACTATGTTGCTACAAAGTTGAATGAAGTAATGTTTATTTGATCTGGTAATGATAATCGTTTTCTTGATTAAAATAACTTTGATTATTAGTTAAATAATATCATACAATTTAGGGGTAAATGTATTTGATGTATACTATAATGGATTTAGGAAAATTTCTTGTGAGAACTTTAATGAATAAACATAATATAATTGATTAAAACTGAAATTTCAATAAGATATTTTATTGTTGTCAAATATCATAGTCATCTTTTTTTATTATTCCAGTAGTCAAAATGCCTCTGTGTTCATACAGAGAATGCAAGAATTCTTCGAAAAAGAAATTCAAGATGAACAGTTTCCCACGTAATCCTATTCTGTTGGCTAAGTGGTTAAAAAACATGGATATGAAAGATTGGAAATATCATAAAAGTGCAATGTTGTGCGAGGTTAGTGATGATAATAAAGGAATTTTTAAAATAGATTTTTTGGCCACTGTTAAATAATATGATAATTAATTACAGGCTCATTTTGAACCTCATATGTGGGAAAAAATTAGAGTTGACGGTACAAAGAAGTTGAAATTTAATGCTGTACCAACAATTTTTGGTAATCGCATTGTCAAAGAGACACAAATATTGGATATCCAGTGTGAAAATATGAATACTGACGGTTTACAACCAGGAATGATAAAACTTGTAGGTACAAGTGGATTAACAGAATTATCAGCAACATCAAATGTGGTTACATGTGATAATAGAAAAGAAGCCAATTCTACAAATAGTGTAAAACTTCAAGTGTACAACTTGAATGGTCAAGGAAAAGTTATTCAAACTACGTTGACTAACATTTTAAAACCTCAAGTAATTGTCAAAAATTCTTCAGTACCATCTATGACAATCCCTGAAGCTGTTTTAAATCAATTGAAAATGGCGAATAGTAAAACACCAATAATTATTCGTGCACCTTCGAGTTTACTCAAATCAAAAATCCAAGAAACGAATTCAGAATTAGTACATAATTGTACTGAAATAAGAAAAACCGAGTTAACAGACTCAGATACTTCAGCAATACAAAACACAGGTATTATTTTAAATAAAACTGAAGCAAAAAAAATAGCAGATGAACGTTTTGAGAAGATGGATAAACTTTTACTAAAGCAGCTCAAATTAAATGATTCATTGAGAAAAAAATTAGTATCGGTAAACAACAAGCTACGACGACTAGTAAAAGAAGAAACAAAAGATCATAAAACATATTTAACAGATGTTTTTACTGATGATCAAATCAGAGCTCTTGAATTAAGACATTCTAATCCAAAATCTATTACTACTTGGTCTTATAAAACAATGATGAAGGCCATTAAGTTAAAACAAGAATGTGGGATCCGAGGTTATGAAGAATTATTAAGACAAAAGATGCCATTGCCTTCTATCCGAACAATATCAAGGTGGTGTACATTACGGAATATACCCATTCCTTGAACTTGATCAATTATAAAGTTGGTGTTATATATTTTCTTAAATAGGTAATATTATTACAGTCATAAAAAGTACAATCATTACAGTTGAAAGATTAAAATGAACGTAATGTTTTGTGCTTATTACATATAAACGTAAATGTGCAATATAGCTTATCGTAAATATTTTGTATATAAGGTAAAAAAATACAAACTTAGTTATTGCATCAATGAACTTTTCTAATTTTTTGAAAAAGAATCACCGTTTCGAATGATTGTACATACGATCAAACAAAACGTCACATTTGAATTCCCAACGATCTTCCCACCTTTTTCATAAATATCCTTTCACGGTAGTCTCCCGCTAAGCAAAGGAACAGACTTGTACTATATCAACATGTATACTGCTACATATATATCCTTATACGTTAGAGCGAGACAGTGCTACCCCTAATATCCAGCCGCAACTTCTATATATATATATATATTTGTGTGTGTATGTGTGTGTGTGTGTGTGTGTATTCGGCATTCGAATGCTGCACTGATGGTGGTGCAGTGTAAGTACTAGTTTCACGCGGATACAGATACACCAGACAAGCAGGAGCCGCCGCATCGAAATGAAATAAGTCAGTACAGTGCAGTTAGTTGTTGGTGCGTGGGTCGGTGCCGTAAACCGACAAAATAACGCATGCATGCCTCCTTCGAAACGGGATTATATTCGTGCTATATAGCTGTGTATCAGTCGGCGGCGGCAGTAGTATGCGCGTAAACCTCGTCATCATCTGCAGCAGTAGTGGTAGCGGAGCGACGTCTTCGTCGCGGAGGCGACGACAGTGTTGTTAGCAGGCAGCGGAGATGATGTCCACCGGCATCTAATACCGGCGCGGTGACCGATGCAGCTATGGCAATCTCGAGCTGGATGATCTGGAACCGCAGCCTTCGCTCGAGCACTCCACACCGGCGTACGTCCTCGGATGATATCCTTGCATTTTCTTTTTGCCTATAACCATGGTTTCTCGGTGTTTAACGTTAAACTGATTCGTTCGCAGGTCACAGGCACGATCAGGAGGAAAACTGCGTGGAATTCGATCTGTCAAAAGGTTAGGATCCTAACCTCTCCAGTTTCTTGTGCCGCTGTCGGAGTCCTGCGTTTCGGAGCTTCTTCCGAGAATCGGTGACTTTGAGAATAGTCGTACTGTTGTACCTCGATGGTACCGAGTCTCCTGAGAGGATTCGCAGTCATGACGCGTTGTGTTTTTTCGGAGCTGTCGCAAGTGCACACGTTAAAGTGCAAGAGATTCTCGTATCGCGCTTTTTGTTTTTGTTTTTCCTCAGTGCTAACAATGATTATTTTTAAACAACGATCGCGAAGAGTTTGGCTTTTTGAGTCAGCTTTGTTTTAAAACTGCACGGGATTTAATAGTATACTTAGGCTATTTTCAGACGTTTCGTGATAGTGGAAAGGTGTAATTGGGTGACTGCTCCAATTTTCAGAAACTCAATAATTAATTTGTTGGAAAGTTTGTTGGCAATTGTACTGTTAGGATATACGACTGTCAGTGAGGAATAGCTATATCTCCTTTAAGGATCTTTAATATAAATAAAGTTTTCGATAAACTTAGAATTTAAATGAGATATAATTTATTTATAGAATCAAATTTTACTCTAGAATTTTATAAAACTTATTTTTGTATCTCTCCAGACTTGAAGGAGAACATTGCAGAAGCTTTATCAAATCTGTGTCAGCGACATGGGGTATCTGATGCTAAGAAATTGGCATACCTCAATGCTATTGTCAAACTGGTTACTGAGACCGAAGTTCCAGAATATGGATACAGTGCAGATGAATTATTTTGCTGGTAAGATATTGAAACTTGATGACAGTGATAATTAAAAACTAAGCCAAATTTCAATTATCAATATTATTGTTGGTATCTAGTCTACGTGTGGGACTGGTTCACCAAGCGACACAAGTTAGAGCAGCTGCACTCAGGGCAATACGTTACATGCTCAAAAAGGAACAGGATGTAGTGGCAATCAATAGACTGCAGTATCCGTACTTTATTGCTCGTAGTATGGATATTAATATACGCAATGAAATGGAACGGATACAAGCCTTAAGACTCCTTAGGAGAATACTTGTCCTTGCTCCGAAACATTTTAGTCAAGCATTAGCTCGGTCTCTTATAAGTATCACGCGTGGAGGTAAGGAACAACCAATCACAACGTTCATATAAACATTGCAATTATTTTTCAAGTCATCAGAAATTAATTAAAGCAATATACATTAAAAGGTATGGAGGAGAAGGATCGAGCGTTTCGAGTATTCCTAGCAGTGCTTTGTGAACTGGGTGTTCTGAATTCAAACGTATTGATAAGCTGCGGCGGAGTAGGCACCTTAGCTCGTGCGGCAACGAGCGGTCAGAGTCCTGCCATCACTGAAGCAGTGATCGGCGTACTTTTGCGATTGCTCTGCAATCCGGAGACGCGGACCAGCGTGTCTTTATTGTGTCTCGCTGCGCCTTATTGCGAACTCGAATCCGTGGGTCTCGAGCGATCAAACGAAGACTGGGATCAGAGATTTGCAGCTAGCAAACATGCTTTATTAAGCGTGTTGAGATCTTATTCGGGTGTTATACACTTTTGTCATCCAAATGAGAGCTCGGGTCTCAAGGCCATTTCGGATATCCTGTACGTCGAGCAATTAGAGGTGAGATTTTTTTTCGTTGCAAGAAATATTTGAATTATTTGCTTAAGGTTTTATGAAATAAGTTATACAATTATTTCGCACTTGTTTAGGTGAGAGGTGCCGTTTTAGAGCTACTTTATGAATTATTGGGATTGCCTTTGCCAACGTGGACAGACGAGCCCGATGTAGCGCTTGCGGCTGTCGATCCAAGTCGCTTCCAGAACTCGTGGAAATTGTCCGAAGGATTCGTCGCCGCCGAGGGTAGAACCATTTTGCCTTCTTTGACATCACACTGTCCAAACATTACGGAATTGCATCTAGCATTATTAGTGTACATTTTACTGGAATGCGGTTTACATAGAGCTCTAGCTGAGACTATTGTGTCGTCCGACACTTTCATTTCCGTCAGAGCAGCCGTGCTTCTCGGCGCATTGTTGCATTTAGCTCACTCGCTTCTTCCACCTGAGGTAAGCATTATTAATTTGTAAAACATCAGAACAAATTTTTTATACACTGGATTAGAATTACCATGGCTATTCATTATGGAAAAACGTAACAATTATTTTGAATTTGTAGAATGTTGTTATTGTAGCAGAAATTCTTAGATGAAAAAATTTAAGTAAATCATCTTTAGTCTGATTCCTATTTTATATTAATTTATTTTTGTAGGTATGCGACATGACACCACCCCTGCCGAACCTACTGGAACAAGCGAGCGTCGGACGTCACCAGGCGCTTGCCGCGGTAGCGATATTGGGTCGTATGCACTCGTTGATGCGACGCAGACCGGCGCCCGCCAGTCTTTTTATGGATCGGCTACTGCAGGCGGGAGCTTGGCTTAGGCCGACAATGCCGCATAATTTGCGTCGACAGTCCTCTATCCGGCACTGGTTGCGCCGCGAATCACCGATGCAGCAGCTGCTCAAGGACTCGCAAGTCCTGACTAACAAGGACGCGCTTGCTTGGAATTGGGCCGCTGTTAGGTCTATACTCAGGTCCCGGGACAATGCGTTCAGACTGCTACATGACTCGGACCACCGAATGTTTATCAAGAAACTCGTCAAGTATGTTGCACTCTTATCTTCCCTTATTCGCCCTCACATACATATTTATAATTAATTTTAATAAAACTATGTCTTTTATTATATAGATACTTTAAGCCATCATCGAATCAATACAGTCGAATCGAGCTCTCCACGAATGCTTTGATGGCTCGCGAAACAACATTAGCAGGCTGTGAGCTGATTAACTTGCTTCTCGAAATTCACGAACCAGACGGCACGCGCTTTTTAAACGAATTAATTGCTGACATTGCTGAACAGATGATAGCGATACGTTTAGCTCAGTCAGCCCACGACTGTTTATTTTCACCGCGACATGTATCCGCCACTTGCTGTCAAAAGTATTTCTTATTTATTGGACAGCTTAGCCACTCGTTACGTGGAATAGCCACCCTCCGTACTTTTAATCTTCTCGAGAAGCTCCAAGATCTCGCTGTGACCACCAAACACGACTGTTACGTCAAACTAGTTATCTCGAGCTTGGACTATATGCGAGATGGTCCGAATCGACGGGTCATGACGAAAGTAATTCAGGATTCGACTCTGGAGAGCACCAGGATGTACGCTACGCAATTTCTCAGAATTATCCTTAGGGCTAGAATGGTCGATGCACATCAGTGGGCCATTGGGCTGCTGCTCAGTAAGCTCAGCGACAGCAGCAGAGTCGTCGCCCTCGCGGCTCTTGAGGCGCTTCATGAAGCCTGTGAAGAGCCTGAGTATCTCGAAGTTGTGCTCCAGAAATCCGAGGTGATGATTGTTTGATTTCGTTTATAAATAGTGCCCTGATCTTTTTTATATTTCCTATTGTTTTAACATTATAAATTCCACTATACTTATTTATAACACTATTCTTATTTATAAAAAAATATAATTATATTTTTACCAACCAGGATAAATGGTCAAATAATTGGGATCAGTGGCTGCACAACCTTGGGGACAAAGGTCACCTTCTGAAAATCCGCTTGTACTCTTTGCGATCATCGTTCGGAAATCTTCCATCAGCTGCAGAGGAATTAGAGAAATGGATCAAATCTGGCGGGCTGGCAGAACGTTACGCGGGTCTTGTCGAAGGCGAAATCCACGATTCTTTGACTCGTCGACAGCGAGGCGAAAATGGTTGTTATATTCGGCGCAGCAATGGTAATCCCGTGATGCCAAAGGACGTGTTCGTACCGCCACATTTGATCGGTCAACTCGTACAGCATGACCACGGAATGCAGCTATTACTTCGTAGGAATGTGCTGCAAAGGTTCGCTCGTATTGTGCAGCGATTTAGGATGGAATGTGTCAGCAACGGCTCAGGCGGTCAGAGCCGAGAAGACAGAGTTGTTAAGGAGGATAGCAAAGTTGACGAAAAAAAGAACGACGTGGAAGGTGGGAGTAGCAGGTTAGAGACTATCTTGGATTCGGAAGTTGCTGATAAAGCGGAAATCCACACGCCGTTGAAGTGCGAATCGATGGTCGAAGTTCGGAGAAAACTTAGTCAAGATGATTCGAGAAGGACGACACCCGAGAGAAGCTGGAGAGGTGAACTCGACATGCGTGAAGAGTACGCTTGTGGTTTAGATGGTACGTTGAAAATAACACAATAATCGTACAATGGCTAAGAACATAAAATCAATATTTTGTTGTATCTGTAATATTTATTGATTGAGTAACTCCAATATCTCATTTTTTTGTATTTCAGGACGGATTCTCAAAGTAAAGTCAGCATTGTGGGCACTTGGCCACGCGGGTACCTCGGCATTGGGCGTTGAGCAACTGAATAACTTGGGCATAATCGAATTACTTACGTCCATGGCAGAATCCAGCCCTTACTACTCGGTCCGTGCGACTGCAATGTACGCTCTTAGTTTAGTGAGCACAAGCCGCGCTGGCGCGGATGTTCTCACTTGTTATAACTGGCCTTGCGTTCGATACAAACGTGGTGCTTACTGGCCCGTTGTCCAGCCTTCGTCCATGGGTAGCTCTACGTCTAGTAATTGTCAGCAACAGTCAGCCAGTCCAGTCTCTGTGCAACGACACCATCGCAGTCTGAGTGATGGAAAACCCGAGCTTCCCCCTGAGCCAGTGCTGCGACGACAACGTAACAGGTCGGAAAGTGCTGCGACAGACATGGAACCTAGGAGATACATGTTGCCTGAGAGAGGAGAAACACCTAGTCCACTGTCTAGCGCGCAGAGGCTCAGTCAGCAGGATGCAGAGGGTTACGCAAAGTTGAGAAGTTTACAACGGCATCGTCGACCCAGTTACTCGCATAGTAGTCTCGAGGTGCGTTTTTTACACGTTACAAGTAGTATATCAATCAATCAATCGCCAGAATGGTCGAATAAATGGTTTTCACTTATTTAACAGATGTATAGTTTGGATGGAAGACTGTCTTTGCAAAGCTTATCAGAACTTGAGTCGTCTCGTAGCTGGATTGCGGAAATTACTGCAACACCGACACAGCAGCCTACTGTTACGACATTGGAAGACAACAGCAGTGATTCCAACCCGCGTTATATGGGTATTAGTCTACCACGGAAGCTTCACGCAATATTCCCCGAAGCAACACCATCGGAGATACTCCGCGAAAAAGTTAATAAATCTAGACCGATTTTCGAGTCGAAACGTACTCAGGTACGTAATATATTCATAAATATAGATCTAGATTAATGTTCATTAATAACAAGTTATCATTCTTTTTTATTCCAGAATGTAAGCGAATCATCCATTTTGCAGGAAGATACAAGAATGATAGCTCGATTGCTTCGACCTGAAAGAGAGCAACAACGGATGCAAGAACAAATGTACGAGAGCGATTCTGATCGTTTCTCTCCGATTCCCACAATAATCTTAGATGATCGAGCAAAAGTGAATACTGATGAGATCGCGTCGAACAAACAAAGTATCAACGAGAGCGATTCTGAGTGTGTAATAGTAACCGCGAATAATCGGCTCGTACTGCCAGAGGACAATAAGCCAAAGCAAAGAACGACGTCAACGTCGAGACAAAATCCTAGTGACATAGACGAAGAATCGAGCTCCGAATATGAAGCAACTAGTGATCACTCGCGCATCTGCCTTGTTTGCTTTAGAGAAAAAAGCGTGTCAAATGATTCGGTCGGGACTGATGTCGATTTTCGTCGAACTGTCGATAAAACTCGAAGGTAAACAAACGTTTACAATTTTTTTCTTTTTTTTCAACAGTTTTACATGATATAATAATAACATTTTTTAATATTTTAGAGAGATTTTAAGACATGCGCAGCGTTTAGCAAATCCAGTTTTTTCTAGACATAGTCAACAGACGCTACTTAGGTTAAGACAGCAATATCCCAATATTTTTCAGGTACCTAAACTTCTCTCAATCAAATCTAAGTAATTAAAGAGTTTGTGAAATTATAATTATCTTAACTTTATGTGCAGGATGTATGTATATACTCTGAGGTAGCTTCCCGTTTGGCAAATAATACCTACAGAATTACTGCGAGGCGTTTTCTTCAAGAATTATTCCTAGATTCTTCGTTTGATACAGTGAGTACTAAGAGTCCTACTATCCCAGTTTATAGAGTTCAAATAATGAATTGATGGAATTTGATTTTACAGCTTTACGAGGAACCTACGATAATTCTTAAAATGACTGTGAATGGACCGGAGGATAGGCAATCATCGCATGTTCCTAAACCACACGCGGCGGTCGTCGTTAGCCCGTCGCACAAACTGTCAAAGACTTCGGAGGCGAAAGTCAACGGTAGACTAGCGCTTTTAACGGATCCGCAACCGGAACATCTGTCCGTGGTCACTGAGGAAACGGCGGCAACGATGGCTGCCGAATCGCCAAGTGTCGAAGTCATCGTTAATTCTCAAAAATCGTCGACTGGTGGCGATATACGCTCGCTGGCGGAGCAACGCCGTAGTGACGAAAAGATTATCGCGGAGATCTTAAAACCTGAGGAGCGGATGCGAATCTCCAAGAGTTCCGATAAGATGCTGAAAGCGACTGGTATCAATACTGCCATCAGCCTTGATTAGTTACTTCTTTCGAATTTTGATAATTGTGTACATATTTTATATATCGAAGCGTAGGAATCTGTAATTGTATAATAAATTGAGAATCACTGCCGAAATCGCGTTGTTTTCAGTATGAACAAAATTGTATACCTTGACTTCTTATTCCTCGTCGGGCCTTGAAATGTTACGTATTAAGAGCAATCTTTGTGAAAATCATATTAACGATTAATAAATGTTTATTTAATTACTATTAAACATTATGTAATTCTTTTTGCATGTTTACACTGTCGTTTTAAAATATGAAGCAAAATTTAAAGTCTTGCTAAAATACAATTTAATAATATAATTAACGAATAAAGTAAGAGATGGCGAAAGCATCGCCGAATTCGGTATAGTATGGTCAAGTTATGCAAAGATAAAGTGATACGGCAGAAGCTATAGTATGAGATCTTTGCCTGGCTTTGACTTCACGCTACCTATTGATAAGTATCACAGTTAGTACAAGGTATGTACATGCACATACGCTACCGATAACTAGTGTAACCAGTTGTTTTTCTAAAATTCAGATTGAAGACTCTTATTCATTCCTTATTAACGTTAACCTAGGTCTTGAAATAGAGTCGAGATAAATTCATAACTTTTAAAAATTAGCAACAGGTGGTAGAAACGTGTCGCTATGGTTCGTGCCAAAAAGTATGTGTTCAAAAAATATTTTGAAGGAGAACCAAAAGCAACCGATTTTTCATTAGAAGAAGAGGAATTACAGGATATCAAGGATGGAGGTTTATTTATTTTTTATTTAAAGTTTATTTGTTATTTATTTAGTTTATTTTAAAAGTTTATTATTTATTGCAGAATTTCTCGTCGAAGCAGAGTATCTTTCAGTGGACCCCTATATGCGCAAAGTTTCGTCTAGCCTACCTTTGGGCACGACAATGTTGGGTAGTCAAGTGGCGCGAATTGTCGAGTCGCGCAATTCAAACTATCCCGTGGGTAGGCACATAGTCGGCTACATGGGCTGGAGGACGCATACGATTATGCACCCGGACAATTTTGAAGCTCATTCATTCATTGGCAGGCTACCTTACCTCCTGCCGGACTTGGGCGATCTGCCGGTATCTGTATCACTTGGAGTTTTGGGACAACCTGGGTATAGTATTATTAAAAGATATATATATAACAAATGAGATTGTTGTTTTTGTAGATACGCATATATTCTTGTCAGATCATAGGGATTTATGTCGATGTTTTGAATCACCTAAAAAGTTGAATCACCTAATCACCTAAAAGACAAAGTAAATGAGTATTAATAAATTAAGCGCGGTAGACAAGTAGATTATTTATTATATGTCAGACTTACAATCTGTTTAAGTACTGGTATTAATTATTATAAAATGTAATTTATATTTACAGGTTGACAGCTTACTTTGGGTTAACAGAGATTTGCAAGCCAGAAAAGGGCGATACAATTGTAGTCAGTGGAGCAGCTGGTGCAGTTGGTTCCCTCGTCGGTCAAATGGCCAAATTGTACGGTTGCAAGACCATTGGCATCGCCGGGTCGACTGCCAAGTGTGCTTGGCTCAAAACCGACCTTGGTTTTGACGCAGCAATTAATTACAAGGTAGACGACGTTTCGGAGAAATTGAAGGAAGTTGCTCCGCAGGGTGTTGACATCTACTTCGACAATGTAAATTATATTCTATAAGAATGTTTTAATTTTTTTCTAATTACATGTGCTATTAGATTAGACCATCAGTATGCATATACATTGGCGAATTAAAGCCGATTTTTAAACTATTGTTTTAATACAGGTGGGCGGAGAAATTTCTAGTGCGGTTATATACCAAATGAATACGTTCGGACGTGTGGCCGTCTGTGGCAGCATATCCTCGTATAATCATCCAGATCCGAAGAATCTACCGAAATGCACAATCATCCAACCCCCGATTGTATCAAAGCAGCTGCTTATCCAGGGATTTCTGGTCGCTCGATGGAAGAACCGAAAGGATGAGGGTTTGGAGAAAATTTACAAGTGGTTACAAGAAGGAAAACTAAAACACCAGGAGACGGTCACGGAAGGATTCGAGAATATGTTTGAAGCATTTAGAGGAATGCTCAAAGGGGATAATTTTGGAAAAGCGATTGTCAGGGTTAAACACTGAAAATGCTGTTATTATTCTCATATTAGATAAATAATTTTATTTACATATTTATAAGTATATTTTTTATATCTTGAAAAATTGTGTATAAGCCATATACGTGATGGACTGTACAATACTATTGTTATAATTGTATATTGTTGACTAAATTTTATTCAATACACTTGATACAATAAAATCCCGCGTATGTGCATAATTATTTTATGTAAATAAATAATAGTATATTATTCAATACAAATGCGAATAAAGTCTAATAATTCCAAAAAGACGTGACTATGATTGTAAATGCTATACATTGCACTTTAGGGCTTAATCTTAGACCATTTCATACGCATTTAAGAATATAAAATTAGATGCGAAATCTTGTATCGTCTCAATCTTACAATTAACACCGTAAGTCTATACAAATTTTAGTATAAATTAAAATCGGACAGGGATTACAGAAAAATTGAGGGGACTGCAGTAATCGTGCGAAAATGTGCATAACGAATTGTTGAAAATATAATGAGCGTTGAGTTGAGCTTGTAGAAATCATTTGCTTAGTTCATCTTATATTACTGTGACATTGACACTGGTGGATATCTAAACGAACCGCAAGTGGGTGTATTTGTATATACACATACATATCATCGCAAACATTGACATTATATACATTACAGCCACGTACTGCATAAACTCATCGCGATCTGCCGGTGAGCCGCAGTACTACAGGACAATATTTTGGGCTTGGTCGAGTGTATAATCTTCAACCGCCTTCGCATGCCGGTAGAGAAAACATTTATGAGCCTCCCGTTCTTCGCTACAGTTTGAACATTATCTCGAAAAAGACAGTGAGTATGTTTTCTATTTATATGCAAACTCGCGTATCAATTTATAATGTTGATAAGTGCTTACAGTCGCATAATATATATCTACATTTTTGTAATCTCGACAGGCGAAGCCGCTTAATTACTACTACCGCTATACTCAAAGTCTTTATTAGGCTGATTGACCATATTTACGTGGAGCACGCAGCAATCATGGTCGTTGGAAAAAAATTCGTAATTGCTAAGCACTTTGTGGGCGAGCCAAAAGATGGTGATTTGGTCTTGGAAACCTTTGAAGTACCACCTGTTAAAGATGGAGGTATATATAAATGCATACAATCGCTAATTACATTATATATGTTATATTAAAGTGCTTGTTAATTGACTTAATAATAACGACGTTAGACCCTCTATTCATATCTGTTGCAAAGTGTAATATAATATATGTGAAAAATACGTTAGAATACAAAAAAGAATATATAGTGCACAGAAATTATTTCCACCGGGGATTAAGTATACTTTCAAATAATTTATATGATTAAGCGCTTTCAGAAACTTATATATAATTATAAATTCGAGCGTAATATAATGAATAAGTTCATAATTTAATGCATAGAATAAAATGAAATTTCTCACATAGAAATCTTGGTCGAAGCTGAATACTTGTCGGTGGATCCGTACATGCGGGCCTACATTGCACGCCTGCCGACAGGCATCACGATGATCGGCTCTCAAGTGGCGAAAATCGTCGAGTCGAAAAATCCAAACTATCCCGTAGGTAAAAAAATCGTAGGATTTCTCGGTTGGATCACTCACTCGGTACTCAACCCTGATGAATATCCGACGAATAAGCTGGTGCCGCAAAAACCTTACCTCCTACCGGACTTAGATCCATTACCTTCGTCTCTTGCTTTAGGGATGCTGGGAATGCCAGGGTCTGTACAAATCATAATGTAGTGAATTTTCTCTGTCCAAAAAAAGTATTATGTTTTTTTTACTCCATCAGAAATACTGCCTACTTCGGATTTCTGGAAATCTGCAAACCAAAAGCAGGCGAAACGGTGGTCGTCAGTGGCGCAGCTGGAGCAGTAGGATCTCACGTAGGTCAAATCGCCAAGATACTGGGCCTCAAGGTCATCGGTATCGCGGGCTCAGCGGTCAAGTGCAAGTGGCTCGTCGACGAACTGGGCTTTGATCAAGCTATAAACTACAAGACTGACGATGTTGCCGGTTCTTTAAAAAAAGCTGCGCCAAACGGAGTGGACTGCTATTTCGACAACGTAAGGCAAATAATATGCATTGTTTATCTTATAACGAAAAAAAATATCGTTTTATATTATTGATATTTTTCCCCAATATACTTTTCAATTAATAATAATTTGTCGTCGATTATTAGTAGCTAAAACTATAATAATGCGCCTCATAACTACTAACAAAGTTTTTTAATTAATTTCTGAGCTTTTAGGTCGGCGGAGAAATTTCAAGCTTGGTTATTAACCATATGAACGACAACGGACGGGTCTCGGTGTGCGGTAGCATTTCCACTTACAACAACAATCTCGATTACGCGGCCAACGAGTTACCAAAGGCTACGGTAATTCAGCCTGCAGTCGTGTTTCATCAACTGAAAATAGAAGGTTTTCTCGTCACGAGGTGGATCGACAGATTGCTGGAAGGAATCGAGAAAAATCAGGCCTGGATTAACGAAGGAAAAATCAAGTACAAGGAAACTATCACGGAGGGCTTTGATAACATGTTCAAGGCTTTCACGGGAATGCTCAAAGGAGAGAATATCGGAAAAGCTATTGTTAAGGTTTAAGCTATCTGATATATTATAATTGTAAAAATGTATATACATGATGCAGAATTGTATACCTATGGATATTTTTCTAATATGTTAATAAAATTATAATGTAAAATATACTTTTTACAAATCAAAAAACTTGTGCAACATCAGTGTTATCATAAATATATTTTTTAGCTGCTACAATGACAGCATCTATTTTTTATATTTGAAAAAAGGCGCACGGTGCAGTATGATATATGCTATAATAATATCGTTTCGTAGTAGTATGGTTGACCAAATTTTATTCAATATACTTGATACAATAAATCCGGCATATGTGCGTAATTATTTTCTGATTAGGAAAAGCCTCATGATTCCAAAAATTGAGAAAACCACTTGGTGTTAGTATATGGTGATTTCATGTGGTAAATCATACAAATTGGATGATTTTTTACTCAAATTAATGTTGTAATTTTAAATAATGAAAAATGACAAACGTTTGATAAATATGTTTGATTTCCAGAAAGTAAATGTGAATATATTACTCATTTTTCATGAATTATAATGACCACATAGTAATTAACATGTGGGCTTACCACACCGTCATTCAGGTAGAATAACCATCTAATTTGTATGATTTACCACATGGAATTACAACATGGTAATTCCACCAGGTAACAGCAGGTAGTTTTTTTCAATAGGGGTACAAAATGTACATGGCGAATTGTCAAAAATATCGAACGTTATCGTGATGAATCAGCTTCTGCATAATTATGCATTCTATATGTATACAGTGAGAATGGATGTAAATTTTTCAATGCATTGTCATGTAAATTGACTGTTTCGATAAGCTATTATATACATCGCGTGTCCAGTTTAATTATCACTGTGACACAGGCACTCGCGAGTCGCGGATGTTCAAACGAACCGAAAGTGTATATGTACATCTAAGTTCGCACACTTCAATCGCAAACATTGACTGATTTACAGTACTGTGTAAGTGTGTGCAACACTGCAACTGTTCAAAGTCATCCCAAACACGCGATCTACCGGTAGACTGCAAAACTACTTCAATATATATATAGGACAATATCTTTGGGCTTGGTTGAGTGTATACAATCCTCAACCGTCTTCGCGCGCCGAGAGATGAGTACTTACTTAAGACATTTATAGGCTGACCGTTTTTTGCTACAGTTAAAACATTATCTTGAAAAAAGCCGGTGAGTATGATTTGTATTTATATACAAACTCACGTATCAATTTATAATGATGATTAAGTGCTTATACAATCGCATAATATATATCTACACTTTTGTAATCTCGACAGGCGAAGCCGGTTACTATACTACTGCTATACTAAAAGTCTTTATTAAGTATATTTACGTGGAGCACGCAGCAATCATGGTCGTCGGAAAAAAGTTCGTAGTTGCCAAGCACTTTGTGGGCGAGCCAAAAGATGGTGATTTGGTTTTGAAAACTTTTGAAGTACCACCTGTTAAAGATGGAGGTATATATAAATGCATATACAATTACGGATTACATGATATATATGGAAGCTTCTGCCGTAAATTGCGCAAAACAGACTACAAAATGTTTCTTGACCAAATCGATTTACTTAAGGTTGCAGCGCGGTCAATCGTGCCGTAATAACATACAAATCAACTTTTTTTAACGTCAGCAGAATTGCACACTTCTATAAAAAGTTGCATAGAGAAAACGTGACATTACGTGTTACGGAACTGACCATGAATTTACAAAATTCTAGTAATTATATAAAATTTCAATTGCGTGACATAGTTTATCATTCAGAATTCCTAAAACAATCAAATTAAATCATTAGTTATGTAGGATTAACTGAAAAATTTCTTCGTTTGCGTCATGATTTTTCTTCAATACTGTTGTTTTTCGGAGACCGTTTTATTGGTAGTTTTACGTTTTTCTGCGATTGGTATATATTATAATATAGGTATAGTTTTGGTATACTGCAATTATTTTTGATTTCTCATACTTATTTCTTTTTACCTTTGCGCCGGCGAGGGCAATTATTGATATTATTAACAATATTGAATATTGGTCACGGAACTGACATTTCACCTATTATTTGCACGCACAGCCTAATTCAATGATATATTAAATGTGTACGTATATAGGCTTGAAAGTACATATTATTTGCTTGAGAAAAGCATCTTTTATTTTTTAATATATTTTATTTAAGTAGTAGTTTCATCGAGGTACGGAACTGACCGATTGTGTGTTTTCATTCACTTTGAACAACAAAATCAACTCTTATTTGAGAAATTTTGTATTTCCAAAGCGCCAACCAGATTTTTGCGGTTGTCCACCCAAATCTGTGTTGCGGACATGTTGCGGAACTAACCCTTAGAGTATATTTCGTCGATTAGTTTTAAATCGGAATAAACAAACTCGCCCAGATTTTGTAGCGTTAGAATTTCGTAGCAAATTACCTTAGAAAAAATTATGGAAACTTTTTTGGATAGCTCATTAATGCGCTAGAGGCTTGGACGAAAAATGTGGAACTTACGGCGGAATCACCCATATAGGTTACTGTGCGTGAAGCTAATTGACTTAATAATATCGACGTCAGACACTCCATTCATAGCTGTTGCAAAGTATAAGCTATACATTAGAGCCAACAAAAAAGGTTTTAAAAAAATAGATGTTTATACATTTTTTTATATTAATCGTACCATATAAGTCAAATTATTGTTCTGTTTCATGATATCAATATATACATATGTATATAAACACATCCAAGTTGGATCATTTTATAAATAAATTTATCTTTCAATGATAAATTCATTAAACAACGTTGAAATAATTTAAATATTCAAGCGGAAACTTCATGTATAATTATGAATTAATTATAAATTAGAATATAATATAACGAATAAGTTGAAAATTTAATACATAAACTATAATTTAATTTATTATATTAGAGATCCTGGCAGAAGCTGAATACTTGTCGGTGGATCCGTACATGCGACCCTACGTCTTACGCCTGCCGACAGGCATCACGATGATCGGCTCTCAAGTGGCGAAAATCGTCGAGTCGAAAAATCCAAACTATCCCGTGGGTAAAAAAATCGTAGGATACCTCGGTTGGGTCACTCACTCGGTTCTCAACCCCGACCACATTCCAAAGGACGCGATATTGACGCAAAAACCTTACCTTTTGCCGGATTTGGATCCGCTACCCTCGTCTCTGGCTTTAGGGATACTGGGAATGCCAGGGTCAGTACCAATCCTAATATAGTGAATTATTTCTGTCTAAAAAAGTATCATGTTTTTTTTAACACCATCAGAAATACTGCCTACTTCGGATTTCTGGAAATCTGCAAACCAAAAGCAGGCGAAACGGTGGTCGTCAGTGGCGCGGCTGGAGCAGTCGGATCGCACGTAGGTCAAATCGCCAAGATACTGGGCCTCAAGGTCATCGGTATCGCGGGCTCAGCGGCCAAGTGCAAGTGGCTCGTCGATGAACTGGGCTTTGACCAAGCGATAAATTATAAGACTGACGATGTTGCCGCTTGTTTAAAGAAAGCTGCGCCAAACGGAGTGGACTGCTATTTCGATAACGTAAGGCGAATAAGATGCATTGTTTATCTTATGATGAAAAAAAATATCGTTTCATATTATTGATATTTTTCCCCAATACTTTTCAATTAATAATAATTTATCGTCGATTATTAGTAACTAAAACTATAATACGGTGCCTCGTAACTACTAATAAAGTTTTTTAATTAATTTCTGAGCTTTTAGGTCGGCGGAGAAATTTCAAGCTTGGTTATTAACCATATGAACGACAACGGACGGGTCTCGGTGTGCGGTAGCATTTCCACTTACAACAACAATCTCGATTACGCGGCCAACGAGTTACCAAAGGCTACGGTAATCCAGCCTGCAGTTGTGTTTCACCAACTGAAAATCGAAGGCTTCATCGTCATGAAGTGGGTCGACAGATGGCTGGAAGGAATCGAGAAAAATCTGGCATGGATCCAAGAAGGAAAACTCAAGTACAAGGAAACCGTCACCGAGGGCTTCGATAACATGTTCAAGGCTTTCACGGGAATGCTCAAGGGAGAGAATACTGGAAAAGCTATTGTTAAGGTTTAAGCTTATGTTTATTTTGTATACTTGTGTATATTTTTCTAGTATGTTAATAAAATTATGATATGAAATATAAATATCTGTGCTTTTAAAATTGGTAAATTTTACAAATAAAAAAAAATTGTGCAAATTTAAAAGTATTATAAATGTGTTACCCGATGCCTATAACATACGCAATTATTGATAACATGACTTTGTTTATATATTTCCAATTACATTCGTGTTTGACAATAGATATATAGTGTGCGTATTATAAAATCTGTTATAATGGGTTTGATGCGTTAATCGCATCAAGTATATGATCTACATATGTTGAAAAACCTCATGAGCATA
Organism: Muscidifurax raptorellus; assembly: GCA_020010945.3. Classification (NCBI taxonomy): domain Eukaryota; kingdom Metazoa; phylum Arthropoda; class Insecta; order Hymenoptera; family Pteromalidae; genus Muscidifurax; species Muscidifurax raptorellus. Next base: position 36,754,666 of record CM052077.1, on the reverse strand, counting down.
AAATCCTACATATCATATTATGCAATGCTTTGATATTGTTAATATAATCGAGGTACACGACACTCGACTTTGTTTACGTGTATCCTTATAATCCAATTCGCTATTCGAATTCGTCTCACGATAATAGATATATACATATAGTTTGCGTATACGTGTCTCTACATATATGATGTCCATATAGTCAGTCAATGATGAATTGTTGAGAGAAGCTGTGTTTCCTACATATATAACTTTATTATTAATTTTATTTATGATTCAGGCGCTGCTCATACAGCAGCGAAAATCAAACTTATTAAACACCGCCATAAACGTATAGTATATAATATAGACTGTATATATGTAATTTCGTTCAAATATATATATATACACAGTCCGATAGTCATATTTGTAAAAATCATGGTTGTTGCAAAAAAGTTTGTTCTACGCAAAGCTTTCGACGGCGAGCCGAAATCAACGGACCTAGCTCTGATGGAAGAGTCATTACAGCCCGTCAAAGAGGGAGGTTCGTACGCGCTAATTACACACACACTCGATCGTGATTTATATCTCATATATAGAATTTCGTATCACTTTCAGAAATAATGGTCCAAGCCGAGTACATCTCCGTAGATCCATACGTGCGACCGTTCAGTGTGCACCAAGCAGTCGGTTCCACCATGATCGGTATTCAGGTGGCCAAGGTCATCGAGACGAAACATCCCAAGTATCCCGTCGGAAAAAGAGTCGTAGCGTTTTTGGGCTGGCGAACTCACGCGGTTTTCAATCCCGACGTGTCCCTTGGCTACGGGATGATCAAGCACAAGACCTACAGCCTGCCGGACTTTGGCGATCTGCCGTCTTCTCTGGCTCTAGGAGTTCTCGGATTGCCCGGGTAAATTGTAATATTATTATATTATTATTAAACAATGAAAATAACAAGAAGGTCATTTCGTTCGTAGAAACGCCGCGTATTTCGGCTTCTTGGAAGTCTGCAGACCACAGCCGAGGGAAACCCTGGTGGTGAGCAGCGCAGCTGGAGCTATCGGATCCCACGTCGGTCAGATAGCCAAGATCATCGGTCTCAAGGCGATCGGAATCACCGATTCGGATAGCAAGGCCAAATGGCTCGTCGACGAGTTGGGCTTCGATGCGGCGATCAACTACAAGACGGAGAACATCGTCGAGGCCTTGAAAAATGCTGCGCCCGAGGGAATCGACTGCTACTTTGACAATGTATAATTTAACAATGGCATATATATGCGAAGCGGAACGATGTGAAATAAGAAACATTTTTCGTTTCTTAGGTAGGCGGGGAAATTTCTTGCGCGGTTGTCAGCCAGATGCGGATCCACGGAAGGATATCGGTATGCGGCAGCGTCTCCTGCTACAACAGCGGTGACATATTGCGTTACGAGGTCCTCCCGAAATCGACTGTCCTACAGCCGGCCATCGCGTCCCGTCAGTTGAAAGTGGAAGGTTTTTTCGTCACCCGATGGACCTCGCTGTGGTACGAGGGTATCGAGAAAAATCTCGCTTGGATACGCGAAGGGAAATTGCGATACAAGGAGACCATTACCGAAGGCTTCGATAATATCTTCCAAGCTTTTCTTGGAGTTCTGCAAGGTGAAAACGTTGGCAAAGCCATCGTTAAGCTATTGTGAGATTTTTGCGTGGATTATTTATTTTTGTCTTCATTACATGTTATTTTCTCTATGCGTTGCTTACTCGATGAGCTATAATGAGTATTATATATATATATATATATATATATATATATATATATATATATATATATATATATATATATATATATATATATATATATATATTCCTTATTGAAAATTTTGCAACCCTATGCAATTGTATGTAAATGCTTCTTAATAATGAAAAAGAGGGGCTAATGCGTAAGAAATTAATAATTTTTAATAATTTTACTAAACTAAATTAATAACAGCTATACTTGTTTTAACAATTTTTAAGTATTAAAGTGTATAATCTCGTAATTGTATAGGGCTGAACATTTTCAAAATGTTTAATACGTGATAAAATATTGCGAATCACATACGAAAATTACCAAGAGAAAAGCGTCATTTTAATATATCACAAAAACATGGTTGCGCTTGAAAATTAAACAATTATTGTCTGTACATTCTGTAATTATATTGATTATCTGTTTATTATAATTTTTTAAATATATAAAAAATAAATATTTGTTAAACTTTACACGCAGAATCCGACATTATTGAATAGCAAGTGTTTATTATTTCAAATTTCGCGCCATTAGTGGGTGGTGAAAGCCCAGCACTGTCATGGCCGCCACCGCTACCCACCAGTTCACGGATGTGAGCTGACGTGTCTTGTATTTTTGTCGAATTTAATAACAATTCCAGCAGAATGAATGCCTTTAAGCGAGACAAGAAGGAAGAGGAAGATGGTAAGCTCAATTATTTCCATGATACATATGACTTATTTCGTCTGTACAGCGAGTATCGTTCGGTGAAAGTCTATAACGAGGTTAATTTTGTCTACCTGTTTGACAGTTCTCAAACACATGTTTTTACAAAAATAAATCAAAAGCGTGCCAACTTACACAGCTATTGACTGCACTGAATTAATACATTTTATCGTTTTCCTTTGTCAAAGGGGGCAATCCGTTCCAGAACCTGGAAAAGACTACTGTCTTGCAGGAAGCTCGTACCTTCAATGACACGCCAGTCAATCCAAGAAAATGTGCCCATATTTTGACAAAAATCTTGTATCTGCTGAATCAAGGTGAACAGCTTGGCACGACAGAGGCTACAGAGGCTTTCTTTGCTATGACAAAGCTTTTTCAATCCCGCGATGTTGTACTGCGAAGATTGGTCTATTTGGGTATTAAGGAGTTGAGCTCCATCGCGGAGGATGTCATCATTGTAACGTCAAGTTTGACTAAGGATATGACAGGAAAAGAGGATTTGTACAGGGCTGCTGCTATCAGAGCATTGTGTACTATTACGGATGGAGCAATGTTGGCTACCATTGAAAGATACATGAAACAAGCTATTGTTGATCGATCTCCAGCAGTGTCGAGTGCTGCGCTGGTTTCTACTGTGCATCTCAAAAGTGTTTCTGGAGATGTTGCCAGAAGATGGGCGAATGAAGCTCAAGAAGCTCTGAATTCTGATAATGTTATGGTGCAATATCATGCTCTGGGTGTGCTTTACCAGGCAAGGAAATCGGATAAGCATGCTGTCATAAAATTGGTAGCCAAATTGATGAGATCTAGTCTTAAGAGCCCTTATGCGGCATGTTTGTTAATAAGAATGGCTTGCAAACTTTTGGATGAAGTGGATGAAGGCACTGAGCTTCTAGAGTTTATTGAATCCTGCATTCGTCACAAATCAGAAATGGTGGTTTATGAGGCTGCACATGCATTGATCAATCTTGGAAGGAGTAGCACCAGAGAGATTGCATCTGCTATCAGTGTATTGCAATTGTTCTGTGGCTCTTCCAAACCAGCTCTTAGATTTGCTGCTGTTCGCACCCTAAACAAAGTAGCAATGACCCATCCGGCAGCTGTGACTGCTTGTAATTTAGATTTAGAAAATTTGATCACAGATTCTAATAGATCTATTGCCACTCTAGCTATTACTACGTTATTGAAAACTGGAGCAGAAAGTTCTGTTGATCGTCTGATGAAACAGATTGCAACATTTGTATCAGAAATCTCGGATGAGTTCAAGGTGGTTGTTGTACAGGCTATAAGGTATGTTAGCCATTTTCTACATTCACTATTTTTCTCAATTATATCGTATACTTAATAATTATCATTTTTCCAGAGCTCTTTGCCAAAAGTTCCCTCGCAAACATGCAGTCCTAATGAACTTCCTCTCTGCAATGCTGAGAGACGAGGGTGGGCTTGAATACAAAGCAGCAATAGCAGATACCATAATCGCAGTGATGGAAGGCAATGCAGAAGCCAAAGAAGCTGGACTAGCTCATCTCTGTGAGTTTATTGAAGACTGTGAACACACATCTCTGGCAGTGCGTATTCTCCACCTTCTGGGCCAGGAAGGTCCTACCTCCAAACAACCCTCGCGCTATATCCGCTTCATCTATAACCGTGTCATCCTCGAGAGTGCCAGTGTAAGAGCAGCAGCAGTTACAGCTCTGGCTCACTTCGCCGCTGCTTGTCCGTCTCTGTTGCCCAACATATTGGTATTGCTTTCGCGCTGTCAACTGGATTCTGATGACGAAGTCCGTGACCGTGCAACATATTACTGCACGATTCTACAACAAAACGCTGACCCGACGATTCTGCCACTTGTTCAACCGCCCCAGCTGTCCATTCCCAGCTTGGAGAGAGCATTGCGCAATTATGTCTCATCACCAATGGAAGAAGATTTCGATATTTCACAGGTAATTTATGATGAAGAGGCATTAATAGTTTTCAGTCTGAAAACTTGCGAATTATTCTATTAACTCAGTTAAACTTCAAATCAAAGTTGCATGTATTGATTTTGATATTTTTTCAGATACCACCAGCACAAACGGTAGAAGAACCTGCACAAGAGATATTGGCTGCAGTTAAGCCACAACAGCCAAGGTTAACGAGGGAGGAAAGCTTCGTGGAGAAACTCAGTCAAGTTCCACAGCTTGCGGCCATCATCAGAGACGCCCCGCTTTTCAAATCGTCGTCGGTCTTCGAACTCACAGAATCGGAAACCGAATACAATGTCAAATGCGTCAAGCATTGTTTTGCCGACTATCTTATTTTACAGTTTGACTGCTTGAACACCCTGTCGGATCCATTGTTGGAAGATGTTCGCGTTTCAATCGACACCCAGGACGTGTATGTATTTTGATCATCATCAACTTTTGCATAAGTGAACAGTTTTAGATTAATGCGATGCGTTTACAGGTTCACTGTTGTCTGCGAAATTCCATGCCCACGTCTGGGATACAATGAACAAGGAACTACTTACACAGTATTGAAATTCCCTGAAGACGTCCAGTCAACCATTATCACGCTTCCTACTACATTACGGTTCTTAGCTCGCGACTGTGACCCCACCACTGGTGTTCCAGACGCTGATCAAGGGTACGCCGACGAGTACATGGTAAGCTAGTGTTCTTTTCTCTTGTAATAATACTCTACAATCCTCAAGAAATATTTAAATTAATTCGAAAACAATGCTTTAGTTGGAAGACTTGGAGATAATGTTGCGAGACCAGATCCGAGGCTCAGCCCCGTCGAACGTCGACTTCGCGAGTGCGTGGGAGGCGGCATCAGCACGTAACTATGTGACGCATGAGCAGATCTTTGCACTTGGCGCCGGAGTAACTACCCTCGAAGCGGCGATTCAGAGCCTCGTCCTCTTCCTGGGTCTCATGCCGGTCGAGAGGTCAGACCGAGTCAAGTCCGGTGCGACGCAACACACGTTGCTGCTGTCGGGTGTTTTCCGCGGTGGCAAGGAAGTCCTCGCTAGGGCGAAGCTCGCTCTTACTGATCAAGTCACTATGCAGTTCACCGTACGTTCGCAAGATCCTGAGGTTGTTGAACTCATCATCTCGTCCGTCGGTTAAAATGTGTGAAATAGTGTTGAATTTTTTTTTATGAACGACATTCATGGATATGTGAAATGATTTAATGAGCGAGCGTTGCGAGCTATGTTAATGATGATGATGATGATGATGATGATGCTGATGAATTATTGAAAATATACTTATTGTTATAATGAACATCGGTAGGGTCGTGTGAGCCGTTTATTTTGTTGTCAATAACGTGATTATTATTATTCCAAGAATAAATTCTGTATTATTGTAAGTGCATTGTATTTTTTATAGGTTTAACTTGTGTATTAAAATATCATAAGTTCAAACACTGGCTGCTTTAATGTGTATTCCATATTATAAGCCTACCAACAATTATTTGCCACTGTAAATCATGCATAGCATTGTTTTGCTGAATTTGCTCTCAAGAGATTTAAAATTAGCAAAATTATGCAATGATGTTGCTGCTGGAGCTCATACTTCACATGCACGATCATTTAAATTAAATTTATCATACGCCGATTATTTGTTACCAGCAAATTAACAAAAAACGATATAAAAACCCAATGAATTCGTAAAAAAATTGATACGACCTTGAAAACTATTATATATATATATATATATATATAGCAGGTGCAAGTAGAAATCTGCGGTACCGATTCTTCAGTTTTTTGCCGCGAGTAGAGGGCGCGTCTTTTCTGCGTAGCAGCAGTAGTGAGCTCGTGTGTTACTTGCGTTGTGTTTTTCTCATTCGGCGACGTGTGTGCGACTGTGCGAGAAGAGACCAGTTAACAGTTTTTCGCGTATCTAAGTATACCTATATACTTACGTGGTTTTAACGCTGCAATAGCAAACATCGGGCCATTCGAAAATGGCTGCTGTATTAGACGAGGTTGGCAAATCGGCGGAGAAGCTCGTCGACGAAGAGAAGGACGAGATCGTCGACGATGGTGAGGAGGCCGGTGTCGAGGCTTCCAAGAAGAAGAAGAAAAAGAAGAAGAAGAAGAAGGCTGGTGAGTTCTATTAATAGTTAACTTTATCCTATCTCCGACTCTCCGGAATTTTCAGAGCCGTACTCGCTTTGTTATACATATGTACATGGCTATACGGCTATTTTTTCGCTTTGCGACCTTTTTATGAGAAGATATAATGCCTTTTGCATTTACTGTTTTTTTTTGCGAAGAGGCGGATATCGCTTAACCTATATTTTTCGGAGCACATTCGACTGCGTTGCTGCTGTTACGTTCTGTTGCAGGAGCACGTGTTGTCGATGGTTTCAGGTGTTGCTGGCGATAATTATTTCATATGGCAACGTTGTTTATTTCACAGGTGCTGGAGAGGCAAGCGCTGATGTTCCCGAAGGCGAAGAGGATAAGTCCAAGGATGATGCAGCTGCCGAGGGTATTGTTTGTTATTAAATCGAAAAACCGGTTTATTGATTATCCAATGTTCTACAATAAGAGATAGCCTCAAAAAATTCCAAATGATTAATTTGTTTTGGTCTGGAAGTCCAGTATTTATCTTAAAAAAAATTAATTAAAATATGCTCCTTTCATTCTAATGATGATATATGAAATTGCTTCTTAATTACTGCTTGCAGATTAAGATTAATTTTGTATTCATTGGCAATAATCGAGGTTGTTTCATGATATCGTCTGTGGAAAATATGTTGTCTATATGTTTCATTATTTGTGATATACTCTAATTGATTTCTTTATTTTGCACTATAGGTGGAGCAGACGTAAAGGAGAATGGAGAAGAAGGAGCTGAAAATGGTGGTGATGAAGAGAAAAAGAAGAAAAAGAAGCGCAAAAACAAGGGAAAGGGTGCCAATAAAGATCCCATAGCTTTTCCTGTTGCATCTCTTTATCCTGATGGCAATTTCCCGATTGGAGAAATCATGGATTATCCACCTGCTGCAGGCATCGATGAGACAAAGGCTAAAGAAAGATTCAGTAGTGAGGAGGCTAGAGCTTTGGATCGAATGCACAATGACATTTACAACGAGGCCCGATTAGCTGCTGAAGCTCACAGACGTACAAGAAAGCATATTCAGAGCTGGGTCAAACCAGGAATGACAATGATTGAAATCTGTAATGAATTGGAGGAAACAGCCAGGAGGCTCATTGGAGAAAATGGACTGAAAGCTGGTTTGGCTTTCCCAACTGGTTGCTCAAGGAATCACTGCGCCGCTCATTACACGCCGAATGCTGGAGACACGACGGTCCTCGAGTACGACGATGTGTGCAAGATCGATTTCGGCACACATATCAATGGTCGTATTATCGACTGTGCATTTACTCTAGCATTTAACCCAAAATACGATAAGCTAATTGAGGCTGTTCGCGATGCTACAAATACTGGTATTAAGGCGGCAGGTATCGATGTTCAGCTTTGTGATGTCGGAGCCGCTATCCAGGAAGTCATGGAGTCTTATGAGGTGGAAATCGATGGAAAGACTTACCCGGTATGTATGGCTAAAATATTGCCAATTATTTTTATTTATAAACTTTTATAAATTCTATTAATAAATAAACAATTTGATGCAGGTTAAATCTATCAGGAATCTGAATGGCCATTCCATTGCGCCTTATAGAATCCATGCTGGAAAAACTGTGCCAATTGTGAAGGGTGGAGAAGCTACCAGAATGGAGGAGAACGAATTTTATGCGATTGAGACTTTCGGATCGACTGGACGAGGCGTCGTTCACGATGATTATGACTGTTCTCATTATATGAAGAGCTTTGATGCTGGTTTTGTTCCATTGAGACTGCAAAGCAGCAAGTCACTTCTCAATACGATCAACAAACACTTTAGTAAGCATTTCTTATTATTTGGATATAATAATTGGTAATCGAAACAGAAAATATAAGTTTTATATTTTTAAATATAGTTTTTATTTAACAGACATAGTTTATATATAGATAGTATTTTATCACAATAACTTATATTTTTACATTTTTCTTCTACATTTCTAAAATATATATATACTTAATATTTATTTTAATCTTTTACATAAATAGATGAATTTTTAAGAGTGAACACTTGTTTTGATTGGTTTTTATTCAATACATAATATTTTATGATAATGTTGGTTAAATTTGTTTTATACTTATTGTCTTAACTAATTTATTTTTTAGGTACCCTCGCGTTCTGCAAACGTTGGTTGGATCGTGTTGGTTGCACGAAATATCAGATGGCTTTGAAAGATCTATGTGATAAGGGTGCTGTTGAAGCTTATCCCCCACTGGTCGATGTAAAAGGATCTTACACTGCTCAGTTCGAGCACACGATCGTTTTGCGACCTACGTGCAAGGAAGTCATTTCACGAGGGGACGATTATTAAACACAAGTCTTTCAAATACAATTATCAACTTGATTGCCAAAGGCACACTACTTTTAAACTTTATCTATACACCATTCAAATGAGCTTTAAAATAGAAAAAAAATTGCTGTGATGGAAAGTTAGTTATTTATAAAGCCAACAGTGTCAGCTGGAAATCTGACTACAGCGCTCGACGTTACATATGACGTCGATAAATTTAACACTTGGAACGTTGCGGCTCGTGACATTGAAGTTGATAATTTGACTTGTTTGTACTCAGTGTAATTAAGAGTTTTGTCACTGCTTTCTTTCCTTTTGTAAGTATGTACACATACTGCGTATATACGTAAAGACATATACTCTGTATTATCTTGCGTGTGAATTGATTTTGTTTCCCTCCTAACGTCTACTCGTTTCTTGTGAGAAAATGAGGACGGGAAAAATAATACTTAAGTCCAATAAAATAATTTCAATTTTTATTTTAATTTTTGACAATAATCCTTTTTTCTCTCTTGTTTATCATCTATATAATACCATTAGTTGTTATCGTAGATCATCACTATGCAATATCGTAGAGAAAAAAACAGCAGTGTTATGATATATACTTTTGTTTGATCCGTTTGGCTTGTTAGAATCTGTCAATACTCTTATAAATTAACCCCGGATTTTAAATTCTACAAACTGCAGAGACATAACCGGCCTAGTCGTTACAGCTAGCGATAACGCTATTTAAAGAAATATAGTACAAGTAAGGCCTTACAGTCGAAGAAGACTCAAGATTCAGCAGCTGTCATCGATTTTTTACAACACGTCGGAGATTGTTGACTCTGTCTCGGAGCTGGTCCCAAATTCCAAATACATTTCCGATTTTATTACTCGCCCTTTCTTTTCGTCAACACGTGTCATCTCGTTATGCTCATAATAATAATCGACAAGAGACTCGCGACACGCTTCGTTCTTTCGAAATTCAATGCAATGTACGTACAAGTGCGCATAGTGTATGAATATAATATTGTGAGGTAAGGGTAAAGGGCTTACGTAACGATTTTCATTCCATCTTTTTGCCTTTGAGTTATTTACACGCTGTATCGTCTTCATGTATCGTCGTCGTCATCGTCGTCGTCGCCGTAGCGCACAAAAGAAACATAAGAATCTTCAATGTATAATAATGTATATACTTTTTCTCTGCGTCTGGTTATGTGTGATTTTTTCTTCTGTGAAAAGCCGCGATTCGTCGTTAACGCTTTTTTCCGCAAAATAAGATCGATTTTCTTCAGGTGTGTTCGAGCATCTGCGCTTCACTGGGAGTCCGTGCGTGACCGCAATTTCGCCCTCGCGGTCGCTAGGGGATTAGGCGGCTCCGTTGGTTGAGGTTGTTGCTGTAAATCGAAGACAAATTGGTACACGTTAGGCATGATTGATTGATTGATTGATTGATTGATCGATCGTTGCACCGGAAAAGAACTGTTATCGTCATTTTGTATACTTTGAAAAATTCAATTGTAACAAACGAAATTCGTTCAAATAAGTACGCGTTATTTTCAGTGACATTGTTCGTAAACTAGAAAAATTACATACAAGCGGGAAATATAAGCAATATTCAAATTGCCTTTGCAATATGGCGCGTCAGTTCTTTAATAATTACATATGATTAGTTTATAATAAGATGATTGTAACTTACCGATAGTTGTATGTGTTTCGCTCTCTGCTCGATGGCTCGTTGCAAGGCTGTTCGCGGATCATTTTTGTACGATTCCTCTTGATTTCTCTCGGCTTCTTTGCGAGAAACCATTTCTCTGTGTCTCTCCAACGCTCGCTGGAGTTCGCTCTTTTGGTTGAGGACATTTTTTCCTCTGAAAAAAATATATATACTTTAGACATGCTATTTTCACGCATAAAAGTGTCAAATGAGATAGCGGATAAGCGACTTACATTTTTTGGTTGAATAGCAGTTCCCTGTGGAGATCCTTATGGCTAGTCGAAGTTAAACACGGATTGTATGGCTTTCGGGGCAGAATCAGACCATCTGGACCCATGTGTGGTGCAGGTGGCGGAGGAGGCGGTACACCCAAAACTGGTGCCATTATGTCTTTTCCTGCAAAGGAAAAAAATATGTTACTTTTCCAATACTTCCATGCTGTGAAATATTGTAAGCGAATGTTTTCTTCGATTGTCACGGGTTATTTAACCATTTCTGATAGAAATTAATAATTTAAAAATCTCATACACATTTCATATATGCCACAACTTTCATAATTCAATTTAAGGAGGATCTTTTATAAAACTTTTTTCTAAAAACCTGCGCGGCATTTTGAAAGAACGCATAATCTAGTACAGCAGCACAATGGAACATGACGCATGACCCGCTAAATCGCGTATACTAGCGGCTCTTCTCCCCGTGCGCGTACATATAGTCGAAAAAAAATCAATTACTCTATTCAATATAGCGGAACGTTGCTAACCAAGGAGGAACAAACAAATCTATGATACTTATTCCTTTGTTTTATCTATATAAAAAACGGACAAAAATCCGAGCTAATTTCATTTCCAAATCTATAACACGAGCGCACAGCAAAAAAAATTCATCGTGAAATTTCCACTGCGACGGTTATCCGCACCATCTCGAGCCACTTTTTATCCGTCGAACTGTCACCGCGTCGTGTATATCCCCTTATTAAAAAGAGCCTCGAGCTGTATAATTGCAAATTAAAAAAAAACATAATAACCGCAGGACCTTCCAAAAAGGCGATCCTGTCGCGGACCGTAGCTCCTTCGTCGTCCTCCTCGTCGGACATATCGCGGTACTACTAACACTTATACACACAGTGTCCGTCGGCTTCGTTTTTTCGCTCTCTGTATCAAACTGCAGCGGCGCATGTATATGTATATGTATACATACGTACGACGTGCTATATATCTTTGACGTAAGGCTTCGCCGGCTAATCGGATATATGTGGAAGTGCGAGATACACATGTGCGCCAAGGTGAGGCGAAATGAGGTATATCATCCCGTATGTACATCGAATTTTTCTCTTACGCTCATTAATTCGCGCTCGATGAAACCGGACGTGCTTATTTGTATCCCTTTTCTTTTCTGCATATATATATCGAGTTTAACTATTCGGTTTTTCTTAATATAGACAGGAAGAGATGCGTAATTAAATGTTGCTATTTATTTGATGTATACACAGTATATATAGATTAATTATGGCATTTTTTCGAGGTGAGATGTATATCTAAGATAAAACGATCGAGAGCTTGCGGATTTAACCGATAATGGAATGGGCTTGAATTATAAATATATATATTCTTTACACAAGGTCTACGGTAGTAAACAGGTGCTGACCTAATTATCCACTGAAAGTGTATGCGTGTTATATATATATTATGACGACGTTAATTCACATATGGAGATTTAAGGTCAACTACACGGCATTGATGCTAATTATCGCCATTTAATTTTTGTCTATATGCGACATATTTACAAAATTTTTACTAATGGAATATTATAATTATTAGGCTTCAGCTATAGAGTGTCACGTTTGACCGACAGCTTGGAATTGGACTACTTTTAATTAATTACAGTTTGAAAGGCAAACACATATAGCGTAAACATGATTTCGCCAAATTAAAATAGTAATTATCATACAGTATCTATGGCATTTATTGATTTCTAAATAAAGTTATTCAATATATAAACAAAATATATTTTTTTAGTAGATACATCTCTGCTGCAAGTGTAGTAGCCGAAGGAAAATATCGCGAAGTGAAGACATAATATGTAACAGTAGGTCAGCGGCTCGTGCCAAATTTAATATAATTCTCCGAGGTTTCTCTCGCTCTAGTAGAAATTCCATTCCAGGTATAATCCTACATAGAAAGTGCCTAAAATATACAAGTTTCTGGTTAATCAGCAGCCAGCGCAAAAATCCGTTATACAAAGCGCAAACCATATAATATATATAATTTCGTTCGTTATATGCGATTGCACTGCACTGATGATTATTTTCTAAAGTATAATCACTATATAATTTAACCCCTCCTGCAGAGATGTTCCCAATAAATACATTGACTATAATTTTTAATTATCGTTAAAGTAATCATTAGCTTCTTCTTTTAAATGCCCAATCGACTATTCATACAATGAATCTCGACATCGTTAAATCCAATAAGTATACATTAACATATATATTATATTCGCACACCGGCAAATCGAATCCTCGCAGACGCATATATCCTCGTAGCCGCAATAAGGACAAAAACAGGCAAGAAAACGACATCGCCGCACCGCGTTCCATTAGCGTCTTAGTACCGCCATTAGAAAGGAGTATATCTTCCTCGGATATAACTCGATGATCGCGCTCTCGAGCACTTTCTTGCCGGGGCAATAAAAACCGTAGGCCCGCATCGATTTCGCACAATTGCGGCGTGTATATATACAGGATTGAGACACGCGGCGACTTTCTGATTTGTCTTTTGCTTTTCTGCGATATATCTGACTGATGTTTTTTTTTCAGCGGCGATGATGAGAATATATTGTACGTGCATGTGTCATATATTGTTTTCTATAGTCACATTTGATTGAGCAATAGCGCGATATACTACGGAGAGTTGTAAATATTGCTATGTTTTAATTACGCGTATATACGTCGAGAAGATATTGGATTTCTGTCCTCGTGCGTATGCAGCAAATTATAACGTCCCGTCATTAAAGCATTGTCGAACGTGTCATTTCCTTCCGATTAATATATACTATCCTATTTACCTTATACATATATATATAGGTATATACAGCGTGGCGTGTCTGTTTCCTCCTGCAATGCCTGAAGTCTATAATTTAAAAGAAGTCGTATAGTATGCAATCTAAAATCTTTATATTTATGACGAGAGGACGACAATTTAAATTTTACTTTCACCACGGGCTCAGGGAATCAGGAAATCACGATTTACCGCTTTTATCAAACGACCAGAACAATGTGGTTAGAGGAAACGTCGCTTTTTTTCGTTTTACTTTTCTTTCTACAGCCGCAGTACAGAGAGTCGCCCTGGTATATTTATGAAGTTTTTGTTCCGATAACCGCGTGAAAATCGGTTTCTCTCGTATTTATATATATATACATACCGATATTATACACGCACTGCTTTTCGGAAATATCCTGAATTATTCCACGATCAACGATCTTTACCGATTTCCAATCCTGCCTACTTTTGCTTCTCGTGAAAATCCGTTATTCACAAAATCATCGCTCGGAAAAATGTCAGCCGATTGAAATTTATCTCCCCATTATATACATACATATACAGCGAGTCATAATACACGCACTCACATAAGAAAGCTTTCAATCAAACGGCAACTAATTTTTCCCGCTCGCAGCGCGGCACAACCGATTTTTGCAAAACCGCTTTCACCGCTGCGCGCATTACGCGATCGAATTAAATTTCATTATATATTACGCGCGCTTAATAGCCCGTTGAAAAAAAATTTAATTACACGCGCCGCTTAATTAACACGCGTCCAGCAACTCTGGAGGCAGTATAATGTATATAAACGCGCGAGAGAGACGAAAGTCGTCACCATAAGGAAATTGCGGATATATTTGCATGTCGCCGCTTTCACTCTCCCGCGCGCGATTAGTCGCCGGTGCACATATACGTGTATCAGGCAGTGCATATATACATTGCGAAACAATGCGACGCTGTTGCGTGGCGCGCGAGAGATTTTTTTTTTTCATGCGAAAAAGTGCGCTTTTTACGAGATCGCGAGGTGAGATTGCTAATGGGATGGATATACGCGTGTAATTATGGCTTTTCGGCGCCTTTCCCCCCGATATATGTATGCTGTTGATGAGAGATTGTAATGAGGCTATATATACTTCTTTGTTTGATGGAGAGGCTTTTCCGCTGCTTTCCCAGCATCGGTTCGATAGCGGCGAGTGTCGACATTTCTCGATTATTCATAAGGACATGGCGTAATTAATGGTGGTGTACGTATTACTGTATCTTTGGGAGCTGTTTGCGCGGTGACCGAAAATAAATAAGTGAAAACGTTTAGTATAGAGAGTAAATTACAAATTTTTTTAATATACTCTTTTAAGAAGAAAATAATTTTTCAGCTTTTGTTCCTCGCGTGCATTGCGCATACAAAGGATAGAGATATTTACACGCTGTATAATAGTCGAGGCGCGATAACGTTTTTATCACTATCCGAACCGCGTGTGTATAAGATAACGCAGATTCCTTTTTATTCGTTTGGTTAAACTTCATCCAATTACGCTCGAGACAGTCTGATCATATACACACACACACACATATATATATATATATATATATATATATATATATATGTGTGTGTGTGTGTGTGTGTGTGTGTGTGTGTGTGTGTGTGTGTGTGTGTGTGTGTGTGTGTGTGTGTGTGTGTGTGTGTGTGTGTGTTTGTGTGTGTGTGTGTATTTATAAATGCTTCTCGAAATTCGATAATTTATATATTCCTTTATTTTTTCAAATTTTCGTACTAGATCAGAAATCGTAAGACTTGCATAAGATAATCCTATATATACCATACCGCCGTTGAATTTCAACGATATCGATACAACCCACGCAGTTTCGCATTACAATCGAATTAAACCCAACAATAAACTCTTTATATACACACACCGAACCGCGAACTTACATAAAATGGTCGTTCATATTTCATAATCCTATACCGCCGCGTCGGACGAAAAAAAAAACGAAAGCGCGACAAAATCCGTGTTTTATTATTATTATCGTTATTTCCTCAAAACTCGCGTGCGACACATCCTCGCGTTGCTTCGATTGATCGCATCGAAGCACGTAATTGCTCAATTACGCGTCAAGCCTCATATTACTAATATATATAGAAGCGGCAGCTATAGCGGATCAAAGGAAAATTGCGCACGCGTGCGAGCGCCTATATGCCTGGAAAAAGGTGAAAAAAATCATCGGCAACCGAATCGCGAAGCAATCACACGGATGACTGCGCAACGAATTTTATAGTAGTTCCGTTCCGCGCGCGGCTATTCTTTATGTGCCGCGCGATTTTCTCGAGTGCGCGTATATATATATAGCCCTCGGGGCGAGAACGTTATTCTCGAGAGATTCATCATTTTTGCGGCGATGAAAATGTTTTTCCCTTTGCACACATTATTATTATTTGTATATACGAAGAAAGACATTAAAATTCGTTCACTTTCAAAATTAATCGCGATCCTCGCGATGAACCATAGCACAATACGAACACACTTCCCGATAAGGAACGACGAAATAATTCGAACCTGCGAATCAGGTTCTGCGAGTTCTCATCTCTTCGAGCGTATTACGCGTCTCATATCCACGAGGGGTCGAGGAAATTACCCTCCGAAGGCCCCACAGCAGCGGAGAGATCGGGTTAACGACCGGATGAGCTCTACCGGGCTGCACCTGCCGACGACGCAGTTCTTTTTTTTCGCTTTCTCCTCATCGCGAGAGGCCTTGTCTCTGCCGACGCGTCTTTGAGTATATTATAGGCGCATCTTTGCCGAAGCCGATTATTGGGAGAGTTTTGAGGAGATTCGATCGGTTTGGTGTGTGTGTATATGTATTATATATAAGTGCAGATTGTGTAAAATTGGAGATTGTGTTGTAGACTCGGTGACCGACGGGGATATATGACTTTTACTGCGAGATAAATCGTGATTTATAAAGTTGATATTGTATAGATAACGAAGCTTTATATAATGCGAGAATCTGTGCACATATAATCACTTATGGATTTTCCTGCAAGCTGAAAAGGGGACACTCGATAATTCCAGTTGCATTCCGCATCGACAGGGAGTAATTCCGCAAGCCTATAGAATCAAACGCTAAAAAATTTGCTAATTATATCGGCTCAATTATTAATCCATCGTTGCATCTAAAAAAGCCTGCCAAAAATCAGACAAACTCTCAAATCCCATCAATTTCCCAGCAGCGCTTTTCGCATATATATATATATATATATATGTATATAACCCATCGCATCGCTCAGCAGGCGACGACGACGACTCTCGTCGGCAAGATCAACGACCTGACGATTTCAATCAGCCGCTCTCGCATATATACTCTCTCGCTCTCCATACCTATCTTTCTCTTTCCCGGTTGTGCGGATGAGTCCGTCGATCTTCGCTATTACTTAGCCAGGAACTATAGACTATAGGACGACGACTTCATCGATACGATCGTTAGCCCGCTTAATTAAGGAACGAATATATATATATATATATATATATATATATATATATATATATATAAGGAGCTGATCGATGCAATTTCGCGCAGCGCTAGAGAGAGAGAGAGAGAGAGACTTTCGTTGTGTGCGTACTTTATACAGCCGAGAGAAGATCCGAGAGAGCGATTTGCTTTTACGAGCAGAAAGTGAAATTTTCAAAGCCGCAGCAACAGCCTCTCACTGATATGCTCGTCACGAGCTCTGCTGCGGCTTGTCGTTACGAAATTAAAAACAGAGGACGAAGATCAAGGTGCGAATGATATAGTGGGCTCGTTATATATGAGCTTTGTTTGCCGAGATGACGACGGTAGAGAAAAGTGTTTCGTTATGTTATTATTGCAATTGCGGGGCTGAGTAATTTTGCATTTTTTTTATATGGTTATCAAAGGCTCACTCTGTCATTCTCGTTCGCTTTCACTCGTATTATACAGCTTATCAGCCTTCGATGAAGTAATAATGTGTCCGAAGGAAACTTGCGCGTGACCGGAAGCACACGTGTAACGGAGAAATGTTTTCTTCGATCCACAGGCATCATTAGCAATATCTCTGTCTATTGAGTTACGACACAGAAGCTGTGCTTCTTTCTCCCTCTGTCTCTATTTAATCCAAATGAGCAATAACTCAACGACTAAGTAACGGACTTTCCTTTTTTTCCACACAAATGAAAAATTATCATAATAATACACACGATACATTTAGATCGTTGGAATTCCTTCGAAATATTTTTCCCTTTTCTCGGATATATCGTACTTTCTCCTTGTGTACACCCGTATTTTCATAAGCCGCACATGATTGACAAGTTTACGATTTTACACCGGCGCGACGCTATATATATATAGCGATGCGCGTAAATCTTAACGACAATCATTTTTAATAGGCCTCGCTCTCGGTTTGTATATTATACGCCGCGAAAAGAGGAAACGCGCAGTAGAGAGTTCTGATGGCGAAAAAGGAACGAAAGCCGATTTTAAAAAGCGCTCGAAATTTTATGGCTCTATTTGCTCACCTTGAACCCGATTTAGTGCTGTCTCTCGAGTAAAATTGTTTGCCGCGTTAAAGATATTTCGTGCGAGAGAGATGCCTGGATTATGGAAATATAATCGCACTTTATTGTTTAATCTTCAAACGCGCGCGCGCGAGTAGATCGTCATAATAACGAGACAGAGACATCTTGGTTTTCTTATTTAAGCGATTCTGTGGTGAAGAATTGTGAGATGGATGGAAAAAAAGGATGGAAAGATGGCTTTTGACCACAGAATAAGTGGATTTTACAAAAATATAAAATCTGGACCAGATCGCGTTGCCATAAGTAGGTATCATTTCTATTGCGAGATAATATAAAAACATTATCAATTTTCTGGATGCACTTCAACAACAACAAGTATAGTGTATCATTTACGACAAAAATTTCTTAATATTAAATTATTAATATAAAGTCAATATAAATGGAATATATAAATAAAACAATTTTTTACATCGTATTATACACGTTACGTGTACGTACCAATAGCGCATCTGTTATTTGTGCGTTGAGCTCACCGACATATAGCGATTCTTTTAATACTTAATATGACTTCCCCTCATTTTGGGTCCGCTTTCTGTATCTATATAAATTTCGCCAAAGTAACCGTCCCTATATTATAAGCCCATAATATAGTTGATATGACTGATCGATGTAGTTATATAGCATAAGCGGACTAAGCATATGTGATGTAGGAAATATCGAAAAGTGCCTGTGCGCCATCTATCTTTCTCTATAAATACTATATAGTCAGTCGTAATTCCCATATAAACTATGTAAAATAGGAAAAGGGTATGAGTATTGGTGATACAACGGTTGCTTTCGCACACCAACAGGCTACGGTTATGGGTCTTTTTTTCACCGTGAAGTTACATATATATGCCTGAATTTCTGAATCACAAAGATATTCATCATCATCATCACCCGCTGTACAACTGCTATACACATTGAACAATTTTCATCGCATATTCAAATCTGATTCCCCCCACTATATTTATATATCTCTCGGCGAAATCGGCATAAATTAACCGAACCCCTGCGCGCATTGCATCGCGTTCTTATCACATCCAAAAGACAAAAAAGACCGCGCGCACATATAGATATATACATGAACGAGCAACGCCCGTGAGAAAGAGGTCGAATTTCGAGAAGGGGTTGCTCTCTCGTCGTCCTCGGTCCCTCGTCAATTGACGTCGGAATTGGGAATTGTATTAAAGAGCGCATCTCGTCGTGTCTACGACGAATAAGCGATTGCTATCGGACATATATATATATATAGGAGGGGCTTTTATCTCTGGGGGGTCGCTTCTAATTTCAATGCTGATTTCGAGCATTTGTTAATTTAGTGAAATTTGTTTTTATTTACGTAGCGAATCTGGGTGTCAGCTGCCGATAATTTATGTACAGAGGCTCATTATATACAGCTTATTTGAAATGCAATTTACTTTCAAATTGAACGTTGAAAATTTTAAGTAGCTTTTTCATCGTTGTGCGCGAGCGTAAAACCTTTTGAAAGTCGACAAAAAAAACAGACGAAATCATAAATTACTTGCATGTCTACAAAAACTCGTCGCGTTCTATACTACGGCATTCACAAAATGTCTTCAAAGTCGTAGACATCCGCGTAACTTATATTACAGTGACTCACCGTTATTCGGACCGTCGCACTCGTCGCTCTCGCAGCTCCTGGATGCGCCGTTCGTGATCACCTAAAAAAAAAAAAGAGAAACATGGCTCGATTATTCAACTGTCTCTCTCTCTCTCTCGTGTATAAGGCTCGACGCCGAGTGTCAAGGCTACTGTCGCGTTCCTCGTTACGCACGAGAAATATGAAATTTCATTCAATTAGTGCAACGCGTATGCGGGGATAAGATGCGTGTCGTCCAATTTTTGGAGATGCTTATGGCGTGAGCCTTAAGTGCCTTTTTATTTTCGGCGCCGTGCGGCTGTACACTCAATTGTCGGGGATATATATATAATATAATTGCCCGCACGCGGATGACACGAGGAAAGGGAAACTCTCTTGCGAGATGCTTAGTTGGCACTTTTATAAAAATAAATTTTTTTTGTGTGTATATAGCATCTTGTTAATACATTTCATATTTATGAAAATCAGACAGCATTTTTCCCTGATCAAATTGGAAAATTAGCCGCACGAAAAAATTGTTTCATATTACAGCTGATAATCTCCACGAGAAAAAAAACAAAGTCCAGAAGTAGTTCACAGCCTATATGTATATAACACACCCGTGGATGTACAAGGATTTTCACACAGCTCGCGCTCCGCTATGCTCTCATATAAAATCGTTGGTGGTCTGCAAGGTGCACACAACGGCTCGAGTGCAATTTTCTCCCCTCGAAACTTTCGTTAGCGGAGAGAGTCGTAAAACTCAGTATTTTTTTTTTCTCTTCCTCGAAAGCATCAACGCGCTGTTACGTTTACTGCGACTCGTCACCGATGATTTCACCGAGAGAGGAGTGCTAGGAGTGTATGTATAACTATACTCTTGCTATCGTTGAAATTAGATGGTTTTCTCTTTGAGTTTTTTATCTTTTTTTTTAATTTTGCGATGCACTTTACTTGAAGTTTGGATACGTATAAGGAATTTTATTCGAAGTTTATATTTTATGCGCAGCTTTGCGGAGGTCGTTTTAAAGTTGGCCGCTTGTTTTTTCTATACAAGCGGAATACAAAAATGATAACTACAAGTAAACGCTTTTGATAAGGACTATCTAGTAGTGCTACGTCGATATAAAAAAGAAAGAAGAGTGTGTCTTCGATAAGACATTTTTATTATTTGTTTACTATTCCATATATACAGCGCTTAAATCCTTCGGTATACATCGTGTACGTTAATCTAACTAACTAATTACGATCGCATAATATATCAGGTTTGATGCTTTAATTTTGCAAAGTATACATCTTGAAAGTCCGTCATTCGCGAACGCAAACTTATCGATTGCGCAACACATCAAGCGACGATCGTCGAGGGTTTTCGAGTGCGCCGCGCATGTAGATATATGTAATCGACAAGGCACTTGCCGTTTTACTTATGCGGAGTGTACTGGCTTACTTCGCGACTTTCGTTTTTCTCTCGATATTTTTCTTTTTCGCGCTTATGTTATTGCGGAGTACACGAATAATCTATCGCAAAAGAATCGA
Source organism: Muscidifurax raptorellus (assembly GCA_020010945.3). Taxonomy (NCBI): domain Eukaryota; kingdom Metazoa; phylum Arthropoda; class Insecta; order Hymenoptera; family Pteromalidae; genus Muscidifurax; species Muscidifurax raptorellus. The sequence goes on along the minus strand of CM052077.1, from coordinate 36,733,382 downwards.
CGCGTGTGACGTACTAATCTTCAAAAGCTTGTTTACATATGTAGAAAGATAAAAAGTAATCCCTGCATAAAATCAAGCATTAGGTGCACTAAAAACAAAATTATCGACGCAATCTCGAAATGAATCCTCGCAAAATCTATTTTCATCCGATGAGATGATACAACGATTCCAAATATAAGAGGCATCGACAGGCGAGTATATAATTACGTCCCATTTAAATGATCGCACTTGAGAACCAAGTGCACCGGCAAGTGTTATCGGATGTATATATAGCAGTTATATATAGAGTCGCATGCGGCACTTGTTATGCGTGCGGAAACGGAATGAACTTTACTGTTATGTCCTGGTTTTTCCTGGTATAATAGTAGTGTATGTATGTATATCCCTTGTATTTCGCTGCGCTGCAAGGCTCGCGCTAATGCGTCAAATTATGAACTTTCTTTATATTTATATAGGCTTTGTGTGTTAATTCGCCGAGCGTTAGAACACCCTCGACATATAAGCAGCAGCGGTTTGTATGTCCGCACTTTCGCGGGCTTTTTATCTCTTGTATAATAGTGCGCTTCTTTTGGACTCTATATATATAAACAAGCGGCTGTGCATTTTTTTCCATTTCAGCTGTGTATTGAATATCTTGGAAATATGTTGTATTTTGCATCGTTATTTGGAAATCGAAAGTCGCGGCAAAAAGTGCACGAATTATATATATATGGCTCTGGAATGCCTGTATTTATCAAACTTCCGACCATTGGAAATCTATAAGAAGAAAATGAACTATTGGATATTAATGCATTAAATACACAAGCCTAAAGTCGGTCCAGAAAACAATAAACTCGAGCCAACACTCGTACAAAGAGCAATTAATCGATTCGCTATATATGTGCATTGCAAAACAAACTTTCCCCAATATATATAGCTGCACAAAGTAAAAAGAAAACAAAACGTAGCATATGGCCGCGTCGAGTTTCTATATATATATATATATATATATATATTATATAAAGGCCTCGCGCCCGGAACAATTAATAATAAAGCTCTCGCGGTGCGAACAAGCATCAACCATTTCACGATAAATCAGACGAAGAGAGTTTACGACAACCGGTATATATACATACCTACGTACGCATATCACACACAGCAAAAACGAGCAACCAAAGGGACCCCGTCTGCTGCAGCAGTCGCCCACTCGAAAAAAATCGAGCATAAATAAACGCGCGGATAAATCGGTGGACGTGACTTTGACCGTGTGTGTATGTATATATATATTTATACCATAAGAGAGAAACGTCGAAAAGGAACTCATGGTCTTTGGTGTATATACTTACACGCCAACGATCGTAAAGACTCGGCTCTGTGAAAGAGGTGAGTAGGGGAGAGTGTAATTTTCGGAGAGACGCGCGGTTGGTTATATACGTATATATATGCGGTGTGTTACCGGAAGGAAATGAATTATGGATATAATGTGTCGTGGTCGTTAAGGTTGACAAATTTTTTCACGTGTCGTGCGCGTCGTTGCATTTCATTTTACTGTGGCTGTATCGTCGCATTGTTATTAGCGATAAATTTGTAGTTGAATTCCAAACTGATATTCGAGGGAAGATGCGTGTTTTTATATCGTCGTTGATCATGTATAAAAAATGATAATGAAAATGAAGAAACAGTGCGAAGTACTTAAGAACTCGTTACGAAATTCAATGCCGGCAGCCAAACACACAGCAGCGAAAAAGAAGAAAAAAATAGCAAACCTCGCACTTAAAGTTAGAATTACCGTAGCTCACGTTATAACACAAACAAAGACTGTATTTTCGAGTGCCATCAGAGCCAGAGGGCCGCACATTGAGTAAACCCCATCCTCCTTTTTCAACAAGGTCCTTGGACTCTCTCAGGCTCCGTCGTCATACACAGCATGAAGCTTCTAACAAATAGCCCGTCAAAAAGTCAAGTCAAGCTCTCTATCCATATAATCCCTAATCTACAAGCCAGAGCTTCCCTCCTCCTCGTGTCTCTTTCGTCGGCCTCGATTATACACATATACGCACGCGCGACTATTTATTGGGGGACGTCGTCGCCAGCAGCCGTAACACACACACACACACACAAAGTGCTTTATATATGTTATGCGCCGTATATACAACGCAGAACTACGCTCTCTTTCCGCGAGAGGAGAAGAATCGTGACCGTGAAATCACGCACATGTGTATATATGTATATAATGTAGTCTCTTACGTAAACGCTGAGAGAGAGAGAGAGAGTTTTTTATTAGGAAGGAAGTGTATACGCGGGATGGAATTTTTTTTTCGGAGTGAGTTCTTGGGAGGAATCGAGAGCTTTTGAAGCTTTCTCGTGTATATTTATAGAGCTAATGTTGCAGGAATGCAGGGGTTAACGGTTCGTAGATTTTGCAGATGCTCAGTGTCTGCGCGTTATCGAGTGTCTGATGTGTAAAGGCTTAGAATATAATAACGAGGCGGTGCGTTTTGTTTGTTGTAAAAGTTTCTTTTTCAAAAGTGCGAAAAGAGAAAAGAGCGCGATTCGCTGCAGCCGCGCGAGTTACGATATTATACATTCCCGTATATATTTTCTCTCCGCGTGCCGCGGACTCCGTTATATTTTAGTATAAGCAAATTGTTCGTGAAATAAAGAATCGCCGCGCGGTGCTTATTTCCGCTATACTACTGTATTTGATGTATGTATATTATAGTTGAATAAATTAGACGATCGTTACCGCAGTCACTGCGCGGAAGAAAAACTTTTATAAGATTGCGAATTTCTAATTCAAAGTGAAAATTCCGATTTCTTTATGACGACTCGCGACTTTGACGCTTGTTTCATGCACTACTGTGTATCATAAATTTCAGAATATATATATAGGTTGCATATTGCAGCAGTCTTTCCTAATAAGTCATTATAGCCGGAAAGAATGTCTCCGCTGTATCTATATCAATATTAAAACAGAGGAATGCCGGGTATTTATAATTTTTTTCCCGCCGCGAACGTTTCACCTGATACCAAAGCGCGAGGATAATATAGCCTCTGAATTTAATAGGTATAATATATATACTCTACATATTATTTCACAACGAACATTTTTTTCTTCTATGTTTGCGCAACGCTCTTTGAATACTTCGCGCGAAGTTTGAAAACGAGTTTTCAGCTTTTAATTGCCGGTTTTTTCTTTTGTTTCGAGAGCGATCGTTTATATATATATATACTCAAGTGTTAATGCACCTGATACCTGTATATATTGACCATCGATTTTTACCCGATGAGATATATCGCGGTCGTTAAAATTTCTGGTTTCCCGTGCGTAGGTTCAAGGTAAAACGCGCTGCAACTCTTTATGTTTTTATATCGACGGCTTCTTATATATATATATATATATATATATATATATATATATATATATATATATATTTATTTATTTATTTCCAGATAAATCGGTATATACACACAGCCTCAAGTCAATGTTACGATTACTCTTATAATAATTTACGTTTAACATCGCGGAAAACGCCCGAAACTTTCGAAACTCCGGATAATCGATCGATAAACAATATTACACGTACATTACACAAAAAAGTGCTTTTCTATATAAAATCTCTGCGTCACATTGAATGGCTCACGCGCATATCCGGCGCAGATAGTAATGATATACCTTGAGCATTCCTCGCCTCTTATCATACACTCCTCGAAAATACTCCAAAGCGCACTCAACACTTATATACAAAGATATCCATCTCCAACGCACCAGAACGATATCACAAAAACTTACACTATATATCATATATTGTACTCCCACGATCCAGTATACACCACACGGATAGTCGCGAAAAATCGATAAACAACCAGCGCAACTGGGTTAACAAACGGTCTGACGATTTCGATCGCTGCACTCGCTCGAATTCAAAGTGCATACATTAAGCGGCCGCGCGAACTGCTCCGTGCGCTTGCCCGGACGCGAATGCGCAGTCGTGGCGGCGGCGCGTGTTCCGAGAGCCCATCGCGAGTCTGCGTATGTATATAGAGGGGGGAATGCGCGGAGAACGTGTGTCGCACGAGTCCGAACTTCAAGCTGTGTTTTCTGCGCTTTTGCCGATCTGACCTCTGCTGTGTGTATATAGTTTTGATAACGAGGTTGATCGGCGAGAGATGACCGCTTTTTAGTTTTATGCTAAAAGTGCGCACGTGTTAACTGAAACTGTTTGTTTTTTTTTTCATGTGCAGGTCGTTATCTTCGATGCGGAGACGCACGCGAGCTATGCGCTTTTGCGTTGATACGTTTATTTGAGAATTTTCAGATTATTATGTTGCATTTTTTACCTGGCGCACGCGATTGAATAAAATTAAACGAGAAGACTGAGCCCGTTAATGCGGTCCTTACCTGAAACAAAAAGTGTATTTATACCGTTAATTTAAAAAGAAAGTGCACACACGCCGCGTACATATTATAATGTTAATGTCGCATGTTTCCGAGAACAGGTAAATTTATCCTTAAATTATAATTATTATGTTCTCGATCGCACTCAATGCAGTTCATGCATCCAAACTCGGATAACGATGTCTCGAACAAAGCCTCGGCGCAGGAAAACTATATATATGCGCAAAAGTATAATTCAAACGTTATACTACACACAGCCACGAAGAAGATAAAGCACGCAATTGGCGTGATATTTAAAGGAAAAATCACGAGGCGTTTTCAAACAAAGCGCCGGCGTTATAACAATCAGTCGCATGGGATATATAACCGCGAATGAACGATATTCAACCCACAATAGTCACTTTTCCTAAAGAAACGAAAGAAAAAAACTCCTGACATTGAAGTCCTCCTCACAGAATACATTATCCATCACAATGACATGCGCGTTACGCCAAAAGGCGCCGATTACATCAGTACCGCGTGTACACGGTAATCCGCAGGAAAGAAGAAGACGCGACAAAAAGCGCCTGCGAATATTCCTCCGATGCACACAATCGCGCTCACCTCCGCGCGCTCACGCGCGCGCGAGAGAACCGATTAAAATTGCAGAGCCACATGCGAGCGAGAGCCGCGTCGAACAGCTGCGCGCGTCACATCCTCGCGCGGCTCTTTTTACAAATGCCGTTCCGTGATCGCCGCCGCGCTATAAGTATGTACTCTTTTCGCGTCTGAGCCTTGTATATATTCGAGTGAGATAAACCGAGTTTTCTTTGGACTTTGGCTCGCGCGCGTGCGGTTGTTCTTTTATTGCGCGGCTGATTGTACGTTGTTATGGTATTACAGCCGTATATATACGCGCGGTATAGGCCGCGGCGACTACTGGCCTCGTTTTCCAAGGGATTTGCATTCGAGGACACGCTGATAAAAATAGGCTGTCTGCGCGTGCGCGTGTCTCTGTGTGTAATTAATTTAAATGAGCTGGTAGGCGCTGAATTTTTAATTGCGCTCTAATTTCACTCGCGCATGTGTATGTTAGGGTATATATTGAAAATCAAAGGATAGGCGCTGCTAGATTGGACTGTGCACAAGATTATACGGAGTTTCCAACTTCATTATTCCCGTATATATATATATATATATATATATATATATACGTAACCGCAGACGCGCCGGACCACCGCAACGTAATACATCGTTCTTTTCTCCGCACCGTATATTATACCGACGCGCGCAAAAACCGCAGCAACTACATATATATATGTATATATAAGCGCTAAAAAAGAATAGGCAAATCTCGAGAGCTGCGTGTATAATACTATCACTCGAAAGAGATAAAAAATGGTCGGAAAACGCGACGAGAAAAAACAGAGACACCCGCAGAAAGCAGGAAATACGCAGTAGTAGAGTGTATATTGAGTGCGTCACTCGTAAATCAACTGTGCGGCGAGAGTTGGAGTTCCAGGGAAGGAACGCGTCGAAAACCGAGAGCCAATCGACACCGATGCACTTGAGAACCGATGCGGATAAATCAGGGAAATAGAGTGTAGGTTATATATATACATATATATATGCAGGGGCCTGACTGGCTGCGGAAATGCGCGAGTCGTGGGTGGCAAGATGAGCAGACTGTTCGAGGAAAATGTTTATACGAGAGGTTCAGTGCGAGTGAACGAGTGGTTCATATATTTATATATACAAATACCTATCTTTTTCCACTGTTTGAAATAATGGATTTCACGTAAATATATAGGTATAGGCCAGTTAAATTAGCTTTTTGATTTCCCAAAATTCCAACAAGTAAGTTTGATGTCATTAATGGCTCGGATAAGCATATAGAATGATCATATGCAAAAACTAACAATAAACAATCAAAGTGTGATTTCAGTACTTTTTTTTCGTATTTACATCTGCGGTTTGAAAAGTACTGATTTTAGCGGAAAAAGTTCTGAATAAAAGTTGTTTGTTATTAAATTATCTACAAAAAGTCCACGAGGGCACCTCGAGAGCATTAGGAACCAAGATAGGTTTTTTTTTATAATAAACCATTGCTCCGTAAATAGCGCGCCTAATCTAATTGCCGTCTTTTTGCATCTTCGCATTCATCGTCATTTTTATCACTCATCTCGCCTAATAGTTCAGTCTCGACGTTACGATATACTTAAACATTTAAAAGAGTATTTTGCAGAAGATATACTCATTCATAATTCCAGGAAGGACACAATGATTAGTTTTCGCAATATAGGAGGTAAATTGTTGTAGAATAACTGGTACAAAAATCGCGAAGAAAGTGCAAAAAAACGGCGTACATTAGACAGGAACGAACTATTAGGCCAGATGAGTGATAAAAATTACGATGAATGCGAAGATGCAAAAAAACGGCAATTAGATTAGGTGCGCTATTTACGGAGCAATGGTTTATTATAAAAAAAACCTATCTTGGTTCCTAATGCTCGCAGGGGAACAGCTTTTCTTCTAAATTTAGATAAAAATAGTAGCTTTCCAGAGGACTTTATTCGATTTCGATCGGCTTAAAATATTGTCTCTGGGGATAATGTTAATTAGGCATTTTATAAACTTTTGCATCTAGGAGCGTCCCTAATTAAAATTTTTTTTTTTTTTTTAAATGGTAATTGAATCTTTTTGATCAAATTCAAGCAACGGCAACTAAACTGCTCAATTTTTCTGCATATGCCAGTACTGTGAAAACAAGAAATTTTGATATTACTGGTACCTCTAAGTCAGAAACTATAATTGCTAGATCCTCGAAATTTGGCAGGCTGTTTTGCGCTATTACGTTCAACCATTTCCTAAAATACCAATGTAAAAAATAAATTTTTTCAAAAGTTATTAACAATTTTCGATTATGACAAATTTCTTGGTTTTTCTCTAATTTGCCAATAAACTAATGCAGTTAGAGAGATGCCCTCGAAGACTTTCTTGTAGATAATTTAATAACGAACAACTTTTATTCAAAACTTTTTCCGCTAAAATCAGTACTTTTCAAACCGCAGAGGTAAATACGAAAAAAAGTGCTGAAATCACACTTTGATTGTTTATTGTTAATTTACTTTACAAAATTAACCGCTGCCATTCTTATATTATCAAATATAGTTCTAATTTATGTGCTCGAATAACGAGAATAAGGCTTTGGGACGAAATGCTGGTCAGAAAAGTAGCCGTTAGATTCGGTGGTCATTTTTGGCTAACAACAATTGCTCCCGAGTCTGATTCATAAAAGTTCTCCCAGCGCGGCGTAAAGGATTTCGACGCGGGAACTTTTGAAAGGAAGCGACACCGACGAGACGCGCTAATAACCCAATATGAGATGGAAATTTCTGTCGTTAATGCGCAGTTACTTACAATACACAGATCTGCTGCAGTTAAGTAATTATTCGTGTTCCGGACGAAATGGTTTATTTATTGAGAGTGTAGAAATAAGTGCGACACGCGTTTTTTTTATGTATGTATGTTTGTTTACAAGCGTTCTTCCGCTGTCTTGATCCTCATTGCGCGAATCGGCAGTGCGATTCGTGGCTTCAGCCAATACGGTTAGGGGTGGTTTTTTAATCACTCCTAGACTGCCTTAGACCTCGGGTGGGAGTTCGCTCCATGGTACGTGAAGGTCGACCTCCTGTGCAGAGAAGCTGAAAGGCTAATCTGTGACTGCATGGCACGAGGACCGAGTGGTGGGAGGCGTTTAGATGGAAAACTGTAGTGGAAAAGCGCGCTCGTACTGTTTCGAGTCCTCTCGGTAATTATCGGTTTGGGCCTCGAGTCTCAGCGGCGTTGAGATTTCGGCGGCGAGGCCAGCGCAGGGGTGGCGAGAGACCGTGGTGTCGGGCGGTGACACTTCGCTCTAGCCCCTCGTGTTAGTTAGTTCGCGAGTTTTAAATTCACTTTGCTTTAATATTAATCTTTTCTTACTTAGCTTTAGTCATTATACTTAATAAATTAGTTGCGTGTGTGATTTTAATTTTATTTATCTTTATATTCTATTTTATTATAATATATTTATTTAAACAAAATTTTTATTTGTGTGTATCATTTTTTAACCTTTTCCCTTGCTTTATCCACGAACAATTCGAGTGCTATATATATTATATAAAAGTCGAGAAGCCTGCAGGTCCGAACCTGTTTGATTTTTCGCAGACGTATCATAAATATATTCGCCAATATATATTGGCGAATAGCTATATAGCTGTGATGAGGGGCAAAACCGAGCCCATTAACTGATGACTATATAATTACGCATATACCTGCGCCGTGTGATCGAGGCGGTATATATATACTATGCATCAAAAAACTCCTCTACCTTTGTTTGCGATTGCAAATGACTGAAATTTAAATAAGATTAAATTATTTAATGAAAATACTACCGTGAATCATACGTGTGTAACTGTGTACCCATATATTTATAGTAAATAAATATATTTACATACTTTTTTGATATGCGGTTATACGTACAAGTTATAGCCTTTGCTCCCTAGACAAAGACAAAGAGTGTACTAATTAAATTGCCTATGTTATTAAGGGGACACACCACCTTTAAAAATCGAAAAATTAATTATTTTTAATTTCACACAGATAAGTTGGATTGATTTGAAATTTTGTATACATACGTAACACAACTTTATCTTTATTTGAGAATTTAGTCCTAATGTATCCTAATGAAAAATCAAACACCGAAAAGCACTGTCCACACGATTCCAGGACAATGTACGGCCCAATCGGGCTGAACATTTTTTGATGTATATCAATACTCTTAAATGTATACTCTTAAAAGCACTAGTTTTGGTATGAATGGCGGAAATTTAATTTAAATGAATAGAAAATTTTTTAAAAATAGAACAAGTCGAAAATAATGAAAAATAAGCTAAATCAACTAAATTTTTGACTTGTTTTATTTTTAAAAAGTTTTCTATTCATTTAAATTAAATATCCTCCATTCATACCAAAATAATCATTTTTTCAAGTTTTAAAGGTGGTGTGTCCCCTTAACTTAGTTTTATTTTGTATGTAAAAAAATATCTTAATTTCTTTAGATGAAAAATTTCTTTCTAGTGCGTGTAAGATGCTCGAAAAAACGTCCAAACCAAGGCTTCCAAACACGACGACTTTATTTACTGTGTACACGTATTTCCGTGAAATAACTATAATCAAAACAAAGCGCAATCAAACTCACAAGTCAGGAGTATGCTCTTTCAATATTCTTCAGTAACAGTAGTGATTTAATCGTGCCGTGCAGCACATAATATGAATATGGATCGCAATAATGAATCCAACTCTGATTATGACAGTAAATTACCAGTGGAAGTACTTGAACAAGCCAACGTTATTTTTTTAAACTGATTACCACAAAAATCAAAAAAAAAAACCGTTGTATACAACGAACTTAAAAAGTAGCGTAAATCGAAAAAAACAGCAAGTTTTTCAGAAGAAATTTTTCTTATTTATTTTAAAGACTTGTCACAATAAATATAAACGAAGGAAAGTAATATTATTATAAAAATTTATTCTCTTAAAAATTAGATTAATTTTCAGTACAACTTTTCTCCCTTATTTCACTGATTTATATTATCGTATATTCAAATAAACTTTAGCTTGAACTTTAGCATCGTCAACAATGTTAAAAGATAATCTAATTTTTCATTACATAACTTTGTTACAATTAAATCTTGTTATTTAATAAAAATCTTATCTTATTTATATGTTATCTTATGTTATATTATTTGTTTTAAAAAAATAATTACATAGCATTTGGCGCTCTCGTATGGGAAAATACTATATGCAACACGGGAGCATAGGTGTTTGCAGACTTGTGCAAATTGTTATTTTGCACGAGTTTTGCTCCCTAGTTTCACAATGTACTATTGTCGCTATCTCTAAATTAAGCAGACCAGCTTTTTCACAACATAAATAATAAATTAAAAATTCGGATAAAAATTCAAATATTATATTCCAAAAAACTACAGTAAAAGTTAGTTAACAATTATTGCGAATAAACGTTTATAATTGCTCAAGAATTTAAATGGGTGCTTGCATGGTACATAAACTTCACCGGGGGTTGAGTCTCCACCCACTGCGTTTGCATGAAAGAGGGGATGGAGCGGGCCTTACAACAGCTAGAGGCGGAACCAGACAAACCGAGGGGATGCAATGATAGTGACATCTAAAGTCCAAGGGCCTCGGCAATATAAATAGCATCGCAGAACCCGGTAGAGACAGTTTAACGCTAGATCTTGAACCATTGCAAACTACAGTGAAATCAAGTGTGCCCCTGCCTATACCAAGCCAGAATATAACGGTGTAGCTCTACTAATTTTGTTGTTTAGTAGTCGAGGACAGTGTTCAGTATCAGATCTTCTATTCAATAGTCAACGTGAAGGGTTCTATCATCGAGGAAGAGCTCGATATTTCTTTCAAACAAGGTACCGTAATTTTCAAAAAGTGCTCATTCGTTTTCTGCTGTTCAATATGTTATAACGTTTTTTTCATTTATGTTACAGCCGACTACATATTAAATCAGCAGACACTCTACCAAATGGACGTAGCAGATATAACAAACAACAACAATAACGTCAGTATCGACAAAACTGCAAAGGAGGAAATCAAAACTGGGGCATTTCCAATAAAAATAGTAAAAACCGGATTATACTACGAATTGATTTACCAGCAATATCCGTGGAGCGATATCCAGGACGAACCGTCATATTCAATGGATCCTCATCTAGAAAATGGGGATTTGATGATGTTGAATGAATTTCCGGAATTAGGAACCAACGATTTGCCAGAATATGATTGCCATGAAGATACCGTTGACATCACATCTGGTAAGAATAATTCCCATATCTATACTGATTTTATGTAAATTTTCTATTTTTCAAACCTGCGCTGAATTTCTAATATCTTACTTACTCAAAATTAACAAATATCTTTTCTATTAATATTACAGATCCTAATCCCTCATTAATGGATCAAGAAACGTCAGCACGGAGCGTTAAGAAAAAGAATCCGCAGCTACTGAAAAGAGTACTTCGCCAGAGAAAGCAAGTAAATTATCAGCCAATCAAGAAGCGAGTCCAAACTAAAAAAGCAATTAAGGGCAAGACATTATTCGTTTAATTATTATTATAGCGTAAAGTTTAGTTTAGGAAAACTGTATAGTACAGTTATATACTGTAACGAAGCGCACAGTTATTTACTTGATATGGACATACTTGGAAAATAAAATCTGTAAAATTTTTGTAAAGTAAAGTCTTATAAGCGCACTGACTGATAATTTAATTGTAAATAGGGATTGAACTATTAACTGTAAGATTTTAGTGTATACTATAGTGTTCAATTAGTTATTTTCAGATGTTATCTATTAAATCTAATAAAAAAGCCAATATCTAATAAAAAACATGATTCCATAATATATTTAAACCTTCCTTACTATACATTCCTTTATATTATTTCTTTCCTTTGCATATGAATAAAACTCAGATAACTATAGTACTCTAAGTAGTCTCTCGTTCAAATATTATTACTTGTATAATAATATAATAATAATATAATGTTTTGGATATTATGAGTACGTTATGTATACTAAATTATAATAAATAAGTGTATATTATTAGCATGAATTGTGGATAAGTAGATGAAACAGAAAAAAGTACGACTTAAAAACAATTTATATTTATTTTTATAATTCTTATTATTAATTTTGATTATTGCATATATTAACAAATAAAGGTTATTCTAAGAAATCTTTAAAAACTAATGAATATACAATAGCGAGCCTAACCTAATTGTCGGTTTTTTTTTGCATCTTTGCATTCATCGTCATTTTTATCACACATCTCGCCTAATAGTTCATTCTCGACGTTAGGATATACTTAGACATTTAGAAGAGTATTTTGCAGAAGATATACTTATTTATAAGTCCAGGAAGGACACAATTATTATTTTTCGCGATATAGGAGGTAAATTGTTGTAGAATAACTGGTAGAAAAATCGCGAAGAAAGTGCAAAAAAAACGGCGTACATTAGACAGGAACGAACTATTAGGCCAGATGAGTGATAAAAATTACGATGAATGCGAAGATGCAAAAAAACGGCAATTAGATTAGCCGCGCTTCTGTATATTCATTAGTTTTTTAAGATTTAGAATAACTTTTATTTGTTAATATATATAATAATCAAAATTAATAATAAGAATTTTAAAAGTAAATATAAATTGTTTTTAAGTCGTACTTTTTTCTTCTTTATCTACTTATCCACAATTCATCCTAATAATATACACTTATTTATTATAATTTAGTATACATAACGTACTCATAATATCCAAAACATTATATTATTATTATATTATTATTGAATTACTAATACTTACTCGATTTTTAATCAATAAAACACGATTAAAAATTGTAATAAAATTTTTAATATTTAAATAATTTAGTTTAAATAATAAATTTACATCTAATGACAACAAAGTTGTTTTCTACTCGTGTTATCCCGTATTAAAAAAAAAGAGCACTATCGCCTTTTTTCGACACTGAATATACAATTAATAATTGACTTTAGAGTAACGGCTAATATATAACTAAAAAGTATAAGTCTTTAACTGCAGCTACAAATTTGAAAAATCGCAAAATCTCGTTTATTTACGGAGCAATGGTTTATTATAAAAAAAAACCTATCTTGGTTCCTAATGCTTGCAGAGGACCAACTTTTCTTCTAAATTTAGATAAAAATAGTAGCTTTTCAGTGAACTTTATTCGATTTTGATCGGCTTAAAATGTTGTCTCTGGGGATAATGTTAATTAAGATGGTTTTTTGAACTATTATCATTAAGCGACCGCGCGACTTTCCATTTTTTTTCGAAAATTAAGAAACTTGCTTTAACAATGGGGCTACGGTCTATATAGCCGTCCGGTTGTCGTTCTATATATACAATATTGCAACTGACGCGCAGATCGTCCGCGGTTATATACACGCAGTCGTGGAAGCGATACATTTCGCGAACAGCCGCAAAATACGTCGAAGACTTTCACTGCAGCACAGTAGCAGCAATACACGGCAGAGTCGGCGTGTATTATAGTGTATAATACACGCCGGGATATATATATATAGGAATGGAGCTCGTAATCCGACGATCTGACTTAATGGAGAGTCCCTCCGTGAAATGTGCGCTGCAGACACGTTTCGATGCATCTTCGTACGATGCACCTTGCGGAAGAATGTTCGCTTCTATATACACCTTATGTGTGTACGTGTACTGGATGTTATTTCATTTTTGCGGCTGGCGGAGCATTTCCTCGCTATTAGCGGCACGTCCTTCTCTGAAGCCCGTATATATACTGCAGTGAGCAGTGAAGTGTATACCCCGAAGTACATATGTATATATAGTATAGTACATTTCGGGCAGTTGTAATAATCATTAGAACCAAATGTTTCATACTTGAAAAATAAGCTCTTATTAATTTAAATTGATAAATCTTATTTGTATATAGGTTCTATATTATATCGCCCAGCGAATTTAATTAATACAATAGCGATCGAGTATTCCATATAAAACCGCGCATAAACAGTAGAAAATCACTGAACCGCACAGAGAACCCGACAACTTTCCTCATCCTCACTTTTCCTCATACGCTATAACTATAATAGCCTCCATATAACACATCGCACCTCTCGATACACAAAGCTGTACTCCGAAATAAAAACCGCTCACTTTAAATATTTGCTCCTCGATTTTCCATTCCAGCAGCCCTCCTCTGCTCCGAAATAGAAAAACCAGCTCGCGCGATAAAATTCATTTTTATACACTCTCTTGCCCGCGCGCTAAGAGATTTTTTTTGGGCGAGACGCTGCTTTCTCCCGCGCGATTGACAAACAGCGCCGGGCAGAGATTGCCTCCTTTGGTCGGGCGCCGCTGTCACGGATCTTTCGGATAAAAAGCCTCGCGACGCCGCACGAATAAAGAGACGCGAGCGGGTTGTATCAAAACGTCTCCGGGGATTCGAGCCGACAGCGCTAATCGCTGTACCTTTGTATATACAGAGGCCGATGCAGTGGGTATACTTGTGCGGAGGTCTTGTTTTAGAAGAAGAGGAGGAAGGGTGGGGGAAACGTTGGGTTTGTTGAGTTGGAGGCTTTTTTCGAGGATTTATGGGGGAGATAAGCCGTCGCGGGGAAAATGGAGTATATATACGTGGACGTGAATTGAAATGGAGTTTTAGCGAATTTATGGCTTTTGTTTGGGCAAAACCAGATGTGACAGTTTTACTTTTCTTTTTCGTTGTTCTATACAAGTTCATGCGCGCAGAGATGTAAACTCAAGACGTTCGAATTGATTTCTAAAAGAAAAATGATCGACTTATTCGTGTTTAGATCGTGTATTTGATCATTACGGCAAAAACCGAAAAGAAATGAAAGACGCCTAAAGCGACTGGAAAATAACATGTCGGGACAAAGATCGCAGTTATAGCATGAGTGGCCTAAACTACAGACCCAACAAGCACACCTCTATATCTACAGTTCGAGTATAGATAATAATGAGGGAAATCGAAAAGTGCCTCTGCGTCATCTATCTTTCGTTCGGTACACTATATACATAGAACTATTTTGCTTATAATCACGTATTTTTTTTTACCGATTTTCGTTAAAACATATATTATCACTTATTATAATTATATTCTAAAAGATAACCACGAAAATCAATAACATCTTCGATATTTATGTAGGTTATGCATTCGATTCAATGTCAAATCGAAGTTGCCGTATATATATATATATATATATATACATAATGTACGCCGTTCCCGATGCGATCAATGTTCCTGACATCCATATATATGTGTACGACAGTTGAGGCTTACTTTTGACGGTAAACAGGATTCCCAAAGTAGAAGTTACTCCGGCATTGACACGATTCCACTGGAATCAGCGTATAATTTGCATATTTCATTCAATTTACTTCGATTCGATATATAGCCGAGGAAAACCGCTAATAAACTTCTTATAATACAGCTGCACTCAGTCACGGTAATATAACCGCCTTTTCCTACATAAATGTCTACAAAAACCCAAACAAATTGCTATGCCAACCATAAAAATAAAATATAGTTGCTGTAAGACACTCCCCATAAGGAAATCATTTCGATCTAATTTCTCAACACTCGCGATATCCGTCCTAATCGCATTCCTCCACGCAAAAATGTAAAAGTTATACCCGTGCTCATACAGGATCGTTAGACGCGCACAAGTGCGAGGGAACATAATGTTGTTAAAACAAACGCCGATCGTTAATGGCGAAAAACAGTTTGGTGTATGTGACTTTCTAAAACCACGACCTAACGAGCCGCGCAGCACACACTTGCTCGTTTCCGCGTGTATTCGTCTATACCTATGGAAATTAATTCCAGCGGAATAATTAATCGCGCTGACGAACAATAGACTTTACTCATAAAACAATTGGCTGTAATACGCGCGAAATTTAAGAATAAAAGAGCGAGCGCGTTGAGGGGGTGGACTTATATTATATCGTATAGTGACCTTTAGAGCTACTGGTGTGCATCGCGGGTTTGTTTATCAAAGAGCAGAGTCGAGGGACTGCGGTGCAAGACTGCGTGCGATTACACGCTTATCGTTATTTATTGGAAAGTGGCCTGTGAATTTCGCGCGATCGATATATGAGTGGCGCTATTTATATCGGATGTGCGATCTTGAAAAATGAGGCGAGGTTGATATTAATGGGGGGCGGTTTGGTAATTTTAGATTGGATATTTTTTTCTGTGCTTTCGTTCGCGCGACGTAAATCGATTTACAAATTGAACGTTAATTTGCGGTTATGAATTTTATGATTATATAGCCACGATGTCGCGCTTGAAATCTTGGAAGAGCGATTATAATTAATCAAAATTATAGAAACGCAGAGATAAGTATATATGCATATATCTCTGCCTTTTGCAAGTTGGATTGGTTAATAATTTAATGATAAGTATTATCGCTATATCACTCTTTGGTACGCTTTATCAGTGCACTTAATTAAGAATAGCGAAAGATAACATTTTTTGATTTAATAACACTTATAAAATTAATCGATCGGTATATTTTTATTGCGGTTAAAATTTCTAAAATAATCAATATAACCATCAAAACAGTTTAATAATTAGGTGATTCCCGTGTACGAGTCTGCTTTGTCGCACCCGAACGAAGAGCTAGTCAAATGCAGGTAAAAAAATATAGGGAGAAAGGCCAGTGAAAAAATATTTTGTTTAACACAGCTATATATATATGTGGATATATAATTTATAACTTTAAACGTAAAACTGTTTAAAAGTAAAGGGACAAATAATATAGCTGCAGCAAAATAATAGCTAATATTTTTACTTTCGAAATATTTATACCTATATATAGACAGATAATTCATTCAACTATGTATACAGTATACACACAATATCAATTTTACATCATCGTAAAATTACACAGGTTAAACTGAACGGCACCAAAAATTCAATCCAGACCCCAATCAAAAGTCTGTCCTCGCCTCCCAACAGCAGTACACTATACGACTCACTACAAGTCAATCGCGCAACCACACCTGCACAAAACCGTCTCCCGGCGATTTTCACGTGGCAAGTCAGCCGATTTGATTGCCGCTTAGCTCCGCACGATCCTCTCCGCTCTTTTCTTTTCTCCATAGAAAGTGAATCGGATGGGCGCGATTTGCCCGGCTCGAAAGAGGAAAAGCGCGAGGGCAGCTGCGGCATTTCGTGCAGCGCTTCGTAATAGCCGTCGGTATATTCGCGTACATATATTTATAGAAGTTGCTACTGCGGCACTTAACGCACGAAATAGCAAGTGTACAGCCGAGTAATGAAGAGAGTAATTAGCGTGCGAGAGGTCGACGGAAAATAAAGCAAAGGCGGAGCCGTGAGTTTATATATACACACACAGGGCCAGTCTGAATAATGCTGTTTTCCTTCGTGGACGTTTGATGGAAAATAGCGGCGCACGAAGGCGATTTCGTTTCAATTGAACCGGAGAATTTACGTAACTGGGTTGTCTGTTTTTTTTTTTTGCATTGTGTACGTACCTTCGGAGTGGGTGTATATAGGGGAGGGGATGGTGATTTGCGTTTTATGGAAGCGTTGCATGCGGTGCAGGTCATGGGAAAAAAATGTTTTTTTACAACGTTATTGGGCTGCTAGAGGTATATAGAAAAGTTGTGGGATCGCGAGTAATTGCGGTGTAATGGACGTCAATGTATAGAAATTTTATATACGTGTAATAACTTGTTGCATTAAAGTGTGACGTAAATCAATGTTGGGGTGATCGTTAAAGTTATTATTAGTCCGAAAACCTTATTTTATACGTCTCTTGGATATAGCACGCTATATGATGATACTTATGCAGCGTAGAGTATATAATTTGCAGCTTTTGATATTATTATTAAAGTGGTTTAACTATACGATATAGCTATAATAATCAATCGCACATATTACGCCATGTATTATAACGAATGATTGGTGTGTATATATAGTAAGACGGCTTTCGCAATTTCTTGATTAATCCTCTATCATTATACTTGCAGAATAAATCCCATACGTATATTTGATTATATTGTCAAATAAAATCCATACGCACGTCAGCAAAATATCTAACACATCGCCACGAATTAATGGCTGTTAAACGAGTTCATCGATCTCCCCGCACAGCTTATACGAAACGCGCAACTCGTTAACAACGTACAGTACCTTCTATCACCTTAACAGATAATCACAAACTTCATTTCTGATGAAACTATACACGACGCCGATAAATTTTCGGTGTTTCGCAACATCTCCACCCGCCCACGTTATATACACGGTAAACTGCAATAAACCCGCGTCAGACACCCGTATAAATTCAAAACGCAGCCTACTTCCCGCGTCGTCATCGTCAAATCCGTGCTTTATCATTCAGCCTATATGTATACATGTAATGGCATACGCTGCAAATGCGGCTGACTTCGCAGAAACTCTCTCGACGATTTTCAGTCGCTCATCCAAAGACGCGCATCGCTGCATGTCTGGCGATGCCAGAATCGCGGCTTTATTGCGTTATCGCGCCAGGAAAGCGGAATCTCCCCGGAGGGTAACTTCCGCCGATCGATTTGCGGCTGTCGCGCGACTTTTTTTCGCGACGGGGCTTCGGAAATTCGATTCGATGAATCTATCGAGTTTGGCCGCGTTTATACTTATTTGACGCGCGAGAGTCTCTCTCGCGTTGAGGAATGTTGGTTTTGGAAGGAGATAAATTTTCTCTGCGGTGATTTTATGGTAATCGATAGTTTTCAGAACGACGCCGCGGGCCTGTCGTTGTAAATCGTGGATATTGGCAGTAACGTCGAACTTGATGAACACAAAGGAGTTATACTCGGGCTTGTATAGTTTGCGAAAGTTCGAGAAAACAAGTGTATATAAGAAGTAAGTTTCTGATTTCCATTTTTAGAGTCAGTAAATAATCTCGATTCTGAATTTTTCACGTCAATAACAGATTGTTTATATCTTTATATTTCGCAGTAGGCACAGCAAGAAAATGTAAAACACACGACGTCATTCTCGTGCATATTACGAGAGACACGCAGTAGTCCCATTTCCATCCAGACGCATAAAACTCATGCACAGACGTACCTATAAGACGACTGCTATATTGAATCGCCATTCATCCCCGCGCGGGAAAAACAGTCGACGCATTCAAGTCTCGCTCGTGTATATATGGCAATTAAAACGCAGCCCTGAGAGACTATACACATCCGCGCTGTCGCGCAATCGCATCTCCCGAGTCCACTTGAAAGTCAAGGACGAAGGGGGGAAGTCTCCGCGCAATTAGGTCTTTTTGCCGTTTGTGCGGACGTCGTCGTAGTGCATATGCGGAGAGACATGACGCGACGTTGGATATATCGTGTTTCTACGCGGTTATATACAACGGGAATTGCACAATGAGAGGCAAGTCGAGAGAAAGAAGTATTCGCTATCTGCTGACGGAGAATGGGATCTTGCCGTCTTGAGGATTTCTCATCGAGGATGTATATTTTGCATTTTAGATTGTTGTCCTTTTATTGCGTTTGAAAGTACGGTTTATTCGACTATTTATAAAATTTTAATACTATACTCAATTATTGAGTATAGAAAAATAATATCGACGTTAATTTTCAGTTCGGCTCGTATTTTCAAAAGGTTCCACCAAAACTATAACAACCGAGTAATTAAACATCTGTCAAATTATTCATCAAGTTGATTTCATTTTATTGTGTGCGAAATTCTACGAAAAACAACGGTATATAGCGTATCCACCTGTGCCGGTCATATATACTCATAACTGTTTCTCCAGTTTGAAAAAAAATAGTTCCTTCCGTTTAACAAATTGTTGAACATTCACATAATAGAAAAGCTTTAGAATATATAGGAGCATTAGAAAAATCACGATAATGACAGAATACGGGCTTGTATATAAGTGGCTACTTCTATATGCATACATTTAATGCAGGCGCCAGTAGGCAGTATAGTATATAGCGGTGTCTGTTTACCTGAATCGTGATTTGTGTAAGAAAATAATTACCGCACGTCTGCAATAATCGCACCCGGTGTGCCGTAAACCACACAAGGCCTCTGCTGCTTAAAATGACACCCGAAAAAATGTTCTTAGTCAATATGGATAGAGTCGGAACAACAAGATAATTATGCAAAATAAAACTACAGCAACGAGTAGTCCCAGATATATATACAAAACATACAAAGTAATTAAGCGAGAAAACCGCGCGTACAATATTATAAACTCAACTATATATCCGTGAATTTACGACACCATTTTACCTTATCCCCGATTTCTTTTGTCTCTCGCAGCCCTATATACACCCCACCAGCAACAGCAACAGCAGCGGCAGTGAGAAGAAAACTTCACTTGACCCGCATGTCTGCGCGCCAAAGCCTCCCATTAATTACCCCCCTGTCTTCCCCACATCAACGAAAACTAGATTCCCGACGCGCGCACGTAAACAAAGGCGCCAACGTACACGCGTCCCGAAAGGAAAATTCACGGGATATCCTCGCGATCAGAGCCGCGCGAGGTTCGCTCTTATATGAATTCGCACAAGACTCGGTGAAAAAAAAAAATGTTGCCGAGTCCATATATAATAGTACACGGACGGGTATAGCGGCGAGTAGGCGCTAATTAGAAGCGCATAAGACCGGGTGTAATTTAGTGTGAGCGCGAGCAAACGAAAAGAGTTGTTGTGTACATCACGTGTGTGTGTGCGTATATATATATGTATAGGCTCGTCGGCTCATTCACGGTTCACACGGTCCGCACAATGAATTATGCGAGTAGGAATTGCAGCCCGCTGCACGTTTCTCTCGTGTGTATATATACAGTGGAAAATGCTTCCCCTCTTGCTCAGGATTTGCCTGCGTTTATATATATATAGTATATTGACGATGACGCTGAGGGAAAATTGTTTTGCCGATGCGGTGTATAAAGTTTTGTCGAGTGTATATTGTTATATATTATACGCGAGAAGAGTTTTCCGTAAAAAGAGACGTTTCGAATTCCCGCTTGGTCAATCGCGACTGTTTGTGTGAAATGGTAGAAACCATGTTTAATTAATCTGTATATACACAAGAATATTAATTGCAAGATACGACGCTGAATGAGATCAATTGTCGCGCAATGATCTAAAAGAATCACTGGATAAGTAAGTATATAAGAAATCTTACTCTCCGAAGCAGAAAGAGCTCTTTTACAGAAGCGAACAGTAATCATTCGATAGAACGTGCTATAATAGCCCTCATTCATCTATTTACAGTCGAGCGAGATAAAGTTTTACGATTAAGACGTAAAATTTTTATTTTACAGTCAACAGCGGTGCGGATGACGCATTGACAAAACTTACATATGCGGGAAAACCTTTTTTTCCTCTGCCGTTATGGGGTAAATCCCGAAGACTACGAGGTATTAGGGGTAATCCCTGATTTTAGACGAGTAAACAAAAGTATACTTTGACTTCTCCCTTCTCTTTTATCTATTTTTTCTACCAGCTATCGCAGTACAGCAATTCTCTACAAAAAATATCAAAATAGTGTACATCAAAGCTACAAACGATCTCCTTACCTTATACACACAGAACAATTTCTCAAAAAAATCACAAAAGCTCAAAAAGTTTCCACCCCCTCATCAAGCCCGACAAAAGACGCGAATCGCGTCGCGCGCTATCAATAATCCGTCTCTCTCTCTCTCTCTCTCTCTCTCTCTCTCTCTCTCTCTCGGCCTATACTCTTATATACCTATACACACATGCGAGGGCCGTTTTCCGGGCGAGGGCTTTAATTGCCGAGCTCGACGCGTGCTCGAGAGCTCGTCTTGGCGATGGGAGGAGAAGCGTCTCGCGCGAGCTTCCGAATCGGGCTCAGAGTATATAGTCTGCGTGCAGGTTCAGAAGAAGTTTGCGAGATTCTTTGGGACGACATACGCCGCGGCCTTTTTATCGCCGATGGCAGCAGTGCGTTGAACTTGATTGCCGTATGGGTGAACTTATGCGGTATATATATATTTGATCGAGATGATTGAGAACAGATTTTTAGGTGTGTATTTAAAGCTTGTAGGATGAATCGTGATTTGTTTCTTTGTTTATTGGAAGATGAATCGCGTATAATTTAATTCAAAGTGCTCTTCAATTTGCTAATCAAAGTCATTCCGAGTATACTGAGATACAAAACGATGCGAATAAGGGAAGAGCGCTCCAGTAGATAAAATATATATGAATATTCAAGCCGCGGCAATTCCTCTGAGAGCTCTGGAGTATTATCAATATTCTAGATCTGCGCCATTAGAAATGATGGATCATTGGAATAAATCGCATCCGCTTCTCGCGTGCACCGAACGAATTTCTGCGCACTTTTCCGATTTCGCGAAATCACATATGTATATATATATAATATAATTAAGTCGCTATATCCATACACCGATAAATAAACGGGGAAAGTTCGCGGAAAATAATAAACGTGAAATAGATAAACTAAATATGCGCCGAAAGTAGGGAATATATATATACGTATTTGATTCAAGATTGTTCACCGTATGTATGATTATCAGCATCGCAGCAGGAAAAAGTCCTTAAAATCAGCTCGGACTTTTTCCAAATATCGACTCGTACGCGAAATATCCACGAGCTTTTTTTGCGCGGGAAAATTAAAATTTCAAAAATACCGCGTCAATATATCTCCGCAAGTCCAGATATACGGGTATATTATTTACGATCTCGCGGTGACCGGCAACTTCTTATAATACTCCGCACACGCATCCCCGGCGAATCTCCCTATATATACGTGCATAACGCGCGCAAAAAAAAATATATATATATATCTATATAATACACAAACTGAAAAACAAACGATATCCCGCAAGCTTGTCGTCTCTTCTCCGCACCCATAATTCATCGGATCCCAAGCGTGCAGTCGTCGTCGTCGCGTCTTCTCGGCGAACCGTATCGCGACTCGTGCGCCGCGCCGCGCACTGACCCATAAATATATACGTCCACCCATGATGTCCATCGCGGCGCGAGTGTATATATATAGGAATACCTAGCGGGTAGAATCTGTAACGTCGAACGGTATATATACCGCCTCGTCGTCGCGGCCAATCGGAATACATTTTCTTTTCCTCGATTCTGCCAATGTACCTGGGTGTGTATGTATATGAAAGACTGCAGACTGAGTAGCACACATACCCAGATTCGAGAGACCGAGCGCAGCTGCGCTGCTTCGGCAGTTGTTTGCACAGGATTTTGCATGGGTTTTTGGAGGTCCACGTGCTGCTGCACGCGATGTATATGTATAACAGCTGCTGGTGCTGTTCGACACGTGCAGTCGCACACATATATATACATATGTATGCGCTTGTCATTTTCGGGTTAAATTTAGGCGACGTTTCGAAAGAGCACGTGTACTGCGACTTTCTGAGCAATATTACGAGTACACTATGCAATACAAAACCCGAACAATTAACAGCTTCCGAAACAGTCGATCGAGCGTATAAAAAATACTCCTTGCAAGCCATTTCTGAATCGCGCGGAAAAGCTACATCTCGCGGGCGCCGCGACTCTGTCGCAATACGCGAAAGTGATTTATGCGCGTAAAACGCGAGGGCGAGT
Organism: Muscidifurax raptorellus; assembly: GCA_020010945.3. NCBI lineage: Eukaryota > Metazoa > Arthropoda > Insecta > Hymenoptera > Pteromalidae > Muscidifurax > Muscidifurax raptorellus. The sequence continues at coordinate 36,709,791 of CM052077.1, read as the reverse complement.
CGCGGGCTGATTTATTCCCGAGGCCATGCAAATCGTTCGGCTATAATACACCTATGGACGTTTTCGCTTATTTTCCCGGGTTCTGGTCACGTGCGTGGAAGGAAGTAACGCGTGTCCATAGAGGCGACTATATATATGCACCAGCTTGATTAATCGGCGTCGGATGTTTATTATGACGACGAGCTGCGCGCGCGTGACACTTTGAGTTATTTCATATTTATTGCTGTGGATTAATTTGCGTTTTCATGATTTTGCGCAATAGCGATTTTTCGTCCGCTCGTTTTACGCGTAATCCGGTGTGGCGCGATCGGCAGCGATATCACATAGGATCAACAGGTATGTGGAGCATATATCGTTGTTTATTAGTCGGTCGCGCGAATATGACGTACTTATTGATATTTTCCTTATCTACATATAATTGGGCTACTGCGTCATCGTTCATTGCGTAATAATAATACGTGAATTATTTCAATATTTTCTATTAATTATTGCGTCTATAACTTTTAAATCGAATTGCGTATAATAGTATGTCGCGGATAGGTCCGATTCCACGCGTATTATTATATCCATTGTTATTCCGATGAACTTTCGTCAGAGTCCAAGGCAGCTATTTTTAGCAAAAAGGAATACTCATCACGTCGTTATGAATCATTTCTCTCGGGAAGAACCTGTATATGTCTAAACTTAAAAATTATTCAACCGTACGATTATCAAATTCAAACGTATAGCACGGATACTCTATCTCTTGACCGCTATAAGTATCCCACTCGACACATCGAAAAGTTTTAGCCAGTATATTATCGGGTCAAACGAGAAAAATCGGGAAGCTCCGGGAGCCACAGCAGCAGCAGCACTTGCTTGCCGATCGAGCGCTGCAGCGCAGATATATTGGAATGCGGACCTTATATATATAGGTATATTATCGACTGTAGTCTTTGCAAGGTGTCGCGTTGATGAACTTGTTCAGAGTAAACGAATATAACGTAGTAGGCTGGTGGAAAAACGATGGGTTAGATGAGGTCGTCTATAAAAAAAAGTAGTTTCGATATGACTATATACATATATCTATATTCAGTAGAGAAAGACGAGACTCGATCTATCACGTCACTGCGATGCGATTACATACATCGAATACCTGCTTCTTTTTTTCGATTGAGGTCTCGTCGTTTTTACGCTGTACGAGAAAAGTCGAGCTACTTCTATTTAAATTCAAGATTACATCAACGGTACAATCTTCAATACAGATAAAGCAGTTATGCAAATATATACGCGTAATCCTATACATTTATATATATACGTGCAATCCTTCCTTGTTTCAGCTTTGAAACATTCCAAAACATAATCTCACTTCCTCGTCGATCTCGTACCAACGAAGGAACGCGAGATTCTCACTACGCGTGCATTACGACGTCCAAACAAGAAAAGACGCACAGGTGACGTGTATTAAAAAACAGAAAAGACACTCTTATCGCGTTTCCTCATCATCCAAACTCACACCATACCGTCTCAACAGAGATAAGCAATAATTCAAATTACCCAATAGAGATATCCGAGGTAAATTCACTGGCGACGGTAGCGAAAATGAAACTATGACAAAATCCAGCGCGATATTCACGTTACATACACGCGGCGCAAAGTAGTGTTGGCGGCACGGCAGTAAACAACAGACTGGAGTCTGTCGGCGTAGCCGCGCGCCGAGTAAGTGTATAGCGGCGCGTCGATTCTCGGCGGCTCGATGCTCAAGCCTCGTTCACAACGGCGCAGCTGTTTTATTATTGCTGCACCGGAAACCATCGGAGGGGCTGCTGCGACGACTCGAGGATTTGTTTTCTCTCTTTTTGTTCGCTTCACCGATGATGCATATTTTTTTTTCTCCGTTTTTGGCACGACGTGTGCGATCTCTCGAGGTGACTGTCCTCGAACTGCGAGAGAAAGAGAGAGAGAGAGAGAGAGAGAGGGGATATACCTGATTTTTAATGCTTTCTTCTCGAGGTAATAGCATTTTCTTTCCTTTTTGCCTCTGGATAATGCACATTGTTGATGATCGCTTGATGGGGGGACACTCGCGGCTGCGTTTCGCTGTCTGGCTTGTGTATTTCTTTATGATCTCTCGGCTGTCACGTTTGTTAGGATTTGCGATATGCTTATATTGTATGTACAAATTCGAGTTGCCATTTATTTTACATTAGGCGATCGATGTAAAAATTAACGTCCAAACTGCGATTATTCTATATTTATAGCTGTATCCAAGCGATCGATCATATTATAGACGGCACGCGCAGGAAAATTACGCGCGTTTCCCACATTTTCCATCTGACCCCTTCTCATGTATCCCAACTCTTTCATCGCAGTCCGCAGAAATTTTCTCTCCAAATGATACAGGACCATGTGTCCCATCGTCCTATACATGCCCAGAAGTGTGAAGTACGCCTAAGCCGAAAATCTGCACAAAGAAACACCTTTCCTCTCTCCCACACATTCTTTTTCTCTTTCTCACTCTCTTCCTCGCACAGCGTTCTCCCTTTCCTCCGCTCATTCTTTCGATCTATAAAACGTCTTGCTTCGCGCTCGCTTTTTTTATGCGTCTGATCCTTTTTTATCCCTCGTGTATATCACCTCCTCAGTTTTCTCGAATTTTTGGACCGACTGCGTCGCTGCGTTTCATAATGCAAATTTTTAACTTTTCTCCCTGTCTCTCTTTCCCGCGACTATATTATGTGAATAGCTCGTTTCTGCATTTTCCTCTCCGCGTCTCAATAGTCATCCCTTCCTTCACACATACACACACCGCATCCTCCCTCTAAGCCCTCTCATTCTCAGCATCTCTCGTTTCATCCATCTGTGCGTCTTTGAACGCCGTCGTCACGATGCAGAACCTGCTGCAGCAGCAAATGCGGGTATATAGTTGTGTACATCGTGTGTATACATATATATATATATATATATATATACATATATGTGAGAGACTCGAAGAACTTTCGGAATATTCTGGTGTTATGAAGAATTTAAGGAAACAAGTAACACACGATGCTCAATTTTTCATCCTTTGTACAAACGACAGTGTGGAACGGCCCACATATCCCCGATCCTACACGCCTATATATACACCTGCACGAAGGGATTCCGAAGAAAGCCGGTCCCCAAAATCCAGACCCCAGAGTGCTATGCCATTAGGCGAAAATTTCCAGTCTCGGAAAGCAAGAGAGAGGGAGTATAGTCCCATAAGTAAAGTAGCTTCCCAGGGGTATTCCGAGAATCTTCGATGATGCATCGAGTTATATAGGCCTGGTCCATTTGTGGATGGAGAATGGATATAAGCATCCGGAGGATTGCGGTTTCGGCGCTATGCGAAAACGAAGACGAGGAGGAAGATGATTGCGATCGATTCGTGCGTTTATATATACTCTGCAATTATTTCACATAGTTGGGGCCTGAGGTAGAGAAGATGGTTCAATTGCCGGTTTGATGAACCGCCAAAAGTGCTGATAGTATAGAAGATGTTCCGGCATGCAGATGTGGTGTATGGATGTATTTTGAATTTTGATATCGTATTTCAAATTTTATAGCAGAAATCTCAATAAGTTACTCAATGAGATCATTAAATTTGTCGGATTGAACCATCCGTCATGCGTCAAATGCGTATATTCAAAAGATATATAAGTAACCCATCAAGATCGCACGATAATACATCCAACTCCTCCAATAATCCCAATCGAAATCTGACACATGACCACCTGTCGCTGTATATAAATATAATCTCTCTCGATCTCGTAATCTCCTTAAAAGACTCTCATCGCTCTATATATTTCTATACCTATACATACATCAGTCTCGAGTTCGCATGAACAGCGTGGACTGCTTATTATATGCGTATATAAAAGCTCGAAAGAGGCTCACCTCGTTGTTGTCGAGCGACGGTGGTGGTGGCGGTGGCAGCGCATCTGCGAGTCTGTTGCACTCGGGTTCAGTGCTCGCCTCGGGCTCGTTATTGCCGCGGCTGGAACTGGTCGAGCGCTGATCGCAACCGTTTCTGTTTCGCTGCTGCTGACGCTGGCGCTGCTTTCTGGGGAAGAATTTTTGTAATTCATATTTTCATGTATTTTTTTAAACTTTAGCGAACGGCTGGAATGCAAGTTTGGGCTAGGATGAGGAAGAGGTTAACTGTGTAATGAAATAAGTGTGAATGATGTACAAAATGCGATAAAAATCGTTTCAATCTTTTTCTCAGCCTGGATTGAGCAGTAAAAGGCCATAGAGAATGCCGGTAAAAAAATTTATTGATCTGTTACTGGCTACAGAAATTGTTCGGAGAGTAACGCTTGTATGTTGTAAAAACTTTCGTAAGCTATCTTCTGATATTTAACTTTTCTATATACATAAATGAGATAAAAATAAGAAGTTCTTCATTCTATTAATGTCTAATCTGTTCAACATTGATTAATTATTTAATCAACTACAAATTTAAAGCTCATCACCTACAAGGAAATTATAGTCCAAACTATAATAACATTATATACTCACTTGAAAAATTCAGGATCACTGAAGCACTTCTCGAGGCTATCGGCACGTCTCAGGCTGGTCGGTGTGCTGGGCGTCGAGCGCGAAGGGCTGGAGCTGCCGTTGCTCTTCTCCTGTTCCTCGTCGCAACTCGGTCTTCGAAGTTTCCCGGACAGTAGAACCGTCGACAGTGAAGTTCCACCGTTCGGAAGAACACGAGTCTCGCCTACGTCGCACATATTGGGCGTTAAGAGTTTCGACGATGCTGTGGACGTAATGTTTTTATATGTGTAGTGAAGTGAAGGATGGGCTGAAACTATATATATATATATATATATATAAGTATATATTTTTTGATTTGTCGAAATCGGTAGAGATGAGATTTACGAGTGATTTTATTTTTAATTTTTTGCATCCGCCTGTCAAATAACTTATTATCGAATCGAGGTCAGAGAATCAATACTACAAAGCAAAATTTAGTTGTCAAGCGATCAAAATAAAACGACAAGGTATGCTACCTCGATCGATTCTCCGAAAAATCTCATCTCTCGGTTGCACACAACAAAACGATCCGTATATAGGCAATTTGGAGCACCGGAGGGAAGCCTATACATTGCCCGCGGACGGTACCACGAAATTTGGGGCAATTTTCCACGGCTATGAAATTCAACGAGCGCGCACAGTATCGAATTTTGCATTGAAATTTCCCACGGCTCGTCAAAGTCAAAGCAGCACAGCAACAACAACCATGTATATACATACACACATCATCCATACCACACACACACACACACACAAACGACTTGGAACTCAAACCAAAGCTCGTGTATACGTTGCGTCAAAGCAACGGCGCGAAATTGATTTATATACGAAAGAATACATTAACCGAGCTAAAAACCGGGTGAATAGGCCGAGTAGTTGCAGGGTCGACCCCAGACGCAGTTATTGACCGCTCGCGACGTGCAGACGATTTTCCCTTCCTTGACTCCGCGGCGGCGGCTGCTGCTGTATATTCTAGCGATGCGTCTCTCTCTCTACTGCGCAACAATGGCACGAGGTGGAAGAGAAGTTCGAAAGATTAATTTTAAATTGCCGGGGTATGTGTGTACGGCGCTGACGGCTTTTCCAGATTAGTCATCCGGGTGGTGTGTTGCGTTTTCATGCAAGGGAGGCTGTTTTGTAGGAGCAGAGCGATGGGAAACGCTCGGGTTTTTCGAGTCGGAACTTTTCGTCTTTTCAGCTCGGGTATAGTAGCACCAAACACATTTTGCTAGTTACTCGATGACCCTTCTCGAAAACAACGGGCCAAAAAAATTGGAGCTGAACGGAAAGACGAGATAGCAGCACTTTCGTATTTTCGAAGGAAGCTGACAATTTTACCACAATAATGTTTGAGGTACGAACGCATCGAGCTTTTGTTTATGCCTTTTTGTCACAAGACTTTGAACTTACAGCTGCGTTTACGAACGCACACTCAGACTATATGGGATCGGCCACGCTGCGCTCGTATTATACGTGCCGTCTCCGTTAATCCTTCACTGAGAAAAATTTTTAATAAAAATTACTGTGTTCTATATTAAAAGTGTGATATACTTTGATTTGTGACAAATTTTACTATGTTACATAGTAATTTTTGCTATATATATAATAGTTTTTACAATATATATAGCAAAAATTACTATGTTACATAATGTCACAAATCAAAGTATATCACACTTGTACTATAGAACACAGTAATTTTTATTAAAAATTTTCCTCAGTGTTTTTATTGTGGTCTCTCTCTAGATGCCTGAAAATTGTATTTATTTCAAAATAAGTATAAACAATTTTTTTTGCTAATCTTTAGTACACATTTTTACATAAAAATTTGGATTTCATTAGTAAAAATTTAATTATTTAAATTACTAGCTACAATAGCTATTACTTGTTATAAAATTTATTTCAAGATAATTTTTGTAATTTTTTTATTACTTTTTTAATACTTTCAAATAGTAAGACGGTAAATTGTAATAAAAACACTGTAATATTTTTTTTTAAACTTTATTGAGATCAATATAGTCTACATTTTCTTGTTCGTTATGTTACAATATACTTAAAAATTACTGTACATTACTTTTGTTTTTTTAGTTTTATTTGCGTTATTTTACAAGCACTAAGCATTATATGGTATTCTATTTTTTAACCAAAATTATGGTTGAAATATTAATTGAAAACGTAATTATACAATACTTTTATATAAGAACCATAAAAGCTCTGGCATAGTCATGATCAAAATTGACGGATTTGTTTAATTCGAAATTCCTTTTATTTATTTTTAAAACCTCTATTAAAGACCAGTTAACATAATTATTCATACTTATTTTTAAATAAATACATTTTTAGGCATCTTGATAGGGATCGTAATAAAAAAGTAATCGCATTCATACGGGGACAGCGGCCGACTCCATAGGCTGGTATGCAGGTAGTAGTCTCTACAATGAGACGTTAAGTGTGCGTTCGTAAACGCAGCGGTAAGTCTATACTTGTAGTAGAAAGAGATGGACAGAGCTCGATTCGTTCGTACCTCACTATTATTATAGGGAAATTTTTAGCTTTCTCCGAAAATACGAAAATGCTTCGAGGCTCTCGTCCTTCGGTTAAGCTCCAATTTTTTATCCGTTGTTTTCAAAAAGGGACGTTTTTGAGGAACTAGCATCATCTGCTTGGTGCTATAATAACTGAGCTAGAAAGACGAAAAGTTCGGACACGAAAAACTCGAATGTTCCCCATTTCTCTATTCATTTCTGGCACGAGCGATTGTCGGATTAAGGGTTTACGCGATGACGTATCCATGTAAATATCGAGAAAAATTTGATACCGGATTTTATGCGAGCATTCAATTAGCTATGAATATTTTTCACGTCCTGTATATAGTTTGTCAAAATTAATATTTCCAAATTATTTTTTACTACTAGCCTCGCAGTCGACCCGTAAAATATTTTACATCGAGCGTCTCGTAATTCGTTGATTTTCATTTACACAGCTCGTCCGTAAAAGTGAATAAGACGAGGCAGCAGCGCAACCTCCTCCTTCGTCAAAAATAAGGTAAAAAAAGCCGCAGAGCGAAAGGAAATGTGGTCTATTAACCCATGCGGCCGCGGCGTCTGAGTCACTCCACCCGCGCAGCCGTCCTTGAGAACAAAAAAAAGTGTGCGACCCGCCCGCCGGCGCGTGTTGACGGCTTCGATCTCGGCTGCGAAGTAAAAAAACATTTCGTCCTGTCTGTGCTACCGCGATATTTCACTTTCACTCGAGCAGCCATCGATGATACAGTAGTACAGCTAGACATCTTGGATATTAATGAAAATTTCAAGTACGCGGGAAGTTAATTAATTACGATGTCGTTTTCGAGGTCGTGACTGAGTTGGAAGGTTATTTTAGGATATAGGGAGTTTCGTGTTTGTTTGCTGGATAGGCATTGTTAGACGTTTGATGGATCGTCTGCTTCGATTGATACAGTCCGTATATATACGGGGACATTTCAATGATCCTCGGGAAATTATTATCAGGAATTTCGCGTAAAAAAAAAAAAAAAAAAAAAATCACTCTGAATCGAGAATCACCCATTAATCCAGTGACACTCGAATTACTAAGCAAATTCAAACTCCGTACGGAATAAACAAAAAAGTACTTATAGCTGCGCGAATGAGGGCCGAGTCCCACGTGCGGACTGAGCATTTCCCGATATACGCAAACTCGAGACAGACACGCCATATAGACACAGAGTGGCTCTTTTTGTGCGAAAAATCGATATAGCCCATAATCTTCCATTAACCCAATTTCCAGCCTCGGTGAATCACGTTGTATGTATATAGGTATATACGAGTACACACGCACGCGCTGCTTTGAAAAGAAATTAGGGATACATTGAGTCTCGCTCGCAAAATTGCTGCTCGGGCAGTCTTTGTGCGCGAGGAGCTTGGGCTCGTTTTTATTGGCTTTTTCGCCAACTCTTTCATTCATAAACTCGGGGTAGTAAACAAAGAGAGACCGAGAGGAAGCGTTATATATATATATACGAATCACGTGCAACGAACCCTAGTAATCAATACGGAAAAAACGCTGCGACAAAGAGCAAAGTCTATTCTTGATATACGGAGAGTGTGCGAGTGAAAATGAGCGGTTTTAGACTTTATTTTTGTCGCGTGATAGGCCGTGAGAAAATTCAGTGTTGCTTAATTTGAAAGCTCTTTGTGCTGCGCTCGATTATGTAATCCGCAAAGAGCGAAGTGTTATAAATGAAACTTGATATTTCAATAGAAATTTAGTACGGTTAGTTACACTGTATCCGGCTAGTATTTTTTATAGAAACAATATTAATGCACGTCATCTCTTATACGGATAATAAATTCTTACTCCTACAATGATTAAACAAACGAATTTGCACTTCTTTTCTCGCAGTAATTTTTAGTTCGTTCAATTATTTACTTATACTACTGAAAAATTACTCTGATTCAACAACGATTTCAACTTTCAAATATTCATCTCACCGTCGAAACGATCACTCGATTCTCCCATCAAATTGACATTGAAAAACTACAATGGATCGTCCCTCACAGGGCAACGTCTCAATTTTCAAACTTACATATTTCAATCCAGGCACTGCAGTCTCCTCCTCCTCCACCTTATTCCGCCAGCCCACTGACGACCATCATATATCCCCAACAACAAGGACGACAACAACAACAACAATAACAAAAAACGTTTCCGCTCTGCATACAGGTCTTCCAGAAATATTGGTCTCTGCCGACTTCGCGCGTCATCGGCGCGAGAGCGTACTACCCCCTGCACATCCGCGTCGCTCGTACACACACGCGTTCCGCGAGTAGGCAGTGCGCTGGCGCAAGCTTCAACTTTCTATCTCTCTCTCTCTCTCACTCTCAGGATTGTGTACATGCACACATACAAGCTCGGCGCCGCAGCGACAACTATACTGGACTCGCCGACCCCGCGACTCTTGCGTATATACTCGGTTCGCGCCATGGCGTTTGTGCGTTTGCGCACTGTGTACCCCCTACACCTATACTCTACTCCTGTATGGCTAATGCAAAGCATCTTTTCTTATGCGTGTGTGCGCGTGTGTGTGGAAGGGTCGTATGTACATCTGTCGCTCCCTTTTTTCCTGTACCCCCGACGACTGTACTGCGCCCCTAAGTGTCGTGTGCGTCTCTTTCTCGCTCTCCGTACTGTGTGTTACTCATATTATCAATACGAGTGCGCGCGAGATTAAAACGAGAACGCCATATATGCGAGAGAAGTAGTATATGTACGGAATTTTTTCCGTGTGTGTGTGTCTCGCTGCTCATGGGGGGTCGATACGCGATGCTATGGCATTTTTCGAAAGTTTGCCGTTTAAATTCATAACCCAGGGAGGGATAGAGATTTTTTATGGGCCGTATCGCAGGAAATTTCATTGATATATAAGAATTACGCTAGAAAGGATTTTCAAAGATTAAGCCCCCTAGGGATCCGAGCCCCTGGTTTGAGCGCTATTTACGAGCCTCCTTATAGTGTCGCCTTGATCGTTTCCGTTTAGTTAAGAGTATATATACATTAATTTTATTTAAAATTCAATTATATAAAGTTTTCGTAAACTTGTAGAACTAAAAAAAACTCAACGTTGCTGTTTTCCCATCATTTACCTTCAAAACGCCATATAAAAATTCAGCAATACAAAAAACCCCGCAATACTCACCGCAGCTGTAAAAACCCATCCTTCTCACGCCACGTCGATTCAGCTCCAAGTCAAGCCGTAAACAAAATATACATATACCCTCTCCTTCAGCCCCTTGCAACCCTCCATTACATCTCTCTCTCTCTCTCTCTCTCTTACTCACTCGCCCTCGCAGTTCCTCGTGTGTGTCCTGACCACCCCCTGAAAAGCGCTTCCCCTGCCGTAAGACCAGCGTTGAGAAACCAGTTTCGCCACACACGGTTTAATACTCACCCGCTAAAGTACGTATAGGTGCATGTGTGTACGTGTAGTTGGCCGAGTACGTGTTTAATGCGTACGGGTAAAAGTTGCCCCCGGTGTTATGCATGAGCGGCGCGTATATGAGGAAATTGGCCGCAGCTGCGTTGAAAGCATGACTCGTGTTTTTAAATTTCGCGGGCGGCATTTTTATTACTGATGCAGTGGCCGAGATGCGCAATGCTGTGGTTCGTTGGCTGATTTTCATGATAGACCGAATGTTTGTTCGTAAATGGAACGCGACGATTGTTGCTGTTTTGAATAATGCGATGTTCGCAGTTTCGTATATTTTATTAGCAATGATAAGATACTATACTAATTTGTAGAGGGTCGTAATTTTGAAGGAAAGAGATAGAAGGTGCAGTCGAGCTAATGAGAATAAGTTGCACTCTCACGTGTCGTAAATCATAAATTTTCATTAGACTCTAGAAAGCTTTTTAGCGTACAGTTCTTGCGAGTGCTGAAACGTATCGTACGCTTTGTTGAAAAAATTTTAATGGGTCTTGATACTTATATGATATATATAGTTTGTATAATCCCTATTGCAATTTTCAAAATAGTTTGTTCGAAATAGCAACAAATAAATGGAATACAATATTTATTTATTTATGAATATGCATGAGTCTATATAGCCTTTCTTATTCTAATATCATACCTGCATCCATATCGAGTGACATATAATGAAGCCGAGCAATTGTGGACATGCAAATCCTGTTGGTCTACGTGCATTTGATTGCAAATGAACGTAACTGTATTCTCATCTAATTGTTTACATAATATTCCTCTGTAAATTGTACGTGCAATTCGCTTACGCTGATAAAATTTGACTATACGAACTTTTTACTCATATCGCTATACGAATCCTTCCGAAGCGAATGGAAAATCGAACGGATCATATACTTTTAATATTGATGTGTGTATTGAAATAAACATTGACGTATCAATTCTCAATGCTAAAAGTACACTTAAACTAATATGCGAACGCTCGTTAACGCGGAATATTTGTTAAAAATCTTAAAAATAAATGATACGAACTGTACGTGAATATATGTGCTACCGTGTGTGCATGTGCAAGCAATGCTCCACGCGCGACCGTTATACGGGATAAAAGTGTAAGTGATTGCGGTTCTGTCGGTGTGGGTGTTGTTGGCATGAATATGTATTACCACGAAGAAGCTGATGGTAAACAGTTCGCGTTTGAACAATTCGCAGTATGTTTCCGTTAATTTAACTGATAAATATAGACAGCTTCGACTGCAAGATCATTGGCGTCTTATTTTATGAGATGCAAAACATGTTTTCTTAATAGTATCGGCGATTTGCTGTATCATTAAGTTCAATATTTCATTGATTATGCTGTCGCAGTAATTAAGAGCTCACTGTGTTCGTTTTATATTAATTAATAAATGAAATTTGAAAACTTAAATATATATCATTTACTTTGTTAACAATATAAGTCCTATTTAAATATGCAAATTAGGTGACACTATATCGACCTTAGATATACACATGGTGGGTACAAATGTATATCTTGGAAGAAATACTGATAAAATCATACACTTGTCCATATATACTTTAGTTTTCTCTCTATAAAAATAGGTGTTTCAATATTGACTCGAAAAATTGTTAAATCAATAACATTATTGCTCAATATTCTATGTCCATGAAACCTTCGTTTTCAAACAAACGCGGAATATTTTCTACGTCTAACATGAAACCAAGAATAAAACAGTGTTATTAAACACAACTTATTCAACTTATTCTACTTAAATTTCAGATAAATTGAATTTTCGATCTTTGCTACTACGACGGTGGGGCAATTTTCAGTTTTTGCAGCAAGAAAGGATGGAAGATCAAGATTCTTAAATATATAATTGCCATATAATTCAATAATTCTTGCCAATACACGCGCAGAAATATGATGCTTGAAACAAAATTACGCATTTCAATAAACACTTTTTTTCTATTTTCTATTTGAAAATGCACTATTTCCTCTTCAAAATGTAGGAAAAAAAGATGAATACCCTACCCTCACTAGAAATAGCTTACTTTCCTTCCTTGTGTACAATACACTTCAGAGTCATAAAAATGTAATCGTCAGCCCTTAACAGTTTTAATATTTGAACTGCCTAAATTAAATCTTCACCATAGAAGAGACGGGGTTGCGTGGAATTTAACTTGAAACCTGTACAACAATCGAAAAATAAATTAATATATATTCCTTTATTGTATGTTAATTATTATATCAGACCATTACCCGCAATATAAATCCAACTCAGACTTTCCATCTTCAGCTAAACTATTTCACATGTAGGGTGCCGAGTCGTAATTACTTTTTGTCTAAAGTTCGTTTCTATTTATCGTCCTTTTCATCTCACTCGGTTCAAAACTATATCTTTCTACTTTTTAAAATCCTCTACATTATATCTATATGAATTCAATTACACTGCTGGCTTGAAATGTATTATACAGTAAATCAAAATTGGCCAAATTTTATATACAGTATTTTTCCAGTTTATTTTACTGTATCGCCAAACGATTGTACTTTTCGTTAAAAATTCCTACACGTAAGGTAAAAATTTACATGATCGCTTCTCCCCGTTCAGTTATTTTCCTTATCAGTTTATCAGTGATTGCCATCGTCAGTCTTTATTATTGTGTATAAAAAGAATATCCAACTTTTCCGACTTCTGCTCTAGATGCTTATCTTATATATAGCGATACAATTTGTCAAGATGCTTACGAGTTTATATCACATCTCCGATCCGCGAAGAGTTTAAACCCAATGTACAATGCAGTTTGCAAACATCGCGGGGGCTGTTAATTTTGTCGAAGAATCCAGTTGACGCTCACGTCGAACAGTATTTAATTCTTTGCAGCAGAGCGTTGGCTCTTGTTCATCGGGAGACGAGCTTGTGTTACAGTGAAAGTGTTTTTCGTAAAACGTTGAATGGGGAGAAGTTTGAATTTTGTTGAACCTTTGAATTGACCTTCTTCAAACATGAATAATAATAATATTATTGCCATGAACGGTGAACATAAATCCGACGAAATAGATAGGTAATGTATAATGGATAAAAGAAATTTAATATAATTTTCAATGGATAAATGTAGAGATTTAAAAAATGCTTTTTGTTTATAGAGAAATTAAAGAGAATCTTAGCGATCTCGACTATGACAAGGAAAACAAAGCTTCTGCGTTAAGAATTCTCGCATCGCAATCTTATGCTACATTGGCCACGAATATGTTGAAATTTTCCTATGGCGCTTGCATGGGATTCACGACAATATTTTTAATAGAGTTAGCCAAAGAGGATGCAGAGATCAAAGTTACTTTTGCTGAATTAACATGGTATAGTAAGTACATTAAACATGGATTCTTATATATCTTTAATTGATAAATGCGTGAAGTTTTGCTTTTCGTACGCAGCTTTAATCTCACTTTTTCTACATAAAGATGTTTGGTACATTATAAGATTCAAGACCAATTGATCCATCACTTTTTTTTCGAATATAAAGCTTTGTTTGCCTTTCCACTCAACGGTTAATTGTGGGTCTCATCAGTATAGTAGCAGGAAACAGAAGTTCGATCGTATCTTAACCCAAACAAAAACTCTGCACACGAAATTTATCACTGGGATCACAACTCAATTACCTTTTTATTATATTTGAACAAATTGATTAATCACTTTCTGTCATTTTCTCTTCCAGCCACTTACTTTTTCATGATACCAGTTGGTTCGATCGTCGGAGGCGTTGTTGCCCAATGGATGGGAAGCCGCTTACTGCTGATGCTTGCGGCAGCCATGGTCGTGTTTTCCTGGCTGCTTTACCATTTCGCGACGAATTCTTCGATGGTTTTGTTCGCGCAAGCGATAAACGGCGCAGCCGGTGGTATGACGAAGGGACCGGGTCTAACGTACATAGCTGAAATTTCGCAGCCAAGGCTGCGGGGTACCCTTATGTCTACTGCCACGTTGTTCTACTTGGCAGGACAATTTTTCGCCGTGCTTCTGGGAGGTTACCTGTATTGGAGGACAGTAGCACTTGTAAATCTGATCGTTCCAGTTGTTGGATTGATCATGTGTTGCTTCATACCGAACAGTCCACATTGGCTTGCGAGTACGATTTCGAAATTGTTTATATAATTGAAACTCGATATCGCGATGATGATGTCTGTTAACGCAATTGATTATTCTAGGCAAAAATCGCATTGAAGATGCTCAACGATCCCTGGCTTGGCTTCGAGGCTGGACATCCCGAGAATGCATCAAGTCCGAATTCGACACTTTGATGAACACACTTGAAATGTCCAGAAAGAAGACTTCGGCCGATGAAAACACTGCCAACAGCTCGAGCACTCTGGATAAATTCAAAAAAACGGTCGTACCGTATTTACATCGATCATTCTATATTCCTCTTGCAGTTTCGTGCTATATATATTTCATCAATACTTTCGGTGGATCTCATTCTACGCAGTCTTACGCTGGACTGATATTCCAAAAAATCAAGTCGCCCCTCGAAGCGCATACCGCGACAATTATTTTGAACGGCGGCCGTACACTGGGAGCAGTTTCCTGTTTATTTACCATTCGACTGGTTGGTAAAAGGAAGCTCATATTTTTTTCCCTTTTCGGAGGTGGAGTATCATATGCCGTTGCGGCAATATTTAATATTCTATTGGAAAATAATCAAATCGATGCGGAAAAGTACGCCTGGGTACCCACGATCAGTATTATAGTGGCTATATTTATGATTGCTGCGGGTATCGATAAAATCATGCATTTAATCAACAGCGAGATTATTCCCTTGCAATATCGCCTAGTCGGCTCTGGGATTGGCCAGACATTCTACAATTTGAATCTGGCTACGTTGAACAAAGTATTTCTCTATGTCGCTGCATACGTGACACTGTCGGGTATGTTTGCTGCTTTCGCTACGATAAATCTCATCGGATTCGTTACGATCTATTTCATACTTCCTGAAACCGAAGGAAGGTCATTAACTGAAATCGAGGAACACTACTCAGGTGTACGAAAATTAACAGATAAGAAAAAAAGTGATAAAGATAACGTTATTTCGAACGATGTACCTGCTTAATCAACCGATAGAATACATTTTCATACAACATTTTTGTAGAGTTCAATAATGAAAACTACATTTGTAAAAAATTTTACATCGATGCACTATTATATAATTTAATCTATAAGTGTGTAAATAATTGTGTATTAAATCTCATTAACATGTTTATAAAATCATATTTTAATAATAAATGATTTAGTTTTAATGTACCATAAACACCGTCTTTTTTTATAATTCCCTTGTGGGTAGAAACCATATATATGTGCTGTCAAATGTTGTCATTTGATTTGATTATCGAATTCTATAACAGACTTTGGATTTTGGCTGAAGGTAAACTTTATAATAATAACTTTCCCACGATCTTAATCATATGTATTTTATTGTATTTATATTCAAACAGTTAGTGATATAAATATTAAAATTGTTTATGCCAGAAAGCAAAAAATTCAATGCAGTGCAAAAATATATCTACTACTAAACAAATCCAACATTTTTATCTTTAATACACGATTTCCATATGAAATCTACAATAAATATTACGGCAAATGTCGAATATTCTGATACACACTCTTCTTCTGTTTACACGCCTATTACATTGAACATCTTGTTTTTACCATATGCAATATGCTAAAACTATCGCTGCCAACCTCATGCTAAAAAAACGTTCATACAGCACAAATTTATTGATTTCGTTTCTTATTCGAAATCTATAAATGTAAAATGCAACAGTGATTAAAATATTTTACTTGCGTAAAACAATAACTATACACTCTGTACATGACTATTTCTATGTTTTGTATAGACTTATTACCACGAATAAAGCATTGCGCCGCGAGTATTATTATTATTGTTTTTATTAAAAATGTGTATATGCATCAAAACACAAATGACAGTGTCAGAAATATTTTACGCGAGTGAAACATTAATTACTCTCCACACGTCGAAATTCTTGAACGATATACTGATAAAAACTTGTGACAATATTCACAGAATGACGACAACTAAATAAATAATACGTATGTCGATTATAGTCGCAGGCTGTTTCAATCTCTGGCGCCAAGGCAATATTACATATCGCTTGCAACTAAAATTTATATATAAAAAACAATCAAATTTTTAAGTGTTTTTTTGGATAGCATTGTAAAAGAAATAATTTTTTTCTGTATTTATGCGTTATCGGTATATTTAAGGTATTAAAATAATGAAAAATTTTAAGGTAACAAATCTCCGTCTCCAATGAAATTAAAAATTTCTATCCTTCACCAAGACCACAAAATTTTTAAAAAGAATACCCTCTGAGACAAGATTGAGGATAATTACTTGAAACTTCATTTACATCCGAAAGCAAACAGCAGCAAGGAATTCATTGCAAAAATCTTTCACATATTATCCATATTAATTCTAAAATGAACACTACAATTGATGCCAAACTCCCTCCTAAAAACATCCATAACATATTCAATATAGACTCCGCGCTTGAGCTATGATTTAGTCTTTTCGTTTTGGCTATTCCCATATACGGAACGTCAAGACTATCGTTTCCAAACAAGGCCTTATTTTTCTGCGCGTAAAGTGTTGTGTAGACTTCGAACCACTTGTTGGTAAATCCACCTTCAAAGCATCGGAGCAAAATTTCGTTGAACCTAGACACGTATGGCGAATTCTTGGTAAAGAACATAACGGAATATCCTGGCGTCATTGGCTCATTGACCAAAGTCAGGATCCAACCATTTTGACCCGAAGCGTGGGTGGTGCTCAGCATACTGCCAACGACATGATTTACGTAGCAGCCTTGCACCTCTTGTGTATTTTGAATCAAAGCCTGTTCGCAACTGAAATCGTCACTCCTGTTTATCGTCTGCATGCGAGATATTGCTCGGATCATAGGATCAGACGAATAAAATTCTGTTATAAGTTTTAAATATTTTAAGGGAACGTACGGGATGAGATTGTGGCGGACAATATCCTTCAAAAAACGTAATTCAAGGTATACCATCTGGAAGTAGTTCATCTCGGTAAGATTTTGCAAAACACAGATAAAGAAGCCGGAAGATATCAAGATTATTGCAAGGAAAAAGATTCTCTCCGTTGCTCTGGAGGGAATGCTCGTCATGGTTTGCCCAAAAATCAAAATATAAATCACGTTGTACATTTCCCAGATCTCAGAAGAATAGAAGACGCGCAGAAGACTGGTTAAAATTAATATAGCTAGAGCAGTTACAATACCTGTTATGATGTCTCGGTAGGTGAAGGAAAGCTTTACTTTTCCGTACTGTTTGACCACTGCGTGTTTATTAACTGGATAAAGGCTTATACTTTTTTCGAGAGATTCGTCGTTTCCAATGATTGCGTACTTTGTTATTCCGAAATCAATTTTATTTTCACGTAATGCTTCAAGAATATCTTGTTCGGTCATGTTAAGTGCTTGCAAATTTTGGTAGTGTTTGGTATCCTCTGATATTTTGAGATTTACGGTAAAATTTGAGTAAACCGCTACAGCTTTAGTAAAACTAACATCTAGGCCGCGAATAATACGCCATATGTCGTCTCCATAATAATCTTCGTCTATCATAAGTCTGAAATCGCCTACCAAAAAGCCTGCGTCTAATTTGTACCCGTACATATTTCGAAGTTGGTTTCTGAATAGAACGATTTTTTCTGAAAGCGATGCGACATGAAGAGTATCATTAAAAGGATTGTAATGGTGGATCTTGATATCCGATGGAGTATTGATGGTTGAATGAAGATATCGATGACTTTTCGCTTGTATTATTTCAATTATAGCCACATTTAGGATTTTGAATGTCCACAAGATTTTGAAAAACGGACGTAATTCCTCGCGTATTTTTCCGTCGATGACAAACAGTAGACGTCTTGGTCTAATAGTATTGTTAGTGAAAAAACTTAGTAATTCACTACATTCTTCGAGATCACTTACTGTGCTCTTGGGATAGTTGTCATTGTTATAAAGAATTATATGCAAAGCCTCTCGCCATGATCGTTGTTTTATCAATTCCTTTACATTCTGAATTTTCTCATTTTCTAAAGTTTTCCAGTTTTCTTCGACATTTATATTGATAGATGGAAAAGTTGTTATAATTTTTATGATTAACGATTTAGATATTGAAGTAAGGTTTCTGGGAGATTTCGTTATCATAATCGACTTTTGAATCCGAGTTTGTTCCATCATATAATTCATCAAGTAACTTGTTACGTCATTTTGTTTGCAAATTGTTATGCCTCGGCAAGAAATGAGAATACATAAAACGTATGCGTAGAGTGCAATAAAAGAAGACATTTTGATCTGTCTAAAATATAATATAAATTATAAGAAGTATTTGCAAAGTATTATCCAGATAGCATTTTGCTTTAAAACAACAAACTGACCGAATTAGCAAAGAGCATACTGGCTGCCTTCTGTCTATTTTGTTTTTCAACTAAAATCTATAGAAAACGTTTGCGTTATGAATATTTTAAGTAAGACGTCGACGGTGCTTCTCACAGTAGTTATTATCAATTTTTATTTACTTATAACGGATACCAAAATTTGCCCTGTTCTTTGATAATTGCAGTAGCTTATATTTCTTACATAATAAATAAAAAATTGATAAATAAATGGTAAAAATAGACGTGCAGATAAAACAAAATTTGAATGAATTCAAATATTTAGTATTCCACACATACAGATACGCGGTAGCTTCTACTTCTTGGAACTCACTATACGTAAATCCGTATATCGAGAGTAAATATTCGCAATTGGTAAAGTGTAAAACTTTGAAATTTAATGAATACACTACAATAAGCGATATAGTTGTTCGCAAATTAGAGGAGATAGATATTTCTTGAGTTATCAAAACAGAGGTAACATAAGCGAGCAACCAGACCTTTTGAAAATAAAGTAATATATAAATGACCTTAGAGTATTCCTCATTATTAATGTTCAATATTGTTAGCGGTTTAAAAGATGAAAAATGTTTAAAATAGATAAATAATTCAATTGTATTTAGAGACTACAAAGCACTGCAATTTTTAATCAAAATATTTGTATAGAGCGGACTCTCGAAAAAATTGAGCTTGTCCATCAGTTGCCGAAAACATACACCCTTTTAAAATTCTTTATAATTCATCCCGTGTAAAAGAAACGAAAAAGCGCGCATAATTTAAAATTTAATTTAGTCATTAATCTCCAGTGTAGCTCTCACCGTCTGCGTCTCGCAAAAGAACTATGCGAGCAAGTCGCGCCCAAGTAAAAAAAAAAAAACAGAAGATCCAGTGTGAAAAATAATCAAAAGCGTCTCCTTCATTCTCTGCAACATCCTGAAATAAACGAGCGCGTGCACATCGCCCATTCCGCTCTACACCCGACGTTCCATTTATTTATTTATTTTCTCTCGGTCGAAAGCACGCGTATACCCGCACCTTCATGATTCCGGGCTGAAATACACATCTCGTTATATGGAATAAAGACGGCGCCGATGTGTCCTTGACGCCGCTTGGGCAATCGATTCGAAGCGCGGGAGGATGTGCGCGTCGACGGGGAAACTCCGGAGATATGTAAGTGTAGGTGTAGACGAAAGAAGCTGTGTGCAAGAGGAGGAGATGGAATCTTCTCGCGCCTGGTGAGTGGGAGGTGTGCGGCGCAGCTTGTCTGGCGGGTCGACGCTTCAAAGGGGCCGGGATACGTTTGGACTGACGCACTGTAATCGAGAGCTTACTTTACATTTTTTGGCGAAAGCTGGCGTATATAAGCGTTATATAAATTGACGACGGATTTTCTTTTTCTTCGGAGAAGATGAGCTCTCGATTTGTCGAATCTTATTATAATACACTTTCTCTCTTGCATTTCTGAGCGTTTCTGCTTATTTCTGCTGTATAACGACTGTGCACTATATAGCGAGTGATAGTTAAGATCGTTTGTTCTTAATTATGCGGAATTTTTAATCGAATTTCGCAAGTATACGAAGTTGTGTCTTATTATAGCTTCGCTACATCGAGTAGCTTGCTAATTTATGCAAATGCCATGTTTCAACACACTGTATGCGTAAGTGTGTATATAGCAGAGAGTATATTTATCCTGGAAAATCTATTTTGCAGTATGTATAAAAACGATTTCTTAATTATTTTTTAGCATTTCAATTCAAGAGAATAATATAAAAGCCGTATCGTAGAACGATTACAGGCAACGATTATATTCTAAAATGATCACTCTTAGATATTCGTTTGTATAAAAAAAACGTTTATTCGACTAACTAACTATAGGAACGACACATGATGAGAGGCGAAGGCAATTTACAGAGCTGGTGGTGGGGTTGGGAGGTGAGCACCCTGGGGTTGGAATCCGTTCTCGTCGGCGATGTAGGTGATGATGTATTCCTGGCCGAGCTCATCGACCCATCTGTAGGATCCGGTGACGCGGTTGGTGGCGTCCTCGTTTCCGCGGACCTCGATTTGGGAGGACTCCTGCTTGGCGGATCCATCGCTGAGCTCGTAGCTGTACTGGTAGCCGTCGAGGCCGATGTTGTCGTGGAGCTGTTCCTTCAGCACGACGGTCTCGCTGCCGGGCTGGCTGACCTGTCGGCGCCTTGGGGCGGCGGCGAGGGCGACGGCTACGAGGGCGGCGAAAACTACGATCTGGAATTTTTGGAAATCAAATGGGTCGTTAGATTTTCCTATTTTTTTATTTGAACAACCTTTTTTATGCAATCCTTTTTATATTAAAAACGTTGAGCGGCTGGTATTATTGGCGAGTTGAATGGATTTTTTGGAAAGATTAACGCGGTACAAAATGGGTTTTGTAACTATATTTTAACAAAAAAAAAAATGACCGAGTGTAATAGTAGTGAGTGTATACATACCGTCTTCATGTTTGAGTTTTGGTTTGAGTTGGAACTGGATGAGTTCTGAACCGAAGGAGACCAGGAGGACTGAATGTGCTGACAGTTGCAAGCCCGGGCTATTTTATACTCGTTCTCCACCCAATGTCTCCCCCTCTCGTAGGCATAGAGAAAAAATTTCTCTCATGCCTATCGGCGATAACTGCCGCGCGAGAAAGACAGACGGAGAGAGAGAAAGAAAGATGTTCCTTTCCGCTTTTGCCGCTGCTCATCTTCGGCTACCGATTTTTAGATCCGACCTTCGGGCGATTGCGTGCGGGTAGACGTAACAGCCTGACCGCAGAGAGCCGTGTATCCCGCATCGCATATCCTACTAACGTAGATGGCCACAGATTCGGCGGTTATGCAGTAAACCGATATATATATACTTCGGTGAATCTCATTACCGAGCGAGCCGTTGAGAAAAAGTTGTCGATTTTTATTTGCCTTCCTCTCTTCCGTGAAGATTCTTTGATTGTTGCTTATGTCTTTTCGAAAGTCGAATGTGAGACAAAAGGTTGCAGATTTGGCAATCCGCGAGTATATGCCGTTGGATGGGATCGTTTTGCGGAATCGGTGGATGTGTGTATTTATATAGCTCTCTGCGGTTAACGTGCGGTTATATTATTATGTGAAATTGAAAAACTACGGAATGCAACTTACGTTTCTTTCTGTACATTAGGTAAGGATGTGTATCATAATGGGGACTATATTAATTGATCAGAATAAAATAAAATGATAGTCGATAAATCTTGCGGTATATAAGAAACGTATTAGCTGTACAAAGATTCTACACCTTTCTAAAATTCGTTTCCAATTTACTGCTTTGCGGGATTACCCAGTTTATGGATTCTATTTTTTTGTATAATCAGATTAGTGAAAAAAAATTTTGACAATTTTTAAAACATTTATAATTTATCTAACATGCAGGACTTTGCAAATGTTTGACGTGTACGCAACGATAAAAATTTTTTACAATTATTCATTTTACGACTTTTAGTAATTAGTACGCGAGCAGTTTTCGCTCTTCGAAATGTCGAAATTGTGTATAAACGTGAATTTCGAAAATGTGGTTTTCATCACCGCGATGGCAGTCACATAAGTTTCGGATTAAGGGTTTCCAAATTTCCGTCCATTAGGAATCCGTGATTTCGTTTAAAATTGCTCAAATATCTCGTATGGAAAGAAGATTTTATTAGATGTTGCACAACGACGTACGAGTTCTTTAAATGTAATCAAAATGTTGTAATAGTAATAACAACGTTTAACGAGGCTATAAATGTAGGTAAATTTCATTTTTAATACTTCATGAATTTTTTATAAGAATAGTTCAAAATTCATCAAAAGTTTTGTAAGTTCGGATCAATGTTAATTAAAATAAAATAAGTTTTTCATACGTTAGTTTAATATAATGCATCGTAAAATGTGAAACAATTATTTCATTTCTTCCTAAGGTGTGAGTGAATTTTCTATTTCTCTTTCATATTACTTCGAAAGTAAAGAGCATGTAGTTTCTTATCACAAACAAACTAACTTAGTTTGCACAATTTATAGAAAGAGTTACCAAGTTCTCATGGAATCTCCTCTTTGCTTAATCATGCGCATACTTATGGTTGTCATTGGTGCTGACGAAACTTCTACTTCTAATTATCTTCGTGACGTCATTGTGGTATCGTCGGAATGCGCATGTGGCTTTACTTTCATGAAATGGAATAAAAATAGAAACATTACAAGATTTCGGTAATTGATTTTGAACATGTATTTTACAACACAATTTTTATATATATACAGGTTTTCTAAAATAATCAGTATGAAAATGCCTGTCAACTAATTATGTACCTACTACAATATAACTTTTACAGAAACGCTATTACAGGAGACAAGTATTAAAATTTTCAAACCCTCAGTGTAGTAGTTCCGCGGTAACCCATATAATAAAAAAATCCTAATTTTTTACATCGGTCTTCCAAAATCGAAATTTAAATTTCGCGCGCTTAATCCAACCATCGCGAAGTGCGCTTCTCGACCTCTCGATCCGCGAGTAGCCCGACTCGCAGCTCGCTTCATTCCTAAGTGTTCCGTGTCGGGCTGTCGGGGCTCTCTCTTGTCGACTCGGTTCTTAACCCCTTCGTCTCTCGATTCGACGTTCGGCCCCAAGAAGTCGTTCTCCCACGAAAAGTCAGGATGCAGGCCAACCTGTGGAACCTGATGGCTGTGTCCATGAAGGTGAGTCTCCCCACCTCGACATATCTCTCGTCTGCCAAGCCATATACTGAATAGCCTCGTTCGTACGTCTTCACGTTTTTCTCGTCTCGGTGTCTCCTTCGTCAGACTCTGAAGGGCAACCTCGAGTCCATGAGCCCCGTCGTCGGTGTCTCACCGCGAGATTCATAAGAAATCGTGATCGTTGATCAAGTTTGGGAGAGGCAGTTGAAACGGCTGGTTGGTTATGTCACTTTCCACGGGATTTGCTTCTGCTGCGGCCGCGGGGGTCTCCTGCGATGTGTTTTTCCATCTCGCTCGCACTCACGCGCGCGCAGAGCTTTTTATCGCCGCTGTCTTGACTTGAAAGCGGATCGTACGTTATTTGGTGTGTCGAAATCGCTCGTCGACAGGCCTGCATACATTTGCGTAAAATCGACCGATCAACGGATGATCTACTGCTCCGCAGTTTGCGTGGGAATGTGTAGTTTTGTGGACACAGATGCAGTCGGTGGAGATTTATTTTTGAACTTGACTTTTCGGTATTTTGAGCTTCTCATTAATGAAAGTTTTCGTGCTACGAAATTAATTTTGGAGCAGTTTGTCAGTTTATTGTTTAAGCTGTGGTTAAAATATTGTTTGTTATTGATTAATCGTTCTGTTGAAATTTTACAGCCATCATGTATGAAGCGTGCTGTCAACCCTGTACTGGCAGCTGTACAGCAGAGACGATATGCCAGTTCTTTGGATGCCGACATTGTTGTTATCGGCTCAGGTCCTGGTGGCTATGTGGCCGCGATCAAAGCTGCGCAACTGGGTATGAAAACAGTTTGTATAGAAAAGGACCCAACACTTGGTGGAACTTGCTTGAATGTTGGATGCATCCCATCGAAATCACTCCTCAACAATTCTCACTATTATCATATGGCACACAGTGGAGACTTGGATAATAGAGGAATCAAGGGTACATTTTAATTTCTTTCATTTTCTAAAACAACTTTTTTTGCCCAGACAGTATACTTATAACTTTTTGCTTATTCTTACATAATAGCTGCAGAGCTACGGATATTCTGTAACCTTGTCTAACTAACTTTATTGTCTCATATATTCTAGTCTCTGGTGTTTCACTTGATTTACCCAAATTGATGGAGCAAAAGTCATCTGTAGTCAAGGCCCTGACTGGAGGAATAGCAGGACTGTTTAAGAAGAACAAAATTGAATTGGTCAAGGGACATGGAAAAATCACTGGCAAAAACCAAGTAACTGCTCTTGGACCAGATGGTTCCACTGTAGCCACTGTCAACACAAAGAACATTCTTATTGCGACAGGCAGTGAGGTCACACCTTTCGCAGGAGTTGAAGTTGATGAGAAAAAAATCGTTTCATCTACTGGTGCACTTTCTCTGGAATCTGTTCCTAAGCGATTGATTGTTATTGGTGCTGGTGTTATTGGATTGGAGTTGGGATCAGTGTGGCAAAGGTGACTTAATCAATCAATGGCACCCAATTATTTTACTCTTCTATTGATAACCATCAAAAACTAATTTCATTGTATTATTTAAAGGTTGGGATCTGATGTAACAGCTGTTGAGTTCATGACGTCTATTGGTGGTGTGGGCATCGATGGAGAAGTCAGTAAAACCATGCAGAAAGTAATGTCGAAACAAGGACTTAAATTCAAATTGGGAACGAAAGTTACTGCAGCTGCCAAATCCAATGGAGAGATTCAAGTGGCTCTTGAAGACGCTAAAGACCCGAACAAGAAAGAAACTGTTGCATGTGATGTTCTCTTGGTATGCATTGGAAGGAGGCCGTACACATCAAACCTTGGTCTGGAAGAGATTGGAATTGAGCGAGATGAGAAGGGAAGGATACCCGTTAATAGCAGGTTCCAAACTGTAATTCCCAAGTATGTATTCAAATTATTATACATTTTTTGACATCTTTATGGATTTATTTTACATCAATCTTATTTCTCTTAATAGCATTTATGCTATTGGTGACTGTATCCATGGACCTATGCTGGCACACAAAGCTGAAGATGAAGGAATCATTACTGTTGAAGGCATTGCGGGAGGTACTTTCTACTTGATGTTTTTATTATCGATCAAAGAAATATAATTAAATTAGAATTCAAAAAGAAAATATTGTATCGAGGCAAGTATCATCAACTTGAATAAATTATTTTTTTCAGGTGCTGTACACATAGACTACAACTGTGTGCCAAGTGTCATCTACACACATCCCGAAGTTGCCTGGGTCGGTAAATCGGAGGAAGATCTTAAAAAGGAAGGTATCGACTACAAAGTGGGCAAATTCCCATTCATGGCCAACTCGAGAGCGAAAACCAACCTCGAAACCGATGGATTCGCCAAAGTTCTGGCCGACAAAGCCACCGATAAAATTTTGGGTGTCCACATGATTGGGCCGGCTGCCGGTGAACTTATCAACGAAGCTGTACTCGCTATGGAGTATGGCGCGAGTGCTGAGGATGTCGCTAGGGTCTGCCACGCTCACCCGGTATATTTTATTAATAGCTTATTTTTACTATCTAATATTTCAATAACAAATGGTTTAAAAAGGTATACTTATGAAAAAGTAGATTGTATTAATATTTCCTTAAATGCGATAAATATAGTGATAAATTTGTATGCATTCAGTATGATTAATTTTATCGCAATAAGATAATATGTATATACTTTACAATGTTTTCAAATCATCGCGAAATAATTTTTCATATATCTTCAAAGAATTAGATAAAACGTGAATCGGTATAATTATTATATAATGACGATTTTTTCAGACCTGTGCGGAAGCTCTCAGAGAAGCGCATTTGGCAGCGTACTTCGGCAAACCAATCAACTTCTAGGAAGTTACAGAAAACCTAAAATACGCTGTAAACCTCGGAAAAGCATTGTAGCTCCAAATCTAGTCTGCATTGTGAGATGCTGCACTCCGAGGTAATTGGGCAAGGTGGTCGTCGATATTTGATTGCCGTCTACGTTGCCCTATCGTCACACCTAAATCACGAACGAGATAAAAGAAGAAAAAACTAAACCAGAACTGTAAATAAGATTGTCAAATCATTGATTTGAATAAGAGACGCATGTCTCGTCACTAATAGGTTTATCATTGTTCTTATAAGCCTCGTATTTATTGAGAATAAACCGGTAGCCATTACGCCTGTAAGGCGTATGAGGCTGTGAAAAGTCTATAACGAATTTCTTCTCAATCCCACCCAAGGAATAATTGAGGAAGACATGTGTTTTATTTTATTTCATGAGTGTATTGGTCAATTGTCTTTTTCTGTTTCAATGTTACATAGATACGACAATTAATTAAAATTTCAATTTAAAATTCGTTAAAAAATACTCTTGAGCTCGTTTGTACTACTTTTTTGTTTATAATAAGCTTTACAAATGTTAGTCTATCGAAAATTTGTTATAGGGATAATATAACAGCTACTGTTTATTAAGATCCATGCTTTCTTGCGCATGAAAGTCATGTTGAAAGTAAAATACTTAATAAAATTAACCTATACATAAGTAATTAATATTTTTATTCCACGACAACTTTTTCACAGATTTTTTTCATTTAAGTGTTAAATGAAACTGTACAAGCTACTTGATCCATTTGTTGAACTCTTTCTTTTCAATATCTTGTATAGAATTCTCAATCATTCGTTTATTAGTTCTAGCTACGTTATTTTATGCTAACGATTTTACTTACAGATCGCCGTAAGTCTTACGACGAATTGTATTTTTATGCATTAATATGGTAAAAATATCTGACTAGATATTTTTATTATTTCAACAACTAATTTGTCAAATGCAAACTTTAATTACGGAGCGCCAATATTAAGTTCATGAATTTAAAAGGCCGTTTTCCTTATCCCGAGGGAAAGTCGAGAAAAATGCTGTTAAGCTGATTAAAGAACGGGTGTGCTATGTGTCTGTAAGTCTATCCCTACTCTCACGTCTTACCGCATAATACTCAACCCATTCCGCTTAATTAATACACGCGCAAACGTATAAATTTCACACAGAGGTATTAACTTGCTATATATTTAGATATCCATTTCATCCACTATTATTTTACACAGGAGATTATCCATAAACATTCTTATTCAATGATTGAACATGGCAGCAAAACATTAAAATCATCTAATTACATTTTCTCTCTAGACGTTCTCACCCAGCAGCCAGCTAAACAGTCCACAAAACTAATAAAATTCGTAACTACTTTGCTCTTTATCCTAATACTTGTTCCCTACAGATACCTAATTTTCGAAATGAAACCTCACCTCAAAAAA
This sequence comes from Muscidifurax raptorellus, assembly GCA_020010945.3. Lineage (NCBI taxonomy): Eukaryota > Metazoa > Arthropoda > Insecta > Hymenoptera > Pteromalidae > Muscidifurax > Muscidifurax raptorellus. Next base: position 36,681,815 of record CM052077.1, on the reverse strand, counting down.
CATTCGAATTCTCCCGCCAGCGAGTACCTACCGCGCGCGCCACTCGTATGCGCAGGGGCGCCGGCATCGGTGGGTCCGCAGCTTCCAGTCTCTCTCGGCCCCTGTTAACTGCTACGCCACTGTCCCGGCACAGCAGCTCGCGGCGCGAGTCGTAGCAGCCGCCGTGTCAGTGCGTCGTCCTCCGCCGCTCATATATCTACACATTATCTACCTATATACACATTGACTTTGCACGGCAACGCCGCTGTTGCACAGGTACATACTCTCGCGTGCGCGAAACACACCCAGATTATCGGTGCATCTCGATAATTTTTTTACGTATACCTGCGATACACTTGCGCGATGCTGTGCTATATGTGATACGACGATGCTGGGAAGAGAGTGCGGGGAGCTGATGCCGGCGTCTGCTGCTGTTTACTCGGCGGGCTATTGACGGGCGCGCGCCGCCGGCTGTTGTGCGCGAATGTTGTGGTGAAAAGTGCGTATGCTTGCGGAGAGTGTGCTTTTCCCGGAGATATCGTAGCAGCCTGGGCTGACATGTAGCCGGTCAGCGATGTGGACCACCACGAGGACGACCAAGTACGCTGTCGGTGAGTCGTCGAGAGATTGCGTTACATGATTTTTGTAAACAAAACAAAAGGCGCAGCGATACCTCCAAAGGGATTTTCTCGGAAGTACATGTATATCGAAACGTTCTTATAAACGTAACTCTATTGGACACCGTCGCGAGACAAAGACGGAGCTGTCAAAATCGCGTGTTTGTTGATATCTCTCGAGCGAGTCTTGACGTTTCACTTTCTTTATGTTACTTCGTACAAGCAATTTTATTATTATTCTTTTTTTTTTAACACCGCTCATTGATGACCCCCCTGCACGAACATCTCCGTTAATTGAGCGACGTTAAAATTCGCGCAAACTGCCGGCGAACATTATAATTGATGGGAGAAAACGAGGGAGTGTAAGTGTATAAGGGGGCGGTGGTAAAAAAAGAACGGAGCGTTCAAATTGATGCCGCTTTTTGCGAACGCGTGTGTCGCGAATTATTTCTGCGGACGCCGCAATTCCGGAGGCACGCGCGAAATGCGGCGGGTTGTAAATATTGAACGAGTCGGCGCTTTTTTCGCCTTCTTTTGGTGAGGAGGAAAGGGGATTAGCATTTAATTTGATTTTTTTCGGCAAAAAACGCGTGGGAGCGCATGAGCTTATGAGAGAATAAATTTAGAGACTGGAGTGTGCTTTTGCGTTCGGGAAATCCACGGCAGGGATTGTTTCTTTGCTATGTAAGCTACTCGGATGGAAGTAAATTCAGATTTTAAATCGGCTGAAATTCATTTTGAAATTATGCTTGTGTTATTGGTTCGATTGGGTAGTTCTACTGTGCGTGTACGTCTGCAGTTCGACTGAATATAAGCGCAGTTATTTAATCGACGGCTTTGAATAAACATCGACGGGCTTTTATTTGAGCTGAAACCTTTTTCAATGGCTCTATGATTGAGTTTCATTCAGCGAAGCCGTAGGTATGCATAGAGATTATTTTGTTTCATAACAGGCTCAAAATAATAAATACACGACTATTAAATCTAAAATTTCGCAATGCTGGTATATAAAAATGTTCTATTTCACGGTACATACACATGCTTCCAATGACTAATAACTCAACTATCACTGATAAATATACACTCGCGTAGAAACTTATCGCAATCCTAAAGTTTATCTACAAAATCTAGCGCGACATTTAGATAATATACATAAGTACGTGAAATTCTCATTCTCATGGTCCACGGGGCCCGCTGTAAACGACATCGCGGCAGTTCTGGGAAAAGCATCGCTGCCCCTTGTGTCTGTCTCCCTCCACTGATGCTCGCCCTCGTGTGCAGTGCGTGCCTTTTACGCGCCGACCCATTCATGCATTGATCGCGTCGCCGGAGCTCTGATGTGTGTGTGTGTGTGCGTGTGCGCGTGTGTGTGTGTGTGTAAGGAGCTTCGCTTGATAAGACTCCCCCGGCTATGCGTCTCTGCGATTGTTTGTAATTAAGGAGATGTTAAGCTCTCCTTTGAATGTCTCTCTGCGGTGGCGTGTGCTTTTTTTTATCGGTGTTGTCTGATAATGGAACGAGGAAAGTGACGGCTGGATTTGGGCTAAGGTTGATAAATTGGGGTCTGCGATGAGACGGCGCACCTGTTTTATTGATTTGATAATGTCGTGAGAGAGTGAGTGACTGAGTGAGTGAGGGACGTAGGATATATTTTTGTTGAGTTGTGATATCTTTGTGCTGTTAAATGACGATTTGTCGTCAAGTGTGACGTTTCTATTGTTATAACGTAGAAAAGAAGGTTCGTCCCTCGATTTGTATAAAGTGATTTAAAGAAAAATTGAATTTTAAGAACGTTTGCACACGTAAAACGCTTTGTTCACGATAAAAGTCACGATAAAAATCGTTCGACAGTCGAATTAAAATTCTTCACAGTAGTTCGTGCTTCTCTCCAAAAAGAAAAAGCTCAATTTCAAAGTGCAAAAGAATGTAAAACTCCCCGAGGTTCAAAGAAGATATCTACATTACATTGAAAGAACTTTAAATGTTCCTCTCATAGTTCAATCCTCGCTCTGTACAGCATTAACATCGTCCATCTCTCTCTCAGGGTTTCTCTCCCTCTAGATTTCAGAGTCTAATTTTCTCATTTTCATTGTTTCACTCGGCTTCATATCCGCTCCTCTCGCCTCTCTCTCTCTCTCTCTCTTTTCTCGTCTTTCGCTCCATTCTTTTCCCAGCATTATATAGAGCATCAGCAGAAGCGCGTATTCACGACTTATGCTCAGCAGCATTGTTAGAGAGATGGGACCCTTCTGATTAAAGTAAATGCTCCAGTTATCGACGCGCGCTTCTCCCCACAGTCGAAATTGGAATTGTTTGTACATCCTTGAAAAGTACGTCTGCGCTTTGTTTAAACTACGATAACGAGCTGCTGAGTGCTTTTGCCATTTTTTTTTTGTATTTTCAAACCAACCTGTGATTACTGTAGGAATACACTTGTGCGATTAATTGATGCGCCAATATTTTTATTGTATACGGAGAGGGATTATTATGAAACTGTGGACAAACTTATAATCGGAGATGATAGGAATCGATATGTGGCTTTATCAGGCTGAATGCACGTATGTCGAGAGATGTGGGTGTCGAAACAGAATGTATTGGACATTGTATTATATAGGCCGTCATTTGATTGCTCAATATATATTTTGATGATTTAGTGCTAATATCGAAGCATGGGAATCAGTTAATACTTATTTATAGACTGGCGAGTAATTCAATCAATTATAATAATCTAATTGATATTTTAAAGCACTGTTGACAACAAAATTATCGCATGTATAAAAATACTAATGTAGCGTGTACTTGATTATTTCCATAAATCTCAAACCAGGCAATCATATAGGTATGTGCTGTATGCGATAAGTAAGTTGCAATGATTATTTATTCTTTTTTGACAACTAATTTCTCCATTGTAACGATTTTTCAAACTCTGATAATATATAATCGATTAATGAATGGGTATAAAGAATCAATTATAAAATTTGATTGAATACTTGATGAGATGGAAACGATGACGATTCTTCTGCGAGTTTGCATTCGCATTTAACTGATTGGTATAATTGAATTTTTATGAAGATTGCAGTATTTTTAAATGAATATTTTTTCATTACGCTGTTATATGCGAAGAACGTTCGCGGTATACAAACTTATTTCATTAATATTTTATCACGACAATGGAAACTGTGCATAAATGGATTAAAAAAAAGTTATTACGCAAAATTACATTTTTCTTCAAGCACGTTAAATTATTGATTAAACTTTGCACACAGTAGCATATAGCCGAAGCGGAAAAATACACACGTTATAATATAAAATTTTCGTTTCAAAGCTCGAAACAAAAAATTCAATTCCACTCTATTTTCACAGTGAAACTAAAATAAAACCGCGTTAAATCACTACACTTCGGTGTACATAGTTACAGCAACAAACTCAAGCGGCCTTCATCGCCGTCTGAATAATTGGAAACGCAACCAATGAACCGAGCTCTCGAGATAAAAACTCGCAGCAGTACAGCCGCGCGGTCAAAGATTCTGCTGCTCACATACAACGATATAATGAGGACTATACAAAGTCCAGCAAGAGCGGCTTCTTCTCTTTTTTTTCCTCGACAATATCCTTCCGAGCACAGTTGCGACGCGTATAATATGTACGTACAATAAGATCCCGTCTGACAAAAATATAATATAATAACAAGCGAACAGCCTCGCGCGCGTCGTCCGGCTCTCCACAAAAGGGAGTTACTTAATCCTGTCGTCCCTTTATATATACATCGAGATTATCGAGGCAGAATAGCTCCAGTGGCATCGCGACTGTTTTCTTCGCGTCGTCGCAATAACAATCGTCAGAGGGGTATATAGTCGCACAATGCGGAAACGGGATCGTCTGCCTGGCTATATAAAGTTTCTCTCTCTTTCTCTCTTCGCTCGCATGTTCCAGTCGAGCGAAGAAACACCGCGTGCGAGAGAGCGTCTTTTTCTTCTCGAGGGAGACTGCTGCTTTCCACGGAAGCTGCAGCCGAGTTTTATGCGCTCACGGCCGTGAAAGATGGCTTGTGTTTTTTCTTCGTTTTCGAGAGTGCGATTTAAAGAGTCCGATTACGCTGTTCAATGGGGCGAGGCTGGCTTTTTTTCCAAAGAGAGAAGAGAATTCGCGCGCAGTAAAGGACAGCGCGAGATTGCCGGTTGCCGCTCGCGCCGTTTTTATGCCGCTGGGGATGTGGGTTAGCCTGGCGGAGATGAGTTTGAGAACAGTTAGGATGAACTTTTCAATTATATAGATATACGCACAGGCTGGAGATTTTGCTGAAGCCTGGAGTTGATGTTGATGAGAAGACGGCTTCGATCGATGTGTTTTTTTCGCTGTTTACTCTACTTTTCGATCGCGCGATCCATAAGAAATTCGTGACTTGCTTTCCAAAAAGCGTCGAAAAGTCGAAAATTTATCGAGACGCACTCAGCGCTTTCGAATTTTATAGGAACACACTCCCGAAGAAGGAGTTATTCATGCGCGAAACGTGAAGCGCCGATGTAAGTGACGGGTAAAAGCCGCCGCGACGATAAGCGTGAACAACGATTTTCGCAGTGAAAAGCGTACGCAAATGTGTGCGGGAATGGAAAACTCGTAGCTGTATATGTATATAGTAGTCGATAAGCTTTTGCAACCGGCTCGATAAGAATGAGCTACAGCATCGCGTTGCTCGATATTGCTGTGTTTAAGTTTTGAATATATATATGCGTTTCTCGATATTTCCTTTCATCAAAGAACATTGGATGCCGAAATTGAGCTATAATTGTTTTTTTGACGATATATAAGGTGATGTACAATGTTTACAATGAAGATTGACGTTACCAGCCTTTGACAAATTAATCAAAACTGACAGAGCAGGAAGAGATATGTGGGAAGTACTTAATAATTTTCTGGCTACATGCGAATGAACGTTGCTATGTTAGTCTTTGATAACACAAACTTATTAAAGTTAAAATTATTAAAAAGTTGCAAGTGCAATTTGCAATACAAAGCAATCGCACTTTGTTATCGTTTATGATTCATAAAGTGAAATCATCTTAAATTTTTATAGTTATAGTTTTAAAAAAAGCTCTTGCACGTTAATACGTGTACGTGTGCACTACTAATAATAATATAGTCATTATTTTTATAATCGCTTTCTATATCGGGTTTCCTATATTCGCTGAATAATCCATCAAACGTGTTTACCTTGTATTATAAGGGTGATTATATTTTAAGCGTTTAGTATTTCCTGAATAAGACATATAGTAAACACAGCTGCAATTTTCATGTGCGATAACGTAATTACTCTCAAAATGACATAGAAACTTCAAAAACAAATAATTCAAACTTCACGTTATAGTTCTCAATCATCTATATCTATGAATTATTATGTGCAAATCCATGGCCATCTAAAAAAGCAACATGTAGCTAGAAGTTTAAAATTTTTTTTTGAACGTACTTAACAGACCAATAAAGTACGAGTTATTGAAAATGATTACCTAAATGTAGATAAATAGAGAATAAAAAGTTATCGGAATTCGCAATTAGGAGAATTTATTAAAGCTTTACATAACCTTTTACACGAACTGCTTGTTAATGATTAGCTATATATGTGCTTATCAATCACGTGAGAGTTTTTTGACCCTTTAGATAGCCATAAGTATAGTCAGCTGTATATTTTAACTCTTTTTCCTCACCTGAACCCACATATCCAACTGGAAAGAAAAAAATCAAAGCGCACGTCGTTCCTATACGCGTGTGCCAACGCAAAAAGGAAACCGATCGTGAGCGAGTCGCCTTCGAAAAAAGCTCCATCTGATCGATACCCAAGTCACATAGCGATCACCATTCATCGACCATAATTGCGACGCCGCTCGTTCTCTCACATGCGTCGACGGATGTGTACCTACGTAAACATGGACAACCTATATCCCTGTGCACTGTATATATATATATCCATAGAGTCAGAGGACTCGTGCGCAGGTCGTATATACAAATTGGGCGAGTGAGTATAACACACAGACATATATACGTTCGATAATTGCGCGCGCTTGGAAATCGGAGCTTGATTAAACGAACTTTCTCTTCCGCAGCCTTTGAAGATTCTCCTCGTCATCCCTCTCGTGCTTTATGGCCGCGATTATTATTGCCGGCATTTGCGGGCCTTTTACGAGGCCACGATGGCCTCGTATGTGTCCGCGACGGATATTTGAACGCATGTCTGCGTCGTTGCTATATTTGTTCGGGGGAAACATTGCTTGACCCGTTTAGCCGATGGTCTCTACCTCCAAGTAGACGTTGCGCTCTGGTATTGTGCTGTTTCCTTGTGGCGTGCAGGAAATTGACGTGGCGAGAGAGGGTGTTCCGCGAGTTTTGATTGTAGTTTCGCAGGTGCTTTTCGATGTTTTACACAAGTGTAATCTGCTGTAAATCATCGATTTTATATAAGAAATGTGGGGAGGTTTGGAGTTATACGATGTCGAAAAAGTAGTACGCACTTTGTAAACGACTCAATTGCGATCTCGTCGATTATTATTCTACTTTCTAACTGTAGAAAAGGAATGGGATAATTTGAAAATTCAAGTTTATAGATTTCTATAACGTTTGCGCATGAAATTTCTCCGAGGTACCTCTGGGGGACAGATCCCATGGGTTAATCGAGAAATCCTTTCATCTTGTGAGCGAGAGAGAAAAAGATCTCGTGAAATATAAACGACACTTAATTAGAAGCCCTTCGTTCCTTGCGCTGAAGTGTATATATATAAGTGCTCCTACGCTAGAGAGAGTACGGCGTGTGTTATACGTTCCTTCATCTCATGCAGCGAGCTTCTGAGATGCTTCAGGTAGACAGTGAATCTTTTTAACTGTTCAAGGGAGCTTCGTTACGCTATAAAAGTGAAGCATATAATATATTCTCCTATATTTTCTCACGCATTGATGAACTTAATTAATGACTCTGTTTGAAATTGAATTATTCACAGGACGCGTTCTGTAACTTTGCAAGTGTCACTTTTCTTTTAAAACAGTTGAAGAATAATTTGTCACGCGGGAAAACTCTGGGTAGTTTGCGAAATTTCGTTGCACATAAAGCACGAGAATAGCAAACGTACAATGCAGAAAATATATAGGACTTGAAGTTCTTGACAGATGCGTGGTATAATCCTTATACTCTGAACAACGTTTCTGCAAGGGTATATACGTAGGGAATTGATTTGAATAGCCTGATTGTTCTTTAGAAAACTACTTGAGCATTATAATCGCATTTATAGTTGCTGCTAGTGTAGTTGTGACTTTACACACCGCCGAGGAAAATGCTGGCCTTATATTATAATATATATAAACGTATAATAAAATGTTGAAGCGAAGTAAAAACTTTTTATAGAGTTATAATTATGATTTTCAGCAGAGATACGTATATAGTCAAATAGGCTAATGCAAAGGCAGTAAAACTAAAATTTACTTCATACAGCGCAGCTGCTGTCACAATGCTACCCCTCCAATTTCTCAAACGCCACCTTAGTTCTCTACTACAACTACCACCATATAATTTCAACTCGGGCCACATTCTATTTCCCACCCCTTATATGCGTCTACCCTGTATTATTTTTTCTCTCGTTGACTCTTGTTTTTCAGTTCATGTGTATTATATGCATATTCCTCTTTCGAATACAAAATACCGCGGATAGCTATCATTACAACTTGAATAATTCATAACAAAATACATTTTTTCCAGGTCAGACCAAAGACCGAAGACCCCTCCAAGAAAGATCGTTAATACTCAGAATCAGACAAAAAATCCCATCCACCACTCGCCCAATAAAGTGTCTAGCTCGCCACCACACGATATGCGCTATCTCCTCGACGCCCCTTACACGCGAACCCCGTCGCAAAAAAAAACCGCGAAGGAGGCACCACCCACGCACACACGAGCTATACCCACCTACATGTATAACCTACAAAGAGCGAGTAGAAATTTCCTCGCGAATTATACACCACCACCACAACGCTCGCCCTCGCTCTGCTATATATACATGTATACGCGGATGAGCCAAGCAGCAGCAGCAGCAGCAGCAGCTCTTAATGAAACTCAGGCTCTCCCTTCTAGACGGGGGAGGCGCGCCATACGCGCCTAGGGGATGAAAATTGATGCGCGCGTCGCGCCCCGCTGCAGTGCGAGCGCGATGGAGATACCCCACACAACAGCGGGTGCTTCATGCTTTCGCTGCTGCTTTCTTTGAGTGAGGCTCTATCTCTCTCTCTTTCTCTCGTTTTTAACGTAGTTTTTGCTTTTTAATTGTTGGTTTTTGCGAGATGGAGAGAGAGAGAAAGGGTTGTTTTTCCGCGTGGAGAAGGAGTCCTTTTAAAAGGTGCTCTTGGAAGCTTTGAGCGTGCCTTTTTTATCTTTTGTAGAAAAGGAGGTTTTTAGTGGAGAACTTGAATGATGTAATTGCGGTATGAGGCTCTTCTTCGAGTACAGCTGTGACTGTTTAATCGTTATGACGGAATTTTCTGGTTGAAGGAAATATTTCATATTTGAGCCTTGAGATTGTCCCAGCGCGAGGAAAAAAGAGGAGAGGAAGAGCTTGATGTTCAAAACTATTTTAATAGCCTTTCGCTTCAAGTAATCCTTTTTTAATACCTTTTTCCGCGAGGACTTTATATTCTCTCGACTTTTTTTGTCCGTATACCTATACTCTGTGTGCTGTAGACTCCCCCATAATATGAACGGGGATTTTTTAAAGCTTCCGTTATAATCCTTAGTGTTATGGTCTTTTTTGCTTTAGTTTTGTTTTAGTAGAGCAATTTGTAGGAGTCAGGGTATAGCTGAATTTTTTTATTCTAGAAGAGTAATTGATTTGTCAAGAACTCATTTTTTAATGAAGATTTATTTAAATTATATGGAATTTGTAGTTACTGAATATGTTTAACAAATAATTATAAATATATTTAATAAAAATATTATTCGAAGCATTATTGATGCTTAATGTTCAAATTATCTATGTAAATTAAACAATAAATTAGTTTACTCCATATTCATTAAGGTAAAATAATTTTGAGTGAGATTTACACATATTTTTATATCTATCATAATAACGATGTAAAAACCTGTTGATTTAGGTTTATAGTGCTACTGAATAATCTACATAATATAAAACGCATATGATACTTTAAATTGTATTTTCAGCCTTCCAAGTAATGAATAAAACTTCACCTGCCATTACCATCATACGGAAATCAATAAGCGACAGCGCTTCTATGCGAATAAACAATAACAATTACTTATTCACAGCAGTATAAAATATTATAAATATCTCACCTTGAATTCTAAAACAATTGAATTGTGATTCGCAACTTGTTTATACATATATTTGACATGCAGGGTTTACACAGCTTTATTCACGGTTATTTTCTGCCGTCGCCTCAGGACTGGCGCTTTGCATTGTCTGCGCGATGCGAACTTTGGAAGCATAAAATGTACGCTTGCCCGTGTGTGACGCAGTCGTTTGCTCGATACCGATGTCGTTGCCATACTTTTAACTGCACGCGCTCGTGGTATGTGAGTATGTATAATGTATGTATTCATGTGCGCACAAATCGACGCTTGAGATCGTCTGCCTATTATAAAGTGTTGCTTTTCGTTCGGGAAATTGGCCGACAACATGAACGCGTCAAGTCTTTCGTATACGTGCACTTATACTTTGTATCGATGATTAATTTATCAAGCGTTCGATGTGAGTTCTCTTGAACCGAATGAAATTCATGATTGATGCGATGAAAACTGATTGCTTGTTTATATATGATCGAATTATACAAAAATTTTTTGGTATTAAAATGATCAAATTTCAATGATAACAATTCAGTACTATATTAATGTTTGAAGATAAAATGGGCAATAAAAGTAATGTAAAAAGTAAATAATTTACAGTTTATGGGGTTCTAGTTAGCATTTATGAAGCGTATCCTTTCATTCATTATATTTGGGGTGGACGATGGGGGTTCAAAGAGAGATGAATCATTGATGATAACAATCTTCTGATTAAAGAATAAATTTCAAAGTTACAACATATCGTTATATTAATACATTTGGTAACATCAATGTGTACTGCTGTTTATAAGCTATTAAATAAAAATTTTATTTTAACGTTAACTAAAATATATCAATTCATCTGAAATTTTTCATTGAACTTTGTCTATGCTCTTATTGTTACAGCAATATCCAAAGCCTCTACGATAATGTACTACCTATATCTATTATAATCAATATTCATTACTAGTTCAAAAGCAAGTCCTTTATACTTTACCATATAGGTAGAACCATTATGAGCACTAGAGCAAACAATGAAACTTCTGCCTCAGCTAAAACTTTAAATCCTGCAATTTCAATGACTTCTCAACTCGGGTCTGAAAGTCAGCTTTAAAATCCCCTGTGAGGATTTGCGCAGATTCAGCAACGGCGTCCTCCTGCGCGACGTAATGCCGAATAAATTCGTCTTGAGGAAAACACGATTAAACTCCGTCAGGCGAAGACGGATATCCTTCCGTTTGCTTCGTCTTACGCACACGCGAAGTTAGAAAATAATATTGGCTGTCGAAGAGTCTTTCCTGTAATCCTTCGTGATCTTCGCAAGGGCGCACACAGCAGGAGATGTATCCCTTAGACGACGACAGTTTAGAGCTTTCATATACAGCTTATGCAAATGCTCGGATATAGATAATTTGTTTTGAATATAGAAAGAAAATTATTTAGTCTATACTCTTATTATTTTTTTACTGACTATAGACGCAAAATTCAACTTCTTATGCTGGTTTAAACTGTGTGCAAAAAGTTGTATTTTATTGTCGCTTTATTATTCCATCAGCTTGGTCGTTGGAACTAATCTGCTTATTGCTCGTACAGAGGACTTTAAATGTTCTCCTCTGCACGCTATCATTTTAGGGTCTTGCGCTTTATATCGCTTTATTCCTTCTGTCAATAATATGACACCATCTATAGCTATCTTCCATAGAAATATCTAATATCCAAAATACTTAAAAATTGTAAAGCTATATAGCAGTATAATAAAAGTTAGTTATCGGAAAATCTTTCAAATATATCCAAAAGAAAAAATTTCTCAAAACAAGGACAATCATAGCACAACATAATATATACAAAGATACAAGAAACACATGTCGAATAATCCAACCACAAGATCGACAATCCCCGTTAACTTTATCAAAGCTCGCGTCAGAAATTCGCCATGGGCGATAAATGCCACAATCCAGCACATCGCGCTCGTGCAGCTTGATAAGGGCCTTGATGTCGACTCCATACTCTCCCGTTAGCATATAAAAAGCGACGCACATACACACACACAAAAGCTGCCCTAAAGCCCCAGCGCGATTCTCTCTCCCTCTCTCTCTCTCCCTTTAAGTTGTCTCCGGCTCGCGTCAGGGACTTTCCCAGGTTTTCCCGGGGAATCGAATCAATAACTCGGGGGGGTTTGCAGGATTGCGAGTGGGGAACATACCGTCGAGGGGGAAACAGAGGAGAGATTGTGCGAAGCGTTTTCGGGCGTCGAGTTATAAGGGTGTGTAAGTACAGCGGCGTAGCGCCTTGGGCTGTTCAGCCGAGTAGGCGCGCTCTTTGTGTCGCCGTCGAGTTCGCTCTTTCCGATGCCAAATTGGCCTCCCTGGTTCAGACTCGAGCTTTTTCACTCGTGCATTTTAGCGAGAGATGCACGAGCAGAGACGTGGAATCGCTGAGCGGAGATGCAGCTTCCCGTTGAGGAATATGAGAGATCGCGTCGTTGTTTCTCTCTCGTGGGACATTGTTCTAGAGGCGATGCCCAAGAAGAGTAATGTTGGCACTTGGACTTTAATGACTACTACGACCCATATTTATGAATTGTTCGCGTTAAGTACGTTGTTTATTTGGCATTTGGCGTGTGTGCGACTATAGTGATGGATACCCTTGGGTCGTAGAAGCCTATATATTTCTACGACGACGTTGTCTTTTCTCTCTTTTTTCTTGCGTTTTATCAAGATAGATTGCTATATAAAAATTCACCGTTATATCTTTATACAATAAAAAGAGAATCTCGGCGGCAATTACGCCGTTCTATTCATACACCCGACAAAACTCTTCCAATCGAGCACCTGTACAACACACCACGTAATTAAAATTCCTCGGATATAACAAAAGCTCGATCGTTCTTTGTCGTTCTTCCATATAGTGATACGAAGCGTCTGCAGTTAACCCAACCCCATGGATAAAAAAAAGAGAGGCGTATAATCGAGCTGCGTATCCACGTTGCAGCAGAGCAAATCCATCGAAAAATGCGCGGTCCATTGTCCTCCAACTGACCCTCTAGGATCCTCGATTTCCTTCGTTGTACTCCGCACCATCCACGCACTCTAGGACGCATATACGCTCATTGCGGCGGGGGTGTTGAGGTATACAGGGATGACGAAGAGCCGCCTGGTAGAATGAAAGAAGGGGAGGAAATCAGGGGTCGACGAGCCGCCATGCTGAAATAGTGCGCGTGTAGCACACACGCACACACACATACATGTATATAGTGAAAACGAATCGACGCATTAATGCGTTTCTGGGGAAAAAAAAGGGAGCGGGTCTGCTATATATATGTGTATGTCGCGTGGCATTGAACTGCGAGGCGTAAACAAAGTCCTGATGGACGAAAAATGCACCCTGACTGCTGCGGCATATGTATGGGGGTATATATAGGTATATAGTTAGTCGCGGGTGAGAGAGCGCCATTCTTGGCTTTGAATGCTGGTGATGTGTGCGAGGACTTGATCTTGAAAAATGACTGGGATTGATACAAATACGTTTTTTTCATAACTGATTTCACTTCAATTTTTTTTGTTAGCGAACGTTTATTCATAAATATGTAGAGGAACACTTTAAAAAGTCTTAAACTACTGATTGCTATTAGTAAAGCTTTCAGTTTACAACATTGTATTGAATTTTTGAAGTATACAAAATTTTCGTTATTTACAATATATTCGCAACACATTTAATTTATGGTTAAAACGTAGTGATGCCAAGGAATCAAATATAGCTTTACAGCGATTGATCGCGTAATATTAGAGATACACGAAATATCGGGTGAAAATACACTATTGTGAACAAAAAATATACATTAATAATACATTATTCCAGGCTACCGTATTTCGATTTATAACAATATATTACAAAAGTTTTCTGCGCCCGACCTTAATTCGATTGATTAAAAGCCGTTCCATTACTCAATCAGACATTTTCATTCCTCATTGCTGCAATACCAAAGATACTTTTGAAAGTATAGCTGAGAGAATAATCACAGCGTGAAGCAATCAATGTTACTACAGCATTTTTGATGAACCCATAACCATTTTTGTAATCATCTTTGACCAACTACTCAATATTATTCTTTGCGTAAATTGCAAGCTTATCTGCACTGGCCTCTAATAAATTCAAGAAAGGATATTTCGCTTTCGATGTCTGCTAAATCAGTGAATGTTATTGCAGAATATACTTCTCATTTCCTTACGCTTCTAAATTATGTCTCGCACAATCAATGCGGAGAAATAATATACAACCGACGATATACAGTCTTAAGAAGTTTTTGTTCAGTAAGTCTTCATATTGATGAAATTAACTAATTGGATTGTACTTTTCACGTGATTATATATCATAATTGGTACAGCTTGTGAACTATTTTAAATGTTTGATGATGCTTTTCAATTATAGTAAATATACATATATAAAAGAAGAAATTTTATTTTTTACTAAGCCATAATTTAAATAACGTATAATCACTAAAAAAGATAGTTAATACACATTTTAAGTTTTGTACTAGTTTGATGTGTGACGACCTAAAAGGCTATAAAAACTTGTTTATCCGAGTGCAGCAAATATCAAAGTGTTTTCAAAGAGATCAATACTGAATTTGCAGATCTTACTTAGATTTAAAAATACAACTAGGTTAAATGTAGAGAGCTAATGGTATATCAAGTAATTCGGTCACTTGATAGTTTTTTCAAGAAACAGCATAAAAGGCAAAGCTCTTGACCGCTGGCTGTTTACCAGGAACTGTGACGCGCTCTGATTTTCAATTCGTACAAAATGTAGTATTTCGTACAGAATATATATTCGTAAAATTTAGTAAAATCATATTCTACAATTCAAATTCATGTATTTATTTAATAAACATACACGCAGTTTAAATGAAAAAGACATTTACATAATGTTAAAAGTACAAATCGTTTCAATATATATTGATCATACACTGCATCACGTCGGTTGCTACAAGATCAGAGTAAATAATATAGTTTTTCTTATAATTCTTAACAATATTTGGCTTAACAAACCAAAAAGTCTGATCCTATTAATGTACATTAAAAAGAGGTACACATAGCATTATTACACTGCATTGCTCATTGTAACAACAGCAAAAAGGGAGAGAAAATCAACACCAATACCAGCTGCAGTATAGAAATTCTCTAGTTTTTCACCTCATCCCCCCCGACCTTTAAAAACCAGCTCGCGTATATCGCCAACTTTTTCTCTCGACCACTGTGCACTCAGTAAAATAGAAACGTTCCAATAGCATGTCCTGGAAACAAGGAGGAAAAAAGAAGTCGGAAAATGCGCGGAGAAACGTGCAGTATAGTGTTCGACCTCCGCTTCGCGTTCATTGTCGCGACCTGCCGAGTAGCTGTACGCTGTGTATATATATACTATATATAGGTGCATTGACACTCTTCTCTCGCCGCGAGCGAGCCATTAGCGAGTACGGCTGCAGCCATTAGCGGTGCAGACAACGCTTCTGATGTGCACGTGCTACGCGCGCGTCGCCGTCGCGAAAAATCTCCCGACGCCTGCAGCCGACTAGAAAATCTATTCGGGCTTCCGTGTGACGCGTCGGGTCGTATCGTGTTATTTGTCGTATATGTGCGATACGTCGTGTGAGTTATATGCACATTGATGTTAGGCGTATGATCATTGCTTTGCGGATTAATCCATCCGACTTTCATTGCGAACGACGAGAGCTGCCTTTTTGCGAGGAGGTAATGCGCTTTGACATATACGCGTGGCTTTACGCATATGCGGCGGGAATCTTATAAATATACTTGTGCGCAGTGTTGCGAGAGAACGATTTGAAAGATCGTGTTTAACGCGCTGATATGTGTAGTTTTAATTAACCTATATAGAGTTCACATTAATAAATTATAAAATATTCTTGTATAGTTCAGTTCGCTTTAGATATAAACTTTGACTCCTTATACAGTGTCTTTAGCGATAATAATTTAACTACACTCGATGTGAGAAAATGATGAATCCCGGAAGCATATCGCATCTTTAAAAAGACAACGTACGTGGAAAGTGACTTCTGTAATATACCGTTTCTGGTTCAACCAGGATGTGCCTGATTCGTGTTCCGATCAGTCTAATCATAAATATACACGCACGAGCGTTTGCTATGCGCGTTTTATTATTGTCACGTGCGAGATTCTCGTCATGCACTCTGATGCTAATTCTAATGTGACGTCTATAATGTAACGTGATTATAAATAAATAAATATACATATATATTTCGATGTAATGGAAAAAGGCTTTAACAGGATAGTTATTATCTCGGGCATCGTGATAAAAGCAAACTGGGCAGTAGAGCGTTACGTCGTCTCGTCGTGTATATACATATCATATTGTGCGCGAAACATAAAGTAGCGTTATCACATCAAAGGTTTATCCGCATGTTAGCTCCATTGTCCGGCGAAAGACACGTAAGATTCTCACTCTTGTTAGTATAATAGGCGGATAGTGTTGTACACGCTGTAAAACCATGATTGTCACACGTGTTTTAAATCAAACAAACTTTACATATTACAATATTTATACTATGGTGTTAGAAAATAATAGAATCATACGGTTGAAATAAATAACACGCGAATTGCATAAGGTGAATATAAAAATCAAGTTCATTAACTCTGCCACCAACAATATACCAGCAGTCCATTTCGGCAAGCCAGAATTATACCCGACGCCTCTATTTAACACCAAAAAAAATATCCAGAATCGTAAACATCGCATCCACGAGAGTTAATGTTGACTCAGGCTCCAGTATAGTAGCACCACATAATCTCCGGCATCAAAGAACACCAAGACAGCTATACTCACACACATACGCACACACCCCAACACTCGCGCATCAGGCGGGGACACGTGTTTTCCGTTGAGCGCAAGAATCACGAGACAGGATGTGGCGTTTCGACGAGTCTGTCTCTACTCTCTCTTTCTCTCTCTCTCTCTCTTTCTCTACACGGCGAACGAACTTGGGACGAGTTGCCGTCACACACACACACACACACGGCGGCGTGTGTTTCATTGAGATGCATCTCGCGCGTATGAGCTCCGGCCGGAAGTGCGTATAATCATACGCGCATTGTCACGCGCTTATACGTTCCGGTGTGTCTATTTCTCTCTGAGACGGAGAAAAGAGCTTTTGCTCGTACACAGCTGTAACTTTCTCTGGCAGATGCTGACGGATGATGATGATGTGTGCGTAGCAGCTGCGAATTTTTGCGCGGAACTTGTCAGCGTGCGTCTCGGATGATTGCTGGGTCGAAGTGTATTTTTGAATATTAGCCGCTGGGGTTTATTGTAAATGTGTGGCTGATTAGGGTTGAGAGAGCTACACCGGAGTATTGAATAATTAATTTCATCGGCTGTTGCGCCCGATGATTATAGCTATTCATTACAAAGGTTATACTGGCCGGTGTATCGAATGCGAGTTCAATTATCAGGGACTATGCTGGTCGATATATATCCTTTGTAATGAGATTATGCACTAGTGTATACATATATACCGGCAGCATATGAGAGCATTATAGGCTCGCTCAGCCGCGACATTCATAAATTCAAAATTGATAGAGAGACATAGGGGAATCGCATTAGTACATGATTGGTATTTTTCTAATACATAACGTAAATGATCTTCAACGCTTGTATCAAATTTTAAGAAAAATTATATATAGAACGACTTGTCTTACGTGCAGTGCGAGGCTGATTGAATTAATTAAAAGACTTGTGCCAGTTAAACGTCCGGATGAAATTGGATGAGCCGGTGATTAGCATAAGTTTGATTTAGCACCGTGAAGAAGAAGCGCAAGAAGAAAATGAAATTCGCGCTTATCGCAGACAAGTTCTTTTTGAGATAATAGAACTTTCAGCCAGCGAACGAGGAATCTAGACGATAAACCCGATATAGCCCGTTGTGCAAACGAATCAGTTCGTTATCTAATATTTAAAGAAAAAAGGAAGCAATCGATCGAAATCTTTCTTCTTGATTAAAACCAACGAAGCACATAATGCTAACGAAGAGCATTTTTTCTAATTACCCTCCCTTCACAAATGATTTACACAAAGCGTCCCGCCAATTCGACTAAATGAAAGAACCCGATTAAAAATTATTCCGATACTGAGAACGAGACGTGCACTCCCTCGGCAAACGAAGACGGCGTCTAGTGTAGTAGTCCTTGTGCGAATACAAATTTAGTCTCAAGGTAATTGCCTCTTTTTCATGCCACCCTCTCTTCTCTTTTTTGTTCCAGCCGTTTACAACTGGCGAGGCGACACGCGCTACGGTCTGCCGCTCGAAATCGGCGAAACCCTACAGATCCTGGAAGAGTGTGCAGGTATGGTATCGTTATTTATTTATTTTTTTCTTTCTCTATAAAGCTTTATATAGAATACAAGAGACACACATGATAAGAGTCTCGAAATGTTCATCGAGTAGAATTTGAATATTTAAATATAAATGCATGTACATCTAACTTTTTGCTATAATAGCGCAGCTGTGATGCCGTTAGCTTTTGGAACTATACGTACCTGAGAGTATATTGCAGGCTGTATTTTTAAAATTAATTTTTCCTATCGTTTCATATGCTAAATACCATTAAGTTTGGTTTTAATATTTTATAGCTAGTTGATCAATCAACCTTATTTTTTTAATTTCTTTGTATACAAGTCCATAAAAATATATGTGTTCCAAGGTAAAACACACTTATTCGCGATACGTTGCAATCAAACCAATACACGTGCCAATCGTAAACTGGCATTTAAAAATTTAGTCGCTCGCGTGACCTTGCGAAATAATGATATCGCGAGTTTAAAAAATAATTTCAACTACAAATGATTCATCATATGGCAGGATGTAAGAATGATTATACGAAATTTCCCGAACTAAAAATACCCGCAAATTATTTTTCAATGATTAATTCTATAGTTATCTATAAAACTGCAATGACGTTTCTGGGAATCGTTGCATCTCCTATCTGAATTGTTCATCAGAACATCCGTTTCAAAAAGATTGGCTGTAAAACGGTTAATACAATCATAAAATCAATTTGCAACCCAGATTTTTTTACCGAGAAAAGCCATGACTACGGTTACGAACAATTTTCATTATAGAAGTATAAAAACGCCCGAATAAATATTTATTGATTCCAGGATGGTACAGGGGTTTCTCCATAAAAAATCGTGCTGTGAAGGGAATATTCCCAAGTTCCTACGTGCATCTGAAATCATGCAAGATCGAAAACGAAGGACTCTTCGAATCGGTCATCCCACTGGAAGATCCTGTCGTTCGAGAAGTCACCTTAGTTCTAAGAGAATGGGGCGGAATCTGGAAAAGACTCTACGTGGTTAGTACATATACGCTGCATTCGTATTATTTCTAGAAAAACACGTCTCAATGCCATTTCTGCCTTTCGAATCAGCTAAAAAACTCGTCCATTTTTTATTATATACATAACCATATACATATCAATAGCCGATATAGCCAATCAATATATATACAGAGCAATTCGCGCTCATTGTTCTTGACAGGATCGGGAAACCTACAAGTTCAACACACTGAGGAAAGTGATGTGCGAGCTGCTGGAATGGCGGAGGCAATTGCTCGCCGGTACTCTCACGACCGATCAGACGCGCGAGCTCAAGCTGCAGATAATCAACAAGGTCGACTGGGGCAATCGGTGAGTAATAATAAATTACGAACGAGGAGAATTTGCTGTAATTCAGCTCTGAACAATGTATACTTGCTGATGATAGCGATTCGATTCTCTCTGCCACATATCTCGGGTATATGACAAGCTCGATTCTTTGAGAGAAGCTCATCGTTGGTTTTTGGCCAAAATTTACTTTACGCATTCATATTCTAATGTTTGTCATTGAAAATGTGCTCTCTTGAAACGGTAAGTAAATGAGGGAAAGCGTTTTTCTTTTTTTGGAGAAATAGCTTTATTTACTAATTTATAAATTCACAATTGCTTTTCTTCCTTCATTTAACGGCGTTGCACAAATTGGCAGTCTTCCTCTCACTTTGCATCGCGGCGTAAATTACATATAATAACGAATTATTTATCCATAAAATCTCTTAATACCTAAGTGTCTTTATAACCCTACGAGAGGCACATCGTGAAAATTACAAATAACTCTATACGCATTAGTCATTCTTTTAACTCTTCGAATCTCATCATTATTTATTTCAATTCATTTTATTTCATTTCATCATTATACTCTTACTTTCAATCTCTTCGCAAGGCTATTTTATGAACATATCACTCAGAGAACAGGACTATATTGTATATGCATAAACTATATTTATATATATAATCGAGCTCTATGGACTACATAAGTAGCAGCATTATTTTTGTTTTGTATATTGATATAAATTGCAAACCTACGTTTCATCCGATCTCGCGTTTACCTCAAGAATGCTGAAAAATGTCTTTTTATAATTTTTTTTTGCATATTTCGTACCAGACATAGCAAAGAATTTTACAGCGGCTTCAACTCGCAATGTGTTTACAAAACGGCGAAGCCTCGCTCATTTCTTTTCTCTTCTTTTGATAGAATGTAACGCAATAGTAAAACAATGTCCGTTCAAAGATGAGTTTTGATTGTATGAAAGGCACATATATGTCTATGTGTGACGTTAATCCTAACGAGAGGAGAAAAAGTGTGACGAATGCCTGTTTTTGCTACATCCTGATGGAGCGAGACATGCGGTTTGTTTTTTGTGAAAAAAGTCCCTTGGACGGAGATGCGTCCTCTCGTGCGCGGGAAATTCAAACAAAGAACCAGTGCTGGCTCGTTTTTCTGCGTTTGCGACGTATGATTTATGAATCGCGAGAACGATTCGCAATGGGAGAAAGAGTCAGGCGAAAAATAATAGGACAGCGTCGAGCTCAATGGCAATGAGAGATTATTACATATTACGAAAAAATTTCACAGAATTCAACGTGATTTCAGATTGCACACGTGTTTTATAGGAGTGTCATTTTTATGCTATCAAGATTCGCTCTCTCTTTGTATTTTTTATTGCACACGACATTTATATAGGAATGCCGAAGAATACGAAAATTTAGTTAAATGCCGAGTTTCATAAAAAATACTAAAGATTATATTTGATATGTATTACTTTCTCGTTGTTGTCATTGAATAAACTACAAAAATTTATCGTAAATTGCTGTATAACGATATAAAAACATACATAAACACACCTTCTCCTATTGCTTATTGTCATATAGTTACACTTTTCAAAAAGCTTTAATAGCAAAACTTACTCTATGAAATTTGATTATCGCATCGTCATTTGACGTACTTAAATTTACAATTGCAATCGTTCTATTTAACTATAGGCAAACACGACAAAAATAATACTCTCGTTCTTTCGCATCGACGTGTATACATTTAATTAAAAATGCCTCGACTCTGGCGGATGAAAGTTGGAGAACAATGTAAGACAGCTCTACGTTGTGAGAAAAGGAAACAAATTCAGATTTCAATGGAAAGATAAAAATTAGCTAGCGCATTGATTTCATCTACTTGAAAACTTGCGAGGCCTCGTCTTACATTTAATCGACGAGGTTCGATGCTAATGAGAAAATGAGTCGG
Organism: Muscidifurax raptorellus; assembly: GCA_020010945.3. Classification (NCBI taxonomy): domain Eukaryota; kingdom Metazoa; phylum Arthropoda; class Insecta; order Hymenoptera; family Pteromalidae; genus Muscidifurax; species Muscidifurax raptorellus. The sequence goes on along the minus strand of CM052077.1, from coordinate 36,660,269 downwards.
GTAGTATGTGAATCGAGTGTCCAAAAAAAAAGAAAAAAAATTGCAATCGCACTCCAGCAATATTTACAAAATTCAACTGTCCGAAAACGTGGAATTCACTCAAATGCAATTTCGAAGATTTATAAGCAAAACATAAATTCTAATTTTTCTAGGCTCTAACAAGATCGCGCCGACACAAGGCATTTTTCGTAGGCTCAATTGACACACTGCCCAACGAAAAAAAATACAATACAAATAATATAATAATAATAATAATATTATTAATAAAATAGTAACGTTATATTATGCGAAGATCGCGTGCGTCGGCGGCTTGATTACAACTTCGAGCAGGTCGTCGTCGTCTTTTTTTTTCGTCGTCTTCGTTCTATTATATTCTTCAGGTCGTATGTCCGAGGGCGTAGGAGAGACTCATCGATAGTAATCGGCGACGAAGCAGAGAACATTATTTTTTTATGTCCTAGCACACACTCACAGCCCATCATCGCTCCGGAGCTCCGTATAATATTATATTTCTAGACGGCAGTGTTCTCTCTCTTGGTATACACCTGACGCACGTCCGTTACTATATCGCACTGGCTCCTGTCTACTATACTTTCTTTCTAATACACTCAAAGGATCCTCGGCTTCATCGCCTTACAACAACTTCAAATGCGAAAGAGCGAGAGGCAGAGCTCGTCTTGTCTCCTCGAAGCGAGAAAGAGAGCAGCGTATATATTATACGTGTATGCGCGTGTGTATTAATATATATTTATATATACACATATATATATATATATATATGTATATATATATATTGTCCTACGGTGGTCCAGTGCGTCGTTGTCTCCCTGTTTCCTTTCTCGATGTGAGGGGCGTGTTTTATATATAGCAACTCCTCCGCGCTTTAATCGCGTATCACATGTATTGTCGAAAATGGGTTGGAGTCTGAAGGAGCTTAGATCTCCGTGTCTTTGGAGAACTTCTCGATCTCCGGGTAGATGGGCGACATCTCGAGGGTACTCGGCGCTGACGGCACCGATGTCGGCGATGCGCCACTGCTCGAGTTCAGGTGCAGCCGACGGCAGAGCTCGTCCAGCACCTCGTTGAACATCATGATGTTCATGTTTTGGCCCAGCAGGTGAAGCAGCAGGAAGTCACCGACCTGAAACGCGAATACGATAGTTCATTTATATATATTATACACAAAGGCAATACGTTCGCGGTATATCATTTCGACGAGCTTTCCATTTACTTGGAAATTTGAATGTCAAATTAGCCTACTGATGTGCCGGCTGTGCAACTTTCCGAAGGCTCGTTATACATTCAAATTTGAGACTGCATTAAATTCTGGATTTTCCGAATCATTTGCATGACGAAGCTCACCTGAGTCTTTCTGATCAGTGCCTGGCATCCAGTGGGTGTGCCGAACTTGAAGCGCTTCTTCAGGATAGTCTCGCGGGTACTGGGCAGCAGAACCACAGCCATACTGTAGAGCAGAGCCAGACCCGACATAACCGACAGGACGATGAACCAGAACCAGAGGAAGATGTAGATCTTCTCGTTGAGGATATTCAGAGCCAAAATGCACAGGGCGTCGTGCTTCTGGATCGTTCCGGAGGCACCGAATTTGTGGAATGTACACTTGGTCACACGTGGGAAGATTTCGATCATCGGATCCGTACGTTGCTCCTGATTCATATTGCTGAACTTGACGACGTCCGAGCCGTAGGTCAGGAAAGCGCCACCCAGGAAGGTGTCGATGAAGAAGATGTTGCCCACCTGCGAAAGTTAATGTCGGATTTATTTTTTGGCAGGGGATGAAAGCAAAAATTTTGCAAATTTGATATCCCAATAATAATATAATCCACTCACGACGTTGATGAAGTTCAGCGCCTCGCAGAAAAAGTATCCGGCAGCATAGCTGTTGTGCAGATGCATCGTGTCGTAAATGTAGGTGACGAGTCGTTGCATCCTTGCCTGTCGCTCGACCTTGGTCTCGATCATGGCGCCACGCATACCTTCGGAGATGGCTCGGATCTTGCCCTCTTCCCACTGTTTCCACATCCAGTGGGGCATGTAGAAAAGGATACCTTGGAAGAAGAGCATGAACGGCACCCACTGGTAGTACGCGTGGTACTTCTTCTCGCCGTAGTCGCCGCCGAGACCCGGATGGGCCACGTGTGTTCCGACTGGCTTGTTCAGGTTCGACGGCAGGGTGAACGTGTACGTGATCCAGCAGTACGTGTTGATCACGTGGCCGGGGACCGCGCCGTCGCTGATGCAGTTTATCGGGTCACCTGGAATTCAGCGAAATTTATTTAGTTTTGGATTTCAATGTATAGCGATACCGTTGACGCTTTAAGCTTTATCTGCGGACAGTGAAATGTGCAACTTTTGAAAGGGGGTATAGTAGGTGTATAAGCGAAATGTGATCGAGTGACGAAAGGAAGAAGTCGAGACTGCAGCGATGCGGCAGACTATTCTTGCGATTCGTTGAAAGAAATTACGACACAGCCCCGGTGAAATTTCATCTAATATACAACACACTGATTACTCCTTATGGCTGGTATATATAAATATATATATATATTTAAAACCGCATGGCTTGCAATATCGCAAAGCGTTGAAGATATAATTAAGCGCATGGCTTATAACGATTTATCGCGCATTTTGAAAATATTTTTAGTTTTCAGGGTACTCGTTATAGGCTAATTGTGAAATTACAAGCTCTCATTTTACGGATCTCACAGTAATCTAGATGTTAACAATTTTGATGGGGAAAAATCAAGAAACACAATGAGTCATGCGTATAATGAAAGAATCGAGCTTTTGTTTGGAGGAACAATTCATTCTATTTACTATATGCGCCGAACAAGTTGCTTGTTTAACTATACAGATATATTACGCGTGGATGCAATTTAAAAATAAACTAGAAAATTTTATTTTCATTATACACGAGTGATGCATTAACTTTAACCTTCGCAATTACCGCGACACAATAATTCAGTCGTTAGGATGTAACTGAAATAGCTGGCGATTATTAACGAGTGGAAAACGTATAACCATTGATGCGACTATGCATACATACAAAAATACTTTTTGCATTACTAAACAGCTGATCATACTCGAATAAAATAATGAATCCGAGCAGCACGGAGAAAGTTCACCGCGGTATGCGCACATATGCAATGCACGAGAAAGGGGATTTTTAGTTGAGGAGAAAGGAAAAAAAATAAATACCAAAGTACTCACCTATTAGATTGTTCGCCGTGACGATGATGCAACAGGCGAATAGAATAGCCGACGTGATTCTATAGTGCGCCCTGAAGATCATATTATCAATTATGGCCTTGTCGATTAAATATCGTACTTTCACGAAGCCGGCGACCGCCGAGACCAAGCCGAACACCGCCATCTTTCTCGGCTGTTATATATTCTCTGCAACATAAACGACAAGCGTACAGATTAGCGCTAATTCGTCCTATATTCAGATTGTATAGACCTGCTTTAGATATAATCAACCAATGACGCGCGGTAATGGAATAATGAACAGTGTCTCGCCAGCGTCGATAAATTATCGTAAATATGCTGCGATTTTGTTTGAATCGTGTGTGTATATAATATATACGTGTGTGTGTATAGATTTTTATACAGTTTCCGAGATATCCGATCGGTTATATAGCTTGGAAGCAGTGCGCAGCGTTGGAGATCGGATATTATAGACGGGAAAAAAATGCACACATTCCGTAATCCTTATACTCTGAGAATTTCCCATTTATTATACGCTCGACTGGAGCGCGGCTGGCATTGCGAAAGGCATTAAATCGCGTCGTGCCTGGCAGTATATACAGGTATCAATTTATTGTAATTTTGCATATCGACTTTTCGTATCTCAGAATATTGTTTAATTCGCCCCTCGGCGATTATTTAATAACTCGCGCGTTATAGTTTTATATACCGCACTACACACATAGCTCTGTTATTACAGCGTCGCTGAGATAACAAATGCAAATTATTCCAGAGGCGCAGCGCGTTATAATCCTCGCGGATTATTTGAAAATCCGGCATTAATTTTTCTACAAAGCGTCAAAATTATCCGGCTGAAATATCCTCCCAATGTCCAACTTCCACGATGTATACGTGTATTAAATTATTCAACGAGAAGACTAATCCATAATGTACCTCGAAAGCACAGAGCACCGACCCGATGTGCGGTATTACAATGATAACAATATACACCCACAGCGCACACGTTACGACCGAAAACTGTCCGCTCGACACATCGTCGCTGTCGCGTTCGCTATACACAACTGAACAAGCAACAACGAGTACAAGTATACAGCAGCGCACTCCAGAGCGTGTGTCGAGTCTGATACAGTATATAGAGGAGGAGGAGGAGAAGGATGGGTCCAGTAAAGCGGGCTTGCGCTGCGTCATATTATAAGGCTAGCTTCCGGCGACGGCCCCCTGGTATACTATATATGTCATTCCTCGAAGAGCGTCCTCGTGTATCTCTGTGTGCGTGTGTGTATATGATATTGCTGGACTTTCGCGTGCGTCAGCGATGCAGTCTTTTGACTGTCCTTATGAAGCGCGGGTTTTTTTGTTCCCCGGGTATTCTGCATGTGGCTCACGTGGCCTCAGCACCGAGCTATTTTTTTTTTATTTCTTGTATACACACGCACGTGGGCAAGAAATGCGTCGAGTTTGAAAAGTTTGCTCGGCTCGATAAGCCAGCGTGTTTGGCCCGCAAAGAGAATTTGGCGCTGTGTATGTAGTGTACTGTTCGTCCGATAAGGAAGAGTGAAAATTCTGTACATAATATCGTCCATACGGAGTTTGAAAGAAACGGAGCCTGGAAAAGTGCCGTCGTCCTTATCTACAGAGCGGACTTCCTAAATTAATAAACTTATCTCTGAACGCAGGAATATCCACAGCTCCTATCTGTTATTTGCTCCGCGCACATAACACAGCATATCTCTCGCCCGTCGCGCAAATGTAGAAAACGAAAAAGCGCGGGAAAAAAAATGAAATCACCGTCTCGAAAATCAGCGCTCCATCGCACGTTGATTGCCGAAAAAAGAACGTCGCGTAATGTGTACTACTTGGAAGGCTTGGTCTCTCGTCGCGCGGTTAAACGATAAGACCCTGAAAGCCCAGTAGTCCCACGCAAATGCCACCGTATGTAGCGAGTATCGAGTTGTAGGTCGTTAGAAGTTTATTAGTTAATTAGTTGAAGGCAGACGTCGTCGTCGCTTATTCTCTGGGTTCAATCGCCAAGAAGTCGCTCGCGCGCATTGTCCCCGTTATGTATACATGTATATACTCATCTCGGCTTTGTCATGAGCGTTTGATTCATTATCGTCGCGTTGCGTTACTGCAGTTGCGCTATGCGTTTTAAGAACTTTTTCACTTATTTCGTTCGGATTACACACACACGCGATACTGTTAAAGGATCGGTGATTATTCATCGCTGCCAAAGTTGTGTACATAGAAGTACGTACTTGCGAGAGTAAATTCTGCGCCAGACGGCTCGAGTTTCGCAACTCTTAAACTTTGCCGTTACTTCAATTGACGATCCGAGAGTATTGGCTCGTGTGTATATGTGTCACTATACTCCGATCGGATCTCTCTCACACGCATAGCACACGCTCGAATAATCTAATAAATCCTCGTAGCCGTACCATCAAAGTGATGATACTCTTACGATGGAATTTTCTTCGGCTCATTCTCGGCGCGGGGATATTATTTTTTTTTACAAACTAATTGAAACAACAAGCGATATCTAACAGTTTTATACGCGCGACGAAACGATTGGCCGCGTTCCAGATTTCCGGGGTAACAGCGGAGAAAACAATCGCAATCGCGAGCGAGCATAAGTTTTGATTGCCGGCAAAATAATATTTTTATCAGCGCGCGACGCCGTTAAAAAGTTCGTACGTCCTTTTTTCTCTCATGAATATAGAACGCACTCGGCGTATGCAAATCCCTGCCTTCCATCAGCATTAATATTAATGGAAGCACGAAGTAACAATCGAAAGGCTAAATTATTCCTCATATTTTTACCGTTGAAATTTTCGAGATTCGCAACGAAAATTGCAACGATACATACCGAATTTTCACTCGCGCGCAGACTCTCCCTGGATCGGAAATATTTTCCGACGCAAAGCTTCGACCGGCATAATGACAGGTTCGCAAAAAGAGAGAAACACTCGATTCGCCCGTGGCGGGAATTATATACGCCGCGCTCATGAATAATTCAGAGCGGCGAGCGTTTGCTTTTATTCGCACGAGAGAGAGAACACACGATAATTTTTTCGCGCATAGGTGACTGATCCTTGTACCCGCCAATGGTGAAAGGACGCGCCTATATACGTTGGAGACTCTGGTTTCTACGGATTTTACAGTTAGAGATACGCAGACGCGTCCAAGTTTGTTGTCTATGCATATATACGTTCGGAGGTGAATTTTCGAGATGGTAATTGGTGGAATAAGAAACAAAGCTGCCAGTACGCGCGGTCAATTAATTTCAACTGTTTTTCTTCGCGTGAATCATCGTTTTGTTGATTCACGAGTGATTACGCGCGGCAACTGCTTCGACGCCGCAGAAATGCACTATGGAAATGGGACAAACAAGAGGATAGCTCTGGCTTTCTACTGCTCGCAGTGCTGCATAATTACACAGTCTCGTATTTTTCTAGTATATATACGATGATCGAGCGAAGCCGCGTACGTTCTCAGAATCGCTCGAATTCAAGATCTAACATCGAGAGAATATTTTCCCAGTGAATTATTCATCGTTCTCCACTCTGAGCGTGTACACCTACGAGAGCAGTTTCATTATTTCCCCGAACTCGGGCGAAATTCCTGGTGAATCAGGAGATCGTCAAAATCTCGCGGCCACCTAACCTCTCAGGAATTCCAAACTGCCGCAATTTAGATTGCAGAACTGAACCTCCCTAAACGACTCCCTTCAATTAACCATTTTCACTTTTCCTATAGCAGCGGCTACGCCCCCCGGACTATACACAATTGTTACACACTTTCCTCGAACGACGAACCCAACGAGTCAGAGCCGAGTCGAAATATAAAGGACCTCCGGCGAGAGGATACACAAAGAAGAGAGTCTCCATATGCATCGGCACACGCGGCGGCATTCTCGAAGCGTGAATCGTGAAATCGCCCAAGGTCGGACGAAGAGCGAAGAGAATCTATGATCGCACGTGGGAAAGGTATTCCTTTCGGGGACCACACCTTTCTCTATACCTTCTTCGCTTTGGATTCTCAAAATGAGAGACGGATGCCAGGCGCGCAGTATCATAAAAACGATTTTTCTTTGTGCGGGAGGTTTCTGAACGCGCGAGATTGCATCGCTTCATTTTGCGCGAAAAATTTTACACCTTACGTATGTGGAGAGTTGAAGTTTGTACGGGCAGTATATATATATATATATATATATATCTCTGGGATAAACGGGCCAACTCTCCTTCCAAAAGTTCATCAAAACTCGGCTCACGTGCTAGAACTTCCGAGACGTTCCCTGCGGCCGAGCTGAGAAAAAATCAACAGCCGAAAAAAAGAGAAGAGTTTTCCTTCTTCTTTTCCCACAGGCATCTCTCAGGAGCGCGAGATTAGAAAGTCCGGGAAAGAGCCGTTCACGAGAGGATCTTGTGACGATATACGCTCCTACTATATACTCGCCCCTGTATGTGTATAATCACACCTGGGCGATATCACATTTCTCTCGTGCTTCTATCATGAGATTGTGTTGCGAAGAAGCGACCGCGTATGTGTATGTGTGTTATATAGTCTCGACGAAGATATATTTTCGGAAGATGTTAAATCTTTCGAGTATATATACACAACGCGAGACTCTTTGAATTTTTAGCAAAACTGACACCTCCTAACGTCCACAAGAATATATTATATTACGACACGTGCGCCAACAGCTCGTTGAAAGGAAATTCTTTCCGCGTTATATTCTAGAAGACGAGTCTCAAAAGGATGCCTCTCTCATCTCTCTCGACGCGACTCTACTCTTTGTTCGTGGAAGTGGACTTAACGTAGGAACGATAATTGACACCTCATCCCCCTTATCCTTTCTATACTCTTTCGACCATACCTCTTTCTGTCAGTTATACACAATACTAACCGAAAACGATGCTGTGATTCACGCGGAAACCACTCGCGGACTTCCTTCGCATCGCAGAGCCACAGGACGATGACTCTTACGTTTTTGAGACTTTCTAATAAACTTTTCGGATCTTTTCCGATTTTATACGAGCGAGCGTTGAATCGTAATACATGCGGTTTCAGCGCGAAATTTGACTTTGCTACGCTAGACTGTATATAGTCACAAGGAAACGTTCATTGCGTAACGAAGACAACGTAATATTCCAGTAAAGGATCCTCGATTTAACGTGTTTTTTCACGGGTTGAATTATCTCTGAAAAGTGATCGGTGACATTGAAATCGATTCCCTGTGAAATCGATACGCGTTATGAGTTTCCTGTCATTGTACGATATATAATATGCCGATCAGTATCATACCCGATAAGAAAAGCTAAAGTCAGTGTATAATTCAAATTGTAAGAAAGCAAACTTTTATTTTAATCGAATGAAAATAACAAACTATAAAAAAATATCAATCAGCTCGCATCGAATAGAAAAATCCATTACGACTCCAGATACGACGCGGCCACCATATAGGCGCGACTATCGCGAAAACGCGTTCTCCATTCACTGCAGCAGCAGCAGCAGCACGTATATATATACACACATTTCGTAACGAAGTAAATCCGTATACTGCAGCCGGCGGCAGTGACGGCAACGAGTTCAGTTATACGCCGGCTTTATCGGGCGTATAACCGCGGCTTTCATATGGCCACATGTGGCACACAGCAGTTTTTCTTTTTCGAGAGCCACCTTTTTTCGAGAGAGTGGGCTACAGACACCAGAAGACTCCGAGTGTTTTTTTTTTCGAGAAGAGGATACCTACTCGGTGGTTGAATTTTACGACCCGTGTGTGTATTTTTATTTTTGGGAGAGAGAGAGAGAGAGAGAAGATTTTTGACGTATCTGCGGTAGCCGAGACTGAAAAGACAAGGTTTCTTTATGCGGCGGTATCGCGATCGTTTGATCGTCACTGATACAGCCCGTTCGGACTTCGCCGTTTCTTAATTGGCTATTCGGATACGGAGAACTTGTTTCTTTGCGGTATATGCCTTTCACTCGAAATACCAGTTTTTCTTTTCTCTCTCTCTCTCTCTCGAAAATTACACGGAGATGAAATGCTTTTCCGCAATTTGAATTTTATAAAGGAATCACATGCGTGTGTGCCTCGTAAATTCCAGTCGGGTATATAATTAATGCCCTCGTATATATATATATATATATATATATATATATAGTACACCAGCGAGTAGGCTTAATTTAATGACTGATAATTATCCAGCTGCCTTATACATATAGGTATATAATAATAGAAGCTGCGTTAAAATACAGGCACGTTATTGTATACCTACGCAGAGCGAATCTAGATTAGGTTGTACTCGCAGAAACGCAAACTTCCCGTATCTCTATGCGTCAAGCTTTTAATCGACTAATTACGAGGGTCACCTTAGTAGGCACCAAATCCCGCGGCGTAAAGCCTCCGCACAAGTACTACAGCCTCTCGAATAAACCGCAGCGGAAACGATCGCGTTTCGCGCGCGAAGCACATACGCACTGCGTGCGACTCTGCGATTATTTAATCACGACGGATGTGCGTACTATATAGCCCGGCGACACCCGAGTTACGGCCTTGCGCTGGACTGCACGAGATCTTCTGTTTACTATTGTATCGATACTACTTATATGCATATATATATATATATATATACACCGCATCGTCGTAGCCCGGAGGCGTTGGTTCGAAACAAAGCGATGAAATTTTCCCAACGCGCTCGAAACTCCGCAGCGCCTGTAATATATAAGAGCAGCGCACAGTGGGTGTAAAGGTGTATATATAAGACGTGTCGCTGCCCGCGGCAGGGTATGCAAGTATATATATATAGCCGAGCGTGAGAAAGCAGCGCGCGCGCGGCGCGGAGAAATTATCGGCTTCTCTCGTTTGTCCGGTCTCGTTCGACTGCTTCGACTGATTGACGCTCCGAGTATAATATTGTACAGTGTCGAATCGAATGAAATTGTTTGAAAATCTTCGAAAAGCGCGCCGTACCGCCTGAGAGATTACACCCTCGCGAGCCGATGAAAAACGAAGCGTGTCTTATATATTTACGCTGGGAACGCGCGCGGTTACGAGGCGAAGTTTATCGGCTGTTAAAATTTACGGCGAGTTCGAGAGCGCTGCAAGAGAGAAGGCGTAAAATCGCGTTGCCCGCGAAATTAGTCACCTCTGCGCTCTCCATAAAAATCGAAAATCAACTTCGAGTGTGTTTTAGGACGGAAGGATTTGCACGCACGGTGTGAATCGAAAAATCGCCCGGAATTCCGGGCCTCGTTATCACCGGCTGATCGCGTTATAATAATAATAATACAGCGTCGACAGAACAAGCTGTACAACCGCAACACCTCTCATTGTCTTTACGCGAGAGCGAGTGAAAAAATAAGGCTCGTGCCCTTGCGTGTCTCCGCAGACGCTGCTATGTACACTATACGCGCGCTCGGCGTTTGTTATTACTCTCCCGTGCACATTATTCTCTATATACGTATAACCGAATGAGTAAGCATAACAACTGACGCCGATTTCGCTCGGTAATCGGCTGTAACATCATCATTGAGAAACTATCGAGCGCGAAGAATTTCAAGCAAACGCGCCCTTTCACAAATTCCATCGAGTCTCTCGCGACGCAACCTGGCGCGCATCTGCTCCGAAACTATACATGGTGAAAAAGCGCGTCTCTCCTTTGTCCGTCGCGCGTCGTCGAGGCTGCACATGGAATTTCGGAGCTGCATAGAGCGACTTATTTTGCGCGACGGCCGGAAGGACCCCTGCCGAGCAACTGTTGCACGAGCACGCTTTCTCGGCGCGAGAGTCGCAAGCGCCCCGTGTGTACGTATGTTTTAACGAGCCTAAGTATAATACCGCCGCACACTTTCGTATCTTATTTAACGATTTTTGCACACAGAGATCCTCTCAAGGCTTGCGTCAGCCTCTTCTCGCACACGAGCAATAACCTCTTTCACTTTTCGAATTCGCACTATATTTATTATTTTATACTTTAGCGTACGAGTGTACTTCTTCGACGCTAGTACTATCACACAGCCTACCTTGTAGCTCTCTTCCGAGAAGGTATGCGTATCGTATACAGCGAAGAATCCTCTCTTTCGCTCTCTCCGTATACAAGCGTCGGCTTCTCTCACAGTTAATATAACTCTTCCTCTCACACACTGTCACAATACATATATATATATATGTGTGTATGATATTTCCACGTCGCGCTTGTAAACAACAACAAAAGACACCCGCTCTATATCTATGTAACAATAATAAATAAAGATAGAGGGGGACAGAGAGAGAGAGAGAGACACACACACGCAGTTGGTATATAATATATTTATAGAAGACAGAAAGACTGAGAAAAAGGGAGAAAGAACAACGGTGTGTGCGCGCGTGACGCGCGGAACGGGCCCGGAGAGCGACTGCTGGCCTCGCGCATTCGACAGCGGGGAGCGCGCATAGCGCTCAGGAGAAGGACAGAATATAACCACAGCCCCGCTCCAAAGCCGGGCCCCACCATCGACGCCTGCAGCTTGCCCTTCTTGCGTCTGTATACTGCTTTTGCCGCGTGCGTGTGTGTGTGAGTGCGTGAATGCCTCGATGGGATTGAGTTTTGAGTTTTGAGTTTTCGGTCGTTGCGGGGACTTATCGATGACGCGTACGACCGGGAGCTAATCGATCGTAAGAGAGCGTAGAGAGATTGGTTTCGAGTTTTGTTGGTAAAAAATTTTTAATTTATCAAAGAAAAATTATTAAAACCCAACCGTACGCGTTTTTAAATAAGCATAAGTGGAGACGCAGCAGCATTTACTTCTCGTGTATATAATATCCCTCTCTTCCAGAATTCTGCGTGCGCCTTTCTCTTTATCTCCCTCTCCCTCTACATCTCTCTCTCTCTCTATATACCTGCACAAGACTCTCCTCGCTCGTAATGGCAGGCAGTCCGGGCCGTTTTACTTCGGGACTGCTGCGCGCGCTACTATGCCAGGTGCGTCGTAGCAGACGGGATTATTATGGCCCGTAGAGAGAGAGAGAGAGAGAGACGAGCTGCAGACGAGGCCGTGATCTCTTGCACGTATAGTACGAGTTCTCTCTTTCTTTTTGTGATGAAGTCTATGAATAATGATTTTTTTTATTCATCCGATGTTCATGAATATAAGGTTAATGAAACGGATTTTTAATCGTATCGTTATCGAATCGTTGGAATTCAAAAAAGCTTACGCGACGCTTGTAGAACGTGATTCCTCGGAATGGTTCACTCAACGCGTGTGCACAGAAACAGTTACGTGCACATCATTGACGGTCGCGCTCACGAGCAAATTAGCAGATATGCCCTGCGTTTAATAAGCGCGCGTTGTGCTCAGCTTCGTCTCGAGAGTTATAATACAAGGTTTGATTATAGGTCAGCCTGTCGATGCGTGGTAAACTGTAAATAATGCCGCATTGTTGTGTATAAAATAGTGCGCAGCGTTATAAACGAACTGAAATCACAGCAAACGTGTATATGAATATACAGTATCAGTAAACTGCAGCTGCAGCGAGTATAATCTCTGGCTAATAAAACAATGAAAAAGATAAGACAGCCATCTGTCTTTCTCGCGTCGTTCCTTTTGAAGTCAATCCTCTGCCGGTCGCCTCGTCGAGTCCAATAAAATCCTTCGCTGTCGTCGTCGCGCGTAAACATTGTGAAACGAGCCGCGACCTAGATAACCACGAACTTACGCGCTCTCTCTCTCTCTCTCGTATATATATACACTTGGTGCAGCGCAGCGGCTCGTCCTCATGATCAATTAATCCTCTCGTTACGCTGCTTCTGACTTCGAAATCGCGATGCATATGCCGACGACGAGGTTGGAAGATTTATTCGATGATGGAGGATGTCGTGCGAGGTATTGTGTTAAACGCAGGGAATTTCGATTGTTATAGGCGAACGTTGCGCAATTTTCGATCGCGGTGGGAAATTTTGCGCTGTGTATATTGTATACGCGTTGATCCGTTTGGTTTTGTCTCGTTTGTATAATGAGTGAAATGCACATGTGGTGATGAATGTAATGAAAAACTGAAAATATTGAGATTTAAAATTTTGCACTTGTTTGCTAAATGTACTTTTAAGATGCTTCTTCGTTCACTAATTTGTACTCACTCCTAATATATAAGTAGGCTGTAAAAATAGACTTTATGAATCAAGAAATAGATATATATGGCACAATATTTTCACGTGTGATTGACATCAATAGAAGCTCTGCAAATAGTCCGAAGAATGCAGTGTATGTCATATTTATGAATATAATTGTGTATACCGTAAAAACGTGTCCTTGTGTTCTACACGTTTTGTAGCTTCTTACGAGAGATCTAAAAATGCTATTTCTAGCCGAGTATTATCTTTCCACAGCAATGCGATATTTTCTCGCTTGCTCGTACTTTAAACGGGTTACGTGGTTCGATGTACGTTTTACGCGTATAGAATATTGAAAATGTTTTATTTGGCAAAAAAAATTGTCTATTCCTGCAGTTTCGATTCGTACAGCTGAATATCTATCGTGTGAATATTACGGCGATAATTCTATGTGTGACTCTCCAGTCATCATTAAAATATCGTTAAAATTCTTACAATATATAGCGTTATTTCTAATTTATTCAGCTTATCTATCTTCGTTAAAAAAATTACATCAATTATTGCATTTTTTTATAGTTATCCATGCTTATACAGCAGACCTTACGCGCAAGCTGATGTAAAGTACCGATGCACCTGCTAATTATACGCTATATTTGTATATCTCTCTGAGATCACACTCTGAATCTCATATCACTTATTCATAACGCAGAGTATTAGAATACACCTGCGGCTCACCTGCTTTTTACGCTTATATAATTATGTATACACAATATTGCAAAAATCGGAACAATTATTTTAATTATTACTTTTGAAAAACTCGTTTCCATGATGTGCGTATGTACAATAAGCGACGTAGTTTCGAAAAGCTTATAAATCTTAAACGGTGACGCGTCGACGTGGTTTCATTATTCAACAGTTCAACATTGAAGAAATAATATTACAACGAGTAATATTATAAATAACGATTGAAAGGATCCTTCGTAAATCCTTAAAATCACGCATAATTGAACAAACAGTCCAAACCTCTAATTAGTCCATAAAGCTCCCACTCTATATCCCCGTCGTAAAGTCCGAAATTTGCAAAATCTCTCACCGCTTATATATTATATACATAAATGAATACCAAAGCTCTCACACATATCGTAAAATCAAGATGGCCACCCACTTAAACCCCCCCCCCCCCCCTCTCTCTCTCTCTCTTCGCGAAGTTCAAAGTTATGTCGAGAGAAATATACGGCCAGACAGAAAGCGTGCGAGAGATAAGAGCCAGAGAGGGAGGCAGAGAGAGAGAGAAGGAGACAAAGAAGCCGAGAGAGGATCGAGTGGACCCGATCGGCTTGGCTCGGGACTCGTTTCGCGCTGTATATACGACCGGAGAGAAAGAGCGAGAGAGTCCCATGCGTTTTTCTCCTCTGGGGTGTATGACCCTGAACTTATGCCCGAGAGCTGCGGGAGAAAGAGTGTGTGTGCAGCGCCGAGTGCGAGAGAGCATGAGTGTATATAGTGAGAGATTGCGGGAGACTACCCATCAGGGAGAGGGACTGACGTAATTCCTCCAGACGCAGTCTTGTCGTGACAGCGAATTATGGGGCCGATGCTGGACAATTCAAGGGATGAGTGATATATACATAGTGAGATTTGAAAATGGGGAATTTCATTTTTCTCGACTGCGCAGGCAGGATTGGAATTTAATGAATATCGTCATCACGATGTTGCAATTTTCGGAACTACTGCGCAGCTCCGTGTACTCAAACAGACAGACGGAGATATTGGACTGCCAGAGAATACCTTGTACGTCTTTCAAATAGTCTATGTGTAGGTACACAAAGGTATATGGAATCAGCTTTGCGGGAGGTCCGCCGCTTGGTTCCATTTCATTTTCAAGATTTATCGGAAACCGTTGACTTTGATTCCTATATACCTCCAGATTCAGCAGTTCGCTTCCATTCATTATTCCAAGGCTTGGGAGGCCTTTCATATCGAACGTCCTTAAGGGGCTGATTGATGAAATCTCGAGAGCTGATGGGAGAGGGCAGCTCTTCACAAAGAAATCCTGAATGAAAGTGCACAGTTCCCCTTTTTTCCAGTTAATTTTCTTCGATCATGAGTAAGTCTGTGCCTTCCCGTTAACGAGAACTGACGAGTTTTCGCCGTGTGTCAGAATTTTATTTGACACACAGCCAACATTATCGGGGCGTTTCTGCTTTAAGCGAACTATTTTCGTGGAGTGCTGGAAACCTCGAGGGAAAATAAGAGCACGTCTCAGCGAAAATTGATCTGGCCGCTCAGCCAAATTTTTTTCCTCCTTTTACGCTGATTTCAATCTTCTGCTCCTTCTTTTTCGACGGCTTTGTTCTCTCCCGCAGTAATTTGTCCTGAGTATATACTGTTCTGTGTCCTCGTCCTTTTGTTCCTTTAGTCGTATCAGTTTCACGACGATAATGCAATTTTTCGACGTTTTAATCATAGTCCCGGTATAATTTAATATCGCCGCACAGTCGTGTATAAAGAAATGTTCACACCAGCATCGTGCGCTTGTCCTAAATTGCAAGATACGACGCTGAATGTATATAGGCCTGGCAAGGATCCAAAGGACGTGTTTACTCATATTACACGATGTGAAAATATTTCGTTGAATTGTTGCCGCAGCTTTTATGCGAGGCAAGAATTTTAATAAAAACTTTAACATACTCTCGATCTCCTCGATAATTTCAGGCGTAAAACGACGAGAAGGAAACGAAGATTTCAAAACGGTATCTAAATGCCTTAATTGCGCGGTTGAGTGCATATATAACCCGCGATTGCTTTACACCGGCAATTCCGGCAAATACACACGATGACTATACAACAAAAAGCACTATATACCTCTATACACACAGCGTTTCTTCTTCGTCTGTTGCAGTGGTATTAGGATGCACATCAATTAACGTTGTCTTCTGCTTAAACAATTAGCGATTCATGGTAAACCGGGTTCACAGCATTCCATACGAACAAAAAGCTAGAGTAAAATAATCCTTATTCCCAAATAGACATTCTGACAATCGACTCCTTGAAAAAAACTCATAATCCTAAGTGTCTCGATATATGCCAAGCTCCTCGCATAGAACGCACCAAACTCCCTCGCATATTTCGCAGCAGCGAAGGTATCAAAGCTGTATATATATAAACTATATACCCATATAGTACCGGCCCGAAAACGCAGAAGGATCAGAGTCAGCCTAAAGATCGAGAGACTATATATATCTATATACAGGCATCCCATGCTCGCACGTATACCTATACACCCACCCATAAAGACACATACACGCGCGCATTCTTATACGAAGAAGAAGTCGAGGATGTACAAGCCGTCCTCTACTCGCTCCGCTTCTCAAGGAGCAGGAGTAGAGAGCCAAGGTTTTCAGCTCGGTGAATACGCGGTAACCAAGCCGGGAACCTGTTCCCCCCGACAGAGAGAGAGCGAGCCTTTCGTTCGCGCATATATCGTCTTTCCTTCTCTCCCTCGCTCTACACAGCGTCTTAGCTTCGTGTATTCTTTACTCACGCGTGTGTGTGTGTGTGTGTACGTGTGTGAGGAGTGTATGCAGCGACGCGCGGAGCTGAGCAGCGCATGACGCTTTTCCAAGCGGACGATTCGATGGCGAGTCGACTTGGTTGTCTGTATATGTGGTTTTGAGGGGTATTGTGTCTGGAGGATGTCTGCGGTTTTCTTTGCGATTATTTAATTTGAAGTCGAGGAATAACGGAGGAGGCAGATATGCCAGTGTCCTCGATACGTTCGAGTTTATTTTTGCTCTTTAAACTTTCGCAGTACTTATTATTGCTTTTGAACTTCGATTTTTTTATTTGCAAGATATGTATATAAGCTTGACACACACACACACACACACACACACACACACACACACACACACACACATAGCAAAATCAACCGATCGACACCTAAAATGCCCTATCTCTAGTTCACTCTCATAAATACATTAATTTGTCTTTCATCGTTTTTATTCCTTCTCATACATTTTCATTATCTTCCGTCTTCTCTCCTGACTCAAGCGCGTATAGATATAGTATGTACACTGTATTCCTATAATGTTTGTTCGTCGTTTTTCTCCCATCCGCTGCTGCTGCCGTAGCATCGCACAAAGCGCCGTTGCTGCTGCTGCTGCCGCTGCCTTCCGACGCGGCAGCCTTTAACTCGATTTGGCTTTTACGTTTTGTACCCCCGAGGTGCATCCGAGTATATACGATTGACGTTGCTGCCGCTGCGGCGTCGGCTTTTTTTTCTCTGGACACAAGTTATAATGCGCGTCCATCTCTCTCTCTCTCTTTCTGTCTCGAGGCATTTGCAATTTTATCGGAGGCACACATTAGGAGTATGAGACGTCTGCTTTTCTTCTAAGAGATGTATCGCAGGTTTCGCTATTAACGTGTACGGATTAATTTTAAAAGCAAAATACATGTTTATATAGTGTCGATTTTTTTGGACGTAACGTGTACGACATCTTTCAGTCGTGTGTGTTTGGTTTCAAAATTACACGGAGAAAAATCGATCTGCCTCCAGGTGGTCCAGGTGTATATATTTCCTATATTTCCCTTATCAGAATCTGCGCGCAGAATGCATATATGTATAGTATATAAACAGGTTCTATCTGCCAATCGAAGCAAGTCATTTTCGTAATCGATCCAAAGCTCAATTGCACCTGAATAGAGAGAGCGAGAGCGAATCCTCGATTTAACACTTTGTCCGTAAATTTTCGCGGAAATCATTAAAACCAAGAGTTATAAGAGTGAGATAGACAGAGCGGCGGCTTCTGAAGCAGCAGCGCTCGCATTAAAAAGTCAGAAAAGTCTTGTTAACTCGCCGAAGAAATAAGGGCCGTTTTATGAAGAGAGAAAGAGAAAGAGAGGGCGCGACGTCGGCTGAAGATTATACCCCCTGGTACACAATGAGGCGCCTCGAGAAACGCGCGTATATAAAAGATGTTTCCGAGGGCTTTTTCACAAGATCTCCGGAGACGCCGCGAGAGAGTCGAGTTTGCAATTGCATTAGTCGTCGCGTGTACACAAGCTCTTATATCGTATACGAGCTTGCGTAAGAAAAAAAATAACGTTTTCTCTTTCAATTTCCCAAACAATTTTACTATGTACTAATCAGCGCGTCTGTCAATCCCCGAGTGCGCAATTTACATAGCAAAGTAGCCCTCAAGACGTAAATTCTATGCCCAATTGTATCGCGTGCTCGGGATAGAAACGGAAGCGCGTTATAGTATAGCGGAAAAAATAAAGGAGTCCCGTATTTAGGCGCCTTTGTATATAGCCCGCGCGCGTAGCACCGGCTCCTGCATTACGCTATATATAAGTATTATATACACGTCCTCGCTCTATTGTACAGTGTAAAAAACCGGAAAGGCCGGGCTCCGAGAAATTTAATGAATGCCAGGAGCAGCGCAGCTTTTAATGAACTACGGCGTAATTTCGTAGGGAAGCCGTCCTGCTTCCTTTAAATATTCTCTTTATCCCAGCGGCACTTTTTTTATTTTTCCTCGCGCGAGGGGGTGTCGCTTATCCATTGCTCTTTTCTCGAGAGCTGCGATGCTGGCATTTTCGCTGCTCAAGTGACGGGTCTACGCTACTAACCTCACTCAATCGTTCGCTTATTATATACTTCTAAAATCTATAAATTTCATTACATTTCGCAGTTATATATATATTATAGCGGTTCAGTTTACGATTCAACGTATGATATTAATTGAACGTTGGCCTACTGCCAGACCGCGCGAGCTCTATGGTTTATTATCGAAGGTTATCGTGAGCCGGTAGCGCATTACGAGTCTCGCTCTTATCAGCGCACTTTTATCGACGAAATTAATCTTCTCGATGCACGTGTGTGCCTAAAAAAGAAAACGTCGCGTATCACCGGCAGAGAAATCGGTAACTGGTTTCGCGAATACACATACACACACACGCACACGCATAACTTTACCACAGTTGGTTTTTCTGTTGTCTATATTGTGTGTGAGCACACAGAATGTGTGCGCAAAGTCGTTTTTTTAACGGTGATTCCGAGAAGCCGTGGTCGAGGTTCTTCGGACCATATTAACGAAGTTGTACAAGGATAGACCGCAGCGTGTATGTGACGCATCTCTGCAGTCGAGAAAAAAGAGACGCGTGTGTATGTATATATATATCATATATATATATATATATACGTATACAGCGTCCGTCGAGTTTCGAGTTGGATTTACGTCGAGGAGAGAATACGAAAAGTAATTGAACGATAAATGCCTCGGAAAAGTAGGACGTAGTATATAGAGCCTTCTTCGTCTTCTTCTTCTTCTGCTTCGTTTGGAGCGATACCACGTAGAGTCGAAAAGTGAAGTCAACGACGCGTTTTTAACCTTCTGCGATCTTTATGGAGGCTGTATATCTTGTCGTAGTTTATGGTGAATGGCGTATAGTTATGATTTTTAAGTTGGACTTGCCCGCGTTGTGAATTTAGGAATTTGTATAATAGTGTTCTTACTTTATATATACAGTTGTGAGAAGCTTTTATTGATGATATTTTAACGAGAAAAGAAAAAAATTAGTCTTCTAATAGGCCAGAGGTTTTATGGAACTTTTAAATTTAAATTTATAGACAATGTGACAAGAGATTATATCGATCCCATGTCTATATTTGATAACCGGTAAAGTTTCGAAGCAGTAGTCTACGAAATAGTACAACACACGTATATTATATATCCCTGATGAGTAAAGTTATGAAACAGTTTCATTTTACCTATATGTAACGCGCAGCCAATCATTAATAACCTTCGAATACAGATCACATAATTTGTATCCCATGCTTAAATAAACCACACGGGTACACGAATAGAGATAATGACTTATCCCAGGATTAACCTCACTTCAGTTAATCCACCGAAATCTCTCAAGTCACTCCCAATCTCATCGCGAATGCATCTAATAACCAGAACACCAGGCTCCGCATAAACGCGTCCTTTGAGTACCCTCGCACGTCAAGATCACTCCCCATCCCAATACTCGATCCAAAATCACATTAATTATTCACAAACTGAACCTGTATACATCGTTCCCTAGCATTACCCATACCCAAAAATCGACTCTGTCTCTCATCCGCCAGTCACACATTCGCATCAGGCAGCGTTCGTGATAAAAAGCTAAGCCACAACTCGCCAATCACGCTTAATCGCGAGCTATTCGCTCTAATTGAGAGCGCACGCGCATCTCCGACCCTGACATCTATTACCCCTCGAGTACACCTTTTACCGGTTCCCTCCGCGTACGCGCATCGGCGCGTATACATGTATATATCGCGTGATGAAGAACGGAATGTATACATATGTATGTGAGAGACATTCCGTATATGCTAAGCGGGCTATCGAGTCGCTCTTTTTGTGCGTCTCGGCGCTTCACGAAAATTTAACCGGTCTCTTCTTGTGCCGAGAGAGGAGGAGACAAGAGACTTGCTCGCGGGAGAAGGAGAGAGAGAGATGATTAAGCTGGAATTTCGCCGAGGTATATATGCTGCCAGCTTGATGAGTTATTAAAGTGCATTTGTGTGGACGAGAGGAGTCAGTTTTTATGGTTTGATCGCGAGTAACTTATATATATATATACATCTAGGGGTGCATCATAGGACAATTATCGGATTTGCATTATATACCAGGATGGTTCGAAATTCAACGTGCTTCATAGAATACTTGATCGATCCGCAGTATTACACCGCGTTCGATTTCCATTAATCGAACTTTAAACAGCTCTCGAATAAAAAATTTATACATATATTCGGTTACATATCCAAATGCACACGGAGCTCTGGTTGCATAATCCGAACAACGGAAAAGAAACAGTTTTCGGCTGACGAATGCGCTAGCATTTCCCCTTTACTGTGTGCACAAGCTTCCCCGTAGACACACTCGCGCAGCTATACACTCCGGCGTATCGCAGGTATACAGTAAAAGAGCGCCACGTGAGCATGAGAAGATGATGAGTATACATATACACGCACATGCGCGCGAGGAGAGCATATGCGGAATGAATGACGGCGTAATTTTCTAAATGCGGCGCACGCTCTGATGGTACAATAGGCCAGACATGAAAGACGCGGGAGTAGGAGTTGTATATAGGAATACCGGCTTTCCCTCGCGTATATATATATACATGTATATGCGCGAGGGGATAAGAGGAGAGAAAAGGAGTGAGCGAGAGCCACTTGACGAATTGTCTTTTTGGTTGAGCCTGTATACATGTTCGCTGTCGAAAAACTCCGGCATTGTTTTGTAGTGCTCTACTCCATTGTGTGCCATATGCGCTCGTGTTGTATTTTACAGAGCATATATACCTATAGAAGTACTTTGGTGCTGATGCATTTTGGTGAGCTAAGTTGTCTCGAGCGCGAAGAGAAAGGGCAGCTCATGAAAACGCGTTTCGATCTCTGCAATCAGGAAATAACGCATTCGCGCGAAATTATATACATTTACGTATATTATAGATTCTCTTCAACTCGAAGCAGACAACCGCGAGCTCGGCATTAAATTTTAAGTCTGGCGAACTTACTCCCGCGCAAAACAGCTGCACAACGAAAAACTGCAAAAAGCTCATCCGCAAGCGCTTCAAGTTTCCGCGGCAGCTTTTCAAAGACTCGTCTAGACCACTAACACAGCCGCGCGAAAACTCCCTCTCGAGCTTTTCCCGCTGTACGCGCGCGTGTAAACGCACCGCGGGCTTTTGAATAATTCCTATATTAGCCGGACGGTTGCATAATTTACAGACGGGGCTCGCTGATGCGATCGCTTGGCGCGTAATGCCAGGCGAATTTTCGCTGTTAGCACCGCCGGATGCATGTATCGGGCTCTCGAGGCCGTGCACGTGTCGTGCGGGGATTATGTTGGGCGGAAGTGAGATTTTGACGGGCTTGCAAAAATATTTTTTAATTTTAACGCAACGGCCAGACATTTATGCTTTTTTGAATTTTTCTATTCCTTTATATATGTACGAATTTATTGCTGCTGTGCAGAGCCTTTTCTTATTGAATATTTCAATGCCTTCTTCTATCCGATAAAACGATCCCTTTTATACTCCATAAAAATTTACATTCAAAAAGCATATCTCCTACCTCACATTGTAATTCACACGTATACCCTACATGTAGAATCTCACCTGACAATGTTTCCCAATTTCAATATCAGCGTAGATATATTCAGAAGGTAGATACTCGCAAGTCAGATGAAACGGTACCTCCTACACTGTATACTAAAAAATTTAAAATTCGGGAAACTCCCGCGGGAACGTTGTTCACTGCGGGCGACGCATATACACACACACACACACACACACACACAAACACTGCACCTGAAAAATTCCACGTTCTCAGCTGACGCTTCTCAAAATTCAGGCCGGCCGCTCGTAAATAGTCGAAAGTCGCGCCTTTTATATGGCATTTCTTGACGCGGGAAACTGGAAACCTTATTATATTTTCTATATACTACGCAGACGATGCGTATTTTTTTCTCTTTCGAGCAGAAAATCAATCGGACTTTGAGGGAACAGTTGGACGGGAAGTTGATGCTCTTTGTGTTTCATGTATGTGTTCAGGTGTAAGATAGTAATTTTTTTGACACATATATAAAATTTTAATTTATAAATTTGCTATATACGCGTCCAAAAATCGCTATAATATTAGACTCGACATCGAGAGAAATAATAAAGCGATGCCCGCGTTTATAAGCATATAAGAAATAAACGAAATATGTAAGTGCGCCTGCGTGTAGAGTCTCACGCGCGCTCGACTCGAATAATTAACGGTAAGCTCAGCACGTTTCTCCAGAAACGGGATAAAGGCGTCCGTACACATAGCGTCGGGCCTCTGCATAATATGCTAACCTCGAATTTCTTCTCTCGATATAATATGTAGCTATATGTAATGTAAAACGAGCGAGAAGACTAAAAGCGCAATGCGTTGGAAAATCTATATAGTTTTTTTTATTCACAATGGTTTCTTCTATTCTCCTATCGTTCCATACAGTATTTATTTTTTGTTAGAATATAATATTTTACTTTTTTTGGGTAGTGGGGAGCTTGCATTATGAATTCAGTCAACCGAACGACACTCGAACTTTGAGCTTATACTGTAGACAGTGCAATTAAGCTTTCTCTATATATATATGCACGTGTACACGATTACCGAATACTCGCAAATTGCGCAGCGGTTTTCCTAGGCCGTAATTAAATTTTCCGAAATAACGCAATTAAAAACTTTGAGTTGAAGCGTACAGCCTTTGTTCGCCAATAACTGAGTTAGTTACTCTTTTACTCGAGCATCAGGTTTTTAATAAAAACTTTTCCGCTAAAACATTTTCCAACTTAACTAAGTGTTTTCATGCCGATCAGTCAAAATTCCTCAACGCGATTTCCAATTCAAACGATCGAAAAAATCTCCTAAACTTTCACTTCGCGTGTCATACCTCACATTAACGGAATCGAATCTCAAGCTCGAGCTTACGTTCCAATCAATATTTTTCCAGCTAAGCCACAACTATACTGCCTACTTCGCGACCACCGACCAACGTTTCAATTCCACAGCCCCATTAATCACGTCGCGAGTTCTGCAAGTTCCTCTCGCCCGCTTTCTTCTTCTTCTTCTTCTTATTAGTCTCTTTGTTCCGCGCGAACATCGTCGCAAAAAGGGAAAGAGTATATAGCGCGGCAATAGTAGTCGGTGAATGTAAATCACGCGCGTGCGCAGAAGAAGCGACAAGCTCGCTGCGAAGAGAGGTTCTTTTTTTGAGGTTGAATTTCGCGGAGTTTTATATTGGGAGGGACTCGCGTAAGGTTTGCGCTGAAATCGAGAGGATTCGTAGTGATCGGATGAGATTAGAATTGATTGATGATGTATAATAGGAGCAAACGTTGATTATACGGAGTTCGTTTGTAGTGCTTTGTTAGTTGTTGCTGTACCAGAGGTTTTATCGTTTATATTTCATCTGCATATTTAAAACTCTTGTGTGTTCAGGCTATAGCGGTATCTTCTGAAATAAATTATAATTCCATCCTAAAATATTCCACGCCTATATCCTTCCGAATACATCAGTTCTCAAGCTCGAGACGATTTCGATTCAAGCTACCATTTTGAAAATAATCTATCTTTTGTCGAAGCCATGGACGTTTCCAATCAACACTCGGCTTGTCGAACGATTAGAAATTCAAATACGAGAAGAAGTAGTATTTGGCTTGTTCAATGCACAGACACTGTATCTCGGACTCTTGTTTTGCAATTTAGATGTATCAATATAGCGAGTGCGCAATTTATATTGATTGATTTCGATTCAGCGTTCGAAATCTCGTCGTTTAATAATCTATAAAAATAACGTGGTTGTGTATTGGCTAAATTGAAAAGATTGTTGTACAACACTGACATGCTCTCTTGTAGAAGCTCTATTGACGGATTCAAAGTTCGCAGCATAAATTATTCGAAATAAAATACTTCATTTCATCGTAAAATAACGAAAACTTCCGAATAGAACTGCATACATATAATATACCCAAGTACTTTAGGCAATGAAAGGAAGAAATTTTTAATTCAAAATATGCGAGCCGGGAGGTCCAATTCCACTGGCGAATATCATTTTCTGATGGCTGCTAATGAGTTTAAACTGATCCTTACAAATTGGCGAGCATTAAGGCTTCCGGATACTTGATATACATCGCGGTATACACATACATCGTTACACCTCCCGCTCATATCTATATACACCGTTAGCTATAATACATACAAGCAAACTGCTCCCTTCCCCTGTCTATGAAGTCTATAACATATCCCTCAATCTCGCGTATTAAAATAATAATTTATATATACACAAAATTCAAGCTCGATTTTTCCAACCCAAATTTTCTCATCGCCAAGTATAAACGAAACGTTTTTCCGAACTCGCGGAAAATTTCACAAAACTCGTTAGCCAAACAACGCGAGAACCAACTCCCTCGTCACATTTCCCCAAAATTGCTTTCTTTTTCAGAAAAGCTCTCCCGCGTAATTCCAACTCGAAACTGCGCGCATCGCCGGCGCATTATTATAATCAGTACACATCGGGGAACTTTCGAAGCACGCGAGACCAAACTCCGAAAAACTAACGAGCCGTCGATGCTTGCGCGGGAAAAATCGAAACTCAAAGTGCGCGGGGTCGACGACCTCAGTGGAACTCGCGGTGCGACCCACGCGCACCGGTATATATATATATATATATATGTAAGGTGTACATACGACGCAAAAGTATTACGCGACTCGTCGAGAGGCTTTATGCTCCGAGGTCCTCGAACTTAAAGGGCGTTTCAGAGAGCGTGTCGTGCTGCTGAGCAGTAAGACCGGCGAGCTTTTAGACTTGCCTTTCTAATAGTCGGAGCTGTGTTTGCTTTCCGGTGTGGCTGCTGAGAGATTAGAAAAACCGCGAGTTTATACTGCGGGAAGCGGGAAATCATCGCTTCCGTTGAGGCGTGTCTGAGTACTTGCTGATGTTTTTAGATTATTAAATACGGCGGATGGATGGATTGAGACTTAACGGATCCTCATTGCGCTGCTTGCAATTGCGTATATATACATAGGTTTGAGATAAAGGAAGTGCTGATCGATGCAATAAATTAGAGATAAAAAATGCGAGGTCTCGCCACCCAGAAAATCGTAAAAACATATCCGCGATCTTCACAATCAATCCCTACTCGTTCTATCCCATCGTGATAACCCTCGAACTCATCGAAAAACAATAAACCCCCACAGTAACAACCATCCTCGAATCTCTTCCAATACACATATACGCACCAAAACGTCACATCGCAGCAGCGGTACTTCTCATCAATTTTCTACTCCTTTCGCGCCAGGCCAACTCTCTTCGAGTTTTTATTGTCATCGAGCGAACTGTCGATGGCCGACACGCGTTCCTCCTTTTTATTTTCCGCGACTGCACGCGACGTGACTTCGCAAGTGCAGCTTCGTACACTGTTTTATATATATATATCTCCTACGATCGGCGGGATGCATCATCATGGCTTCCTGTCGGCGGTTAAGAGCCTTTTTCGTTTTATTGAATTCTTCGAGGATTGATATACTTGGAACGTGTTATAAATGAATTATTTTTTCTTCCATTTTTTTTATATTGTGCCGTAATGTTGCGAGCGGTAGAACAAATGGTGTGTATAGGGAGAGGTATATACTAACACAAAGCGTTGCGCAACAAAGCTCGTAACGTGCTTTGATATGACGAACCGTTGTCGACTTGTATAATTGGCTTTTCATGGGGAGCACGTGTGTGCGAGTGTATACATAACCCAATTGAAGCGACGAGAACACTGTAGAATCGTCAACGGGGAAAATTCGATACCTCTGGTTTGGATCTATATGGTACTTTTTTCCGTCACTTTTCACTTGATGCACCTCTATATAATGCGTTCCATCGTTACAACAATTATATTTGCACGTAAAGCTCCAAATCATTCGCACAGGCTCTATATTCATTTTCAAACTGCCTAAAAATCCCTCTCCCGCGTTCAAATCAAACAAAAACTCCCTCAGCTCTGACACGAGCTTTTTTTGTCGATAATCCAATCGATTCTCCATATCAAACAGCCTATAATGAAATAAACTTCTTGCCGATCGGTGTCGCGCGCGCGTAAAAAGCCTATAACCAACGCGCGATAATCTCTCGACGCGTATATAATCGAGTGAGCTAGCATTACACAGCGATAGAATCAATATAGGAGATATAGACGGCCTGTGTATCTCGTAGCCCAAGTCCTTTCTCCGGTACTTGTAGGTGTACCAAAGAGCGCGTCAGTCGCACCAACGGACACTCGAGGTTCGTTCAGACGTGATCGACAGTCTGGTATTCCTGGAGGATCGATCGAGAACTGTATACAGTACTTTAACGCTTAATCTGGATGCTGAGGTTACTGCGATGTTTGAATATAAGAAATAGCAGCGGGATGTTGCGAAGTTTAGGGATGAATCGATTAATTAAGGTAGTTTTATGAAATTATAAACTTGCATACTATGTTTTAGGTGTACGCAGAAGGCACAGTAGTTTCGGAAATTTTTTATTTTATTAAGAACTTTTTTAAAATACCATTAAGCTTATACATACATTAACCACATTTTTACAATCCTTGCATAAGTACTACTTTCCGAGCTAAACCATACTTTTCCTACGTTACAAAAAAACTTTAAACCGGAGGATAACTCGAGATTTTCAACATTTATATCATATATACTACGATCTAGTGGCATAGCAGCAAGCGAGTACTTGGACACCCTGTATATGTCGTTGACTCCTGCACGGGCGCGCATAATACGCCCCTGACTCTCGAGTGGGTTACACGTGCGCGCGTGCACATGTGTGCGTCACATACCTGCCTCCACCATATGTATATACCTGGCGCGTGGGATCGAGGAGTAGTCGACCGGTGGCTGCGAAGAGAGAGAGAGGCTGGGATATATATGCGCACGCGGAGGGGAGCGAGTCTGTAACACCGGTAGTTACTCCCCGGTTGTAAGAGCGAGACGACGCCAGCACGGAGGCTATTGCTCCTTTGCTCTCTGCTTCTTCTTCTGCGTCTCCTCTCTCGGCTGCAGCTTCTATAATACTCGCCTTTGCCGCTGCTGGAAGCGAGGATGGCTCACTTTTTTCCTTCTTTATTTCCCCTTTTATGGCCGGCTTTTTGTTTTAATTTCGAGAGAGGCCTACAGCTTTTGGTTTTTCGAGGAGGCCAGATTGCTACCTTTCGTTTCTTCGGATTTATATAGATGCCGGGTAATTGGTATGTCCTCATCTCGCGTTGCAACTCGAAACGATGAAAAATTTAAATGCCGAAAATTTTTTATAGTGGCTGAGAGTGGATAAAGGTTTGCGATCGAACGATTATAACTGCTTATATATACTCTGTATATATATTGAGATAAAATAAGAAGCCGAAAAGTCGTCAATATATTCACGAAGAAACCAGCTTCGAGTCTACAGCATCCAAATTTAGCAAACGTATTATAATATCTACGATTCTCTTAAATATACGAGTTTATATTCGCTTCTTAATTAGCGGAAGATTTTAATAAAATATCGGTTCTATCTCCATGTTCACAATATATCGAACAATCCCATTGATTATCGCAAGCAGCCAATGTCTTTTTTTTCAACATCATTATATCAAAAACTACAGAAACAATTTCCAACCCAGGCAACCACAAAATCCATCCCAACGTAGCCAAGTCCAATTCCCGAGAACTGTTACAAACGAGAACGAGCCAAGAAAGAAGCCGCGCACGTTATTCCCGTAAATTTATAGCAGCGTCCGACAATCATCACGCGAGCACAGGATAGTGGTTCTCCAAAAATCCTTCGGCACAGCAAAAAAAGCAGCCACACGGCGAAATAACCCCGCAGCAGTCTTCTCTCTCTCTCTCTCTCTCTCTCTCTCTCTCTCCCCCGTGCGCCCACGCACACGTCCCATATTCTCCTCGGCTCCACACACGCGCTGCATATCTCTCACTCACACGCTATCCGATATCTTCGGAATGGAGCATAGGTCCGCCGCGGGAGGCTCGGACATTGCCTGAACCTGTCTCCGCGCGTTCAAGAGAGAGAGAGGGCTCACCTGCATTCCATCAGGCCCCGAGAGGCAGAGGAGCGGTGGGGGGAAGGAAGGGAGGGGGAAAGGGGCCCGAAAGAAGGGCCCTGCGCTCGACTCTCTCGTCGTCGTCGCGCTCTCACTATATCTTGCTCTTTTCTCTTTGGTTCCTTTACGGGCTATATACACGACGTGTGTGTGCGTGTGCAGCTTCGCTCTTTTTTTCCGCTGCGTTAGCTTGGCCTGCGTGAAGGCATTCCCGTCGCCTTACGTTCGTGCTAGAATGCTGCTGCAATTTTATTGATATTCTTGCTTTTTAAGAGCGTATGCCTTTTGTTCAAAACACGGTAGAGGGGGTTGTCGTTGCGAGCGCCTGTGTTAAACGAAATTGGAATTTACTTATCGTCAACCAACGAAAGGTATTAAAAATTTAATGAACGAATGCGTCTGGATTAAATTTTTCGAGAAGGGTTCAGTTGCGCAGGATATTCTTCATTTTGTAAATTACTCGCAAGATCTTAATTAAAAGCTCTGTCACCTCCTGCCATATAAACCAGGCATTCATATTCAGCCTTGCATCAGGCACTGCTGGGAATTCCATTAATATTTGATTCGCCAATCTCTTACTCCATCTCTCTTTCAATTAAGACGAAGGGACAGAAAAAAGTAATAACGCAGTTATCAAGTAATTTCAAAGTTTACAAGCTAGATATATTTGAGATACATCTAGCTTGTATATACCGAAACTTTAGTGGTCGAAAAACTAAAGTACATGGAGTATATATTTAGTAGTAGTATTTCTCCTTTTCTGGTTTTACGAAGTCTGGTTTTGGCGTTTCAATGCTTACGAAAGACGGCCCTCGTTATTCGATGAAAAATGTTTTTTTTGTCCTTTGTCGAGGTCTTCTTTGTTTGGGCCTATTTTACCCTTTTTACTCGCTTTGTTCTTCTGGAATGCAACTACGGACCAGGCAACGCGTTACGAAGAATCTCCCTTCACGCCCATTGATTTTTTCAGGCCATTAGTTTGATGGATAATGAGAAACTGATTATTGTAACGCTTGTCTCAGATATTTTTATCAATATTCAAGTTAACGGTAACAATTGAAAATTACGAAGTATGTTTATCTTTAACGGGTTTGAAAGGGCCTGCCTTTCGCAGGTTTGAAAAAAAAATATTTCTCTTCAACAAACTCCGGAAATCACGCGCTGACCCCCCTAACGCACATCAGCCTTCGCTCCAGGTCAGAAAAGAGAATTCTATCCGTGGAACACAGTAGCAAACGACGCGCATCAAGCCGGCCTTTAGGTATTTACAGGAGCCCCCGAGGAATCACCGAAATTTCCAGCCTCAGCCTCGAGAATATTGAGCTGTATTCCGAAGCGCGGTCAGTCTTTGCTTTGGAACGTCGTATAGGTATACGATCCCCGGGGCTGCTCGTCCCGGAAACGTTTTCGTTCCTTATCTCGCACCTCCTCTTTTCTACGTCGTTTGTTGTTTTCCATTACGGCCGAAGAGAATCTATCGCGCGGAGATCATCGTCGGAGATAGTATAGGCTGCTTTCGTAATTCTGGTGGATTAGGGTGGTCTTGTGCTGCTTACGTCTCCATCTCTGTCTTTCGTTGGATCCGGAAGGCCGATGGCGACCACTTTTGGGTGGTCATGAGCTTGTCGGGGCAACGGTGTTAACGACTTCTTTGGTGGTTCGTTTGTTCGTAATATGCAACGACGCTGTGGTCGACGCGTAGGCTTCCCGTTAAGATTTCAATAGGAAAAGCTGCTGCGGAGGTCCAGAGATATCGATGATGTACTTTAATTTTCTCACGTTTTCTATTTACTTATAAAATAATCATGTGTAGTAAACACGTATTACGAACATGTTCAATTTTTATGCAAAAATTTATCTATTATACGCATATGGAATATCTACGTTATTGCGAGTGTTCTACTTGTTTCGATGCTCCTAAAAAAGCTCCAAAGTGGGTTGTCGCATTGATTTTCATTTTATTATTAAAATGGGCAAATGCCAATTCTAAAATAGGTTGAATCTTCTTCGAATATAAAAAGCTAATGCACTAGTAATCAAATCGTAATTATACTTATATTCTTTATACAAATAGTTATCAAACAATTATTGATTTATAGCATACATTTTCTTTTTCTACGAAAAAAAATCTATATCGATATAGTAGACCAATGTAGACACGATACAGGCTTTTTGTATCTAAAAATACGTTTCCTTGTACAATCGAATATATAACAGCGGGGCTATAGCAACTCGCTGCAGTTATTGAATCATCCATTTTTCGTGTCTGTATATAGCTCGCTGAAAACAAAATCAAGTTTGCAGTCCCTAATGCGCATCATCTCCGCGCGAAAGCTCGCCACAAGAATGCAACATACCCCATCGACTACAGCAGACTCCGACAATTAAAAAACCTTCGATCATTTTCTCCCATTCAGCTGTATCTCTCCATTATCCTCCGATACATTCCGCTTATACACATGCGATGCCTATATTTGAATGCATAGAGAGTCACGCAGAAGTAGCCCGACGTAGTAATAATGGCGAACGAGCCGATGAAAAAAAAAGAAAGATCGCGCTACGCTGATTACGTCTTAATTGTACATGTGCGGCACGTTGCAGCCGACCGATCGGATGTTCGAAGCGCCGAGTCGATTTTTTGCGATCCCATTCGGATGAGGCTGTAGCTCGAAAAATTCGTGGTTGAGTATATGTGTATAGGAGGAGGAATTTCGCGTCAGACTGATGGGAAGCCTGTGTTCGATCTGCATGCGAAATTACAGGCGAGTTTCGTCGAAGGGGAAATTTTTTAGACAGTTATTTTTCGGTACTTTTGAATTATAGATTTGCTTTGCGGTATATCGTGCATGAATTTGGTGTAATAAATTTGCTCAAATCTATAATGCAAAAACTGCGTACTTTTAAGACTTTATAATGTATGATTGCCATTTTTATTCTTAAATGCGCTTCGTCTGTATAGTAGATAATATATTATTAAAATGGAATGCCATGGCTGAAACGAATCTCGTTCGTAATAAAATATTCATGAATGTCGCTGTCATTGCGTTTCGTGTATTCAGAGAGCATATAAAATCAATACTAGTGTAACAACTTGTTTATCGAGTTTGTACTTATTCAACCAAATTATTGAAAACACTTTTAAAAAGCTTTTCATGCTAATAATCAATTAATTTCGAGCTATAGTTTATGCATGTATTATTACGTTAGAAATAATAAAGCCTATAGAAAATCATTTTTAACAGAAATCAAAATTATTTTCATAATAAACGATATATCAGTAGATATGAATCTAAAGATTTTCTATGATTTTTGTTACAGAAAACTGGGACTCGATCTCGTACCACGACAAGGCTCTCATATGGTAGACCCAGACACTATGTCTGTTATCGAACTATACCATGTGGTAAGTATGTGAAAATTAATTTTCATTTTTTCCAAAAAATACATACCTCTTCAAAACTCCAAACAACTTCGTATCTGCGTAAATAAAACGAATACAAAACAAATTTTTTTCAAAAAAAACTTCCGCAGCACGTACAGAGCGCCGAAAACTCACAGGGCGCGTCAGCCCGCGGTACCTTGCGCCGCAAGGAGCACAGAAAGGTGTTGACTCACCACCTGTACTTCTGCATGCGGGACTTCGGTCACTCGGTGGGCGAAGACGCCGAGATCTATTTTTCGCTGTACGACGCGAAACGCGGCCAGTACATAAGCGAGCGCTTCCTCGTGCGCATATCCAAGGAGGGCTTTTCCAACTACGTCGAAAAGATGCACAGCAATTGCACGATATTTACCGATCTCGGCAATGCCGATCTCACTCGGGATCTGTACATGGTGGCGCACGTCATGAGGTGCGGAAGGATGCTGTACTCGGACTCGGGGAAGAACAAACCCGGGGCTGCGACTTATAGAAGGCCACACGGGGTTGGTGTACTGTCGCTGCTGGACGCCACACAGGAGCAGACTGAGGAGCTTGAGCTTACGTTTAAGGTTTGTGCATACAAAGCTTTTTGCATTATTCAGTAAAACACTTTATTTATATAGAGTTTGCAGTTTGAACCGGGATTTTGAGAAGCGAGAATCTTTAGGTACCCATAATAAATAGGATATATTTATATAGGGTATGATACCTACCCTGTTTCGAAATGTGTTACACAATGCTTTAATTTTGTGCATTTATTCATACAATTTTGTAGAATAATCATTGTAGAAAAATTGCGCTATTCCGTTGATTGTGCACACTACAATTTTACTAATTTCGAACCTATTCAGTGCAGTGGAAATTGCAGAGCAAAGTGGACAATTTAGAGAAAGACATAGCTAAATATTAAACACAGTCTAAATTTATACTTTTTTCCATTCGGTCAATATTTTTGTTGAAACAGAAGTAAGCACACAGGCGCTGAAAGCATATATAGCTACAGCATTACCTTTGTGAAAATTGCTTTGAATTTAGAATTAAAATGCATTTTAACGGATTCTTCATCGCTACTATTTACAGTCTCATTCATTATCATAGTGAAATAACCTGTGATCAGCGCGACGTTACAAGCAGCGTGATAAATTATATTACAAAACAGGCCCTCGTTCAAAACTCTATACTCGTATCTAAATCTCCAAACTACCTATCTTCAACGTCGAATTTATTGCTTAAAAAAATTAAAGAAACGTTTCCTTCGATAATTGTAAATGTTGGAGAATTTCGGAAACCTGCAGAAAATTCAAGAATTCAAAATATAAAAGAATTGCTAAAACAAAGGTCTCAGCGAGAAACTTTGCATGTAATTTTTTCGAGTTACAACAACTCTCTCGTGAATGCAACGCAGGATCTCAAAGAGTGTAGCGAGTTGCTAGATCTGTTTACAATTGAAATTATTCCACCAAAGAGCCTGCTATTTATCATCGATGGAGAAAGACGTGAGGAATTAAGATCGTTTTTCGAAATGTTGTGGACGTATAAAGTTTTGAATGTTGCTATAATTCAAATAATAGTATCTAGAATGGAGAAACATCTCCGCAAAGATATGGACATTTCATTCGATATCATGATCCATCAGTACAATCCATTTAATAACACTTACCATGTCACACCACTTTCCAACAAAATCGTTCTATTTGCCGATAAATTGCAAAACATGTACGGATACAAACTAAACGCTGGATTTTCAAGAAGCACTTTCAAACTTATAATAGATACAGAGTATACTGGAGACGATATATGGAGGGTCATTCGCGGCCAAGACGTGAGAACATTGAAAACTGTGGCACACTATTCGAATTTTACTGTAAATCTGAAAATGTCGCAAGAACTCAAACAGTACCCAAGTTTAAATCGATTCAACATAACCGACGGTAACGTTATAGATGCAATAGTCGCAGCGAAAATTGATTTTATAATAAATAGTTATTTGGTCATCGGAATCCAATCATTGGGACAGACAAGTGATGCTCTGGGTCTAAGCAGTAAATACGCGCTGGTCAAGCAATATGGGAAGATGGAGTACGTGTTCACTTACCGGGTCATCATTGTCCTGATTGTGACCGTATTCGTTACTTTACTTTTCACCACTATTCTGCACTTATTTTTTCCCAATAAGATTTGGGAAATGTACAACGTTATTCACATTATGATTTTCGGGCAAACTTTAACCGCCATTCCCACTACTGCAATTGAGAGGCTTTTTCTTCTTTTAGTAATCTTAGTATCTTCCGGATTATTTGCCTTTCTACTCGAGCAACTCGTGGAGATGCATTACTCCAAGATAGTTTATCCTGACTTGCGTTTTTTAAAGGACATTGTTCGTCATAAGCTCATCCCGTACATACCATTTCAATTTTTAAAAGTCATGAATGTGTACTACTACGATGATCCTACGTTTCAAGCAATAATCCGCATGCAGTCTGCCAACAAGAGTGAAAACTTCGATTGCGCGTTGGCTTTGATACAAAACAGTGATGAAGTGCAGGGCTGCTTTGTGAACGTTGACGAGGGCAGGATGCTGAGTTATAGTCATTCTTCGAGTGGAAACGATTGGATTTTGAGCTTGGTCAAGGAGCCAATCGCCTCCGGATATTTGGCCACGATTTTCACCAAAGCGTCGCCGTACGTACCTAGATTTAATGTGATTCGCCGTCGATGCTTCGAAGCAGGACTTACCAAGCAGTGGTATTACATGTACACGACAATGTACGCGAAGCAAAATAAGAAGTTATTCGGTAACGATAGTATTAGATATCTGTTTATGGGAAAAGCAAAAAGAAAGCAATTTGACAAATTTAATGGTTTATCCATGCTGAATAAATTGGTAACTATCTTCCTGGGTGGCAGTTTGGCATCCATTGTGGTATTTGTGGTAGAGATTTGGTGCACATTTTAAGATAAATGTTTTGGTATGCTTTCAAGATAAATAACTTACACTTGACACATTCGTTTCATTTATTAAACTACAAACAAATTAAAAATATATTTACCATCGAAGCGTTGGAATCAAAATATTAATCAAGATAATTAAGTTCAACATGAGTACTTTAACTTTAATCTTGATAAATTAGATTCAAAAATACAAATGTTAATGAAATACTTTTTATCGAGTTAAACTTTTCTTAAAGTTTTTGTGCTACTGTTGCTAATAGTATTGATTATATGGTGCAGGAGTGCGATACAACTGTTTTGGATATACACTGATCGACACTAATTCATTATGAAATGCTCTAAATAGGTAAATGTCATAAGTATTAAAAGAAAAATTAATGTTTACCAGGCTTTGTATTGATAATGATGGATATATAATAAACCTATTTTAAAAGGATAAATTAATTGTTTATAATTTTAAACAAAATTATCCTGATTTTATTTTCAGAGGTATCTTAAAACTGTCTTGGTGTAGTGAACGCCTGCATTTAGACTACCCTACAGTCCAGATAATTCACGTTCTCCTTCAACGTCTTCAGTTTTCATTCATTTGCATACGTATAAACTAGTGAATTAATTGCACTGTACGTTAATTAACAACCATAAAAAATTCACTTTAAAAACATAAATAAAACAATTTCATATTTCTTAGGGAAATTTATATAAATCGATATTCGTTCTTTTACTACAATTATACAAAATCTTTCTGCAATACTTTCGTACTATGCACATCGCATGCATGAATTCAAATTTATTACACGAGTTGTAAGTTGTTACGAAGCAAAGTTTGATCGTAAAAAAAGTTTTATCGCACACGTAAACTTGCAGCATAAACCTCGAGGGACAGAACTTTGGCTGCATAGTTGATATCTGGAAGCTATACTGTTATAAACACGCATCGTAACGCTTATGCTAATTCGATAAAGCGGGTAATTTATGACTATAAATACGGCACTTCGTCATCTTAAGTCCTAAGAAGCTTTATAAAATTACATATCAATCATCAGCTGAAATGAAAAATAAAACTAATGTTCTATCGTCGATCGTTTATTAAATACCCAATAACCCAATATAGAAATATAGCAAAGAAAATCAATTTTCACGAGTCATACCCTAATCTCGAATAATCTCCCACACTAGGTTTTCCAAGGCGACGAGAAGGAGTTCCACCAGCTGCACGAGCAGATAATTCGCAAGGACAAGTGCTCCCCACTACCGGGACAACCGAATTACGGTATCGTCGTGTCGTTTCGTGTCTTGCATGGCGAACTCTGCCAAGTACGCGACGACAACCCCTTACTTTTCAAGAACATTTGCCTGACGAAAAAGCTTGGCTTCTCCGACGTTATCATGCCTGGAGACGTGCGCAACGACCTCTATCTCAAGCTCGAACGCGGCGAGTTCGAACGTGGTGGCAAGTCCACTGGAAAGAACATCGAGGTTTGTCATACTTTTTTATAATTAATTTGATGGTGTCGATGTTTGGTCAACAACCGAGTCATTTGAATTTTAATGACGTTCTAAACTGTAAAACATAATTTTGAATTTTCATGCACAGGTAACCATAATGGTACTCGACGCCGAGGGCGAACCGCTGGAGGGCTGCCTTTTCGGAGCAGCTGGAACTGATGGGAGTTCGGAGTATCAAAGTTTGGTAATTTACCATCACAACAGTCCATCATGGGCCGAAAATCTCCGGCTTGCTGTACCTATCGATAAATTCTACGGCAGCCACGTTCGCTTTGAATTTCGACATTGTTCCAGTGAGTCTTTGCAATCCGTATAGCAATGTTCAGTTTGAAACAAGAAAATCATCAAATTAAGTCTTTTACGCCACGTCTGCGTCAACTGTTAATACTTTACGAGCCTAGAAAATCAAGAGAAATTTCAGCATGTCCCCCTTAATCACCTTTTTGTTTTCCGCAGCACGCGAGAAGAACGACAAGAAGCTCTTCGCTTTCGCGTTCGTGAGGCTAATGGAGCCCGGGGGTGCGACCCTCCAAGACGGCCAACACGAGCTCTACATTTACAAGTGCGAGGAACGTGCTAAATTGGAGTCGCTCAGTTATCTGGCCATGCCGAGCAATGCTCGCGAGCCAAATTATCCAGGTAAAGATACGAATCGCCGAGCTTTCGTATATATATGTATATTTTCGGTCTAGATGCTGCAAACCTTGATCGTCTGAATTGAAACGAGAGTCTCTGTCGGTGTTTGTACGGGATTTTACCGAGTGTGCAGTTGATGAAAGCTCGCACTTCTCTTTTGAGTTGCGGGCGAAGAGGCTTTAATTACTGAATAGACTTGGATTTTGTTTGGATTGCGCTGCGCTCTCCGATTATATATTTTCTTAAATTACATCTGTTTATAACCATTACATTCGCGCGATTTTAATTAGTCTTATGAATTTATTTGTAAGAAACATTGAATGAAAATTTATTTAAAGTTAATTTATCCGCACTAACTGTTCTGATTTAAATTATTTGTATTATCTCAACTTTGAATGTCAAGCTTTAATCGTCTTACAGTGAGCCACTTTATTATTAAAATACCAATCGACCAATAATAAATGTGTTATTATCAACGTAAGTTTCGTAAAATATTCCAGGCATAGGACCTTTCACCCGATCACCAAAGGAAGCCGTATTCATCCAGACCCTGCTCTGCAGTACCAAGCTCACTCAAAACGTCGACCTATTGAGCCTCCTCCAATGGAAAGCTCACCCGGAGAAGATTTCCGAGGCTCTCGGTCGCGTCCTCCGCCTCGACGGCGAGGAACTCGTCAAATTCCTCCAGGATATCCTCGACGCCCTCTTCGCCATGTTCCACACCGAGGACGGCAACTCCACGGCTCACTCTGGCCTGGTGTTTCAGGTACAAGTGCTAAATGTAATATCATTTTCTTATTTGTTTTAAAACGCTTCTGATATAACCGCTTATATTATTTTCTCACTGTGATCGTCTCAATCATCGCAGATTGCATGCCAGCAGTTTTCCTCATCTATATCAGCCACATTAATCATACTCACATAGCCTGCAGTCGTGTTATTCTGCTATACACGTTACGTACTTCCAGGTACTCGTATCGATATTCATTCTACTGGAGGACTCCAAGTTCGAGCACTTTAAGCCCGTGATAAACGCTTATATCTCGGGTCACTTCGCGGCGGCGCTCGTCTACAAGGGTCTGATCAGCAGTGTTCAGCACTGCACCGAGTGGGTCACAGCCCCTGAGAAGCAAGAGTTCATCATGAAGTGTTTCAGATCACTCGAGTACATTTTCAAATTTATCATTCAGAGTAGGTTGCTCTACGCTAGAGCCACGGCGGGTCAATACGAGGACAGCTTTCGAAAGGATATCTTTTGTGTATTTGCTGCGTTGAACAAGATGATGACTCTACCCTACGAGATGGTGCTGTCCCTGCAAGTCGCTTTGCTTATTTCAATATCCGCAGTTTTCGAGCAGTTGATCGATGTACTGTCGATCATGGAGGTTACCACGCTAACTTGCTCCATGCTTGACTCGGTGCCTAGAGATTCGGCGCCTCAGGTATGATTTGCATTGCTTAGTTTTAGTCTTATTTTGAATATATATAATATCGTAAATAGATTTGATAATTTAAATGGATTCCCAGTTGATACAAGCAAAACTCGAAGCCATCAAGAGCCTGGTAACATCCGAGCTCTTCAAAGACGACGAGAGTAGAAACTTGCTTTTGGCAACCATATGCCGAAATCTGCGAATTCACCTAGCAAGACGCGAGGAACTGCGGACCTGCACGGAGATACTCGGGGAAATCCTGAGCTTCATGTACAAGAGAGGCAGGGATGGCAAGGTTAACAATTGTGTGCACCACGACGTGGAGACGCTCTGTCTGTCGATCCTTGACGTTCTCATACAGACGATTTTGATCATAATAAATGCTGGGGGCTCGGTGCTGAACTGTCTCGTCGCTTGTCTCATGGGACTGCTGCAATTGTTGGACGAGTATCACTATGGGAGACTCTGGGAAGAACTGACGCTCGGAGGCGAGAGGAAACCTCTGAAAGATTTCTTATTGAGAGTGTTTTTGGTGCTGAGAGAGCTGGTGAGACAAGAGATCTTTCCGCCGGATTGGCTGGTCCTCAGGATGCAGGCAAATAACATCATACTCAAGTCTCTACAGGAACTTGCGCAACCGCTCGCATTTAGGTAAGCAATTCGTCGACGCAAATAATCGTATGCTCGAAGAAATTTGGCCTAAATCACGATTCATTTTAGATTTTTGCATGGAAGCTTCGACTCTCAACTCTGGTCGACATATTTCAACTTAGCAGTCGCTTATCTGACTCAGCCATCCTTACAGCTTGAGCATTTCTCTGAAGTCAAGAGAGAGAAGATCGTCGAAAAATATGGAGACATGCGGGTACTCATGGGTTTTCAGATCCTCTCGATGTGGTCGCACTTGGGAGAGAGAAAGCTTGAGTTCATCCCGGGAATGGTGGGTCCTTTCCTCGAAGTCACCCTCGTGCCGGAGAGCGAACTGCGAAAAGCAACGCTGCATATCTTCTTCGATATGATGGA
This sequence comes from Muscidifurax raptorellus, assembly GCA_020010945.3. Taxonomy (NCBI): domain Eukaryota; kingdom Metazoa; phylum Arthropoda; class Insecta; order Hymenoptera; family Pteromalidae; genus Muscidifurax; species Muscidifurax raptorellus. The sequence goes on along the minus strand of CM052077.1, from coordinate 36,620,304 downwards.
GTGTGAGCAACATTCACGGGGAAGCTTTAAGTCGGTTGAGTCGGAGTTGATCGATAAGCTCGATATTCTGATTAGTGAGAATAAAGGGGACGACGAATATAGACAACTTTTTAACACGATGTAAGTTTTCATGATTTGGATGTCTTTACTTTTACGTATATATAAGAAATAAATTCATCCATACGTCATATTTATATAAATGTTTTTCGATTTTCACGCCAATTTAGGGAACATCTCAGCGCGGTGTAAGTTTCATAGCATTCTAAAGTATTGTAAATGGATAAAGTGCATTTTATTGTTTTGCTCTATTTTATTTTTATAAAAAACTTTTAAAACGCAATCAATTATTAATGAATCAACACAATTACATATTCATTTTTATTTCTTTTACGTTCGTTATTTTTACAATTATTATGTAAAATGTATTAAGCTTAGATAGACGTGCACGAAGTTATTTTAATTTTAGTTGGTTAGTATTCTTATCACTATCTGTAGACAATTTTTATTTTACAAAATTACCAGGACAGGCAATATTTTTTTTTCATTTAAAATTTTCAACAATATTCTTAGATATTTAGCTGTTATATTTCCTAACTAGATTGCATCGTTATCTATATCATTTTCGGTGACCGTAGGTAACTAATAAATCGTTAAATTTCCAGATTATTGGATCGAGTACAATCGGAGGATCCGACATGGAAGGACAGCGGTACTGCTTTCATAACTTCCGTCACGCGTCTCCTGGAAAGGTTACTGGATTATCGAAGCGTCATTCAGGGCGACGAGAACCGTGACAAGCGCATGTCGTGCACCGTCAATCTCTTGGTAAACCATCACCTATCTATATTTGGCCACGTGTTCATTTCAATACGGACGCATCTCTCTGTCGCGGAAATAAACACGCGTATTAGCGCCTATATTGTGTTAACTTCGTTATATCATTGGCAATATATTGCGTGTGCTTATTGCTTTTAAATTTCATCGATCGCGCAATGTTAAGTGTCGCAGTCTTCAATGGATATTCTTTGCTTGCGTATGAGAAAGAAATTGCGCGAGCTTCATCGTAATGTCGAAGAGAAAGAAAAGAAATGCGTTTTCGAAAGCATTTACAAGGACTTTGGTATCGTACTTGTTTACGTGCAGGCTTACTACAAGAATAAGTTCTTTGCAAATGGACTGAGGCACGATGTAATGTATTTACGCAATGTACGACATCACCGAAATGTTGTCTTTGAATCTATTTGAGATCTAAAACGCTTGTAAAAAATGTAAGACATTGCAAAAATATCACAGAGTACTAATTCATATTTCGTCTGTCCTCCATAGAACTTTTACAAAAATGAATTCAACCGCAAAGAGATGTACCTGCGCTACATCTACAAGCTACACGACCTGCATTTAGCCGCCGAGAACTACACCGAAGCCGGTTTTACAATGAAGCTCTACGCCGACCAGCTGGGCTGGAGCTCGACTGTTCTTGCAGCCGACCATAATCACCCCCAACAGCCCGAGTGGCAGCGTAAAGAGCTGCTTTATCACAAAATTATCCACTACTTCGATAGAGGCAAGTGCTGGGAAAAGGGCATACCTCTGTGTAAAGAGCTCGCCGTCCTTTATGAAACGAGGTTGTACGACTACGCGAAGCTCAGCGATGTTCTCAAGGTACAGGCGAAATTCTTGGATAATATTCTGACGCAGCTCAGGCCGGAGCCAGAGTACTTTAGGGTTGGATTCTATGGGCTGAGTTTTCCGCTTTTTGTTAGGGTAAGTCGATTATTTTTATAACGCTTTACTCTGCGGTTTCTTAAGTTTGTACTTATTTGTTATAATATTTTATTTCTAGAACAAACTTTTCATCTATCGAGGCCTAGAATACGAAAGAATAGGGGCATTCACACAACGACTTCAAACCGAATTTCCGAGCGCGCAAATTTTAATGAAAAATTCACCACCCGACGAAACCATTCTCTCCTCTGAGGGACAGTGTAAGTTGCCACAAATAACACTTCGATGCATTCTAATAAATAAAAATCATGTTTACGTCTTTACAGATATCCAGATCTGTAATGTAAAGCCAATTCCCGAGGAAGGCAGCCTCGGTTGCGGACAGTTCGAGGTACCGGAGCGCGTGGTTGCTTTCTACCTTGTGAACGACGTGCGTCGTTTCGTCTTCGATCGACCGCTACATCGTGGTCAAGTGGATCGCGAAAATGAGTTCAAGTCCCTCTGGATCGAACGAACGACTTTGACGACTGAAGCCAAATTGCCTGGAATCCTTAGGTGGTTCGAGGTCGTCGAGAAGAGATCCGAGCTCTTAGCTCCAGTGCAATACGCTTGTGAGACTATGCAGAGCGTCGAACGTGAACTCAGACGACTCGTGGCTCAGGTACTTTGAAGCAGCTTTTTCAAAATAAAATATGGATACGATAAGAATACTTCAATTTTCATGATTTACTAACGCATTTTTGTTTTTATCCAGTACACCGCTGAGCCACACAGGAACATCAATCCGTTTAGCATGCGACTTCAGGGCATCATAGACGCAAACGTTATGGGTGGCATAACGAAGTATCAGGAGGCTTTTCTGACAGCCGAGTTTGCAAGACAAAATCCGGAGATGGTACCACACGTCAACAGGTTAAAGAATCTCATCCTAGACCAAATGAGTGTACTAGAGGCTGGTTTGCTGCTTCATGGGCAGATCGCTCCATCTGGAGTCCAGCCGCTTCATAAGAGATTAATCGAGAGGTTCACGCAGCTCAAGCAGAGCCTGGGGCCAATGACTCGGCAACGTTTGGTGCATCAAGACAGTATTATCAAGTGCGTGTCTATACTCGTTGCCGTTTGTCATTTGAGAATTCGTTTACGTAACTGCATTTTCAAATTCATCCACAGTTCACCACTGCCACCGGTCCCGGTGAACGACAAACAGCGTCCGGCTACTTTGGAATCTATGACGGGTTCGAGAATGTCACGAGCTGACAGCGACGGTCACCTGGAGGACGAGGGCTTTTACACAAAGGTCGACGGCTGTCCTAACGGAGGAGCACCACCTCCAATTCCTCAGCGCGAAGTGCGTCCGCGTTCAGTCGGCTACGGTACAACACCACCGCGACCAACGCATCAACGCTCTCTCAGCAAGCCACTGAGTCCGAAGCTGCCGCTCAGAAACTCACTGTCCACTCCCACCGATGGATCTGAGCAGGCTAATATGAGGAGCTCTTGGAGCGAGCCTGGCTCTGAGCCTGCCCCACCGCTACCCCCTAGAGGTTGCAGTAAGTTCTAAAGTGGTGACTGGTTTTGAGGAGTGTGAATCGCTGTCGTGTGTGAGCCTTGAAAGCGTGTCAGGTGTTTTTTTAAAACTGCATGGAGAACATTTTTCAAGAGTGAGATGAGATTTGAAAAGAAAGAAAAGAATGAATCTAAAATGCAATTGTACATTTTGAGTGTAGAAACATGTTTTATAGTATCTTTCAACTAAAATGTATGTTGTCAATGAGTTTTACATTCCTTTATGATTGTATCACAGATATTTTAATTCTCTAAAAGATCTTAAACAGGTATGTGTCTTAATAATTCATGCGATATGACGATGATTGAGATACGTTCTAACCTGGCTGTGACTTATCTGATTTATTTCAAAATTTACATTTTATAAAGAGGTATATTTACACAATAAATTATAATTTTTTAGCACCTGATAAGCGAGACATGAGCTCAAGCCTGATAGCGCCTCCTGCACCACCGAAACGTCTTTCTCACAAACGTAACACCGAATGGAACAGCGAAGATGACCCACGCAATTCGTGTGATTCGCATGACCTACGTGATAGTGGAATCTCAACTCTCTCAAGCCTTTCCGACCTTCAGTCACATCTGTCGAACCTCAACAATCTAAGCTACGAGGACTTCGAGCCGCGGGTGAGATGCAACGACATCATGAATATCTCACCGCCCTCTGTAATAAGCTCCATGAACGTCTCTACCGTGAGCTTTACTAGTGTCACTTTTCAGAATTCGCACTCACTTTTGAGTCAAGAGGTGAGTGATCGCCATAATGCACATGTACTCGTTCAATTCTTTCAAATCCTAATGCTGAGAATTGTTTACAGGCCAGTCCACCACCCATACCACCAAAAGCTCATCAGGACACTCCATCTGCCCCGTCGACGCTGGAACGCGCGTCTAATCGGACTCATAATTCCTCGGCCATTGGACATGCCGATAATTACTCGGTGCCCAAGTTTCAATCGCTTTCCGTCGCTTCTGACGGAGACAACACCATTTAGAGAGCAATCTTTTACGATGTCCTAGTCCATAGAATGTAATTTTATATATACATATATATAGTTGTCAATCATCAAAAAAGCCAAAAAGATATTGAAAGTTAATGAAGTCATTGAGTAAATATCAGTTTTAAACAAGTCATAAACGGTGATTGTTTTTAACTCAATCAATTTCAATAACGTTTGAGAAGAACGGTTATTTATAATTCGGATAAATCTGATTCAATCGCCGTATTTTTGCGCTTGTAAACTGTGTAATCAAAGATGTGTGGCTTAAATTTAAAAAAAATTCATTCTGGGTTGCGGCTTTTTATAGCGCGGCTTTGTAATAAATATGCATTAGATAACTCGGACTAATGAGTCGAATTCCGACAACGGTTACGAGGATGTATGAGGCATATAGACATTTCTTGTAGTCAAAAATAACGTTCTTAGTTGATAAGGTGACATAAAATGTATAAGAATTTGGATAAAGTTTATTTTCGGCGGACAGCTTTGTACGTGCTGTAACATAATGCGAGGCTACTCTGCGTCTGTCTAGTCACTATCGCAAGAAAAATAATTCAAATACGGCCATTTTTTATAAACGTGAATGAAATCTGGAATTGACTGAATTATCATATGTAAAAAAGCTTCAAATTTTTCTTATATGCAGTAAATCGTGTACAGCTTCAAAGCTAACTTTTATTGAATTTTAAGAGAATTTTATAATAATTTTTTAAAGAAAATATTTACTTTTGATTTTGAAATGTAAACCATATGACACAATATCAAAAGCATATAACTTGTATAGTATATAGTGTAGATAAAGTGAAAACGGTTCTTTATTAACGAGTGAATATAACACTAAAGATTTCAATCAACTTAATGAAATTTTATTTATATACAAACCATTAATTTACTTTTCATGAAAATGATTTTTTAAAGACATACATATATTTAAGGAATTGACTATACGAAATCATTTGCAGATAATAGACTCTCTGTTTATTAATATTTATTTGTACAATCATTAACTATTTATGAAATCGAGTTTTATTTTATTCCTAATAATCAAATTGAATTGTATCATCGACTTTAGTAAGTAATCAGTATAGTTATACTATAAGAGAATTCATGTGAAACTCTAATCGAATGTATTTAATTTAAACCTGTATAATGTACTCACAAATTTTAAATTCACGATTAATGAAATGTCGAATAATTTGATTTTTATTGGATGGTTAGATTGTAATCATTCGCCTCTCGACAGAAACATCTTATCACGATCGCTCCGTTTGAACGCTGGACGTTCCATCTTGATTAGGTAGAGAAGAGCAAATTGTCTTTTGTCATCGAAATTTTTTTAGCTGCTGGCGTTAAAACGGATACATATGTATAAATTAATTAAGTTCATTTCGCTGATGATGTCCCAAGTATTAATCCAACTGTATTTTGTAATTTATTTATATTTTCGAATAAAAATAAAAGTAATTTTTATCAATATAATGTTATTTCGTAATTTAATATGAATCGTCGAATTAAAAAGCAAACGTATAAGTTAATTAATTAAACTTTGTATTAAGAAAGTTCAACGTTTTGTTTATTTGGTTCCCTTGATTATTTGTTTTGTAGGCCGTAGAAAAAAGATGGAAATGAAATAAAAGATATCAGTGATGTAGGGTATATATAAATTATTTGTATTTCGTCAAATTTCTCCATATAAATATATACAAAAGATTCGAGTATTAAAGTAAAGTACGATATTATAGTACGCTTTTTATACTTTGTTACGATTTTTATACCTATTACTTCTTGGCATGTAAAGAATACAAATTCGGCATAAAAATTTAATCAAAAAGTGTTGAAGAATAACATTGGAATGTATACATTGCACAAATACTGAGCATTATAAAAGTACATAAATTACAAGTAATGACAATTTTTTTTCGTAATTAGATGATTTGATGAAAAATGAGAGAGAGTGTGAAGAGATCATATACTACAGGTTCGAAGTCTAAGAAGATTCGATGCAATACCATCGAACTGACTGAGACACTTAAGTCCTGTACTCTTATAAATTAACAAAAAAATTACAATCAGTCGATTCGAAAGTGTTCAGACAACATAAGCACAATATGAACAGGCACTCACACATACTTGCAATTCATTATATGGCTACGTCATTTTAAGTACGATCATGGCCAGCGCTTAAAATACTATGTTTTGTATGCTTACTATTTATTCATTGCGTGTAAAATGGCTAAGCCTAAAATATTTAACTCTGTAATAAGTTTGTACGACATTTTGTTGCTTTGTTTCTCTTGTTTATTTGTTTTGTAGACAAGATTGTCATACGGACGTTTCTGCATTACTAATATCCTTCCTGAAACCGAGAACGTTGTACATTAGTTTAATACCGATTATCACTTCTACAGAAATAAGTAGTTTCATTTCTTACTGTTGAAGTTAAAATTACATGCACCTCTATGAAGAATACTTGTTTTCGTGAAATGTCGCACAAATCAGCCAGAAGTTTCGAATAATTTAGAAGTATTCTTTATAGATGTACATACATTTTTTTAAATATAAACTTACCTCCTCACTGTTAGTTGTTCGATTATCCAAGCCAAGCGGTATGAAAAAGAGAAAGTTAGTCATAAGTATTATACCAACACCACATTAGTAAGGATAAAAAGTAATTTTCTTTGATAAGTTTGCGTATTTGGATTAGACAAGTTTAATTATAAATTCTAAACACAGCTAGTTTACTTGATAGAACAATTAAAAAATAAAGTATTGTGCATCGACAAATATACAATATAGATATCAGTATTCATGAAAACAATATCCAATACCAAATGTAATGAAGCAAATTGTCAAAACGAATTCAAGTAGAACTGCGAATCCTTCACCAAACGAAAAGTAAAAAAAAAGCTCTCCCACGGCATAATTCAAAATCGCACTCACTCAGTCTCTGCGATTGTGTGCTCGTAGTGAAGCTGTTGCTGCTGAAGCTGTAGCTGCCTAAGCGCCGCGAGCTCGTTACTGTGCTGCTGCAGGTCGTGTCCCAGCGAGCCCGACAGCGTCCGGCTACTGATCGGCATTATGTAGTCTGTCGGATCTTCCAGCATCGTCGGCGTGATCTTTCCGCGCTTCAGACTACCGTACCTCTCCAGACCCGTGTTAAGATTGTCGTGGTACGAGCCGTGCAAACTGCCACCTCTCTTCAGGCTTCCGTATCTGCTACTGAGAAAAAGTAGTACAATTACATATGGTTACGTCTCAAACGTCGAAATATACGCACAAAGTCCTCACCTATCAGTGTAGCTAATATTGTCGTGGTTCATCTTGTGCATCGCCTGTCCTCTCTTCAGGCTTCCGTATCTCTCGTAGCCATTGTTGAAATTGTCGTGATTCGAGCTCTGCGAGTGATGGCTCATGCTTGAGCTGAGCATCCTCGAGGGCATGGAGAGCATGTAGGGCGTCGGTGACATGGGTCCGTGAGAGGCTGGCTGCTGCTGTTGCTGCAGGTGAAGCTGGTGCTGGTGTAACTCGTCCTCGGGACTGGTGTAAGGGTAGAGGTACTTGTCGGCTATGTGGAACTTCTCCTCGGTTTCGGAGTAGTTCTCGGCGTCGGGGTGCATCTTCGCGTGGTGCAGATTCAGCTCGGCGTAGGACAGCGGGTTCGGCGAGGACGTCTTCGTCGAGGCCATCTCGTTGTCCGACATCGTGCCACCGGACCACTGGCTACCACGAGCGTCTACTACAGAGTGGACAATTTTACTGGTTATTGGCTGATTACGCGCTGCTGTGAATTTCTATGGATGAGTCTTCTCTGAATATTTCACAGCTGTATTTCGATAGATTTTATAAGAAGACGTGGTTGCGAAATACTCAGAGTATGCTTAACAATGGTAGAATTCAACTTCTATAATAATGATGAAGAAAAATAAGACTTTTAACAACTAACTGTTGGACGAGGGCAGATAAGCCTCGGGCAGTTGTGAGCTCCATCGAGGCGCGTAAATCGGCTTGATATTGGGGAAGAGATCGGTACTGGAGCAGTGCAGCACGTTGAGGCTGTCGGGCGGTCGTGGGGCATTGCCCGATATGTTGGGCAAGTAGTTGTGCGGTTCGCGTTGCGTCGACACGCCCATACTCTTGGATGATACGGCGGCGGCCGCTGCTGCGGCTTTCGCCACGGTCTTGTCGGTCTCGTCTTCGGAACTGTGCGAACTGGTACCGTCTAGACCGCGGCCTCGGCTATCCTGTTGCGACGCGTCCGAGTCTGACTCCGATTCCCGGCGCGTCTGCTGCTCGCTTCGTTCTTGCTTCGTCTCTGAAAATGTCGCGTTGGGTTGGATGGGAATCCTGGTTAAAGAGATTCGAAAATGGAATAAGTACCGTGTCTCTTGTGCCTCGTCGAGTGATTGCTTCGTCGGGACATGTAAGCTCCACGATCGCTGTTGTAGTTACTAGTCGAGGTCGACGTGTTGCGGAGCTGCGTATCGCTCCTGTACGGACTGGATCCGGTCTTGTTTGTGCTCCGAGACGTTGTGCTGCTCGTCGACACCCCGACGTGGACTCTTTTGGAGTTCGCGTCGGTCCCACCGTATGTCGACGAGTAGGCGATCCCAGACCGCTAAACACGTTTCCCATTATTCGTTGTACGAGTATAGAGATAGCTGTGCATATTATAGAGAAAACTCACGGTGATCCCGGTATTATTATTGACGTTCTGGCTACTACTCCCATTGACCATGCTGACATCGAGAAGCGGCGCTTTCTTGCCGATGCACTTGAGCAGGCTGAGATACAGGTTCCTCCGTACCCGTCCGTTAACGAAGCAGTAGCCGACTAGGCTGAAGATCGCGTGTACGACTATCGACACGCTGAGCATGTACGACAAGGTCGGCGAGTTCTCGCTTGCCCCGAGTACCGCCAAAGTCCAGGTCGTCCCGAGTAACGGTAACGAGGCGACCGAGAGCCAGAGCAGTGTGCGCAGATTTCCGAAGCCCATTATGTGCTCCTTGAGGGTGAACGCTGCTCGCACCGACATTATCAGGATGCAAAAGTTCACCAGGACCATCAGGCAGATCGGACCGATCAGAGACCAGATGACGTTCTCGTAGATGGACAGCCAGCAACTGAAAGGGTGCAAAGGTGGCCGTTATGAAATGTTTCAAAGCCAGATCGGCGGGCTTTCTCTTGGGAATCGACTCTACTCACAAGTAGAAATTTCCGTACTGGTCAGCCCTGACGCCGATCGTCAGACCAACGATGATGGCCGGCACGGCGTATCCCAGTGTGTAGTAGAACCTCATCTGGCCATGATTGATGTCCCTCATCTCGGTGAGCATCCTGTAAAGGTGCACCGTGTCGACTAGGGTCCAGGAGAAGGTGCTCAGCCAGGCGTAATGCAGCCCGATCGCGATGAGCTTGCAGGGAAACTCGTTGCCGATCAGAGCGTGTCTGGCCTTGAGGGCCACGAGGTAGAGAAGCTCCGACAAGAAGACGCAGAGCACGAGGTTCTTGTGGATACTGTTGGAGTTGGTCTCGCCACCGCGGATCAACGCGAGGATCAATATCGTTGTGAGCAAGAGCGGCAGTGCCACGATGAACGCGCTGTAGCTCGTCACGTCCTCGAGAAGTGATGGCTCGGGTACGTACTCGAGGTCCAGAACGTCGGTCAGCACTGCGAACGTCGAGAGCTTGATACACGAGCAGTTCACCATCATGCCAAGGGCCATGTTCGTGTCGTCGACCTCCGTTGTGCAGCCCAGTCTGCTCCATTCACCGATTCTAGGGATGGGGATGACGGTTAATCACAGTTTCATATATATTATAATGTTAATAGAAAAGTGAACCTACCCTCTGGCTGTACTCCAGTGAACACACTGTGGGTTGATTCTCGTCTTGTAGCCATCGTCCTCGCTGAGCCAAAGTTGAATTCTGACCGGGGACTTGAGAGGTATCCCCGTCAGTGTATCGTATCCAGTTTCGGATGGCACTAGGACGGACACCGTTACGATAGGCGATCCGACTGCAACCTCCACTCCCCACCTTATGGTTACAGAATCATCGAACCTGAAAGAGACGGGACAATTGACAATTACAACTTTGCCACGGGATTCACGTGGGTATGCTTAAAAGCCGATACATCAGTCCTACCTTTTTGGCAGTATAGAAGCTAACTCGCGGTATTGCACATAGCTTAAGACGGCCTTATGATTACTTAAACTGTTTTTGACATTGAGGTCGCCCTGGGTTACCGACTGTATACCCAGCAGACGTAGAGGCACTTGTACTTTTGAATACGGATCGAACTTGTTGGGATCAGGCATATAATTGTTGTACTTTGGAAAGCTTATCGAAGGGCCCATGTGCATGGGCGTGACGAAGAAGGCAGAAGTGTCTGGCAGTATGACTTTTTGGTCGGCCTCCGTTGGCCTGGCAGTTGATAGGCTTGGATCTTCCTTGTACTCCGTTGCTTCGTAACCGAACAGACTCTCAGACGTGACGACGTCCAAGCCCAGAACTGTGATCGACGATAAATACAAAATGTTTATTAAAAATTTCAACGCAATTAATTCATATAATCTATACTCCTCATCGTAGTGTAACATACGTATGAACGATTAACTCACCGACATTGGTATCGACGACCTCGAACGGACTAGTGTAGGTGTCGTGCTGCGACACAGCGAGCGTCTTCAGATATTCAGTCATGGTAAGCATGATCTTGTCAGGGCTGTCCCCAGTCAGAGACTCGATCCTGATCCAGTTGTCGGCATACCTCTTCTGCAATACGGCTCCAGCTATACTGACTAGATGGGCCACGTAGTCCTTGTCCTGACTATGGGTCAGGTTCAGCCCAGCAAGACTATCCTCGTACTTGAGTAGTGCGACGAGAAGGGACTCCGCGACCAGGAGATCGGCACCGTACATGGTCTTGGTGGCGTTGCAAGCCTTGTGCAGTTCCATTGCCATCTTGACGGCGATGTAAGTGTTGAGGGTGAGCTCGTTGGTCTCGAGAGCGGCGAGCTGATGGCGTTGCTCGATGAAAGCCTCGGACGTGCAGTTGAACAGGTCCGGCGACTGCCAGCCGCTGAGCTTGTCCGAGCAGATACGCGAAGCTTTGCCTTCCGCTGGTTCAGGACAGTCCTCGATCGCTGTGTCGCCGAATTTCGTCCGAGACCACCAGAGTCCGTCAGAGAATGATCTGAAATAAGGATGATGGTGATGGATAATGATGGATTTCATTGTTCACGTTATCAGCTTTTTTTTAGTTTTATTCGCTTACCTCGCACAGCCATCGTAGACAACTTCGCAACCTTTAAGAGTGACCTCTGCGTACGGATTTGGACAGGCAGTGCAGGCCCTGCCGATGACGCCGGTTCTACACCTACACTGACCGGTAAGGATGTCACAGCGCGGTCCGAAACTACCGGTCGCGTAGCAATCACAGGGTATGCATTCCTTTGCACCAGGTGGTTGGTAGTGGTTTTCTTTGCAGTAGCACTCGCCGGTTGTCTTGTTACAGGCTGGATCGTAACCGCGGGACTCGTCGCAGTGACACGGGCCGCAAACCGGCGAACCCCACCAGGTCGCTGGACACGGCTGTTCCGCTATTGATTTTGATTAAAAATTTAGATTTTTTTCTTGATTCGAAAAATAAAATGCGATCAAAAATGAGTTTGTCCCCACCTTTGATCTCGCAATACTCTCCAGAGTACTCCGGTGACTTGCACTGGCAGTCGTAGCCCTTTTTGCTGTTTGACTTCTCGACGCACGATCCAGACTCGCTGCAGGGGTTCACGTCGCAGATTTTCTCGCAGCCCTGTCCCACGCGACCTTCTGTGCAAACGCACTCGCTTGCCTCCCACTTGGTAACGCAGGTCGCCGATTCAGAGCAACTGGCCGTGCAGCTATTGTCCGTGTCACAACCCGACCCCACGTTCTCCTGGATTATCGGTCGTTGGAGAATCGTTTGGTTTGTTCCTACCCGAATGTCCTGAAACATATTCGATGTAAGTTAGTGCATTCATATAGATGATTATTTATTACAACAGTTTTGTGGAAAATCGAACGATGTCAAACCTGTAAGCATCCACTGTAGAAGGGCAGCTCAGTGTTGAAGCTCGAGTCGGCCCTACCGATCAGCGTTCTGCCAACGTACAGTCCCTGCATTTTCGCGGCTAATGTTTGAACGATCGGCCGGTTCCGATAGTCCAGATCGAGCGACACCTGACCGCTCTGCCATCGAACTTCAACCCTGTGCCAGTTACCGTCGGCGATTTCGACCCACGACCTGATGATATCGGTGCCGTCCAGCAGAACCGCGAGTCTACCACCTATGACCTCGAACACGATCGAACTGTTCTGACCTATCTGAATGGTCATGATGAATGCATCCTGGTCCCTTGTCCTCATGCTGAATCCAGTCAGCCAGGGCAGGTGGATAGGCTTGAGGAGTGGATTGAAGCTCAGCAGTCCGTTGCCACGGAATCGCCAGGGTTTGGACACTTCGTCGTCGCACTGTGGACCAGCGTAACCCTCGACGCACTCGCACACGTATCCCGACCAGACCTCTCGACAGCTGGCTCCGTTGTTGCAGGGACTGGACGCGCAGAAGGGTCTCTTCTCCGGACAGCCAGCGGTCGTTCCGTTGTCCGCCACGTAGGAGTTTAGGTCGATGAACTGGTGATCCACGTGGAAGTCACTGATGCAGCCCACGTAGTCCTTGTTGCGAATCTGGAAGCTCGAGGGGATCGCCGGAAGTCCTCCCAGTTGAAGGGGTCCTGTGAGGTCCAGGAATCTGTGGCAGGTTTCGGTGACGTCGCTGCAGCGTGCCTCGAGGATCTGCTCGTTCCTACCAGCGCAACTCCATCTCTCGCCGAGCCTCTCGCCGAACCTCAACGCCAGAGACACATCGCAGTTGTCCAGCGACACGACTACGGATCGGTTGATGTAGGACACCTGGACCTCGTGCCAACGGCCGTCGGATACGCCTCCGGGTATCTTAGCTGTAGCTCGGGTTATCTCATCACCAAGAGAGAAGCTAAACTGGACCTGTGATTCGACGATCTCCAACGCGATGAAGTCGTGCTTCTCGTTATACCTGCCGTTGTAGAGCAGCAGACCTTCGGACGCCTCGGTTGCGAACTTCATCTTCAGATGCAATCTGTGTCTCTGTCTCAACGACGGGAAGGTCAGGAAGGTCGTCGGCCCGAAGCTGCGGGATTTCAGCTGACACAGAGGTGTCACGTTATCCAGCGGAGTAGCCGGACACTTGTCACAGAAGAATCCACCGCTAACTCTATTGATGCAGGTCGAGCCTCCTTTGCAGAGGTTGGGCACACAGGCGTTTTGCTTGAGGGATACCTCGCAGTCGTTGCCCATGTAACCCACGGGACACTCGCAGCTGTAGCCACCCTCGCGTCTCCTACAGGTCCCTCCGTTCTTGCAGGGATTCGAGTAGCAGAGATTCACCTCGGTATCGCAGAGGTAAGCTTCTCTACTCCCAGTGAAGCCTTTGGCACACTGACAGGTGAACGTCGTTACGGGGTAGATCGGCCTGAAGAGAACGGTACTGCTACTGGCGAAGCCCGAAGCGTTGCCGAACTTGAGCACAGTGATGCACTCCTCGAAGTTGAGACACGGCTCGGTGACGCAGAGGTTGTCGTCGAACGGCAGGACTTTGACATTGGCTAACCTGGCTAGAATTCCACGGTTCAGGTAAACGCGTTCTTGTAGAAACTGCGTGCTGTAGAACTCGTCGCTGGAGCCAGGTTCGGCACGCTTCGCTGAAAAGCTCACGTTCAGGATCTTGTTGTGGACATCAGTGTCATCTTGCACGCTGAACAGGAAGATGTTGTCCCGGGGACATGGGATAATGGCTGCTAGACCGTCTAGGAAGTAACCCAGAAGCGGACTCAGGAATGCTTCCACCGTCATCTCATCCAACCGGACGGTTATCGAGTTGAGGAGCATCTTGTCGGTGATGAGACGCACCGAGAGTGTCATTGTAGCCTTAGCTTCGTTGATGCCATCGGTAACGGAGATGTCGATCGTAGCAACGCGTGGGACATTGGTGTTTAACTGAGGTGACAAGGTGATTTCACCGGACGTTTTATTCAACGAGATGAGGTTTGCATTGTTGCCTGATAGGATCGTGTAGACTAATTTATCCGTAACGTCGGCGTCGAATGCAGGAACCCGGCCGATGGAACTGCTGGGGAAAAAGTCCTTGAAGTTGTTGAAGATGATCTGGAAGTCTTCGAGCTTTGGTGCGTTGTCGTTCACGTCCGTTACGAGAACCTGGACAATGGCGTCAGAGCGAAGAGGTACCGAAGTCGCCCTGACTACCAGCTCGAACTTCTTCTTCGGTGACTCGTAGTCTAGCTCAACTAAAGAAATGAGTTCGGCTCTGTCGGCTCCAGGACGGGTGTTGAGTCGGAAGCTATTGGCGTCCTCGCCACCAATGATGGAGTACTGCACAACGGCATTGGGTCCTTCGTCCGGATCGTGGGCGTAGATCTCACCGACCGTCGAACCGATCGGCGAATTCTCCGAGATGTACAGAACGATCTTGTCTTTTTCGAAGGCCGGCGGTGAGTCGTTCACGTCTTCTATCTTGATGACCACTGATACGGTAGAGGAAAGTGATGGCGAGCCACGATCCACGGCTACGGCTTTGAGGTTGTATCGCGCCGTTGATTCGCGATCTAGAGCTTTGGCGGTTCTAATGATACCGGTCGCTGGGTCCATAGCGAAAGATCCGTCCCCGTCGTTCTCCAGAACGTACTTCACCCTTCCGTTGAGGCCATCGTCGATGTCAGTCGCTGTGACCTTTAAAACGCTCGTACCGATCAGTACGTCCTCCCTTACCGCTCCCTGGTACTGTACGGAGTCAAAAGTTGGCGCATTGTCGTTCACATCCGTTACCGATATCTCCACATCGGTAGTATCGCTCATCGGTGGAACTCCACCATCTTTGGCAGTGATGGTCAACAGGTAGCCTTTGTCCACTTCTCGGTCCAACGGTTTGGTCGTGGTGATGGCTCCGGTTTGCGGGTTGATGGCGAACTTGGACGTCTCCTGACTCTCTGCGCCGTCCTCGTCGCTGCTCAGACTGTAAGTGATCTGGGCATTCTGACCAACGTCCGAATCCGTGGCGCTGACCACCAGGACCGTTGTGCCAACCGGTGCATCTTCGAATACGGAGACCGAGTAGGGTGCGTTCTCGAAGACTGGTGCGTAGTTATTGGCATCCGAGACGTTTACGTAGACCAGAGCCGTGTCGCTGCGGCCGCCAGAGTCCGAGGCCGTTACCGTCAGGACGAAACGCTTCTCTTGCTTGTAATCCAGTGGTTGAGCCACGGTGATTAGTCCACGACCGTTCTGAGATGTTATGGAAAATCGTCCTGAAACGTATGCCAACGGAGTCAGAATATTTTTTCAAAGAAACATCGTTATACGCTTGCGTAGCTAAAAACTAACCTCTGGTATTTCCCGACGAGATCTCGTAATGAATCCTAGCGTCTTCGTCAGGATCCGTGGCGGTAACCGTAGTGACGGGTGTCCCAGGTGGATCGTCCTCTGCAACGACAGCCTCGTAACTCTTTGGTTCGAAGTACGGATCGTTGTCGTTGACATCGGTAACCGTCAGTATGACCGTAGCACTCGCCGATTTCGGAGGTTCACCGGAATCACTGGCCACCACGACAAACTGGTACTTGGAACATTGCTCGCGATCGAGTTGCTTGACCGTGAATATCCAGCCGGTCTCGCAGTTCACTGCTACAGGGAAGTTCTCCGTCGATCCGCCGCTTAGATCGCGCGAACCGATCGAGTACTTGATCTGAGAGTTCGGACCTTCGTCGGCATCGTAGGCTTGGACTTTTAAGACGCTGTAGCCGATGGAGACGGATTCGGAGACTGCTTCTTGGAATAGCGTGGTGTGGAACCTGTAATTTGAAGATGAATGAATCGATATACATCAAATTAATTGAAACGAAAGAATAATTAAATTGAAAATGAGTTAAGCACTATTGCTTGAAGAGTAACATGAGAGAACAGTAACTCACTATCTCGGCAGATACATAAAACAAAAGTTTGCCTAGTCACCAGTTCCACATAAATACCAAACTCCACACTCCCTTACCTCGGCACATTGTCATTGACATCCTTGACCCTGACGAGCAGCTGTGTGGTATTAGACTTGGCAGGCATTCCTCCATCCTGCGCCCTCACGATGATCTTGTAATTCTTCACTGTCTCGTAATCCAGCGGCTTCACCAGTATCACATCTCCGGTCTGCGAGTCTATCTGAAATATGTTCTGGGTGTTGCCTCCAATAATGGCATATCTCATCGCCGCATTGGATCCGGCATCGGCGTCGGTCGCGCGGATTTCCGCTATCACTGGGTTCAGCGTGTAATCCAGATCCTCCGGTACACTGACGATGTACGTGCGTTCCGAGAATTGCGGATAGTTGTCGTTGTCGTCCATAACGCGCACCACCAACGTCGCCGAGGCCGTCTGCCGATTGGATTCCGGGTTGGCCAGATCCGAGGCTTGAATTATCACGGTGTAGACCTCGGTCTTCTCGCGGTCGAGCGACGTCTTCGTCGTGACTATTCCTGTACGAGGATCGATCCTGGAATATATAATATACGATATTGAATCGATAATTGCGGGATCGATCACGAGCCTATATTGGAGGATCGGAGAGCGCGAGTTATGGCATCGTTCGGCTGTGCTGACGTGGTGATTCATCTTGGCGATGCCGAAATCGATATATCAGAATGAATAGCATTCAGTCGCGGATGAATGTGATACAAGCAGTGCTCGAGGGAGTGATTGATTGCTGCGAGACTTCAACTGTGTATATATACGTATGTATACAGTCAGGGACAATTGGATGGAGAGCGCGGAAGATGATGCTGTATCAATCTTTCTTATCGTTATGAATACTTTGCTAAACGGTGTATCACTCCCTCGGGTATCATGAGAATACTTGATCGGACTTGCAATTGTGAACATTATGGCGAGCATTTATTTTACCGGCATAGAGCTGACTTTTTTTATAGAAATATGTACGATTCCGCGATCTATAAACTTTGTATCATTGATAACGTAGAATTGATGTATAACGGTTGAAATACCTAAAAGTAGACTGATCCTCCGTCAAGGTCGTAGTTCCACCACCGGTCGTCGAGACGATCGAGTATTCGACCTCGGAATTTTTGCCCATATCCTGATCGGTAGCCTTGATGGAGATGACGCTGGAACCGATCGGGACACTCTCGTGAACCGAAGCTTCGTATTCGGGTGACTCGAAGATCGGCGCGTGATCGTTGGCATCGAGTACATTGATCTGCAGCGTCGTCGTGCCGGTTCGCGGTGGAAATGAGTCGTCCACTGCCAAGACTCGAAAGTAGTGCACGTCGACGTTCTCGCGGTCGAGTCGAGATGTCGTCGTGACCTTGCCGCTGTTAGCGTCCAGGTTGAAGAGACTCTGCGATCGCGCGTCTATCAGCGAACTCATGGTGTACCTGATTGTTTGGATTATCGTCATAAATTCATTGTACAGAAAAGTTTAATGCAAAACTCGTACCTGACGATTCCACCCTCGGGATCCCTTGCCTTGACCGTGGTAACCGCGACACCGGCTTCCTTTTCCTCCTCTACCGCAGCTACGTAAAGCGCTTGTTCGAAGAAAGGCGACTGGTTCCTCAGTTCTCTCCTGACCCTCCGGCCCAAGTCCGAATCATCGAGTTGCTGATGATGGAAGACGATCTTGAGTCGGTGTTCAGCATCTGCCAGATACGTCGTGCCACATCGCAACGTCATCGACACCGAGATCTTCCACAGCGGATCGACTAAACACTGCTCCGAGGCCGAGACCAAGTCACCCGCTGCGCCTTCGACCAGGAAACGTGGATCTGCTACTCCGCCTGAACGTGATTTCATAATTTTTATCGAATTGTCGTGTTTGTTTTGTTTTCTTTTTCGTTGGTTCAATACTGTTTGATTTAGCTGAAATGGCCTGCAGGGGGGACGAGATTAAAGAGCCGTTCTCGCGTCAGAGAACGAAATTGAATCGAAATTGAATTTCATTACTCGGAAAGTAATTAAAGCCAAGAGCTGCGGTAAACACGCGGAAGAACACGAAAAGGGTGTTTCCACGTTCATATTGAATCAGCTCGGACTACACTGTAGAACTTAATCAAACATCGACCGGCCCATTTCCACTTATAGCGATATGTAATTGATCGGCTTGTTAATCGGAAATTTAACTGCGTGTTATCGATTTTTCTCGATGGAGATCTCAAAGCTCCAAATTAATGTATATAGCATCGCCTCGGGGAATAGCGATACATCACACGGAGAAAAAGATAAGCCATATAGTAACTGTGAAATATAAACTTTCCGGCTCTCCCGTCATCTTTAACTATTATAGGAAATGTATTTCGCGTATTCCATTCAGTGCGCAAACTGCTACAAATGAACATTTACATTTTCAAAACAATACGTTTGAAAGGTAAACGTGAGACGCTAACGAAAAATGACCCCGCATTACACATCAGGTCTTTCATCTCCCCGCAATCGGGTCTATAATAACGACCAACAATTTTTCAGTAGTATCCCTCACACACAAACATTTCCAACAATTTTCGTACTCCTCCAGCATTGAAAACAATCATCTCCGGGCAACGTTTACAGCATGCCTCTCGCATACTTATCGCGCATGCCCTCGATATATAAACCGAGCGCGCAATCATCCCCCGGAGGCAAAGCCATCATCATCATCATCATCATCATCATCATCGCGTGCATCGCATAAACATACCCCATCTGGTCTCGCATTGCTTAAGGGCAGTGTGAGGCAGGAAGTCCCTGAGCGCGGCCACCAATTGCGACGTCCTCAGGCAGACCTCGGTGAACTTGTCGGTGCTCGGCATAGCGTAGGAGGCGAGCGTCTCGGCCATCCAGCCTTTCGTCGCGGCGAGGTCGACGTTCTCGCCGCCGCAGCCGGTCACCAGGACGCGCAGGGGCAGGCTGTAGTAGTCGATGGTCGCGCGGCCCAGCCGCGAACTCGTCGAGTCGATGTAGAACGTGAACAGCCTGAGGGACACCGTTGGTTTGTCGGTGGTGATCGTTTTTTGCATCTAGTCGAACGTAAAATTCGGAAAACTCACCTCGGATACTGCAGGCCATCGCAGTTGAGTCCCTTGGCCAAGGTGACCCTTCCGGTATGCGGATGAACTTTGAGAAGCTTGAGCGCGAACCAAGCTGTCCTGTCCTGCGAAGCCGCGTACTTCCTCTTCCCACCGAGATGCGGCACACCAGCCTCGAAGACTAACGTACCAGCCGGTAGATTCGAGGATAGCACGGCGAGGTAGGCCCGGGCCAAGCTCGCGAACCCGGCCAGCAGCAGCACTAGTGCCAGCGGGTTGATCCACGAGCATGGCCGCCTCCTGGACATGACCCCTGCTCGCGGCTCCTTCTAGCTTCCGGTGCACCGTCTCATCCTCGCGATGTCGTCCCGTCCGAGCCGACCTGCTGCTCTGCAATTTGAAGAAGGAACGATGTTAGCGAGCTTGTAGACAGAGAGAGAGAGACACATTCTTGCACGGATTCGCGCGGGAAATATATAATCGCTGTTGGGTGAGGAGCATGTATTATATATATATAGCAGAGGTGAAATTACACGTCTCGAGTGTGTAACCCCGCAGGGTTTGATTGATAGAACACGGGCTTTTTGTATGTACTGTATATAGTTAAGCGTTGGCTATGGAATTTGCTTGGTTTTTTTGTTTCCGTCTGTCTTACAGCTTACAGGTGTTGCCCGTCAACGGGGCTATGTGTTTAGCGCTGTCGCGCATAGTTAATAAGCCGAGGCTGTAATTTCAAAGCCGCGCGGCGTTTATAAAAATTTTGCGCCAACTTTGCATAAACTTTGTCGTCGTATATATATGTATAGGGAATGAGCTGGACAAGCTCGCGGAAATTGAAAAAAATATCATTTTAACGATCCCATCCCACACGCGCGCGTTAATTAATTTAAAAGCATCCCTCCCCCCTTCGTATATAAACATCACACACTTACGGCTAAAATGAACGTCGGGCTGATTAAAAAGCGCCGCATCGGAAGCCCCGTAATTAAAAACGCCCCGCACACCCACTCGAAATCCGAATCCTGTATGCTCAAAGCCGCAAGCTCGCCGCGGCAATTCGAAATCCCTGCAGTATTCACCAGGGCTTCCCCGAAACGCACTCGAAACCTCAAACGAGCGTCGCGGGCGCGAAAAGCGCAGTGGTGAAAAAAAGGGAGATGTATATACGCGTAACGAGGGCGAGTCGCGGGAATATATCGCGATACAGAAAGCTCCCGCGCTCCAGTTTACTCTATTCAATTGCAAAACTCGCTGCTGCTGCAGGCGGTTCTTTCGATCTGTAGAAAAGTTTGATCGCTATGTGTGTGGGAGGGAAGAGAGTTGGCGAGCTTTCGAGATGCGGCGACTCGATTGATGTTCGAGATGGGAAATGAAGTATGGGAGAACTTTTTTGAAGACGCGGCTTATACGAGCGTACTGATGGCTTTGTAACTGCTATGTTAATAGCAGTGGGATATACAATGAAAATTTCACGCGTCAAGTATCCCATATATTTTGTTGTAAAAGCTGTATACAAATCCGCGCGTTTTAGAAAACGATGCGTTGGAAATCCACGCAAGTGCAATATATTAGACAAAAGAAGAACCGGACAAGCTTAAACTACCAGTACATCACTGCACACGCGCGAGTATACTAGGAAAAGCTCTAGGAGGTAATCTCCTCTCTTATTCTCTTCCTCTTCTTCTTCCATCAACCCACGCAGTGTTTGTGTGATTGTGTGTACTTCTTCCTACAACTCTATACCCACACCGCTGTTAAATTCTATACTCATATATATACTCGCCGCTGTTCTTAATTCCATACACACTCCGCGTCTATCTGTATAATCTTTTTATTTTTCATCGATCTCGTCGCGATTGTATAGATACGTCCTTTTAAGTGATTTCGCGCACAGTAGGCCGTACAAGGACGTGAAACGCGGCTACGCGAGACGGTCTCTGTATATACAGGTATATACAACGCGCTCTATTCTCTTCGGAGATGTCGCTCGCTGTCGAGTGAAAAGGCCGTGCGAGCTCATTTCTTTTTTCAATCGTAGGAAAAGACGTGATCCTGTTACAGTCGCGCCTGTGAAGATTCACTCGGTTATTATCGAACGAGTCGTCGAGTCTCTCTTGAGAGCTCGTTTGTGGAGCACGACTGCGATGTGCGTGTATATAACGCGCACCTGATGGGAAAAATGCATCGTTTTCTACGTCAAACTTCCATTTTCACTATATGCCATTAAAAATTTTAATCGCTCCTTTCCAGCGCGTTGATAACTCGAATTTTCAATTTGCCTCTAGAACAGCCTCGATTACTCATCGAGATTAGGACACTACAACTCCGGGAGATTAATTATTACGAGGAAGCATCCATCAATCGAGCGTATATACACTTAACTAACTTTGCGGATGGGCAAATAATCATCCTCCCCTGTACATCAGCATCGCCTTTTATTTATCCGACTCGGCATCGCAGGAGCCTCTTTATGACGTCACCGGCGTGTGTCGTCCGGTTTTCCCCCATCGTGTGCGCTTCCATATATACACTGCACGCACGCGGCACGAGGTATTTTGTTTAAGCCGCGTGTCCGCTCCTCGATTTTTTCCCTTTAATTGCGCCAGGCGCACGATCATCCGCCTCGACGGGTTTAATTCTGCTCGCAGTTTTCTCTCCATACCAGGTGCGCTTTTCTGAAATGTCCTGGTGCTTTTTCTCCCGTGGAATTGCTTTGTTTTTTTTTATTCTCGCGGAGAGGATTTGGCTGTAATTACGACTGTTAATTCAATTTTCTACTCGATGCGCTTTTAATTCTTTAATTGCGCGCCGCGATCTTTTTGCCGGACGTTGGTTCTATATGTTTAGGGTGTGTATATATAGATGTCTGCGTGCTTGCGCAGTTTCACGGCAGCTGTCTTTTTTGCACAAGTAAAATTATCGGTATTAGGATCGCGAAACTATCGTGGAATCGTAAAATCAAGTAGGTTATCTCATTACACGTAAAAGTGATGGGATTCCAATTGATTTTTGACTTTATTTATGCCTTGTAATGTTTCGTACTTTTCATACAGCACTGATCTCGAGAACAGTAGCGAAATAAATTTCCTTGCTAATTCAAAGACTAAGTCTTATATTATTCAGAAATACAAGCGTAAAATCAATTTATCCATACTATAAACTCGAATAATACACGAATATATAGCTATAATAAGTTTGCACAAAGGCCTACATAAATTTATCTTCTTGAAAATGACGTTTAAAAATGAGCATTTTTTTTCAAACGTACCTCGTCGTATACCGACGACATATCTCGCGCATATAAGCATTGCAAATTCACTGCTACACTATACTCCCGCCAGCAATTACTACGCTTAAATGCAAAATAAGCAGCATAATACAGCTCGGAGCCGAAGAAAACCGCGCGCGCAATTAAAACCTATCGTCTCCCGCATTGACGAAGGAGTAGCTATTATACAAATAGCTCGCAACTCGATCGCGCATCGCTTTTCCGATTTTAGCCTCGTATTCTCTCACCTCCTCGGTATACGTAACCACCGCCGGGATATACACTACACACACCTCCATCCGCCGAATCTAATTCTCATTTCCCTTGCGCGGGGCTCGCCGATCTTCCCCTCGTTAATTATACCTGCAGCGCTCGCGGAGCCATTTCCCTTTTACTCTCGAGCACGAGTTCCCTCTCTCTCGAGATTCAGAGGAGAAAACGAAGAGAAGGAAAAATTCCGCGGCGCCTTTTCCTTCGTCGCCGTCGTCTTCGCAGCTTATCGCATTCTTCGCGTGTATAGTATATACATCCTCCTTCGATTCTGTCCTCCGTTTCCACAGCTGTCTCGCCTATAGCTCTTATATATATATATATAACCACGGAGATGTGTATATGGACTCTATCTTGCTCTCACACGTCTATGGAACTCGTCGTCTCTTCTCTCCATCGGTTATCCTCTCTTTAATTACGTTTCCTTTATGTCCGCGCTTACCGTTAAGCTTCGTGACTGCCTTATCTCCCCGATATATATATATATATATATATATATGTATACTGGATCGCTCCGGCGAGGTTGCCTTTTTCCGGCTCAGCGTAGCTTTTTTATATGTCTTTATCTCGTTCCCGTTCGCGACTTCCTATTTTTGCTCTATTCACATATTGGCCTCCCGCCTTCCATGTATTCGCTCGTCTACTCCGTTTTTCTACTCGTGTATGTAACGAGTGCCCGAGAGAAAGAGGGAGAAAAGTCATGAGAAAAATGCGTACCGCTAATGAGAGTTTTCCTTTTGTGTATCGCGGAACTTTTTTTTCGGAGGGTGTCGTTTCGGCTCGTAATACACACGCGAGGGTGATGTAGGGAAAGATCGCTTTTTATGCTTTGATTAAAAAGTACGAAGTGTTTCGACGGAGAGTTTTCGAGTGGCCGCATAAAAGCGTGAGTATACCGTTGCTCTCGTCTAATTTGCCATACTCCATATATAAACTCGAAGCGAGTAGTCGTTTTCTCGTAACGATCGAATTTTACGCGCGTATATAAGGGAAGTATAAGACGAAGTTCAGTGAATTTCGTGTCGTAGGACGGTCTTCGAGCATATAACCGTATAATTTAGCTTTAGAATTTTGTCATCTCGTCGTACATAAAAATAATTCCGACGATAAAGATGCGTCTGCTGTACCTAAAGGAAATATAACAAACCCACCTACTACAGTATTCAGCTCTCGTCGAAGCTAAAATCGCGCAACAGTTCAACATCGAATAAAATCCGAAACACAAGCCAAGAGCCGCCCAACGAAATGCAACGCGACGTCTAGCGAAGCCCTAATAGTCAGACGGTCACCCATCGAGGGTCTCGCTCTTCCGGCGTATATACGAAGCAATCGCGCATCGATTCCGAAAGCAGCCAACGCTCTCCCTAAGGATCGTCGGATCTCTCCCCGCGAAAATTCCGTCTTCTTCGGTCCTTCTCCCCTATGCGCACATACGAAAGCGGGTGGCAGGGGTCGTCCGAGAGAGGATTAACGCGCTTGCCTCCGAATATCTGTATTACAGGGGCAGAGGAAAATACGAGACCGGGAGATGGACAAAGTTCGCGCGAGGGGGCGTACGTATGTAGAAAAATATGTGGTGTCGGATGTAGTGGGCTTGACTGACTGTATAGTGCGTAGTGTGATTATTATATCGTCTGTGGAAGAGAGGAGTGTATAGATATAGCGGCTCGTAATGAGGGAATCATGATACAAGGGAGGAAAATATGTATAGACTTATTTTTTGCTATTCAGCGAAAATGACAAAGTATCAGCTGATGGTTCGTAAATTTAAACGCCGAGAGAGAGAGAGAGAGAGAGAGAGAGAGAGAGAGAGAGAGAGAAAGAAGGTATAGTTGCTGAATATGCGTAAGGTATCGCGAGATAAGGAAATTAACGTATATAGAAGAAGTTAAGTGGAGAGTTGGAGAGAGAAATTATTTCGCCTGATTGGCTATTTAATAAGAGCTTTGTTAAATAAATAAATAAACCTCCTCGAGATATCCGCGCTCGAGCGCTGCGCTAATGCGTTTAGCCGCGACATAAATCAAAAAGAAGCGGCGGCTGTTCAATCGACCTTAGAGCTAAGATACGAAAGCGCATTTATCGGATTTAATTAAACGGCCTGCAATTGCCGCGCTGTAATATCGCGGTTATAAACTTGTAATGAGTTATTTGTTTACACGCGACTCGATTATTAACTATACGTATATCCTGCGCTCGATTAATAATACTGTATACTTACAAACTGGACCGGTGCAAATAGGAAAAATGATAAAAGTGTGGCGCGTGACTAATGAACGTTACTTTTTATGCGTTTAGTGTATCGCTTAATACTTAATTTTTGGTCAATTTGAAATGGTGCATCTGAAAAAAAGTGTCCACCTTTACCCCTCGATTATTTAGCACAATCGAGCATCCGCCCACACACGAGAAATAAAAGCCATCGGAAATGCCGTATGTAGTAGGGGGAGCTTCGGAAAAGAGAACAGAAGCCTCACACGGAAAAGCGGAATCAAAGAGAAAAATTGCTCCGCAGCAGGAAGATAAGAGAA
This sequence comes from Muscidifurax raptorellus, assembly GCA_020010945.3. Lineage (NCBI taxonomy): Eukaryota > Metazoa > Arthropoda > Insecta > Hymenoptera > Pteromalidae > Muscidifurax > Muscidifurax raptorellus. Next base: position 36,594,782 of record CM052077.1, on the reverse strand, counting down.
CGAATCGTCTTCCGCTTCGCGCAGTCCTTCGATACAAGCTTAAATCACGTGTGGGCAGGACGACACAATGCCCCGGTGCAAATTTGATTTCGGGAGAGGATGTACTATATACGCGTCTTTGGATGGCTTCGTCGAGACAATTTTAGAGGTTTTATATACGACGTGGGGGACTTTGTCGTCCAGTCTTTCATTGCCGATATGGTTGACACACGGTGTGCATTTTTCAACAGTATATACGCGAGGGTTTATGTTGCGACTGCAGTTGGCTGTATTTATATATACTGATGCAGTATTTATACATTGGGAGATGGTGTAAGTGACTTACGAGCTATGGTTTTTCGAATTTTACGGGATTTTGATCAATTATTCCCTGAGTGTATAGTATTTTTCCCCACCGAGCATCGACCCGCGTTAAATTGCACCGAAGCTATTACATTTTTCAAGCTTACACGCTAAACGCTACATCGCATACCTTTTATACCTCATATTATACACCCGCGAGAGTGTATAACGTGCTAAAAAGCTCGCCGTGAAAATAGTTCGCTCATCCTCTTATCCTATCGATCCGACAGTCGAAAAAAGTTAAGAGGAATGTAAATTCCATTGATGTGTCAATTAACTGCATCGCCGAATGCAAGCATACGCTATATGTTTATATATAGATATACGCGGCGAGCGCAACTTATATATCTCGAGCCGCTATCATAATTAACGTTCCTCGCAGGAGAATGCGTTGAAAATAAACCGCGCGATATTCAAACTAGCGGTTCGGCGCGCGGAATATCGAATATCTCTCTCGAAACAAGCAATTAAAGCTTAGAACATCGTTGCTTTCGTCGTTAAACAAGAAACTACTGGCCGTATAATAAACAGTACATTATATTTATGTCCATATATATCCGTCACATATATTTGTTCCGATCTTCCGAACAAAATCCCGCACAGAAATTAATAAAACCTCGAATATCCCGTGTATATATATATATATACACACAACTCGACGCGAAAACTCTCCGGAGTCCAACCTGAAAACACGAATATGCTCCGAGAGTCGCTTAATTTCCATACACCACGCAACGCCGTGCGCGCACCTATATAAAAAACGAAGAAAAGTTTCTCTCGCGGGTAATTTCACGAGAGAAACTATAGACGGTGGCAATCTTGGCTGGCAATCGGCTCGGGAACAAGTGTAAAGCCCATTATCTCGATCGGCAAAAATTCTATCGATATACACATGCAGCAGCGGCAACGAGACTCGAGAAAGAGAGACGCTTTAGAGGAATCCAGTTCCAGATATCGTTCTCGGGACTATATACGCGAAGCAACGCGATATTACTTTGCGCGCCGGACGGGAGAGAACCTGCAGAAGAGAGGATGATGATACGCGCGCGAGGAAGGAGGCAGATGCGCGGGAAATGGTGGGGAGAGAGAGAGAGAGAGAGACATGGTTGCGTGTATGTATATGTGAAAGGCAAGAGGGTGAGAGAGAAGAGAGATGAAGCGGAGGTTGTAAATATGCCGAGAACCGCGTGTAGGTAAGCGGGAGAAGTGTAAAGTCAAACATACTTGGGAGCTCCGGCACATTTTTCTCGCATAGAAAGGTGTATATGATATAAAGTCTGCGCTGTATACAGAAATTGCATTATTTTGACAATTCTGCGCCCTACACGAAAGTATATATCTCTACCTTCTTAATATATATTCAGCTCATCGGGCAGATCGGCTCAACGAGCCGCCATAAACCATCTACGACCCATCGGACGAAGAAAATCGCAGGGCTGAAAATGGAGAAAAAAAAGCAACGTAGCGTATATCGAAAAGCGAAAGGCGCGTCGACGCGCGAAACGAGAGCGAAAAATAAGGCAAAGCCATCGAAGAGGGAGAGATGGAGATGAGGCGCACAGGTATATATACATCGCGAGCGACCTATAGCGGTGAAAGACAAAGAAAATAAGAAGAAGAAGAAGAAGAAGGAGGCGGAGGATACGAGAGCGCGGAACTATTAATTACGCGCGGAGGCTCTGAAAGTTGCATGGAATCCAGTCCTACCAATTATCTTAGGAGGCGTCCCTTTTTTTCGGGCCTATATACAACACACGCCATCATCGGCAGCATCGTATCCTCACTCTATAATCCGCACGTGTATACAGCGCGTTATTATATATATAACAGAAAAGAGGGCTTTTCGACTGTACATGGCCCCTCGAGACTGCATAATGCGCGCACCAGTTGCCAGAGAGGACAAAAAGAGAGGGTGCGGGCAGACTTCTGGAAAATTATTACATGCTATATACAGTTCGAGAGCGGAACATCGTCAGCAGGTTGAAGTGACACGCGCGCGCTCTCTGCGGTTTCACTCACGGGGGAATATTAAAACCGAGCGAGAGCGATGCGGTTTCGCGGAGAGGATTTTCAATTATAGGACTTACTTACGCGCAGCTGATTTTGCTCATCGGTCGCGAGGATTTTCCGACGGTTGAGTTGTACATTTTCAGAGGATATATAATATACAAGGCTCGATTTCAGTCTGCGCGGGCAGAAATGCGCCCGTAGCCTTGCCTAACCGACTCTCGCGGTAATTATCGTAAATAAAGTCGGCGTCATAAATAAAACACGTCCGAAATTCGCGAACGAGAGAGAGAGAGAGCTATATATACACGCACGAACAAAGCCTTTTCGCGTGCGCGCGGCGAAGAAAGGGACGACGAAGAGCGAAAAAGGAGGGAAAAAAAGAAGCAGAAGCGAGGATCGCACAGGCGAAAAAAGGGGAGAAGAGGAGCAGACGCGGCCGTTATTGTACAGTCTGTGAAGGAAGGACGATATGCTGCGAAGGCGGCTTCTTCTTCTTCTTCTGGAAGAAGAGTAGGGCCGCTGCAAGTTTAATGCGTTCGCGCCCTTAGGGCAGACTCTGTGCGTGCGCGGCTTGAATGCGGGGATATAACGTATTTATTCGAAATTCTCGACGGCGAAGATGCGGGGAATGTCGTGTGGACTGTGTAATATTCTTTTTCTAGGGAGGATAGAGGGTGTTAATAATCTACGATGACGGCCAACGTATATTGGCTGGAATTTGTATGATGGATTTGCGGTTAATATTTTTGCGAGGGAAATTAATTACTTTTACGCGGTTATCATATACTTGCACGTTTGAAAATCGATCGTAACACCGGTGTTATTATATAGGGAACGTGAAAATCTGTTACGTGAGGTCAGGCTCTTATGGGGGATTTACGGGGCTTTCGAGCTGTGCTCGTATACATCTGATAAGCACACATTGTCGAGACGCCTATATATATACCGTGTATAATACTCTGGTGTAGAGGGGACTAGACTATAGTCGTTCTCTTCTCTCTCGTAGAACACCGAATGCACTTAATCGGATTCTTACGACTTAGGCATCGCGAGTACGTGTATGTGTGTGATGTGTAAACCGGAGGTGCTCCATACGCTCGTTTTCTACCCTTCTTATTTTCCTCAAAGTGTTAAGCCCTTTTTATGCGCAGAAGCTTGGGTAAACAGCTATTTACGGCATTTACTGCCTAATTAGCGCGGTTTTTACTGTTGCCGTTTGTCAATAGTTGCGCGTAGTCTTATGTCTTGGCAAACGCCAAACACACATCAATGCTATGGTCTCTATTCGCTAAAGTATATATGTAAGCATAAGTTTCAAACTTGAAAATCGATCGTTTAATTAATCATCGGTCTTCGCACGTATAACAATAAGGCTTCCATCGCTTGGTCGGTGACTTAATTTTTTCGAAACCTTATATACCTAAATCCATTACCAAAAAATCACTCCTCATATTTAGCGCGTTACAAAAAATCCATCCGGTTTCCGATTTCGCATGTAGCTACTATAACATCCGATTGAATTGTTTTACGAAAATATGTATATACACACTTAGTGCACTTGAACTGCATCACATTTTATATAATATCGACGACTTTTTATATAAAAGCTCCCGAAATTCGACTCGAATCTCCCGGCATCAACCCTTCCATTCCATCACACGATTTCACCGCTACATCATCATCTGCCGTTATACTTCGCTGTGTATTACACTTCCTACTTAGTTTCGCGTTTCACGAAACCCGATGAAGATTAAAAAGCCGGCCGCTCATGTACGATCGAAAGTCGACTTTATATTTCGGCTCTCGGTTTCACGAGAGTCACGTCCTTGAGACGCGTCGCTGCTGCCCTTTCGTTGCCTCGGGCTGAAATCTCGAGAAACAGAGAGAGAGAGAAAGAAACTCTGCGCGCTCGAATTTTTGTACTTACCGCGCGAAAGTGTAGCCGGCACGCGACGACGCTCTTATGGAAATGAAGGAATGCCTCGCGAACCGCCTACGCTCTTTTTCGTTGTTTTTTTCCTCGTCGAGGATTCATACCTCGAGTTTGGACATTCAAATAGCGACGAACAATCGGTAGATCAATCTACAGCTGTATATATATACTCTTAGGTAAATATATGCATAATATATAACGATGGAGTCATCCTTTCCTTTTTATCGAAGAAAAAAAGCCAAACACACACTCTCTCTCGAAAAGCCGATTAGGAATTTCACGGCGCGCGAGATTTAATACATCGACGGTTATCCTTCTTTTTTTTCACCTCGGCATCAGCAGCGGATGTAGCGTCATAAATTCATGCCTAAGTAAGCCGGCTATCCCATAGCTTAACGATTTCCTATGACTTAACTACGACGGGAGGCCTTTTACGAGCGTCGTTCGGCCTGCCCGATAACGCTTTTCCCATATCCTTATACATAAACATACAACAAACACAGCGAAATTCGATGGACGAGCTGTTTAAAGGGGTCATTTGCATAGACTCGTAAACCGATCTTACCGCGTCGGTTATTAGGACTTTATTTAATTGTTCGCTCGTGTAAGTACGTTATACGCGCGTCGCCAATTGATTATACACGCAAACTCGTTTTGTGCAACACAGCGTTTAGAAAACTGGATTATAAATAATAGACAGGCTGTTGCGTTGTTTCGACTTCATCATCCGCGCACACGATCATTGTAACTGTGCTGCTCTGCTATTGTGATTTATCTAACAGTATAACGCGATTTTTCAGACGTCAGAACGCACGAGCGAGCAGCTCGATCTCTCTCTCTCTCTCTCTCGTGTGGCAGAGACCTTTTAGATATGAAATTATAGACTCCAAAGGGCTCATTTCGCGCAAGAGCTTTTAAAACGTTCTCGGGCTTTTAGCCTTCATCAAGCCAACGTATTATTAGTCGAGGCTGCGCCTCGAAACTTTCATTGTTTCTTTCCTTTTTTTGTCGTTATTGCCTTGGCACTTTTATATATTATACGGCAATAGAATATTTACGATTTCTCGAAGCTTTATCAAAAGTAATGCAAGCGCAAAACGAGATCACGACTTAATTAAGCTCCAAAGTATGTACATACGGAAAAAAATTCTCACCTCCCACCCGACGACAATAAATTGCCATTTTAATAATATTGTGCGTATCCGTGGAAAAATATAAGCGGCGCTGCTCAAACCAACCGAACAGCCTGTCAATTAGTATCAGATCCTCGGCTCTCTCACGTGACTCAGGAAAAATTCCGAGCAACTAATCTCTCCGCAGGTATATGAAATGATCTTGAAATTTCAGGAGCGAGCGCAAGAAGCTCATCAGCGCTTTTTTTACTCTAGATATACACATACGCATATAAGCGCGCGCGTATTAAAGCTAATGAATAAGCGACTTTCCAATGAAGGCTACAACTCGTCATGCGTTTTATTTATAAAGCGTGTGCAGCGTACTGCGATTATTTTCGGAAAAATACGATGCTTTTGATTTATTGAGAGCGACGACCCATCCGACTGTCTACTTTGAATATTCAGCGTTATTCGGAATATCGGGAGAGGATTAGAGAGTACGAGGTATCTACGAGCTTCAGATATATTTTCACTCGTAAAACCTGGTATTTCCCTAATACCCATCGAGAATAAGACGTCCGGCTGTGTTCAAAACGAGATTTCACATATTCTTCGGATTGCGGGTGTTTACCTGTATACATATACGATCTCGATAGTGTCATCGATCATCGTCGAGCATACGTTCTATATCTCATAAAGCCATTTACACATATATATATACACCTCTCGAAGCGTCGACTTTCATCTCGTAAATTAGTCCCCCGAAAAAAAAGCGCGCGCGATTCAAGCCGACGGCACAATAAGCCCTTTTGCGCGAAGCACACAATGTGTAGCTCGGAAATTACAATACAATCATCGTATAAAAGACTGAACGGGCATGTATGAACCCCGCGATCTGATATCCCATTCAGTCGGGCATTAATCCGACTCGCTCGCGCGCTCCGAAGAATTAACAAAAGTCAAGTGCATTCCGGACGTCTTCTCGCGCAACTGTATATTATAACGTACACACGAAGCTGACCCGCGTATATATATATACACTATATAGTACATTATATATACGTACATGTATGTATATACACATATACGCACATGTACGCACATATAGCTACGCTCGGAGTGAGTATTAGAGAAGGAGAAGAAGAAGATCCCCGCCGGGAGATAAGGGTTTCACGGAAGAACGCTCAATTTTATAGAACCTGTTCTGACCCCCACCACCAGAGGCATATATATATGTGAGTGCTTATATACTGCAGCAGCAGCAGCAGCGCCCTCCAAGGGATCTCGGCAAACGGGTTTTGGGCTGAGAGAGGCTATATACACGTACATGCATTTCACGCTCGGGCGACGTCTTTAAAGGCGCGTAAATTAACCCTCCCTCTCTCTCTTTCGTTTCTCGAGAGCGACTTGCCACATAGCGAGAGATCGAGACTGTTGGGAATCCGAAAATCCGTGATATCTTAATTGGTGGGAGAGAATAACACTCGCGACGGGGCGCGGCGCGTCGTCGTCATCGTTTTATGTATATATTCTCGAGCTCTGAAAATGACATAATTTTCGTGCTCGGGTATAGGCACGGATCGATTTAATTTATTGGCAGTTGGACCGAAACACCGATAAATCACGCGCGCGAGAAGAGATTGACGCTTTGAAGGGTTTGGCGACCGATTGAACGTGTATTATTTTCTCCGTTTGCGATTATTTTATAATTTTCGAATATTTTAAGCGACACGCACTTTCGAAGCATAATTTGATATTCATTATGGCGCGCGAGCTGGATTCGAGTGAGGTTATTATTATTATTGATGCTATTAAATTTTCAGGGACGACTGTTTATGAATATTATGGAAACCATTTATAGAGTATATATAGAGGTGCTTACAATTAAAGATAGGATATTAATCGACGCCGGTATTTTATAATATCGCATTGCGCGTGCGCGGTAAGTAAAATGTATTATTTTTCCAAAGCGAAGAATTTACAATCTTGATATATTTTCACCGTCGTTAATAAGGTTTAAATCGCGATCGTAAATAACGTCGAGTTATCATCTGCATATAAAATTCAATTAAAAGCGTATATATAATAATAATAATCGCCCGGATACACAACTCCTATATATATATGTAATATTTGTCAAAAATATTATATCCGACCACAATGCCCTCGTCAACCCCCTGACGGAATAATATCGGAAAGTTTTTCTTGAAGATGACGTATTGTATAAGAGCAGAGGTAACGAGTGTGCAATCAAGAGAAAGTGACAGCAGCCCCTCGCCGTTCGAGAAAATGGAAAGAAAATATGTAATATTATAAGAGCGAAAGACAGGCCCTGTATACATATAAAATACACCCAAGTTTGTATAAGGTGAATCATCCGCACAGGATTCGGGGGTCGGGCCAACGAGAGTAAAAAAAGTGTTGTATGGCTCATTTACATGGGTCGTATTGATTTTCTTATCGTCGGAGGAACACACGGCGAGTCGCTCGAGCAGACGAGTTTTTTGGACACGGGGTTGTCGGAGCTTTTATTGCTTTTACGAAATTGCGCCTGATGTGTGCCTGTCATTTGTTAAGGCTACACATAGGGGGGTATGTGCCACATATCCTTCTTGATGAATCGAATGTAACCGCACGTATGTGTGTGAACAAAATGAATGTGCTGCGTGGGTGAGTCACGGAAGTCAAGTGAATTTTAGGGATGTTTTATTAAAAACTTTTTCGATTATAAATTATAACGGTATATACAATAAAAGGAGATGTGCAATTCGTAACTCAGCCGTACGCAATCGGCAATAAACGATGAAGGTATAAGTATACGCGATGCGGTATTACAGTTTATATATAACTGTATCGACGATGTACAATTGTATCCCGCAATTTGCTCTACATTCCAATCAAAATATGTATATAGTTGATCTAGTTATATTTTCCACTTTAAAAATACCGATGTATCCTGTAAAAGCAATATACAAGCTCAATTATGGCCGATATAAAAGAAATAAAATGTCATCATATCATTTAATACCCGTTTACGAGTGACACTTCATTAGTGTCACGATTCGCTTTTGATACCTCAAAAAGCGACGAGGTGCACACTATATACGAAAGTAATACCTACAATTTCATTCGTTACGCGGCACAAAAACCTGTCGACGAGTAATCGCGTTTTAATGCAACCCTTTTCGACCGTCCGCACTTGTCGCCATACTACCTCTCGATACAATTTTAATTCGGATCGCTTTAAACTTCATCGATTCGGTTCGTACAATCGACTACATTATACACGATTCAAAAATATACATTATAAATAAACAATCTCGAGCGCAAACACGTCAGACGCACGAACGCGTTCATTCATGGACGAACGCCCGCGTGATTGATCGAAAGCTATATCGTCGGCTGCTGGAATAACGAAGTATGGCTATATAATAAGCGCAGCGGGTGAAAAAGCGAAATCGAGAGCGCGAGCCAAACAAAATGACATAATTTTGAGCGATCGTGTCCGGCGGAGAGGAATGAAAAAGACGCGGTGGCATTGTTCGGCTCGTTTTATAATTACACGCGGGGACGAGAGGAAGAATGAGTCGAAAAAGACCGGAGAGAATGAAGACGACGCGGCGAGAGATACTAATTTCTCGGGACACGCGGTATTTCTCTCCGCTTTTATGGCTATGGGGAATTTATTTTTTTAATGACGCGGAATTGTCGAGCCGGTCGTTAATGTATTGTCTCTCTCAGTAAACAATGACTTTTTGCGGAGTCGCGCACTTTTTCAGAGGCTGTTTTTTTTCGTCGGAGTGAAATCAACACCGTTTCGTCGAGCTTATGAGAAAAGTCGTTTCGATAAAATATTTGTCGAACTTCCTTTTTTTTATTACTTTGACATACTTGCGAGGCCGATGATGCGTATACCGTGTATATCTCGAGTACGTGAAGTATATATAACATAAGCCACCCCGAAAAGTTTTTTATGTAGTGGTCGAGAGAGAGAGAGAGAGAGAGAAAAGTGCAGTTTATTAAGATTTATACCCTCGCCCTATGAAGCTTTTTCTATATTTAAAAGCTGGAATATAGCTGCAGGTAGAGGGACGTAAATAACACTGAGCCCAAAGAGAGCACGTATAGGTACATATAGAAATCGAAATTTATTTCCGCTTGGGGCGAATCCGGAGCAAGAGAGGATCACTTTCGAGTTGACAGTCAGCCTAATTGTTATTTATATACAGGCAAAAGGGTCAGGGTAGACACACTGCTGCGCGCGTTTTAGTGAGATCGATGCTTCGCGTGAATAAGCTAGTATCTTTTTCGGGATATACGCTTCCTCATTTACATGCTTCTCGAATTTATCACGCCATTATAATACAGTGTTTTACGGGTAAGTCAATATTGCCAAGGGGATGAGGCGATCAAAAAGAAATTAACTTTGAGTGACAGGCTTGAGACTTACGAGCCGGGCTTGTTTTAGCGACGTGCTTATGGCTAAACTCACCTGAAACACAAAGGAATGAAAGATTATTATCAACCGCACAGTATACAATACTATATATATATATATATATATGTTATAGGAAATATATTATGAACGAATGGGAGACGAATCGGCAAAAAAAATCAGAACACCGTATCGCTTCCTGTAAACAAATAATCATTGCAAAACAAAGATGCAGCAATGACTCGGAAACCGCAGCTCGACGCGCCGACGATCGAGCTTACACATAGTCGTCCGAATCACACGATCGAGAGAATAGCCAAGCAGCCGAGATAATTCCAAAAAAAGCACAGATGATTCTCTCAAGACGAAAAAAAACGATGAAAACCTCAAGAACACATCGAACCGATGTGCACTTGCCCTTGAAACTCGATCCTCTCGTCGCTCGTGTGTCTCTCCGCAGTATGCGGCCGCGCGCGGCTAATTGATGCCCCCTTTTTTGCGGGGGAAGATGATGATCGGCGCGCGAAACAAATCGCGCCAGAAATTGCTTGATTAATTACGTCGTTCTCGAACATAATTGCGATATATATATATATATATGCACACCGCGTGATCGAGAAGGAGCAGTGTATAGGAGAGGAGTATTATCAAGGAAGCGGAGGGGGCAGGGAAGCGTGGAATCGAAGAGCCTTTTTCCTCTCGGTATTCAAATGAGGATATATAGACCTTATCATAAAGCGGCGTTTAATTACCGTAAGGTCGGCTTCTCATCGATTAGGTTTTATATACTTGAATATTTCGCTGAGTCAACGTGTATATATATATATGCACGGATTGGCTCATTCGGCTGCCATATAAACGTATGGAAAATTAATGGCACAAATACGTATATATGTATATTAACATTGTTCCGAATAGAGCGCGGAAGAAAAACGAGCTTTTGAGTGTTATAATACAATTATACGCGAGAGTGCACGGAAACGTGTAAATTTTCCAAGCTTTCTATTCGCTTCTGATATATGCATAATATATATATTTATATACTCGAGGCGCTCGAATCACGGGAATCGTTATTGAATCAACGATCGGGTTTTCGCGAAAAACCACACGCGATCAATTAGCATTTGTCCGCGCGAACGCGCGCTACTTTCTTTATCAGCGCGTTCAATCCTCATTGATATATAACCCGTCTGCTTTTAATCCGCGACGATCGAAATTTATGCGCGGAGAGCGAGGAAGGAAGATTCTCGATCGGCCGCGAAGAGGATATGCAAGATTGCTTCTGTCTAAATATTTGAATCTGAATAGGTGGATCAATGTATATAGTATATACGAGACACATCGACTCGCGGGTTGTTGACGTCTCTTATGCACTATATATATACAACGATCGGTATTATGGCGGTCACGTAGGTACTTCACGCCGGCGGCGCATATCTGAGCGTAGAGACAATGTGCGCAGTGAAACGCTCTTATCGAAATTTTTGTATAATACAAGAGAATCGCGTGAAAAGAGAAGCTTAACGAAGGAGCTTGACTCTAATTTACTTATACACCCCTCCTTACTCCGAAGCAACGCCAGGCGCTTCAAAAACTTTTTTCATTCACCCGCGCACCCTCGTATATATAACGACGATCCATAAACAGCGGGAATAAAAATTCGTTGAATCAATAGGTATACTACCGCTCTCAAATCAAACAACTCGAAAGCTCTCGAGAGTCCTATACCTACAACGCGATATCCCAACGCAAGTTATATATATATATATATATATATATATATATATATACATACGCGCTTCCATGCGCGTGTATATATTGTACAGGGAATGCACAACACGTTCGCTCGAAACTATGAGAGCCTATACCACTGGTCGATACTATATATATATATATATATATACACATACTACGGTGGTTTTGCGTTCGGAGACTATCCGCAGAATTCCCGGCGCGCGCGGACCATTGCCCCGATATGCGGATAATTGCGGGAGATCGGATAGCTTATGGAGCGAGAGGAGCTTTTTTTTGTCGGTATATTGGGTTATCGGAATGTTGCGTATTCTAAACGCTGCCTCAGATGCTCCGCATTTGTTGCTCGAAAAGCATAACACAACACTTGAATTCTCCGCATAATATACATGTATATGTATATATACAAAACGCGCATGCGCGCATCGCAGCGATTTGAATAAAATATATATATCAAGCGCAAAAGCTCATTTAAATTCCTCCCACAGGCGTCCGCGTCGTTCACCCTCTCGGCATAATATACACACGCATATATAATCACACTCACGGCGCGCTTAAAGATCGCATCTACTTTGCAGCTCGCTCTCGTCAGTCGCGAGTAATTTCTCAAGCTTTTTTCATACCGAGGCAGAATCGCGCGCTTAAAAATTAAAAGTCCAGTGCTGCGCGAGGACGCTGTCATATCTGTGTAAAAACAAAAGAAGCGCGAGCACAACCCTTATTCGGATAATAAACGCATGTAAAGAACAATGCAAGTTGGGTTTCATTTTTTTGCGACTCGGATATTATCGTTAGTTGCACTATCAGGCCCAGGTGTGTGATATAATAAGCGTTTCTGATTTCACGGGTCTAATTGGTGCATCTGTATTCAGTTACAGACGCAATAAAGTAACATTAATATATATAGAGAAGAAGATGAGTGTGTCCGAGGATAGAAGAAAAAAGGTCAGTTGATAGTCAATATCCCGTTGCGGCTAATAGCAGACACACACAGGAAGGTAATTCGAGAAGGGAATATATATATATATATATACAGAAGTGGTATATCATAAAAGACGATCATTAGAGCGCGCGCGCGAACAATAATGGACTGCGAGCACACGATGGCTAATATGCTTTTTGATAGGAACAGATGCCGTAATTAGCCTCGTGTATATGTATTATATACTAGGTATTGTGTACGGATCAGCTATCGATGTTTCGCGTACACATGCGGTATATATATAATATACGTTATGTGCTTAAACGTCAGTTTTCGTTTGCTCCCGTGTGCATTATTTTTGTGAAGCCGAGTGTATCGTTGTAACTTTCTTTCAGGCTTTTCTCGAAAAGAAACTTTTCAGAGCACTCTGCTCTCCCTCCATACACTTTTTCCCCGACTTTTTTGCGAACAATGCCAGTATAGCTGAAATATGAAAGATAAATCACTCGCACGTATCTATTTCCGTCGCCCGTCGGTATATAACATGTTATATACACGCATCCTTTCTGTACAAAGAAAAATATCAGTCATCGAATCAGGCATCCGCATTAAAAATCCAAGATAACCTCAGCTCCTTAAAAAATTCCAATCCAACACCGATAAAAACCGGGCCCGATATCATCGCTCCAATATTCCCCTATCTCCATTACACGATCGCAACTACAGCCGGTCCTACTGAAAAGCGAGATGACTCACGAGCTGTCTCTCTCTCTCTCTCTCTCTCTCTCTTTCTCTGAAAAAAGCGTTTGTTCCGTTTACGCGAAAAAAGCCGCTGCGGGCACAGAGAGAAATTCGAGCGAAAGAAGCATAGCGAGCATTAGAGCGCGAAGAACAATGGGGCATCAGGAGAGTAGACTCATAGACGCCGCTCGCGCGCGCGCGCACACACACACTCTCGCTTTCGCACATAGTAGGGGTGAGTGACTCATGTATCGTGGGGGCGCTTACCCTCCAAATATTGATTCGCCGCCGCTGCTGTCGAGAGAGAGAGAGAGAGTCGGAAGTCTAAGGGTAGCGCTATCTAAACTTGCTCTCTCTCGTTCTCTGTATGTATGTATGTATGTATATATATATGTATATATAAAAGAAGGCGCGATAACGCACGCAGGCCGAATTACGTTGTTGTATGCATCACGGGGGCGGGGGGTTATCTCGTTCGCGCGCGAGTGCTGATTTCAATTTTTTTCCTCTTGCTGATGTATATATATAGTCGAGCTTTATTTTTCTTCTTGAATATTGTACACAGCCGAGAGGTGGCTCATCGCGTGCGCGATGCTTACTTTTGCTAAGTGATTCTTTTGATAAGGGACGACGTTGATGCGCCGTTTTTTTTCACTTGCACGAGAACAAGCGTGCTACGATATGGTATTATATGGAAAACATCTCACTTTCACGCAGTTGTGTGTATGAAAAATAATTTTCAGCGCGTGTAATTGATGGGAAGTATTTTTTATAAGTGTTTTAGTATTATATAGAGTATAAGATGGTGCGTTTATAACATTATCAAATACCGTTGAAACTGCGAGAGAGAAAGAGAGAGAGAGAGCGAGTCGTAACCGACAGACGGAGGAATTTTCTGTAGTTTTCTCGAAAACGACGCGCACTAAAAGGGAATTTCTGCGGTAATCGCGCGGCGAGAACTATACTGTGTACGGTATATATATATATTTTCTGCAGAAGCGCAATGGCGTTTCTGGCTGTGTGTGTGTTCAAAAGAGCATAAAGTAAGCTAATTGTCGAAATTACCAACAATTTCTCTCTTGCTTTACTGCGTTTATGCTGGCAATTATATAGAGCTGCAGGTGCTCTTTTTGATATTCTTTTGCTATAATATACACGGCAACACGCACTTGCTAGACGGCGTTGATTGAATTTAATCGATATCAAATATAAAAATATTCTTAGCCATGTGCGTATATCTATATAACGGTTTGAAAACTCTTCGTTTATAAAGCGAGAGAGATATATACCGAAGAATATGAAAATAAGTAAAAGCATATTCCAGGGTATATAAACCATCGCGTAAAATCACTGAGAACTCCCAGCGGTCGATCTACATAACTGCGTTCCTGACTATCGGTATAAACACGCCTATTGCAAGTCCATAATCCATAAAAAGCGCGCGAAATCGCTCTCGAAAACTTTCATCGGCGATCCGATCTCCCAGAGGCAGTAGTATCTAACGGTCTCTCTCTCTCTCTCTCTCTCTCTCTCTCTCTCTCTCTCTCTCTCTCTCTCTCTCTCTGATCGTACGTATGCTTATCTATATACATAACAAAAAAAGATTCATCGTTCCCCATACGCACATACCTTCTAAAACTGCGGCATCATCTCGCGGTAAGTACACATAGACACACGCGTAAAAAAACACAACAATCGAAGCGAGCGCGAAAGCAAACAATAATCTACGAATCTCGTGGAAAACGGGAGAATCGCGATGATCGATCAACGTCAACAGCGTTGAAATCTCCGAGCATATAGCTGCTGTGTCGAGTATAGTATGATTCGATCCTCTCGACGCGACGAAGAACGGGATATAACCGTACCTATATGCATATACACACGAGTCGCCGCGAGGATATTCTCGAGTTGCTTTGCTCGTTTCTTTTCCACCTATACTTACTCGCGCAGGCGTGGATGTATATATGTATTTTCTACACTGTTTTTTCCTTCTCTTTTCAATTTTATCGCTCCGCGCGCGTACACACACATTTTCTCCGGCGAGTGAGCGAGAGCTGCTCTATTTCCTATAATACGCGGAGAGATTCCTCTTTCCGAGGAGGTGTGTTCTTTATACTGCAATCGAAGATGGCTTTCTCGAGGGCGTCATCGGAAAAGCAGTGGAATGGATATTACAAGTGTGTCCCGCTCTTTCGGAGCATCTCTTCGCTGTACTGTTTTATCGCGCGCGGATTTCCAGTTTGTCAAGAGTTGCTTTGATTCTTTTGGGGCGAAATCGGCGATGCGATATTAATTAGATTTTCATTAAGATCTTCGGTTCTTTGCGAAGAGAAAGACAGTGCGTTCTGACGATGAAAAAAGGAATTTCGCGAAATTTAATTACGTTCGGACGCTCGTTTATTTCTTATAATACAGACGCGACATATTGCGTATCTCCGGGCGGCACAACGGTGACGTATAATTACACTATATACAGTAGAGATCGCGAACATATGGTTAGCGAATTTTCAAAATCGCCCCGGAAACCTTCCATTAACCGCAGACTCTGATGCAACTTTGCAACAACAAAAAATGTAAATAATTATACGGCTTCTATAGTATTCCGCGATTTAAATTTCAGCTCGATATATTTATAGCATTGAGACGTCAGCATATCTACATTGTGCGTTTAACGAGCGTTTTATTATTTTCGAAATATTTTAGCGCGCGAGAGCGAGAATTGAAAAAGCAATAAAAGTTCAGATAAGACGCGCCAGTTTCTCGCAACTTTATATATACAGAGCCGAGATTCCACACCCGTGTACCTCGGCTCTCCCTATATCTCTTCTCCGCTCCGCGCGACTTTTATCTTTTCGCTTTAGTCCTGCGCTTGTCCTTCTCTCCCTCTCTCCTTTAAATGATTCAGTTTTGCTGCAAGATGGCTCGTATAAACAAGTTCATAAAATTCAATCGATCTCGTATATAGCAGCGTCTTCTCTCTAATATATAATTTCCAAAGATTATAACATTTTCAACCGCGATTTTCCCTCCTCTAATTCCGAGCGCATCGCGTATCTTCCTCGAGGACCCTTTCTATATATACAGACACACGGCGTCTCTGCGCTGCTGCAACGCCCCAGGGAGATTCTCGCAAACTCGTCCCTCTGCCATTGCTTTCTGTTCCTCTTCTTCTTCGCTTCTCTGTACATTTCGAGTATAATACGCACCGGTAGACGCGAAATCTCCTCAACGCGACGCTTCGACGGACCCGAGCAAAGTTTTTAATTTCGTTAAGTGTTGGGAATGAGTTTTCGAACTCGATTATATACTCTGAAGTATTGTATACATATATACGTCTCTTGTATAAAGGAAAAAACAACAATCCTTCGTTACACGCCTATACATCTGGCAAGCTCTTTCGGACAAATTCTTACATTTACGTCAAGTCAATTTCCATCAAAGGAACCCTCCTCGGCTAATAATCAAGCCGCGCGGCTGTTTCGAGAAATCCCCGTATCCCTTGCGGGACCGGCTCCCGCGCGCGCGTGAGAGAAATGCGTGAGCGGCATAGTCATGCGCGCGCAGCATCGAAATTTGCTCGCGCAAAATTCGATATGTACCGAGAGCTCGTGTATATATATATATATATATATATATGTACATACGCGCGCTTTTTCCTCCCGTTTTTCAGAGCTTTTTGCGCAAGCGCGAGACTATATTACCCCCGGGCTATAAAAGCCCGTCGGCGGCTTAGTATCTGACATTGAGACGGGGGGATATATATCCTGCACACGTTGACTTTTTATGGGCCAACTCGATTCGCCGGGCGGCTGCTGTTCCTTCGAGGCAAGGCCAAGGATGTCTGCAGGCCGAGCTTGGAATTCATGAGGTTCGGAAATTTTTAGGGACGAGAGCTGCGTACGATGGAATTTCGTATATATAAGAGCGTTTTGTTCGGATATGAATTTTATGGATGTTTATACTTTTTATCGATGCAGAAGGAGCTTTGCTTTGAGTTGTGATTCATTTTGTGGATGTGTGTATACATACATAGGAAAGTAAGTGCTTATTCGATTAACAGAACGACTTTTGGCAAAGTGTCAAGTGCAACAAACTGACCGCCGTTTTCCGGCTAGATTTGGCCAACGCGACCGCGCGAGTGTCCCTCCAA
Source organism: Muscidifurax raptorellus (assembly GCA_020010945.3). Classification (NCBI taxonomy): domain Eukaryota; kingdom Metazoa; phylum Arthropoda; class Insecta; order Hymenoptera; family Pteromalidae; genus Muscidifurax; species Muscidifurax raptorellus. The sequence continues at coordinate 36,577,382 of CM052077.1, read as the reverse complement.
GATACTTTTCTGGCTTCGCAAAACTATTAGAAGGAACGTATTTTTCACGACAGGCCCGAAGAATTACGGCGCCTGACGTGTCGTAATAATTTATCAATTAATCGCTCGACGAAGGAATTTCATTCCTTATCCTCACAACGACGAATAAACGTATAAGCATATAATAAGAGAGCTTTTCGAGCTACTTCTCAGCTTTATTTCGAGTTCGCAGAACCGGATTCCCAGAGGCTCCGAGGGAAATAAGTCGTAATTCCAATATAAAGAACGACGAGAAGCAGGGGATTATGCTTAAGGCCAATGTAAAGTGTGCGTTGTGCAATGTGCCGTTACTGCGTTTGCGAATTTTACACACTCGAAAAGATATTCCACTTTGAAAGCGCTACTTTCCCCGACTGCTTTGATATTTTCTTTCAAAGCAGATTCTTAGCTCACTTCGTCGTGAGTGATCTCGGCTACGGAAAAAGATCTCCAGGAAATGGCAAAAGTAAAGTATTCGTTCTACCGGGTGCGAACGATTTCGTTTCCAGCGCTTGATTTATCTCTTTGAAAAAGACTGGGGAGTTAAAATGATATATCGGAGACTTCGAAAACTGGATACATTGCTCCGCGAACGCGAGCGAGTTATACTCGCGCAAGTCCTGATAGTAGTTTCTATTTCACAGCCAGTCCGCCTCAACCTGTCTCTCGCGCGAGAAAGATAGAAGGACAAAAAATAATGCTTCTGAATTAGATATTATACGCCGGCAATACTCTATTGCGAGTAATGGAGTTATTAATTGCGGAATATATATAATTTGATGAATTTCTGCCATTGTCTATAGGACGACGGCGAATAATGGCCGATCGATTAATTATCCGCGGAGATTATAATAAAACGCGAACACGTCGGAAAAATGATGGTCAGTCGTTCCGCGGTCGCGGTCGCTATATATAGATGTATTTAAATTTGTCGGGGATGCGTCGATTATTAAGCCCCTTTTAACGCTGATATACAATCTAAATTTAAAATATGTATAGGCAGCGCGAGGATGAATACATGAATTATGAGGCTGAATTTAAATTGGATACTCTAGGCTAATGTTCAGAATTAAGGTTCACTGATTGAGGGAGAATATCAACAAAAAATCTTTTTGCGACACGCAAATAAACGCTCGTAAGGGAATGTTAAACGACGCAGTTCATGCAGTATTAGTTTGATAGATTATATAAATACCGTAAGAGCACTACGTATTTAGTCAATATCGAAATCACTGAAGCTTGCAACTGTCGTGTCAACAGATCCATATCAAAATGCAATACCGACATTTCTCCACTTCCACATTCCACGAAGGCACATATCGCGTCGCATACACACACAACAATCAATTTTTCTCCCGCATCAGTATACGCGAGGATAATCGTTTAAAAACAAGCATAATTCAATTATCCCTCGCTCCCAAAAACTCGTCTCTGATGTCCTCTCCCCAAAAAAACCCGCAAAATAAATCGGAATATCGCGCCGAAAACGGCGACTCGGAATAACGTACAAGATCCACTCTAGCGGCCGCATCGCAAGAAACGAGCCGGCTTCGAAAAAAGCACGCGCGCCAAATGAGCGTCGTTTAGAGCCGGCGTTCGATTTTTGCGCGTTATCCTGCACGCGCTCGCGGCATCGACGTATATATACAAGCCGATCTCTCAGAAGTTCATTTATCTCATCGAGGCTATACCAGACGACGACGACGACGACGACGAGGAGGAGGGGAAAGGGAGAGAAGCCGGAGTCACGGCGGCAGGTGGCAGGTTCGAGTTTTTTCGTCCTTCTCTCTCTCTTTTGCTCCTTTATCCGCGCTCTCTCTCCCTACTCGCTCGCTTCTTTATTATATACACCGGACACACGGCTCTGTTCTCTCTCTCTCTCTCTTGCTGTGTGTCGCTGCTCTTTTCTCACTCGCGGTATGTGTGAAATGTAGAAAATCGAGTATTTTATGGACTTTCTAGCTTTGCCTTTTTATCAGCCCACGTGAGATTTTTCTGGAGAGAAAATGTCGGGTTTCGTTCTATGGGATTCGGATAAGAGCCGATTGATTGCAGGCGCTCTTGTGGTATATGAGGAAGGAGTGAAATTCGTTGTTTCTTATAAGCGATGCTCGAAAAAAAGAAGAAGTGGTATTACGTGTACACCTCGCACTTTGTGTAAGCCGGATTAATGTTGGCCTTCCCTCTCGAGCAAAGCGAGAAACCCTTTGCCGTCGAAAAGGAGAAGCCATTCAATTTTCACCTCTATATATATACGTATACAGCGCACCCACACTTTACGCTAATACTCGAGGTGAAATTTTTCTCAACGCCTAAAATTTGCATGTGCGCTCAGATAACCGGACGCGATAGCGCTCCACCCTTCGGTATTGTACTTTCTCTCTCTCTCTTTATTCGTTTCAGCTGCGGCCTTTTCCTATATATATATATATATATATATATATATATATATATTCCTACTCGGATCTCTCCGAGACGTCGGGCAATAAAACCAGACTCGCTCTGTGTGCGCTGCATCGGTAACGAAAAAAGGCGCCTCGCGAGATTACCTGCACGGGACGAGAGAGGCTGCACGACGACGACGACAAAAAGTTGTAAACTATAAAGCGAAATAATGACTGTGGGGAGAGAAAGAGAGAGAGAGAGAGAGAGAGAGAGAGAGAGAGAGAGAGAGAGAGAGAGAGAGAGAGAGAGAGAGAGAGGATAGTATATATATATAGAGTGCGGTTGGCATAATATAGAAAAGAGAATACGAAGAGGGGAGGAAAGCGATGGGAAGTCGTTTGGAGGTATTTTTCAAACTTCTCATCAATGGGACGTGTGTGCAGTTTTTGTGTTTACTCGCGCGCGGAGACATTGTTGTGCTCGGTTCAGGGGCTTTTCGTTATTATTATATAGAAGAGAGTCAATGGCGCGTGCCTGGATGTACGTCGTAAGGACTTCATTGAACTGCTGTGCCGCTGCTGCATGTATATACATATAAATTACCCATTTGCCATACAGTTTGAATGGGAACATCGATGCTGTATAAGCGTCCTTTGGAATGCGTGCGGTGCGCATTTTATCGTAGAACAACCAGCACAGAGCTATCCGCAGGATCAACACTAAACCACACTGGCAAACGTTAATTTTCAGTGTCTATAGTGAAAAACTGTCAATCCATTACGCGTACGTCGACTTTCCCTCAAATTCATCAAACAATTTTTAAGATACACACCGCGCAAACAGACAACCGCGGGACTTCTATATATTATTTACGCACCTAAGCAAACAAAATCCCGTCGCCGGTGACAAAGGACCCGATTCAGGAGAGAGACAGACACGCAGAGGCTTCGTCGCGGTGTTAATGAAAGAAACGAACACACGTGCTACTTTTCTCCGCCGCACAAAAGGACAGGATTCTCTCCGCGAACACTGCGCGCTCTTTTCACTCGCTCTCGGATCCATTGACCAAAAGGAGAAGCGTCGACACAGACAGACGTCGCGATATATCCGTAATGAGCAAAAATTGGAGCTACTTCGGGAAAAAGCGTTTATAGAAGCGAATATACGGATTTATTTATATGCACGTTGTACACGTTGGCGAGAGGAGTGTATATAGAAGTATATAGGCTTCCATATATGTATACAGTGGAAAATATGGAATAGTTACGGTAAAGCTGTGTGGAAGACGCCTAAGTAATATAATTTGCAGGATTGATTATGCTGCGAACTATAGATTGTCTGTTTATAGTTGGGACAGTTATAAGCGGTTGCGTAAAACGTATATAATAAAGAATACAATACGGTCCCCGCTTGATTTAAAACGTATCGAATGCGCCTTGTATAGCTCGAAACGGTTTGAAAGGTGTCTAATTTAATGTCGTGAAATAAAATCTCCGTTCCACGTTGTTCAACGCACAGTAATAAATCAATTTCACAAAAAAAATATTCATCATTTCCACACATATCGTATATATACGTACAATCCACGACCGACACGTAGCTCCACTTGAACTCGCGCAGTAGTCGTGTGCGCGCTAATTAAAAGTCCGTTTTCTCGTGGGAAAAGACGCCGACGACGTAGGATACGTATATATATACATACATAAGCTATCGGGAGGGAGAAAGAGAGCCGCGGACAAACGAGGGAAGCGTTCGCAAGTTCCTTGCACGCGCGCATCCTTTACTCCGCGTATACCAGGTATATGTGTGGTACGTATATATATAGGTAGACAAGCTGACTTACGGATTTTCGTATATTGTCCAAGTGAGAGATATGCTGGCTTGTGTGTTTTATTTTCTTTTTACGACTTGGCTTGTATTGGCTGGAGACCGTCGTAAAAAGTGCACCAGGTGTATTGTATTATATATATATAGGCGAAAATGGTGTATACACCTGGACAACATTTTTTGTCCAATGAAAAAATATAGCAAGTCGCAGGGCATCGGTATATAGGATTTAATTGGACGCGTGTTATTGCGGAGTCTCGATCTCTCCGACGATTCTCGGTATATAGTTTTGGAATTATTCAGTGAACGCGTTTCATCAGTTATGCGCGTATGGATCGCTCCGGCATGAGTAAACGTTCATTAGCCAGGCCGATAGATTTTAATTGCTTCGAATCATCGAGCGGAAATTTCATAATTCGCGAGAAATTAAATTGACGAAGTGCACTCGCTATAGGTGTGCGATTAATGACGCCGGTATATATTGGAAAATACGCGTACTCGTGCGTATATATGTGACAATGAACGAGTGTATTACACTTGTTACTATTACGAGTGTGATATTTTCGCACGAATTTCTCTATGTCTTTGGATTACAAGCGCAGACAACGTCTTGTGGGGCGCCTAACGTTTTCTTAATTCTTTTCGTGAATTATAGCTGTAAATTCTTAACGGATATAAATGACGCTTACTCGCGATTGATTAGATTTCGCGCGCGAAAGGCTTTTATTGGTCTGGATATATCATGCGGGAGCAACAGTTCATAAATTTATCTAAGCGCGTGGAATCCGAAAATGAAGAATCCAGAGCGAAGCTAATGAACTCGTGCGAAGAACACGATAATGTGGAACGCCTCGAGTGTAAATATATATATGCGGAACCGCGATTACAGACATATATATATATAGATCAGTAGTAGTCGTAGTACATTCGAGTTTTAACTTCAAAGTCGGCTGTATAATCACCAACGGGTTTGAAAATCCATTTCTGCTGGTGCTGCTAACTATCTATAAAGCAAACGCGGCTCGTATGCCCGACACCTATTGTTTCAGCAAACAACAGCAGCGGCAGCAATCCGCGCGTACTCTTGAAAATCCACCTCTTTGGCGTAACCCAATTAGCGTTAAATACCTCTCGATACAAATCGGGATACCTCATGTATACATATATACACAATATCCTGCAGATACACATATAAGTATACTCGACTGTAGACTCGCAGCGAATATCACCAGACTATAGATATCGCGAACGAGAGAAAGAGAGACAACAGACTGTACAATGTGCTGCTGCTGCTGCTGCTGCATAGGAAATAAAGCGACGCGCGCTGCAGGAAACGCCGCTGAAAATCCGCCAGGGTCACTCACCGAGTATACGCGCTTCCTCTTCAAGGTCGCTCTTCTCTCCCTCTATCTCACATAACACACTCTGTATACTATATATGTATCTACGAGACACTTGTCACTCGTGCCGCCGACGCTGGTCACACTGGTCCGCGGATATATTATATTTTTTTTTCAATATCTCATATACACTAAATGGCACTTTGCGTATAGCCATACAGACACTGGCTGTACAAGCACACCACACTTATATATATATATATATATAAAATACAGTATAAAACGCAGCTTTGGCTAGACGCAGACACACGGACGCGGAGAAGTAAAGAGCGCGCACTGCTGCGAGGTTGGCGCGAGACTGCCGCCGCGAGTTCGAACGGTGCGCGAGTCAGTGTTCTCTCTCTTTCACGGCTATATGTGTGTGTGTGTAAGGGACGAGACACCGGCGGCAGCGCACGAGTTCGCCCGACGCTTGATGGTGAGTCGAGAGCGTCGTTCCCTTGGTAGCGATGTATATAGGGGCCTTGGTTATATAGAAGGTGAGGGAGAGAGAGAGAGAGAGAGAGATGCGTGTGTACATGTATATGCTGGGGTGAAGAGACGGGGGAATCACCGCAGGAGAAGGAAAGAGTAGTGTATAGTACAGTCCGAGCGCGAAGTCGGCGTGTATTTTGAATGTGGGTTGCGAGAGAGAGAGAAGGAGGTATATACATATGCGTTTTTCGAGGATCGAACAAACGACGCGACGGGTTTTAATTTATGCGTTTGTGAATCTGCGCGGACAACTGCTCCGGCTAATTGCTGCCTGTGTTTCGCCGTTGACGTATGTATATACGTACATGTCTTTAGATTCTTCCCGACCTTTTTCTATACTCTGGAAATACATATTATATAGAGCTTTATCGCTTGAAATTAACATATTCTCTTATATTCGACTCGCTGCTCGCACGAGTTACATCGCACCAGCTCCGAATTCTCATGTATATCGGCGACCAATTAGTCAACCCTTACACACGCACGCGCGTTTTCTTCATCTCTCCAGTCCCTAATTATTCCGCTCCGAGATATCGCGTGATGCACAAAAGCTCGCGCATTTTTCGCCAGCCTTCGAATTTTGCATAATACATGCGAGAGAGAAAAAAAGCACCCGCGCTATATGCTATATTCGTATACACATATATAAGCTGACTTGTGTTTCAGTATTTTATGCCCTATAGGTATACACTCGGTGAATAAAGCTCGCTCGCGTGGGTGTGTATATATATTATAAGTGTGCACGTGCAGCGTAGACGGTCTGCTGCAAGGGACAGTGTGTACACCCCTCCCTTGAGGGGGGGGGGTGCGCGTGTACTTACTCACACGTGCTCGTGGTGGTGCACACGTATATATACATGTATAATACACGCGAGGGGTGCGCACGAGACACACACGCGGGAATTGAGTATTGGCGAGCAGTGAACGCCGGGGAAATCGTTTCATGTGCGACAAGACAGTGTGCGTCAGGCTTGTGGTGAATATTTTAATATATATTAAAATTATTTTTAGTGCATAGACGATGTTGACTTTTGGACAGAAGAATGGTATGGATTGGGTTAATTGATTGCGGAGATGTAGGAAGTTTGTTTAATTAGTCGTTAGTGCGGAGCTTGCGGTGAATCACGGGAAAAGCAATTTCTTCGTTCCCCGAGGAAATGCTGAAGCAGATGGATAGGTGTTGTGCTTGCGATTGGAAAGACGCGCGCACGGCGTGTGTAATTTATATAGATTACGGAAGGGATTAATATTTTAAGTTTTATTGTATTAGAATTTATTTCAGCTCTGAATGCTTCATGAGACTGATTTATTTTGAGGAAAAGCTTTCGATAATGCAAGTGCGATGCTTCCAAAATAGCAGATGTACGTAATTTAATTGAAAGTATTCGGATGTATCGATTGTATACGTATAGGTTTAATAAATAAACAGATGTGTGTGACGAGAGAGGGGTGACTTTAATTTTCCTTGAAAGCTTGCAGTTATGCTGGCACTAAAGTTAAATTTTTAAATTTGATCATATACTGTAGGGCTTACTCTTTTACAGTAAGCATTGCCGAAGGCAATGTCACAAACAAATGTTTAAAAATCTACAAATTTCGGTAAATTTCAATATACTTGTATAATTGTTCTTCGAAAGAATATGCTATATTCTCTAAAATCCACATAACATTATAAACTCGATTACTGTAAAAGCATATTACTCAAAGAGTTACATATATTTCCTTCCAATCGCTATAACCCTTCTCTCAGCAAATCCAACTCAAACGCCAACAATTCTCCTCAACTTCCTTAATACTCTCTCGTTGTTATACCAATCTGAAAATCAAATAGCAAAGAAATCCGATAAAATGTCGCCAACCTTGCACACAACTCTTCCCTCCTTAACTCCACCCCCCGTCTCATCATATATACACACCTACGTATACACATCCGACCAACCGCAGCATCAGCTGCCGTATCGGCGGTATACGGAGAAAAGCGAGTGGAATTGCGTGCCGAAGAGCCGGCCACTCGAGAGTATAGAGCCCGAAGAAGCATCAGCGGCAGAAGCACCAGACGAAGATGCCGCGAAAGAAGAAGAGCAAGAAGAAGTCCCTCTGATGCAGAGCCAGCGCGATGCGAGCGACTCGAGAGATGATCCTCTACTCGAGAGCACCGCAGAAGCCTATATAGATGACGCTAACGAGATTCCAGCGACTCGAGAGCACGGATTATCTTCGCGAACGCGATTTTTTTATTCCTCTCTCGCGCACTGCTCTTCATTAGGCCGAGTTGTATGCATGCAGGCTCTCTTGCTAGATTAGGCGCGGAGATGCGCTATTTTGAAATGTGTCTCAAGATAGAACTTGGACGTAGTGAAGTACATACGCGCCGCCGCGAGAGTTTATCTAACAGGGGACTGTAATTGCGATTTTTAATCTTTCTCTTTACACATTTCAATTGCACCGATGCGCTCCCGGATTTTCGTATCGCTTAATGAGCGGACAGTATGCGCCGATTATATTTATCGGAACTGATAGAGTTTTACACGATACGGATTTGTGAGAGGATTCGTGTTTACAATGGGTCGTTTTATTCCACGGATATTCAGGCGTGTTTTAACGAAAAAATTGTTTACGATCGTTTCTGATGGGAATAATGAAACTTTTTTTACGATCGCGTTGTATCATCAATCGAGCCCATCCGTATATATGTCAGCCCTTCATCAAGGATAGCGAGTGAAAATAACGAAAGTGTATTTGACGACTTTGTTATTTTTCGCGTACTTGTAAGGAAGAAGAAAAAGTTGTAATATTCGATTGTGTGTTCATCTCGCGTATACTGAATGAGGAAGATCTATTAGCAAAGTTGAATGTATATAGTATAAGCGTAAATGCAAACGAAAGAACGGAAACTATTATGGTAATTTCATTATGATAAATATGTACTATATTATTCATGGAAAAACAAAGTTTTGTTATTTGGAGTTGATTTTTGTATCCTATTAATCATTTTTTAAACTATTTTCATATAGAAATCGGACGACAATGTATATATTGTCAAAGAAAATAAATGTAATGTATACATGTATACATGCATTAGAAAGAAAACCTATTTACTGTGCTTCAAGTTAACAATTAATTATTATGCAGCTTTTTCTTGCGAATATCTCTAGAAATACTTATAGCAGAAATCCCTTCATGCTTCTTGCTAAATTTCCTGCGAGATTTTTTTTCATTATGCTAGTTATTTTGAAAATTAATTAATCAAATTTCAATTTGACATACCTTTTCATAGCTTAAGTAGCGAATCGCCATAACAGTTCATACTCATGTATGACGATTCGTCAAGAAAATTTGTTACTATATTTTCGTAAATACAAATATAAATAATACATTATCTATAAAGACATTGCATACTTTATGCATTGTAATTAAATTCAATTTGAATATTAGATTAATTTATTATAAAATATTATACTAAAGTTTTCTCTACTTATTTATTATCATAAATTTACTTTGTCGGTAATGTTATTATTTAAAGAAAAAATATATACCTACGCTATTCACATATGGCAAACTCCAAAATGTAAGATACATTTATACTTACCAAGAATTGCCGATAGATGTCGCTGACGTAACCTTTACACAAAAATTCTTTAATTTGACTTGATCTGGACATATTTTCGGACATATTATCCGTTTTATTCTTATATAAATTAAAAATACAATATTTCAATACAGAAATAAATCCCCTATAAAAAAGAATTCAAATACTCTTTGGATTTCCCAAAATGTCACTATTTAGAATATAATAATAAAATATAAGATACGTTTTTCTTATTTTGCTCTGTAATATATTGCCTTAAAATACATAAACTTTCAACCTTTTAAATCTTTGCTATTAACGAAGGCGCTTGCCTGAACCTTATATTATTATATCAAAAATCAAAATTAAAAGTGCTTACAAAAAGTCGAGACATTGTTCGCCAAGTGAACCATAGTTTATATGATCTACGCAAACCTGGCCCCCGAACAAACTTGAATAATTGCATCCGATAGTTAATTAATGACTCTAAATCCTTTGACAAGTCTTGCATTTTGCGTAATTTGCGTTTCGGAGATAATTGAAAACAAAATGTGCTTTCTTTGCCTCCAAAACAAACGCGATTTTCTGGACAAATATTGGATCAATGTGAAAGTCCTAAGGTTTTAATTAAAGCTTTTAATTTGCCGAAATAGCTCCCATTATTATTTTTACGATAAATTTATTATTATTCAATAAATATTAATAATTTGCGTGCACGTAGTTAGGCAGTTTTGAATGTAGAGACGAAACTGTTCGTGTTAATTATTATCTGAAACGGACAAGCGACTAACTGTAAAATATATAATACAAGCAAACTTTACTGTCTGTTGCATATAGTTTGCAAATTTTCTGGCTGTTTGTAAAGGTTATGTCTGGTAGACGTTTATTTAAAAAAAAATCTATAGAGAATATTAGGCAAGAATATCAGGATTTTTGAGAAGTGCACCACGAGCAGGATTTTGATACATAAAAATACATTTTTTCTTTATTTACAATTTGAATATAAACTTGTTATCAGTTATTTTATAAATACATTATAAATTGAAATTAATAAATGTATAATATTATTTGATTTTATCTTTATAGTAATATTAATTTCTTACCATCTTTACTGTATTATTAATTTCTTACACACGCATTTTCATTTTCATCTCTGATGATTTATGTATATTAGCTAAAGGTGTACGCATCCTGCGTACTACTCTTCACAAAATAATAATATCTTATTTGTCTAAAAGAAAATCTTCAATATTAATACGCTATACTAATATATATAAATTGCCTTGTTGCAAAAGTTTGATAGAAGTCGATTAGATCACATATTGACTTGAATAGTGAATCTTAATTCCACTTTTTGCATTAGAACTTGATAAACTGCGATAAAATACGATAAAAATCTATATAACTCGATTGAACTTAATATAAAAAATTACAATTAAAATCGATAGACCATGATCTTCTTGAAATTCTATTAATTTCAATTGTAATTTTTTATATTAACTTTAATCGACTTATATCGATTTTTATCGTATTTTATCGCATTTTATCAAGTTCTAATGCAAAAAGTGGAATTAAGATTCAATATTCAAGTTAATTGAAATCTTATCGACTTAAATGGTGAATTCTAATTGACTTCAATAGATTTCTATTCACTTTTTCCAGCAGGGTGAATCAAACAATTCAATAAAGCTTACTGCATAATTGGTAATAAAGTTCACAACCTGGACAGATAGAGCTCTTCTTTGTAGACTATATCCAGGTGTCAAGATGACCTTTAGATGTAAAGAAAATGAACCTAAAAAATAAAATAATTTTTACACAGAGAAACAAGTTCATTTTATCAATCTGGTTTTACTGCATTAAACCCGAGATACTTATCTGAAAATACTGCTCGTGGTGCACTTCCCAGAAATCCTCTATACTTGTTTAATATTCTCTATAGATTTTTTTTCAAATAAATGTCAACGTGATGCCTGAACGATGCTGACGAGTCCTCTGGTGGCAAGCTTTAAAACTGGAGGTTACGTCGTCTTTTTGAAAAATAATATGGGAAATCGTGATAAAGATATAAAATTAAATATTATACAATATATTCTTTAAGTTTATCATATGGAAACGATAGTTTATAGTCTAATGTTATTTTAAAAATAAAAAAGTTACAGAAAAGTTATTCAGTTGTTTAAGAAATTAATAAACAATAAGACGCAATCGAAGCAGCCGTCTGCAAGCAAACAGCTGATCGGCATCGTGGTCGTTATACTTGTATAACTATCGAAATTTTTGGACCAACCATGGACACAATGGAGAAATGAAATAGCCAGCTTTCTCTGTTTTAATATCCAAGAGGTTTTCATATTCTTGTATCGCCTTAGTTTCATTCAAAGTACCATGTCGAGTATTAGAATTTCCTTTAAACTTGGAATAAAAGATACCGTCAACTTTTTTAATATAATTTGGCTTTTTGTTATATGCATAGGTATATATTTTTTAACAAACACTTCCAGTAATTCTGCATTGTCTTGCTGATTTCCAGATGTCATTATTTTTACCTAGTCACTTTTTCCAGCAGGGCGTCTTCATGAAAAGTGTTACTGAGTCACTATGAAGTAATTTTACTTTATTTAAATAGAAATCTGATGAACAGTAGCTGTAAGCTATGTATCAGCGATAGTTGCAGAATAAATTCTTCGCTATAGTTACTGGTATCAAAACAAGCTTTAGTCTTGCGTTCCTGGCTAAAGTGAATAGCTGATTCACTATGTTGTGCACCTAAAATTGTTTAAATGAATAGAGTAAATGAGTAGACAATAAAATATTTTATACATAAATATTTTAATTTTATAATTTAAATTCTTTACTTACAGGCTAATGACTTTTTGAAAAACACTATTTTTTTTCTTCGCTTACTTCATTATAATTAATCACAGCATCTTCTTTAAAAAAATGGCAAGATTTGTCGATTGAAACTATGCGACAGTAAGAAAGATCAAGTGTTTTTTTAATTTTGCCCCATTTTTGGTGTACATCTGTACAACTTATTTTTTCTAAATTTGTAACTCGGGTTCTGTAATAATTAAACCTTTTTGTACCGAGTATAATTATTTATTTGTGTATTAAATAATAGATTATAAATTTTACTTACCTGTTTACATGTAAAAGTATGGCAAAAATGTGTTTACACTTCCCTCCTGCTCTAGGAAGACACGAACATTGACAACAAATTTTTAAAATTTTTTTATCAACAGATAATTGTATCTTAAATACATGTGGTTTCTCATGAATTGTTGAAGTCTGTGTAACATAGGATGTTATTCCAACATTATCCTTACTAATAATTGTAATCTCGCACATTACAATGTGTCTAGCTAATAAAACTACGTTCCCTTCAACTAATGGTCTTTTAGATTTGCCAAGCATTGTAATTATATCCTGTAAATTAACTTCAAGATCAAGACTCATGATTATTGGTTTTGGTACCCCACGTACACAATGTAAAACATAACAACAAAATATAATAGCAGACGTCAAAAACAAATGACGTCTACGGCCGATACTTGCTCTCCGCATATTTATTATTTAATCTCTTAAAAAACTGAATAACTTTTCTGTAACTTGTTTATTTCTAAAATAACATAAGACTATAAACTATCGTTTCCATATGACAAACTTCAAGAATCTATTGTATAATATTTGATTTTATATCTTTATCACGATTTCCCATGTTATTTTTCAAAAAGATGACGTAACCTCCAGTTCTAAAGTTCGCCACCAGAGGACTCGTCAGCATCGTTCCGATATCACATTAAAGGTTGCTTGTATTATATATATCATCTAACCTTCTTGACGTCGCATGCATTAGCGCCCTCACAGTCTTCCGCTTGTCCAACTCACATAATAATTAACACGAACAGTTTCGTCTCTATATTCAAAACTGCCTAACTACGTGCACGCAAATTATTAATATTTATTGAATAATAATAAATTTATCGTAAAAATAATAATGGGAGCAATTTCGGCAAATAAAAGCTTCAATTAAAACCTTAGGACTTTCACATTGATCCAATATTTGTCCAGAAAATCGCGTTTGTTTTGGAGGCAAAGAAAGCACATTTTGTTTTCAATTATCTCCGAAACACAAATTACGCAAAATGCAAGACTTGTCAAAGGATTTAGAGTCATTAATCGATGCAATTATTCAACTATCGAATGCAATTATTCAAGTTAATTCGGGGGCCAGCTTCGCGTGGGTGTTTATATGTCCACGGTAAACACGAAAAGCATAATTTGGATTGCCATAGCAGAGCGATGAAATTATTTATCACTTTCTATAAAACCAAAAAAGGCAAACTAAAATAAAGTAGATATACAGAATGTAAATACCGAAGAATAAAATAAAAAGTATATCAATAAATTATATTTTCTCTGTAGGTTATTTCTAAAGTATTTTTAATACGCGAGGGATCGAATAATAGTATTTACGGCCCTGATCTCATACGGCACTGAGTATCACGTGACTCGGGTTCCGAGCGTCGACCACAGCCACCAGAGGGATCTTAGCTCCCCTACTCTCTTTCCTATATACAGCAATAGCTGTACTGCTACTGCTGTAGTGTTGTCAGTATTGGCCATGGTATTGGCGGACAGCTCAGAAGCAGTAGGAGTCTAGTAGTTTACGGCGTCGCTCAACTGCAATATACGTCTTTCTAAACAATATTTAAAAGTTATTAAACTTTCTGATCGGAGAGCCCGGCTCGTGAGGATTTTCAAGTGCCCCGTTGTGTGTGATGAATTGGATAGAAGTGAGCAGACGCCGTGAGACGTATAGGTAGCACATGCCGAGGGCGTCTCTCCGTGCCTCGCCTCGCCAACAGCTACAGGTATTGTTGTTTGTAGAAACCTAAGTGTATCGTGAGTTTTCCAGTAGAGTACAAAGAGTATATTAAGGTGGGAAAAATAATCACCACGAGTAAACTTACTTACTCGTGCTGATTATTTTTCCCACCTCAATATTAACCAACAACGAGTATTAAATTCAAATTTGAAAATGAATTACAAAGAGTATAATTTGATTTGAATTTGCGTGGATTCGTTAATTCGACACCGTCATGCGTAGGTGATGATATTCAAGTTCATTGGAGATGAACATTCAACGATTAGTGAATGAACCATAAGTGGACGGGGGTAAAACTGTTAACTTCGAATTTTTTTTTTATTAATACCCAAGTCCCCACCGGCCAGTGAGGTTCCCTGTAGTCGCGGTGCATGTGTACTACGAACGAGTATAGACCTCTTATAGAATAACGCTCATAGGTTAGAAGCCGGGTACAAAATTGAAAACACGCAGAACTTATACTACACTATAGATGTCCCCCAAGATTACACAGGAGAAACCTACAGCGTACTGTACCTGTCCCCCAAGATTTTGTCCCCGCTTTCCAACCCTGAGTGTTCTCGTTTAATTGCACAGTACGCAGACTGTACGCAGTGGAATCCGAAGCACTGGAGTTTTGATGATTAAGACACTGTATATAACATACAGGTGTATGTAAATATAGAGGTGTCCCGATGTCAGAAAAGCCGAGAGTCATTCAATTCGAATATCGTTAAATAAAACCATAGAAAAATTGGTGAATCCTACTCTCAAAAAGATATTGCAATAAATCTATTCATGTTGTGATTGGTTGTTCAACTGGCCCATTTGATTGGCCAGTCGTATTATTCATTGGCATTAAAAAGTAAATTTTATTACAAAAATTTTGAAAATAAGTAAGCTATAAACGCTTAAAAATTAACGTAGCTGCGGTAATTTTAAGGAAAATATAAATTTGGGGTAAAACTATACACATCTATCTCAATTTTATTAATATTTAAAAAAATTTTTTTAACTTAATTAACGGATGTTTACATAAATAATGTTCAACTTTTCTGTGCTATATTTTTTTCAATTAATTTTCGAATTAAATGGGATATAGTAAAAAATGCTATGAATGTCCGTTTTCGGCGATCTCCTATTTAAAACGTATGCGTGTATGTACAGTTATACCCCGTGGTTGGAGCAAAACTGTTGAAAATTGCTCTTTTTAGTTCTTCAGTAAAAATAATTCCAGTAAAATTGGACTATAAAAAATTGTGTTTGCATAAAAAACCCCGATTTAAAAACTACCGGGAAATGTACAGCTTTGCCCCATGCTCCCCTAAATAATATCGTCACGCATATCACGTTAAAATCATAAAAGCAAGAAGTACACACTTATGTACAAATTGGTCATTTTTAACTAAAATAATCAAACATTTTTATCATACCTTCTAAAATATGGTCCTAATTAAGTTGAAAATTTACACAAAACTTTGGCTTTTTTGCAGAATTGGCCAAGGAAAATGATGAAATAATAAAATAGCTGAGGACATAATACGAAGATTAGTATTACGCTGCAGAGGGATGCTGCAAGCATTTGAAATGTCGGTTCAATCTTTTAACAACTATTCAAGATTGACTCACTGAGATTATTCTTCTTCATATATTATTGGATTTTACTGTGAATATTTAGCCACTTCTAATAAAATAAAAAAAGTTTATATTTTCACCTGCGTTAATCGCCATTCAATACATTTGTTGAATATAACAAAGTTATTTTATACCAAGAAAAATATCGCAAAACGATGGTGAGTAAGTTTTAAAAATATTCATTACAAGATAATTATTAGAGATTGTATATTTATTTCTTTTTCATTCATCAGCCTCATTTTTATTGACCTCTTTAAACTTGACACGGACATTTCTATCCATCAATATGAGAACTATTGGATTATTTGCCGTAAATATACTGTAAACTGTTCGTGTATTTTAATATTTTTCCGCGGTATAAAAATAAATAATAATAAATCAATAACCATATACTCGATGACAAGTTCATTTAAAGTTAACAGAGTATCATTGTTCGAAGTACCTAGTGGAAGTTTCTAAATAATAAAAAGTGGCTTAATAAAATTTGCCTTAAACTAGTCGTGAACTTATATTCACGACTTATTATTTTTAATATGAACTTCATGAATAATTTACCTCATATTTGCGGCAAATAATCTAATATAGTTTCCATATCGATTCAGGATGATGTTTATGCCCAGGAGCTGATCAAAACTTACTTTATAAAAACTATTCATACTTATTTTTCAGAGCGACGCAAAGGAAACTGAATCATTTTCGACCATGATTAAACAAGCCATCATAAACGAAGATAACGATGCAGTATTGTCTCTACTCGAAGGAGTAAATGTCAACGTTCCTATAGACTTCACTAAAAAGACTGTATTGCATTTAGCAGCGGCCCATGGAAATGTATTCATCACGGAATACCTTATCAAATGTGGTTGTATCATTGACGCAAAAGACGAGGACGAAATCACGCCTTTGCTGCTCGCAGTCTACTTTCGCCACATAGAAATAATACGAATTTTGATGGATGCCGGTGCTGATCCGTGCTATGTCAATTCTAGAGATAGAAGTCCAATTTTCTATATAAAGTTATGGAACGAAGCAAAGGCTATAAAACTGATAAGAATAGCGATCGAGAAAAAGAAAGTGCGCAAAGAGAAGACGATGAAGCTTTTCTTGGACGCCACATATCACAATTTACTTTATAGCTGCTATTGCAATTCTCTTCCCCGTTCGCCATATATGGGCGACGGGTCTAATGAATTGCTTTTGATAAAAGGTATATTATCAAGAGACTTTCAACAAGTTCTAATAATTTTAAAGTATGGTATTTTATCGAATATTGAACATGAAGACAGATATACCCCTCTACACGCTGCTTCAACAATCCCTCCACAATTATTTCCCGATGTATTAAATGCCATGCAAATGCTTTTTGATCGTGGGGCGGACGTGAATGCAAGGGATCAGAGAGGAAAAACTCCGTTGCACGTGGCTGTGAAACATTTGAATAATCAAGTTATTACTTGGTTGCTAAATCGAGGAGCTGATGTCAATGCTAGAGACAATAACGGTCGAACTCCTCTACACGCCGGACGAAAAACGTTTTGGTATACAGGGAGTAAGACTAATGTAAACCAAACATTGGAGCTCTTGCTACGCAATGGAGCTGACATATATTCCATTTTAACAAAGGATCGCACAGTACTCGAGCTGGCAAAAGAAATAAATGACGTTTCAACTAGTAAAGTATTTTTAAGGGAGCTGGCGCTATTAGAAGTTCAGGGAAATCCTGTAAATAATCGAGATAGGTTGGTCCTCGGAGAAGATATAGATATGAAACTGTATTATGAGCGGTGCAAGCTAGAGTTACAGTTCGCAAAAAAGTGTAAGATACTTGAGGATACGACGCTGTTCGACTTATTAACGAAAAATATGCAGACACTTACTCTTCATGCTAAAAATAAGTACTTTCGTGAAAAATTTACAAGATTGAAATTGAGTGATAATTTTCCGATCATTTCGCGAACCTTGAATAGGTTTGTTCAGTATATTGATTTAATAAATATGACTAATCGAGCAGCAATGGCGCTTGGCGAGGTTTTGCCATTTATGGACGATCTTGTGATTAAAAAAATATTAAATTATTTATCTACAGACAACCTGAGAGTGTTAGCTCAATGAAATTTTATAAGACAAAAAGTATTTTGATACGTTGTGCATAAAATACTTTATTAAGCATAGTTATTATAAAACCATTTTTTCACAATAGAGGGATTCAATTTTACACTTTGAGAACTGTCGGGATCACTCGAGATCGGGGTGCAACATTCCAAACCTTAGTTGCAAAGATGATGTTAACTTTTTTATAAAATATTATTACAGGAGAAAGTCATCCAGTACAGAATATCATAGTCATTAACTTTTAACAGAGTTGGACAGAATTAAAATCCAAAAACAGATATCTTTTTTGATTGGCCTTCTATAATAACAAAAATTTGAATGATCTTATATAGAGCCAATAATTAATTATAGGGAAAACAACAAGTCACGATTTCGGATTTTTTGAGAATAACTGCGTTTCTAAAGGATATTCAGATATAAATAATTTATAATATTATTTATAACATTGTAAAAAGTTGAAATATATTATATTTATCAATATAGAAAACTACAGCACATTTTTACAATTTAATGAGAGGTAGAAGGTAGATATTTTGAAATAAACTATTAGCAGGTATAAAATGTAATAAATGATAATTTGGTCAGTGAATTAAACATGTGCCTAACATTTACATTTTAGGCATTGCGCCTAGTCCTCTTTACACAAAAAAAAATAAACTTGAAGTTAAAATAGAATATACTGTAACAGCATCTTTTCGCACTGAACATTTTATAACTTATGCTATGTGTATAGAGCAGATTAAAAATTCGACAAGGTGAGAGGAAACTTTTAGAGAGAAAGAAATAGTATTGGCAGATACGAAGGACTCTGTTTAGAGATTAACTTTTACGACCATAAAAATCTCTGAAATCGCATATTCGATCATAATTTTCGTAGTAGTAAATTAAAATGAACGGCCTTGCAATCTGTGTGGTATAGTGGCTCTATCCAATGAAGGAAAGTTGTACCACTATTTCCTACATCCTTAAAACGAATGTAAAATTTGACTTTTTTACCCACACTTTATCATAAGATATTTTACGCAAAACGTGCGTACTTGTTGCATAATGATACTATTTTAAATATTTGAATTGAAACATTGTATTGATAATTGTCATTTTGCAAAAACAATGTTACACAAACTTATGTGATAGAATTATATTTTTGCAATTTCAAATACATACCTTATACGTATATAATTTTACTTGTAGTTGGCTTTTTTATTCATTCCCTTGAATTCCATATTCCTGTTCAGACTAATAAAAGGGAGTGGCATCGTTCTACAGTTGAATCAGCTTACAATTATAGGATTACTAATAAATATTAATAATAAAGTGAAATTTGCCTCTATATCAAGAGTCAAATTTTCACTCTAGCGATTGTGGTCAAATACTTTTCATATCAGTCACCGACTCTAAGATTGTAATAGTATATGCATGTTCTATTCAACCTTTAATTTACCAGTTTTGTTAAGGGTGTCTGAAAACCAATTAAAAATTCAAATTTTGCGCCTCAAAATAGCAGACGAAAAAATAATTAATTTACTTATAACAAATAATAAAAGCAAAATTACGAAAACCCAAGAGTTGGTTGTCCTCCGTTATGTAATTATCTATCATATTCCAAAGTTTCAAATTATTATAACAACATGTCGCCTAGAAAACCTTGAATAATGCAATTTTTTAGTATTTGTCAAGGTTTTCTCGGCGACATATTCTTATAATAATTTGAAACTTTGAAAAATGATAGATAATTACATAACGAAGGGTAACCATTTCTTGGGTTTTCGTAATTTTGCTTTTATTCGGCGTGTTCCGAATCTCGGTCGCCCGTGTTTCCATACGTGAGTTGCGTGTGCTGAGAGAGACAGAAAAACGGGCGCTCAAGTTTTGGAATACGCCGATTATTTGTTATAAGTAAATTCACTATTTTTTCGTCTGCTATTTTGTGGCGCGAAATTTGAATTCTTTATTGACTTTCAGACCCCCTTAACGTCGATTCTGAAAAAAGGTCATTCTATTGATTTCGTAAATGATCGTTCAACCGATATCATCAGATTTGTCAAACGAGCAGCGCTATTTTAAATTGCTGATAACGTTTAATCGGAACGGTCATTCTCAACGATTTTTATTGCAAATTAAAGCTCTCGGCTGTTGTGCTCAGCCATGTAATTAATTACTCATCGAGTAATACAGGCTGTTTTTTGGTAATTGATCCGTAACTTTTTGTTGTCATAAATCTGCTCTTATTTGCTTCTGCTCGTAAGAACGCATGGGCAATGGCGTTCGCTGCTGTCACTCTATGCATCCGCCTACCACGTCTATTGCCCCCACTCCTTTCGACCATTTTGGGGTGCATCGGCATCATAGATCCGCCTCGACCCTACGCTTGGACCTCAGTTTCATGGCTGCACCCAGATCTGTCAACATAGAAGCGAGTCGAGCCACTGCCACACGAAAACACGTCGCACACATGCAGATGAAAGCATTATGAACCATAGCTGATATTATTAAAAAGGTAATATATTTTTCTTGTAGACTTATTTATTGTATGTGTGAGAATTTTGTTTCGATTGAACGCGATTCTTAAACATTAATTGTTTGCTGTTCTTCATAGATCGTGACGCTGCGTGCATCAGTATTATAGGCAGGAAGCTTCGATCGACGTTTAAAATATTCGTGAGGATATATATTAAAGTTATTTAATAACAAGATAATCTTCAAAACATCATGGTGAGTAATTTTGTAAAATATTCATTGTAAACAACAATACCTCTCGTGTATGCTAAAGTTTCATCTACCGAAAATTATTTCATATAGTAATTATGTATATATATATACGTATTTTACAGAATGAAGAAAACGTAACTGTAACCAGAATTAAAAGAGCCTTGAAAACTATACAAAACGATGTAGCGCTGGCTGCACTCCAAGGAATAAACGTTAAAGTCCCCATCGATTCTGGAAAAAAGACTGTATTGCATTTTGCAGCGGCCTACGGAAATGCATTCATCGCGGAATACCTTATCAAATGTGGATGTATCATTGACGCAAAGGACGAGAATGAAATCACGCCTTTGCTGCTGGCAGTCTACTTTCGTCACGTAGCCGTAGTACGGGTTCTGATCGAAGCCGGTGCTGATATGTGTAATGTCAATTCCAAAGGTTACAGTCCGATTTTCTATATAACGAAAGGTGATGATCCAGATTTGATAAAAATTATGAGACAAGTGATGAAAAGTTCTAAGCCACTGTACAGGAAAAAAGCTGAGAAGCTCTTCATGAATGCCTACAACTCGGTTAATTTTAACCACATTCGCCGCCATGCTGGAAGGAAATCGTTTTCGATAGAGTATATAGTTTCGAATCAAAACAGACATGTCGCTCTTTATAAAGCCGCAGAGATCAATCCTATATATTTTGACAACATTTCCGACGTCCTGTCGATGCTTTTTTATTATGACGTCAACGTGAACGACAAGACTGTTGGTGGATCAACTCCCTTGCACCTGGCAGCGAGATATCTAAATAATCAGTTTATTACTTGGTTGCTAAATCGAGGAGCTGATATCAATGCAAAAAACGATAGGGGCGAAATTCCTCTACACTTTGCTTTGGCACATGCTGATGGAAGGAGGATTACGACTGGCGTAGGCACAACAATAGAACTTTTACTACACAGTGGATCTGACATACGTGCGATTTCAGCGGAGGATCTGTTCCAGCTATCAAAGAGCTCGAGCACAGTTGCAGCAAGCGAATTCATTATAAGGGAGTTGGCGCTATCAGAATCTCAAGGAGAACTGCTGAGTCTGGGGATCGTACGGATGCTTGCAATGAGTAGACATTTGTATGATTATTACGAGCGATGCAAGATGGAGTTTGAGATCGCGCAGGAGTTTGAAATACTTGACGATACGATGCTTTTCGACTTATTATCGACGAGAAATATGCAGGCACTTGATGTTTACGTTAAAAATAAGAATTTCCGTGAAAAATTCACAAATTTAAAATTGAGGGACAATTTTCCGATCGTTTCGCAACTCTTGAATAAGTTTATTCAATATGTAGAGTTCACAAATTTAACTTATTCAGCTGCAATAGCACTCAACGATATTTTACCATTCATGGATAATGCTGTAATTGAGCAAGTGATAAAATACTTGAGTGTAGATGACCTGCGATTATTATTAACTTAATGAGATTGTATGAATACAGGGTATTTTTTATTACCGTGTAATCAAATACTACATTTTGATTATTATTAATATTATTAGAAAAGTGTTAAATTTGATTTTGTAATATTGACACGCTGTTTTAAATCTTTGAATCTTATAATACTGTAATGAAAATTCTAGCAACAAACTCTTGTAATACAACTATATTTTGTATTTAATAAATAGACATTGTACAAACTTTAATAGATATGTGTATTTATTTTTCAAATTTTTCTTTTATATTCCCAATCATAAACTATCATTCTACGTCACAAATATGCATATCTTTGTCCGGACTAGATATTCCCTCGGAAATTCCCAAAGAAAGGTGGGCAGATCACCCTAACAATAAAACGCTCGGAAACACGGGAAATCGGCTAATATTGCGCTCGATCTTTGGTATTAATCGTAAAAACATTTCGTTCGTCGGCATGGAGCCTAATATATCATATAAACACTATCCAGACAAATAGCAGCCCCTTCTAATTCTAATTTATTTATTTATTTATTTATTCACTAGTTATATTTACATAGTGTATTACATACAAGCAGCGATGCACCAGTAAAATCCTGCACACAGGTACCTGTTGGCAGGGCTGGTATTTCTTACATACTAAAATATTCCTCGCCTAAGATTATTTACATTTTTGTCCCAAGAACTAGAGTAACTTAATTCCTAAATTTATTAATTCATATTTATTAATTAAACAACAATTCATATATCAGGGATAATTCACTCGTTTTCTCCTATTCACTTTTTTAATATATATTTCGCTGTAACCTTGTTATTGATGATCTTTAAATTATTCGGAAGCTCATTAAAGATAGCTATTGTCGTTATATAACTATTTTTTTTTTGCTAACTGTCTTACTTCTTTGTGGTATCTGAATAACTTTTTTTCTTGTTACACTATTAGAAGACCCGAACTTGTTTCTCATTACAATGTAATGCAACTCTATGGATTCAAGTGCAAAGAGCTGTCTTAAGTTTAACGGATTTTCATGCGTTATAAAATTATTCTTGTGAATAACCTTTAGCAATCTATTTTGTAAGTTTTGTAGTAAATTTAAGATATTTGAATAGGCACCCCCATGCAATGATTCCATAATTTATCACATTGTGAAGAACGCATAGTAGATCATAAATAAAGTCTGTGCTTGCATAAAGACTCTTAATTTATAAAATAAGAAAACTAAATATTTTGTTTGATTTATAATGTATTTTATGTGTTGCTTCCACTTAATGTTATAGTCAAATATAATGCCTAAGTTTTTACAGTATTCCACTCTTGTCAGGGATTTACCCTCTATTTTGCATGTAACTTGTTTAGGAACACTATGTTTATAATTCCCAAATGTTATAAAGACAGTCTTTTCACTATTTAAGGATAGTTTATTTTGTGCTAGCCAGTCTGAGATTATACTTAAATATTCATTCATTTTAATTTCCACTTTACCCTAGGTATAATCGGCAGATATAACTGCAATATCACCCGCATAAAATACAGTTGTGCCATCATTCATATTTTTTAGGAGATCAATTACATATAATATAAAAAATAAAGGTCCTAATATCGTACTTTGCGCGACACTAGTGTGTATCACCTCGTAACTGCTTACATATTTTTTTAATTTTACTCTTTTGCTTATGTTTTCTAGATAGCTTTTAACTAATTTATATGCTATTCCCCTGATTCCATAGTTATATAATTTATTTACTTTTGTCTAATTTAGCATATATTAAGTTTGTTATATGGTTTAGTGCATTTTTTGTGCCTTTGCTTTTAACGAAACCATACTGATTCTTGGCTAATATATTACTTTTATTAACAAAATCCATAATTCTATGGTATATAACTCTTTCAAATATCTTAGCTAAGCTTGAGATCAACGATATAGGTATGTAGTTTGATACATGATTCTTGCTTTTCATTTTGTGTATAGGTATAATTTCTAGTACTTTTAGTGCTTCTAGATTACTTCTATTAATTGTTTTGCAAAAACTAATAATATTAGTTTTTGCAAAAAAAGCAAGTGAGCTGTGCGTTAGTCTTCGCGGCAAGAATCTGAACTGTACTATTCTTCGTGGTGAGAATGAACTACCATATTCTTTGATGGTAATCTGAGCTGTGTTAGTCTTCGTAGGGAGCAACGATTTAAACTACACTAAGTGTCCTATTCATTCAGAAAAGATTCAGTTTCTTGGATTGATCTCCACCTTTACTTTACGGCGCAATTATTGGTTTAACGATACTTGGGTAAAAACTTCTCAGCTTAAAAATAGCAAAAAATTAAAATCTTTATAACTTTTCACCTGACGGTCCCTATTTTTAATCATATTCCATACTTTAATTGAAACTCTTCTCTTTTATTTTCATTTTAAAATTTTACATTAAAACCCTATTTGTTGATTCGATATGTATGTACATATGCTTATCAATCACGGTTATTTTACCTATTTAATTATCAAAATGTATAAATTAAAGGACATTTATCTATAAGAAATGAAATAAGGTCAACGGAAATTTGGCCAATGGACAAAATAAAAAATTATTGTGTTTTAAATATATATCTACAGTAGGTAAAGTCTGAAATATATATGCTTGAACTGCTACCTGTAGATGTCGCACTAGTCGATATTCGTTCAGTCGGTTTATCAACTTTCAGAAAAAAATAAAATAATTAAATTAAATATTATAGTGAATACATAATAAGCAGTGAAGTTTTTATGAATACTTTCTTATTTGTCCAATGCTTTAAGTAAAGTACCTACATACAGATTTCAGAATAGCTATTTATAGAGTATTATTAGCATGAACATTGAATATTTTGAGTTTTGAAGAGAGCATTCCAACAAGTTTGTATAATACAAATATATTAATCGCACTTATAGTTAGGTTAGGCGCTAATTAAATAATATATTTTGTATTACTTGAAGAAAATACTGATTTTTAAATTTTAAATTATGATTGAAATAACCTACATTTCGGTACATTATCATTTCATTTCAGCGATCGTTTACTAAATTTTTATGAGTATTGAGGCTGAGAAACAAAACTTGTTTATGGTATACATCGCGCACTGCATTTCTAGAAAAATATGACATCCATGGGAAGTAACCTAATATCAATCAGAAGCCTATGAAAATGCGTTAACTTTAAAATTATCTGTATTACAATTGTTTTCACCACTGTGCATAGCGATTGTTGAGTGAGAACAATATTTAAAATTACAATACTTTAGTTACAAAAATCGTACAATGGAAGAGTTACATGGAGAAGAAAGTCGTGCTTCTTCAGAACCATGCGATGATCGGTTATTGATATGCCCGAGTTTTCGTTCGTATTCTTCCCTCGAACGTTTAACCTGTTCTGATGTTGAGGAAGACGAATGTCGATTGGTCGAGTTGAACAACGCGTTGAAAAAGTTATCGGACCTCATCGATGATCCCATAAACAGAGAAGATTTTCCGTATGTTTTCTGCTTAATTGACAATTTTCTAAAATACAATGGCTCCAATGGATACGTATCCTTTTACTCATATAAAACTAAAAACATCAGCATATTAAAAAACCAACCTCTAAAAAACTTAACAACCGATAAACCAGTACGTGAAGCACCTGGCCCAAATCGGCGAGATCCTCGAATTCGTCGCTCTACGCGCGAGAATCTCCAGCGAATATCTCGACGTCCTGTACCAACTGCTCGAGCTTTGTTTAAAACCACTGCTTCTGCAACGCGTCTCCGAGCTACTGACCTGTGGTAAAAAGCTTCAGCGCTACTTCAGCTTTTTAGGGTATCTACTGATCCTCGTACCTACGAGGCGAGCTTTCATCGTGGCCAAAACAGCGATCGAGAGACTCGTCGCCGATGACGAGCCGCAGAAGAGGCGGAGGGACGCCGTGAAGCCGGATGTGCGCCGCGAAGCCGTGGAAGCATCGAGGCTTCCGGTTACCCTCGACGAGCTCGCGGAAGTCGTCTCCGATGAAACTTATCCGGATATTCTCGAGATTATCTTCGCGCTTGTATCCGCTTCGCAAGTTTGCTGTAAGCTATTTCTTCATTGTTGCGATTACTTTATTATAGTATTTATCTAAAAGGTTACAGGTTTCTGGAGACTGGAATAGTGAATATAATTTTGCTGAAAATGCATCCGTCGCACGCATGCGAATGTCCATGTCTTCCTGCTATTGATGAGGTAGACTTACAACTTGATAGAGAGGATTATTACAAGTTGTTGGAGTGCAGCACCAAAATTCTTTGGAGACTGATCAAATCGACGATTCTTTCGAGCGAACTGCCAGAAGATTTACAAATCTCAAAACCACCGAGTCAATCTGCTATGAGGTGTAATATTTCTATACGATTCAAATTTAAACTATCTGTTAGAAAAGTAATTATTTCTACCTATTTATACATTTATCAATTCTATTTTTACATGAAAAACGAAACTACTTAAAATTATACTTGATACAATGACTGTTCAAACATCAGAAGCTTAAGAGCAGCGTTTAGACGGGAAGTGCTGCGTGCCAGTCGCAGTTCTCGCAGCCGGAAGTTGCGCAACGAGCTGGCAAATTTGATTTTGGCGAATCTCATGCAACAGAGCCGAGGCTCGGACTTGACTTGGAAGATCGTCGAGTCTGGAATAGCCGATGACTTGGCGGACCTCGTCGTTGCCTCTGAATTTGGAACATGCGGTACTTGGGCGAAGATGGCGATTATTGAAACAGACGCTGCATTTACTGGGTTAATGTTTAAGAAAACGCTACTTTTAAGCGTAGCATTGATCGCGGAATTGCATCCGAATGCTGCTGAAGTGATTGTATGTTTTTTTAAACTTAATCATGAATTACTTGCGCAGTATATTTTGTTACGGTATATACTTCAAGTTTATTAATATGACATTATATATATATATATAGGTACTAAAGAACAAACGCATAGTGTCGGGGGTTCTTCAACTCGTTAATCCGAGTTTCGCGGCTACGAAAATGCCCTGGAATTCCGAGCAACTCTGGCATCTTTTCAAATATGCGTCGAATGCACTGACTTTTCTCTCACCGAAAATACCAGATGAGTTTATCGAAGATTGCGGTTCTCTGAGGTATTGTATTAAGTTTTTTAATCATAACCAATTTTTCATTTTTAAGTGATTAAACAGTTTAGGAAAACATTATATTTGCACTAATTGAAATTAATTCTAAGAAGTTTAAATCTTTTTAAAGATTTGATACGGGATTTAAAAATGTAACAATCGTCAATTTGTTGATTTTTAAGATTTGAATCCGATAAGTTTCCTCATATATAGATCATAATAATGAAATATAGAATACTGAAAAGCTAATATATAATGAAAACATTGTGTATATGTAGACAGAAATATTAGGCTATATATGAGACTTGATTATAACGGATACAGTACGTCAGTCACACGGTGTTAATTATTTTCTAATAAATAATAAAATTTAACTTTTTAATAAATGTATGGCATATTCGATATGAGATAAGATAACTTATCAAATCATATATTTGCAATAGCAGAATTGCAGTACAAGCATTATGTTCATAGCACTGGCTTAAAGCTGTTTTATGCCAAAGTCATAAAAGTACATTTATAATAGTTTTTTTTTAAATATCTGCGAGAAATTCGCAATGGATGCTGAATTGGAAAAGCTATACAATGATAGTGTGATACCGGTGCAGAGTATTAAATATATAAGCAATAATGGCGTGCGTTTACCAGAAGATTATTCCAAGGTATCTAATGAAATAGAGAACTTTGAAATACGCGATGACGATGTGTGGGTTTGCAGTTTTCCAAGAACAGGTAAGTTTCTCGTTGAGAAATTTATATTGACCATACATCTAATGTAAATTTTCTTAGATCTATCATCAAAACAATCTTATTTAATAAATATACCGATTTTCATGCTCAAGAAATAATGATCATGTCTTCAATCAAAATATTGGGATTATTCTAATAAATATTGTTTCTTGCACACAGGTTCTACTTGGACGCAAGAAATCGTTTGGTGTATTGGAAACGATTTGAACTTCGAAGGTGCAAAAATTATGTTGTTAAAGAGATTTCCATTTTTAGAGTGAGCTTTCTTTCTTTTTTTATCTACGTCATAGATTTAAACTTTAAAAATGATTTGTTCGCTTTTTTATATAATAGATTTTCATACGTAAGTAACGTATCTCGTGCCATGGATGGCCATTCAGAAAAGGATACGTTCTATAAAACGTGTAGTGTAGAATATTGTAGAAGACTACCGAGTCCCAGATTTATCAAAACCCATTTACCTTTCCATCTTTTACCAAAACAACTAAGAAATCAAGAGACAAAAGCGAAAATTATTTATGTCGCGAGAAACCCAAAAGATACGTGTATCTCGAACTATCACTTTTCCCAACTTTTTAGGGGTTATCGTTGTTCGTTCGAAAATTTTTGTAAACTATTTTTAGGTGACAAAGGTAAGAAATAAAATACTATTTATTTAGATTATTAAAGGACTATGATACTTCGATCATAGGGATTATAATTTTGTTCTGTCTTAGTTCCTTTTGCACCATTTTGGGAGCATATTATTGGATACTGGGCAAAAAAAGAGGAAAATAATATTCTTTTTTTGAAATATGAAGATATGAAAGAGGTAGATAATATGTCATATCAATTATTAATTAGCCACACAATCTCTACTTATAGTATCATTGATCTTGTTGTAGGATCTTTCATCAATTATTTCCGTAACTGCAAGTTATCTTGGTAAAACTCTGGATAGTCAGCAAATTTTAACTTTACTAGAGCACTTAAGCTTCTCAAAAATGAAGTCTAATCCATCACTTAATAATGAAGAATGGATAACTGCTCTGCAGAATTTCTATAAAAAGCACCAATCTGCGGATCAGTTCATAAGAACGGGAGTCTCAGGTCAATGGAAAACTGCTATGACCCAAGAAATTGTCGATGAATTTGACCAATGGACTGAAGACAAATTGAAAAATCATCCTGATTTAAAAGTTGAATTCAGTTAAAAATTGTTTAGGCTAAGTTTTTATTTCTTTGCAAACTGTATATCTTATCAAAGTATAATTAAATGCTTGTGGTATATGTATTTACTTATTGACACGTATTCGCATCAGCTCCTCTGCTTATACACCGTAATATTACAATAATCGTAATCGAGGCACTATACCGTCATATTTACAGATAATTTCCAATGAAAACACGTCATTTCCATTGCTCATTATCATTTTATTCACGATAAGTGTTTTATTATTGTACAACTTTCGTCTTTTTTTCAGATTGCTTTCCTTGCTCGAGCGATTTACGAAAGTAAACTACGACGAAAGTCACGTTATGTGCTTCGCGGAAACCCTCTGCTCTCTTTCGAATTGCGAAGCGATATTAACAGATTTTCGTAGACACGAATTTATTTCTATGATCCTGAGTAGGTATTATTAAAAAATCGCTCACTTTATACATAAATATGAAGCATCTTCGACAAAACCGATTCCGTAATTGCAGAGCTTGTCGAAAAAATTCTTCATTTCGATGTACTCACAACGGCTCGTCAAGAAGTCGTAACGTTTCTACTCATCGCAAGCGAGAACATTGTTGAGAATCAAAAGTCTTTGAAAGAACGCAATTCCATTTCCATAACCAAGACGGCAATCTGCTCGTTGAAAAAATGTTTATATCAAAAACCGGAAGACTCGGAACTCAAGCAAAGGTCTTTCCTTCGCGAACATCATTCGCAAATTTACAATTCAAACCGCCATTATATGTATAACCAAAGCTATAAACGTTGCAGCTTCCTCGTGGCGATCGGTAGCTTCATCTGGAAGTGGCTGTCGGACGAGCCAGCTTCGATAAAGGATTTTTGCCAAGCAGGTGGACTGTATCTGATTTTAGACCTCGTGGCTGGCGCGAAGCTGCCAGTGCAGAATCTTTATCTCGGCTTGCTCACGGCTATCTGCGAGAATGTAGTCTGCGATCATTATTTGTTTTCCTGGCGATGCGCTGACAAGAGCAGCGGCTTCATATCTCTGCTGGCAAATATTTGGAGAGAAGAGGAGAGAACGTTTGGCGTTGAGAGAACTCCCGAAGGTTGCATACAGAGTAAGCTCGCTGATGCTATGCGCATATATTAAATTTCTATATCTGCATGGGCTGGAGTCTGGATATTTTTATCTATATGCGTAACTTCGCAGATGTCGAGTCACCGATTACGAACGACGAGCACTGGCTGTACTTGTACTTTGTCAAGTCTCTATGGAATTCTAAGGCTATCGTGACATCTGCCACGGGAGCAGCCAGGCCGAAGATTTACAATTTGGTTAAATTAATTTTTCGCAACGTCCCTGACGATTATCAAAAGACGGTGATGGATGGACTTTCATTGGAAGATAGAGTGAGTATTCGATTTCTCGCATATACGCGGTAAACCGGTGTATTTTTAAGGGCGATAAAAATATACGTTCTGCTTCAAAATGCGACTTACAGCGTTATTATCTACGGCGTACATAAGTATATATATCTTGAAATGTTTTATACGTGTACTATAGATCTGTCTTGAGACATATAGTAGTATACCCGTATATGCGCTTACTTATATTTATCTATCCGATATGGGGGTATAAGAGATAGCGTCTATTTGTACAAAGTTCTCTATCCAAGTGTACCGTATAATCGATAATCTCTTGGAGTATTTTATTTCCTCGGATTAGATATTGTATATATACCATCTCACAGACATGAGGTTTGACATTCGGTATAAATTTCATTTCGACCGTGAAAATAATAACGCCAATATATATATACGTAAGCCTGAATTCCTCGCTTATAACCCCTTAATTCTCTCAGATAACAATGTTAACAATCGACGCCTACGCCGAGCTGAAAGCGAACGAAGCCACGCTCGAGATAACCAGGATTTTGGAGCAGACTGCACTCAAACCCTCCTCCAACTCTTCCTCACTGGACCCTTCGAGCGTGAGTCAGAAGCTTCTCGCGCGAGCGACATGCGTTCGCGAGGCTCAAGGAAAATTGCTGGAGCTTCAAAGGGCCGATGAAAGTCAAGCGGAGCTCGACGAGTTTCAGAGAATACGGGACTCTCGACTGAATCCTGCCTTCGACGCGCTGAGCGAACTGAGGTTCATAGGCAGGACTAGTCGTAGGGACTACTTGCTCGAGAAGACCAGCCAGATGAGGAGGAAAGCGGAGGCGAAATGGGACGCGAAGACGCTTTGTCGGACCTTTGATAAGGAGGCTAATGTCTCGGTATGCGATATTATATTGACTGTGTGGAATAATGTATGTTTGTAGGCGAGTCGAAAGAGTCGTGTGTGTGTGTGTGTGTATGACTCTGTGTTTTTATGTCGTCGCTTTTTCAGACGGTCTTCAGTCAGTGCTTGAGG
Source organism: Muscidifurax raptorellus (assembly GCA_020010945.3). NCBI lineage: Eukaryota > Metazoa > Arthropoda > Insecta > Hymenoptera > Pteromalidae > Muscidifurax > Muscidifurax raptorellus. The sequence goes on along the minus strand of CM052077.1, from coordinate 36,545,471 downwards.
GTAAAAAGTATATCAAAGCCTCGCGAGACAAAGGACGAGGTATCTATGGTTTCCCCTTCGACGTCTCCATTATCACCTGGCGTTTCATTGTGCTCGCTGGTAACGGGTGTATCCGATTCGTCGTTTTTATGCCGGCCTTATGAGTTTGATGAAAATGGAAACATTCGGATAAGAGCCTAATTCGTCCATACATATTTACTGTATATGTTGCGTACTTGCGTTTGAATAAAAAAATCATGCGTTTATCAACGTATTATAACGGCAACTAAGTTCTGCCTCTTTCACGCGGTTAATAATATATAAAAATTTAATTAAAAGTCTCGTGATAAAAATGCGGGTCGCCGATGCCGTTTCCTTTGTAGCAATTAAAATTTATATATGTACACCCGCAGCTCTCGATCATTTAATTCGTAGTATTTTTTAAGTTACGGAAATGCCGCTGATTGCTCGTTCTACAGTTTAATTTTGAAATTTTCAAAGAGGATGTCGTTTAAAAAATCCTCTTTAAATATATAACAATAACAAAAATTCTCTCCGCATATTGCCTGTATACACGATAGAAAAAAAAACTCCGCGAAAAATCGATTCGAAGACTACACGCGTAAAAAAACAAAAAAAACTCGTCAATTTCCGCAGCGCATCGAAAAAATTCACTCTACTCCGCGCATCCAAATGAAAAGCCACTCGACAGAAGAGTCCGTTCGCACACACACAGCCAACAAAGAATAAGAAACCATCTTCTCGCAGAGAGAAAGAAAGAAAGAGAGCGAATACGAAGCCCATCGAAGTGAACGGCAAGCCAGAGAGTAGGCGCTCTCTCACTCCCCCACACGCTGCATCAGCGCAAACTAACGCCGCCAGTTCCTCGACGCACACAAACACATATACCTCTATATATATACGTTAAGAGCGAGAACTCAACAGGGGGGGGGCATAGAGCGCCCGCAACTGGCACTTGGCTCACACGTACACTCGCTCGCACTCACACACAGCGGAACGTCGAAGCGAGCGGTTTGGAGCAGCAGCGAGCGCCGGTAGTTCACGTTCGGTTGCCTCTGCGCGTTGTCGTCGCGCCGCGGAGCCCCCCTTCGTTCCTTTTTATTATATATACATATACATATATAGAGAGAGGTACATAAACGTACAGCTGCTGGCTTGTTTTCTCGTAGGACATGTACGATACCAGCGCGTCGTAGTATATGTACAGTTGTCGTATTATGATACAGCAGTGTGCGCGAGTTGTATGTAGGATTTGAAAAAATCGAAGAGCTATATATATGTATATACTGCCGTAAGTGTGCAATATTAAAAGTTCTCTTCGCTGAAGAATTTAATTGAAGCTATACGCCTGTGTGGAAGAAGTAGGCATACACACACACACACGTACATATATATATAGAGAGAGAGAAGCTGCGCAAGTGTGCAGTAAGTGTGTGTGTATCTGTGCTTCGAAAGAAGAGGGAAGAAAGGAGAGTATATATATATTGTGAGAGAGCCTGTAATGGAAAACATGGCGCGTGACCGGTGGTGCACTCGCCGATCGCTGATCATCTTCGCGATCCTCGCCTTTGACCTCGTCGCCAGCGGATATGCCGATGCTGTGGAAAACGGTAAGTTTTCATTGTAATATAAGCGTTTGAATTTTTTTTTTTTGCGAAAAAAATCGCGTGTGTTTTGAGTGACGGACTGGTAGGTATGTATATTGCCCGCTGTGTTGTGAATTTAAAGACACAATAGACGACGGAGTATATATACGTGCTGTGGTGACGGCAATTGAATCCATGTATACTTGTTGCTATAATGGATAACGCTCGAGCAGATGGATGCCTATTATTCTCGCGCTCTGTTTTGGAAAGATACTTCTTCTTATTATTATTGTTATCATTCTGTGCGAGATATGCAGGAAAAACAATACGAAAGTCTATCCTATCAGTGATAATATCTCGTTATCGCGGTCGTGATATCGGTATAATCGAGAGCAAGATTAAAAACTGCTATTCGACATCCAACGTATATGTATATAATACCTGCAACGTGACAACGAAATTGAATATTATAATACACACACACACGAGAGCTCTCGAAACCGGTGTGTCGTGAGCCAGTAATTTAAAATTCCGAATTTTTGTTTTAAAAAGCCTCCCATTGACGTCAGTCGGCTCCTCTCTACTGTGGTCAGGGCATTTTTCGACTTCTTTTCCAAATGAAGACGCGCACGCGTGTGGTTTTGAAGGAGAACAGCTGTTGAATAAACGAGGCATGCGAGAAATTTCGTTGCGGCTACAGCTGAGTTGCAATAGGGGCCGTTAAATTTTTTCATTTATAAGCGTATATGTTTATCGAGAAAGAGCACAATCGGATGGTATAAATATCAGGCGTGTGTCGCGGGATATCGATAGAAAATCGGATGGATAATTGCGCGCATTTTCGATGAATGAACGAATAAATTGTCGACGCGAGCGAGCTTTATACTAATTGCCGTATATCGGAGGTACAATCGTTAAAGTCGCTATTGCAAACGTTATTCCGAGACGCTAGGAAAGAAACGTTTTAGGCTCCGATATTTTATTGTTGCCCGTTTTTAGAATTACAACTCGTTGGCACGAGTATTTACTATCGGCCATTTAAGCCGCACAAAAGTCTATTATAGAACCCGTAAAAAATAGAATTACGGCTTATAATACCAATCATCGACATAGCGAGCAGCAGCGTAAATCACTCTCCTCTTACTCGGAATCGAAAATCGCTTTCGAGAGGATCTCGATAAACCGAGCGAAAGACTCTCGGCATATATAATATTATCTCGCTCTCGGCATCGCCTTTAAAAGGTTTTCGCCGCTTTAAACGCCAAAAACAGGAGATGAGGGCCAAAAGCTACACGAGTTTAAAAGTATGGGAGAAGCGCTGAAATTATCTCTCGCTCCTTCTCGAGAGTCGATGTCAAAGCAAAGAAAGGAAAAAACTCTCAATGAAAGAGAAAGCGATCGCGCGAGAAAGAGAATTTTGATATATTTACGTTTAAACAATTTTCGAGGCTTTTAAAACCCGGAAAGGGATAGAAAGAAAGACAGGACGAGATGAAAAATGAGAAAGTAACGGAGAGCAGCACCGGCGTTCTTATTACTGACCATTTTAGGAGAGTTTTCGAGAGGCATTCGTGGCTTATGATTTTTCAGCGCCAATTGGGAGCTCGCGCGCAAGAGAGAAAGAGGCTTTATTGTTATGGCCGTGTATATAATGATAAGCTGGAGAAATTTAAATATTCTTGATGTGTACAAATGAGCTTTTTATTGAAGTGGGGCTGAAATTCGCTTGGAAAGAGTATTTCAGTGTTGACGTTGTCGTCGGATGAATTATTGATAGTTCGATTTTTTTTTTCGTGTCATTTGAATTCGACCTTGTTTTACTTGGCGTCGTCATAAATTAACAAACGACACGTGAATTATGAAGTGTAAAGAAGAAAAAAAAATGAAATCTACTGCCGCAGCGGATTGAGGATATAGCGATCGGAAAATAACGCACAATGTATAACTATACTGCACGTATATCTCAAAAACTCTGAAAAAAAGAAAATAAAACGTAATGACCACACGTCAACTGCTCCATATATCCGTATATATCTCTCAAACTTTCTAACAGTAGATCTAACGGATATTCTTCTTCTCTCAGTCAGCAGTACGTTCATTCGCCTGAAAAAAGGACAAATCAAACAGAGCTAGAGCGAAAGAGAGTTAATCAATTTTTTTTCGACTCGACGTACACATACGGGCAGCTTTTGTACAGAAGAGAAAGATAACGAAAAGTCTCGCCGGCGACAGAACGGAATAATAGAAGAAACACCCACAAAAAATCGAATATACACACCAGCAGCGTTAGAAAAAGACCAGGACGAAAAAATGCAGAAAGCATCGCGAGAGAGAAAGAAAAAAGATACCGAGCCATGTGTGTGCATGCAGCTCGAGACGAAAAACTGTTATACTCCCCGGCCTCTTTCTCTCTCCTCCGCCTGTTGAATGCGCCGAGGGAATCTACGAGAACCGGCCACCGTCGCGTCCCACACAGCACACGTGTTGCCGAGTTTTTCAAGCGTGTGTGTGTGTGTATGTGTGTGGGTGATGCATCAGATAGTCTTGGCTATATATATATATACACACATCGTGTGTAGTTGCAGAGAGGAGCGATGTTTTCCACATGAGTATAATGACAGTGGATTATATTATTTAATTTTCATATGGCTCGTGTATCATAGAGAGAGGGGCGATCGAAAGATTTCTATTCCTTCTGAGGATTAGAGAAGGTCGAGCCTGACGCGATGTATATACGTTTAATGCGATGCGTGCAATTACCGGTGGCGTCACGTTGCGAAATAATAATGTACGATGCGATGATTTTCGTCTTTGTTCGATGGCTCGCGGCGACCGTCGATGCATATAGCGTTTCCGTAGCAATACTCAATTTACTCGTATTGTTAAAAAATCAGTACTTTCGCGTATCAGTTTTGATTCTCGCAGTAAAAAGCTTGTATTCACCCGACTCGAAATATCGTCTGGAAAGAGGCAAAGCCACGTAGACACGACCGAGTCGTATATTAATAATACATTCACATATATATATACCTCTAACGTGGCTCATCGCGCGCATATTGTAATCCACGCGCTCTCGGCGTCTCCTGTTTGTCTCTCACGAGAAATAGAGAGAGAGAGAGAGAGAGAGAGAGACGCCTATATATAAGCGCCGACGATGTGACTTCCTATTGTGCCTCGTGGAAGAGGAACGTGACCGATATGAGTAATTGCGCGCCGAGGGAACCAGCGCTATTTGCGATTTCGCGGGCGTGTCTGGGGAGTCTTCAGGATGGATTGTATCTTGTTGTGTATGTGTTGTTCTTCTGATTAATTACAATTTTTGGAATGCGCTCTTATCGGTGTGCAGTTTTTCATACGAAGGTCTAGCTGGTATTGTGCAGCATGTCTACGCACGGGGGGAATTACAAATAATTTTTTTTTATTTATCACAATATATAATTATATATTATATACCGTCGTAGGTATCATAGATTGTAAACCGTATATATAAATATTGCTGGTACAGTCGATCTTATATGTATGATATCGTACGGTAATTATTACTGAGTCAATTTGTAAATCTTCCTCTTCTCTCAGTGCTTACATCAGTTTCTTTTACATCTCGATTTTATATAGCAAGCGATAAGAATAACAAAGACTTCTTAAATCTTGAAAAAGTTTTTTCACATTTCCTGCCAGCTAAATAAAAAATTGCTGAATATATATCATACTTACGATCATTATTTCAAATTCAGATCTCTCCACTATAGATCCGTTTGTTTTTCCAAGGCGCACGTGTTGAAAATTCCAGACAGAAATAAAATGCCAATTCAGCTCGCTTTTACGCAACGTTAAACGTAAAAAGAAGCCTAAACAAAAACTGCGCCAAGCGCGTGAACAATCGCGCTTAAATTACATCCCGACGAGACACGCTCTTATATTATATATTAAGTATCTGGATAAAACTGGTAATATACGTTTAGGTGTATATACACCGCGTTCCGTTCGAATCGTATCACGCGAATGACGCTACACAAAAACGAAGGTCGGTTTAGGAAAAACTGTAGCCTCAACGCAAAAAGAAAAAAAAAATTAGCAAAAGTGAGCGATTCATCGTTTCCCTCTTCGAATACTGGTTTTATTATACATACGTCGCAGCCTTGCGAAAATTGCCCGAGACCTCGTTAAATATACATTGTTGCATCTGTTGTAGAACAAATGGCTGCGGTATACAATCGACGGCGACTCTTCCAGAGAGTTAATTGTTTCGGAGAAAATTCCTTTGCGACGCGACTTCTATTGGACAGACCTGAATTCACGCGTGTTTTAGCGCTTGTTATATATTCGAGGTCTATACTTACACGTAACGAATTTTGATAGTATTTTAATTGCACTTGTATGTGATATAATTCAAACATAATAGCGAGGAGAGGATAATCCGTAGATAATTATACCTTTTTTTAACTCTGATGTGCATCTTTGATGCGGATGACGAAAGGATCGGGTGAATCGCGTATATATGTTTATTATATAGTCGCGCTGGTTACGCAAATATCATGTGAAAGGAAAAGCTTGGCTCGCGCATCAATTTTAATTGTCATTTCTCGAGAACTCGGAGAAGTTTTAGAGCTTTTTAAGTGCAGCGACGCACATGTAACATGTCAGTGTTAAAAACTTACATAAGCTCGCATGGCTATTTTATCCTATACTTTAATATATACATTCAATGCATAATATACGAAATCAATTTTTTTGTTACAACATTTCGGCGAATACTTACACCATTCAACGACGATTTTTCAAGCCCGCATATGAGACAAAAATCGCGCGACCTTCGAGTTTCGCGTTTTATCAGCGCATAATGCAACCTTGCCACGTCCGAGCACTGCTTCTTTTCAGCTGTTGTATATATCAGAGTACGCGCTCCCAGAGTCGCTAAAATACACATCAGAGGCCAAACGCGAAATATATAATTATACCGATATCCCATAAACATTTTCCTCGTTCCGAGCAAACTAGTTCGCGGCGAAAAAAGAAACGATCCCTCATCCGCAGACGTCCCCAAAGCCATACAAGCAAGTAGCTGCTCTGAAAAAAGGCGAATCGGTCCAATGGCAGCTCACCTTGGCCCGGCAGTAAGTATATACACCAGAATACTCGCAGGCGTGTCGCCTCGATCTTGTCGGTTCTCTTGGCGTTGACAAGCGCGAATCCCCCCTTCGTCAGAGATGCCATTATATAGCTTAAGATCCCCTTCGCGTGTGTATGTATATATATATACTATACACACACACATACGCCTCCTTTTTTCGTCGCCTCTTTTTGCGGTGTTTTTACGCTCCATTTTTCGAGTATAATATACTGTTATAATACACGACTGCGGATTTTCGCGCCTCTGTGATGGGCCTTGTTTTTTGGCGATTAGACCGGAGATTGAAAATTTATCGCGAAGCGGCGAGGAAACGGTCTTTTTTTTTGTAAGCAGTGTAATTTTTGTGCTCGCCACGGCGTAAAATGGATTTTTTCGGTTTACGCCGAGAGAGCCTCTTATATATATCCTTTGTTTTATTACAGAATCTTATATTACCGCGAAGATATTGCGAAATAAAGAACGTTTGCGACACACGTGTGCGTTATTACTTTTTCGGAAATTATATATGCAACCCGCGAGTCCCACCGTCCGTTATCCAAATCGCGCTGGCAAACGACGAGTGCATAATAAAAAAATAAATATAACGCGCGCTGTTATTATTATTATGCCGTTCGGTATACAATAACAGGAGATTAGAGTGGTTGCATAAATCTTATGGGAAAGAAAAGTCTTCCTTTGAATCGTCGACCCTCCGTCTCGTTCTGTATAGATATAGAAATATAAGTACGTGTACGTAAGTCGAAAGAAGAGCACGTAAATAAGCAGTGTATACTTATAACGCTCGTCGCTGCGATTTCGCCGTGTTATTACTGCACGCGTCCCTTTCGCCTCTTACGCGCGTGACTATAGAGTGTACGTGTGCGTTTTTAATTGTTCCCGCGTCTTACCTGTATACTATTGCGCTGCACTTTTACAAGGAAGTCATCAACTTTGAATTTTTCGTATTATCTCTCTACGACGATTCGTGCGATCTTTTTTACGTATGTGACTATTCTCTTTTCTTACCGCATACAACGTTCGAGTATAGTATAATGTTCCCAATTAAAGCGCGTATACTAGTCATCGTGAATTAGCTGTTGGACAATCGTAGATATAATAAAAGCCTCATGGAAAAAACTTTCTCTCCAAATTCAAATCGACGAATATAATACTTTAGAATGACAAGCTTCTTCACATGACCCTCGCACCGCCTCAGAAAAAAAGCTTTTCCTCTGCAAAGCTGTTATATAGAGACACAGGCCGATTTCCATCGCAGCAGGACGCACAATATATACGTTTGTGCGTCTCCGAATTCGATACGTCAGCTTAAAGACAGGCATTAAAAATCGTGCGACCCTCATCCTCTATTGTCTTCCTCCTCATCGAGCCCAGCACTCGCTTCGTTATAATTTCCACCTCCCCTCTTCGAGATATACTGGTTTCTCTTCGCTCCACCTATACAGAGAGAGAGAGAGAGATAGAGAGAGAGAGAGAGAGAAAGAGAGAGAGAGAGAGAGACAATAGAGAAGAATCTTCGGAGGCGGAGGAGGAGGCGAAGCAGATGCTTATCTGCAACAGCGCAGAAAACGCTCCTACACACGTTATTATAAGACGTGTCTATTTCCACGAGCGAAACCGTGAATGCAAGTAAAGATCCGTGCGGTGAAACTCGAAACCGTGCCCTACCTTGGCCTTATGTGCAGTGCAGATCGGATGGCAGAGTAGAGACGCGCAGACTCACGTTTTCTCGAGAGAACCGTCCTTTTTTCCTTCTTCTTCTTCTTCCTTATTGTTTTCTGTTGCTACTGCTGTACTTCTTCGATGGGCCAACTGATACCCGGTGACGATGAACTTGAAAAATATCGTTTGACGTAAAGAGACATGAGCGATGAACTCGATACATCGGCTCCAACAGAGTGTGTATATAAAATCGGTAAACGACGACCGGTGTATTATAGTTCGTTTTGACTGAGAATTTTCTAGAGGATGCATAAAGTAAACATAGGGGCGTTAGAAGTGAAAACGTAATATTATAATTTCGAAAAATTATTTTTTAATATATATATACCTTCAATTCTTTATTGCTCACAAATTATTTAATGATTTTCAATTCTATAATATTTGGCGCTTGTATAGACGCATCTATAATAGTATAGCCCTTGTGGAAATTTCACGATAATTTATCGTCAACGTGTTAATCAAATGGGTGTATTATTTATGAATATTTATTTATTGATAACATTTTAATTTCTGAAACTATGATTATTCTTTCAAAAACAGTTGTCTTGAAAGAATTGCAGAAACCTGACTTCAATTTACTTGAAATATAATGTGTTATTATCAAAACAATGTTTTTAAGTAGAAAATGTCGCTGGTTTCTAGTCGGAAACTCGCGAAGACTTCTACCAGGGAGGCGCATATATTTTATTGCATCTGCGAATAGTTGACGAGCAAAACGTAATCGAATGTTAGCACTTTTGAGCTTATCGTGTCACACTTCAGTTCTCGGCAGGAAAACGTTAATTTATTCACTCGACGTGTACTATATACAGTTTCGTTATTTCTTGCACATATCGTTTGAAAACATTCAAAACTTACTTTACTGCGTCTGAAAATAAAATACAGCGATAATTTCAAAGAACTTTATATATATATATATATATATATATACAGTTTGTAAATTTACTATTTTTTTATTTTTTTAATATTTAAAATATTATAATATTCTCTTAGATATACACATATTTTTAAATAATGTATTTACGCTGCTTTTACGTATATAAACCAACTGAAGATGTCTACGCGGCGCAGGCAATAAAAAACCGGTTTATTGAATCGTGTCACTATGGCAAATATCATAATGGAGCGTTATATACAAACTAAGCTATGCAAGCAATGGAATAATCGAAATATTCATTAGAAAAGTTTATTCCGAACAAGTTTTTTTGTAATAGATCACTTCGATGAAATGTCTCGTGGCCGAAATGCGTATATATATATATATATATATATATATATAACGAATAAAATAAAAAGATCGATAGCACGTTTCAATAGTCACAATCTATAGATTACATGACGCAAAGCGCGATTCCATCAGAGATGGCCACTTCTGACAAAGAAAACTCAAATCTCACAACGATTATTCCATATATCGTTTTAGTACTTATAAATCGGTACAAAATCTAACGCGATATACAAACCGTTTTTTTAAAGCCAGATGCAACCAAGCTGGCGAAAAGAATGATCCTCACATAGAACAGCGCGCTCGAATGCTGATTTTGCGATCGGAGTAGAATATAGCGCTGCTCTCGGCACACATACAAGATGGATCTCACGGTGAAATCGTGGAATGCCAAAGCGCGCAGCTATCCTTGCCCGACCGGTCGTCGACGATTTCCAGCCTGCGATTCTTCTCTCTCTCTCTCTTCTCTCGCTCTTCTGAGAGAGAAAGAGTGAGAGAGAGAAAACGGCTCATCGTTTTGCGCGCTTCTTTATTTTTCCTCTTCTTCGCTCTTCGTCTTTCTTTTATCTTCTTTTTCAAATAAATCTAAACCGTGCAGATGCTGTTACTACTTTATGTTGTATGTGTATGTGTCTATCTGATGTGGTTGGGTACGATTTTTTTTTAGAGTTTGGATGGGGTTAGTTTAGAGCTGTGATTCTCAGAGTTCGAGAAGGTTTAGATGTATTTATTTACTGGATTTTTCTACTTGATCGAATTTTTTGATCATTATTACCGTGAATAATCTGCTGGGATATATACAACTGTGTGGTAAATTTTTTAGAACAGATATACTGATATAACTATATTCAAAAATTCGATTCTATAAATTGCAGCCATTTATTCAAGCCTCGAGCGTTGGTAGATCATAGTTGGGAATACAACTTGCACGTGGAACTTATTGGGTTTTCTACATTTAAAAGGACGAAAAATATAGGTATCCTCGATGCATTAGTGGTTTTAGTTTGATAAACGATCGTATATATTTTTTGCGTGATGGAGCATTCGCCAATTTGCATACGAGAAAAAACAACTCGACTCTACAAACTTTTTGTTTCTTTTATAACTTCGCGATACGTAACTTTTCGGCATTGAATTATCACCGACATAGAGGGAGAGAGACAGAGGCAGAGAAACTTCGCCATAAAAATGACAATGCTGTATCAACAAAGTTGATGATAAATAATCTCCAAAAGACATGTAGACAAATGGCTTGATAAACAATATTGTATATAGCAAAATTGCTATATTCGAGTAGTAAAAACTAGAGCAGAATTTTTTCTTCGAATATAATAACGAGACTATTGAATTCAAAACAATATATAATAAATTGAAAGAAAAACAAGGCTTTACAATAGCTCACGAAATCCTCGCATTAAGCTGAATCAACATTCTATCCTATAGGAAAATCGCCTTATTCCCCGTATATATGATATATACGTATACATTGTGACAGGCTATGCTCTACAGAGGCCAGGGAAAGTTCGCTCGATTGTTAACGCAAAGTGAGAATCGCAAGTCACGCGAGTCTCTTAATCAGCTGAGCTATAGGAAAGCCAGAAGCAGCTTCGAAGACAAGGCTAATAAACGCTGGGTAATCCTATATCGCGTTTCCGTGCGTTAATCCTCGCAAATTCTTTCTTCTCTAGGTTTTCAGCCTGATGTTGTTATACTGCCGTGGTGTTGTGACTCGAGGCTTCTACGGGCGTTTATAATACTGATGTTCCACTCGTGCCTATTATTATTGCGTCTTCAATTATATATAGTTTTTCGGTTTTTCTCAAAAATTTGTAATTAGTATTACGCTTTCTGGGAAACTTTAATAAAAGGATGGTCTACCTTTGTTCATGCGCTTGTATCATACCGAGACTGCGTATATAAATGTCTTTAAAATTACGTCGTGTTGATCCTTTTTTGTAATTTTGAAGGATAAAAGCTCGTTGATCGTGGTGAATTTAAAATGTCGCGATTTTGTAATAAAAGACGCAGATGTATGTGGATATTTTTAAATTGAGTAGAGAATGAAAAATGATCAGATAAGAGACTGTTTGAATTTCTAGAAAACGTTTGAGAATGCATATTGTAGATAACGCGCTTGTAGCTATAAAAATTTCCGTGATTTTCAAACAGACGATTCGTAATTGAATTGATGAGAGGCAGAGTTTACATTTTCGTTGTTTATAATTCAATATGATGCCTTGCATAACTTCTCATATCATCGACCGATTCACACTGTAGACTACATATATAAAATTCCAAAGCATCACAAAGATTTTTGCAAACAATAATACATACGAGCTATTTAAAAATAGTTTAGAGAATTATTTTTACCAAGCTTTAACCAGCGAAAAATTGTATAATTATTCCAATTGTCTAATTGAACGTTAGCGAGGTCGAGGAGTCTCTCGAGACTCCTAAATAAGGCCGACTTTCGCGCTTCGCCCACGTGTTTCTTATAAACATGATTGTGTAATGTACCATGAATTGTGCACTGAGCGTGTACATATGTACGTACCCAAGGGCTTGATTGTTTGATGAGCGCGAAGACGAGAAGTACATGCTGAAAATTTTTCAAAAGCATTCGTTGACGTTCTCATACGCAATATATTCTCATCAGAAGTAGAGTATAGGTGTATAAAGTAGAGAGCTTTTGTTATAATAATAAAAATTGCAATATTATCAATAGGTGATTTAACAACATATTTCACAACTCAGGCGTTAAATGAGCTTATCATGGCAGACAGTCGCGTGGGACATTGTTCGAAAAAGAAATAATACCTTTCTAAGGTTATCGGTGAAGCTTAAATACTTCATCGCTCGAAGTACAGGATTATCAGACATGTTATTTCTGTTGTATGCATAAGACATGTATGTTTTAAATGTTTTGTTATCGAAATCAGGTCGAAAGAATCCATTTATAAAACGCAGTTGAGACGAGAAATTTTAACTTTCAAATAATTGTATTATATTATTTACCGATTAAATATTGCAATACACTTTAATCGATCGCCTTTCTTTATATCTATTTGTTTGATACTTCATTTGTAGTTTTTTAAATAAGAATATTTTATATATACACCGCATAATTCTCGTCTTGCAATATAATACACGAAATATTTTCAGAGTATATCTACACTAGCGCAAATGGAACACTAGTCTTACAATTTTCCTCGTTCTACAGTATAACCATTTCGCGCATAAAGAAACAATAAAAGAAATAAACGATTTCCTCGCATCCGCGATACAAGCGCATGCAATTGAAAAAATAAAATAATCGATGGGGTGAGCAGAAAGTGAAAAATGCGACCTCAAGGTGACCAGTAAACTGGACGCGTTCGCGTCATTGGTATAATTAACGACGATAAACATGGTAAATACTTGAAATGTTGAGCAGACTATCTTTTTTTTCGTTTGCTCGTTGTCACCGCGATAGCGACGATCGTCTCTCGCCGCTTGAGATAACCCTTATTATAGCGCCGGCATAAAAGCATAATGCAAAATAAATTTTAACACATTCGCGATTGCGATTGCTTGTTTGTCATTTTCATGTCGCTTTATAATACTTTCTCTTCAGATACGCAAATATTATTCTGAATGATACCGATAAACTTTATTTATTGTTTATATTAATATGCACACGTATATATATATATATATATATATATATATATATATATATATATATATATATATATATATATATATATATATATATAGGAAAACCTTTTGTTATGATATCTATATCCAATTAATATTGTTTATACACTGGATATTTTCATTACAGTATACCATCATATTTGTAAAAAAGCACTGCAAAACGAACAATGCTAAAATATTTTTACTTTCCGGCTACCAGCAATACGACACTCGAATTGCAGTAAACGTCTCGTCGCTCATCCATATTCTCAGTACTATGTGAATTCTGTGCAATCGTCGAATTCCCACGACGCGTTTCATCCGGATCCAAACTGACGCGTTTTCGCATTTAATTTAAAACGCAACGCGATCCCTTTTGTAAACCGATAGCAAAGTGTAAAACTTGTATACACACGATCCAACACGCCGGTCTAATGTACATACTTTCTTGCATATTCGACTAAATATAACCGCACCTATATTTCATCCAGTCATGGACTAACTTTTTCGAAGCTACAGTACAGCGGAGTCAGGTATAAATCACAGAAATAGTATATTTATAAGACACGTGTACATCGAATCGCGTATGTAGGCCTCGGGGCGACGAAAGGAAGCTCGCGCTCGTGAAGTATATATATATATATATATATATATATATATATATATATATATATATATATATATATGTATAGCTGCATCTATACACACAGACGAGCGGGCTCGGTGCACAGGAAAGCAAAGGCAAGGGAAAAAAAGGTGACGGCGGTCGCTACTATATACACGGGCCGCTGGAGGCGCAATATAATTTCTGAGTTCGTTGCACTTATCGTGCTCGCGAGCGCGTGTGCTGTAACGTAAGACCGGCAGTCGACGACGTAGGTGGTGTATCGGTGGGTATATGTAGAGGCGTGTGTGTGTGTGTGTGTGTGTTTGATGCTCGAGCATGTAAGGGACGTTTAGTGTCGTTGATTTGTTTTTAGTTGTATAATGCTCTCGTCTGGTGGTAGCTTTAGTTAGATGAAAAAGTCGGTTTTGTATATATGTTAAAATATACGCTTTTCTTTGATATAATATTAGTGAGCAAGCATTCGGACAAGAAGATTGGTGTGTAATGAAAGAGAATGCGCTTGATTAATGCTTTCAGTTCAAGTTGAAGAGATTTTAATTTCTGTGAAGCTGGATTTTACTGAATCCGTGAAAACATTTCTAATTACATGATGTAATTGATGCTTATAATTAATGCGCATGCACGAAGTCCTTTTCCATGTAAACGTCCTTTCAGAAGCTTCGTATATTAGCTGTTTCCGCTTTTACATCGGCTATCGCGAAATAAAACGTTATAGAGTGGAGAAAACCTGAAGCTATATAGTGTCGAAGAAAATTTGTATTCTTTTTAATGTTATAATAATGTATAATTATTTATTTCTTAGTTAATTTTCCGCTAATTTTGAGGGACGAAAAATAAACATTTATTTATTTCAAAGCCGACAATAAACCGTAAACTAGTCATGAATAAAAATAACGCGAGAGTGTGTGCGTGGGTTTTAGTTAAATAGACATAGTACCTTTAGTATACTGAATCCAGACACGTAGTTCCGTCCTCACCAAAAATCTGTATTCGAAGCTAAGATATCCAAATTTACATTTTTATAGAAGCTTACATCCTGCCTAAATCTTTCGATGGTCTCCGATGAATTCAGATACGAAGTATTATTATTTTCAATATAAAATCATATAGAAAGGTTCAATATCTCTATATCTGATATGAATATATACTTCGATAACAAAACTTCCATCCATTCAAAATGAAAATTTGAAAAGTTCCCTCTCATGCTTCAATATAAAAAAAACTTTCAATTCAGGCAAAAACTAATGCCCTTGTGAGAGGAAGTTCATTGTTAAAGTGGACCCCACTTATCGCGGAAGCACTTCCGTACATTCGGTGTTTAACTAGTCACTCACTTATATATAGGTGTATATATATATCCAAAGTTTACAGTTATAGCAATTGCTTGCACTATACACACACATATATAACACCTATAACGATGCTCCAAAGCTGTATGCACCGCGCATTTCATTCGAGCGACTATTATAGAGTATAGATATATCGGCTATGTGCTCTTCAAGGTGAAAGGAAATAAATGCACAAAACTTCCCGTTTCCGTTCAAAGTGGCAATTATCTATGATTTCAAGTTGGAATGTGTCTCGGCTTGTTCATTAGAATCGTAAAATATCAGAGATACGCTTTCTGCAATTGATATAATGGCTTTTCACGCAGAAAAATATTTCTGCAGTTTCTTCGAAAAAATCTTTTTTTTTATTCCACAAAAAACACGTGTGCGAATCTTCAGCTCTGCGTAACTACTCTCAATTCAATTCGAAGCAAGAAAATCTCAAAGCAGCCGCGCTGCAGCTGCATCCCGAGAACTTATTTTCCACAGGTATTATATATATCCATACATATAGCCATGTGCACATGTATGTATAATACGAAACAACCCACGTCTGTGCACAGCACACTGCACACCGGTCTGCATCAGAGACGGAGCTGAACTTCCTGCCAATGGCCCCACGATTGTCGCTCTCTCTTACTCTTTATATATATATATACTTATATACACAGCTACACACATCTCTCGATCCGGTGCTTTATGCTTTATGCACCGGGACGCATATAATATGTGTATACCTATACATATACAGTCGTTCGTATTCATATCGTATATATGTACGTTATACATTTCTCCTTCAATGTTATATAGTATAATATAACGAACGAGGTGTGCTTGCAGTACCGACACCGGCGTCGGCCCTTCCGATATGCCAATGTACGAACGCGTGTTAATGAGCGCGACGAGCAGCTACAGCTGAGCTGTGTACGTGTCGGGCGGAAAAACTCGCGCCTTTTATAGAGCGACGATTGCGGAAACGCGATTAAATTATATATAAGATATATATATATATATGTGTGTGTGTGTGTGTGTGTGTGTGTGCGTGCGTGCGCGTGCGCGCGCGTGTGTGTGTGTGTGTGAGGTCGTGTTTACTCAGCGAATGTATTGGGTTTATGGAGCTTCTTATTGCCCGAATTCTATTTGAGACGAAGTTAGGGAGAATCGAGTATCATTTCGATAACAGCAAGCAATTATACGTTACAGAGGTATGTATGTACGAGTACTTTAGCACGAAGGTATACGACACTAAAATGTGATGCGTTTGCAATTTATAGCAGAGTCGATTGTAATGGAACCTCTTTAATAAAATGAAAGCTCGGATTACGCAATAGGTATAAATATATTTATCTCTCAAAGGATCGAGGCGCAAGCGGAAATTCCAAAATAAATTAACATATAATGGCTTGATTTTGGAATTCGTCTTACGAATTAAATGCAGGATATAATCAGCACATGCTTGGAAGAAGAAATGCCACTCTGGAAAGTAATCCCCCGTGAAAACTAGTTAAGAAGATGGCTTGAAATCATTTTATCAGACTTATAGACAGCTATCTTTTCTAATTAAAATACACAGTTTAAACACTCACATAAACCATCTAATTTACGATATAAACGATTAAAATTTTCATTGATACCCCATACAAGTCAGCAGCTTATTAAAATAAGCCTACGTTATTGCACATCAACCTACATTCAATCCCCCGTAGAAAATTTATATACGAATCGCCGGAAACTGGTTTTAAAAGTCTTTACAAGAACAACGCTACTGAACATTTAGAAAACCAGCGAGTTTCCCTGAAATCGTTCGCGATCACATGACAAAATAAACTCGCGCTCGTAAAGCGCCAAACGACTTCTAATATAACGAATGTATCCTGCAGACAGTCGTCGCTATTTACACGTGACTCATCACGAAGGCAATATATGAGGAAAGGAGATCGTCCTTCGCAAACGCGATGCTGGATGAGTGAAACGAAACTATTTATCCATCGAATGTATTGCTCGATGGGTCAGTTTAATTGTGGGATTGAAGTGGCTTGGTGACGCAGTTTGTTGAGGTACCGATGCGTATAAGAAACATTTGATTAATGCATTTATTTTTTCAACAGTTACAAAGCTACCGCTGGCATATGCTCAATACATAAAAATAAATTCGTTTCGATCAACGGAATAAACAACCAGTCAGAAAAAAAAATCATCCCACACTTTCTGCGCTTGGCAAAAAAACGAAATTAAATCCTAAAATTGCAGTAAAACACTTTGGCACGGTTCGCGGTCCATTTCTCGAAGCGCAGTTCCTAGCGGCTTTCACCTCTCGCTCTCTCGGCAGATTTGACTTTACTTCTCGGGGAAAATCGCTCGAGTGCCACGCGATGAGTGAAAGATGTTCGATCGGATCGTTGCTCAAAGAGCGAGAGGCAAACATCTTTTCGTATATGCGTTCCGTGAAATCACAGAAATAATATCAATGAGATATAGCTTAGAGAGTGAATACACGCATTAAAAGCGCATTAATGTCACTTATCATTAGCGACTGACAACCTTCTCGTTATATCGATATACGTGTGGATATCAAAATGGTGTTTCTTGTGAATAAATAAAAAACGTGCGTGCGTATAGATACGAATAAATTATTGTGTTAATTTTTTTTAAGCGTAAAGATTGTTAATTTTGAAAAAGTATATAATGCATTATAAGATCGCAGTAGAATAAAAGTATTTTTGTATAGCGCAAAAATTCAGTAAGAGATTAAAAACAGAAAAAAAATGTATACTCCGGTAAAAGTCAAGATCTATTGAAAAACGTCAGCGTAAAGAAGCAGCGACACTGTACCAGCTTATGCTGCTGTTTCTTATTATTCTCCAAAATGTTATAATCTCGGACTAAAATTTTAAACACCTGTCACATACTCTAATCGCAATTCTGAAGCAAATCGAATTGCACTCACAATCTTCGAGAAAGCAGCTCTATAGTTTTTTTTTTTCACTGACTCGGCTTTATCTTCACGACTATACGTCCTTGTTCGTTTACGTAAGTATAGCAGATGCCTCGTGGGACGACGTTACGCAAAAGGAGTCGCTTGTTCATTGGTGCGCGTTATAAGACTGCTGCGTTTTCGCTGAAGTATATAGAGCCGTGCGATAGGAAAAATCCCTCTTTATGACGTGCCGTCTATATACATATATAACGCGGTGTGGTTTCTCAGCGATGGCTTCGAATTTAATCCCGTGAATTCGAGGCTTGGAAAGACAGTCGCTATTGTATTGACGAGCATATTCCATTTCGCTGATTTATATAGAAAGCGCTCGGCCGTATTTTGGAGTAAGTTTTTGTTAGTTTTGCAATTTGAATATGTATGATTTACATTCGTTTAGTCTCAGATGACAAAAAATTTTAGGTTTACTCTTGGCGTTCAGCCGAACTAAATAAAATCACAAAATGTTATTGTGTAATGAAAAAATATTTCATATACATTGTACTATATTTATTTATCAACCGCTCAAAAATTATATGAATCATACTCGTGCACGATTGTAGTTTTACATGTAAAATTACGGATTTATTCCCGCGCGTGCGCAAAGATAAATTATTGGTATACGTAGTACGTGCGGGAAAAAAATAATTCACGCTTATGCAACGCGTGTAGAAAGAAAATAATTATTTTCAATCATCTTAATGAAAGCAAATCACCAGCGTGTTATAGCTTGCAAGCGATAGATTTATAGGAATACAGATGAAATGACTGAAAAAAATAGTTAAAGTATGACAAAAGACAAATATTTTATATTTGCTAAGACGGTAAATGACTTAGCGCGAAAATTAAATCTTGAAAAAATATAATTCAATTATCAAACTCCATGCAACAGAAAATTACTTATCCCCAGATCAACGTTCAGATCAACAAAGCATACAAAACAAAAAAAAACGACCCACTGTAAGTGTCATTCGAACCGTCACTTTTAATTATTACTCTCCCGACAGAGCAAACCGCGACTTCAAATCAGAGGCTAAAACCTCAGCACTCGTGCATTTGGTATATATAAAAGGAGCGAGCGAAGGATATGTATATATGCATTTTTTTCATCCGCCTCCTCTTACCACTGCGGCTCTTCTCCGGCGTCCTTTATGTCCCTTTTCGCGAACCGGCTCTCGCGAAACGCGTGTTCCCGTCCAATTAGCATTATCTGCTCGTACGATTTTCCCTCTCCGGCGCAACCTGCTTTTGCTGTCCGCTTCTGCTGCTGTACAGCTGGTGGAGCTGCATAAATTGAAGAAATCGTCTAAAAGAGTTTGTTTTAGGCAGGAGCTATATACTACTGCGTATTCCACGTTATATTTGTGTGTTATAAGAATTCGGCGATGGGCTGAGGCTACAGTGCACTGATAATAGTATATTTGATTCTCATTTGAATGACCGTTGCATAATTGCAAAACTATAGATCATAGTATTTAATGTTATTATTTTATATTGTTGGAATATCAGGAATATGCGTGGGGTATGTGATATATATAATAGATACTTTATTTATTAAGAATGTCTGAGTGTGTACAACAAGAATAAGTATAATATGTAATGCTTTATGAATAACTGTTCTGTGTGTTGTCGTCGTGGTTGTATAAGCTTTGGAACTGCCGTGCTGCTGCGGTGAGGGGCTGTAGCCTGGCGAGAGTGCCATAAACCTTCAGGTATACGATCCTCCGGTTGGGTCCGAAAATCAGCTGAGGTGTCTGCATATATGTATGGATCTAATATACGTGTGTACACATTATAGGCGTATTCCAATATATATATATATATATATATATATATATATATATATATAATATACAGCAATATACAGCAGCAAAGTCAAATGATTTCAATTTTTACGATTTCCTTAAGCATCGTAAACACACCTATATATTTCTATATTATATATAGCTCATATTAATTCAAAGGTGCTCTAAAACTGATATACCTATAGTTGCAAATTAGTAATTGCAAATTTATAGCTCGAAGCACGCACATGTCCGTTCTCGTTATAAATGTACAATAAACTTCACGCGATACTAATGAGCGTCTTTTATTTCTGTTTCAGGTGAGCTTAACAATCATCTCTCCTCTCGTGCCGCTATGTAAATATAAGTCGGCATTATCGGTGAGTTACGACCTTTGAGCTGTCATTCCGGCAAACTCTCGAACGTGACTTGGCTATTAATTCGAAGCGACAACACACACTGGCTTCCTAATTCCAACGGTTCACTCGTTAACACGACTGAACCAGATAAATTTTCTCTCTGATGCTCCCTCTTGATTTAAAAGTAAAAACAAGCGTCATCCTCTGGGCTAAGAAAGTAAAAGGGTACTATGGGACGAGAAGAATCGTATATACTTATTTACACACGTCAACAAATAGCAGCGACGAAAGCAAGTAAAGTTAAAGCCGGAAAAAAGTGAAAAGAGGCTTTGTCGCGCGACGCATATATACATTTGTTCCGTATAGTTAGTGCATAGCATCTCGCGTTATCTCGAAAACAATGAGCGCTTTCACCGAAAAAAACATCATAAATAAGTACCCCGGGGTCTTTGACCTATACTGAATGATAATATTCACTCGATCCTTTGCGAAATTTTTAATAGATCTGTTCGATCAGTTCTCACAGCTATATATATCGCAATAACAACACCACAGATTTATCGCAAAGGCGCAGCATTACAAGGCGTTAAACGAACGCTTAAAAGCGCATAATTCATCTCGTCGAAGAGCCGTAAACTCGATGCTCGCGCGCCCACGCGCGGTTTCTTCTCCTTTTTTAAATCTCTTTCTTCTTATTCAGCTCGTCGCGCGTCTGGACGCGCGTAATTATTCTGCTCGCTGGCCTGAAAATCCGCGGAGCCGTGTCACTATATCCGTGGCTATAGAGAGCGTTCTGACTCTTTCTCCGTGTTTCCGATTCGGAAAATGCTCGAGCCGTTATATTCTGTGGAAAGAAGGATTATTGCAACGTTTATTTTTTGTTGTTGAACTGTTTTGGAGAGGCTGTTGCGCGTTTGGTCAGCTTTTAGGGGATAACGAAATGGAAAAACATTTATATAATTAATTAGAAATATAACTGTCTTTGATTTTCTCTTCTTCTTTATTCATTAAATTTTTAATATACCGATACATAGAGATTTCTAAAGATAAACTTACGAAGAATGTCATGACTCACAAATTATAACCTTCTGGCCAATGGGGCTCACATGCAGTGTCAACCGGAAATAATTGAGATAGCACTGTATATAGTATGCGCTATTAATGACAAAGACATATTTTATGCGGCGCACATATATATATATATATATATATATATATATATATATATATATATATATATATATATATATATATAATTCGCAAGATAATCTCGAAGGAAATTGCTTAATGTCAGCTGCGTAAGCAGAGTGAGCATCGGGGTTCAATGATTCCTTCCGAGAGTCCCCTGACCCTATAATATACACTCGCTCAGCTGTGTGTGTGCGCCATTGAGTAATTCCTTTCGACATTTCGCGCGCGCATAAAAATCAGCGATCTTGATACAGCTAAATTTTAATGAATTTACCTATTGTCTTTGCCGAGACAGTCGTCGTTGTCGACTCATTAATCGTCGTTATATACCGGGTCGATCCGTTTTCAGTTCTATATAAATATATACGTAAGTAATATCGCTTGTATTAATGCCGCCAATTTAATTTGGTATAATTTAATCAGTCGTTGTTGCAAAATGAAAAAGTTTTAAGTGGATTTCTTCTCTTTGATGAGATATCACGTAAAACCAGTTTGAAGCTAGTTCAAGGCAGTTGAGCAAACAATTTTTACGAGTATAATAAAAAAATATTAAATAATGTATTGTAAATCAACGGTACGACGTCTGTTTTCTGTTTAGAAATTCAATCAAACGTAGATCTTTCCAAAACGGCATAATTGAACTTAAAAAATAAGACGGTCTTACATTTTTCAATAAATACCTAAAATCCGCAAAATCTCTGCAAACACTACACAACACACCGGCAATAATTCAAACGGCAAAGTGTCTATATAGAGACGGCAAGTGATCGCAAAGATTGTCGCTTTGCATAACTTTATTATACGAGATAAGTGCGCGCGCTAAGTGCGTGCGACGAGTGTACGTGATGTAGAATTTCATCGTGTCACCCCGTACATATATACATATATACAGCAAAGAGAGTGTAACTGCAATTGGAAGATTACGTGGATAAATCTCGTTGTCTTGTTCGAAATATTTCTTTGTACTTATATACGGCGCTCTTTTACTATATACCAAACGAGGAACGATAATGAATCGCTGGCTGGCTGATGCCGTTTGACGATCGTGGGAATAATTTTGTTTTTATCGGTATAATATATGAAAATTCCTGTTTTAGATTAATAACAATAACGGTAACTCGTCGAAAGCTCGTTGAAGTTCATCCAAACTAAGCCACTGAAACCGGTTCCTGATGACGTATTTCCCGATCGTACAATAAAACCAGTCTAGTCATCATATAATCCAGATAATCTCTCGTATATACATATGCCGATCGAAAGCGAAATCGATCCGGGGAAACAGAGCCGATATCGCATACTTTCACATTCGGTCCATTTTCGGCTCCGACGATCGTCAAGTCTCATCCATCCGGGCGTTGTTACACATTACACGCTCGAGATTCTTGAACCCGTCAGGCGGCCACGTACTGGAGGTGGCCGCAGTCTCGAGAGACAAGACCGTTACAATTCCGTGGCCTAAACGCCGGGAAAGTTTTAGAGCACAATATAAAAGCTAACTGTCCCGGGCATGGGAAACCGAGGCCTCGATCCGAGACTCTCGACGTTGCCTTTTATTCACGGGGTTTTTGTTTCAGAGTCTATGTTTACATGCTGTTGTGAAATATTCGAAATTCGTAGGAGATTTTTGAAGGAAGCTCGGTTCTATATAGTATACGTATATAGTACACTCGATAAATGGAGTGAAACGAACGCGAGATACTTTATACTAAGCGCGTAATGTCGCACAGGACGTATAGCTGTGTGTCGCAGTATACAGTTTGTCCTTTCAAGAGTGCGTGACAGACTTATAGCCTTCTTTTTTCGGAGTCTCGGCGCACAACAGGTGGATTATTTTTAAAATTGTTGGAAAAGCAAAGGAGATACTCATGCGTGTCTGCGTTTTCTGAAAAAGAAGTTGCGCTGCGTGCTTGTAACACGCGGTGAAAAAATGTAAGTTTTTTCAATATATGCGTCGTTCTTTAAAAAGGAAACAGTTTTGTATCATCAATAATAACTTCTCATTGAAATCAAAATTCTTATTGGAAATGTATCATTAATTATACAAACGGTATTAGAAAATGTATGCAAATTTTTCATGTTTAAAGCATGAGTCGCTTTTCGAATAATTCAAATTCGACATGGCACGTTAGACAGAAGATTATTACCAGCTTATCTATATATACACGACAATACAGGCATTTTTTTCATGCAAAGTAGTCATTCACAATACCTACATCCAATTAACTTAATAACCGTGAAAAATGTAATTAAAACAATTGTATACTTGGGTTTAAGCGCGACGATTCGGTCGTCCGTTTAAAAAAAAAAATTCACTTTCCACAAAAGCTGCGCTGATTACTATGAAGAGGTTGTTATTTTACGCTCGCTTCGTATAAAGGTTCAACACACGTAGAAGCATATAAATCAGCCGGCGGCAACGAAGTGAGTGCGAGGAGAAGTATCCGCGCGTTCGGCGAAGAATTTACGTGGTTTTGAGGCTTTGTTTCCTGGTTTCCGTGAGAAATGCGCTGTAAACTATGCCGTTTTCTATAGCCGTAGCAAAGCTAAGTTATTGGGATAATAAAGTTGAACTTGTTAATTTCTTAGTTTAAAAAAAAAGAAACAGGTTTTGCCTTACATGCGTATATGTTGATGAATATAAATTAAAATTATTTGCCGCTTGATCGAAAAAAGGCTAATTTTCTTAAGTTTTCCAGACTCTACATAAAAAGTTCCACGTGCACCTGTAACAATCTTGGGAAAAGCAAAGTACCGCCTTGTCTTTTTCTTCCAACTCCTCACACACACCCATATCATATACCCGACGGCGATAGCTCCTACAATTACATTTTTTCCACACGGTCCGTATATTTTTTTTTTCGTTTCACGTACACCCAACGCATAGATCATAATGTATACACGAACAGCTGAAAAAAGCAACAAAAATACGCAGCTTCCCACGTTGCGGAGAGCTTTCCTTTGCTCTCTATTTTTACGCGACTCACCGATGGCATGATGCGAACGATTAAGATGAAGTGCCGATATATCGTGGGATGCTTATTAGGATTATAAATTAGACGGAAAATTTAAATACAACGACGAAGAAAGTTTGTTATATGCGCGTACAAAGAAAAAGATCGATTAATCTATATATAGTGTTTCCTTATACTATATAACTAAAAAAACTTTGTTAAGTCGAAAGCGAATTGCAAAGTAAAAACTATATCTTGGCCGATCTTATATTAAAACAATCTTCGAAATCCGAATAATATTACCGAAACGACCGCAAATACGCAAGCATGTCGTCGTGTCGGTACTTTTACGTCGCGTGAGTCACGTTTTCCAAACCCGTTTTCACAGCTTTTTTTCTCCCAGTCTCTCTCTCTCTCTCTCTCTCTCTCTCTCTCGCGCGCGCGCGCGCAACGAGTTGCGTGATGAGCGTTGTTGTGTTATTTGCGGCGAACGCGAAAGTCATGTATATACCTACCGATTTTTTTGCTCCTCGCGCCAAAGAGACTGAAATTATTCAATTTCGTGCGTTCGCGTCCTGAAATTGGGTTTACCGGGAAAAGCGAGTGTTTCGGTCTACTTTTAACTATATAGGACAAAATTTATATTTCTCTTTCTTATCCAACGAGCTATAATAACTTATATGCGACTATTCATCAAACACCGTTTTTCCAGCAATAAAAATTCCCCTCAATCATGGAGAAAGCAATCCGCATCCATTTATCTTCCTCCTGCAGTTTTCCATATAAATAGAAACATCACTTTATCCGTGCGGCGCCTCTCTCTCTCTCTTTATATATATAATATCGAGCCATGAAACAGCGCGAAAACTCGGCGCCTCACGCGCAATAAACCCTCACGACGTTGATAAACTCACTTATTACTGCAGCCGACGACCACATACGAGAGCTCCAGGAAAACGTAGGTATATATTATAAACGCCTGCAGCTACGCTGCATGTATTGCTTATATAGAACGCGTCGTGCGGCGACGAAGAAGAAGTTAAGACCCGGGCGCGACACCGATGCACTTTGTGTGTGTGTATATAAATAGACGCGCGCGCATAAATATACATATACCACGGTGGCCGAGAGAGAGAGAGAGAGAGAGAGGGATTAAGCCGCGGTGTTGCTGCTTCTTGTAGTCCTATAATACTCGAAGGAAATTTAAATCTTTCTTATAAAAGCGAGTCTCTTGTATTGTGTGTGTGTGTGTGTGTGTGCCTATATGGGTAGAGGAAGCGGTTTTGTTGTTGTTGCAGCTGGTTTTGGAGTTGCAGTATTAGTGTTATACTCGGTTGTAATGAGCTTCGAGAGAGTATGAGACTGACTTCGTATATGGGTGTGTGTTGTTGTATAGATAAAAGATGAAATATTCGTGCTGGTTTAAAAATTTTACATATTAGTAGCGTTCACTAGCTGAAATAATACACATATCAACGCAAATATCCTTATAATGACGGCAATTTCAACAGAAAGCTATACATAGCGCTGAATAATAATAGGCTCGCATAAATCCGGCGTATATAATAATCCGTCGCGGATAACTAGTTTACAGCTTTGAACGATATACATTCATCGAGTCATCGTCGTCCCTTTATATACCTTCATTACCTGTCGTTTGTCCGTTTCCTTTTTTCCTCGCTTCTTTCGCGCTGCATATGGCTCTCTCTCGTCCTTGACTGGCGATTCTCGATCGTTTATCCGATGCTGCTTGCATATTTACTGCTGGTTCGTCGCGTTATATTCCGTCGGCTATTTTTAGCCCAACTATATACTATATAAGCATATGCGCTCGCGGCTCAAAGTGCTCGACTGGTCAAATATACTGAATTGATAATATTCTTTTCGCTATAAGTGTTGGCAATCATCCGTCATTTTTTTACCGATTTAATGGTAATATTCGGTGGTATGTATATTAGATCTGCGTATGTAGATTAGCCCCAAGGTTGGACCATCAGACGGGCTTCTTAGAAGAAAAGGCACCGCTTGAGCTTTCCGGTTTTCCGGGTGTATCACGTGTTCGTCTGATGGAGAGTCTGCAGACATTTCGGAACGTTCTGAAATAGCTGGACATTTTTCTCTCGTTCGTTTTTCGTCGTTTGTCATGTAGAAGGATCGATTTGAGCAAGAAAGGGTGAAAATTGCCGTGACTCGATCGTTGGCGCCATACCATGTAATGGGTCCGCGATTATACATGAGTCTTCGGATGCGATAAGGTTATTTATATATGCATCGATAATAAAGGACGACCAGCTAAATATATTACAAGCATAACTATCGTTCGCAAATCATTTTTAAATATGCGGATAATCGTTATTGCTAATCTTTACTATTATGTAAAAAGGATCGAAAATAATCGTTACAACAAATTGAATTCATAGCAATATTTTCAAACTATTTTAATATTTTATCATCATTCTAATCAATTTATATATTGAGATATATCTCGTTATTTATCTGTTCTGATATAGAGGCAATCAAAGCACAATAAACCTCGTAAAAAGGAAATTTACCGTCGATTGTTTATTACTCGTGCATCTGAATATACGAGTATTAACTGGCAAATTGAAGGACGGGCAGATAAAGCGAATAAATCATTCCGAAGCAAGAGACGCATAATAATCCTCATAAAAAAACAAATTCCTTGGAAAATAATCAAAATTCCCCCTTTAATCGAACATGAAAGCTCCAAAATAAATTCCTCCGCTCACCGAGACTAGTCACAACGAAAGAGAGCAGTACTATAGACGATCCGTTGATCGACGTAATCGGCTGCAATTAGCTCCTGCGCTCGCAGGTCATTATACGATCGTCCGCGTCGCGACTGGCTTTCGATAACGCTCTCGCCGGCGCCAGGCTTTTGTATTTTTCCTCTTGTGCCGCAATTTTCCCATTTTCTACTATATACCAGTATATGCACCGTATTCCCCCTTGAGCGCAGTGTTTTGTTGCCTGTTCGCTCCGCTCTTCCATTGTGCGAGCGATGAATCGGGAGAAATTTGTCGCATTGTCGTAATGAAGTTTGTAAAGGCCATTTAAATCCGAGCGCGCCATTGTGTCGAGCTCTGGTCTATATATAAAAGTTGTTTTTTTTATTGTTGTTTGTTGTTTGTATGAAAGGAGCTTTAATTAAGGAGTTTGCTGTAGCGCAAGTTTGCGCAGCTCGTTTGGTGATTTTGAGATTGAGAAATATACCTGTAAACTACAGTGCGAAAAGAAATATAATAGGGTTGATTGCGATTGTGACTTTAGTTCGCGAAATTGGTTTTACTTTTCGAAATGAAAATCACGTTATTATGCCTATTTTTTTATTAGCGCTTCATCTGCAAACGTCATATTCTTGCAGATTCAACTTATTGTTTTTATGAAGCACTTGACGTATCTGACCTTCACTTTGCGGAATGCATTTTCAAACGACGCGTTCTATATATCGATTGCAATTAAAACCAGTATTCGAAGCATACACTAAACCAATACACTGCATATTTTATTTTATACTACAGACATTTACGCGCGCTTTTAAACTTTCAAATTTAGCGCCATTTCAAAGTATCGCACTTTATTAAGAAGAGAATGTCAAAACCTTTCCCACTGCTTGATGCCACTATTACAAAATCAAGCTAACATTTTTCGAAACAACGCTAACGAAAGAATTAACTCAGTCACGCACTTTTCAAAACTCGAGTTCGTTGAACTCGCGGGGCAAACAACGGCTCGTCAAAACGCATCGCGCCTCTGTTGCGGAAAACAGAAGGCGCGTTACGGAATCTTCTGGAGAAGGCTTATACATGTACACTGTTGGCTTTCGCTTTCGCGCGCGACAGGAAGCGCGTATCGCGCGGATAAGGATCATCCTTATATACGCGAGTTTGTTCCGGTTAAACGCTTCATGCGAGATCTGTCTGTACGAACGTACGGTTGTGATTGTATATACTTACGTGATTGCTATTAGACTGCTGGTGCATGATTTTGTGGTATCATATTTTTGCGAAATTATTATGGTAAAGCAAAATAATTTCAAATCGTATATAATTTTACCTTCGATTTAATTTTCGTATAACCAATCCAATCCACAGCTTATAGTATAGCGTATGTAGAGTCGCGTATAAAATTAATACCTCTCGATAATTCACATCGTCCATACACGCATCAGTGCAGTAAAAAGTGTTCTCGAAGCGTAAAATTTCAAGACGACATTAACGCTTTAATATACGTTTTCCTGCAACGCGATATAGTAATTTCTCGAGAATCCGGTTTGGACCAGCAGTGTCGACGCCGCCGCTCGAGGTAAATATTTTCCATCTGCACCCACACGATCGACGGAAGCCCAAACGGCTGTGGCCGCCTTTTTCAGTGAAGGATATGGAGCTTCGAACTCGACTTTGGTGACTTGCGCAGATATCCACGCGAAGTCGCGTTGAGGAAAGACTTTCAGCTATATTATAGTCGAGGAAAACAAAGGCTTGTTAAGATAATAATAGGTTGTGGATTTTTTAAAGCAGTTTTGCTATGTGGAAGATGGTTAACGTTTTCTAACGAAACTGCTGTTTGCATAAGTTTGTAAAAAGTTCTTTGTTACTCCGTTAAAGTAGGCTCCTTCGTATCTCTGTATGTGGGATTTTTCAACTTTCATATAGACTATTATAACGTATATACTTGTGTAAGTAAATTAGCATATTTGACTGGAGCCGTGCATTTTTCGTTTAAAACATATTATTACGATTGTATCTCGAAATCGTTGAATTGAAGTCTTGGAAATTCCATATTATCAGTCTGTGTCTATATACTTTTAATTACCACTTAGCCTTGCAAGGGTAACGATTCATTTTAAATTGCTAATAAAACATCTGCGAATCGATTTACATAATTAATTTTCTGCAGCTTCCCGCATCGGCACACTTGCGCCACACTATATATTGCAATGAATTAAACACACACTACACCGAATTGTTTTCCAAGTGTTATATCTCCAAGTCGTGATATCACGCAGTAAAATTAAAAAAAATCGCTTTAAAATTCAAACCAAACTTTAATTGCTGTATGATGCACACATCCACAGGAAGAATATGCATAATTACCAATTTTATTTTACGATCGATTCAAAGAATACAATATATCTATATACACGCAACATCTACGGATATTTCACGGCCGTGCACTTGACACCGCTCATCTGCATCACATCTGAATATGCGATAGCCTCGATGTTAGTACACACACACATACACACACTTCTATATAATATATAGCATAATCCAGTGGAGCAGATAGCGCATCAGATAAAAATGTCCGGAACACACGTGTGTGCGCGTGACATCGAGTCTATATATATAATATCGTGCTTCCGGTCTTACTTTCGTGCGTTTCGTTCATCGCCAGTGGAAAAGAGTTGGTTTAGGTGACGTGTGGTATTGTGGTCCGGAAATCGAGTTCCTTTCGGAAATATTAAAGGTATACGGCTTTGCATCTTTATTTTCGTGATCGTATGGTACTTATGGCATATACAGGGGAAACAGATGCGTGTAAATAATGTGTGTTTATGCATTCGGCGATTTCTGGCGGAGCCAAGTGAAATCGGGTTCTTTGTTGGAGACAAACTCGACGAAACCACAGCTTATACCAAGCAATTACTCAAAACTATACTATATGAGCGCAAGCAGATACAAGCCGAGCTTATAGTTCGTAAGACATTTAACCCGCATTAGGCCGCATTAATTCACCTTCGCGGCACTTGTATGCGCGAGAGAAACTTGCTGTGCGACACGTATATGCATTACGCGCACGATCCGGACCTGATATCAAACGTGAACTGGTTAACAGCTGATGTAAATCGATCGGCAAGGTCGACGCACGATTTCTGGATCGTACTATTACGGCTTCCTATAAGAGATGCGGAACGAGGCCGTGTGTGTCTATAATAAGTTTCAAGTGCTTTCAAGGCAAGCTGCGAGCGTGAGAATGATAAAGTCGTCGGTTTGATTTGAAGAATCGATTAATACTATTGAAGTCGCGCATATCGAAAATCCATCGTCCCTTGTATTATACAGCC
Source organism: Muscidifurax raptorellus (assembly GCA_020010945.3). Taxonomy (NCBI): domain Eukaryota; kingdom Metazoa; phylum Arthropoda; class Insecta; order Hymenoptera; family Pteromalidae; genus Muscidifurax; species Muscidifurax raptorellus. The sequence goes on along the minus strand of CM052077.1, from coordinate 36,514,832 downwards.
ACCCGTAAAGAAAAAATAAAACCTTCCGATATATAATACTGTCATTTTATATGATATTAGTGACGTCAACAGATCCACTCAACGCGATGTCACGCGATTCGTTTGCCCGTCTCCCTTTTTCGTCGTCTCTTTAATTTCATCGACGACGACGACGACGTTCGATCCATCGCGCGACTGCGTTAATCGTCGATTCGGCGAATCGTTTCTGTGCGTCTATTGTTCGATATCGAGGCGTCAATGCGCCGCGTACTTGTTTTTTTTAAACGTCAATTGTTGCGCCTTACAATATATGTATACTTCACCTGTTTCGTTATTAACACTCGAGGCTGTGTTTTTTCGTTCGACCGTCGCGAATATTGTGTAACACGCCAGTGCAGTTAGAAAATAATTGCTTCTTAATTATTCGGTAGCAGAAAAATGACGAGGGCGAGGCGTTTCGTGGCCCCGATATTTTTTAACGAGACTACGCGGGTATATATATCTATATATATGGCTTGTTTATCGCTCGTGAAAGTTTGTTTTTTTTTGTTTAATGCGTGTGAAAGGATCGATGAATGTATACAGCACGGTTTGAAAAACTAAGCTTCCGACGGTGAAAAACTGCAAGCTTCGCAGTAAAATGCGTTTTAAGTCACCGCAAAAATATTTCTAAGCACGTAATGTACAATATCCTTGCGGACGAGGGAATGTACTATGTCTCACTTTGTCGAGCAGTATATATTATTATATACTTACTTAGGTGACAATGATTCCACTGTTCAAGGCGAGACGAACTTGTGTACGTTCGGACGACTATGAGCGGTTGAAGTGTATTTTGAGGACTGAGTAGCTTTCTTTGCTCTTAAGCTGCATTGCTACGTGCCACTTGTGCTCTTGAAGTTCAACGAATGACGAGGTGGTAAAAAGGTTTCAAAGGCATCTGCAAAGCCAGAGAGAGAGAGAAGTGTATTTTGTTTTTTCGCTTAAAGAAAAAAGTCCAACGTTTCGCGTAATGATACTCGGTACTGTGAATCGAGTTAGTTGATAATTCTCGCTATAAGGGGAATCTTTTGAGAACAATGCAACAATTTTCTTGTTTGTAAAATAAGCACGACGCCGAATTTATATTATACTTATATAAATTCAGCACCGCATCGGAATGACGCGCGAGAGGCAGTGAACAAAATTCGCCGAAATTTCTGCCCGTAAATTCACGCAAACACTTTACATATAAATATATATACAAAACAGCTGATCGGGCATTCTCATTATACGACACTCGCAGAGCTGTACCTTAATTAATTAAAACATTTGCAAATAATATGCTGCCTACACGATTCACACACGTTATCCATAAATCAATCGGTCACGCATGTGTACGTCATATATATACATGAATTTCATCGATATAATTCCAATAGGCCGATCCGTGATTCGTTCAAGTGACTCCAATTCGCAGTAATATAGCCGCAAGTGGACGCCATCCACGCGTGTATACACTCAGCAAAGTGGCCTCCTCTCTAAAATTCCCACAGCTCGGAAAATTGCGTCACGCCTAGCAGCAACTTCAAGGGAAGTGAACAACCTGTCGCGTATGGGTAGCCGTGTTCTGCGAGTGTATATACGCACATACACACGTCAGCTCTCTCTTAGCTGTACCGAGAAAACGTATAAAAAGAGAGGAGAGAGATACCAAGGACGGCGCGATCTACCTCAAGCCGATGGAATGCAACGCCGCTGTCGATCGCGCGCAAGGACGTTGCCCTCTTCTCGCTTCTTCTGATCGAACGCGAGGCTTCTTTTTCACCTACGCACGTGGCCCGACGCCGAATTTCCATGCGGGATGCAGCGGAGAGGCGTAAGCGTGACTCTACGAGCAGAGGGTATATAAAGAACGCGCTCCGACTGTCGATCGGATGGCTTCGGGGATTTTATGGCTGCTGAGTATGTAGATGGTGTGGTGAGGTGTTGTCTGGATGGAATCGACGAGGAGGGGACCGTCGCAGCTGAATATTGTATACGAGTGATTTAGCTGCTTTGATATTCTGTTGAAAAGTTCTAGAATTTTATACGTATATAGACAATGTGTAACACAGAAGCACGAGCCATTGTACCGAGTCAGCCATAACAGCGAACTACAGAGTACACACGGCATATTTACAAGCCTCTCTCTCTCTATACCGCAAGCGCAGGTTCTCGCTATCTTGTATGAAATCGACTTACAAATAGCCGTATAGAATACTTCACGATTTCGCAAATAAATCCCGTCTACACAAGTCTCAGCGCGATTCCATCAGAGAGTCTTTGATTGGACGTGATGAGTCGCGCTTCCTTGAAAAAATCAGCGGAGCCGATGTATACGTACATATATATGCACCATCCGAATGGAGCATTTAAATTGCCCGCTGTACAAGCGCACATCGTCGGAGTCTCGGGTAGTGCAGAAGGAGGGAAAACGGTATTGTATAATATACCCTCGGCGAGATGCAGTTTGCGATATAGCTGTTTCGTGCAGCACACGCGTAACGGCGGATAACGCGAGGAGCTGCTCGCTAACGTATGTGTGCAAGCAAAAATTCAAGCTTAGCCTAGTACCGTTTATGCTAATTCACGTCGTCCTGTGGGATTGTGTATACATTCGTGGGTTTGCTTGGGATGTCATTCGAAGGGACTTTCATTATTAGCTAACTTCTATAGAATCTAAGCGATAAAATTAGGTTCGACGAAGAAACACACACTGCGCATATCTTTTCTAAAAATCATAAAACGCAGTAGTCGATATACCAGCCGCAGGCGGTTCTCCAGAAAGTAACAAGAGCACAAGAACAACAGCAGCGATTCGCCAGAAAATGACTCGAGCACAGCAGTTCATATTACGAACTGTCTCGATTTTTTCCTCCATCATTATTGCAGCGCAACTGCAATTGTCTCACGCGATCGATAGCCGCACGTCGTAGTGCATTTTCTATCCTGACGTTTTTTTCGCGAGCTGGGAGCAAGTAACGGGTTCTTTGTCTCTCTTTCTCCTTACTGTTTCTCAGAACTGTCGAACTCGATGCTTTCGCTGAAAATCGCTGTGGGATTAGATATCGCGAGTTTGGATGCCGCGTGTGTTTGCCACCGGAAATTTTACAGCTTGTCGTAGAGCGAGTCAGAGACAGGGATGACGCTTGAGATGAATGGACGTACTGTGTGCGCGATGTTTTTTTTTGAGAATGGGGGGTTTTGTTTGCTGAATGTGGCCCGAGCCGACGTTGTGTGGGATAAAAAATGCCGGTGGATGTGAATCATGGATAAATATCGTTGTGAATTGCAAAAATACATTATCTCGCAAGTTATTTGTTAAGTCATAGTAAGAATGTGACGAGTATAAGCCAATTACGTCAATTCAATTACTCACGGCTATTGTTCAATATTTGCAAAAATGACATTATTAAACGTTTCTATAATTATACAAATGACAATCCATATACAAATATGATCGACCCTTACAAGCTTCAATCGATCGCTTAGACAAAAAAGGAAGCTCAGCGATTCAATCTTACAATTGCAAACGGACGATCTCGTGGCTATTACTTAACGTGGCTTCGCGAAATGTGGAACGCACCTTCGTATACATTTGCCGAGCGTATATTTACGCGCTGCGTATGTATACATACGGCATTTCCATCGTCGTCTGCGTCAATCGATGGACATTCCGGCCTGAGGTTCTGGTATCGAGCTCACCGCTCGATTATTAATTCACAACACAGGGGATCGACCCGACAAGGCTGTTGCTGGTCTGCGATTTTCCTGGTCATTCAAGTGTTGATTGTATTTTTTTTCTCGTTTCCTGGGTCGTTCCTGACGTGCGCTTTGTCGATCTCGACGGATTTTATTTACGATTAGGGGATTGAAATGTTGGGAGTGTAGCGACGCGGCATACAACTGCGCAAATTTCTTGGAAGTACTCGTTGGAATTATGACACAGAAAGTTATTTTAAAATATTGCGTGCGGCGTCAAACCCAGATTTTATGCTTTATTTGCTCTAGTTTACTCATTTCATTATACCGATGAATGAATCCTTTGTTCTACAAAGTGGTGCACTATTTCACGAGTTTCAGTTATAGTGTTATTTATTTATTTTAAACGTACGTGATGAATAATTTAAACTGTGAATACGAGGTTCCGCATATTTAATTTGAAAAAAAATAATTATTGGTATGTGATACCAGAGTGAATCATTGCCCGAACGGAGATTTGGCGTCACCGATACTCTCGAGACTTTACCGAATGTAGAGATTGGCGCACTTCCTGTGAATGTAAATTAATTTATTAAGCAACACCAAAGGTGTGCGCAATGACGTTATATACTTTATTATTTAATTGTCACGCTGTATGACGTTGGTATTTCAATATCCGATTACTCAATCTATCCCAAATATAGCGTCAAGCATCCAATTACCAATTTTAATAGAAACATTTAAATAAATAAGTAAAAAAATTCAACGACAACCTTTCTATTTCAGACCTCTCTCGTTTCCACTACTCGAGCCTCTCGGACGACCTTGCCGACCTGGACCACGAGCTGGAATTCGAGCTCAGCTCAAACCGAGATAGTTTCCGGGCGCTGGACAGGCGACGCCGCAACGTTCCTTCTCAACCGCCCACTTCAGTACCGATGACTCAGGAACAGTCTCAGAAACCGAGCATCGATGCCGTTCAGCCGTCGTCTCAGAACCAGCAGCCGGTCATCAACACCAAGTCCAACACCAGCGTCAACGTAACCTACTCGACGCAGGAACAAAACGCGACCTCGACACCCGCTGGCGTCGCCGCAGCTGAAAATTCGACTTCGACGACGCCGAAACCGGCAGTACCCGCTGGCAAAGCCGTGATCGTGTCGACGCCGATCGTACCGTCCACCGTGAAGAACGTCACCGGAAAGGTGGACAATGCTACTGCGACGGCGACTAGCGTCACCCCCAGCACTTCTGATAAATCGGTTAGGACGAGTTTTTATATATAACAGCTCGTGTTTTGTTCAGCTTATACAACGATTTTATTTGGATTTCAGAAGGTACACGTTTGGGCCAACGAGACGATGTGGCAGAACGTCACTGGTGCAAAGCATCCCGATGCCGATGGCGACGACGCTCTCGACGAGTTCAACATCGACAAATACCCGGCTGAGGTGACGAACAAGACCCTACAAGAGAACAACATCACCAAGTCGCAGAACGACACGCATCAGTACTACAACAGCACCTTCAGCGTCGACGAGACCATCGGCAAGAGGTACTGGATCGACCTAGACAATCATCCGGATCTCACCGTCAACACGCTGCTCAGCAAGAGTCACCGCAGGGCAGCTGTAAGTTCACCAATACTAATTATACAGCGATACTAATGCTAAATAACAGACAACAGCTGTACTCAAATTTTCTATTTTTATAGACCATAAAGCTAAAGTTCGACTTTCCGTTCTACGGTCACAAAGTCCGCAACATCACGATCGCCACGGGCGGTTTCCTCTACACCGGCGAATACGTGCACAGCTGGCTAGCCGCTACCCAATACATAGCGCCGCTGATGGCCAATTTCGACACGACCCTATCGCCCCAGAGCTTCGTCAAGTACGCCGACAACGGTAAGCACTTAACCCTCTGTCTGCCTCTATACTGTATAAGCTAAACGATCTACACGACTAAGCTGTTTACGAGCTTTGCTGTGATATACTATCCTATAGTATCGCGCGCGAATACACAATGTTATTATAGAATCGTGAAAAAAATAAAATGATAAACCGAAGCATTAATTCGGTGTGAAGCCGAATAACGAACTTATCTAAATGCACGAATTGCAGGAACTGCCTTCACTGTCGAATGGGAAAACGTGCAGTTGCAAGATAAGCCCGACGCCGGCGCGTTTACGTTCCAAGTGACGCTGCTGCAAAACGGCGATATAATTTTCGTCTACTCGAAAATCCCGGTACTCGTCGAGAGCATCGAGGACAAGGAGCATCCCGTGAAAATCGGACTGAGCGATGCATACATGATGGACAGGACTGTTTTCTGTGAGTTTACTGTGTTAATTTTCAAGCGTTTTTTTTTCATTTAAAAAAGTTTTTTACTGGAGATGGAAGAAGCAGGCTGCCAGGTGAAATATATACTGAGGTCAACGTTTGACGCGTAATATAAAACTGAAATTAAAATACAAAAGGAAATGCGGGTCATGATGAAGAATATCTCGTGCAGCAAATATATTAGTATAGATTTTAATGCGAACTCTCTCTCTCTCTCTCTCTCTCTCTCTCTTTCTCTCTTGTGGGTTTGCGAGTTTATTATAAATTTGAGACGTAATTAAGCAAAATAACACGATATACTAGCTCGTCCCATTTATCTTCTTCGCCCATAACTTAGCAGCGCCGGGTTCGCGGTTTATTTTAGAACAAATTATAAGAACGCAAATTATCACGTGAAAATGTCAAAGCTTAGTCTACATTTCCAATTCATTAACACGTATACGATATACTCAAATTTTATATTTCGCCAAGCATACGATATAAATTATAAAACATTCGCAAAATAAGAAATTCAAACAAACGCAGAAACCAGACGGGTCACAGACTGCGTATAGCCTGTTGCACCTGTCGACGGGCATCTCTCGCCGCGTTTTGCTCTGGCACGTGTCCAAACTCTATAAACAGCTCGAAGTAGCTGCTACTGCTGCTGTGTGTACACTATCGCAGTCTTCAAATATCAACTCTTTTTACCCTTTTCCTCGGGGGATTTACGTTACGGCGGGCCGATCATGCGGACGATGATCTCGCCCCACTTCCGGTTTGTTTTTAGGATGTGTATAATCTTTGTTTTGTTTCGACGGCAAGCACGCAATGCGTCGCTGACCGCTTTTTTTAAGTAGTTGCTTTTATTTAGACGTGAAACGAAATTTGATTTCAGTTCAGTATTTGGATTCGTGACGATTGTTATTCCAAGATTTTTTGTAATACTCGTTTAATATATATTCATCGTGAGGATAAATTCTGGATTTAATGTATATATAAAGTCAATTTTCCAATCATTGTTTCAAATAGAGAATGTCTCTTTATTTTATATCAAAGTTTTTTTATCGACGCTCGAGTCAATGGTAACCTAGATATATACTACGAATATACGTCTTTGCGTCTTAATTAATGCTTGCTTAATAAGATACTGAAAAAGTAGGTATACGTATTATCGTTTGTGGAAAAAAACTAGAGCAGAAAACTATAGCGTGAAATTCAATTGATCGAAAAGAAAAATAATTTTCAAGCAAATATATAAAAACCTGAAAAAAGGTAAAAACGACTTCGTCGATATTTTATGCATAAACAAAGTCCATATCTGTGTTATTACCGATTGTTACAATCAAAAAACATACAAAACACGCAGTAAAACCGCAACCGCCTGGTAAACAATGACGCAATACAGCATCATCTTTGCATTACCGTAATAATATTCATTTCCCAACGCTGACTAACTGATCTTCAAAATTTCACAGTCGCGCGACGAAAAACGATCTACGAGTACCACCGCGTCAACTTCCAGCGCCAGGACATCAAGAACTGGACGGTAATTTATTTGAAAGCCCTGCCGACCTGTCTGCAAATGGACAACTGCAACGACTGCCTTACCAAGATCACCGACTTCGGCTGCAAGTGGTGCCAGGAACTGCAGAAATGCAGTACCGGCACTTTCCGTTTCCGCCAGGACTGGCTGCAAAAGGGCTGCGAGATTCGCAACATCCGCGACGAGAAAAAGTGTCCAGCTAAGTCGACCTCGTATCACGAACACGTCGAGGCCAGAGCCGAGGATCATCATACCGATGACATGCCTGTGATGACCAAGTACAGCCCCAGTCAACAGGCTGTTGGACCGGCTAGTAGTTCCTTGGAGCACTGTAAGTTTGTCATCGAGAAATCGGTTGTCAACTATACGATAACTATATATACGATACTAATCTCAAATAACTTGACAACAGCTCAAGACAACATGAACATGGGAGTATCCGGGATCATCGGTATCCTCTTCGTGGTATCCCTGATCGCCGGCTTAGGAGCCTGGGCTGCATACGCTTACCGCAATCCCCACAGCGCATCAGGCCAGATGCTCATTCGGGTAAGAACGATTTTCCCCCTATACATCGAATCAATGCAGAATTATAAAATTTCCGCTAAAAAAAAAATTTTCGTCTTCTTCGACAGTATCGACCAAGTCAGTGGAGCTGGCGACGAGGCGAGGCACGCTACACGGCCGCGACTATCCACATGTGATGCACCGCTAATCCAACCGAGAGCAGCACCTCAGCAGCAGCAGCAGTAGCAGCGACAGAATAGCAGCCGAAAGCAGCAGCAGTTAACAGTGTGTTTTGTTGAACTGTCGGACCAAATTTTTTTTCCTACTAAATGTATATTCTCGTCTCGTGATTATTATACATGTGCGCGTTGTAAGTATAACGAGAGTTCACCGCAACGACGAGGACGGAAGTATATAGGCGTCTGGTGCAGATGATGATGCGCGCGAGTTGTGGGATATGTGCATAACGATTTATATAGCGTCTTTTTTTTGTACTGCGAGATGGAATGTGCGACGATTCGTCGATGGATTGGATTTCTGTTCTTTTGTGCTGTTCGTGAGAAAGTTTTATCGTATCGGGATTTTTCTCTGTTTACGTTTTCGTGACTACGCACAGAGGTATTATTTTTCTTTGAGAATTGTAAAATTTTTGAATTCACGATCCGATTCGTCGAAGAGACTCGCAGTGCCTTGTTCAACTTATTGTCGAATGTTGCCTTATCTATATATCGAGACGCAATTGATTAAGTTCTTTTTAATATCTTGGATATTCACAATGTGATGTTAGCAGCACGTCGTATATTTTGTTATTGTTTAAGAATTCGTTTTTTTATCGTTAGAGAAATCAACGCAATTGTTTTATATATTGTAATCTTCGGAATGGATAACGCGGAATCAGCATATTTCGCGCTGCGGTCAGCAATTATAATTAGAAAGTATATATATTATGTATACATGTATCCGTCGAAACTACGGCTCGAATATGTAAACGTCTCTTTGAAATACAAATGTTAAACGTATATCATAAAAAAGAAGCTTTTACCCAAACACTTTTCATTTTATGCTTGTAAGAATATAGACGCATACTCTGGCGACAATGGGAGCGTCTCGTTCATCGACACGCCGAATTGCGAATGTATATAGCATCGAATAGACAGAGTTATTATAATATGGTTTACCGTCGAGCCCTAGTTTTTGGTCTTTCTTCGTCTACCGCTCGGGGGAGGAGGAAAGATTTGCGATACACGAAATAAATATACAGATATATTTTATAAAGAGATTTTTAAACGATCCCAAGGAGCTTTGGTGTAACGAGTATAAAAAAAATATTAATATTTAGTATATCTGTCGAACATTATCGTGTCTTAATTGTATATAGTAGCATTTTATAAACAATTATTAATTTTTATCTAATTTTTAAGTCAATATACAGTGAGAGGTGCCTATTATCAATTTTGATCTATGTACACAATCCAAATATATTTGATATTTCGAACTTATACAATACAATGTACTACACGTAAAAACACACCCATACACACACACAAATCTATACACTGAACATCAGTCAGAAGCACTAACAAATGTAAGTATAATGTAAACAATGAAGATCGTACAGAAAGTTTATAATCGATGTAATACCCGTTACGTGTATACGATGCAAATATTCGATTTTTCAATTTTGCATGTATACTTTACTCGATCATTATTCTTATGAGCCCTGCACAATCTCAGTTGATTACAGCTGCATAAATATGATAATAAGCTATAAGTGCAAGAATTTTATGCATAATCTGTATATGTAAAAACGGAGACTTTTTTGCGTCTCTCCTATATACAAAAATATATTAAATATAAATTTTTAAAATTCATAATTTTATATAATTACCAAGGCACGTATAAAAGTTAGGAAATCTTATGTAAGTGAATAAGCTTTTAATAAATATTTGTGTGTACGACTTAGTTTATAGTTTGTGATAATAAATATTTTAATTAATATCGATAAAAACTTCTTTATTTACTATATTTCTTATACACTTTTTTCCATATTAAATATGTCAATTATATATGTACAGAAAGACGCAAAACTTCGATTTTAGAAAATTTAAATTATACTATAAAATGAAATTAATATAGATGAAAAAGGAATCCTTTTTGCCCAATTTATAATGAGAATAAATTTTCGACGCTGGATAAACTGTACAGAAAAATAACTACACAAATATTTACTACACATAAATTCCCTACACATTTTTTTCATTATTTTACCGTAAAACTCTACACAATCGTATAACCTATTGTTATTTCATTGTTGCAACAATAGGTATTACGATTGTGTAGAGTTTTACGGTAAAATAATGAAAAAAATGTGTAGAATTTTTCGTGCAACAAACATATTTGTGTAGAATTATTGGGTGTAGGGTTATTTTTCTGTAAGCGTCAAATTCACTCGTTGGTAACATTTTTTTACTTTGATGAAGTACTTACAGAAACAAAATCTGAGCGGGAGTTTTATTATTGGATGTTGTTCGGAAGAGTATCAGTAATGTAAGACAAATATTTGTGATCAGTTCCGATGTTCCTAAACATTGTTTAAATAATCAAAAACAGAACCAAATAAGGTTTTTTTTTGCGTGTAACTATTCAACCGTTATTATTGGCAAATCATAAATTGTAGTACTTTTTAAATTTGTTTATAACTATTGGTATTTTGGTTTTAAATAACTGTAGTTTGGCTCAAATGAAGGCCCCTGTGTACTTAAAAAGTAATTAAAATTTTAGTTCCAAATATTAAATAGTTCTCCTACAAAAGCTGTTTATTATAGTTTTTTTCGAAAATTCAAAATATCAAACCTTCTGTGCGTCTTAAAGTCTTCTTTGAGGGTCCATTTTATTCGGAAAGAGTTGTACTACCGTATACAATATATAGGGCAAATTAAATTTTAAAGTTTTAATTGTTTAAAAATGACTTTGACAATTAAGCTATTAATTAATCCATTTGTAAATAGTTAATACTTTTACAATCAAATTCAAACCTAGCCTTTTAACTTGCTGCGATTTTTCTGCAAATTTCCATGTCTCTAATATTTTTAGAAGTCTAGAGTAGTAAATATTTAATGGAAATTATTGAAAAGAGCAGCAGCGCGTATAAGCGTTTATGGACAAAGTGATCGACAAAGTGGGCTGCATAACAGCGGCGCAATTGAAATGGATCCGGCATCTTACATTTGAAAAAGTCGAAAAATTTGGCGATATCTCGAAATCTAATGGTCGGATCCAAATTTTTTTCTTTATTTATGGTAGGGTGCGAAAATGATAACAACTGCAGGACTATTTTTTAAAATAAACGAAGTTTTTATTGCTATAAAATAAATTGCATATAAGTACATATATTTCACTTTAATATTAAGATATGTGCAAAATGAGCGTAAAGTAAACAATATAATTCGTACTTAGAACATATCCTTTTCGGAATCTCAACTACAGCGAAAGTAATTAAGATCCCAAGAATAGATGGTATCTTTATTATACTAGTGCGTAGTATAATAAAAAGTAGCTGCCAGAAATCAGATATCTAAACGACATTGCAATAGTACAGCGACAATGGACTAGACAATAGTGCAATATAAGTTTCTTAAGGTTTATATATATTGCCGACTTCCATGAACGTACAATAAAGTTATATATTATAGTATAATATACTTTGGCTGTAATATCTTAAGTAGGTGATACCTTTATATATATACATATACCTTAGTGTACTTATTATACTATTCCAATGGTCGCCTGACCTGCGCAGGTATACAAAGACACCGAAATGGTGCAGCCTCTTTTCATATAGGCACTCTAGGGTTATGTTGCATTTCAACAGTCTTAATTGTAATTATTTACAATTTTTGAAATTACAATATCAGCAGGTAAATATTATTAGTTGTATTTAAAAAATGCCAAATTTACGCCCAACTGATTAGTTTTATAATAAATAATAAAAACGATTTCACGATAAATCACGTCGTAGTTACCTTTCCTTATATAAGTATCTACCATTTTACAAAGATGTTGCGGCGAGATAAACTAAAATTGTACATAACAGAGCACAATAATTGTAGACAATCCATAATATGTTGCTGTTTTTTGTTTTCTACATTCAGGCCCGAAAATTTGAATGTTTAATTGACTGTTTTGAAGGGCGTTTCGAGAGCTTCTCGAAATTATCGGAAAATCGCCACTCAGCGCACGAAGTAAGTGTCATTCTTACGATAAGTCGAAAAGCGTCGCGTCGCCAAGTTTACACGTCGACTTTTACTTCGCGAGCTTTAGCTTGGTTCGCTCGTACAAATTTCTCATACTCGCGGTATCTTTGACGAGCTTCAAATCGCGAGTGTTCAGAGGCTTTCCCTGAACTTCCAACTGCATCAACTGCCTCAAAATGAACGGCCCTTTTCCAACTTTCTTCGCTAGCTGGAGTATCGTCTCGCCTGTCGATGAGATCGCATGCAAATCGGCGCCTTTGCGCAGCAAGAGTTCCACGGTTTTACTCTGACGCGAGAAAGCCAGATGTAGAGGCGTTTGTCCATTGTGGTTTCTGGCATTGACATCAGCTCCCCGATCGAGCAGCCAACTAACGGCTTCGTTGTTCGAATTTCTGACGGCCACGTGTAGGGGAGTCTCGCCCTTATCATTTTTAGCGTTCACGTTCGCGCCGACGTAGTAAAGGAACATCGGTAGAGTGCTGGCCACTTCGGAAAAAAATTTCGGATCGATCGTCGCTGCGTCGTGGAGCGCGGTGTATTTGTTGCTGTTCGAAAGTATACCCTTTATCAAGAGCAATTCGTTGAATTTTTCGTCGAAATTCGGCTGCGGCTTGTGGCGCAAAAGAGTATTGAAGAAATGGCTGAACAGCATATCGTTATACGCGGCGTCCCGGAACGACTTAATAGCCAGATCTTTGCACACTTTTTCACTCTCGATGGCTATTGTCAAAATGGTTTTAACCTCTGGATCGTCCGCATTCTTTATGTAGAAAATCGGGCTTCGACTCTTCGAATTGACGTTACACAGGCCAGCACCGGCGTCGATCAGAACTCGCATCACTTCTACGTGCCGAAAGAAGGCGGCCAGCATCAAAGGCGTGATTTCATCGTCGTCCTGGGCATCGACGACACATCCGCGTTTGATAAGATATTCCACGATGACTGCATTTCCATAGGCTGCGGCTAAATGCAATAAAGTCTTTTTACCAGACTCGATGGGGACTTTAACGTCTCTTTCTTTGAGTAGAGCCAACACTGCATTGTTATCTCCCTCTGCCAAGACTTTTTTTATGTCGTTTGAAAATAATTCATTTTCGTTTGCGTCAGTCTGAAAAAGTACGTAAGCGCGCGATCAGTATATTATAAGTCAACTTTCGATATAAATGAATTATCAACAAACATGCGATCTCTATAATCAGTTTGTGGTAAATATTTTACAAAATTGTACTCACCATTGTTTTCCGATGTGCTAACACTCGTTACTCAACTTCAACAATAAGACACGATATATTTTAACACAGAATGCAAAATTTCGCGATCTTGAACATTCGCACTGCAAGTCCAACAGTATACTGACATCTGCTGCTATGTGCACACCACCGAGGCCTCGATCAGACTGACCTGCTTCGACTTTGAGTCCCAGGACGAAACTGCAGGTAGCATCTTCTAGGTAGACCATCAGACGCTCTACTTAAATCTCATAATATACACCCCGCAATAAAACCCTACCCCCACTCTGCCGATGCGGACCCTTGGCTGTATATGGAACTCGAATGATTTTTGACGGATGATTTTCTTCGTAAGGAAGTTTGCAAGACAATTGTTATAAGTGATTATTTGTTTTTTCGTCTGCTTCATTGACTTTCGGACCCCCTTAATTAAAACGATTTCGATTCGAACTCGCGCATGACTCTTAAGGCCTGTCTACCGAATCTGAATTCTGGAAGATGTAACCCAGTACATTGGGCCTGAAATCGAGTTGCGGTGGAAACGACCTTCCCCCCCTACTCCCTCCCCAGCGCATCAACGCAATTTCTATTTTATTTATTGTTTTGGAACTTTACACTCATCCTAAATCGAGTGAAAAGTCGTTTCTGATGTAAAATCACAGTACCTGTAAGACTTAATTACATAATAAATACATATTTATGCTTTTACTATATAATTATTCAATTATTATTTAATAATACACATATATCCCTTTTTCCTTTTTCAGTAAGAGAGAAGAAAATATCTTATAGTTGAACATTTTTCATTTATTTATATATATAAGATTTAAAAGCACCATGTAGGCGAAATTACACTTAAAATATTATATTACATTAAAACATAAAACGTGCTTTTCTCAAGCAAATAGCGAGTACTTTGCAATCTGTATGCGAGAAAATGTTATAAATCAGTTTATTAGGCTGTAAGGACAAAACATCGTATGAATAATTTATTTTAGTGATCGCCCTGCAGCACAAAAGTAAAAAGAAAGAAGTATATGCCAAAGCAAGAAAATAACTGCAGTAGTGTTTCAAAACTATTGATGTAATTATGTACCAATCGCAGAAAAAAACGTTACATTCCCATAACAGAATGGAAAGTATTCGGCAAAAAAGTTTGGCAATCGATCACTCATCGGATGGTTGAAGGAGCCATCAGAAAACAGTTGTCTCCTTATATAGGAGCGCAATAATCCTAAAAAATAAATCTTCAACTTCTATAGGCATAGAGTTGTATCGTCACCTGATCGTGGATTTAACATATATATTCTTTTTTTCTTTCTTCCACGGTCAACTTCAAACAAAATGCACCGGGAAGACTGAAGAGTTATAATACCTAATAGTAAAGAAACTACCTTACCGACGTTCCAGGTCCGCATGGGGCAGACACGCACTTCACTGATTTCTCATAAAATATACGAGATTTGGTGTAGGTGCAGAGAATGCGGTGAAAATGGCGACTCTTATAAAAGCATTAAGAGTTCCAAGTACAGTAAATAATGTGACAAAGTTGCTAACAAACCTATCGTTAAATAAATGTACAGCCACACCGGCACACACGGCCCTCCAAAGGGTGTAAGTATTGAATTTCTATTCACACTGATCCAGTCTAAAATTAAATTTAAACAGCCAGTTATCGCTGTAGACGACATGGTATTATTTGTTTTCTATTCTATAAAAGATTGTAAGTGATCGTAAAAAGAAGTTCGTTTGTTAGTGAAACTTTGATAGAAGACGTTTAAACTAATTGTCGAAATCCACTTTTGTAGGTTACAATATCGAAATCCACTTTCGTAGGTTAGAAATAAGTTGTATGTATGTACATTTTTTGCAGACCAAAATTTCACCGAGTGGCTTTGTTGCATACAACAATAAGGAATCATGATTTGATGGAGTTTTTTGATGACGAAAAAAACTGGAACAAAAATAAAGTTCAACATGGGCGCTCGTGGAAAGTAGATGAACTTCGAATCAAGAGTAACGAAGATTTGCATAAATTATGGTAACACTTCTATTTCATCAAGTTTAGTACTTATAAATCATGAATATTGTCTGTATATTTCATTTTTCTCAGGTATGTTCTATTGAAAGAACGAAATATGCTGTTGACCATGGAGCATGCTTGCAATGCAGCTTATGAACTGTTTCCTAGTCCAGAAAGGATTGACAAAGTAAAAGAGAGTATGGAAAATCTTGAAACGGTTGTACGTGAACGAAACGAGGCTTATTATAAATTGGAAACTGGAGAAACTGGCGAACAACCTGCCAAATTTGTTTGGAATATACTGGGTATAAATAGTTTGCGATGATATTTAAAATAAGTGCATGAAGTTTATGTTATCGTAATATTTCTAATTGCTGTTCTTCATTTACTGATGATTGTTTTTTTACTTTTTTGTTACAGGAATGAAACAGTATCACAGATTACGTCAGTACCTTGTACCTAAACATCTTAATACCAAATGGAAACAGACAAATCTGTTTGGTTACGGTGGATATGCAGTCAGAAAGTTCAGGCTGCTGTATCGTGAGAAACTATGGAATGAAAAACGCAAGGCTCGAAAGTATGTATCTTATTTAACATTATCAACATTTCAAATGCATATAACTAATTTTTAATACAAATAATTTTTCATTTCAGTCGTGAGAAGAATCATGCCATAACAATACTTAAGAAATTCCCTAACGTTGATTTAGATGCGCTTAAAGAAAAATACCCAAGTATTGACTTGGATAGAATATTCAGGTCCAGGAAGTTCAAATGTTTAAGAGTAGCTTCCCGCTATGAGTAGAGTAATTTTTACAATTACTAAAATAAAATACATGTAAAAAGTATAATATACAACATTTATAGAAAGTCGCTTATATTTTAATATCTTAATTAAAAATAAAATATAAATTATCTATAAAAAGATATTGAATTTTTGTGGCATAATCGTCATCAGTCTTCTAATTTTTATTAATTATAGTACTTTGAAATATAGTTAATTAAAGTTGTCATGACTGGATTGAATTTTTTAAAGTTATAAGTGAAGCTTTTTTTAATGAAAAAAGTAGTAATTTTTTAAATAATATAAGTAATGTAAGTAATATATAAATAGCTAAAAGCACTGTAAATTAAGAAAAACAGGAAATAAAATGTGTAATTCACATGAGATTGACTAGTTCATTCATACAATTTTATTATTGAGTTTCGATTATAATCGATACATCTTTGATAATCGGTTACCATTGGTTAGAATGTGCGCAACGGGTACACAGGCGAAACATCTACAGAAGCACAGACGTGAGAAGTCTCAACGCTTGTGTAGCCGATGTACGATGAAACCCAATACATTATTATGCAAAAATTTATATCATTATACATCCATTGCATCGAGATTTATTATATATAAATTGAGAATTATCAGCAAAACTATCAAAAATCAAAGTATTTAATTATTAATCTTTGTTAGATAAAACAAATTCAACTATTCATATAAATAAACAAAAAATATTTATTAGTAACAGAAAACATTCATTAACGACACAAATTACATTAAAAATAAATATATTGCTAATTCATTGCCATTCAAAACTAAAAATAATCATTCTTGCTTAATGATAGTTTTCCTTATAATTCTGAAGATAAATCACGAGTAGCTGATATTAGCGTATCATGGTTCTGAACAGTTCTTCGATGTGTGCCATCGATTACTTACTAAAAACTTCCTATCACAATTCATGGGTTTGCGAGTAATGATGTGATCTATATATTTCGCTTTAACGTATAGATATATATTCACAATATAATATTTGATCAAGTCATTACTCACAATTCGCAGCACAGTAAGAGGGGCAACGAGGGCAAAATTGAAAGATAAAACTTTTAAAAAATAAGCGATTTCATGAATCCAATTTATCATAGATTCAATCAGAATGTGATGTTTGGAAAGCTGCTACCAAAGCTTATGGTATGAATAAAAATACTGCTTTTTTTGTTAATAAATAATCTCCAATAATCTTTTATCATCAAAGAAATGAGATGTACTTGCTTATTGGCAACTGAAGCACCTTTGATATAATACAATTTAATCCTGTGCGAGTTGCGATATCTGTACAATTTGAAATAATTGAGGAAATAAATGTTCTCTTTCCTCACACTCCTGACCTGACACGCCGTACTCATAATATTATAACTTTTTTTATGTTATAAGACAATACAAAAAATAGAATTGCAAAGCTAAGGCATTTTTTTCTCTTGGTACTAGGAATGTTAATAATCAGTTGCATTTCTATCAAGGGTGAAAGTTTACCCTTTCAAGAGTTGCCGCAGACAAAAAAATTCATAGTGTCGATATAGATGGATACAAATTATTTTGTGTTTTGAGTGCACCGTTATTACTTCCTAGCATTCCCCTCGATAAATGCGGGTACATATATGTATATATATATGTATATAGACACTTACGCGATAACTAATCATAAATATATATACAGTCTTTTTAGAATTATAAATAAATGACGAAACTTTCGTATACGTATAACAAAACGATTATTGCACTCATATGTTAGAGTTATAACAATTCCGATTATAACAAAAAATATATATCTCTTTGATCAATGAAACCGACTTTCGGAGTTGCGGTTTAAATTAGTTTTCACAATATTATAAACTTGAATGGCTTGAATAATAATTCAGGTAAGCAAAGCGACGATATGATACGTGTACTTTTGTTTCCTTTTGGGATATATATATATGTATATATACATTATAACTTATTTTAAAACTCGGGCCGCTTAACTATTTTTGATGAAGGAGTAGTGATTTAAGGATTACGCAAAAATCGAATCTATTAAATATACTAAAATACTAGTCTGTTCCTATTGGTAACAAATATCGCCAAGCTTGTTCGAGGTTTTTGTTTGCATCTGAACAGCGACGATGGAGTTTGTCTTCAGGTGGTAGAGTTGACATTGGAAACTCACCCTATTATACAAATTAATGTTAATGTCGTTCTGTATCATCTGCTCGTTTATTATTATCTAAAAATTGAACTACGAAACTTACCCCCTTGTTATCTGCCCACAACGTCTCTAAAATTTCTTGAAAAGCGCAAAGCTCTCTGTAATTTGTAAAGTATACGACCCAATCTCCACTGCTCTCATGAACTTCCCGACACGCAAACTCCTATTTAAACCAAATTCGAAAAGAATAAAACATTGAATATTTAATAAAATTCTGTTAAATAAAAATATATGACTTACAAGTATGCACCAAGATTGTTGTGCTAGAGGCACTCGAAAAGCAGAAAGGTCTTCAATGCTTGCACAAGAAAGGGTTTGACCCCTCTGCGTCCCAGGAAATACTTCTTTCATCGTTACTAAATGTTTCGAAGTAACAATCAAGCTGCAAGCTAATGGATCTCTCTTTTCGGAGCAGTCAAAAAGACCCGAAGCACTTTGAACGAAGCTCTGCAGCCACTCTGATGCTACATATTCATCTGGTGCAGCAAACTGAAAAAAAGTATGTAAAAATTATATTCACTCGTATTTAAAATAAGAATGACAATAAATAAGAAAAATAAATATAGCTTTCCAACCTGGAATGCTTTATTGGGCTTTAGTAGAATTTCGAAGGTATGGGGACGATGCGAATTGGGAATTCTCCGACATCCCTGACAGAGGCCACCTTTGAGTGGAATAGCACGTTTTGGCAATCTTTGGCTACTGTCCGTGAACATATAGACAACTCCACCTTTCAAAACGAAATACCCAGCTTCCCATGGGCTAGTTGGCGCGTTAGAATGTTGTGTGTGGTAAATGTGAGGCCGGAACATGAGGTCGCCTTCCTTGGTTGGACCGCAGGGTGTTGTCGGTGGTGAAATATGATCGTCTTCCATATATATAAGGCTATAGTGTTCGATTTTTTCGTCCTGTAGAACAGCAATTTATGAAAATTAACATACATAATATCAGTACGTAACAGTATATTTTAAATTGCTTTTTTCAATTTCGTATTGAAAAAGAAACAGAAAATAAAATTACCGGATGAACAGCTGTTTCAGCTAGGATAGAATGCTTAAGACTATGCATGTCATCGTAATTTAATTCCTTGACCGCCGGCAGTCTAGGTTTAGACGGTGATCTTCTCATAGCCATTTCCAAATGAGTTATAAGTTCTGAAGTAGTTTGATTACTTCCTGTTGAAAATAAGTACTGCATTTCATAATCAGCATTCGATATTAATATTGTTTGTGCATTAGGTCCAATCTGCAATGCATAAATTAAGTATTAAGAATTTTTATGCTACACTAAAATTCAAACAGAAGCCATTTCTAATCAGCTTACCATGATAACATCGAGTTCATTGTACGGTATAACAAACTGATTGCTGTACGTGTGTTCACCCTTCTGACCCGTCAAATAAAGCGTCTTATCGGTGAGCAACGCGAGCATTGGCTTGCTCTCGCCATTGGTCATGTACGAGCTTCTCACTCTATAAACCTTATACAACTCCTCTGTCTTGTCTCTATAAATATTTCTCTTGAATATCTCTCTCAGTTTCAAACTAATTTTCTCCCCACTGAATTCCCTCTTCCCCGCAGCGACGTTCTCCTGAATTTCCTTTTCGAGTGCCTCGTCAAAATCCTTAACTCCCTGTTGATCGATTTTTGCTCCCTTGATGTACAGCGGACTGGCCCTGGGCTGACTTTTCTTATCCTTCTTCAGCTCGAATTTTCGCTCTGTGATGGAACGCAGAAATCTGCTGAGTAGCGACGTCTTCGACGGCGCTTGTCTGAGTGCAGGCACGACTAGTCTGTTATTTCCTTCGCTCGAGATGATCGAGGTCATATTGCGCTTTTTCATGGGCGAGGCCAGGTGACGACTGTTGCTGCTGCTAGAAGCAGTCGTGTTGGTAGTGGTCCCACTACCACCGGCACTGTTGCGATGATCATCTGTGTAGTCCGAAGTAGTCGTGACGCTCTCGAGATCCGACCAGTCACTCGAGCTCGCGTACTTTCCCTGTGAGATGAAAACGTGGAGTTATTAGAGCGTTAAAAATGCATTGCTAGGTCAATGTCTTGTAAATGAGTAACAGATATACTTGGTGAAGCGGTTTTCATATTGTAATTCAAGAATTAGAATCAGAATAGAAGACCGCTATTTTATGTATCTAGTACAAAGTGTCTGGAAAACTACGACAAAATTGATAACTGTTTAATCTCATTTAGACGCAATTCGATTGTTGAATAAAGCGAATAGATTTGAAAAACTACGATATTTTAACTTTCATTCATATAAGTCAAAGTTCAAGAACGTGCCCTAGTAGTTATGTATATTATGCGTAGTTTGAAGTAGACTAAAAATATCTAACATTGATTCCTAATGATACGTTTTATATGTGTCACTAGATTACGTGCGTTGCATAACAGATCAGCTAACTGTGTAAAATGAGAATAAAATGGGACTCTAATATAAGAAACATTCTCGTTTGTACATACATAGTGCGATCGATAAATAATAGAGTCCAACAGCATTAATTTACCTGAATTTTCGTATTAGGCAATCTGGGCATTTCGAGTTTCATCGGCGGATCTTCAACGATATTTCCGCACTCTTTTTCGACGATATAGGCCTCTTGTGCCTCATTCTCTTCCAATTCAATTTCGATTTTCGGGCGCATCGCTTTCGCCGGGTCTTCCTGACCCTCCGGAACTCCACGCTCACTTATTGCCATACAGGCGCACTGAACTGCTTCGGCGCAGTCATCGTTTACTGCTTGATTATTGGATTTACGATCAGAATCACTATCAAACAAGCTCAGTGACGAAGACGAGGAGTAGTAGTCCGAATAGGCATTTCTCGTGTTAGCGGTCTTCTGAACGTAGGGTGAGTCACCGTGACCACACCAGCTGTACCTGGTAATTAAGAATCAAGCCATATTTAATTATTACAGATTTGAAATTTTATTTGATTGGTATTTTCTATAAGGTAAAGCGAGCGACATTACCTTCCCCTCTGAGCATCTTTCTTTGGCACGGAGTTAGGTGGCGCAAAGCTCATCGAAAAGTCCGTGTAATTTTCATCATCGTCAAGTTTCATCATCTTAAAAATATCTTCGTGAAAACTAACACGCTTTTTATTCTCGCCTCGTTTCTTCTTTCGCTGACGCCGCTGCACCAAAGCTTCCGAGCTCGATGACGACAGTATGCTCGTGTCCGTCATGTTTATTGTATTGAGGATACTATAAGGCGCCTCCGTATTGTCGCAGTCCGAAATGGTCATGCTCAACTCGAGAAGATTCGTGTCATTGTTAATGACGTACGAGTTGCGAGGATCTAAGGCCTTCTTGAAACTGTAGCTTGTGTCGCTGTAGTACGTCGAGCGTTTGTTGTAGGGTGCTTGAATGCCGTTGTTCTCGGCGTCTGTTTTGGTTTGGTCTAGCTTCGATTCATCTAGGCTTTTACTATAGAAATTATAATCCTGAAACAATAATGAAGAAAATAACGCTTAGAAAGTAGTTTTAACATACATGCCATAAATGAGATGCAAAATAAAATTGGCGCTTAAGGCTGTGTGTTTTGTGATTATTAAACGACAGCAGCGTGTATAATTTTGCAATAGAAATCAATTTACCTTTATCGTGTCCAAACTTGAGCAGTTCAACTCATTATCGTCGAGTTTACTGGTAAGATTTTGATTAATAATATCGCTTTCTGTGACTGCAGAATTGTGAAATTTAGTACCAGCAACGGGCGATTGCTTAGGTGTCTTATTACTATCTTCTCCAGAGTCGCTCGATGAAAACGAACGTTCCAAATTTTTATTATCGTTAGTGCAATTATTAATTAACTTATATTTATTGTTACGGTATTTCAAAATGTTCTCGGTAGACCAATCCTCCTGAAACAGAAACGCAATATCCAATTTTTAACTGTTCTGTAAGTTCATTATCTATAATATATAAAATTGATAAACTTTTATGATAAAAGAATTCACTTTATCGAATTGCTACTGATAGATAAAATAAGTTATGATATCAACATTAAACATTTTGTTCAACTTTTTTGGAAATTAAAAAATTCAATTTCACATGAAAACTATTATTAGTACAAATTGAAAATTTTTACTTTATCATTTTTCCAGATAAAGGAAGTTCCGATTATCTGATTTACGTAGATGAAACGCTAAAAGACATAATTAACGTTATCATAAATGAGCATAAAATTACGAACTAATAATAAAAATGACTTATTAGTTCAATTGCTGACAGAGCTGAAATAAGAAAATGTGTCGAATATTGAGATATAAGAAGTTATCGCGATGATATTTTTCTATATAAAAACGGCTCAAGACCAATGAAGTGCAAGAAAAATAACGAATTATCGTACTTCTTTATAACTGCTGGCATCTGTTTCGTTGGAGGCGTCCATGTCGCTGTCCAGTGCGACGCCGCTATCGCCGGGTGAAGCAAGACTAGAAGAGACGCTTGACGAGCGTAGATGCAAAGTTAATGCTGTACCGGAAGGTGA
Organism: Muscidifurax raptorellus; assembly: GCA_020010945.3. NCBI lineage: Eukaryota > Metazoa > Arthropoda > Insecta > Hymenoptera > Pteromalidae > Muscidifurax > Muscidifurax raptorellus. The sequence continues at coordinate 36,491,720 of CM052077.1, read as the reverse complement.
GCCGCTCATAGGCCGCTGTGGCATGTAGTTGCAGATGTCCAAGTATGTGACATCCTGTAAAGTAAAAAAGAATTCATTAATTTCGATAGGTATATATGAGTAGTTTCAATCATAATCATTTTTGCCAAAGATACACACAACGGAAAAAAGAAAGCAAAAGGAAGTTACTGATAACCCCCCCAATTCAATAAATATATTTGCGCCTCGTACAAACATTCGTCTGAAAAAGATTAGAGGCGCATGTACGTTTTTTTCATCTTCTCCATGTTGCATCTATATCGAGCAGGGAATCATCACCAGTTGCAACAAAAGAAAAAAAAGCTCTCGGCATCTTTCCGCGCGATATCCGTCCCTATTTTCCCTCCTCGGGGCCTGTTGTCGTAGAGCGAGATTTTCCACGCGACGATATAATATTGAATACGCACGCATGTATACACGTACCAGCGCACCGGAGAGAAAAATAAGGTGCTCGTATGCACAGACACTCGGCTCGATAACCTGATGCCCTCTCGTATACTGCATGTATATTGAGAGTGAGAATGCAAAAACAGAGGTTCACTTCGTTAGGCGACGGAAGCTATTTATTACAAGCGATAATTGTAACCGGGGGGTGATTGCTGGGAGTGGATATCGGGCGCGAAAATATGGACTCGCGGTAAAAACCGCGTGAGCCTCCTCCTCCCCCCTCCTCGTCTTCTCTCGACAGCGACGTCCCTGAATTCGACGTGTGCAGAAACAGAGTTTATTTTCGTAGTTTATCTTGCTTTGGACGCTGCGAACATTATTAATATCCTTCGTGTAAGTTACCATGGTGGAGCTGATCCGCGGTGCCTCGCCCGCGATAAATTTTAATCTTTCGGTTTGGAACATACGATGCGATAGCCGCGCTTTTTTGAAATGCGAGGCTCATTCAGATGCTCTTACTCCTCCATTGAGATAGATTTTCGTTTTTTAATATTCATATATGAGCCTGACTGAGTGAGTTATATTTTAGAATTCATTTGTTGGTCGAAATATCACCATTTTTATATGAGATTGTACTTGAATCTTACGTGGTTTTTCGGGAAAATTTGTTTAATTAGGACATTGGAAAAAAGCGACCACCAATAATTAGTGATCTGTAATAGTTTATAATATTTACTTGAATAGTTTTCTTCATTCAGAAGTATAATGAACTCATTAAACCTTGATATTTAAACAACAATTTAGTTTTATCAACCCCTTTTAATTTAAGCTTATCGTAGATTTCATTTAGAAAATGAAATGAAGAGGGGCCAAGCATCCTGCAACTTAGTCTAAGATAATTGTTATAAAAGGAAAGTTATTAATTTCAGATGGGAAAAAAGTTATCAATTTCATAATTGATGAACTGAAATCCTTAATTTCATGTAGGAGTTAGCATTATAATGACAGATGATAAAAATGCTTTTGCTATTAGTTGTATGTCTATTGACCATCTGAATTTATCAGCAGATAACGCACAATTAATTGCTTACAATTTATAACTTTCAGTTATTATGGTAATCATAATGTGCAATAAAATAGCATGACTATGACGTGATAGATAATGTACTTATATATAGTGTTTCGCAGTCAGCTTTATTGTAACTCACCAGCTGTAATGTAAATGATACATTTTCCAGCCCAGCCAACAAGTTGATCAGCTGGTTAGTTCTATCTGCATCTCGTACAAGAGCATGTTGGAAGTACTGCTTCTTCAAAGTTTTGATGTCCCTCAGCATACATGCCAAGTAACTTTCAAAGCTACCTTCACTCAACGTGTGATATAGCCAAGCTCGACCTACAATAGTCATAGTTTTTAATTACTTCTTTTATTATAATCTCTTGTACTTTGTACAAACAGATACTTTCTGGAACTCAAATTATTTATTGAATAATATCACACCTTTGCCAATCGATGTTAATACATTCTGTAGAGCATGTATGACAACAACCGTATCTTGATGGCTGAGTTCGCGGGCTGTACCCCAATATCCATGACGTTCAATGCGTAAACCATGACGTAGAGCACGATCTAACCAGTACACAAGCCAGGAGTCACCATCGAGAACAACAGTGCCATGCAAGCTCTGTGCATATACCTATAAGTCAATTAGTTAATATTTAATAATAGAAACTCCTATTGAATAATCAAAATATATTGAATATAGTATTTTTGGTACGGTATATTTATATATTTCTTTCTTCACAATGTAGTCAAAGGTAATGAAAACAACCAACAATATCTAATTATAGATCTGTGTCAATGTCATTGCGATATATCAATAATTATTGAAATTGAAACTTTTTTGTTATATAATTTAAAAAACAAAGCTATCAAGCTTACAATAAATTCAACAAATAAATCCAAGCTACAAAAAAATTATCCACAGACTTTACAATCATAAAAAAGCTGTTTATATGACAATAACTTGTATATATCAAATGTATCTAAAAGTATCAGATTACTGATGGTCAATGAATGTTTTGGGAAATTTATTTTCGTATATGTATGGAAATTTACCACTTTACACCATAAGGTCCATAAGCATTAATCTTATCAGATATGCATCACAGAAATAACAAAGCACAATCTGTAGATATACAACTGTTTATCCCTGCACTGTCTCAAAACCGTACTATACATAAATACAACATTGATCAGCGTAAACAAAAGATTCCGTTTCTAGAAGCCGCAGGCACTCGTATACAGAGTCGGGCTTTTGAAGCAGACACAAAAGAGAGCAAAAACGAGTATCAGAGATGCGAACAACATATAGCTGAACTTCTACAGCTGATGAATACACGACGCGGAAACGCTGCAGAATAGCAAAGCGATGAAGTCACTCGAGAGAGATTTTTATATAAGTATACATGTAGGTATATAAAGCGTAGCTTGCAGGGCGTAAACGAAGTTTAATTAAAAGACAAAAGGTGATATTTTGAAGGAAAAATACGAACTGTCACTTCGCGCTCTCTATTCATAATAATAAAGTTCGTGCGCACGATGAGTCACTCGCTGTCGTACTTATATATAGTTACTTTTATAAAACTGCAGAAATTGAAGTCACATTCTTCCAAAGCAACGGCTGAAACTGTCATTTATCAAGCGAAATATATAGATATAAGAAACGCGAGAAATCTGCTTTGTGTGTGTGTGTTGAGCGTGCGACGAAGTTGAGGTTAGAATAAACTTACAGCTGATGGCTCGAATGAAACAACACAAGTCTCGCTACGCTCGCGTCTTATACATATATATAAGCACATATTCAAACTCACAAGGGACTTCTGTTGCACTATCTGATATCGTTTCGAAGTCCCTCAACCGACGGAGACAAGCGATTCCTAAGGCTTTTATGCTGTGTCGTACCTCCTCTGGTATAATACCTACATATGTAGACATGTATACTAGAGGGGTGAATGTTTTGCGATAACTGCCTCGAGAGTAGGAAACCTTTCGTAGCCGTTGATTTAAAGGAGTCTCCGAAAAGTCAAACAGGCAGCCTTGACGTCTCATTAAACAAACGATAATCCCAAGAAAGTGAGAGGGAGAGTGACGGAGGCGAATAGTGACTTTTTTCTGTTACTGTTTGGCACCAGGACGTTTGGGCCTCTGGGTTATATATAACACGGCGCTCGCGTCGCGCTCTCACTTTTACGTGCAATCTATCTCGTGTCTACTGCTGCGCTTATGCTTCTTTCACACTGACACTCGCTCTCCGCGATAGGTTCCATTATTGACATGCTGGGGATACGTATGTATAGGTATAGTAATATCTGAAGAGACGCATTTATCGACAAATTTTTATATATTCATTCGGTTGGCGCGTTCACTTAACAAAATTATGCGGTACATCTTTGGGACCATTTTTTTGTTGTAACAAAAAATGTCGACCATCGTAAACCTAGAAAAATAGTGATCCTGCGAAGTTGGTCTCGTGACACTGTTTTTTGGCTCATTCAAAATTTACAAAAAAAAGTCGCTTAGGTCACAAGTAGTCTGGGATTGAAAAATGTGAAAAATCGTGAAAAAGGGACAAGTGATTTTATTCATAAGCAAGCATTTTTAACGATCTTCTTTTCAAACTAAAGTTCATTTCCCGGTATACTCTAATCCTATAAATATTTCTTTTAAGGAGGTGAACCCGCTAACAACATGTTTTTACAAATTTCCTCATATATAAGAAACGCGCTCTTCAAACCAGTCCACTATTTTGGAGCAAAAATAATATATTCTACCTACACCGCAAGAATGTCAGACTGAAAATAAGAACTCCAGAGATTAACAATTACATGCAATGACCTATTATCTTTTTCAAGATTCACTCTAAACATTATTCAACCACCTATATACGGTAACTTTTTCCCCAGGTTCGAAATAAATAAACTTTCGCATAACGTTGACAACCTAGTCATAACCGATCTGCAGTCATTAGCTCGTATTACTCCTGCAATCGCAGTCTCTCGAATCGATAATACACAAATCCAAAGTGCAAGCGGGTAGTAGACTTACGTCGCAGAGACTGGCACATACACAAGAGAAAAACAAGGTTGCAGACGCAGCCTTAAGCACCGCACACACACACACACACACGCTATTCCACAAGGCGAAAATCAATTCCGTCAGACACCCACGACACTCTCTTTTTATTCTCTTCCATGCACGGCGCTCGATTCTCGTGGACAACGATAATACATTACCATCCGAAACATCTCCCAGCCGATGCGCGCAACGAAATATAAATATCCGCTTACCAGTTTGACAGCTTTGGTGAGCTCCTGAAGAATCCGTCCCTTGGAGAGGACCTTGTCGGTGCAGAGCTGCTCCATATCGGCGTCCTGGCCAGGCATGTTGGCGCCTCGACTGGAGCTGCCGGTGTCGATGCTGCTGTTATTCTTCAGAGCCACATTTTCGCTTTCCGCTTGCCAGTGGAATTTCGCGCTGACGCCGCGGCCGTTGTAATACTCGACGACACCGACCTGCTCGACAACGCCGAGTACGTCCGGCGGCTGCTGCTGCTGCTGCTGCGCCGGCGCACACAGCGCTACAACCAGCTCCTCCTCGCACATCAGCCGCATTGATCGGCGCTGCTGGAGAAGTATGCTTATACCTATACGTTTATGTGTGTCTCTCCGTGTGCGCGTGTATGATCTACAGGTATAGCGAGAGTAGACGCGGGACAAGGAGCTTTTCTCCGATGCGCGGTGTCGCGAGCGCGGGAAATTCGAATTTTTCGTTCGGCACGCTTCTCGTCTGCGGGACTTTCTAGCAGAGCATCGTCGTCATTGTCGTCGTCGCGAGTGTTTTCCAACTGCGGTAGCGAAACATCGAGCAGCTAATGAAAGAAACTTCGTAGAGTATACCTGTATATATGTATACATATAGTGATCAGCCGAAAATCGAAGCGAGCTCGTGTCGCGCAGTAGTTGTGTACTCCCCGAAGTGCCCGAGAGAACTCGTAAAGCGAAGCTCGATCGGTGCGACGAGAGCCGGCGGCGTATAGTTTTTCTGCGCCGGTTCGGCATCGCGTTCACAGCAGATAAAACGACTCCCGGTTGTTTATGCGAATAGCGCGCACTGTACGGAGATACGAGCGGGTGGGGAGAATCAATATATGCAGCAGGCACCGATCTTCCGACGGAGGAGAGGTCAAGCGCTATGCACTGATTTGTCGAACACGCCTGCGACGAGTGGAGGCTTGAGCGATGTTTTTTCGCTGTTGTATCGCGCCGGGAAGATTCCGATCGTTGTACGGCGGGAGAACCGATCGGTATTATCGTTGCTTCGATGGAGCGATGGGGATATGATTTATTTGGTGGGTGCAGCATTATTCAGAGGTTTTTATGGATATCGGCGGTGAGAGATGTATTTTTAAACTTTAGAGCGATAATCGCGAGAAACGTTGACGACCTGCATCGCGAGCAATGGTCAGAAAAAACATTGTGTCGTCGGAACGGCTTTTTTTTGTCGGTGCTGGCGAAATCAACAATCGAGGCGCGAGGAATTAGTTAATTTTGAGGGAGTGTTGGGCGCTGGATGTAAATTTTTTCTATACAAAATTTTGATATCTCTTCAGAGTATAAATTCTGATTGGAATATATTTAACGTATTAGTTTATCGGGTTCTGAAAATACATTTTGATTGGCATAATTTATGTACGATGCTTTTTATCGTGCATTTTGCGCTACTCTTGCATATTTCAATTTTTACTTTTCGATTCCATATCCATCATTATAGCTGAATGAATATGCTTTTTATTATTATTATATGTGTGTGCTGTCCATCGCTCTTTTTATATCCGTAAAATAATTTTCTTTTTTGAAACATATAGACCAGAAATATAAAGTATGCAATATATTTTTAGTTTTTAATTTCCTACAATTTACGCATTACGATTGTTGTAAACTTGAAAATAAATATAATATAAGATAATAGTTGTTTTATATTTCTGGTCAATTTGTCCAGTGAAAACCGAAAGACTATATATTCAATCAGGCACGATTAATTATACATTCATTCAATTACTAATTCATTTACTACCTTTATACTTAAAATTTTTTATTTTATAAATTAGCTAGATTTTAAGCGCGGTTCATGGGTATGGTCTCAACTATTTACAACTAGAATCAGATAGTGGTCAGAGCTTCATGATTCATACGCCGTTTACGATGCATATCTGATTTTCACTTTGTACGTGCGGAAGTAAACAGATTTTATTTGTCGCCGATATTTGTTCAAAAAATAGGAGCTCTAATTTATATATAAAATTTATATTTAAATACAGGAATGTACTTTAATTGTAAAAATGAATATATAGCGTGAAATTCGACATTTAAATGCAATACATCGCGTGCAACTTATATAGGAAAATTGTAAATGTTATTCTTTATGATGTTCGCAGTGAATTAAATATTCAAATACTGTGAAAATGAATCCAAGATCCTATATGCTTTGCTGGTTTTAGCCGCATTCTAATTGATATAGTTTGTCAAAAATAACAGAAGAGTCTAATTTATAATTCTGTCCCCGTCGAAAAATGAATGTTGAATCAACGTGGATTCACCGCTGAATTTGTACTGAATTCTGCATAAAATTAGCGTGCATACAATCGCTCAGATTTCATTTTATAGAAGTACTCAAGTTTTACTAATATTTGATTGATAATCAATACTGGATATCAAAATTTAAATAATCGTAACAAAAAAATCTTAAAAAGTGAATCTAGTATACTTGCGAGCGTATAAGGCGATTCTGCTCATCTCAAAACGAGTCAAATTTATGATGCCCTCATTTATATATAATAACCTGCGTCCCAATGATCACCCTACTTTTAGAAAATTGCTCTTTCATATTAGGTGGCGTCCTTATTAGCAGCCGATGGTTGTTATTTAATTCATTGTTTCTGAAATAATGATTATTTTCTCAATAACTATCATCTTTATAGAATTGCATAAGCATAACCTTATAACTTAGTTTAAAAATTATTATCAAAATATTGTTTTTAAAGAGAAAATATAGCTGGCTTCTCCTCGGAAATCCGACAAGTCTTTTTTAGCAAGATTGGAAAGCTTGCAAGATATTTTCACGTTTTTCATACAACGAAAACCGATTTCGAGAATACGAGCTAATTCATACCACTTTCGTTATTAAAGTATATTGTATAAAAGCTACATAAACTACTTTCTCTGTAAAATCGACAGAGGTATTATATAGGTATATATATACCCAATACAATTAGTACAGCTGCAGAAACATTGTCAATTGTACTGATAAATCCTGTATATTATAGAACGTATATATAGATGTACACTCCGAAAAATTGAAAAATGAAATAGAATACAGTAGTATATATAAAACCCGAAGTTACCGAGCACAGGGTTGTTTACAACAATGAAGCCTGGCGCTCGGTATATAAATTATCTCATCCGAGCTCCAACGAATTGTTATATATATATGTATATAGTTATACGATAACAGCAAACACGCCTCCAAGGAAAAGTATATATTACATACATAAACGCGCGTTGGGAAACGATTGTGATGTGTATGCGCTCATCGTCACGTATAGCTAAGAAAAGTCGATGGGTGGCCGAAAGTTCATCTCTCCTCTCTCTCCCTCTCTCCTATTGTAAAGCAACTTATAAACACGTATACGCATATATCTCTGAGAAACACGTCAGTGGAAATACACACCCGCGGCGACGACTATTTCGAGAAGGCCCGACACTTTAGCGACTGTCTGATTGCACGAAATTGTCGCGTGCGTCTGCGTTAGGAGAAAGAAAATGTAAAAGAAAATGTGAGCGCTTATGATAAGAAGTGCACGGTCGCCTGACCTCTTCTAACAATGTTTCCTCTTATCGTTCGGCTATGACTGTATATTATCGTCACCAAGTTTCCACGCGTTTAGAGGAGGACTGGAGACGATCTAATGACTAATTCGATCAATGATGCACACAGTAGTTCTGTATACTATAGACGGTCTGTATAATTTTGCACATGGTGTATACCAATATTTTTTGAATTTTAGATTCAATTAGATGCGTGATTACTCAGAGACTACATAAAAGTATATCCGGATACAATGAATTATGCATATGTTACTTAATTAAAGCATAACAATATAAAAGGTAAATCGACAACTTGTTCTATTTTTGCACTATGTTTTTCTTGAAGATATATAATATCTATTAAAAGTGTAATATTTTTTAAAGACTTTAAATTTATCATAGGATTTTTGTTTTAAACAAAGTATCATTTTCAGTAGAACTAGTGTACCTGCTGCGGCTGTTCGTTCTATTCTTCTATATTATAATATTATACCTTCTACGTAGTTCGTCTGTGATTAGGCAGATGGCAGCACTTACTTGAATCCCGAACGATATATAGTGAAACACGCATAAAAGGTATATTCAAAAACAATATCGTTTTGACGAATCTATTTTCTTCAAACATATTTAATGTAATTTATATTTGTTTTCTAATACAATCGACTTTCCATCACATGTAAGCAACAAAAAGGTCAAAAACAGGAAAGTCGAGTAAATCCATAGTTATACGGAATGCATATATTTATATGTATATGATTAGAGATGGACTTTTGATGTAGTCAAAATAGTTTGGATTGCTATTTTTAGCCAACAAGTTCTTATCAGGTTTAGACTACAACTCAACATAATATATGGCGATACTTTCAGAGATTTTATTTTTATGTAAAAATATTTAGACAAGTATAAATTTTAATGAATTTTTGCACGCGCGCATGGATTATCCATTTAGATTTTTAATATAACTTTTTAGCATAAGAAATAATAAGAATATATATCTTTTTAATTATACAAAATGCACAATAGTATAGTCGTGTCATTAAAATTTGATGTACATACACAGAAAACAATGATAAATAAGTAAATTTGGATGTTGAATCAACTACAATCAACGTGGAATCAATGGGAATATCGTACAGTCAACATCGACATAATCTTATTCTTTGTCAACGTATATGTGATTCCAAAATAACATATTATTAAAAATGTATGCAGGTCAGGTCTGCTTACAGATCTCCGAACCTGTACATCAGACTCCATTTATGCCGGAGAAAATTATATACAGCGAACTCCAGGAGAATAATGCATGCGGCTAAGTTTCTAATGGAAAATTAATCTTTAATCCAATATAAGACCTCGACGACGATCAGAATCGTATTCACTTATAAAAATGTATGATATAAAAAATATATACATTTCTTATAATATACTTTTAGACCCTCTTGTGTGTATTGCAAATTTATACTAATGGTCCTCAGATGCGTGAAATATTGGCACCCCGTTTAATCGAAAACGTACTCGTACGTTGTTTACTGCTATAATTACTTTCCATATCGAATGCGGAGTGATTTGATGCTGCCGTTACTTCTCTTCCTTAGGCGCGTTATATCGCAACGAATAAAAGTCGAGCACGAAAATAATGTGTATCGGTGAAAAGCCATACAGTCGAATCACGAAAAATGTTCTTTGCATAGTAACAAGCTTATCCAAGGGAGTGATAGCGCCTTGTTTGTCAATTAGAGATTGGCATTATGTAATTCATGCTGCGATGCACGGGTTCGCGCGAGAAAAACACCAAGCGAGTCTGACCTGCACTGCACAGCAAACGTGTTGACGTGCACTCAAGCTGTCGCTGGGACGTGTAAAGTATTATTTATATGCATGAGTATATTAATCTTCGCGCGACAGATATAGAATATTGTATACACATGTGCAGTAAGTTCTTGTCTCATTTTAAAGGAGAAATGCTACAGAAAAACAGAGAGACATTAATTTAGTCATCAATTAAATTTATTCGATAAATATAATTGGAAATTGTGTAATGAGTAGGTTGGAAAAGTAAGATTCATTTATAAGTACTAAAATTAGTTTGTATATTATGTAAAATTTATATAAATCATCACTGATTGAAATAGTGGCACATTTATGTAACCGGACTATTACAAATTTAGAGAGTATGCATCAAGACTTGAAATCGAAATGTACAGGTGTCGACAATAGTTCTATATGATTTAGTTTGATAAAGCTTGAAGTGCTGTAGCTATAGACACATTTGAAATTTAATTATTTGAATTATTACATATGAATCTCAAATGAGAGACTGATAGTTGTCATCATAACTACAAAAAATTGGTTTATATTCAGCCCCTGAGTTGATAACAATGTCTTATAGACATTGTAATGATATATCCATTATTATAATAAAAAACTGCAATTTTAATTCTAAAATAATCAGTAATAATGAATTAATTAGTAGCATATATAACACTTAAAAAAATACTATATATGATACATTATTAAATTCATTATACTGCATAAAAATGCTATCGCTTCTTATTAGTCATTTAAAAAATATATCAAAATTCGACTACAATAAAATACGTACTATAATGAGATAAATATATTCTAGTTTAATATTTAATGCAGTTTTGAATTTTCCTTCATAAAGTTGATCAAAAGTAGTAGGAGAAAAATCACTCAAAACATCGCAAGTATATAACTCAAGCGTATATGTAATATATATATAATTTCAAAACGTTCAAGCTTCCGCCTAACTCAACTCAAATAAAAGATCACACAATGCTGAAAAAAAAGCAGTGCAAAAACCGCTAATAAACTGAAAACGTGAAATAAATAACAACTCGAACCAAAATTTCCGAAACTGAATTTCGATCGTAATAACGATGCACCGAAAATCATCATCTCCGTTCGCCCTGCACGCAACGTACCCTCTCCTGCAAAATCAAACCCGTAAGCTTTTGAAGCCCTTGTCGACGTCGGTCTCCTTTGTTCGCGTCGCCTCGATCCTCGGCGAGTAATCACGAGGTAGATGACGTTGAATTTGCGCACATCTCGCATCTTTCACCTGTATCTTTTTAGGACTTCGTTGTTTAGCCAACGGACTCTGGAGCAGTGGGTTCAGCTGTTGTTTGGTCTCGGGATTATCGCTTGGCTGCTCCTGATTGATACCGATCTCCTCGGCTTGTCTGCAAAATATAATGGCGTAACTGATGTACATAGATATGCATTATAGAGTGTAATCCAGCCGCGAAGGTTTGATAGCTATTGTGCGAAAGGGCTGCAATTATTGGGTAATGAGATTGTCGGTGTATACTTCAACGCGACCGAGTTACTCGCTCAACCGATCTGATGTATAATGCCAGTGTCTTTTTTGATTCGACCAATATTGCGACTGGCTAAATAAGTATTATATAGTTAAAGTTTTTTTTATTTTTGTATTTTGAACGTGTTTAATAATACTTATATTGAAAAAGATGAAATTATTGAAAGAGTAAAAGTTAAAAACTGTATACCTTAGACGTTTTTGTAATTTTACTATTGCCTTCTTTGCTAAAGCCAAGTCTTTTTGAGTTGCTCGTAACTCATCATTCTTTTCCTGGAAATATTACATAGCGTAATGTTATTAACAATACTTTCCTTGAAACTATATGTTGTATGATTGCTACTTTGTGAAAAAATTATATTTGTATTGACTTTTTTCTTGCGGTGCAATTCATATGCGAGGCACAGCTAAATAAATTGGAGAATAATAGAATCGCCTATAATGTTCTTATACGTAACATTTGAACTATGAAAAAATCAACTTTAGAGATAACAATAAAATTTAATAATATTGCGGCATTACGTGCAAGAGTCAGTGCTTATTATGCGATACTTGGAATTTTCGATAAAATTCGGCTTCACACGAAGCTCAATTTTTTCAAGCCGTGCATACTTATCATTCCGATGACCGCTTTCTTGTTTTCGGGCATACTTATCACTATCGATGACAAATAATTGTCCAAACACTGTAATATATCCGTCTGACCTTCGCTTCTCAGAAACCCACGGAATCTACGTAATCTCTCAAATATCATCGCTAATTTTGTAAGTAATGCTCTAATTAACCTCAATAAAAAAATTCGCATTCTCTCTCTCTCACTCATTAGTGTCGAAATGCGGTGATCGAAGAGCGCGTTTATACATCATGTACCGTTAATTTCTGTTCGACTCTCTGCAGCTCATCGTAGCGCGAGTCCGACAACTGGCGGATGGTGATTAATTCTACGGAGAGTCTGGCCAAGTGTTCCCGGTAGCTTTGCTCGCGAGCGACCGCCTGGTCCCAAAGTTCCTCCTTCGCCCTTACAGCGTCTCGCAGTGATTTCATGTCATTTTCTAAAGCATCCAGTTCGGATCTGTTGAGTAAACGGAATTAGATTTCTTTTTCATTTCCGTATCATGAGCTGTGAGAGGAAGAACCGATTGTTGCGAAAAAAGTATTCCGAAGGAAGTATTCAAGTATTCGTTGTCTTTCTTTTTAAAGACTTCGATGAGGTCCATTCATGAATTTGATTTCTTTTTTCCAAATGCCAATCAGATACGCAGAATAGTTTGAAAGAATAGCTTTTACAGACATTCATTATTTTCTTTATCTCATTGAAATATGATTCATTGCAATATTTCCAATTGATAAAGTTATTATTTTCGAAATTTATGAGAAATAAGCCCGACGTATCTGATTACGTAGATTTATTATATTTTCTGACGTTTTTAGGTCGTCTGCAGTAATTTCATCTTTTATATGTGTATTCGTCTATACAATCAAAATATACATATAGTTATAACAGCAGAATATTAAAGATATATTAATTCTGATCACTTTATCAATATTAAAGACGTACGAATATGAATATAATAAATCAATTTTAAAATGCGGGCCAACCAAAAGAAAATTTTACGAAAAAAGTATAATACTAAAAATACATTTAACATCAGTTCAAATTTCATCTCTCACCGCACACATCGTCCCTTCTTCTAAATTTAATTAAATAAAAATTCACATCCCAATCCCTCGATAAACCCGAAATTTTCATCGAGCGAACTTGGCCGCAGTTTCGCGGCTCCATAAATCAATTAATAAAGTCATCCATCAGCGCGCCTAACAACCTCCGGCTCACTAAATCTGCATCCGCTCGTTACAGATCGCGACACGAATTCACTGCTCCAAAAATACATCCTCGGCCGTAAATTCACACGCCCACGCGCAAACCCACTTGCTGATAGAGATGAGGTCCGCCGCGTCATCCGATGCGTTACCGCAATCGACTACCGTCTGCTGATGCTCGTCTAACGACGTAGCCTGAGCCGAACGATCGACGAAGCTCTGAGCCATTGTCGACGTGCTCGCCTCCAGCAAAGACGTGACCCCTGACGTGTTCACTGCACGATCTTGTAGCTGGAAGTAGAAAATCGAAATTTCGAACGGTCTACAGCCGTATATATAGGAGGTGTATTGTCGACTGTTGGGATTACGCGCAGCGCAAATCTGTGGATTCTGAGCTTGATGAGATCGCGATTTTGGCATAGGTGTAGTGATCGATATTAAAGAAAAAACATTTCGCGAATATCTGCTTTAAGCGAGCTTGTCGACTGCGAAGCTTTGAAAACTTTTAGAGCCAGAGAAAAAGATAAAATTTCTACCAAACGAAATTTACAAACTGCGGTAACAAATACAAAAGGCGTCGTTGCGAATTTTCATCGTATTCAAAAAACTTGGGAAACGCTCGTATTTCCAGGCCAGTGCACCGAGGTCCCCGAGGACTTTGAAACATCTCCAGCGTGTAACGATCGAGAAGACGACGCAGCCCGTCTCATCGCAAAGATGTTAAACTGAATCGAGCGAAAATCCGAGCTCTTACCGAGACGTCAGACCCTTGTTTTTCTCTGCGTAGAGCCTCCTCCAGCTGAGCGGCTTTTTCCTCGAGCTCTTTGGTACGCGCCGTGGCTTTTGATAATCTGGAAGTGGTAAGAGATTCATTCTTGTTCTGATGTGCTGTGATAGGGATTTTATGGCTTGAATCAGTTAATAGATAAGTAAAAATAAGATTTTATTGTCGGATAGTTTTCGAAAAACTGTTGGATGAATCTTGCAGATTTTATAATTACACTTTCTTTTTTTTCGTTATTTTTGATTTGTGTAACGTTGATGTGAAAATATTTTATAATTTGTTTTGTACGTTACACATTTTCAGCAGAAATTTCGTTACATCGAAAATCGATGTTATTCCGATCAATATAAAACTGACAGCGCGGTGTATATCCTTTTTGACTTTTTTTTTTAATATTTAGCTTGGTAAAATGTTGTAGCTGACTGATGATCTGCTGATGTAATTAAATTAAAAATTTTATCAATATACTATTATAGCACAGTGTGACCTAAGCCCGCACTTAGGTCACGCCTATAATCCGTGATCTAACTAGTCCTTTTTTGCACCGTGTTTATCACACTCGCTGCGCTCGGGCCCTAACCTCACGCCGTGCAAAAAAGTGCTACTTAGGTCACTTGTATCGTAATCCTGAAAATTAGTATCTTCCTAGTAACAATTTTTTCGAATATCTACTATTGATTTTCGACGTAAATTAAGTAACTGCCAAATGTTAACTGAAAATAACTCACAATGTATGTAAAAATTAAAGAATTTTAGATTTTCAATTAGAAAAATGTGAAAAAGGTTTCAAACCCCTTTTAAAATAAATTTATTAATACTGAATCTAGTTGAGCTCACTAAGCAAGTAACCTTACTGGTTATTCAAATTTTCATTTTCTGCTAAAACATTATCATGCTTCTCTTGGATCGTCGTGACCTTTCCCTCCAAGTACTTTGTGTAATACGGCGAACCTGATTGAGATCTGCATGTCAAAGGCATTTGATCCATTTTACCTGGAAAAGTAGTTGCTGAATTTAATTTATTGCATGCGTTATTTTGTACACACACGATAAAAAAGACATTCATTTTATAAATATAACAATATAATTTGATTGGTTAACAACAGTAGAATATGCTTTGAATATTGTCAAAATTTTCAACTTTCTAGGGAAATTGAATATATTAATTTATATTGGAGAATCAAAGAATTCGTTGTGCTCATTTGACTTGAATAATTATTTGTTTTTTTAATTATTTAATCAATTGTTTTCTAAATGTCTATAGAATTCGTCTCTCTCGAATTTAGACGCAAACTGTTATACAGGTAGCACTTTAAAAGAGCAATACAAAATCTTGCACTGCTTATTCAGAAACGTGTTAAAATTTCATCGGCTGCACTACTGTCGAAGCGTAGTTGTAAACGAAAAGTACGTATTCTTATACTTGTATTCGAATTTACGGATTATATAGAAACTTTCTTTCTACACCTTCTGAGAAGGATGGAAATGCATTTTTAAAATAGCGATATCACGGTACATATCTGATTCTTTCGCGTAGTGTCTCCAGAAGTTTTCCATTGGACTTTGCGTTGAGCTTTTTATGAAAGGGTCGCAATACGGAGTCGAGACAGCTGTGAATAAAGTTGTTCGCAATATCACGAGTTTTCTATTTTCACACAATAATATTCTTGGTAAACATCTAGATTCCTGTTGCATCGTGGAAAATCGAAAATTTTCGACGAATATTTGATAGGCTTTGAAAGTCTAATATATAGCGCGCGATGCGGAAATATTTTTATTTGTACACTTGAGTGCTGACGACTTCGTTGAAAAATCTGGTGGATATTAAATATCAACCGAGTAATTCGTTTTAATCACATTCAAGCACTTAAACTCCAAATATATATGCAAGTTCTAAAGCATAATTATATATAAACAAAGTAAGAAATAGTGGCCAATCAATTAGTTGGAACAAACGGTGTTACAGGTTTCGATAATTATACTGGATTATTTTGATTGAAAACCACCTGTAGCTGATGTGTATAAGGAAACACCTGATGCAAACGGCAATTCCACTTTAATGCAAAGTCGCATTTCTAAAATATTGCTTAAAGCAACTTCTACCTGAGCCATTTCACGCCTGCTCGAACCACATTTTAACTCTCCAGTGTACTCATCATACATATATTAGCAAAGTTGTATAAGCGTTTTCAAATCTTTTAATCACTCGCAACGTTATCTACTAGTCATTTTCAAGGGAAAAAAGTTTCAAGATAGAGATTACGCATTAAAGTTTTTGAATAAAATACCGAACAAAAAACGTTTAATTTTTCCATCCGATAATTTTCTCGCAAGCTTTCCACACCCACGCGCCTTGTATTTAACTTCCAGTTTCACACTGCACTCCGATACCACTATTGAACTCGTTGCACATACAATACACTTCGAATACCAATTCACGCATTGGACGCCTATATATTTATCACGAAATTCTAACCGACCCTACCTCCAAATACGTTATTCATCCGCTCGTTCCCGTTTCATCTCTATCAGCCAAATAAATCCTATCAAAGGGAGGTTTTATCGAACGACTCACCTATTCGCTGAGATTGTGGGAACCTCGATACCCTCGACGGTTCCTCGCCCAGGCTGAGGCTGGTTCGCGCGCTGCTGCAACAGCCTGTCCAGGACGCCGTCGGATAGTCTGTAATCAATTATGCATGCCTGTATATCGAGTAAGACGGGAGGTAAAGTGTGCTCTCGTCGCTTGTGTTAAATCTTGATGAGACTTGAAATTAGGCCGAATAAGTTATGCCACACGATGCATCCGAGCTATATCCATTTGGCTGTGGGGATTTCTGGTATAGTTTGGAAAGAGAATGAAAAAGTTGAGAGGAAGAGCAATTTTCATTAAGAATGGATGAAGTATGTTTATGTTGTTTGCGGGTAAGGCGCAGGTTTGCTTTTAGCAGTTGCAAAATAACGTCAGTATTATTGCGATGATATAGTTTGTAAGTTTATCTTCACTTATTATTCAGCTAATAAAGTATGAACGCAAGCGCATTCCGATGTAAAAGTTTCAAC
Organism: Muscidifurax raptorellus; assembly: GCA_020010945.3. Classification (NCBI taxonomy): domain Eukaryota; kingdom Metazoa; phylum Arthropoda; class Insecta; order Hymenoptera; family Pteromalidae; genus Muscidifurax; species Muscidifurax raptorellus. The sequence continues at coordinate 36,474,381 of CM052077.1, read as the reverse complement.
AAAGGGATTCATTCTATTGAAACGTCAATATCTATACTGTTTGCCTACAGTCTTTCCTTTGCAGCGGCCACAACAAAAGTTTACGCAATCAAAACTCATGATGCAAATGTGATTTATCATCGCAGTAAAAAAATAATTCATCTCCCATCGGCGAACCTATGAAAAAAGATAATAATAATAAACAACTAATACCGCTACACACCGGCATCTCTTACATCATTTGCCCGCAGTAAATATAAAAATAATTTCGTCCAGATCCATCACCGGCGGACAAGAAAATTGCTAAATTGGCCCAACGTCTTTTTCCTTTCACCCGCAAGCTTCATATGGTCAAGCCAGATAAGACCGCAAATAATTTCACTATACACAAGCACACCCAGGATCTCGGCGTAAGAAGCAAAGGAGAGCTAACCTATCTCGGAGCATCGTGGGCTGAACGCGTTGGTGGCGGCAGCAAGAAGCTGGGGAAGCTTGAGATGACAGGGCCGATAATTGCGGGGCGGCGAGACAGCTCTTGGCGTGCAAGTGCTTGGACGATAGTAGCTGGTGCTGCTGCTGCCTCGAGACATCATGATCCCACTTCTTGTGGATGATGGTAAGTGCGACTGCGAAACTTCGTCGTCTTTATGTTGACTCGAGTTTGCGCTTCGGTGTATACGCTCTGTGTCTAAGGGGAGATACTTTTTTTAGGATGATCAGAGGAAAGAGGATTTGTTGCGAGGATATCGTGCGACGGTGTTTTTTTTTGTTATATGATGAGATTCGTTGATGCTGTATACTGCTGCGAGAGAGTGAGTTTGATAATAACTGTATAACCCCTTTTTGTCACGTGTCCATTTCGATTCGCACTTGTTTATTTGTGCGTGTACTTTATGGGATGTGTAAATATACGAATGTATGGAGAAATCTATAAAGAACATTATATCTGGGACCTTTTTCGTCGTGTTGTAATTAAATAAATTATTCGAAAAGTAGCCGTTCTTTAACAACATCATGTGCCCAATTTCTGAGGGCGCAAATGAAAAATGTATTTTATTGAATCATTGAAAATTGTCGCTTAGGTCAAAATTACTTCGTAAAATACGTATACAAAAGTTAAACACGACGATTTCTACTATGGGTTTGTTCAAGTCAAAGAATTGGATTAACTGAGTGAAACTTCTGTTCTTCGCAAAGATTATCTATACGTAGTGCATTCGTTCTTGGCTTGATCGCGAGTCGAACTTTCCAAATCACTATAGAGTGGACAGTTTTCCCGCAAGTTTCGCTTAACAGCACACAGGACACGTGATCAAATTTAATAGTATAAGGACTGGGTTGTGGTCTTATATTTGGATGTTTTCGTAGAAATGAATACTAGTTTATTAATAATATCGTATGTACCTCTGAAATATAATTATACGTTATTTAAGTTGCAATCATGATGCATATATACTTATTTTTTATTGTCTAAAAATGTTCAACAAACTTTCTTTTTGTTTCCATCAAACTTTGTGGTGATGGGTCTTATTCTTATATCAAAATCATAATCTTTCTGATCATTAAATATATATTTATCAAATGTATTAAAAAATAATTAATAACAATCGAATAAATAAAAGTAGGGCTTTCATTACTTTTTTAATATAAAAATGCTCATTGAATGAACTGAAAAGACACATTTCTCTTCATACAATTATAGATTTATTCTGAAGTGTATACAAGCAATAGATCACATTATAGATCACTTTTCATTTACACTTATAGCATTATAGATAAAATTAGATCGTTGAACATGTCTTCGATTAATTTTTTTGATTTACATATAGATAATATCTTAAATGGTTTTCATTTGTAGTACAAAATGTATTTTTACGTACTACTAATTTAATTATTTCTACAGAGTTGTCATGACAAATAAATATACGGTATCTTATGATTTAGTAAATTGTAATTTATGTTTACGAAATATGTAAAATATTATCAGTTAGTGAAAAAACGAACATTTGAACGAAATTTGAACAACATTTGATAGCATTTTTTATTGTGTATGATGCATTTAAATATATAATTTATCTTATGATATAATTAATATAACTACTTATAATGATAGGACAACATATTATATTTTAATATATAAATTCACATATTCATTACAAATTGATCGAACAACTTTATGCTGAGAGTATGGTTAGTTTCGTCGGTATAACTTAGCATATTTACAGCATTCTAATACCTTATCGTATTTAAAGTACAACTATATTTTTGTTGTCAATATAATCTATTATATGCATATAATTATATATTTAATATGCATTAACAACTAATACTCGAGTTTCTTTTCTTCGTTGCATAACCAAGTTTGGCTATTAAACATTCCACGTATAATTTTTACTATTAACTATAATCATTTATTTTTTACTTAATAAATAACAACAAATATATTACAATACTTTATCTTAATTTTGATTTATATACATTCGTTTGTATAATTAATTTGTTTACAAAAATGCATGAAATGTTATTTGTATTGTATGCTTGATTCTATTTATATAGTGCATTTCTTTTAGTTTATTTATGCGCCTATTTACACGTATACTTTGAGCGTATTTTTTCCTCTTGAGTCTCAAAGATATGAGACGATAATGTTTTTTACAAGTTTATTTTGTTTGCTTTCATTCGACATCAACTCTTCGCTTCTCTTGAGAATATGCTTTATAAAAAAATATTCATACTATTTTCGACTAAATATTAAGTAGCGTTTATTTAATAAATTCGTAAATTAAGTAAATCTAGATCAGGTCTGGTAATTACGGCATATATGTTCTACAAAATGCAATTATAATAACACGTGTATATTCAAAATAATTTATCAATAGAAATATTATATAGATTGTATATAATATAGGTTTTATCTTATTCAGTTCACGGAAAGCCTGGTAGAAAAGTTAACAATATATTGGCTTATTTGACTGACTGACATTATTACGTTGTTAAACGTAAAGTTTCAATTTTTTATTTGAACGTATAAGTCTATTATTTATAATTGAACATATCATGATTGTATATAGTATTAATAAGGTAATTAGCAATAACAATCGTTAATTTTCTACCAGGAAAGTATTGAGTACATAAGCATATCAATCAGAATGTTATTTTCCGTTACAAATGCGTAAAGTTGAATCTTACGCATGTGTAACAAACATATATTTTTGCTGTAAATGTGCACAACGAGCAATTTTACGCATCATAAAAAACAGCGTATGAAGAAGTAATTTACGAATAGTTTGCGTAAAAATCTACTTCATATATACTGATTTCGATGCGTAAAATTTGTCATTGTGCACGCGATGGCAAAAAAGTATGTACAATAGAATAAAACTTTGTTCTATTACGAGTCAGTCGCAATGAATGATATCTAACAGGAATGTTTATTTGTTATTTAACTATGTATTTATTGTTCAAAATTGTCATCAAATTCGATAAGTTATAAAAATAAATCCCTGTATAACGTTTCTTTTGTTTCATCGTATATTATTTAATATATTATCAACGGGTTAAAAGGACATTGAACTGGATTCAAATATGAGATATTTATATGATGAATGTTCTAAATTTATTATACGGACGAATTTGATCTATTCTTATATGCCCGAGATGGGCAATTTGCACCATCTCGGAAATATTGATAAAATCGCAGTCGCATAATCAGTAGCATGGATGGATAGAATCACAAAAAAGAATCTCTTTTTCAATAATTATGTTCTAATGCGCATTTGCTTATTTTAATAATTTGTTTTATGTACACAGAAAAAATGGTTGGTAACAGTAACAAAGCGCCTGGTGAAATACACACCAACTATATTTTTGGTTATCCTTATACTGAAAGAAATATTTCTTTACTATCAAGAAATCTAAATATTGTTAGTGTTACCAACCATTTTTTTCCGTATATATGCTTATAATTTTCTTCTTAAAATCTTCTAAATAATTATGTTCCTTACACCCTATATAACAGCCTTACATAAGTTATCATGCCTCACATTACCATAAGCAAATAAAATATGCATTTTTTAAAGATTAAGACAATTAGGTCAAATAAATATTGTAATATTACGTAATATATTTATACAGAGAAATCATGCGTGACACAAGTGTACAATTGTCACGTAGACAATGTATCTGTAACACATAAGTACACACTAAACTAAATGACTGTATTGCAGTGAAAAATCATTCGCAGATCTTTTGACACTAATGAATATTTATTGTCAGAACATTTGAGTACACATTCCAACCCTCCTCATCTTTTCACAAACAAACCAAATCGCGCGTAGAAATATATAATAATTTAATATTCTTATAATAATTCTCAAACAATAATCATATTGCATTTTGACATTCGACAATCTCTTTTCGCAGTGCACGTGTCCCCCCATAGCCTACCTTATTCTATACTTACTTAAAATTATACGCACTCTATATACCCAATTTCTCGAAAATCGCGCTGTTTCCCCGGAAGCCGCAAGTTTCGTCATCAAAAAGGAGGAGAAATTTCGTGGAAGGATCGTTCAATTAATCTCCTAACATAAATCAGCGAATGCCGGCGTTATATATAATCGTATATAGCGGGCGCGAGATAAGGAAAACATACTGCTCGAGTATCGGGCGCGAAAAAGCGCAGCCGCGGCGAAAATAAATAATATATATATATATATAAGAAGACGAGCATCTGCGCGGTAAAAGCTCACTTCCGCGAAAGCATATCGTTTTCTAGCCCTCGCCTAAGCCCACTTCTTCTCTATCTCTGGAAACCCTTCTACGTCTCTCTCTCTCTCTCTCTTTGTGTATATATATGTATGTATTGTATGATATAAATATATTATGGTACACATGAGGAACGACGCGAGTCTAGCATCAGCAATATATACTCCTGATGCTCGTCGACTTCCTCTCGCAGAAAACAGCCTCGATGACGCAGAGCCGCGCGATTTTTTATCCGATTCTCCTACGGCGCCTCCTTCTTCCGCCTCTCCTTTTTTTCTTCTTCTCCGCACTATCTCTATCTTTATATTTTGCCCCCCTCGGATTTTCTCGCTCGCGAACTTTATTTCTGTTACTGTCACTTTCTCTCGTGCGCGCCTCTTTTTGTGCGTATTTTTCATTTTTTTTTGCAAGGCTTCGTTTTCCCCTCTATATACGCTTATCTCCTTTGCCACGCGCCGGGAGAAAAAAGCGATGCTTAGAAAGTGTTTCGTGCTTTTCTTGCTTAGCGAGCGACTGGACGACGCGGGGGTGTTATATTCCTTTGGTGTAGTGTATAATTTTAGAGCTTGCAGTTGATGAGAGCTTTTTGAGGATATATACTCGCAGAGTGCGTAATGAGAATTCTTGGTCTTTTAAAAAATGTAATTATTTGGACTTTAATGAATAATTTCAAGTAAATATTTATGTCCAAAATATTTTAGATCTTTCGTTTAATTATGCGGTCTCACAGTGAGAAAAGTAAACTTTCGGGCAGTATATAGCTGTAATTACATATGACAAATTTTATAGTGATCGAATCAATTACAATGCAATTAAAGTTTAAATACGATGTTTTCTCAAATTAGCAAAAGTTGGCTACATCAGAACACCAATCTCCAAATAGAAAATATATTGGCAAAAGCGATAGTTATACTCTTGACACGATATATTCATGTATTTACACGATCGCCCAAATTGACGTCTCCTCTCTGTGTCGAAAGCACGCAAGTCCAATTCCAATAAAACAATCCTGAAAAAAACAATCCAACTCTCCTTGGCACCAAAATATACAGAGAAAAGAGTGTATACGCACGAACAACGCACTATAACTCCTAACGCTTTACGGCCACCAGAATATATCCAGCCGCGTAAAAACTTCCAAGGGTGGACCTCACTCTCTCTCGCGCTTTTTCATTTCCTCTCCCTCTCTCTCTCTCTCTTCTCCGTCGCAAAAGGCGTAGCCCTCGAGCACCAGCCCCGCTTCTTCGTTATCTCCTGCCTCGCAAGCTCCGCGTCGGCTCTCTCTCTCCCTCTCGACTTCCTGCTTTATCCAAATATCTTTTCCTTCAGTTCATGCGCTCTCTCGCGACGTATTATATTTATGACTTGATGAGAAAAGAGAGAGAAAGAGAAAGAGAGAGAGGTATTGGATTCGCATGCGAATGGGATATAGAGGCAAGAGCGCGTATACGCCCTCATTCATTGCCTTTAAGCCAGATTTGTCTCCTCCGTCGCGGCAGCGTGTGTATGTATAGAAGTCGGGCGACAGATTCTACGGAGCATTATATGTGTACATATGGATCTTACTGCGGCTGGTACGCACTTCTCTGTGGGTGTACACTTATAAAGGCGCTTCATGGGGGTATATATGGATGCTCTAAGCTCAAAGGACGGCGGGCTAGTCGCTTGCGGAGCTTTCTGATGCAAAATGAGATTAAATTTGCTTCGAGTTTTGTGACGTGAGATTATTATGTGCTTGATGTCTCTTTCATTCGAATGATTTACAACTCATGCAAATTAAATTATATATTAAGCTGAAAT